>CM061490.1:15789573-18252073 GCA_030867185.1 Tagetes erecta
TCTCTCTCACATGTGGAGTAAAAATGTCATTTCTCCCACTTTTTTTTAGCATACGACTGATAAAAATGTTAACCTACATGATAACCTAGATAAAAGAGTGGGGCAAATAACATTTTTATTTCTCAGATGTGGGGTGCGTGTGAAAGACTTAACGGAAAACTGGATGGAGTTAGTGTTTGGGACCATTTTTGTTAGAAAATAAAAACACAAGGATTAAATCTGTTAAGATAGGGCTGAAACTGTTAATGGTATCAAAACACAATGACCAAAACTGCAGTTTACTCAAATCAATTTTATAAATATTTTTAGGTTTATAAGATATCAACAATTGATTTCTAATATATTTTGTGTTATGAATATTGTTAGATTTTGAACAAAAAAAATAATTTAGGAGACCAGGGACATTCACCACATCAAACACTAACCAAATGCGCTACCTGCTTCAGTTGTATAAATTTGGATCTTAATTGCTTTTTTTTAAACATAAAAATATCCCCAATTCCAACAAGAACACAAATTCTAATCCTCAAATTAAATCCATTTAATCAAGGGAGTGCAAAAGATAGAGGGCTTTTGATCCCACAAGATAACGAGCAATTATATAGAATAACTTACTTGATTATGTACGAGTTGGATCAATGAAAGACGAAGAACCAAACGCACGGCTTGAGAATCAAAGAGGAAGATAGAAGTTGTTCAAATGCAATTCATTCTCTAGATTTCTTCTAGATGATATGGTGAGTGAAAGCCCCAATGTAATTGTAGCTAATAACGATGATTCGATGATCATTCGGCATGTTGTAGGTCTCGAACAAATAGAGAATAAAATACAGAGTTTTTGATGATTTTGTTTGAAATTGCTTAGCCAAAGAGAGATCGATGGATTGCTTAGAATGATTGTTTGTGTTCAATTAGTGTTAGAAACTGACGAACCCGTTCGGTTTTGTCTAGGGTTTAATGGAGATTGGTTGACGATTAATTTGGTAATAACAATCCAACTAAGTGTTACAGACTAATTCAAATCGTCGAGAGAATGATTTTGGTTAACTCAATTTTGATTAAAAGAGGCATTATGGATGAATTGATTATTGGGTTTTGCTTTGAAACCGTAGATTATGGATTTCGATTTAACAGATTCGTTTGAGCATTACAATCCAATTAGAAGGTAGCCGTGGGTTCAAAATTAGCTTAGGAACATTTTACATGGGTTTGTGTCTGTGACTATGCCTCAAACCCAAACCCGAATGCCTGACTCGAACCCGAATCCATCTATCTTTCATTGTATTCGTATTTAATTCCGTGAAGATGTATCGCTCGTTATTAATATAAATAAGTATGTCGGATAATATGTTATATAGTATTTAATAAAATGATTTAATTAATGCGAGTTAATATCTAAGTATAGTATTTAATTACTAATTATAATACGTAAATCTCAAATTATATAAATTGTATTTTATAAAAGAGATTTTATAAAAATTATTAAAGATAACTGCTTGTAAGTCTAAATATAACCTTCCCACGTCGAAAATGAAGTAAAACATAAAAACATCATTTATATAAACGTTACAAGTTAACGTGATTAAGTTGGTTTGTTAAAATAAGTATTTAATTAACTTTGGGTTAAAACGACCAACTTGTAAAGTTATAATTAAGTTATAATTCAAACTATTAAACAATCAAAACTCAAGGGACTAAACCTTTAAATTAAATTATTACCCAAACCCCCAGCCGCTATCCCCGTGTTTCCGAGCACACAGATTCCAAAACTCTGGCGAGGTCTTAACATGGTTTTTAGGCCGTTTTAATCAAATTAAACATATGTAAAATGCTTCTAAGTGTGTCTCGAACCTCTGGTCACTTTTTAATCCATGTATAACTCGCAATTCAACCGATTTAATCCGAAACATCAATGTTCGGTTTTGATATCAATACTCACATAATTCAATCGACTAAAAACACATAAAGATGGTAAATTGGATTAACTAAAAGGGGTAACTTTGTAGAAATGTAACCAAGTTTGCCAACTGTTCCAATTAAATACCTGAAACTTTTTTTGTTTCTCTAATGTCACTAAAGTTTCGTTAAGTGTTCCAATCATATGTACTAATTTTACGATTATTTGAATTTTTTAAAATTGAGTTGGGCAAATGAAATATGTATAAACTTTGGATACTATTTATTGATTAATTTTATTCATTCTGACTTAAACTCATTAAATTTGAAACTTTGTTATTAAGTTACAAATTCTTAGTCTTCACTTTTAGATCCCGATTGAAATTGATTGAAAAAAAAACTTTCACTTTTTTATAATCATAATTCTTATATGTTTAATATCCCCAACTCAATTTTAAAAAATTCAAACATTTGTAAAATTATTACATAGGATTGGAACACTTATGAAACTTCAGTGAGTTTAGAGAGACAAAAAAAGTTTGAGGTATTTAATTGGAACAGTGAGTAAACTTGGTTACATTTCTGTGACATATTCCCTAACTAAAATGATCATCTCAACGCTTTGAATCAGTTTGTAGCTATTAACCGAGCCTTAACCATTCATTCAATCACCAATTAATCCAAATTATTTCGTAATCAATCTCTAACTCATTCGACCACTTTCTGATCAAATTAATTCAATTCATTTGGCAAATTCACTCTAAACTCCCATCTTTACCCGAACTTGTTCTATATTCAATCATCAGCGAATCATTGTTTTCAACTTCAATTGTGTTAGTATGACACCCCACCCAATGGCGGAAACACTGGGTTGTCCTAGAAGTGGATATAAATAGTAAACAAAGCACATGATATTATGTTATTAAAGTCTAATAATGATAATCATAGGTTTTGGTAATGATTGTCTAATGGAAAAACCAAGACAGTGATCTTGCACATTTATTAAAAGAAACATCGTTGATTATTTGGGATGAAGCACCAATGGTTCATAAACATGGATTTGAAGCTCTGGATTGATCGGTAAAAGACATATTCAAGACCTAAGGTAAAAACTTGTGTGATTTACCATTTGGTGGGAAATTTATTGTTTTTGGTGGTGATTTCCGACAAATACTACCTGTGGTACCAAATGGGAGTAGATAACAAATAGTAAGTTCATCAATAAGTTCAGCTTACATTTGGAGAAACTGCAAGGTGTTGAAATTGACCAAAATTCTAAGGTTGAGCTGTAGTAATAATTCAGTTGATATTGAACAAACCAAGATGTTTGCTCAATGGCTTTTGGAGATCGGTGAAGGAAACGTGGGTGGTGTAAAGGATGGTGAAGCAACGGTTGAGATACCTGATGATTTGTAGATTCAAGATTTTGAAGATCCACTTTCAAAGCTAATTGACTTTGTATATCCTTCTATACTGGAGAATTACAAAAACACAAATTTCTTTCATGAAAGAGCAATACTCGCTCCAAAGAATGAAGTGGTACAAGAAATAAACGATTGGTTGCTTGAAATTTTTCTAGGTGAAGAAAAAGAATATCTCAGTTCAGATAGCATATGTCCTACAGAAATTCTTTCTGACAACTTCGA
Organism: Tagetes erecta; assembly: GCA_030867185.1. NCBI lineage: Eukaryota > Viridiplantae > Streptophyta > Magnoliopsida > Asterales > Asteraceae > Tagetes > Tagetes erecta. The sequence continues at coordinate 15,793,116 of CM061490.1, forward strand.
TGCTAGCTTGTATTCACCCGATATTCTAAATGGAATAAAAGTGTTTGGTATGCCTAACCATCGGTTGGTTTTAAAAGTCTGTGTTCCCGTTATGCTTCTTCGAAATATTGATCAAAAAGGTGGTTTGTGTAATGGAACAAGATTAAAAGTTGTATTGTTGGGAAATCGAGTTATTGAAGTGGAAATTATATCAGGAAGCAACATCGGTTCTCGGACTTTTATTCCAAGGATTTCTTTAATACCAATAGACAAAAGACTACCATTTAAACTTTAAAGAAGACAATTTCCATTAGCCGTATGTTTTGCAATGACTATAAACAAAAGTCAAGGGCAGTCATTGTCTAAGGCGGGATTGTATTTGAAGGAACCGGTTTTCACTCATGGTCAACTATATGTTGCATTATCAAGAGTTACAAGACGTGATGGCCTAAAGATAGTTATACTAGATAATAACGGCAATGCTTCAAATAAAACTTCTAATGTTGTATACAAAGAAGTTTATAGAGATTTGTAATAAATTAAATTTGTAATTGGCAATAATTATTCTCATAACAAAATGTTTTAGTAAAATTTGTTTACACACAGCCCCTGTATAACACGGGCACATAACCTAGTAAACAATAAATAAGAAACAGTAAATGCAATACTCTTTATTATTTAGTCTAAGTCCAAGACATTCCTATGTCTTGAATAATAGCAGTAAATCACATCAAGTACCACCAGAAATATGTGAAAAATAAAGTTAGCTACACAAGCTAGTGAGTAAAAACACAATTGGTAAATAATAGTTAGAAAATCTTAGATCAACAAAATATGATGCACAATCTTACATGTATAGCTATTTCGTATTATTCTCAACCTGGACCCCTAGAATAGAATAGTACACTAATCACTTTAGAACCCACAATCATTCGTATAGCCATTTATCATGAGAACCACTCATGTTTCAATTGAAGATAACTTTTTAACTAACCGTCATTTACCGTCTCGATATTTAAGTTATCAATAATCGTTTAGCAACTTAGGGACATGGCATAACATCAAGCATCATAGCATCACAACATAGTAAACATAGCATCACAACATAGTAAACATGGAATTAGAAAGGCCGGGTTTAAATCACATATCAATGTTGTCCAGACAAGTGGGTTTGTCAAACCATTAGAGCTAACATTATACCGGTGGTTGTTAACTAGGAATTGGTAGATGGAGTAGTAACCTCCATATGATTGAAAGTTGGCTTAAGTATGATATAATCATATAATATAGCATGTTTGAATTTTAAAATCATTTGGAGGATAATTCTTAGCTTAAAAATGTTGTCATGGAAAGTAATCTTAATCTCTTAATAGAATCTTAGAGATATGAAATAGTATATGCTTAAGAAATTAAGGAAGTATATTGGTATGTAGTAGTGCAAGTAAAGAGTGAAATGAACTAATTATCATGCGATTAGTATGAATGCAATGCCTTGAAATTAACCCGGAGAGGGTGCACCTAGGAGATGAAAAGTTAGTGACTATAAATGGAAATTTAACTTTCGAGCTAAACTGCACGTATGGGTCTAAGAAAGTGACATTGTTATGATAATAATACCCACAAATGAACGTTTGTGATATGCGAGCGATCATAGTCTAATGGTTATGTGCTAAGAAAGTAATTAGTAAGAATGTTTAATAACTGAATTACGTAGTAGGATTATGATGAGCATTATAGTGACTTACACAAGATGAGAGAATCAAGTGCGAGAATAAAGTGGAAGGTGGTATTAGTCAGTTTACATTGTTTAATATTTGCTTGAAATTATAATGTTATAATAAGAACTCTGGAACAAACATATAATTATGTTTTACTACGAATAAAGCCTTGTATTGGGTGTAAAGTGGGATTGTGTTGTCCGTGAGATATCGAAAGGAATTCCGGAACAAACGTATAATTATGTTTTACTGAACCCTTATGAATGATGATTTCATATAATATAGTGGAAATGAAAGTGAATTCATGGGGGTTGAGGAGGAAGACGAATTTGAAGGTTTACCAACGATTATCTAGCTAACTTGGAGTATTAGCTTAAATAGCTTGAATTTATGCTAACTAGATGTCAATGACTTCATGGAATTTGTTGATTAGTAAGAAAAATAGTGCTTGATGCTATGAGCTATTAAGGTAAGTATGAATTACTTGTATATTATGCCTTAAATTTTGTACGCACACCAAGTGTTTGACGAAATGTCTATATGAAGATAACATGTAAATATTAAATTTAAGAACTTGAAAAACATAAATGGAATGTGATAATGGATGTAATTTATTTGATAGGTTGAGACGAACCGAGCTTGGATCTAGATCTGAGATTGTTTGGTGATGTTGTTTGCAATCAGTGATGCGGAAACTCACTGATCACGTATTGATGCTTGAATGCTCATGAAGATCAATGCAAGGTATGATGAAGATTGATGATAATATGAATAGGTGAATTGTATTTGATCAATGGAGAGGTTACAAAGGATATGGAATGAAATGTAGGCAACTAACAATAACAAATGACCTAGGTGATGGTATTTATAGTCCATACCATTCACCTTACATTTCAACCTAACCACGTGCAGTTAAGCACAAACGCGCATTTAAGCACGAAACGATTACACAAATATTCTAAGACAAATACAAATTATGAACGTCTTCACCTGCGCTTGCTCGTGATGATGCTCGATATCTTCACTAGCTTATATTTGGAAAGTGACATCTTCAAATAACCCCAACAGTACTCCCCCTAAGATGACACTTTACAAATCAGACATATCAGCTTAAATCTTCATGTGACGAGTATAGAGAGCAACTTAAAGTTTTGGTATGCATTATCTTTAAGAGGTCCCAACAGTACTTCCCCTAAGATGATGCTGCCAAAACTCTGTCTTTCAACAAGCAATCTGCATCCTTCTCTCCCTTTTGAGTAACATCAAAGGCTATGGAAAGAAATAAGCAGAGAGTAGATTCTGGTGAATCTATATATCAGCAACGAGATCTTCTTCAACGGTTGAAGTAGAATGCGAAGACTTCTTTTGACTTAGAATACTACCCCTCAACTTTTGCTTTAGAGGTTAACGGGATCTGTGTATGAGATATTAAGAGGAGGATTCTTAACACTCAACAATCTGACTTGGAGATCTTTGGACTGGAATCAGGCTTGAACAGCAACATCTTCAAGTCGCGTGGAAACTCGTTCTGCAATGGAAACTATTCCTGTAACTTAAAGAAAAATATTAAAACTCAGGCAATGATGTGCATTTATCATCAATGTAAAGATTAAGTTCTCAACCGGATGAGATATTGCTCGATCAACAACTCCTACATCAATAACACATTTTAAATTGCCAAAACAGAAGAAAAAGATTAAAAAGAAAATATTTTTGTTCTTTTTGAATTTTTCAATGTTTTTGATACTTTTGGAATTTTCTCTTTACATTCTGAATCTTTAACCTGCAATGAGATCATACCAGCAATTAATCCAACACATGTTTTGCAGTTTTGAGAATAGACATTTGAATTGTGAAGTAATTGAGTGATGAATTGTTGAACAAATCAATTAGCTCGAAGTGACACACTTACTTTTTCTATTCTTGATGATCAATTAGGTTGATTAGGAATAAGTTTTGAGTGACCCATACCTAGCACATTAGAAAGTTATACACTTCATCTAAATCACCCGAGAACAACTCAACACGTCAGGTCACTTACATTCATAAACAGTGTGGAATTTGGGTTCTATTTGGATTTGGTCCACTTTGGGACTTCTTTTGAATTCCTTTTTGGAAATTTTCATTTCCTATTGTTCCCCTTGGGAATCTTCTGAATTCCTTTTTTTTGGAATTTGTTTTGGTGATGGTCCACATTTGGGACACTTTTTGTTCCAACTTTGGGAATCTTTTGCTGCACCTTGAAGGTCAAAAGAGACTTCGTGTGAGACTTCAGGTCTGTGGATACCACAACAAAGAAGCTCATGATACGGTTCATCACACTGAATAGATTGCATCATTACCCGATGTATATAGTTGCGTCACAAGATATCTATTTGATTTGTATAAACGTTTCACATGCACTAAGACGTTTCAACCACAAAAACTCATTAGAATTTAGTTAAATCATCAAAGAATATACTTGTTCAGTATAATTGTCTGAGCCGTCTCGCACATCAATTTTCACGCTTCAGTCTTTATTGTTTAAAATGATGCGTTGAATAACTCTAGTGTACTATCATTTCTCATGTACGTGTAAGTAGATTCAACATATTTTTGGGGTTTTCTGATTTTTTTAAAAATAATAATTTCTCCCCCTAAACTTTTAAATTTCTAAGAAAATTGAAAGTTTAATGAAAATAAAATGGCAGATATGTTATCAACGTATGAAGAGTGCATGCAATATACTTAATCGAAACAGACGAAATGAAACATCGGTTGTTTCTTGCACATCCATAATTGTTTGATTTTTGAAAATGTTTTTTTTTAAAAATTCCTGCAATGATTCCTTTTTGTTTCCAACTCCATTTGGTGTCAGTTGCATCGAAAACATCATGAACAAGATTCGGTATCTTGTCATGATAAGGGATCATCCACGGTCTTCTTTTCTTTGTTTGACCGGCCTCCATATCTGTCCCTAACACACTAACAAATTAGTTAGAGGTAATGACCCAAACCATTTCGGTTTTGGGTCGTCCAAATTCATCAACATAAGAGATATTCTCATAAGTGCAAGGAATACCTTCAGGTGGTGGTTCTGATGATACAATGTAATTTGTACCTTCATCTTCTTTCATGGATTGTTTGTCAAAAGAGTAATTATAGTCATTTTCAAACAAATTGTGAATTTCATTTAAAAACAGGTTTTGTTGACTATATTTCTTATTCAAAGATTGATTCACTATTGGAATCATTTTATCATTTAAATCATGATTTCTCCTTTTGTTTTTGACAAACTTTGGTGTCCATGAATCATTGACATGTTGATTTTCATCAAACGAATGTCTATGATGAGATCTTTTAAAGTTAGAAAAATACCTGGAAGGGTATGCACGCGATGAACTTCTTTGGACTGACCTTCTCGGCTTGTAGTAGCACTCGGATGTGTTGTGATTGACCATGTCACAAATAGAGCAATACTTGTTGTAGTAACATTCCATTGTGTCGTGGTTGTACATCTGACAGTTGATGCAGTAGTTGTTGTAGTAGTATTCTGATGTCATGTGATTGTACATCTCACATATTTCACAGTACTTCTGATGAGCCTTGAAGGGAGACTTCTTTCTTTGCTTTTGAGAAGCCTTTGCAGTTGAAGCATGTTGATTCTGATGAGCTTTGACCTTTGAATCTTGTGGAAGCTTGATTGAAGAAGCTGGAGTCTTGAACTTGTCACCTTTTGACCCATAAGGAAAAACACCTTGACTGTAGATACAATCAGAGATATGATGAGTTTCAGAGTCACATATTAAACAGTAGATGTTACTGTTTGAATCGCTCGGGGATTCGGAATCTTGAGACTTTGAAGTAGAAGGAGTCTGTGGTGTAGAATCAGATGAAGTGGCTTTTGTCTTGTTCTTCTTGGCTTTGCTTTTCTTTCTTCTAACCTTCTTCTTCTTCTTTGACTGATCCTCTTGTGTCTTTTCTTCTACTTGAGTAGATAGTGATCCAACAATTCCGGTTGGCACTAATCTCTCTTTTTCTTGTTCGGATGACTTTGCTTTTTCAGCTTCTTCTTTGATTTTCACAAGATCAGATTGTAATTTGTTCAGTTTGTCAGTAAGCTCCATGAGTTGAACATTCAGATGATGCTTTTCGGTAAGCATTGAATCAATATTCTATGTAAGAGATTTGAGTCTATCTTCACACAGTTGGTGATCTTCTAAAAGACTTTTGAATTTCTCTTGTTCTTCTTGAAGCTTGGTTTTCAGACTGCTGTTTTCTGAATTAACCATTTCAGAGAGTTTCTTCAACCTTGTAATCTCTTCTTGCAAATATTTGATCACACTGGATGAGTGTGCATTTGATTTTGCAGCTTCATTCTTGACAGTTGTAACTTCTCTTTCACTTTTCTTGAGTGACTCTTGAAGAGATGTGATTCTGTGCTCTGATGTCTTGTGTTGTTCTTGGAGATTCTTGTGCATGGTTTCTTCCTTCTTGAGTTTATCACAAATCTTGAAAGAGTATATTCTGTAGTGTTCAACTTGTTGAAAACTTTCTTTGGTGCACATCTTTTCTCTGACTTCAATTGGCATTTCAACATAAGAACTCTGAACATCTTTCTCGTTTTCCTTTTCTGACACCAGTCTCTTTATTTCTAAATTCAGTTGAGCAATTGTCTCATCTTGCTTTGCAATGGTTTCTGACAAGTTGCTGATTTCTTTATCTTTCTTTTCAATCTCTTGAATGGAAACAACATCATTGTTTTCACTCCAATCATATTCTTCTTCATCTTCCTGATTGTCATGAGAATTTGCTTGACTCACAAGAGCAAGTTTTGTATGTTCTTGAAAGTCTCTTCTCTTTTGATCACAAGCTTTGGCTTCTTGAAGATATGTTGTTTCAAACATGTGATTGAATTCTGTAATATATTCATTGATATCTTCTCTTTTATTTTCTTCTCGGATCACGGGTAACATGGCCGTTGACATTTTTCTTGAATTTTCAAAGTCATTTTGATAATTGTTCTGGGAGGTCATGGTGGCTAAAAATGACTAATTTGAAAGTCATTTTGATAATTTTTATTTATTTATTTTTTATTATTTTTTTTACTGTAGAGACAGGTCAAACTTGGGACGGGTCACTATTTGGACGGGTGACTGTTGCGACGGGTGACTGTTTGGTCGTGTCAACTATTTGGACGGGTCAACAACTTGGGACGGCTGAACAGTGTCTTCACCCGGCTGAATAGTGTTTTCACCCGGCTGAAAAATTCACGCGGCTGAACAGTGTTTTTCTTCTATCACCCGGCTGAACAGTGTCTTTACCCGGCTGAATAGTGTTTTCACCCGGCTGAACAGTGTCTTTACCCGGCTGAACAGTGATTTCCTTCTATCACCCGGCTGAAAACTTGGACGTAGAGACGGGTCAAGATTATCAACACTTAGGAAAATTTCCTTGAATCAACCACACATTTCTTCAATTCTTCTTCATATTATGATACTTTTTTGGGCAAATATCAAATATCAATCAAATCTTCAAATCTTCATATCAGATTGACTTTTCAAAGTCAAAATTATGATGAACACAAGATCAATTCTTCAATATTTGTTTTTTTTGTTCAATTTAATACTTGTATTAGCTTAGGAATGATGTTTCTAACACTCCTTCAAAGTTTTTCTACCTTGAATCTGGCTAAATCTCATTCAGATCCGGATTTTTGATGAAGAACACAACAAGTGGGTTTTGACAAAAATGACAAAATATGGATTGAAATCAACAAATCTGAATGGTTTGATCACAAACGAAGCTTAGGATAGTGATTTCTAACATATCTCAGTCATCAATTTCTTAATATCATCAACAATTTCCAGATTTCAAAATTGAGCAGTGAATATGACGAACATGAACAATTTCTTCAAAAACACAGTCAAATCTTCACCAATTGATCTCAAACTTTGCAGTTCTTTACACAAATATGAATCAAAGCTAATGGTAGCTGAAATTCCATCAATAACAACAACAATCAATGATCACCCAACAGCTCTGATACCAATTGATAGGTTGAGACGAACCGAGCTTGGATCTAGATCTGAGATTGTTTGGTGATGTTGTTTGCAATGCGGAAACTCACTGATCACGTATTGATGCTTGAATGCTCATGAAGATCAATGCAAGGTATGATGAAGATTGATGATAATATGAATAGGTGAATTGTATTTGATCAATGGAGAGGTTACAAAGGATATGGAATGAAATGTAGGCAACTAACAATAACAAATGACCTAGGTGATGGTATTTATAGTCCATACCATTCACCTTACATTTCAACCTAACCACGTGCAGTTAAGCACAAACGCGCATTTAAGCATGAAACGATTACACAAATATTCTAAGACAAATACAAATTATGAACGTCTTCACCCGCGCTTGCTCGTGATGATGCTCGATATCTTCACTCGCTTATATTTGGAAAGGGACATCTTCAAATATCCCCAACATTATTATCTCCGGATAAGGTGTATAGTATATGCTTGGAAAGTCCTTTTAGTATTTTATGTTTCATATTTGAACATAAGAAGCTAATTCATATTGGAAGTTGGTCAGAATAGTATATTAGAGGTGCTACTCAGAATATATAACATGATGATTGGACTTATATTAGCTTATATCCTATTTTTGTAAAAATCATATAAAATCATCAGAAAATCTGTTGAAGGTGTGCTATATATGAATGAAAAGCTCTTTGAGTCTATTGCAATTCATGTTTGAACATAAAAGGCTAAATAAAATTGCAAGTGGGTCGAAAGAGTTGAATAGAGCAGCTATGCAGAAAAGTGCTGCACAAAAGCAAGCATTCTAAACACAATAAAAGTAGTTGTTTGAACATATTTTATTCAAACATGAATATTTGGTCATAATTGATTATGTGCACCTATATGGATATGTTAGAAGCATCTAGGATACTTGCAAATGGGTTGTACAACTATTTACACAAATGGGTCGAAGGAATTGGCATATGTATATTGTTTGTGTTGAATCTCGAACGTTACACTATGATGTGTGAGATTGTATATGTGTATCTATGTACCTAAGTTGTCACAAGGTTGTATGTTTTCTACAACATTTGAACATGATGCATATGGTTTAATTAATATAGTCTAGTGTATCAATATAGACATATGTTCCTAATTTTAAAGTTTGTAACAGTTGACTTTCTGGAAAGTCAACAGATGTGAGAATACATGATTATACTTTCTAGCATGATTGGGAGATTATAGATAATATTATACATGCTAGATTTTTAAACAATGAAAGTCAACAAGACATATAAGTTGGAAATGATTATTATTATGAATGGGCATGTATGCTAATAATGTTGTGAATGTGATGGCATGAAAGGGATATGAATCATGTCCAGATGAACTCAAGCTTGGAAGGGGCTATCGGGTCAAGATGAGGCAAGTAAACAAGCAAGGACATGGAGAACTCGAGGTAAGTGACATATGAACTAAACTCTTGGTTTGTTAATGCCATATTTATGTATAAATGTAGAATGATGGAAATCAATGTGCAACCTTGAGTTGTTCATGGTGATGCATGAGGGGATCCTTTTGTATTTATGGTATGTGACAGTTGTATGTAATGGATAAAGCTGTACGAAAATGAAGGAGATACTAATATGTAATGATTAAAAGTACGAACAATATAAAGTTGGATCAATATCCTAATCTTCATGAGTAGTATTAAATTGTATATATGATATGTAAATAAGTATACCTATTAATAGTACGTATTATTCGGATGGTCACTTAGTTATGATTTATTTGGATTTTATTAGTTTCGGATGGTCGCTAGATGATTTTGGTTAAAAACACAATATTTAATTGCAGTTTTCTTAAGTTTTGCCTTTAACATGGCCATGTCTGGTAGAAACATAACCATGTCTGGTAGAAACATGGGCATGTCTGGTAGAAACATGGCCATGTAGCACCTGATAAGCAATATGATGGTAACATCGCCATGTCTGGTAGCAACATGGTCATGTTGTCCCTGATAAACAATTTAATGGTAACATGACCATTGATGTTAGGGTGATGAAATGCTGTTTAAATGGATAAATTATCTGAGTTTATATGTGTTTTTCATGTGGTTTTTATGAGTTAGATAACTATGCATGCGTGTGTGAATTGCAAGTACAAATGGTGCTTTTGGACAAAGAAGAAGCAAATGATGATGGAAGAGGGACGTTGAGTACATGAATATCGGAGGCTAAAGAAGAAGCAAATGATGATTTCAGCAAGGCCTCTGGCGTAGGCTACGCCAGCCCAAAATCAGAATCAACAGAACAACCTCTAGCGTAGGCTACGCCAGCCAATTTTAGAAGTCAACAGAAAGGTAGCTGGCGTAGGCTACGCCAGCCTATTTTTGGAAAGTTGATTTTAGGTCGACTTTTGACAACTTTTTGGAGTTCAGACAAGGTCTTAACATCATTTCATCACTCCCGAACATCATTCAATCATCAACAATGCTTAACTCATCAATTTTTGAAGATTCAATCAAGAACATGAGCGGCTAAACCACCCGTGTTCATCTCCGGGTGGATGGTTAGTGTTAGTTAGTGTGATACTAGGGTTTAATGTGCTAGACACAAGTGAAATGTTTGGTTTTGTTTGAATATTATAATTTGTCTATGAATTTGATATTTGAATGCAATTGAATGTTTTATAAACTTGTGAGTTTGTGATCAATAGTTTAATTAATGGTTATAACATTTTGTTTAAGAAACTTGTATGTCATTCACTAGCCAAGCTAACTAGTAATCAGCATTCGAGTCGTTTTCCTACATGGCTATAACTTGTATTTCTGAACGAAACCATCAGGTTTGACATTGGTTTGGACCCGACCAACACAATGAAAATTGGTCATGGAATCATCTAATTTAACTACCCGTGAGTCTAGTTATTAATACGCTTTAACCTATGATCACAACTATCTATGTCTATGTAGATTCTAGCATGTTAACCCTAATTGCATATCATTCCGAAACCTAAACCCGGAGGTGATCCATTCTCCATTTGTTGTCACAACACATTTTCAATTACTTTAAGTTACTTTAGTTATTAATCAAATCATCTTTTCACAGCCAAGAGACAATAGTATAATATAGTTTAATTATTTATTTGTTTTCTCAATCAAGCTAATACATCATCTACTAATTCCACGTGGTTCGAAATCCCTGCTTACACTAACTAATATTAAGGTTAATTGGATAATTTATACATCTTATTTGATCGTCACTTCGACACCGATCAACCATGTTCTGCACATATATATTTCCATTTGCTTTGTACCACTCGTTGTTTCAAACTTGTCATGGAAATCTTTAACTACAAGTATGATACGAGCAAGAACGTATAAACATTTATAAGTGCGTATGTATGAAATGGTTGAGTATATGATAGTTAATGATACAAACATGAGAATGATATGCACGCATGTATTATAATGTCATTAATAGTATAGTCATGTCATGGACAATGAAAGTGCAGGTATGCTAAGGATGAATGCATTAAAAGTTAAAATCCAGAGCTCGGGTTCAAGTTAGTAACTAGGATGGATCTGAACTTGTAGAGACAAGTTAACAAGATCATGGAGTTCCTATAGATATTATTTCTTTATTGTTCAAGTATCGTATGAAGTTACTTATTTAACTAATGATATGAATATTTGGTGGTTGCAGGTATTTAAGGGTCGCTCTCTTACGAAACAAGGAATGATCCAGGACATGGATTGCATGGGGCGTGGTCATGTAGTCTTTAGACGTCATGCTTTATCATCGTAATAAAAATGAAAGAAGTAATGCTTGAAATGTACTATCACATGGTTTTCAAACGTTTATGAATGTTTTATAAAGCAAGAAAATTTATGGTTTGAATTTCCGCTGCATGAATTTGTTAAAACGATTGAGGGTCTTACAAGACAATATTACATAGAATCCGACATATTTATTCATATTAATAACGAATCGTTACATCTTCAAGAAAAATAAATACAAATGCAATAAAATATGGACAGCTTCGGGTTTGAGTCGGGCATTGAGTTTCGGGTTTAGGGAAGATGTCACAATAATCATCATTAAGATCATCAAACCAAGCATAATAATAATTAGATCTAACATGTTAATGTCTAAGATAAGAACAATTACCAAAAGAGGAATTTAGATACACCAAAGCTCCTCTTGCTCCAAGCTTTTAAACTTCAATCAAAGTCTTAATTCTTCACCCCCAAGGTTTTTTCAGCCTTTTTTAAAGTTTAGAAAGAGAAATGGTGCCCTAAACCCCCCCAAAATGCCGTTTTAAATATGCAGAATTTAGGTTTCTGCTCGGTGACACCCTTATAGGACCTATAATAGTGTTTTTGAGGTGGGTCAACGGTCAACACCTAAAATTTTGTGTCATAGGCGGTTATAGGACCGAGATGGTGAATGTACCATCGTTGGAGGTCCTTGACACTCTTAGATGACCTTTAAAATGTCATGGCTCAGTAATAGATGTCCTCTAAGAGTGTTTTTGGCATAATGCTTCTACTTTTCTAGTTAGTTTAAGATAAGAGAATGTAAATTACCTTAGTTAAATTGCATGTGAATCGTAGCTCCGGGGTCCATTTAATAGCTTTAGCTAAAAATTGACTAAATGGATGCAGCACCAAAAGATGATGATTGTCGAGAGTCGAACCCATCGTATTACGGAGTGGTGGACCGCTGAGATTTGGCTGACCACCAAGGGGCAGGCAGTTATGATTTTCCATGGATAGGTGGCATAGCGTTTGAATCAAAGTAAGTACCATATTGTGAAGCTGAATGTTAAACCTGTGATGTTAAGTAGTGTTAACAATAATTAGTCATTTATGCTTATTAATTATGTGATGTATTAATTGTACAGCTTTTCAATTTCCTTATAGTCTATTTGTAACCTTCAATTTTTATATATAAAGGCTCCATATCTCTATGTTTGGGATACCAAAAAGCAATATATTTTATATGGTATCATACGCCTCTTTTGGTTCTTCTATCTGACCTCATCCCACCATCATTATTCCCCCTTCATCTCCTTCCCATCTCTTGTTCTACCATGGCCTCTTCCTCAAATGAATCCTCACTCACCACAAACACCCTTCTTCACTATCACTATCCGATTAACCTCCTCCAACTATTTATTGTGGCGAAATCAGATGCTTTCCTTATTCTTATATCAAGAGCTGCTTGGTCACATTTATGGCACCCTTAATGCCCCTCCGACCCAGATTAAAGTTGCTGAAAGATTGTCACCAAACCCTGAGTATTCCGCATGGGTTGCAGCTGATCAAAAAGCCGTTATTATCCTCAATGCTTCTCTGACTGAAGAAGCGGTTGCTGAAACCATCGGATCCACAACTGCTCGCCAAATTTGGTTGGCCCTTGAGGCTGCATACAGAAACACGTCCGTTGAAAGAGTTCAATACCTCAAAGACCAGTTAAGGCATATGACAAAGGGCACGGCTCCTGTTACTGAATTTAGTAGAAAGTTCAAGGGCTACTGTGATCAATTAGCTTCAATTGGGCAACAACTTGAAGAGTCGGACAAAATGCATTGGTTTCTGTGTGCCTTGGGTCCCTCTCTTGAAGGCTTCTCAGTTTCCATCCGCGCCTCCGGCCTTCCGGCATCACTCCGTGATCTAATGGCTCGTGCTGAAAGTCATGAACTATTTTTAAAGACCATTCATGGTCCAAATCAGGTTGTTGTTGCTTTCTCTGCTGAAAACTCCTCTCGCCATCCGTCTTTTGCCAACAATAATAACCTTAAACCAGGTCGTGGGGGTCGTAACGGCGGTCGTGGGCGTGGCCGACGCTCACCACATTGTCAGCTATGTCGCACAAATAGGCATTATGCCAATCAATGCCCTGACCTAGCACAGTATGCTTCAAAGGGTGCCCCCAATGACATGGACCTTGCCAAAGCTTTCCATGCCTAGTGCAATGTCTTAACGTCGAGTCCGGACTGGTTTGTGGACTCGGGGGCTACTGATCACATGACTCCATCAGCAGACAATGTTCAAAATGCTAACCCCCTCCTGGTAATACCTATGTTACATTTGGAAATGGCCATAAACTCCAAGTGTCACACATTGGTAAAACACAAATTTTGCCCAACATTGCTTTAAATGATGTGCTTGTCATTCCTAATCTTCAAAAACAACTTCTATCTGTTAGCAAACTAACCCATGATAATCACTTGGATGTGTTGTTTTCGCACCCATGTTTTTTATGTTCAGGACCGCATGACCAAGCAAAATCTAGCTCAAGGAAGATGTGAGCAAGGGATGTACATTCTCCATCAAGATCATCAAGCGTTTTTTGCAGCCTCATCCTTAAAATTGGTTGCTTATCTCTTACTTCTATTCTACCTAAACCAATTGTATCTTCACATGCTATGGCAAAAGGACACCGATTATCATTTGACACAAATGACAAACGTGCATCACACCCATTAGATATGGTCCACTGTGATTTATGTGGTCCATCTCCCATTACTAAAATTGATGGATACCGGTTTTATGCTCTTTTCGTTGATGATTTTTCGTGGTTTAGTTGGTTTTACCCGTTAAAAAGGAAATCAGAATTCCCACAAATGTTATCAATCTTCATGAAATTTGTCCAAACTCAGTTTTCTAGAACCATTAAAGTGCTTCAAACTGATGGAGGAACAGAGTTTTTGAACAATCAAGTTAAACAAATGCTTCAAATCAATGGCACTTTTCACCGTGTTTCATGCCCATACACACCACAACAAAATGGGCGAGTTGAACGCAAGCATCGACATGTCATTAAGACCGGACTTGCCGTGTTGTTTAACGGCAACGTCCCCCCTATTTATTGGGTGTAGGCCTTCTCCTCGGCTGTTTATACCATCAATCGTCTTCCTACCAAAGTACTAGATGATAAGTCACCATTTGAAGTTTTATTTGACTACACACCAACTTATGAAAACTTCCGTCCTTTTGCGTGTCGTGTATACCCATACTTACGGGATTATGCAGACCATAAACTTTCTCCAAGAAGCATACCGTGTATCTTCATGGGGTATTCGTCTCAATACAAAGGGTATCGTTGTCTTGAGCCAAAAACTTCCCGCATATATATTACTCGACATGCCAAGTTCAATGAACTTGAGTTTTCGTCCTCTGATAATAACTCAAATCCAGTCACAAATACACTTCCCTTAACATCATTTCTTGATGATTCAACAAAAATTACCACCTCTCCCACAGATACACCTCCCTCGCCAAATCCAATAAAGAGCGCCATCTCACCCACACCTTGTTTGGCCTGCCTTGATGATACCTCAACTGAATCAAACATACCTACCACAACCCTCCCTCATAATACTTCCACACCACATGAGCCACCAATCAATCAACCACCAGTCATTAGGGACAATATCCCTGCACCAACCGAACCTACTCATACGACCACCACTACAGCCCCCATTCAAGCCACCAACAACCCAGCTACAACTTCTTCCCACCTAATGAATACTCGATCTAAATCTGGTATATTTAAACCAAAACATCGAGCCGACATCACACATACAACACATCATGCTTTACATGCTGCGTTGTTTGCTTCAACCACCCCCAAAGGCCCCAAATCAGCTTCAAAAAACCCACTATGGATGGAGGCCATGCAAAAAGAACTTGATGCCCTTCATAAAAATAACACATGGACTTTGGTTCCCCGACCTACTAATCATCATGTTGTTGGGTCTAGGTGGCTTTTTTGTACTAAATATCATGCTGATGGCTCTCTTGATAGACACAAAGCAAGGCTTGTGGCTAGGGGGTTCGCGCAAGTCCCTGGTATTGACTACTCTCATACGTTCAGTCCAGTGGTGAAAGCCAGCACCATTCGTGTGGTCCTCTCCTTGGCCATGATATACGGTTGGAAGCTCCACCAACTCGACGTAAATAACGCGTTCCTTCATGGCCACTTGGATAAACTCATCTACATGGAACAACCACCAGGATTTATTGACTCTCGGTTCCCTAATCATGTATGTCGTCTCAACAAGGCTTTGTATGGCCTCAAACAAGCACCAAGGGCATGGTTCCATCGCTTAAGCAGCTTTCTCGTTAACAATGGATTCACATGTAGTCGTGCAGATCCATCATTATTTATTTTCAAAAATAAGACATGTGTCATGTATATGCTTGTTTATGTCGATTATATCATCCTTACCGATAATATGCCTGAAGTTATTAAGTCATTTGTCACTCGGCTTGACAAAGAATTTGCCATTAAAGACCTTGGTGATCTCAACTATTTTCTTGGCCTTGAGGTGGTTCAGAAGGACGGCTCGTTATTTCTGTCTCAATCTAAGATGCACATGATATACTCCAAAGGGCTGAATTGATAGATGCCAAGCCTGTGCACACCCCACTTGCTGCTAATGAATCCTTCTCCACTCATGGCGAACCATACAAAGATCCAACCCATTATAGGTCTCTTGTTGGAGCCCTTCAATATCTCACTATTACTAGACCAGATATCTCATATGCTGTGAATCAGGTAAGTCAGTTCCTCCAAGCCCCTACGATTACTCACATGCAGCATGTCAAGCGAATTCTAAGATATGTGAAAGGAACCTTGGCATTTGGACTCATGTTTACCAAACTTCCCCACACGTATGTCTTGGGGTACTCAGATGCAGATTGGGCTTGATGTCTTGAGACACGTAGGTCAACCTCTGGCTACTCCATCTTTTAGGTGGAAACTTGGTGTCGTGGAGTGCCAAGAAACAACCCACAGTGTCTTGATCTAGTTGTGAATCCGAGTATAGGGCCCTGGCCAGTGCGGCTGCTGAAATCATTTAGATAACACACTTATTACAAGAATTACATGCTCTTCCACCGGACAAGCCAACCTTGTTATGTGACAATCAAAGTGCACTCTTCTTGTCTCAAAACCCGGTTGCACACAAGCGCGCCAAACACATTGATCTTGACTACCATTTAATCAGAGAACTAGTTACATCTGGCAAGTTGCAAACCAAGTTTATCCCTACCAAGCTACAGTTGGCGGACATATTTACCAAGAGCCTCGCTCGGCCGCAATTTGAGATGTTTCGAGCCATGCTTCGTCTAAGACCACCACCCGTCAGCTTGCGGGGGGATGTTAACAATAATTAGTCATTTATGCTTATTAATTATGTGATGTATTAATTGTACAGCTTTTCAATTTCCTTATAGTCTATTTGTAACCTTCAATTTTTATATATAAAGGCTCCATATCCCTATGTTTGGGATATCAAAAAACAATATATTTTATAAGTAGCAAACAATTAAAGAGAGGGTAGAGTGTATGAAGGATCCCATTTGTTGGGAGTGTCCTCCTGAATAAATTGTAGCCTTAGAACTACCAATATAGACTGTACTAGCATTGCACACATGACACAACCCCCTCCCCCATTGGGAGCTATGAACATTATTTCTTTTATAATCTCTCTTTATTTCTCATTATTACTAATCACCTAGGACTAAGAGGGTGTGTAAGGACATGAATGTGAGGAGGAGTCAAAAAGGGGTTTAGGTTGGTCTCTATTTTTTATTTCCACTCTTCTTTTCCTTCTTTTTCTTTCACATATTTTAAATGAATTTAAATGATTGTTTGTTTTAGAAAAATTTAGGGTGGTAAATATTGTAACAAAAAAAAAAGTGGTATTGGACTAGTTACCTAAGGTAGACACAAATAATAATAATAATGAAAATAAAAAACAAAATAATCATAGGACATAAATGGGTTTAGCTAGCATGGGTAAAGGAGTTGTGCTAAATTAACAAGTTGAAGAACCGGAAAGATATATAAAAACAAACTAGCGTCAACCATGTAAACAAAACCCCAAGAGGCCAATCGAAAAAGAAAAATTAGTGGCTTGCTTTGTATTGATCACAAGTATATGAATATTACAAGAAAAATAAATATCTACTATATATATATTAAAATAAAACCATAATCAAACATTTTTGACATTTGTTGCAGTAATCTCTGTTCTAGCTACTACTAGTGGCGTACCCAGAAATTTTTTTCATGGGGGTCGGAAATTTGGTAAGAATCGTTTGAGCATCGATATATAAAAAAAAATTTCCAACCCGGTTCGACGCGGTTTGGGACGAACCGGGTTAGGTCAAATTAAAAAATAACAAAAAAACTAAATTTCATACATAAAATCACCAGAATACTTCAAATATTATTACAATTTTACATAAAAAAACATAAATTAAAAACGTAACGTCCTGTATTTTTCATATATTTTCATTTCAAATGTAGTCGTACTCTTTATACATTATTTGTAATGTCAAAACCTGATTATAGTTGAAATACTCTTTATATATTATTCTTGTTGATTATATGCATGTACAACGCTTAAACAATTGCGAATATACATTTTAACACAAAACCGAGCAACTTATCACGACTTATATTTTTTTGAAAATGATTTTATAAGTGTTTTATGGTTCATATGTTAAACACTTGAGGCTATAATACATTTCTTTCTTCTACTCAAAACCATCTGAATCATCAACTATGTTGATAGTTTTGTTCAATGGTGAAACATTTGAGGTTATAATAACTCAATGTTTGACTATACATGACAATATAAATAAATATATATTACTATCTTCTAACCATAATTTAACCCAATCCATGGTTAAATATTATGTCTCATATGAGCTATGGACTGGACATTAAACTGAGTTTTCAAGACTGAACGAGGGTCGAGAGTTAAATTTTGGGGTCAATCGAGAATTTAACATATAAAAGCTATTAAAAAAAATTTCGCGGGGGGAGCGGGCGCACCCCCACCCTAATAGGTGGGTACGCCCATGGCTACTACCACTCTTAGCTAGCTCGATCTATCACATTGTTAGATCTGTTTTGTATTTGTGTCGAGACGCCAAATAAAAAAACGGACAGGCTATTTAAACCGTTCAATTTTAACAAAAAACCGTTTAATACGCCGCGTATAGAGCTATACGCGACGTATAGGACCGTTTTTTTCAGACATAATAAGACAAAAGGAAATATACGCGGCGTTGTATGCTGTACGCGACGTTTTGATTGTTTTTTTTATTTAATTAGTTTTTATTATTAAAAAAAGGTTTATTATGGTTATTACATATTTTGCCACCACCACACAAACGAATTTACATTTAATATAAAATGAGTCACAAGCACACTATATAAAATGTAAATAAATACATAAGTTTTATATGATAACCAATCTATATAAAGTGTCGATAAATACATATTTTTCATATTATTACAAGTTATTTTGACCTAGTGAAACGTCTCGGATGTGCCCATTAGCCGTGAACTTGTCGCTGGGTGCAAGCGAAGTATACTCCCACTTCGTCTTTTAGTTTGAAAAATTTAGCTAACCCGTTTTGCTAGATATGAAATGGTGCATGGTGGGCATCCATTTGTACCATTCCAGGACATGGTAGGGTTAACTATGCTGAATGATCTCCAAGTCCATAAAGCTTTCACTTCATTTTTCGTTTTGAAACTTAGAGATTGACCTAGTGAAATCTCTCCGGTATAATAGTACCTGCTTGTTTGGTTTAAGTCATCGTAAGTAGTAGTGAAAGGAGGTGGTGGTGGTTCTCCATCCTTCAACTACATCTTTCAGTGTACATCTTTTGGTGTTTACCAAACCGAGCTAACCAGTACTGCTAGATATGAACCGCGTGTTAAACACATAAGTTCAGATAGCCTTGTGGTTGCTGTAGTGGTGGGGTTAACTATGTTAAAGAAATAAATCTTTTGACCTGTGAAATGTCTCCGGTTTATTATATGCATGAATATTTTTTACTTTAACACCGGTGTTACAAATAACAGATGTCTCTATTTTTATATTATAAACCATAAAACGTGAATAAAAATATAATTTTCCAGTTGATTACAAATTATTAGACCTACGAAAATGTCTCCGGTTTTAATACTCAGTTTTATCTTAAACGAGTATGGAAACCGGAGACATTTCACTAGGTCAAATAATTTGTAACATACTCCAAAATTATATTATTTTTCACTATTTATGGTTTATAATGAAAAAGAGGAGACATCTGTAATTTGTAACACCGGTGATATAGTTATAAAAATCATGCAAAACCATTACAAATTAACATAAGTTTTATACTTATTACTTCTCATGGAATACCACAATCAGAATCATAACCCCGGTTTCATCAGTCATCCTTTTATTAGGAGACGGATGATACCGGAGCTATGATATTGCGGTATACCATGAGAAGTAATAAGTATAAAACTTATGTTAATTTGTAAAGGTTTGTTAAGCTGTTCGGATGGTGTAAATAAGCGATTGTGGATTGAAAATCGGGATTGTGAATTGTGAAGTGAGGGAGGACGTGTTTGTGGGTTGTATGTGGACGTCTAGTATGGATGTTAAGTAGGGGATGTTTTAGAATTAATGTGCCGCGTATAGAACTATTTGTCGCGTTTTAGAAAAGTGACGTGCGGCGTATAGGGCTATGTGTTACGTATAAGGCGCATGTAACGAAGTTTTTCTGACAAAGTACCTTATACGCGGCGTAGAGGACTCTACGCGGCGTATAAGGTACTTTGTCAGAAAGACTTCGTGACATGCGCCTTATACGCCACACATAGTACCATACGCCGCACATCACTAATTTTTAATTAAAAATATTTAAAAAATTAAAATTTCTATAAGCTTTTTAATACGTTTTCAAGGTTTATTGTTAATATTTTACAATAATATAACAAAAGATTTACAAACAAAACACATCACAAAAACATAATAAAATTTCATCATATATATACATTAAGTGTTTTCAACAAAAATACATTAAGTTTTTATAAACAATAAGTAAAAATATCTATGATCCCCCCTTATCATCATCCGTCCGCCGTCTGGTACGCCGCGTCCCGGTGCGGTCGTCATATCCATCAGGGTAAGTAAACGGCTCTACCGACCCCTCATAAACTCTGATACGGTCACGAACAATCCAGTCGAGAAGGTACTCTACCCTCTGAATCCGTTGCTCCACAGACCCTGGCAACCGAACCGCCTGATATAAAACAGGGACATGATGAGGCGGATGATCCGGGCCCCGCGGGATCTCGTCCTCGTCGGTTAACTACTCTGCATCCGGATTAATCGGCTCGTCATCCACCTGCACCTCCTCATGTGGTATCGGCGGGGGCTCTACCAACGGAACCGGGACGTAACGCTCCCGCCCGCCCCTGCGAATCAACACCTGTAAATCAGATTGGCCCGCCCGCTTAATGCGGAGGACCATCCCCATCGCTCGTACCGAAGCAATCTCCACCCTTTTGGGTTGGACATGCGCGAGCAGTTGCGCTGTCAACTGACCAACATAGCTGAAATGATGAGCGACGGCTACCGCCCGAAACCCACAATTATCATCTGGTCTTACGTCTGTGATGTCAGATATGTACGGGTAAGACCATTCAGGTATGTATAACTCGAACTTTTCAATTTTCGCACCGTCCTCTGGTTTTCTCATTTTAGGAAAGACTTGTTTCGTCCGTTTACTTTTTCCGTCTTCGAATGTTTGAAACAAGAACCCATTTGTATCAAGAAAATTTTCAAATGCATGCATCGGGGTCTTGCCAATTTTTTCTTTATCTTTTAAAGACCGGACGTAATTATTTATGTCTTTCACCACGCATAAGATTTCAGGAAACTGATCTCGTAAAACATCCAAAATCTGTACCGACCGCATGCCCTGACGGTGTAACCGCGCAACCACGTCTTTTTGCTCGTCATCCAGCCTTCTAAGATACGGGTGCCCCTCCTTAATGGGCAGTGGTTGTGAGCCTGGTTTTCTACAATTAACTTCCACCTATCACTTCCCCTATCGTATCTCCCTAAAAGTTTAAACGGACAGTTAGTTTTCGCACTACCCGTCCGCCTAACTGTGGCCTGGCTTTTGTATTCCCCGCCACGACTGCATCTAAGATCAACAGCGCCGTTTCTTGCCGATCAACCACAATAACACACCCATGATCCTCTACTCTCTTTTTGACCTATTCCTCTAATTCGGTTCGAGAAGAGAAATACTAAATAAAATATAAAGTCAAAGTCAATAATAATATAATTATCTAGTTATAACTTAAACATATAATATATGATTAATACGTACGTTGTCTGTTACATACGAAACGCTCGCCTCGCGTATGTATTCATCGTCAGACTTCTCGTCATCGGTTTCATTGTTTTCATCGTTGTTTTCCTCTTTGTCCTCGAACGTTGTCTGGTCCGGAGTTTAAATCGTACGAGACAAATTTGCTGTAGTTAGATGCTTCAGCAGAATAAACGGATGTCGGCTGCGTATCGTAATACGGGTCTTCTACAGGAATGTGGTAAGATGGCCCACTCTCGTGAAAATAATATTCCTAAATCAACATAACAATTAAATATACGAATAACGACATATATTTAAAGAAAAATAATATATTTTACCGGTTGTTCGTGAAATTCCCGTGTCGGAGTCTCGTTCAAATCAAACGTTGGTTTTATCTCTTCCTTGTTTACGTCTTGAAACGTTGGTTGTTTTCCGAAATTTTGACTCAATGCCGGTTGTTCGTAAAATTCCGGTGTCGGCATCTCGTTCAAATTAAACGTTGGTTCTTCATCCTCCGGCGGATCAAAAAAATTCCACCAAGACATTTTTTGTATGTTTGTGTGAACACACGTATCGTGCAATTATGTTTGTGAATGTGAAATTGTGTTTGTGAATGTGAAATTGAGTTTGTGAAGATTGAGATGGCTGGGATTGTTTAAGTAATAATTCACACAGGGTAAATACGCCGCGTATCGTCCTATACGGGGTGTATATACCTGAACCTCGTACGAACAAAACCTGCCGCAGGTCATTCCTTCTGAACCTCGTACACATCCGCAGCGTATAGGGCTATACGCCGCGGATGGAGTGGTTTTGTCGTATTATGTTTGTACGTTATCCGCGGCGTATAGGTGTATATGCGTATACGCCGCGGATAACGTACAAACATAATACGATAAAACCACCCCATCCGCGTCGTATAGCCCTATACGCTGCGGATAGGGTGGTTTTTTGTTATTAATGTCTTGGTGTAAATAGCACATCCCTAAAAAAAATGATAAGAGGTTGAAAACTCCAAGAACGACAAGCTAGCATCCAGTAGAATTTGTCCCCTGATTGAGGTTGCTGTTGAGCCTGCAGTTCCCGTTAGTCGCCGGCCATGTTTGTAACGCATGCATACTACTCAAATAGTAACCCACAGTCAGCCGGCCATTGTACTAAGGAATAATTAATACTGTGCATATGGATTTCAAGCTACCTAGCTCTTAGGTGTTTCTTGGTTGAAAAACTCAAACGGGCCAAATGATTGAATGAAAATTAAGGCTTCACCAGCTAGCTAGCACCTAGCAAGAGGGGCCAACCAGTAGTATATTGACACCATCACCATGTACCAAACCAAAGCAAATTCTTTTCTTTTCTTCTCACACATACAGCAGCTGCCACCATTCCAACCACAAGCCCAATTCCAGCTTTTTGAAAGAAGGCATGTGACGAGTCCTTTTCGATCATGATTTATAGATATACGAACAATTCCAGTTAAGATTTGATAGTTTTCGATCTGTTCACCCGGCCAATTAATTAAGCCTGATATAACACCCTCCATACAATGGTTAATGCGCTCCCTAGCTTGTGGTTTCTGAATTGTTCCGATAAAAGAATTGAAGATTGGTATCTTAAAGGGGGCCGCTCCTGCCACCAGCGATCACCCCTACCACCGGCGGTCACCGTTGAAGATTGGTATCTTAAAGGGGGCCGCTCCTGCCACCAGCGATCACCCCTTCAACCTCAAAACCCCCTTTTAACTCCGTTTAAACATGTTTAAAAAAAAATTGTGATGGAGACGAAGAAATGGATTAATTTTTAAACCAAAAATTAGAGATGAAGAATGGGATTAAGATTGGAAACTCAGTTAACTTTGTATGTCATTTGAAACTTAAACTGAACAAATTTTTTTTTTTAACATTATTGCAGGTTTTGACCACTCCATTTGAAACTCAAATGAGAATTTTTTTTTTTACCATCAACTACCATCCACTATCCTCCAAACAACTTTAAAAACAAATATTTTCAAAGAGGAATCAAATTTATTATTGCAGGTTTTGACCACTCCATTAATTAATTAAGACAATCAATTACCATCACTTATTATTGCAGCAGCTTTACTTACACGTTTTATTATCAACATTATTGCAGCAAATAAATAAATAAATAAATAAATGAAGACAAATAATGCAGGCTTTGCAGGTTTTTTATTATTGCAGGCATCCATCAACTTTACATCCAGCAAATTTCATGATTGTAATTTACATCAACTTTTTCAGGCAAATTTATTAGGCCATCAACTTTGCAGGCAAATTTATTATGCCATCAACTTTGCAGGCAAATTTAATATTCCATAAATTAAAACTTACATAATCAACTTAACTAGCACAAAATAATCGCAAGTACAATAAAACTTATATAATCAACTTAACTAGCATAAAAAGTCAACAACGGGAATCATGATACATAAATCGTATTAAATTATAAGCTTTTAAATATGTCGGCTTAGACACCTGTTTACCATGTGACCCGTCTGCTTACAACCCGAACACCTACGTCTCGTCCTTTCCTCGGGATAGTTGATATCCATCTCATTAAACATTCGTCTTCCACGACGCCTGCCTCGTTTGATAGTAAACCGGTCTGGGTCCGCAACCATCACCCACCCGACATACTGCCATGTACTCTTTGGCGGCACTGGGTTAAAATCACCATTGTATTATGCATGGTAGATCTCTGAATAGAACCGGTGACTAACAGTTTCTTTAGGATCCTGTTTTAGGTGATGGAAAACAGTCAGAGCATGACTACATGGGAACCGGTAATTTTGCCACATTCCACACGTGCAAGTTTTGTCCTTATATTCAACCGTGTAGTGATAGCTGCCAGTTTCGTCAGATGTTTGAATCATGGTCTCCACCATATATCACTTGTCTTTGGTAGAATAAGGATACACTTGGTATTCTCATGCAATTATCTCACGTTGATGGAAAACATTCCACATGCGTTTTGGAAAGTTTGTCACGCAATTAAGAGTGGTGTTGTAGTTCTTAGCTTACTGATCAACGTCCCTCTTAAAAGTATACTCGATTAAAGCCTGTATTGGGAGCATCCTGGCACCACGTAACACGTTATTCATGCATTCTGATATGTTGGTGGTGAGGTTACCCCATCGACGCATGCCCCTGTTATAAAGGAGCGTCCATTTGGTTTTATCGATTTGTTTTGGGTACCGCGACACTGCTTTGTTTGTTGCTTCAAGCTCCCTCATTAGACGTTCATACTTTGGCTCCTGTGTTGTGCTCCCGATCAACCAACACATTCTTTTTAGGGTCACGTTCTTGAACTTGCTCGCGAAGTTGCTTCTAACGTGTCTTAGACAAACTCGGTGGTGGGCATGGGGTTCTTTCCAGGCTTCCAAGTTATTCAAGGCGTGCAATATACATGCATGTCGATCTGATATGACACAAAGCTTGCATTGTCGGGGGTCTTGAACATTCTTCTGGAACTGCTGAAAAAACCATTTCCAGCTATCGTTGGTCTCTTCGTCAACGAGGGCGTACGCCACCGGAAATATCATATTGTTGGCGTTTTTTGAAATGGCTATCAATATTTTCCCCTTGTGTGGCCCCTTCAGATGGGTGGCATCTATAGATATCACCGGAATGCAGTAACGGATGGAATGCCCAAAAAACGTACTTAAAGACAAACACTTCCCCGTCACATGGCCCATTGGGATGGAATAACCACTGCACAACCGTGCCAGGGTTTGATTGTTGTAGCGCATACAGGTAGCTAGGCAAAGCACGAAAGTTTTCATCCCAGGTACCGTATATTTTTTCGATGGCTTTTTTTCTGGCGGCCAACCCTTGGCATAAGTTATATCAACATGAAGCTTCTCTTTGATCAAAACTTGAATTTGTTTCACAGAAAGTGCTAAACCTACCTTAATTTGTTCTTTGATTTCTTCCGCCACCATCTTCGATCTAAGGGCTCGATTGTTGTTGCGCGTCACAGTGGTGAAACAGTTATGTGTAGGGGTCCATTGGGTGACCCTGAAATAGTTGGAATTTTTATATTTTCTCGCAGATACAGTCCAACGACAAGGTGTTTCGTTGTTTGAATCTCTAGTGCTTCTACATACTGCTTTGAAAACGTCAGGTCTTGTGTTCTTTATAAAAATCTCTCTGTTCTGAGAAACATTCCATAATCGGACTGCATAGTCAACCTGCTCTTTGGATGTGAAATACATATTTAAAGTTATCTCACCACCTGTTTCAGCATTCCAAAATCGCATCTCGTCTTCACCGAAATTATCAAGAGCCATATAGTCCTGATCCATTGTAGTACCAATAACATTCATACCGGGGAAACCGGTAAATCCTCGACTTCGTTGCTGTGGTAGAGGAGGGATCGGTGCATCTTCTTCTTGTTCAGATTCAGATTCTGAAGGAGATTGTTCACTATCATCTGTGTCTTCCATTTCTTCTACTGCCATATCTTCTACTTCTTCCATTTCTTCTTCTATTGCCCCATCTTCAGTTTCATCCAAACTAGTGTAAGTTGACACTTGAGTTTGAGATTCCATTTGAAATTGATGGTATGGATCTGGTTGAAATAAAGAAAGACACTGTACAAGTTCCATGTGACCACCTTGTTGGACGTTGGGAGATATCGATGTCCATTTTACATGAATTTTACATATATATTCTGTAACAATGGATGCCATAGGGTATATTGTGTACATATCACTTTCTTGTTGAATGAATGAACATTGTGGACAACCACCGTATTCAAAGTACAGTTTTAATTCTAGACGACTTGATTCTCGTTCAGCACCAACACATTGACATATCCGATCAACAAAATTGGTATAACTCATTCCATATGTAACAAAAAATGAAGTAGTACGAGTGTATACATCATCTATAACTACCCCTTCGGTGTAAGAAACCTTACCCCATAATATAACTCTACTAGAAATGGATTGAAGGAGGATGATGATGCCATTTTTGAAGATACTTTTTTTATTATATGAGTGTAAGTAAACATTTATGAGAATGGATTGATTTGGGGGTGGGTGAGTCCATATATATAAAGAAAATAGACACATATAGAGCTTGCTTTTGGTAGGAGAGGTCTTTTACACCAACACCATTTTATTAAAATAAAAAACATCATTGAATTCTTAAACTAATTTAAAGTATTATTAGACAGTAAAATAGAAACTACTTAAACTAAGTCTAGAAACCGGGTCATAACATTAGCACAACTACTTTAATAATTAAAATAGTCTACGGCAAACTGGAGCATCTTCTTGCAGATGTGGTCGCCAGGTTCCACTTTTTACGTCTTTCACGGTATCTTCTTTTAACTCTTTTGTTACAACATACAACTCGATCTCCTGGACCCCATTAACTCCAATGTATGAAGTTAATAATGTTACATCTTCACTATTTTTCAGTGGAAACAACCCGGTATCGAGATCACCGAGCGAATGTTTAAAATAAAACCATAAATTCCTGGGAATAAATCCATAACCAAATTCTGGATAAATAAGATACATCTCGGAGATGGTAAACTCATGGACTTTTAAAAAGTCAATGAAAGTTATGCTACCGTAATCGTATGTTCTACCCGGCATCCCAGTAAAATACACACCATGGTAAAATTTGAGGCTAAAATACTCAGTTCTGTCCGCATAAAGCTCTTCAACAACCTCTGGTTGGCTGGGCTCATTTACGGATCTAAGCTGAAATCTTGCACGAGGATAAAAACCATCTGGAAAGTTGGTCATGATATGTTGGTATGATGAATTTATTAGATAAATGGATGATGATGATAAATATGAAGTATATGTTGGTATTTATAGTAGTTTATATGATTAAAACCTAAATATGATTAAAAATAAACTACATGAAAATATATTACACAAAATAACATGAAAATATATTACATTTGTTAAAAAAATTATTATTAAAAATACAACTTTAGATGTTTTCCCTATATATACCACAACAATCTTTCATATTCCACCATACCAATTACCAATACATCCACACTAATATTGAAAAACCAGATGAAAAAGATATTTTTGACGATAAAATCTATAGTTCTCAGCCAATTAAGAAAACTTAAAGTTGGGTTCCTAAGAAATGGAGACGTCTAAGTTTAAAGAATCACGAGGGTTCATCATATACATCGAAGGAGCCTGTTGCCGCCAAGGAGACTGAACCGGTCACCGAAGAACACAAAGATAACATACGTCATTTTATATTCCGAAATAACGAGTCGTACAAATGGTCCAAAGACTCTGTTGACTTCTATAACAACGGTGATGCTCCATTCTGCTATTGTCGTTTTCTGGGACTAAACAAACTTGATAGTGATTTTTGGGGGACTCTGTTAGGACATCGCGGTGACGGGCGTCTTACAAGTTTGGTAAGTATCATATCCTTTTTTTTGCACATTATTATTAAGCTTTAACCGTTTAATATGCTCTATATAATTTGTTACAGAACATTGAAGGTTGGGTTAATCGGATGATGCTAACAAGGTTAAGCACGTTTAGAAAAAATGGACCAGACGGACTCCACTGGACAATTCTACCACCAACATTTCGTTCTGACCTTGTCGCCGGAGACAATACATTTGGTGCCAAATATGCCAACGGAACTCATAGTTCGTACCCTCCATTTTGGGAGTTAAGTATGTTTATTCCATTATATGTTACAAAAGTAGATGAATGGTTATTTGTTCGTATTAATTTGCACACCATGGAGATGAATCAGTACTGGTCTAACGTAAAATACTAATGCAATTATAGAGGGTTGATTCATTTACCACTGTTGGATTCGATTCCAATTTTTTTCCAATTTTTGTTAGAAGAGATTAAGTATTGGCAACATTACAATGGACCTTATATAAGACTAGAAGATCGATTCCTAAATGTCCACGTTGTTAGCAGCGAATACATGCCCAAAGATGAAGATGATCTTGGTGGTGATTCTGGGGTTCTTGTCTGTATGTTAATGCAGAATCTTGTGAAGAACAAAGTTGTGGATATGCAAGGTGATTTTAAAGATAAGTGCACGAAATTCAGGCTACATATGGCTAATCAGTTGTACAACACACGTTTCTCACATGTTTAGAACTTCCTATGTTATCGTTATGTGTTTCATGTTTTTCTAGATAAAAAAAAATAAATGCATGATAATAATTTCTTTGATAATTTCAGAGACATAAATGCTGGCTCCAAAAAATCATTTCGTAGTACATTCATTATTATTATTATCACAAAATTAATTATTTCGTTGATAAAAAGATTGCAATGAACATGCATGACTAGTCATTTTCTACAATGCCTGCATGACTAGTCATTCTCACCTGCGAAAAGCCTGTAATGAACATGCATGAGTAGCATGCGTAGTAAATTTATTTCAGAAACATAAATGCTACTGACTCATTTCAGAGACATAAATGCTGGCTCCAAAAAATCATTTCGTAGTACATTCATTATTACTATTATTATATCACAAAATTAATTATTTCGTTGATAAAAAGATTGCAATGAACATGCATGACTAGTCATTTTCTACAAAAGCCTGCATGACTAGTCATTCTCACCTGCAAAAAGCTTGCAATGAACATGCATGAGTAGCATGCGTAGTAAATTCATGCATAAATGCTTTGTAGACATAAATTTCGTAGACATAAATTTCAGAGCAATACGCCTGTAATAAATAATACACATGCAAAAAGCCTGCAATAAATAATACACATGCATAAATGATACTGACTCATTTCAGAGCAATAAATGCTGGTTTCGTAGACATAAATGACTAGACATAAGTGACTGACTCATTATTATTTTTATTATTATCACCTCCTAGCATATAATTTCATAGTATAAATATTGATTTGGATTTCATTTCTACTTGCTCATTTCTCTTTGCTCATTTCTACTAACTCATTTCACTTGAACTCTTTTATCTTGCATCCAATTCTAAAAATCAATAGCCATGAACATGAACCTCCATGTTTTTATGTTTTGTATCTAGGAGAGGAACATAGAGCTAGAAAACTGTGGACGGAACCAGAATGGGGGTTAACCTGCGACATTGACGTTAAGTGCGGGGAAGGTTCATTTTGGGACTCCGTATATAAAGAGAATCTTTATATATCAGATGGAGTTATGGACAAACTTGAAGTTGCTGGTTTTAAGGGATTCTTCAACTGTGGATACCGAAAAGTTGATCGTGCCTTAATCCTGGCATTAATCAAAAGGTGGCGTCCGGAGACTAACACGTTCCACCTTCCTATTGGCGAGGTAACAGTAACTCTAGAAGATGTGGGAATAATATGGGGTTTACCTGTCGAGGGTGAACCCACCACCTTATTCAATTCTTTGTACGACTTAAGTGATCGATCGTACTAAAATGTGTGAGGAGTACTTAGGTTTTAGACCATTACCTACTGATTTTAAAAGACATACTATAAAAATAAGTAGTATAATAGAATACTTGATATCAAACCCTTTACCTGACGAGGGTGTCGCCGACGAAATGTACGCTAATCAAGCGCGTTGTATTATTCTTATACTATGTTCTAGTATTTTATTTGCGGATAAATCTAATGCATATGCTTCTTTAAGTTTTTTGTATTATATAAAAGACATAGATAATTGTGGGGGGTTAAGTTGGGGCAGTGCCACACTGGCCTGTTTGTATAGAGAATTATCGAAAGGAACCAACCCAGAAACAATTGCGGTTGGCGAACCCATGTCGCTTCTACAACTGTGGGCATGGACCAGGATATTACCGTTGGCACCAAGAATAACGGGAGAGATAAATGTTGATGCTACAGCTCCATATGGTGCAAGGTATTTATTTAATTTATAATGTCAATAGTTTTATAATTAACAATGAGTTGATTTATTAATTTTTTTAGGTGGATTATTCTGTTAGTCATAAAGAATCTCCCTCTCATGTCCTGGTGGCCCACCATACTAATTTGTAGAATCTCTTGCCTAATCAAGTATTTTTTTAGTAATTTTAAAGTCACTATTACTATTGAAAAAAAAAGTACTTAAACAAAATTATTTCATTTGTAGTTTGACTTGACGCCTTATAGGAACGTGCTTCACACCCTTTTCTCAGATTTGAACGTCCGGAATGCAAACTTGGGAGTCACAATGCTTTTTAATTTTTTGGGCTACGGTTGAATATCACCCAGCAGAAAGGGTTATGCGCCAGTTTGGTTTAGTTCAAACCATCCCTCGCCCATTTCCTCTGTCAAAAAATACGCATACACAGCTGCGTAAACTTGATCGTTCCGGTCGGTCAGACATGACTGGTCCCAGCACCATCAATTCTATATCAATGACTGTGAAAACAAGCACCGAAACTTAGTGAGAGGGAAACTAAGCGTCACGCCCACCATAGACCCTCACTACAACGGCTGGTTCAATAGGATTACGGTTCTTTTCGTGAGAAACCCAAATGTTAATCCTGATGCACGACTTATTAGATTTCAAGATCTTGGTGGAACTTCGAGATTGTTGGTTTGTACCATTAATCACAACATATTATAAAATGTAAAATATATATTTATAATAAACCAAACTTATATATAGACTTATTTATTGTTGTAGGTGGAAGGTTTAACCTACATTGGCCAAGAAATTCCCAGAATGAGGAATATGGACGTTGATAATTATTGTAATAATTTTAGCACCCTTAAAAACATGACCACTAACATTATGTGAATCGTTGGTCAAAGTGAAGCCATACAACATCACCAACATCTACAAACAGATCCAGTTCATTTTGAAACAAATGACACAATAGAATGGGCTCCCAAGGTAACAACCAGAATATTGAGGGTACCTCTAATGTTAGGGAGGGTACCTCAAATTTTGGGGAGGGACCCACGAGTTTTCATGGGGGATTTGCAAATTTAGAGTCGGGCCCCTCCAATTTTCATGAGGGGAGACAAAATTTTGGGGAGGCCACCTCAAGTTTTCAATAAGGGTTCCAAAATTTTGCAAACTCTACAAGGGGTTTTCAAATGTTTGGGCAGGGTACTTTTCAAGGAGGTACACCAGGGCTTGAAGTCGGTCCGTCTAACGTTTATCGACCCAGTTTTGAAAATTTTGAGCAGCCTACATCGATGGACGTTTATCGACCCAGTCTTGAAGGTCTGGATTTCGTCTCCTCATTATTTGATTACCGAACACCCCAAGAAAACATTATTCGTGGGATTTCTCCAAACCAATCCCAAAAATTCCAACAGTTCCATAGGTTTCAGTATACTGGTGATAATCAACAACAACCGCGCTTCCGTGGTTTATCACCGGTACCTTTAGACTTGGGACTACAAATGGGTCAATCGGAAGAAGGAAACAATCCTGAACCAAAACAACCAGTACAAAGACGTAGGCCCAGGAGCACCGCCATGTGGAACCGAGGACCATTACATTGTATCCGTTTTTTTATTTTACATCGTTGTAAATATTATATTGTTGAATCTACATCTACTTTGTTGTCTTTTAATTTTACATGCCATCATTACACAAGACAACCACTTATTTGTCTTAATTATTTAATGGAGTGGTCAAAACCTACAATAATAAATTTTATTCCTCTTTGAAAATATTTGTTTTTAAAGTTGTTTGGAGGATAGTGAATGGTAGTTGATGGTAAAAAATTTTCTTAATTGAGTTTCAAATGGAGTGGTCAAAATCTGCAATAATGTTGAAATTTTTTTTAGTTCGGTTTAAGTTTCAAATAACATACAAAGTTAACTGAGTTTCCAATCTTCATCTCTAATTTTTGGTTTAAAAATAAATCCATTTCATCATCTCCATCACAAAAAAATTATTTTTTTTAAACATGTTTAAACGGAGTTAAAAGGGGTTTTTAGGTTAAAGGGGTGACCGCTGGTGGCAGGAGTGGCCCCCTTTAAGATACCAATCTTCAACGGTGACCGCCGGTGGCAGGGGCGGTCACCCTGCAACTCGCTGACAGCTACAATACAACTTCAATTATTTGTGCTGCGCCCGCTTCTACCACGGTTTTACTATTTTGCCCATTTTTCTTAAACAAAATCCATTTACCAATTTTTTTTATCTTAAACATACCATTTTGAAAAAAAATTCAAACATAGGCCGGAAGTATATGTTGAAAAAGCGGCTCATTGCTTTCAATTCGACTCGTGAAATTGGTCAGACCCAAATCTTGAGGCATTTGATCGACTTTATACCACGTACTAGCACCTAGTCTAGCACCTAGTGCTATCGTATAAAGAGCTATGTACAATATGCATTAATTTCCCACTATTGAAAATGTCACCATGTGCCCCCCGCATGGATGTACGTCTCTAGAGCTATCAAACCGTGTTTCAAAGAGAGACTTTTGTAATCCAAGGATGATTTTTTTTAATTCTAGGTGGATTTCAAGGAAATAGTAAAATTTAGCAATAAATAAACATATATAAGTGAATTTGAGTTATTTTCTTAGTTATAAATGAAAAAGGCACATTCACTCTATCTAATGTGATAGAGATGTGATCAATATATAATGGAGATACATACATAAGTGGTTACAGATAATTAAATGACAATAAATGAGACTAAGATGTATTATCTAATATCCCCCCTCAAACACGGCTGTGATGGTCCAAGACGAAGTTTGTCACGGATGAATTCAAACTCCCTACGAGGAAAACTTTTAGTAAAAATATCTGCAACTTGAAGTGTTGAGGGAATAAACATAGTGCATAGTTTTCCATACGCCACAAGTTCACGAACAAAGTGGTAGTCAAGATCAATGTGTTTGGAACGCTTGTGTGAAATGAGATTTTAAGACATAAAGAGAGCACTCCGATTGCCACATAGTAATGTTGGTCTGACATTTGGGAGAGCATGAAGTTCTTGAAGAAGATGCGTAATCCATATCAATTCAGCTGCGGTGTTTGCCATCGCACGATATTCCGATTCACAACTTGAACTAGCAACCGTAGGTTGTTTCTTAGCACTCCAAGAGACATGGTTTCCCCCCAAGAAAATTTAGTAACCATAGGTGGACCTGCGAGTCTCAATACATCGAGCCCAATCTGCGTCAGAGAACCCTAGTAAGGACGGTTGTTGCTATTTGAAAAAATGAAGACCAAACATACGTGTGCCTTTAATATATCTAATGATACGCTTCACATGCTGAAAGTGCTCGGTTGTAGGTGCCTGCATAAATTGACTTACTTGATTTACAACATATGATATATCTGGTCTTGTAATGGTTAGATACTGAAGCGCCCCAACAAGAGACCGGTAATGGGTTGGGTCATCGAATGGTTCACCAGTGGATGTAAAAACAGTGTTTGTTGCCAATGGAGTAGATGCTGGTTTGCAATCTGTCATTTTAACTCTCTCAAGAATATCATTTGAAAATTTTAGTTGACTTATGTGTAGACCAGTTTCCTGGAAGGTGGGTTCATAAAAGTTGGTGACTTGAAGAATGGTAAAAGGTATTTCAGCACTGTTACTCACGTAAGGAAGACTCAATTCATTGAACCTAGCATGTCTAGTGATGTAGATTCGTGAAGTGATAGTCTTATACCCTTTATACTTTGAGCAATACCTAATAATCACACATGGGATGCTGCGAGACGCCAATTTATTTGCACTGTAATCACGAAGATATGGGAACACCTGACACCCAAATGTCCGAAAATTGTTATAGTTAGGTGTATGACCAAACATGATTTCGAACGGAGATTTGTTATCAAGGACTTTAGTCGGGAGACGGTTAATTATGTACACCGCCGAACTAAACGCATGAACCCAAAACTTATTTAGGAAATGACCATTGAACATCATTTCCAAACCTGTTTCAACAATGTGTCTATGTTTGCGTTCCACTCGAGCATTTTGTTAGGGTGTATATGGACACGAGAGACGATGAAAGGTGCCGGTTTGTTCAAATAAACTTTTTTCTTTATGATTAACAAATTCCTTGCCACCATCACTTTGAAAAACTTTGATTGTTCTCCCAAATTGGGTTTTAACAAATTGCATAAATATAACAAGGACGTCAAAAAATCCGGCCTTTGTTTGCTTCGGATAAAGCCATGTGAATCGCGAATTATCATCAACAAATGCCACATAATATTTGTAACCATCAACAGATATAACGGGTGACGGACCCCATAGATCACAATGCACTAGATCTAATGGTTCCAAGGCACGTTTTTCATTTAATTCAAAAGGTAAAGGGTGGGCTTTAGAAAGTTGATAGGGGGAGCATATGTCCGGTTTTGGCAAAACTGAGGTGACACTTAGGAGTCCCAATTTATTCAAAACATAAATAGTATCAATGGACACATGTCCTAAACGAGAATGCCATAATTCAAACGATCCTTTATTATTAGTGCTGGAGGCCGCAAAAACCGCTTGAGGAGAGCTATGCAACACATATAAGCCATGCTCACATCTTCTTCTGGATAGAACTTGCTTGGTTGTCCGATCCTGTATATGAAAATGTGGATGAGAAAACACAACATCCACATGATTATCATTAGTTAGTTTGCTAATGGTAGGAGATTTTTAGTGATATGTGAAATAAAAAGAACATCACGTAAATGCATGTTATTAGCGATATTGGCATGTCCAGTATGAGATACGGGGAGGACATGTCCATTGGCAAATGTGACATTAACATTACCGGAGTACGGAGTAGCAGACGAAACATTTTCAGGAGCCGGAGTCATGTGTGCAGTTGCACCGGAATCAACATACAAGTCAAGTATAGGAGTGTTGACCTGACACTGGGCTTGAAAGGCTATGGCTATGGTGTGATCCATCACAAGTGAACGGGATGCAAACGTAGCAAGCTGGGGACATTGTTGCGGCATAATTGACAGTGAGAGGGTCTCCTACCACGACCCATGCCGCCACGGTTTGTTCTACCACCCCGTTTTTTTTCATATGAGTTGTTTCGGGTTGTAATGGAGTTAAAAGCCACCGGGGGATTTGATGAACCATGAAGAGACTGAACAAACAGTTCATGGCCTTCCGTTTGGGTTAAAAGATCACAAAATGTCGGGTAGGGTTTAGAGTTTCTAATGGCTGTGGAAAATGTTTCAAAACCACTGCCTAGAACCTGAAGAAACCTGTGAATTTGTTCCATAGCATCAACCTCATGCACAATAGCAAACCACTAATCACAAACAAGTTTGAATTTGCGACCCAATTCAGCAACAAACATAGAATCCTTACGTAATTGACGTAAGTGATCAAGAAGGTTTTGGATCCGCTCCACGGAAGCGTTATAGTAGACGGATTCAAGAGTGGTCCAGATTTCACGGGCAGAGGTTGCCCAGATTATTTCGGTAGATGCTTCATCGGTTAAGGAAGCATGCAGCAGAATGGTAGTTTTCTGGTCGGCACAGACCCATTCGGCATAAGCGGGGTTATTGACAGGTTTACCGTCAGTGATTATGGTATCCGGAGGAGGTGCGGACGTGCCATCAATATGGGACAACAAGTTTTGGTAAGAGAGGATGGGCAGCATCTGATTTTTCCATAACAGATAGTTTGTGCCGGATAGTATAATTGCAATCATGTGAAGAGCATGGTTAATGGGTTGAGTGATATCAAAGGAGGTTAATGATGTAGCAATGGGAAAGGAAGAGAAAAAGATGAGGAGGGGAAAAGATGGCTGGGAGATCAAAGGGGAGGAGATGAAGAGGGAGGGTCTTTAGGCTATGATACCATGAAAGAGGCACATTCACTCTATCTAATGTGATAGAGATGTGGTCAAAATATAATGGAGATACATGCAACTTCCAATGTGGTGTAGTGGTAAGAGGCTTGGATTCTCCAAAAGAGACCCAAGGTCTATTCCCACTACCACCACTTTAGAAGGGGCAAATGGGGGCAATGAAGGGAGACTTGTGGCAACACAAGTTTGATCTCTGAGCCAAACGGGTTTTACCGCTGAATTGTTGTCGTGCTTATGGGCGGACAGGCTAGTGGGTTTCCCCCGAATTGGAGTCGGTATAAAAAGGTGGGCTTCGGCTACCCAGCGCTGTCTGTGCTCGTAGAGCGTTTGGGGTCACCTTTCGCCATTGGGTTACCCCGGGTAACCGGGCTTTATTCGTTTCGCTTTCCAAAAAAATATAATGGAGATACATACATAAGTGGTTAAAGATAAGTAAATGACAATAAATGAGACTAAGTTGTATTATCTATATAATATTCAAAGGTTTTAGGGGAGGCTATTTTTTGGGGGGAAAGTATTTTTGTTCTATAATAGGAAATTAAAGAGAGAAATTTAGTGCATTTTTTCACTATGCATATATAAGTTGATAAAGCCAATTTCTTTAATATTCAATATTTACAATTTTTAAACATAATGGTTATAATTTTTTACAAATATTATTATTTAACTCGTATGTAACACACGGGTATTAAACCTAGTCTAACAATAAAAAAGTATTTGGAAGTTAAATTACTGATTATATATATAGCTAGCTAGGTGGCAATATTTATATAACTAATAATAGGGAAGGTCGGTGCTTTACACCGGCCTCTCCCGTCCCGCCACGTCGCGTTTCAACTTTTTCTTACTTTAACGTATTAACAGTTTTAATCCCTAACTTTTAACGCATTGACGCTTTTAGTCCCCGACTTTTACTAATTTTTATTTGAGCTCCTAATGAGTTTTTGACTTTGATCTCTTACTCCATTTAACACAAAGTATGACTTTCCATGATAAGTTTACGACTTTGCTTTCTTACTCTACTTTGACATATAGTACGACTTTATTATTGTTATCCTGTTAACCTCTAACTTTTGATATTTCATCATTTTTAACATGTGACACATTATGTTTTGGCATCGTGACGTACGGGGCATGATACTTTTTATTTCAACACATATATGACGAAGTCATATACGCAAAACCTGAGTGCGTGACCTGGTCGCTGCAACACGTGGCCTGATGTTAAATTTAGTTATATAAGGATTGTGGTACAAATTAAGAAAAAATAATTAAAGATTGGATATTGAAAACTTACCTTGTCGGGAACATATGCATGCAGATACAATAACGGCACTGTAACATCCAAATTTTGCATCCGCCTTCGATAATTGCAAGAATATGGAGAAAACCCATGCATGCAGTTTGTCATAATGTCTGCAGAATATATTTGATGAAGAGAAATTCAAATCTCCACGTAGAAATGCATGTGTCTAAATTGATGGATACCCCAACCACACAAAATCATTGGGAAATCCTGCGCGCGTAGGGTGATAAACTATATATGCATCAATCTAATGAAGTTCAGACATGAATAAACATAACCTAAAACTAACTCTGAAAGACCGAAACTACTGTAATATGTAAATACTGTTTAAGTTGCAGCCAGTAGTTTGATCAAGACTTGTCTGACTATTTACTTATTGCTAAAATTATGTGTAGTCATATATAAAGCTCTTTAAAGCCATTATGCGTCATGTGTCGGCCACTTCATCAATGGCTTTATATAAGAAATTTGGTGTAACCATAAAACTCCATAACCCCACCATTACATAATTATTAATTTATACTATTTTTAACTTTAGTAAAAAAAACATTTAAAAAACTTGATTTGGTGAAGTGAAGATTAGAAAAAGTGAAAGTGGCGTTATGTGCGTAACGCCTTGGGTGCATTTTTAAAGTATAACACCCCGTGGGTGAGAGGTGATGCGTTATAAGGGCTTTATAGGGGCATTATAAAACCCCATTACGCATGGTATAATTGTGAGGAACAAAGCAAAATCTTATTTTTCACCATTCAACTGTTTTATCAATTTATGACATGATCTATTTACAATGTAGGACACTAAAAGTATTCAAAGTGTTAATTTATTTCAGATATATATTCCAGTCAAGATATATAACTAAAATGTGTGTTGTTGTACGCCGCCCCCATTATTTAACCTATTCGTAGGAAATCCTCGGAAGTTGGGTGATTCTTCATTTTCTCTTTCATCGGTAGAAGATGCATGCTCAATCTCACCAATGGAAATAACAAATGTCCCTTGTAAATTCGGTGATGATCCAATATCACTATTGACAATGATGGAATCTATGTTAACAGTAATACTATCATCACTATTCGAAGAAGACGCTTCATCGTCATGCTGATCAGTATCCTCCAAATTATACAATGTAAGAGGATTGAGATTGCCTCAAAACCACCCGCAAAACATTCATTCTGTAGTACAAAACATACAGATATTTAAATACATTCAAAAGTAATATGGGCAAGTGTATATAATATTTCAAGGTTTTATGGGAAGCTATTTTTTGGGGGAAAATTATTTTTGTTTTAAAATAGGAAATTAAAGATGGAAATTTAGTGCATTTTTTTCACTATGCATATATAAGTTGATGGACCCAATTTCTTTAATATTCAATATTTACAATTTTTTAAACATAATGGTTATAATTTTTTTTATAAATATTATTATTTAACTTGTGTGTAACACACGGGTATTAAACCTAGTCTAACAATAAAAAAAAGTATTTGGAAGTTAAATTACTGATTATATATATAGCTAGCTAGGTGGCAATATTTATATAACTAATAATAGGGAAGGACGGTGCTTTGCACCGGTCTCTCCCGTCACGCCACGTCGCGTTTCAACTTTTTCTTACTTTAACGTATTAACGGTTTTAGTCCCTGACTTTTAACGCATTGACGCTTTTAGTCCCCGACTTTTACTAATTGTCATTTGAGCTCCTAATGAGTTTTTGACTTTGATCTCTTACTCCATTTAACACATAGTATGACTTTCCATGATAAGTTTACGACTTTGCTTTCTTACTCTACTTTAACATATAGTACGACTTTATTATTAATATCCTGTTGACCTCTAACTTTTGACATTTCATCGCTTTTAACATGTGACACATTATGTTTTTGCGTCGTGACGTACGGGGCATGATACTTTTTTTTCAACACATATATGACGAAGTGAAATACGCAAAACCTGACTGCGTGACCCGGTCGCTGCAACACGTAGCCTGATGTTAAATCTAGTTATATAAGGATTGTGGTACAAATTAAGAAAAAATAATTATATATTAATTATTGAAAACTTACCTGGTCGGGCACATATGCATGCAGATACAATAACGGCTTTGTAACATCCAAATTTTGCATCTGCCTCCGATAATTGCAAGAATATGGAGAAAACCCATTCATGCAGTTTGTCATAATGTCCGCAGAATATATCTGATGAAGAGAAATTCAAATCTCCACGTAGAAATGCATGTGGCTAAATTGATGGATACCCCAACCACACAAAATCATTGGGAAATCCTACACGTAGGGTGATAAACTATATATGCATCAATCTAATGTAGTTCAGACATGAATAAACACTACCTAAAACCTAACTCTGAAAGACCGAAACTACTATAATATGTAAATACTATTTAAGTTGTAGCCAGTAGTTTGATCAAGACTTGTCTGACTATTTACTTATTGCTAAAATTATGTGTAGTCATATATAAAGCTCTTTAAAGCCATTATGCGTCATGTGTCGGCCACTTCGTCAGTGGCTTTATATAAAAAATTTGGTGTAACCATAAAACTCCATAACCCCACCATCACATAATTGTTAATTTATACTATTTTTAACTTTAGTAAAAAAAACATTTAAAAAACTTGATTTGGTGAAGTGAAGATTAGAAAAAGTGAAGGTGGGGTGATGTGCGTAACGCCTTGGGTGCATTTTTAATGTATAACACCCCGTGGGTGAGAGGTGATGCGTTATAAGGGCTTTATAGGGGCATTATAAAACCCCATTACGCATGGTATAATTGTGAGGAACAAAGCAAAATCTTATTTTTCACCATTCAACTGTTTTATCAATTTATGACATGATCTATTTACAATGTAGGACACTAAAAGTATTCAAAGTGTTAATTTATTTCAGATATATATTCCAGTCAAGATATATAACTAAAATGTGTGTTGTTGTACGCCGCCCCCATTATTTAACCTATTCGTAGGAAATCCTCGGAAGTTGGGTGATTCTTCATTTTCTCTTTCATCGGTAGAAGATGCATGCTCAATCTCACCAATGGAAATAACAAATGTCCCTTGTAAATTCGGTGATGATCCAATATCACTATTGACAATGATGGAATCTATGTTAACAGTAATACTATCATCACTATTCGAAGAAGACGCTTCATCGTCATGCTGATCAGTATCCTCCAAATTATACAATGTAAGAGGATT
Source organism: Tagetes erecta (assembly GCA_030867185.1). Lineage (NCBI taxonomy): Eukaryota > Viridiplantae > Streptophyta > Magnoliopsida > Asterales > Asteraceae > Tagetes > Tagetes erecta. Next base: position 15,834,290 of record CM061490.1, read on the forward strand.
GAGATTGCCTCAAAACCACCCGCAAAACATTCATTCTGTAGTACAAAACATACAGATATTTAAATACATTCAAAAGTAATATGGGCAAGTGTATATAATATTTCAAGGTTTTATGGGAAGCTATTTTTTGGGGGAAAATTATTTTTGTTCTAAAATAGGAAATTAAAGATGGAAATTTAGTGCATTTTTTTCACTATGCATATATAAGTTGATGGACCCAATTTCTTTAATATTCAATATTTACAATTTTTTAAACATAATGGTTATAATTTTTTTTATAAATATTATTATTTAACTTGTGTGTAACACACGGGTATTAAACCTAGTCTAACAATAAAAAAAAGTATTTGGAAGTTAAATTACTGATTATATATATAGCTAGCTAGGTGGCAATATTTATATAACTAATAATAGGGAAGGACGGTGCTTTGCACCGGTCTCTCCCGTCACGCCACGTCGCGTTTCAACTTTTTCTTACTTTAACGTATTAACGGTTTTAGTCCCTGACTTTTAACGCATTGACGCTTTTAGTCCCCGACTTTTACTAATTGTCATTTGAGCTCCTAATGAGTTTTTGACTTTGATCTCTTACTCCATTTAACACATAGTATGACTTTCCATGATAAGTTTACGACTTTGCTTTCTTACTCTACTTTAACATATAGTACGACTTTATTATTAATATCCTGTTGACCTCTAACTTTTGACATTTCATCGCTTTTAACATGTGACACATTATGTTTTTGCGTCGTGACGTACGGGGCATGATACTTTTTTTTCAACACATATATGACGAAGTGAAATACGCAAAACCTGACTGCGTGACCCGGTCGCTGCAACACGTAGCCTGATGTTAAATCTAGTTATATAAGGATTGTGGTACAAATTAAGAAAAAATAATTATATATTAATTATTGAAAACTTACCTGGTCGGGCACATATGCATGCAGATACAATAACGGCTTTGTAACATCCAAATTTTGCATCTGCCTCCGATAATTGCAAGAATATGGAGAAAACCCATTCATGCAGTTTGTCATAATGTCTGCAGAATATATCTGATGAAGAGAAATTCAAATCTCCACGTAGAAATGCATGTGGCTAAATTGATGGATACCCCAACCACACAAAATCATTGTGAACTCCTGCGTGTGTAAGGTGATAAACTATATATGCATCAATCTAATGAAGTTCAGACATGAATAAACATAACCTAAAACCTAACTCTGAAAGACCGGAACTACTATAATATGTAAATACAGTTTAAGTTGTAACCAGTAGTTTGATCAAGTCTTGTCTGACTATTTACTTATTGCTAAAATTATGTGTAGTCATATATAAAGCTCTTTAAAGCTATTATGCATCATGTGTCGGCCACTTAATCAGTGGCTTTATATAAAAAATTTGGTGTAACCATAAAACTCCATAACCCCATCAGTGATTACATAATTATTAATTTATACTATTTTTAACTTTAGTAAAAAAACATTTAAAAAACTTGATTGGGTGAAGTGAAGATGAGAAAAAGTGAAGGTGGGGTGATGTGCGTAACGCCTTGGGTGCATTTTTAATGTATAACACCCCGTGGGTGAGAGGTGATGCGTTATAAGGGCTTTATAGGGGCATTATAAAACCCCATTACGCATGGTATAATTGTGAGGAACAAAGCAAAATCTTATTTTTCACCATTCAACTGTTTTATCAATTTATGACATGATCTATTTACAATGTAGGACACTAAAAGTATTCAAAGTGTTAATTTATTTCAGATATATATTCCAGTCAAGATATATAACTAAAATGTGTGTTGTTGTACGCCACCCCCATTATTTAACCTATTCGTAGGAAATCCTCGGAAGTTGGGTGATTCTTCATTTTCTCTTTCATCGGTAGAAGATGCATGCTCAATCTCACCAATGGAAATAACAAATGTCCCTTGTAAATTCGGTGATGATCCAATATCACTATTGACAATGATGGAATCTATGTTAACAGTAATACTATCATCACTATTCGAAGAAGACGCTTCATCGTCATGCTGATCAGTATCCTCCAAATTATACAATGTAAGAGGATTGAGATTGCCTCAAAACCACCCGCAAAACATTCATTCTGTAGTACAAAACATACAGATATTTAAATACATTCAAAAGTAATATGGGCAAGTGTATATAATATTTCAAGGTTTTATGGGAAGCTATTTTTTGGGGGAAAATTATTTTTGTTCTAAAATAGGAAATTAAAGATGGAAATTTAGTGCATTTTTTTCACTATGCATATATAAGTTGATGGACCCAATTTCTTTAATATTCAATATTTACAATTTTTTAAACATAATGGTTATAATTTTTTTTATAAATATTATTATTTAACTTGTGTGTAACACACGGGTATTAAACCTAGTCTAACAATAAAAAAAAGTATTTGGAAGTTAAATTACTGATTATATATATAGCTAGCTAGGTGGCAATATTTATATAACTAATAATAGGGAAGGACGGTGCTTTGCACCGGTCTCTCCCGTCACGCCACGTCGCGTTTCAACTTTTTCTTACTTTAACGTATTAACGGTTTTAGTCCCTGACTTTTAACGCATTGACGCTTTTAGTCCCCGACTTTTACTAATTGTCATTTGAGCTCCTAATGAGTTTTTGACTTTGATCTCTTACTCCATTTAACACATAGTATGACTTTCCATGATAAGTTTACGACTTTGCTTTCTTACTCTACTTTAACATATAGTACGACTTTATTATTAATATCCTGTTGACCTCTAACTTTTGACATTTCATCGCTTTTAACATGTGACACATTATGTTTTTGCGTCGTGACGTACGGGGCATGATACTTTTTTTTCAACACATATATGACGAAGTGAAATACGCAAAACCTGACTGCGTGACCCGGTCGCTGCAACACGTAGCCTGATGTTAAATCTAGTTATATAAGGATTGTGGTACAAATTAAGAAAAAATAATTATATATTAATTATTGAAAACTTACCTGGTCGGGCACATATGCATGCAGATACAATAACGGCTTTGTAACATCCAAATTTTGCATCTGCCTCCGATAATTGCAAGAATATGGAGAAAACCCATTCATGCAGTTTGTCATAATGTCTGCAGAATATATCTGATGAAGAGAAATTCAAATCTCCACGTAGAAATGCATGTGGCTAAATTGATGGATACCCCAACCACACAAAATCATTGTGAACTCCTGCGTGTGTAAGGTGATAAACTATATATGCATCAATCTAATGAAGTTCAGACATGAATAAACATAACCTAAAACCTAACTCTGAAAGACCGGAACTACTATAATATGTAAATACAGTTTAAGTTGTAACCAGTAGTTTGATCAAGTCTTGTCTGACTATTTACTTATTGCTAAAATTATGTGTAGTCATATATAAAGCTCTTTAAAGCTATTATGCATCATGTGTCGGCCACTTAATCAGTGGCTTTATATAAAAAATTTGGTGTAACCATAAAACTCCATAACCCCATCAGTGATTACATAATTATTAATTTATACTATTTTTAACTTTAGTAAAAAAACATTTAAAAAACTTGATTGGGTGAAGTGAAGATGAGAAAAGTGAAGGTGGCTTTATGTGCGTAACGCCTTGGGTGCAATTTTAATGTATAACACCCCGTGGGTGAGAGGTGATGCGTTATAAGGGCTTTATAGGGACATTATAACACCCCATTACCCATGGTATAATTGTGAGGAACAAAGAAAAATCTTATTTTTCACCCTTCAACTGTTTTATCAATTTATGACATGATCTATTTACTATGTAGGACACCAAAAGTATTCAACGTGTTAATTTATTTCAGATATATATTCCAGTCAAGATATATACCTAAAATGCGTGTTGCTGCACGCCATCTCCCATTATTTAACCTATCCGTAGGAAAGCCTCGGAAGTCGGGTGATTCTTCATTTTCACTTTCATCGTGAGAAGATGAATGCTCAATCTCACCAATGGAAATAACAAATGTCCCTTGTAAATTCGGTGATGATCCAATATAACTGTTAACAATGTTTGAATCCGTGTCAACAGTAATACTGTCATCACTATTCGAAGAAGACGCTTCATCGTCATGCTGATCAGTATCCTCCACATTATACAATGTAAGAGGATTTGAGATTGCCTCAAAACCACCCGCAAAACATTCATTCTATAGTCAAAATAAAACATACATATATTTAAATACATTCAAAAGTAATATGAGCTAGTTTATAAAATATTTCAAAGTTTTACGGGAGACTATTTTTTAGGGGGAAATTATTTTAGTTCTATAATGGGAAATTAAAGAGGGAAATTTAGTGAATTTTTTTCACTATGCATATATAAGTTGATGGACCCAATTTCTTTAATATTCAATATTTACACTTTTTTAAACATAATGGTTATAATTTTTTTTTTAAATATTATTTAACTCGTGTGTAACACACGGGTATTAAACCTAGTCTAACAATAAAAAAAGTATTTGGAAGTTAAATTACTGATTATATATATAGCTAGCTAGGTGGCAATATTATATAACTACTAATAGGGAAGGTTGGTGCTTTGTACCGACCTCTCCCGTCCCGCCATGTCGGGTTTCAACTTTTTCTTACTTTAGCGTATTAACGGTTTTAATCCCCAACTTTTAACGCATTGACGCTTTTAGTCCCCGACTTTTACTAATTGCCATTTGAGCTCCTAATGAGTTTTTGACTTTGATCTCTTACTCCATTTTAACACATAGTACAACTTTCCCTGATAAGTTTTCGACTTTGCTTTCTTACTCTACTTTGACATATAGTACGACTTTAATATTGTTATCGTGTTGACCTCTAACTTTTGATATTTCATCGTTTTTTAAAATGTGACGCATTATGTTTGTGCGTCGTGACATACGGGGCATGAAACTTTGTTTTCAACACATATGACGAAGTCAAATATGCAAAACCTGACTGCGTGACCCGGTCGCTGCAACACGTGGCCTGATGTTAAATCTAGTTATATAAGGATTGTGGTACAAATTAAGAAATAATAGTTAAATATTGGATATTGAAAACTTACCTGGCCGGGCACATATGCATGCAGATACAATAACGGCTTTGTAACATCCAAATTTTGCATCCACCTCCGATAAATGCAAGAATATGGAGAAAACCCATGCATGCAAGTTTGTCATAATGTCTGTAGAATATATCTGATGAAGAGAAATTCAAATCTCCACGTAGAAATTCATGTGTCTAAATTGATAGATACCCCAACCACACAAAATCATTGTGAACTCCTGCGCGCGTAGGGTGATAAACTATATATGCATCAATCTAATGAAGTTCATACATGAATAAACATAACCTAAAACCTAACTCTGAAAGACCGGAACTAGTATAATATGTAAATACTGTTTAAGTTGTAGCCAGTAGTTTGATCAAGTCTTGTCCGACTATTTACTTATTGCTAAAAATATGTGTAGTCATATATAAAGCTCTTTAAAGCCATTATGCGTCATGTGCGGCCACTTTATCAGTGGCTTTATATAAAAAATTTGGTGTAACCATAAAACTCCATACCCCACCAATGATTACTTAATTATTAATTTATACTATTTTTAACTTTAGTAAAAAAACATTTAAAAAACTTGATTGGGTGAAGTGAAGATGAGAAAAAGTGAAGGTGGCGTTATGTGCGTAACGCCTTGGGTGCATTTTTAATGTATAACACCCCGTGGGTGAGAGGTGATGCGTTATAAGGGTTTTATAGGGGCATTATAACACCCCATTACGCATGGTATAATTGTAAGGAACAAAGCAAAATTTTATTTTTCACCCTTTAACTGTTTTATCAATTTATGACATGATCTATTTACTATGTAGGACACCAAAAGTATTCACCGTGTTAATTTATTTCAGATATATATTCCAGTCAAGACTCAAGATATATACCTAAAATGCGTGTTGCTGCACGCCACCCCCCATTATTTAACCTATCCGTAGGAAAGCCTCGGAAGTCGGGTGATTATTCACTTTCACTTTCATCGGGAGAAGATGCATGCTAAATCTCACCAATGGAAATAACAGATATCCCTTGTAAATTCGGTGATGATCCAATATCACTGTTGACAATGTTGGAATCCATGTCAACAGTAATACTGTCAACACTATTCGAAGAAGACGCTTCATCGTCTTGCTGATCAGTATCCTCCACATTATACAATATAAGAGGATTTGAGATTGCCTCAAAACCACCCGCAAAACATTCATTCTATAGTCAAAACAAAACATACAGATATTTAAATACATTCAAATGTAATATGAGCTTGCTAGTAATTAAGTAGCCATATACTCCATTTATTTCACTACCACAAGTAGGGGTGCTCATGGTCGGTTTTATTATAAGCTTTTATTAGAATAATTTTGTACTTATTAATCCACAAGCAAGGAAATCAAGCAACTGGGTGTGTTGCTTACCTTATGATAACCGTATATTTCACTTGTTACATGATCTTTTATTGTTTTTGTCGGGGCAAAATATTGATGGTTTTAAATATAGATCGTGTAAAAGCAACAAAAGATTATAAATTATATTAATTATAATCCGTCCGTTAAAAAGATAAATTTTTTCATGGCTGACAAAAAAAAAAGTGACAAAAACAAACCAATGGGGAAGGCAAGAAAGAGAGTGCTGGGGGGTTCGAATAGCTATGCATGGAGTTCATGACTTCATGGGGATTATAGTTGTGGTAGTTTACTAGTGTGACTCACGTTGCTAATTTCTTGTTTTTTTGGTGTGTTTATACTGGTAAGTTTACATGGCATGGAAAAATTAAAAAGATACCTATTCAGGATTTACGTCCCGCACATGTACTATTTCAGGGAACTCAAATGTAGGATGGTGTGCTTCTTTAATACTCTGATAAAACCAAACATTTAATTATATAAGTCTTGTTAGAAAAGTTTAGAGTGTTATTTAACAATAACACAAAGTTGTATTTTAGAATATATTTGTATTATTTACAATAGTGTAAGGACTAGATTAGAAATTATACAATTAGTTTTATAAAATAAACCTACAGATGCACAAAAGCATCATGACGTTCACAGATTCAACTTCCGGCAAGACAAAAGGACATGAAGATTGAAGAATGGAAGTTGCAAGTTGATTAACAGTCATAATCGTCATTAGAACTAGTATATATAAACAGTTTGATTCAATTATAAATTATGTCTTTTCTTGAACAATATTAGTATGAATGAAATCAAATTCATTATGTATCTTGTGTTTAATTCGATCCTAAGGATATGAAATCCTGTTTCGAACAAGATGGAGTTCATGACTTCATAGGGATTATAGCTGTGCTAGTTTACTAGTGTGACCAACGTTGCTAATTTCTTGTTTGTTGGTGTATTTATACTAGTAAGTTTACATGGAATGAAAAAAAAATTGAAAATAATCAACCTTTTGTATTGTGAATACTTCTTGAAATTTGTTTTTTTATTTAAAAAATATTTTTGTTCAAATGAGTATTATGTTTTAGTTCTACGCTTATCCAGAACATTGTTTGCATAGATGAAAAGAAAAAAAAAAGGTTTTTAATGGTCAATGTTGAATATAAGTCACTCGTCTTATCAACATAGAGATGTTAAGTGTACAAATGTCTACTTGTGCTAGGTATTTTTACAGTTGTATATTTTGTCATCAATTTCTATATACCTGCTGCTATGAGTTTAATTTAGTGCAATTGTTCAATGAACACTTTGCTATCTTTTGTCTTATTTTTTTTAACTGAAAAAATATAGTGTACGTTATAGCATGGTTGGGCCATAGCCATTAGTTGATATGAATATTTTTATTTTAAAAACACTAATTTAACTACCCATGTTAAAACAATTCTTAACTAGCTAGGTTGATGAATTTATTATGCGGTGTGTGGGAGTTGTTTAGTGATATGGTTGTATAAACATGTTGGATGGGACTAGCTTGTTGAATATCTTGGTTTTATTTAAACACGGCCGGTTGAAAATCCTTATATAATATAGTAAAATGTGTTCAAAAGATGAATTTAGTAGTTGTATTTTGTTTATTTTAATGCAAAAGATATCTTCGGTTAACCTCAACGTACCTCGTTTGAATCGAATCCATGCCCAAGTATATAAAATCTGAAAGTTCAAAAGATTTGCTTACAAGTTTTATGTTTTGGCTTGCTTTCTTCTGATGTCAAATACAACCTAAGTGCCAAATTTCGTTTAAATGAATCGTTTGTTGAACATACCTACATTTGGCATTGAAACCAGAAAACTATTAAGCTGCACAATATGCTGTTCAATGAACCATAATTGGGATATCAAAATCAGTAACAACCAAAAACACAAAGCTATACACTTGAGTTAACAAAAAATCAATATAAATCAAACTCATTCTTATTTTAAGTTACCTATGGCATAAATAATATGTTAAATGCTTTGCTTTAATATAATTTAAGCAAAGGGACATGAGTTTGATTTCAGACAAACTCATTGTAAGTTGTTGTTCCTGGCTTCCTGCACACATGAAAAAATGCAAATAAAAAGAAAATTCGAGCAAAGTATAATCAAATAGGTAACCTGTATAATCAAATGAAAAATCAGTTTGACCAATCTCTTTGAATGATTGTCAATGTTCAAATAGATAAAACTTGACTATAATCTTAACAAAAATAGAAAAATAGGTAAAATTTGACTATGTTCAAATTGGTAAAACTTGTTAATGTCAACCTGCATATGAAAGATGTACAAGCAATTAGCAACCTGTACAATTAAATAAAATCAATAAGTTTTTTTTTTTTTTTTTTTTTTTTTAATAATAAAAATTCATTTAATTGATCACAAACCAAACTACATCCGGATAATGGGTAAGCGAGCAACAAGCTGCGCCGCTATCCCCTTTTGAATCGCAAAGCCTATTCTACTAAATACAAATCCTTGGTTTCTCGGGCTCTGCGAGTCGCTGTGGACCACCTTCTGCACCCGCTCCAAAAAACGTACCGCCTCGGGGGCTAGGGATCCAAAAGTGTCGAAGGAAAATGGAATGAACACGTGCTGGTTCTCTAAACATGCTGTCTCATGCTTAGCCACCTTCTTAGATTCAGCCCTCAAAACTGCTTGTCTCGGAAAGAAACCACTATCTGTGAATGATTGTCAATGTTCAAATAGGTAAAACTTGACTATAATCTTATAGAAAGTGTTTCATTTTCTTGAGAGTTGAGACGGAGCAACAAATACCAATAGTACAAACACATTGAACAATCCTATTGAGTTCCACAATCAATATTGAACCCTAATTTGGGGATGATGAAACAAAACATCTCATAGAGGTCATAACATTATGGGAAAGGAAAAAACAACTACCCTTGAGTATGATATCCATTTAACATCACTAAAGATGGTGGACGCAATCATTCCAAAAAACACATAGTGATGAAGACATCATAATACATTCAGACCTATCCACAATCCTTCCAAAAAACAACTAAATAAGCACTTAATCAATCAATAGACATAGCATGGAGGTATTAGAAGTAATATCAGCAAATTTATCTCATAAACATTGTATTCTATTGAACTATGAATATAGTTTGTAAGATTTTTGATACAACAGATTTAGATTTGTTATTGCGTTACACTCATACGTCGACAATGAATAATTGATGGTACTATATTCTAGTAAGAACATAAACCTCCACAATCATCAACCAAACTATCAAACAAGAACAAAATCCAAAAACAAAACCTAAACCAAAAATAACAACAACATGATTCACTATCATTACAACATTAATAAAAAAACAAAAACTACATCAACAACATACTTGATTGTAACTTTAAGTCATTAAAACCAGCTCTTGGTGATGCTAAAATGCACTAAAATCTCCGACAACAACAAAGCAGGTTAAAATTGCTTAATAAAAAACAAAGAGTAAATTACATTTTTTGGCCTTTATAATAAGCCAAATTACGGATCGTGGCCTTTATTCTAAATTTTTGCACTGGTTGGCCTTTATATAAATTTTTCTCACGGTTTAAGGCCTTTAAGTTAACAGCCGTTAACTTTTTTGGTTAAATGCACATGAGGGTATTTTAGTCATTTTGCATTTAAAGGCCTGTTATTGTAAATTTAAATTTGTTGTTCTTGTTACTATGATTATAATTATATATTAACACACACACACACACACACATATATATATATATATATATATAGAGGCACTCTCAATTAAGTACAATTTTAAGTTGAGTACAAAAAGTACAACTATTAACCAGTTAGATTTTTTTTAGAATTATTACTTATTTTTTTTATTTTAAACATGATTAAGGGTATATATGTAATTAACATATCCCTAAAACATGGGTAGCAGAGGAAGTAACTAACTGATCCACGTTTTATGCTATTAAACTCTAACCAAATCAATTTCAATTTCTATTTTCTTCTACTGGAACTCGATCCTATGTTTTCTTTCTGAAACTCAATCCAATTTCAACTTGATCCATATATATTATCCCTTATTCAAACCTATTTTCATTCTAGATGGTATATGCAGTACATCGATCAGTGGCACAATTTCAATTATGGATCATAATACCCATATCGATCATCATTCTCGGTCTCCCTCTTAGCGGTTCAGATTTGATTGCTTCTTCAAGGTGCCGAGAAGAATGACACCGGGGGTTGTGCAAGTGGTTCAAATCCATGTTCCGTGATCGGAAATCTCACACGGCTTGATCCTACAAGTGGGGAGATTTAATAATGCATATATGCATTTTGTCGTGATTACTGGGTGTGGTTCCCGTACGAATTATTGGAAGATTTTGTCTTGACGGTAACCAGGAAGAAGCAACAAAGATTGTAGATGGTAATTGTGGTTGTGAGAATGTAAAAGGTGGAGCATAGTGATGAACCTGAAACTCGATTTTCAATTTTAAAGAACAACGAACAATAATAGTCATTTCGATTCTTCATTACTTATCCTGCATATTTTTTAGCTTGCCAAAAGTATGATACATATGGGATACATGTGTTCTTGTTGAATATCTTGTACTCCGTGACTAAAACTATAAACAAAGTGTATATATGCATTTGTTGTAATTCTATGGTTTTTTTACCAAGTTTATATTGCCAATGATACTTAAAAGAAAAGTTTTGTATTTGGCATCATACTTTGGATGTAGTTGTGTACAATTTTTACAATTGATGTTTGGTAAAAAAAGATTTGTATATTAAATTCATGTAAGTTGTAGCCGCATTAAAATTGTAAACGTGCATATATGCATTTGTTGCATATGTATAAGATAAACGGTGCATATATGCATTGTTCATCTATATATAATCTATTTAAACACAAATATTCAGCAATAATATAAAGCAAAACACAAATTCTAAGTACATTCATATTAAAATAACATCTTGTAAGTAAATATTTTATACTTCTTTGACTAAAACTATAAAAGTGCATATATGCATCGGCTGTATTTATGTGATTTTTTATTGAGTAACTCCAAGTTCACAAATGATGTTTGTAATAAATTTATGCATTTTATTTAATCCCAGTCATCATTACATTCAGATAATATTGGGTGAGATGTGGTTTTACATATTTACCCTTTTAGTTGTTTATGAAGATTCTATTAATAACCGTTCATTTCAAAATATTAAAAACATCTTTTGATTAAATTAATTAGTAGGAAATTATATGATTGGTTAAAAATATGTACTTTTTGTACTCAAGTTAAAAGTGTTCTCATTTGAATGGATCCCTATATATATATATATATATATATCATCATTCTGATCCCTACACCCACCTCCCTTTTTCTTTCTTGATCAACTCCAACGGAAAAACGAAGACCACCGCCACTTCTTCAATCGCAGATCTAAACACCACAAACCACCACACCACCTCCCCACCTTCCTTCAACATCATCATCAACCGCCACACACTTTAAAATCATTATCACATTCGGTGGTGAGTTTCATATCATCACATCACAAATTCACTCGATTTCACTCACTTGTATGTCACTTTCATCATCAATTCATTCAATTTCATTATTTTTTATTAGGGGTTTTCAATTTCATTATCTCCAGCGACCACCACCACCATCATCATCTTCACGTGATGGATGACTTCAGTCGCCTGATCTCCACAAATCTTCACACCAAGCAAAGGAACTTTAGCTGGAAGTGAAAATGATACCTTACGAGCTGTTGCAACAGATCTGAATTCACCTTTGAAGAACGAAGAAGATAAACATGAGCCAAATAATAGGCCAAAGCTCGATTACATGTACAAGTATATGTTAAGGTTATGGTTTTGTGTTGTTACTTGGTGTTGAAAGAAGAATTATTGTCTTTAAAGGAGGATGAGATTGAAGGAAAAGGAAAATGAAGATGTTAGATACTGCTTGATTATGTATCTTATTCTTTATGAAGTGTGTATGTATTGTATGTATCTTATCCTTTACCACATGGGTTTTGATTAAATTAGCTTAATTTGGTGCTGCACTAAAGATTAAATCAATGGCGTGGAAGAACAGGGGAGCAGAATTAAATTCAAGAAACTTTATGAAGTGTGTATGTATTGTATGTATATAATAATAATAATAATACAATAATAATAATAATAATAATAATAATAAAAATAATAATAATAATTTTACAATAACATGCCTTTAAGTGTAAATTGACTAAAATGCCCTCATGTGCATTGCACATGAGGGGAGTTAACGGAAAAAGTTAATGGCCGTTACCAAAAAGGCCTAAAACCGTGACAAAAATTTATACAAAGGCCAACCAGTGCAAAAATTTAGAATAAAGGCCACGATCCGTAATTTGGCTTATTATAAAGGCCAAAAAATGTAATTTACTCAAAAACAAAATTGAGCAAAGTATATAAGTTAATGAATCTAGAATCGACGGCATCGAGAACGTATAATCGAGTTACCTGAACCGATTGAAAAAAACACAAATTCGTAATCTTAGACTTGAAGTAATTGTTCTCGTGTCATTGTTCAACTCCATGCTAAATTCTTGCTCAAGCTTTTACATGTCATAAAATTAGCACGTGTCATGGTTCGCGTGTCATTAAATGTATATTTTTTAGTAGTGAATTAATTTAATAATAGTAGTTTATTTATTCTTTTCCTTGAAGGTCTATAATATTGTCAATCAGTAATGGTTTTTGAGGTAGCATGATGTTGTCATTTAAGTTTGTCACATTTCGTTGCAGGTTTAGAATATTGTCATCAGTTTCTTAATACTTTTGTTATGATTTTGTTGATTATGCACATGTTTGACAATCAACTTTGGACATGAAAAGGACTGAAGGTACATATCTCTTATCCTCTTATACATCATTTTAGCATATGCCATTAAGAGTTTTGTTTTATATGATTCTTTATATATATGTGTGTGTGTTTGTGATGGATGGTATTATGATTTTTTTTCCTAATTTTACTGGTTACATGGATCAACATGTGTGTTCATAGAAGCCATACTACGCAACTATGGCTATCACACTAGGCTCTTTGCATCTCATCTCATCTCAATGATGTGAGAGAAATTAAGGTTTAAATTGGATGGGTGAGTCTTTGAAGGCTTTAAAATGTAATTTATACATTGTAACATGATTTTAAAATTTTAATTTATTTATTGAAAATAGATTCATTTACACTTTTGAAAATCTATTAAGTATAACTTAAGTAAACTTTAATCAAAGATATTTGTAATTTAAAAGGTGATTTAATTAAGTTACTAATTTCCAATCTGTTTAGGGAGGACATCTGCATACAAAAAATTTTACCCAATTTTTAATCTAAAATTTAACAATCACCTTTTTAATTGAAACAAAACTAAATTTAGAATAGCTTCTATATGTGCTCTTTTTGAGTATTTCAACAATATTTACCTATCTTTTTTGTTTTTTATGTGTGGATGTATTATTTTTTTACGATATGAGGTTGTTTTTATTGAGAAGTAGGATGTTATTTACACGAAACAAATATTGGATCCTGTATATTTATACTTTGGTTGAGAACTCTTTTGGCACCCAAGAAGAATTATGCAAGTTATCTAGATCCGAATGGCAAGGTTAGTTTGAGGCTCCTACAAAGAAGACACTTAAGGTTAATAACTCATTTAACGTTGGTTCTGAAAGTTATAATGTCTCTTTAGAGGTATAATGTACGTACAAGTGCATAATCATTTTGCTTTTACATGTATTGAGTTTTTTTTAGATATTGTTAACTGACTGAATTTTAGCAATATTTATTTCTTAATTAAATTGATATTTGTACATTTAAACTGATTTTGTTTGGTTAAGATGTTTACTCTAGAGAGTTAAATTGGTTTTAATTTATGTGACAACCTTTCAATCCTTTTTTTCCCCTCAGTTTACCATTTTTTATCGGTTACCTTTTTATCTTTTTTCAACTTTTCCTTATCATAGTATCATATTATGTTTACGATAGCTTTGATGAAAATTTTTACTTGTCGGATGATCTAATGTACACAGAGAAACTTTTGGAAAATTATAAGGTCTTTTTGTAACTTTTCAAATTATGCTAACATTCTTCGACTTCTTTATTAATTTACTTTTTTTTACATTGAACCTATATATCTTTGTTAAATGATTGAAAATTTTTACTTTAATCTTTTATTACGTCTTACATTCTTACACATTCATCTCGTGTGTAAACACGGGTTCCAACCTAGTATATATATATATACATATATATACATATATATATATAGAGAGAGTTAGGTTCAAATGAAAACAAACTTTATAAATGAAAACACTAAAAACCAAAGAAACCTATTTTTTTCATTTACTTAATTTTTAAAAATAAAAAAGGGCACAATGGGAACATTTATATTTGTGAGTTTCAGTATCTCTAATATCTCGGTCGCAACTAATAGGATCCAATTTCTTGTGAGTTCCAACCGACTGGGTCTCCGGCCATATCACCGGAAAATACGCCATTTACTTTCTTTTCTATGCAATCTGAACCACCATGAAAACCAAGTTATAAAGTGCTCGATTCTTCCATAAGAAAGAGTTTTCCGTCGAACCGTGCAGGGTTACGGTGACGTTTGAAGCTACCCAAACAAACCATGCTTGTTGTTCGCCATCAAAGTTGGTCTTGATTTTTTTTTAGTTCTCAACGGCAACAATAGGGGTTTCAGTCATCCCGCCGGCGAAGACCACACCGTTTCGTATTTATTTTCTATCGCTGATATCATTTTTTTCTTTCAATAATTGAAAAGTTGAATTTTTTAGTCTCTCACAAACCAATTGATTTTGTCCATAATCAATTGAAAAGAAAAACTTGTAAACCCTTTTTTTTCCTTCATGAATCAGGTTCTGTTGACAATTGTTTTTACACCAGAATTTGTTATTATTTGGTTTTATGGTTTTGATAGTCATTCTGAACTTGAAAATATATGGTTAGTGGTTTACCAAAGGTATACTTTATATTTGTTTTATAAAATTTTTATATCTTTTTGGTTTGTTTTCTTCAAAGACGGATGAGAATTCTAATACTATTTTGCCTTCCGATGCTCTTGATGTTTACGATATTGGTCAAGCAAGTGATAATGTCGGTTATATATGAAAAAGGCATGGATATGATGAACAAGTGGGTCACTAAGTATAAGTAACACTATTGCTACGCATACGTAATAATGTTGATACGTATACGTATCAATGTTGTTACGTATACGTAAAAGTAGCGTTACGTATACGTAAAAGTAGCGTTACGTATACGTAAAAGTAGCGTTACGTAGGAAAGAACAACAATGAGAACAAGACGAAGAAACTATAAAAAAGTGGGTCATTTTTATATGTATACATAACCTTGTTATTACTTACACGTATCATTGTTGTGTTTAGTTACATTTTACATGCAAGTTGCATTGATTATTACATGATTTAATTTACGTCATGATTTTACATCATGATTTTAATAAAATAATGCATTTCATCCCATATATTCAAATTTTGGTGTGTTTAGATGTTATATATGTGTAACTTGACGAGATAAATATACGTAACCACGTCTACATATACATTATATAATTAAATGAAAAAAGTCAAATTAAAGTGCTTGTATTTTGTTATGTGTTTTTACTCCCTTCTCACATATGTGTAACTTATCAATTACGCATACATAACTTAGTAGTTGTTCAAAGCTATAGTGATTTAGTGGGTTACATATACGTATCTCACAATTTGTATAGATTTTCATATACGCATTTTTTTTCATTTTTTTTCTTGAATATTCTTCCAAGCTAACCTAAAGTATTTAGTTATTTTTTACACAAATATTTAATAAACATGAATGATTATTATTACTTCAATGCTATAAATATCAATATGTAATGATTGAGTTACTAATCAATTTATAAATTGATACGTTGGCAATCTTCGATAACTCGTTCACAGATTCATTTTCATGAACTAATTTTATATACATATATGATTTACGTTACTTTTGGATTAGTACACAATAATTACAAGTATTAAAAAAAGTTTTTGAAATAGGAGAGAGAACACAGGTGATAAGAAAGAGAATATTAGAAAATTTAGGGGTTCATTAATTTTTTTGTATTGTCTATTATACCCCTAATGGCTTATAATTAAAATTAAAACAATGTTTATTTACAATCTTGTCATTGAGTGTTTTTCAATGTTTTTAATTATAATGGTGTTTTCAATAGAACCTACCTATATATATATATATATATATATATAGAGGGACATATATATATATATATAGAGAGAGAGAGAGTTGAGATCTTTTGAGAACATCATCTACATTTAAGAATTTAAGAAGCTTATTAACCAATCACATTTTGACACATCATCTCATCATTAAACTTCAAGAACGTTATTTTGGTCATTTACTCTACAAATACCTTTTTTTGACACTGCGTTCTTGCAGAGAGCAACAATCCCCCCTGACCGGTTCTCGATGGCTTTTATGTACTATATTTTACAAGATTCCTCTTTGACAACCATGTATTATTGTCAAACAATAACAATGTATCTACCATTTGTCCCACACCACTTTTTCTTTCTCCATCTAACGTTTTCTTCTCCACCTCCATAAATTTCTTCTTCACCTCCATTGACAAATTAACAAGTCATCTTCACCACCTCTTTGCTTTCAACCTCAGTTCATAAAAAAACATAGGTATTATGCTTCTTTATAACAACATATCCACAACCTCATCTACAATCGCTGATTGTTTTCGTCACCACAACATAACTATCCCCTCACCACCGCCTGGTCGCGTTCACTTATTTTCGCCGTTTGCTAGCCACTAGAATCACAAAATTCAAACCACCTCCGTCACCAAAAAATCGAAGTTGTTAGGTGCAGATCTGAGTGGCTAGATGTAGATCAAATGTTGTTGTTACAAAATCGAACCTTGTTTTCATATAGATCGAAGGTAACTAGCTGAATCCAGATGGTGAGGTTTAGTACTCAAAGCCATATTTCGGACTAAGGTTATATTTTGTTTCACATTATAGATTATAACTTGTTGAGTGGGTTCATAGAATTTGTAATATATAGTTCTATAGGTTCTGTAACTTTAAGGAAATTTATGCCTGCTTGAGGTTTTGGCTTAGATGACGTGATTCTAACTTGCACTAGTTTAATTTGCTGAAATTTTGAGCAACAATTCATATTAATTTTTGCTTAATTTGAACATGAGATTGATTTTCAATTCTGGTGTTATCATGTGCAACATAATTAACAAAATTTTATTATTTTTATTATGAATTTACTATTAGATGATAGTTGTGATAATCATTCATATAAGATGAAAAAGGCACACCAATCTATATTTTTACTTCTAAAGTTGCAAAATAGTTATGAGAGTTTATCTTCTTATGGATGTGATGGCATTTTACACACATGTAATATTTATATATCTTCATTTTTTTGTATGCTCACTTGCATACACATATGTAATTCTGTTTACATGTGTTTAATCCACTTTTATATATGTGTAATGCCGTTTACACACATGTTACAAATTTATATTATTTTGCTATTTATAGGTTCTTCTGATGATGAACAAGGATGATGATGACCAGGGAATTATCTTTTATATAAGAATTAGAGTAAACTGCAGTTTTGGTCCCTGTGTTTTGATACCATTAACAGTTTTAGTCCCACCTTAACAGTTTTGGTCCCTGTGTTTTTATTTTTTAACAGTTTTGGTCCCGAACACTAACTCCATCAAATTTTCCGTTAAGTCTCTCTCACATGCGGGGTAAAAATGTCATTTCTCTCGCTCTTTTTGACAAACGCCTAAATAAAAATGTTAACCTACATGATGACTTAGATAAAAGAGATAGAGAAATGCCATTTTTACCCTTTAGATGTGGGACGTGTGCGAGAGACTTAACAAAAAATTGGATGGAGTTAGTGTTTGGGACCAATTCTGTTAGAAAATAAAACCACAGGGACCAAAACTGTTAAGATGAGACTAAAACTGTTAATGACTAAAACTGTATGCGAAATTGCACATTTCCAATTTGTATTATGACATTACATATATGTAATAAGACGATTACATTACCTACATTACATATATGTAACAAGTTATTGAAAAGACATTTGACGTGACCATTCAATAAATTACACTTTCTAAACTAAAGTTTATGTTTACTTGTTATTATATAATCTTGAAAACTCAAAACATTTTATTGTAAAGTACACTTCCTTGCTTTCTTCACACTTTGTAAAGTTAAAATTATTGTTGCATTCTAAGGTAAAATTATTGTTAAAGCAATCCAAAGTAAAATCACAAACATATAACATGATATATTAACTTGAAATTATTGTTAACGCATTCCAAAGTAAAAAGTAAACGCAATTATAACACTATAAAAAATTATTGTTACATTGTATAGAGTAAATTCCCATTTGCATCCCTGTGGTTTGTTGATTTCGACCATTTGCATCCCTATGGTTTCAAAATCTCATATTCACCCCTGACGTTTGCATTTTATTCCCATTTGCATCCAAAAAACTAACTCTGTTAGATTTTCCAGTTAACTTTTTCAATAATGACTAAAATACCCTCAAGGATGCAAAAGGTCAAAACAGAAATTTCAGGGATGCAAATGGTAAAAACTACTTGAAATTTTAACGTATATTTATATGTATATGTGTGTGCATATATATATATATATATATATATATTATATAGTAAAAACACTGTTATTTTTATATATTTTAAAGAGTGTTTTTATAATTAAAAGTATTTATTATTATAGTTTTATTATTATTCAGTTTATTATTTTATAAAACATTTTTTAATATACAAATAAATACATATTTTCAAACCGTTATTTTCAAATACTTTTTATTATCTTTCTAAATCATGTCTTCAAAACTTCTTTTTCTATACATTACTCAATTTTTAGACCATTGATCGTTGGTTTTTAAAACCGTATTTTTAGCATTTGCATCCCTAAAGTTTTTCTTTTGACCATTTGCATCCTTGGGGGTATTTTAGTCATTAATGAAAAAGTTAACTGGAAAATCTAACAAAGTTAGTTTTTTGGATGTAAATGGGAATAAAATGCAAACGTCAGGGGTGAATATGAGATTTTGAAACCATAAGGATGCAAATGGTCAAAATCAACAAACCACAGGGATGCAAATGGGAATTTACTCCATTGTATATGTAAATTATTTTGTTTTACTCTAACCAACCCTTTTTTTTACACACAAATAAATAAATAAAAAAATAAAACCCAAAATATTTTATTTTAAAGTATACTTTACTTTTTTTTTTTAAAACTGGCATTTATTTGGGAAGTGGAGATATGTGATGTATTGGGAAGTGGAGATGTGATGGGCCATCACACTTCATAATATTTTTAATGATTTTTTTATTTATATGATAAAGTGCACCCAGTAACTTATTTTTACTTTATGTTTATAACATTTGATTAAGGTCTTGTCTATTCACACACTTGCTAAATCTATCCTCACACTTGTTTTAAACTCAGGCGTCACGGATAGGCCTCGGTGCGGCGCCTGGGTCACTTTTAAGTGCTTTTCGGACATGGGAACGGAATTTTATACCCCTATGCGCCGCGGATTGGGCTATGTGCGGCACCTGGGTTGTTTTCAGCCGAGATAGGATCATCGAGTATGAAAATTTGAGACGTCCCGACCTCAATATAGATCCAGAAGTGTATTATGTAGGTTGAAAAGAAATAATATTATTCGGATAGTTAAAAAATATTATGTTAGATTTTTTATACTTTCTAAAACTATTATGTTAGACTTTTTGTTATATAAATGGGGCCGAAAGTAAAAATATATATTATCCCTACAACAAAAAAACCATTACTTGTATATTACTATAGATATAAAAAACATACAATTTTAAAAAACATATTATTTGGTTGAAAAGATATATTATTATGTTAAAAAATGTCGATGCCATTGCTATTTATAGTCCCCGAAAATAAAAAAAATAAAAAAATTATATGGCAGGCGCGGCACAGCATAGGGCCATCCGCGGCACATAGGCCATCCGCGGCACATAGGGCCATCCGCGGCACATAGCGAATTTTTTTTCAAAATGGTATATTTAAGAAAAAAAAATTTGATAAATGGATGTTTTGGAGGAAAAATAAGGAAAAGAGTAGAGAGCCGTTTGTGTCAACAGCGGTCGCAGCACAAGGGAAACAAGATGTCAGAAACTTGGCAGGCGACCATTGCTGCTAATAGCGGTCGCCGTTGGAGAAAGTCACCCACAAAGGGGGCCGCTCCTGCCACGAGCGGTCGCCCCTTTAAACTTCAAACACCATTTTTCAATTAAAGGGGGCCGTTCCTTTCACGAGCGGTCGCCCCTTTAACCCGTTTAACCCTAATTCCACTTAACGGCCGTTTAACGTTTAATGTTTAATAAAAAAAATTATTAAACATTTTACCACTCCACTATTATTGCATCATGATTGACATTTGGGTTTCTCACGAAAAGAACCGTAATCCGATTGAACCAGCCGTTGTAGTGAGGGTCTACGGTGGGCGTGATGCTTAGTTCCCCTCTCACTACGTTCCGGTGCCTGTTTTCCCAGTCATTGATATAAAATTGATGGTGCTGGGACCAGTCCAAGTCTGCCCGACCGGAACGATCAAGTTTACGCAGCTGTGTATGCGTATTTTTAGACAGGAAATGGGCGAGGGATGGTTTGAACTAAACC
The DNA here is from genome assembly GCA_030867185.1 of Tagetes erecta. NCBI lineage: Eukaryota > Viridiplantae > Streptophyta > Magnoliopsida > Asterales > Asteraceae > Tagetes > Tagetes erecta. The sequence continues at coordinate 15,855,571 of CM061490.1, forward strand.
AAACTGGCGCATAACCCTTTCTGCCGGGTGATATTCAACTGTAGCCCAAAAAATTAAAAAACATTGTGACGCCCAAGTTTGCATTCCGGACGTGCAAATCTGAGGAAGGGAGTGAAGCACGTTCCTATAAGGCGTCCAGTCAAACTACAAATGAAATAACTTTGTTTAAGTACTTTTTTTTCAATAGTGACTTAAAAATTATTTTAAAAAAAATAGTTGATTAGGCAGGAGATTCTGCAAACTAGTACGGTGGGCCACCAGGACATGTGAGGGAGATTCTTTATGAGTAACAGAATAATCTCACCTAAAAAATTAATAAATCAAGTCATTGTTAATTATAAAACTATTGACATTATATATTAAATAAATACCTTGCACCATATGGAGTTGTAGCATCATCATTTATCTTTCTGTTATTCTTGGTCCAAGCCCACAGTTGTAAAAGCGACATGGGTCCGCCAACCGCAATTGTTTCTTGGTTGGTTCCTTTTGATAATTCTCTATACAAACAGGCCAATGTGGCACTGCCCCAACTTAACCCGCCACAATTATCTATGTCTTTTATATTATACAAAAAACTTAAAGAAGCATATGCATTAGTTTTATCTGCAAATAAAGTACTAGAACATAGTATAAGAATAATACATCGCGCTTGAGTAGCGTGCATTTCGTCGGATGCACCCTCGTCAGGTAATGGGTTTGATATCAAGTATTCTAGTATACTACTTATTTTTATATTATGTCTTTTAAAAGCAGTAGGTAAGGGTCTAAAACCTAAGTACTTCTCACACATATCAGTACGTTCACTTGAGTCGTACAAAGAATTGAATAAGGTGACGGGTTCACCCTCGACGGGTAAACCCCATATTATTCCCACATCTTCTAGAGTTACTGTTACCTCGCCGATAGGAAGGTGGAACGTGTTAGTCTCCGGACGCCACCTTTCGATCAATGCCTAGATTAAGGCACGATCAACTTTTCTGTATCCACAGTTGAAGACTCCATCAAAACCAACAACTTCAAGTTTCTTCATAACTCCTTCTGATATATAAAGATTACCTTTATATACGGCGTCCCAAAATGAACCTTCCCCGCGCTTAACGTCAATGTCGTAGGTTAACCCCCATTCTGGTTCCGTCCAGAGTTTTCTAGCTCTATGTTCCTCTCCTAAATACAAAACATTATGATTGATAGGACCTGGGAAAACATGAAGGTTTATGTTCATGGTTATTGATTTTTAGAGTTAGATGCAAGAGAGAAAATGGTTCAACTGAATTAAGTCAGTAGAAAGGAGTAACTATAAATCCAATAGGGGTCATGTATTTATACTACGAGATATATAGGAGGTGATATTAATAATAGAATGGGTCATGTGTAGTCAAATCATGAATTTATTGGAGCAGGATGAATTTAATTGCATGGATATTAATTCTTGCATGTGTGTCATGGATATGAATTTATTGGAGCAGGATGAATTGAATTGCATGAGTGTATTGGTTTTAACGTGTCATGGATATGAATTTATTATATAGAAATTATTATAAAGCATGCATGCATGTGTAGTCAAATCCAATATGGATCATTTATTTTAAAGCATGCATGTGTAGTCAAATCATGCATGTGTTTTAATTTTTTTTATTTTAACGTGTCATGGATCTTTATTGCAGGATTATTATATAGAAATTATTATAAACGGAAAATGACTAGTCATATCATGTAATGTCTTTTTTTTTTGCATTAACATGTCATGCATTTATGTAGCAGGCTTTTTGCAAGTGAGTATTTATTATCATGCAGGCTTTTGCATTAAATGAATTGAGTAGTGTTTGGTAGTCAAACGAAATTATTTTGAAATGACTAGTTATGCAGGCTTTTGCAGGATTATTGTATTTTAATGCAGGCTTGTGCAAGACTATTATGCTTTAGTGCTGGTATATTATTATTATGGTTGAATCAAACGAAAATAATAAAAGTCATTTATTTTAAAGCATGCATGTGTTTTAATTTTTTTTGTTTTAACGTGTCATGGATCTTTATTGCAGGATTATTATTTATTGGAGCCAGCAATTTATTATTTTGAAATGACTAAAATCTGAAACAATGAAAGTTTTGGTTTTTGTTTCAAAAACTAAAATCTGAAACAAACATTTGATATTGAAGAAAAATACAATTCAAGCTTCTACTATCCTTAATGCTCATTGTTAGGTTTGATCAACATTAAAAACCCGTCAGATATGCTCAATTTCCAAGTGTTATTGTAATATTGTATAACGCCCACAACCTGTTCGATAAAATGCCCAAGTGAAATTAAATGAACAAAACATGTCTGAATATTTTATTTCTTGTGATTTCAGTTGGGTTATGGATGTGGGACATTTCGTTTGATTCAACCATAATAATAATATATCAGCACTAAAGCACAATAGTCCTGTAAAAGCCTGCATTAAAATACAATAATCCTGCAAAAGCCTGCATGACTAGTCATTTCAAAATAATTTCGTTTGACTACAAAACACTACTCAATTCATTTAATGCAAAAGCCTGCATGATAATAAATACCCACTTGCAAAAAGCCTGCTACATAAATGCATGACATGTTAATGCAAAAAAAAAGACATTACATGATATGACTAGTCATTTTCCGTTTATAATAATTTCTATATAATAATCATTTCTTAGATACAGAGACAAAAATCATTTCGTGTTGACAGCATGACTAGTCATTTCAAAATAATAAATTGCTGGCTCCAATAAATAATAATCCTGCAATAAAGATCCATGACACGTTAAAACAAAAAAAATTAAAACACATGCATGATTTGACTACACATGCATGCTTTAAAATGAATGACTTTTATTATTTTCGTTTGATTCAACCATAATACTAATATACCATCACTAAAGCACAATAGTCTTGCAAAAGCCTGCATTAAAATACAATAATCCTGCAAAAGCCTGCATGACTAGTCATTTCAAAATAATTTCGTTTGACTACAAAACACTACTCAATTCATTTAATGCAAAAGCCTGCGTGATAATAAATACCCACTTGCAAAAAGCCTGCTACATAAATGCATGACATGTTAATGCAAAAAAAAAGACATTACATGATATGACTAGTCATTTTCCGTTTATAATAATTTCTATATAATAATCTTGCAATAAAGATCCATGACACGTTAAAAAAAATTAAAAAACATGCATGATTTGACTACACATGCATGCTTTAAAATAAATGACCCCTATTGGATTTGACTACACATGCATGCATGCTTTATAATAATTTCTATATAATAAATTCATATCCATGACACGTTAAAACCAATACACTCATGCAATTCAAATCATCATGCTCTAATAAATTCATATCCATGACACACATGCAAGAATTAATATCCATGCAATTAAATTCATCCTACTCCAATAAATTCATGATTTGACTACACATGACCCATTCTATTATTAATATCACCTCCTATATATCTCGTAGTATAAATACATGACCCCTATTGGATTTATAGTTACTCCTTTCTACTGACTTAATTCAGTTGAACCATTTTCTCTCTTGCATCTAACTCTAAAAATCAATAGCCATGAACATGAACCTTCATGTTTTCTCATGTCCTATCGATCATAATGTTTTGTATTTAGGAGAGGAACATAGAGCTAGAAAACTCTGGACGGAACCAGAATGGGGGTTAACCTGCGACATTGACGTTAAGAGCGGGGAAGGTTCATTTTGGGACGCCGTATATAAAGGTAATCTTTATATATCAGGAGTTATGAAGAAACTTGAAGTTGCTGGTTTTGATGGAGTCTTCAACTGTGGATACCGAAAAGTTGATCGTGCCTTAATCCAGGCATTGATCGAAAGGTGACGTCCAGAGACTAACACGTTCCACCTTCCTATCGGCGAGGTAACAGTAACTCTAGAAGATGTGGGAATAATATGGGGTTTACCCGTCGAGGGTGAACCCGTCACCTTATTCAATTCTTTGTACGACTCAAGTGAACGTACTGATATGAGTGAGAAGTACTTAGGTTTTAGACCCTTACCTACTGCTTTTAAAAGACATAATATAAAAATAAGTAGTATACTAGAATACTTGATATCAAACCCATTACCTGACGAGGGTGCAGCCGACGAAATGTACGCTACTCAAGCGCGATGTATTATTCTTATACTATGTTCTAGTACTTTATTTGCAGATAAAACTAATGCATATGCTTCTTTAAGCTTTTTGTGTAATATAAAAGACATAGATAATTGTGGGGGGTTTAGTTGGGGCAGTGCCACATTGGCCTGTTTGTATAGAGAATTATCTAAAGGAACCAACCAAGAAACAATTTCGGTTGGCGGACCCATGTCGCTTCTACAACTGTGGGCTTGGACCAGGATATTACCGTTGGCACCAAGAATAACAGAACAGATAAATGATGATGCTACAGCTCCATATGGTGCAAGGTATTTATTTAATATATAATGTCAATAGTTTTATAATTAACAATGACTTGATTTATTAATTTTTTAGGTGGGATTATTCTGTTACTCATAAAGAATCTCCCTCACATGTCCTGGTGGCCCACCGTACTAGTTTGCAGAATCTCCTGCCTAATCAAGTATTTTTTTAAAATAATTTTTAAGTCACTATTGAACAAAAAGTACTTAAACAAAATTATTTCATTTGTAGTTTGACTAGACGCCTTATAGGAACGTGCTTCAATCCCTTCCTCAGATAAGCACGTCCGAAATGCAAACTTGGGCGTCACAATGTTTTTTAATTTTTTGGGCTACAGTTGAATATCACCCGGCAGAAAGGGTTATGCGCCAGTTTGGTTTAGTTCAAACCATCCCTCGCCCATTTCCTGTCTAAAAATACGCATACACAGCTGCGTAAACTTGATCGTTCCGGTCGGGCAGACTTGGACTGGTCCCAGCACCATCAATTTTGTGACACCCGACATTTACAGGATAACTTCGTTAACAAAACTCTGTTAAATTTTATTATCTCAACCATGTATTTTTATTAATTGGGCTTAAAGGCCCAATAGTGGTCCAATCTAGCAAACAATACATGCCCAACATGATAAACAAGGCCCATTAATAACTTAATACAATATAACGAATGTTAATCTCATATATAAATATTGAAATAATATGACAATGAACGTGAAACACTTTATAACAAATGAGTTTGGGTGACGTGACGAGAACGCGTCTCGACTCGAATACCAGCCAACATCAAGAATCTATAAAGTAAATATATTTTATACCTTGCATCAAGCATTTGTTGTTATAATAGAATTGTTAGACGACATAAATCACGATAGAGGCTCGTATGGACATACACTCGGACAAAAGACGGTATAATACTTGCAAAGACACCCCCCTCTTGCAAAACCCTACCTATATAAGCCTCCTTAACTCCATTCTAATCATTTTAAAAACCCTAAAACAGCCAAATCTTCTCTAGCCGTCACCCTTCTTCCCCCACTTGTTTCCGGCCGTTTTCCGGCTACCCCCGGCATCCCCACGAGGCCTATTATATATCAAAATCTTCGTCTCGACGAGACGGTTCCAACGGTGGTAACGGTTTCCCCTAACTCACAACCGTTTAGGAGATATGATGCAAAGAATAGAACGGCTGTAGGGGTTTCATCTCCTTCTTCCTCTTCGAGTTCTTCCGGCGAGCAATGGTTTGTGGTGGTATTATACCACCATAACAGTGGCGGAAATAACAGGTTTTTAGAGGCTGGTCATGGAGGTTAATGGTGGTTAAGGGGTTCCGACGACGGTGTTGTTTTGGGTTAACAGCAGCAAACCAACAACATATGATAGTGATGGTTGTGGTTCAGCGTGTTTGTGGTTTTTGGGCTGCTGTAATGGTGGTTCGTTCATCAGGTGGTTGCTGGTGGTGGTACAACAAAACCGTAGCAGCAACAGTAGCTGTGATGGTGGTGTTGTCACTGTGGTGATGGTGTCGAGTTGTGGTGTACAACAGCAGTAGCACGAAAGTGGTCTGGTGGTGGTTGATGTTGGATTATGGTGCCGATGGTGGTTGGTGATGGTGCACCAGTGGTGGTTAATGGTGGCTGTATTTGGGCAGCGGTTAGGTGCGGAAATGATAGTGGTGGAAAATGTTAATAGCGATGGTTCACAGTGACTAGGGGTCTTAGAATGCCAACCAAACGTGAAGGTATAAAACGGTTAAACAAATTATATATTTGTAATATAAGATTTCGTTTGTTGAGCTCAAAAGATAATTAACAATATGCATATATACATAACTTAACCTAGCGATTAGAATATAATATTGACTCATATATTAATGAAAGAACATAAAACGGACTTGATAAATAAGAAGATAAAACAATGAAGAGACTCGTCGTGCAATAAACTTATTGGACTATTTAATAACAAATCGCGATACAAGCTCTTAATATAAATCTAAGTAATTTCTTACGATGATGTTTGAAACACACTAAGTGGTACATATTGTTATCATTAACTTATTATAAATATGTATTCAATTACTTAAGTGATATTAGTGATTTAAGACTACACAATACATATGAATGGTGCACTTATATGTCATTATTAATTATGTTAAAAATCATCCAGAGGACATGTTATCCATCTAACCATAAGTGCACATGTATTTTCGTATTGATAAAGTTGATCATACATATACTTACTAATACGAATGATACGTATATGGTTTAAACATTTTTAGTACCCTTACTCCTTGTCCAATTAAGTACGCGGTAAATCATAGCTATATATAACCAAACATATAAAATGATCGAACACCACAATTTAACCAACATAAAGAGCTCAACCGTACTTGTATGATAACACCGTGCTAACGTTATAGATTATGTGTTGTGTATACCAATAGGAAATTGTTGGTGACTAAATGCTTGCTTGAACTGTTCAAATATGACGTGCATGCGTGTGCTAGCTAGCTATCTAAGGTGAGTTCTTTGCCCGCTTTTAAATACTTTTTTCGGGGAGAAAACATACAAACATTTTTACAACGCCTTCGGGCAACTATGTTTACGGCACCTTTGTGGTGGCTGCATTTACGGCGCCTTTGTGGCGGCTGCGTTTTACAGCACCTTCGGGTGGGCTGCGTTTTACAGCACCTTCGGGTGGGCTGCGTTTACAGCACCTTTGGGGTGGTTGCATTTACGGCGCCTTTGTGGCGGCTGCGTTTTACAGCACCTTCGGGTGGGCTGCGTTTACGGCACCTTTTGTGGTGGCTGCATTTACGGCGCCTTTGTGGCGGCTGCGTTTTACAGCACCTTCGGGTGGGCTGCGTTTACGGCACCTTTTGTGGTGGCTGCATTTACGGCGCCTTTGTGGCGGCTGCGTTTTACAGCACCTTCGGGTGGGCTGCATTTACGGCGCCTTTGTGGCGGCTGCATTTTATACCTTCGGGTAGGGCCTTCGGGCAATATTCTATCGGTTTTCGAACTGTGTTTTATGCTTTTGATTTATAAACTCATTGAACTCACCAACCTTTGTGTTGACACTTTTTAGTATGTTTTCTCAGGTAATTAAGGAGCACGAGCACAAGTAGGGCATGCATGCATCATTAGGTCTACATGTATTCAAGATTTAATTTGTTATTGAACATATTTGTATTAAATACTTTTAATGCATTTACTTTACTGAAAAAGAGTTTTGACAATCATTTGTCGTTATGCTTCCGCAAATGTTTAAACAATTACTTGTAATAACTTTTTCTCATTCATTGAGATACGTATGTTTTAAATTCATATAGTGTCGTTTGGTGTAACTAATGACTTGGATCCTGGTTTTGTCACACGCCTAACGGATACCCCGTTTGTGGAAAATTGAGGGTGTGACAAATTTTATATCAATGACTGGGAAAACAGGCACCGGAACGTAGTGAGAGGGGAACTAAGCGTCACGCCCACCGTAGACCCTCACTACAACGGCTGGTTCAATCGGATTACGGTTCTTTTCGTGAGAAACCCAAATGTCAATCCTGATGCACGGCCTATTGGATTTCAAGATCTTGGTGAAACTTCGAGATTGTTGGTTTGTACCATTAATCGCAACATATTATAAAATGTACAATATATATTTATAATAAACCAAACATATATATAGACTAATTTATTGTTGTATGTGGAAGGTTTAAGCTACATTGGCCAAGAAATTTCCAGAATGAGGAATATGGGCGCTGATAATTATTATAATAATTTTAGCGCCCTTGAAAACATGACCACTAACATTATGGGAATGGTTGGTCAAAGTGAAGCCATACAACATCGCCCACATCTACAAACAGATCCTGTTCATTTTGAAACAGATGACACAATACCGCAGCGTGCTCGTTGAAGACCAAGCACCCGTGGTAGAAGGGGCTCCCAAGGTAACAACCAGAATATTGAGGGTACCTCTAATGTTAGGGAGGGTACCTCAAATTTTAGGGAGGGACCCACGAGTTTTCATGGGGGATTTGCAAATTTTGGGGAGGGATCCTCAAATTTTCAAGAGGGCAGACAAAATTTTGGGGAGGGCACCTCAAGTTTTCAACAGGGGTTCCAAAATTTTGCAAGCTCTACAGGTGGTTTTCAAATGTTTGGACAGGGTACTTTTCAAGGAGGTACACTAGGTCTTTAAGTCGGTCCGTCTAACGTTTATCGACCCAGTTTTGAAAATTTTGACCAGCCTACATCGATGAACGTTTATCGACCCAGTCATGAAGGTCTGGATTTTGTCTCCTCATTATTTGATTACCGAACACCCCAAGAAAACATTATTCGTGGGATTTCTCCAACCAATCCCAACAATTCCAACAGTTCCATAGGTTTCAGTATACTGGTGATAATCAACAACAACCGCACTTCCGTGGTTTATCACCGATACGTTTAGACTTGGGACTACAAATGGGTCAATCGGAAGAAGAAAACGATCCTGAACCAAAACAACCAGTACAAAGACGTAGGCAACCCCAAAGAAACGCAGGACGACCGCCATGTGGAACCGAGGACCATCACTATACAAGACATAACAGACGGTGAAACATGTCTTTTGTTATTAAAATTGTATTCATTTTTTATTTTACATCTTTGTAAATATTATATTGTTGAATTTACATCTACTTTATTGTCTTTTAATTTTACATGTCATCATTACACAAGACAACCACTTATTTGTTTTAATTAATTAATGTAGAATATTAAATTTGCCTGCAAAATTGATGACATAATAAATTTGCCTGAAAAAGTTGAGGTAAAGTTGATAGATGCCTGCAATAATAAAAACTTGCAAAGCCTGTATTTTTTAAAGTTGTTTGGAGGATAGTGGAGTGGTCAAAACCTGTAATAATGTGAAAATATTTATTTTTAAAGTTGTTTGGAGGATAGTAGAGTGGTCAAAACCTGCAATAATAGTAAAATTTTTGTTTTTAAAAAGAGGCAGGAGAGCTAACATAGTGTCATGTTTATTCACGGGCCGGGATCGCCATAAGCATCCAAAACAAGGTTCACGTGTTTTGTTTGTTATGGATCTAAAACCCAATGCATACATATAATATAATTTAATAAAGCATCTCTGAAAGATATGTTGTACACTTTTTTAGAAAATTATTTTTTTTCATTTCATATTTTTTTTGGAGGATAGTGAAGTGGTCAAAACATGTAATAATGTGAAAATATTTATTTTTAAAGTTGTTTGGAGGATAGTGGAATTGTCAAAACCTACAATAATAGTGGAGTGGTAAAATGTTTCATAATTTTTTTATTAAACATTAAACGTTAAACGGCCGTTAAGTGGAATTAGGGTTAAACGGGTTAAAGGGGCGACCGCTCGTGACAGGAGCGGCCCCCTTTAATTGAAAAATGGTGTTTGAAGTTTAAAGGGGCGACCGCTCGTGGCAGGAGCGACCCCCTTTGTGGGTGACTTTCTCCAACGGCGACCGCTATTAGCAGCAATGGTCGCCTGCCAAGCTTCTGACATCTTGTTTCCCTTGTGCTGCGACCGTTGTTGACACAAACGACTCTACCCTTTTCCTTATTTTTCTTCCAAAACATCCATTTACCACTTTTTTTTCTTAAATATACCATTTTAAAAAAAAATCGTGAATTAGCTAGCATTTGTTTAGATAGATAATCTTGAAAAAAATTTATAATTGTAGAAAAACTAAAAAATATTTTTATCTTTCAATATATATAGAAACATGCATCTAACTATCTAAGCATCATTTTTCCATACTTGCTTATGTCACATCCAAAATAGATACTAACGATTACTAATTCACTATTAAGTGCTGAATGATTAAGTGCTGAATGGTTAAGAGGTCTGAATGGTTAAGTACTGAAGCTGTTTGGTTGGACATCTGAATGAGATTAATTTTTTTTTCACTTGTCCCACATAGGAGTGGAGACAAACCATAGTTGCCTTTATATATTCAAATCTTAATTCACTATTAAGTTCTTATGTTACATTTTACTCTAGCACCTACCTGCGCGCAGGGGGGGTGTAAATTTGGTTCGAAATCCTTGTCTCAATGCGACGCCCGCACGAATGCAACTCCGAAAACCCGGGTCCGTACGAGGGTGGTTTTTGAATCTCGGTTTTTTTTTGCTTGGTCGCGTCAACCCCTCACCCGACCATTTTCTCACCCTCACCCGGCTGCTGAACCATTCAGCATTGCTGAAACGCTGATTCGTTCAGCGCCCCATTCAGGCACTTCATTCAGTTCAGCGCGCAGCCAAACAACCTCACCGCTGACCGAATCAGCGCCTACCTCCCATTCAGAGGCGTTCAGCGCTCATCCAAACAGCCCCTAACATGACCAACCAACAAACACATGTGTAAAACAACTAAACAATTTGTGATAAGCACCTCCTACTATAGCTAAGAAATCATCAAAGCACAATAATACACTTGTAGCTAGCATTTGTTTAACTATATAGTTAAATGTTTTTTTATTAATGAAGTTCTAAAACTATTTTTTTTTGTATTTTGCCATATCTGTACAAACATGCATCTAAGAATCATGTTTTTAACCATTTTTTATAAACCCTAACAAAAAGTATTTCATAATTATAAAAGAAACAAAAATTACACATCCTTTTATAAAAAATCCTAACCCTTTAACTGTATTTTCCCTAAAATTCTTCATTGTAGAAACACTAACCTTTTTCAATTTGGTAAAAACAACGCTTGTGATCGTCGTTTCGTTGCAGATCCAAACGCTGCTTCAGGAATTTTTTTTTCTTTTTTTCTAACGGCTGCTTTCAGGAAGTTCTTGATTCAAAAACCAATTTTTTTTGCTTTCTAGAGAGATGATTTATTTGTGAAGGTATGGTTTGCATGTAAATTGAGTTGGAGTAAATAGATGGAAACACATGGTTGCAATAAATTGATATGACATGCATTGGATAGAGTGAGTCACTAGAAAAAAGTGAGAAAGAAAAATACCGGTTATACCCGTTTATGCTCATTTACTTGTTTTCTTCATATTATAAAATCGTAAAACCCTTTATAATTACTACATTTAATCTCAACCACCTAACATATCTTAATCAATGGCTATGGGTAGTTCTCAAGTTTCTCTAAACTAATCATGGTTCTCAAAATACCTCCTCCCTATAGGGAGGTTTACTACAAAATATTAGAAATTTAAGAAATCTAAGAAGACTAAAAAAATTTCAAAAAAAATCTAAATTGAATTTCAAAAAAGTGACTCGGAGACCTTATTCCCCTTTTCGTCCTTCTTAAAAAAATAAAACGAAAAATAAAAAAAATAAAAAAATTACCGTTATCATTGTGTCTAATTTATCTTCATTGTGTCATAAAGTTATATTAGACACAATGAAAACGTTCATTTTTTTTATTTTTTGTTTATTTTTTGATTAATTTTTTTTGATAGACGACAACAAGGGGAACAAGGTCTCCAAGCTACTTTTTTAAAATTCGATTTAGATTTTTTTTAATAAATTTTTAAACCGTCATTGTGTCTATTTTACTTGCATTGTGTCTAAAAGATTCTTAAATTCTCAACCCTTTTTAGGATAACTCTCCCTTATATATACATACATTTTTTTGGAACAGCAACACCTTGATTTTCAAGGAGAAATACACCTCAACCTATGGTCAGCAGGACTGAACCCCTGACCTAATGCTCCTAACATAATTGTGTTACCAATGGGCCACTAACCTCATTTGCATATATACATACATACATATATATATTTATATGCACATATATATACATAGGGAATGAGTAATTTGAGAACACTATCTAGTTGTGCGAACTCGTGAGAACCTTACTTTCCGAGTTTTTTCATAGTATTTTTTTGGCTCAAATTTTGTGTATATTAAAAACTAGAACCTAGAAAAAAGAAAATTTTTAAAAAAATATTTCCATCGTTAAAAAACGTATATGTTGGTAAAAAATATTTACGTCATATTACATGGGTGTAATAAGTTACACCTACGTTTTTTCGCTGTAAATATTTGTTAGTTACATATATGTTTTTAACGACGGAGATACTTTTTTTACAATTTTTTTTTTCAGGTTTTAGTTTTTAACATACGCAACATTTGAACTAAAAAAATTCTATAAAAAAACTCAGAAAGTAAGGTTCTCACGAGTTCTCAAAACTAGAGGGTGTTCTCAAAATATCTCATTTCTATATACATATATACATCCTTACTAGTAAGATACCCGCGCGATGCAGCGGTGTCGAAAATTTAAAATATGATACATTGTAAAAGTTCAAATTTGCCTACGAGGACACCTAAACATTGGTATTCAATACTACGTCTTGTTAAATTGTTGGTTGATAGTTTTTTTTTCTGAGGTTGTATCTAGGATTAGTATAGAACAAATCGCTTTCATATACACCGCCAAATTTTAGATGGACTCTTTATATTCAATGAAGTTGACTTACAGAAGGTAAATAATTCACATTTATTGGACTCCCTATTTTTTCTTATCAAGTTGATGGGGTTTAGCAAAATTGGTAAGGCAAACCCCTCAAATTAAGTCAAGAAACTATCCACATCTATTTATTGGACTGCCACTTTTTTATTACAAAGTTGATAGGGGTTTAGCAAAATTAAGAAGCAACTCATCAATTTAAAGTTGAAAGAGCTTGAGACAAAACAACCAAATGACTTTGTTTTTATTTAAATCATCTTAGCTATGAAAGAACTTTTATAGCTATAAGATCTTGAGTCAGCTCATATGGTTAAGGGCGGGACGGTTGTAAAAGATAAAATGATTTATCTTATCTCTTTTTTGCAAATGATATTAGTATGAGTGGTGGAATGAAATTTTGTCAAACTTAATCAGGACACCAACTTGTTTTTACTTAACATTAACATTGGGGCTGAAAACTTGTGTTCCTAGTATGCATACCAACAATGAACATAAAATCGATAAATCACACTATGTATACAAATATAAATTCAGATTAACAAATTATACAATCATAAATTCACACAAACAAAGAATAATCTACATATCTAAAAGAAGCCTAAACTATACATCATTACAACAAGTTGTTTAATTCTTTTGTTGGATTGTTGGAAATAAATCTGTGCACTTCGACAACAGCTAAAAGACATAATTAGGGCTTGTGTTTGGCACAATTCCTTTATAACCGTCGTCATTGTAACCCTTTGTAAGTAGCCATACTTGCAGACTCAATGACATCTTACTATTATAAAAAGTCTTTAACCTTATTCACAAGTTCCTAATCCCTAAATTTATGTATTTAATTTTCCGAAACTCAACACCCCTAGTCTACTACTTCCTCTATTAAATCCTTAACTTTCTGACATCCAAAACAATCAACAACTTGAACAAATAAACATAATCCATTCACATTGCAGCATGATTATATCACATGACACATGCTTTAATAAAAACATGAAATTGCTTAAAACATATACCTCCACGTTGCATTTTCCACCCTGCTTAAACCACTCGTCTTTTTGATGGATCTTCTCAGTCGTCTTCTTCTTCTTCTTCTTCTTCTTCTTCTTCTTCTTCTTGTCCACATCTTCCCCAATTCCCATTCCTTACCATTAGCATGCTTAACAAGACTCTTATTCTCATCACCAACACTCTCACTGAAACTCTTCTCTTCAACATAAACAAAACCAAATTAATGCTTAGGTAATATCAATATACACTATTTAGATTTTCAAGAACATATCCATAAAGATTTACACTGTTTGATAATTACATATCTTTCTTCAACCTGTTGTGATAATTACATGTCATTCAAATAGTTTAGGGCATCTACACTACAATTTAGTTGAAGGGCATCTACACTGCAAATGATAAAATGAGTAAGACGGGTAAATTTATACAGCTTGGAAAATAAAAAAAGCTAATCTTACCGAGTTCGTTTCATCCATAGAATACCGAATCGCTGTGAAGTGCTTGGAAGCCCTAGCTTGCTTCACCGTCGCTACTGCACAGTGTGTTGGCTCTACTTCCCTTCCTTTGTCAACTGTAGAATTAAATCATGTCACCATCGACGTTCTATCCAGATTAAACAATGTTGCGTTGATCTGATATGTTTTCTTCCCCAAAGAGCGATAGGATTCTAGAAGAGATCTGGTTTGTTTTCTTCTCCAAGATTGTACCAGAACACGAAAGATGTTTGAAGAGAGTATAGGGTTTTATGGGAGAGAAAGAGAACAAGGTGGAAGAAGTTGTAGTAAGATGTTTCTCTGATGTTTGATGTTTGAAGAGAGTATAGGGTTTTGAAATTTAGAATTTCAAAATTTTACTTTGAAGAAGCGGGATTTTGATTGCAGCTTCACATAAAGTTGGTGTATGAATTGAAGTGTTGTACATTATGCTTAATAAGTTTGTTCATTTTTCAACATTAAGGAAATAGTAAAATGACCAATTTGCCCATCTAATCTGCATAATAATGTAGTATAGATATAGATATTTTTTTAACATAGATGTGGTGGCAACATACCATTAGAAATGAATACAACTACCTTTAGAGGTGTAGAACACCACTCAGTATCATCATTGATGAACCCTCAAATGCCTTCTAAAGTTTCTTACTTTGTTGGAAGATTTTCCTCAAATAAAGCAACTAAGAAAGAAGATGGGAAGCCAAGCTGAAGAAGATGGTTGGTGTACGTGGAATCCTGTGATAGAGTTTGTAGTAAAAAGAGATTACTTGTTCATTAAAAACTAAGTCTATGCAAAACTAATAAAATAGGAAAGTGAGCATATATGAGACCCTAAATTGGATATTAAACATATGCGCCTGTTAATTAGAAGAAATAGAGATCCCGGGTTCATCTCTACCAACATCGGTGATGTCCTCTTCCTTTCTTCGGAAACATAAAGTTAAATAGTCTAATAAGTCATTTACCTTGCTACTGTATCGTATTAACCAAACACCTGCTGCTCGGCCCTAGATTGCAGTCCAATTATCTTTTTAAAAGTTACCAAAATATCATCAAATCCATCTTCAACACTCAAGTCAATGACCTTAAAACCACACTTCTTAAACGAATGAATAAGCTGCAATTAAAAATATACATAGTTATAGAATAAAATATATTTAGTGAAAATGCAATCGCACACAAAATTCGCTTCCTATGCTAGCTCGATTGGGTCCAAAAACATTCAAATCAAAATTGTGTTCCTACAATTAAAAATGCAATCTCAACCCTTAAGTTCCTCGGTAGTGTTCCTACAAATCGAATTTGTTGCAACATCGTGACAATGATCTGGTCAATGTTGATGATCGAGCACTTATTAGTATCAAATTAGAATTAATATTAAACCTCATAAAAACATTTTGAATACCACAAAATCAGAAAAAAGAAAGTTGTCTAATATGATTAAACTTCAAGCAAACAAAATCCACTTTTCTTATGTTCAACTTCATAATAACTGAGCCCCACTACAACATCAATATATGTTTCTACCATCATGTAAATAAAATTCCTAACCATTAACGATGTCCTAAATTGTTTTATGTAATAAAAGAAGACCATCTTAAATTGATTAGAATGAAATACATCAAATATTCACGTACATTTACCTTTTTCTGGATTATAAGTAGTTATTAACAACAGTCAGCAGGGGTGGAAAAGCTTATTCCTTCTATCTCAACAATCACTAAACCATGAGTCAGCATAGTATCAAGACCTGGCTAAATTACAGTGCTTTCTATTTTGCCTCTTCTTACATGATGCTGTTGTTAGTATCGCAATGCTGCTGCTGCTGTTTCAATCATGTTGTTGTTATATTACAACACACATTCATAAAACACAACATATTCATCATTCATACACAACACAACTCAACACACTCACATTTATCATTCACGACACACACATACAAATATTAAACCCCCCAATACACACACATTCACTTTCATAATCACAGCACAACACAAAACAGCACAGCAAAAAACAATATTTGTACTGCTGTTGTTTCAACACAATTTACAACAAAACACAATTCATACACATTCAGTTTCAACAAAACACAACACACACTTATATATAGTGTTTTAAATATCATGTGCAGCAGCAACAGCTTTTATCTACAGCAGCAGCAACTGTGTTTTTAAACATACATCAGCTGGTGATTTTATCAATTAACACACATATTAACACCCCCCCCAACACACACATACAGGTAAAGCTACTATTTCAAAAACACACATACACATATTTGTTGCTGCTGTTTCATAAACACACATTCACAGCACAATAACAATAACAACTTTGTTTATGTGCAGCAGATTGCACAAACAAACACATTCATAAAACACAAACATACAACACACACATTCATACTAACATACAACACACACATTCATAAAACACATTCTGTTTCAACTGTTTTTAAACAACATAAACAGCAACAACGTCAACTGTTTTTTAAATTTTTTGACATTCATACATAGGGGTGTCAATTCTCGACACGACACGAAACACGACCCGAACACGACACGAAAGTAATCAGGTTTTGGGTTGGCAAACATAACCCGTTTAAAAATACGGGTCATGTTAGGGTTAACCCGTATAAAAACGGGTCGTTTTCGGGTTGGAACATTTAAAAAACGGGTTGACCCGTCAACCCGTTTAGGTTTCAAAATTAGTTCATCTAGTTTTTTCTTTTGTAAAAATGAGTGTTAAGTTACTTTTATCTTTAGTATTAGTACTCACTATAAAGAAAATTCATTACACAATATATTTATTAGTTACTTTTCAAAGCTAAATATTTATTATTCTTTTTGTTTATTATAAATAAATTTAATTTGAATAATGTCTTTCATTATTTTAAGTAAATGTACGGTTACTTATGATATTTTTTTAATTAAAACCTAATATACCTAGTTGTTATACGCAAAATCACATATTAAACATGTTACTTTTAACCGACTTACACAACAACTCACTTATAACTCGTAAATTTATTAGGTTAATTCTGATAAATATGTTAAACGGGTCATATTCGGGTTGACCCGGATTTATGTTATCCGGGTTAGGGTTGACATTTTTGACACGAATAGGAATATGGGTCGGGTTAGGGTTGCATAATTCAACCCGTCAACCCGCCAACCCGTGGTCCTTCAACCCGTTAACCCGTCAACCCGACACGATTGACACCCCTATTCATACATACACATTAGAAAACAGGTGTTGCTGCTTAAATGATTTTTTTAAATTCTTTTAAAGAATTATAACCATAATGTTGCTGTTGTTATATTGAAAATGTTGCTGCTGTTTCAATCATGTTGTTGTTGTTATATTAAAAAAAATGTGTTGTTGCTACTGTTTCAATTAACACATCACAACACAACACAAAACAAAACACACACACACACACACAGGAGAAGTTGTTGATTCAAAAACACCATAAAACATGTTGCAGCTGCTGTTTCAATCAAGACGTCACAACACCACACCACACAACACAACACAACACAACACAACATAGCTCGGATGGACAATTTAGACTGATGCACATTTACACACATAGACAAATTCAGATCTGGGTTAACAAAAGAACACATTGCTGCACAATTTACACACATAGACGAATTTAGATTCACATTAACATTTAATATAAAATTCTTATTTTTCCTAGTAGCTCAACATGAAATTCATCATTCATATATCAAATCAGCATTCATCATCCTAAGAGCTCAACATGAAATTCATTACCCCCCCCCCCCTCTTCAAGCTAGAATGTTGACTATTGTATTTCATTGGTAGAAGAGTTTTGATGACACCTAACAACAGTGTGTACATTAATAGTTTCACAAGACACACATCGAGTATGGATTTTGTATGACTATCCATTTGTCAAACACACTACAACTTGTGTATATATGTACATAGTTCGTTGTGTTTGGTATTTTGTGAAGGCTAATAACACATCCATTAACCAACATTAGCTTTCTAAACACATATACAAGTTTTTGTAAAGTATTTTGGTTTTAATATTTTCGCTACCGTGGCTAACAAACAATATATAAATCTGACTCGTTTGCTTCTCAATGTAGCAAGTTCGCTTTAAATCAAAACCACTTCAAACACTTTTTAAAAACATCATACTTTATCTAAACTATATAAAACTTCACAAAATTAACAGTATGTATACCTTCCAACATCTCCTCAAAGTTCTTCCAATAGATATTAGAATCGAGGTACTTGGTTTTCTCAAGGGTATGAGCAATGGTACACTACAATGGTTCCAACAGCATCAAGAAGAAGCCTTGTTACCTGCTCAATCACAGTGGTTCCGATGACAAACCCTACTATAAACACCATATTTACCCTCACTAACACAACAACAAATGCAATTGATTATTATCATCAGCTAAAAAAAATACCTTTTCATTGTTTCAGGCAAGATGTTCGCTAAATCATAAACCCTAAGATCATCATACTATCGACTGTTATCCGCCAAAAAACCATGAATATCAATCAGCACCGAATTATTGGAAACCGTTTGAGCCCTAATTTGTGATTCGAATTCTGTCTTTTTGGCGAAATAAGAAGATACAACGGCTTCATTGGATGCAGATTTGCCAAAAAGATACTTGACTTGGTGAATGGATTTCGAATTCGAGCAATGTAACTCTCTCCAAACGCATTTTGTTCTACATAGTAGCTGCAGGGAAAAACGGGGAAGCAGCGCATCAGGGAAACAAACCCTAAAAGGGTGTTTGTGTGTTTGGAATTTTGATTTAGGCGGGTGGGTTTGTGTATGTTGAAGGAAGTGTTGAAAGTTTAAGGAAAATGTTAAATTACCTATTTGCCCATCTAATTTGCTTATTAATGTAGTATAGATATAATATAACAAAACAAAAAAATCCTATTTGGCATCTTTTCATAGCTTTTAGCTTATGTGGCATTATTTGAGAGATTATCTCACAATAATGATTTTTTTATTTAAAATATGTATATAAAATTTATTATAATAAAACTAATTACATTTTTGGTCCCCTAATATTTTGGAGAATTCTGAAAAATTTAAGAGTATTTATATTTTTAACCCTTTACTACAAGAGGTGTACGTGAGTCGTTTATATTTGATAGGGTTTAAAAATGAAACTTATGGATAAAGTTAATCATAACATACAATTAAAGACCTAAGTGTTTTATAAATATACATAACATTTTTATAAGATTTTTTTTTAAAAAAATAAACTACAGCATAAACCTAAGCACTTTATTCTCTTTAATTTGAGTATAATATTGCTATAAGAATCTAATTTTTAAAAATATATCATGTGTTCCGTTTTACCACGGTTTTGTCTCAAAACTGAATGGAACATTCATGAACATCCTTAAAAGCATCACTTGAATTGTGTTCCCGAGCGTAGCGCGGGCACTAAACTAGTATATATATATATATAGGGAAAAGTTCAATGGGGAACCCTTTTTTTACCGGGGAACTAGGGAACCATTCTGGGTCCTTGGATCATCATGATTAATTTTGAATGGGGAACACCTACACCTTCCAATCCTATGCATTGCACCCCTATTAAAAAAAGAAAAAAATAAGCGCTGAAGGGGGTTCGAACCACTGACGTCGGCTTTCACAGCAAGCCAATTTACCAGCGCGCTGCACCTCATTTCTTTAATAAGATTGATTTTTAATTTATTTTAGTTATCCTAGACGCAGTTTTTTTATGTTTTTTTTTGTTTTATGTTCCGACTATTATTGTTTAACTTTAAGGGTTAGTTTTAGGGCTATATTTTAACATTTAGATTTCATCTAAATTGGTATTTAATTTAAGGGGCAATTTCATATATACCCCTACAAAGTTGCATAATATCATATATACCCTTTGCATGCTTAAAAACTGTTGTACATTATGCATTAAAAACTTGTACTTTGGGTATATATGATATTATGCAACTTTGAAGGGGTATATATGAAATTAAACCTTAATTTAACTTTTTACTTCACATTTTTTTCGTAACTTTTTTTATTGATTTTGTTTTAATATTTTTTTAGTTTCACCTATTATTGGTTTAGCTTTAAGGGTTATTTTTAGGTTTAGATTTTAAGATTTATATTTTAGCTACTTTGATGAGTGTTTATTAGGCTGACAATTTTGTACACGGACACGAATACACGACACGAACCTACACGGTTTTAACAGGTAACAGGTAAGGCCTTAACAGGTAACAGGTACTAAACAGGTAGACACGAATCTACCTATTAATTTTCGTGTATTTAATAGGTATTTACCTGTTTACCTGTTAGTACCTGTTATGATTTTTTAAAAATTAAAAAATGTAATTTAATATAACATATTTACCTTATTTACCCTTATACTTATAAACAATTTTTATTTCACTAAACAAGTTCTTGAATACTTGTTTTTAAATTAGTCTTATCGTGTATTATCGTGTCTTATCGTGTATACCTGTTATAAACAGGTACAGGTACAGGTAATGGTAACAGGTACACGATAGCTTATCGTGTCGTGTACAGGTAATAGGTTTCGTGTTTGTGTCTTAACAGGTTCGTGTCTTAACAGGTACAGGTATACACGATTTGCCAGCCCTAGTGTTTATGTTTTTCGATTAGTTCGTTTAGTTAGATTATTTATGTCGTTCTCGATTAGTTTAGTTCCCAATCCGATGAGATTTAGTAGGTCGTTTAACTCTTAACATGTTCCAATTATTCATTGTTATATTGTAATGTTTTGATATTTGTAATGATGTCACACGTGTTGAATTAGTAACAGATTTGTAGTTTGGTCATTGTAAATTTGATCTTTTGTATATAAGTTTGATAATTGATGTCAGTTTCATGTTTAGAACATATGATTTTATGTTTTAGCATAGATTTGTAGTTTGGTCATTACAATTTACAACGACACTAAGAACGAAGGAAAATCTACATGTGCTAAAACTAGAATCACATGTGTTAAACCTCAAATCACATGTGCTAAAAATCAAATCACATGTGCTAAAACTAGAATCACATATGCTAAATCTAAAATCACATGTGCTAAAACTAGAATCGCATGTGTTAAACCTCAAATCACATGTGATAAAAGCCTAAAACTAGAATTACATGTGCTAAACCACAAATCACATATGTTAAAACTATTATCACATGTGCTAAAACTAGAATCACATGTGCCAAAACTAGAAACACATGTGATAAAAGCCTAAAACTAGAATTACATGTGCTAAATCACAAATCACATGTGTTAAAACTATTATTACATGTGCTAAAACTAGAATCACTTATGCCAAAACTAGAATCTCTTGTGCTAAAACTAGAATCACATGTGCCAAAACTAGAATCACATGTGCTCAACCTCAAATCACATGTGCTAAAACTCGAATCACATGTGCTAAACCTCAAATCACATGTGCTAAACATCAAATAAAATGTGCTAAAACTATAATCACATATACTAAAATTAGAATCACATGTGCTAAAACTAGAATCACTGTTGGGGTTATTTGAAGATGTCACTTTCCAAATATAAGCGAGTGAAGATATCGAGCATCATCACGAGCAAGCACGGGTGAAGACATTCATAATTTGTATTTGTCTTAGAATATTTGTGTAATCGTTTCGTGCTTAAATGCGCGTTTGTGCTTAACTGCACGTGGTTAGGTTACATTGTAAGGTGAATGGTATAGACTATAAATACCATCACCTAGGTCATTTGTTAAGGGAGTTGCCTACATTTCATTCCATATCCTTTGTAACCTCTCTATTGATCTAATACAATTCACCTATTCATATTATCATCAATCTTCATCATACTTTGCATTGATCTTCATGAACATTCAAGCATCAATACGTGATCAGTGAGTTTCCGCATCACTGATTGCAAACAACATCACCAAACAATCTCAGATCTAGATCCAAGCTCGGTTCATCTAGAACTATCAATTGGTATCAGAGCTGTTGGGTGATCTTTGATTGTTGTTGTTATTGATGGAATTTTAGCTACCATTAGCTTTGATTCATGTTTGTGTAAAGAACTGCAAAGTTTGAGATCAATTGGTGAAGATTTGACTGTGTTTTTGAAGAAATTGTTCATGTTCGTCATTTCACTGCTCAAATTTGAAATCTGGAATTTGTTGACGATATTGAGAAATTGATGATTGAGATATGTTAGAAATTACTATCCTAAGCTTCGTTCATGATCAAACATCACTGATTTGTTGATTTCGATCCATATTTTGTCAAATTGTCTCAAAACCCACTTGTTCTGTTCTTCATAAAAAATCCGGATCTGAATGAGATTTAGCTTGTTTCAAGGTGTAATACTTTGAAGGATTGTTAGAAACATCATTCCTCAGTTAATACAAGTATTGGATTGAACAAAAACAACAAATATTGAAGAATTGATCTTGTGTTCATCACAATTTTGACTCTGAAAAGTCAATCTGATATGAAGATTTGAAGAATTGATTGATATTTGCCCAGAAAAGTATCATAATCTGAAGAAAAATTGAAGAACTGAGTGGTTGATTGAAAGAAATTTTTTCTAAGTGTTGAGTTTTAGTCGGGTGAAGTTTGATACTATTCAGCCGGGTGATTCACTATTTAGCCGTGTGAAGCTTTCAGCCGGGTGATATCACTGTTCAGCCGGGTGAAAACTGTTCAGCTGGGTGAAAACACTGTTCAGCCGGGTGAAGACACTGTTCAGCCGGGTGAAGACACTGTTCAGCCGGGTGAAACACTGTTCAGCCGGGTGAAGGCACTGTTCAGCCGGGTGAAGCACTGTTCAGCCGTCCCAAGTTGTTGACACGACCAAACAATGACCCGTCTCTAAAAAAAAAAGTCTGGAAAATCAAAAAAATTCATTTTTCCAAAATTTCAAGTTTGTCATTTTTAGTCAATATGACTTCCCAGAAAAATCATCAAAATGACTTTGAAAATTCAAGAAAAATGTCAACGGGCATGTTACCCGTGATCCGAGAAGAAAATAAAAGAGAAAAGATGTGCACCAAAGAATGTTTTGAGCAAATTGAAGAGTGCAAATTATATTCACTTTGGATTTGTGATAAACTAAAGAAAGAAGAAACCATGCACAAGAATCTGAAAGAACAACACGAAATATCTGAGCACAGAATCACATCTCTTCAAGAGTCACTCAAGAAAAGTGAACAAGAAGTTACAAATGCAAAGAATGAAGCTGAAACATCAAATGCACACTCATCCAGTGTGATCAAAGATTTGCAAGAAGAGATTACAACGTTGAAGAAACTCTCTGAAATGGTTAATTCAGAAAACAGCAGTCTGAAAACCAAGCTTCAAGAAGAACAAGAGAAATTCAAAATTCTTCAAGAAGATCACAAACTGTGTGAAGACAGATTCAAATCTCTTACACAGAATGTTGATTCAATGCTTATCGAAAAGCATAATCTGAATGTTCAACTCATGGAGCTTACTGACAAACTGAACAGATCACAATCTGATCTGGTGCTTATCAAAGAAGAAGCTGAAAAAGCAAAGTCATCCGAACAAGAAAGAGAAGGATTAGTACCAACCGGAATTGTTGGATCACTATCTTCTCAAGAAGAAGAAGAAAAGACACAAGAGGTTCAGTTAAAGAAGAAGAAGAAGAAGGTTAGAAGAAAGAAAAGCAAAGCCAAGAAGAACAAGACAAAGGCCACTTCATCTGATTCTACACCACAGACTCCTTCTACTTCAAAGTCTCAAGATTCCGAATCCCCGAGTGATTCAAACAGTGACGTATACTGTTTAATCTGTGACTCTGAAACTCATCATATCTCTGATTGTATCTACAGTCAAGGTGTCTTTCCTTATGGGTCAAAAAGTGACAAGTTCAAGACTCCAGCTCCTTCAAGAAAGATTCAACAAGATTCAGAGGTCAAAGCTTCACAAAAACAAGAATCTTCAACAACAAAGACTTCTCAGAAGAAAAGAAAGAAGTCTCCCTTCAAGGCTCATCAGAAGTACTGTGATATATGTGAGATGTATAATCACATGACATCAGAATGCTGCTACAACAAGTACTGCACCAACTGTCAGATGTACAACCACGACACAATGGAATGTTACTACAACAGGTACTGTTCCTTTTGTGACATGGTAAATCACAACACATCCGAGTGCTACTACAAGCCGAGAAGGTATGTCCAAAGAAATTCATCATCGGCACATTCTGCCAGGTATGTTTCTAATTTTAAATTCTCCAATGGTGATCATTCAAGTGATTCATGGAAATCAAGATCTGTAAGAAAACAAAATCAAACAAATCCATTTTTGCATAAGCAAAATAGTCAACAAAACCAATTTTTGAAAAATAGGTTTAGAAATGACTATGACAGATCTTCCATGAATGATTCTAGATGGGTGTCCAAACCAAAGCATTCCTTTGGTCCCACACTAAAACAGTTGTGGAGAAAAACACTTGTTAAAAATCAAGATGAGCAACGTGCTTCATCAATCGATGGTCCACCAAAAGATGCAATTTATCAAGAAGTTACATATATTGATGATTTCGGACAATCCAAGACCGCAATGGCTTGGATTTCACACTCTAACTGATTTGTTAGTGTGTTAGGGACAGTTATGGAGGCCGGTCAAACAAAGAAAAGAAGACCGTGGCTGATCCCTTATCATGACAAGATACCGAATCTTGTTCATGATGTCTTCGATGCAACTGGCACCAAATGGAGTTGGAAACAAAAAGGAATCATTGCAGGAATTTTTTAAAAACATTTTCAAAAATCAAACAATGATGGCAATGCAAGAAACAACCGATGTTTCATTTCGTCTGTTTAGATTAAGTATATTGCATGCACTCTTCATACGTTGATAACATATCTGCCATTTTCTTTTCATTAAACTTTCAATTTTCTTAGAAATTTAAAAGTTTAGGGGGAGAAATCATTATTAAAAAAATGATAAAACCATAAAAATCCAAAAATATGTTGAATCTTCTTGCACGTACATGAGAAATGATAGCTACACTAGAGTTATTCAACGCATCATTTTAAACAATAAAGACTGAAACGTGAAAATTGATGTGCGAGACAGCTCAGACAATTATACTGAACAAGTACATTCTTTGATGATTTAACTAAATTTTAATGAGTTATTATGGTTGAAACATATCAAGTGCATGTGTATTGTTTATACAAATCAAATAGATATCTTGTGACGCAACGATATACATCGGGTAATGATGCAATCTATTCAGTGTGATGAACCGCATCGTGAGCTTCTTTGTTGTGGTACCCACAGACCTGAAGTCTCACACGAAGTCTCTTTTGAGCTTCAAGATGCAGCAAAAGATTCCAAAATGGATCAAAAAGAGTCCCAAATGTGGACCGTCACCAATCAAATTCCAAAATGGAATTCAGAAGATTCCCAAGGGGAACAATAGGAAAAAGAAAAATTCCAAAAAGGAATTCAAAAGAAGTCCCATAGTGGACCAAATCCAAATAGAACCCAAATTCCACACTGTTTATGATTGTAAGTGACCTGACGTGTTGAGTTGTTCTCAGGATATTCAGATGAGGTGTATAACTTTCTAATGTGCAAAGTATGGGTCACTCAAAACTTATTCCTAATCAACCTAATTGATCATCAAGAATAGAAAAAGTAAGTGTGTCACTTCGAGCTAATTGATTTGTTCAACAATTCATCACTCAATTACTTCACAATTCAAATGTCTATTTTAAAAACTGCAAAACATGTGTTGGATTAATTGCTGGTATGATCTCATTGCAGGTTAAAGATTCAGAATGTAAAGAGAAAATTCCAAAAATATCAAAAACATTTAAAATTCAAAAACACCAAAAAGATTATCATTTTAATATTTTTCTTTTGTGTTGGCAGTTTAACTTGTGTTATTGATGTAGGAGTTGTTCATCAAGCAATATCTCATCCGATTGAGAACTTAGTCTTTACATTGATGATAAATGCACATTATTGCCTGAGTTTTAATGTTTTTCTTTGAGTTGCAGGAACAGTTTCCAATGCAGAACAAGCTTCCACGCGACTTGAAGATGTTCCTGTTCAAGCCTGATTCCAGTCCAAAGATCTCCAAGTCAGATTGTTGAGTGTTAAGAATCCTCCTCTTAATATCTCATACACAGATCCCGTTAACCTCTAAAGCAAAAGTTGAGGGGGAGTATTCTGAGTCAAAGAAGTCTTCGCATTCTACCTCAACCGTTGAAGAAGATCCCGTTGCTGATATATAGATTCACCGGAATCTACTCTCTGCTTATTTCTTTCCATAGCCTCTGATGTTACTTAAAAGGGAGAGAAGGATGCAGATTGCTTGTTGAAAGACAGAGTTTTGACAGCATCATCTTAGGGGGAGTACTGTTGGGTCCTCTTGAAGATAATGCATACCAAAACTTTAAGTTGCCCTCTATGCTCGCCACATGAAGCTTTAAGCTGATATGTCAGATTTGTAAAGTGTCATCTTAGGGGGAGTACTGTTGGGGTTATTTGAAGATGTCACTTTCCAAATATAAGCGAGTGAAGATATCGAGCATCATCACGAGCAAGCACGGGTGAAGACATTCATAATTTGTATTTGTCTTAGAATATTTATGTAATCGTTTCGTGCTTAAATGCGCGTTTGTGCTTAACTGCACGTGGTTAGGTTACATTGTAAGGTGAATGGTATAGACTATAAATACCATCACATAGGTCATTTTTTAAGGGAGTTGCCTACATTTCATTCCATATCCTTTGTAACCTCTCTATTGATCTAATACAATTCACCTATTCATATTATCATCAATCTTCATCATACTTTGCATTGATCTTCATGAACATTCAAGCATCAATACGTGATCAGTGAGATTCCGCATCACTGATTGCAAACAACATCACCAAACAATCTCAGATCTAGATCCAAGCTCGGTTCATCTAGAACAATCAATCACATTTGCTAAAACTAGCTAGAATCGCATGTGCTAAACCACAAATCACATGTGCTAAAACTAGAATCACATGTGTTAAACCACAAATCACATGTGATAGCTTCTAAAACTAGAATTACATGTGCTAAACCACAAATCACATGTGTTAAAACTATTATCACATGCGCTAAAACTAGAATCACATGTGCCAAAACTAGAATCACATGTGATAAAAGCCTAAAACTAGAATTACATGTGCTAAACCACAAATCACATGTGTTAAAACTATTATCACATGTGCTAAAACTAGAATCACATGTGTTAAACCTCAAATCACATGTGCTAAAAATCAAATCATATGTTCTAAAACTAGAATCATATGCTAAATCTAGAATCACATGTGCTAACCCTTAAGTCACATGTGCTAAAACTAGAATCACATGTGTTAAAACCTCAAATCACATGTGATAAAAGACTAAAACTAGAATTACATGTGATAAACCACAAATCACATGTGTTAAAACTATTATCACATGTTCTAAAACTATAATCACATGTGTTCCAAAACAAGAATCACATGTGTTAAACCTCAAATCACATGTGATAAAAGCCAAAAACTAGAATTACATGTGCTAAACCACAAATCACATGTGTTAAAACTATTATCACATGTGCTAAAACTAGAATCACATGTGCCAAAACTAGAATCCCTTGTGCTAAAACTAGAATCACATGTGCCAAAACTAGAATCAGATGTGCTCAACCTCAAATCACATGTGCTAAAACTCGAATCACATGTGCTAAACCTCAAATCACATGTGCTAAACCTCAAATAAAATGTGCTAAAACTATAATCACATGTACTAAAATTAGAATCACATGTGCTAAAACTAGAATCGCATTTGCTAAAACTATCTAGAATCGCATGTGCTAAACCACAAATCACATGTGCTAAAACTAGAATCACATGTGTTAAACCTCAAATCACATGTGATAAAAGCCTAAAACTAGAATTACATGTGCTAAACCACAAATCACATGTGTTAAAACCATTATCACATGTGCTAAAACTAGAATCACATGTGCCAAAACTAGAATCACATGTGTTAAACCTCAAATCACATGTGATAAAAGCCTAAAACTAGAATTACATGTGCTAAACCACAAATTACATGTGTTAAAACTACTATCACATGTGCTAAAACTAGAATCACATGTGCCAAAACTAGAATCCCTTGTGCTAAAACTAGAATCATATGTGCCAAAACTAGAATCACATGTGCTCAACCTCAAATCACATGTGCTAAAACTCGAATCACATGTGCTAAACCTCAAATCACATGTGCTGAACCTCATATAAAATGTGCTAAAACTATAATCACATATACTAAAATTAGAATCACATGTGCTAAAACTAGAAGCACATTTGCTAAAACTAGCTAGAATCGCATGTGCTAAACCACAAATCACATGTGCTAAAACTAAAATCACATGTGTTAAACCTCAAATCACATGTGATAAAAGCCTAAAACTAGAATTACATGTGCTAAACCAAAAATCACATGTGTTAAAACTATTATCACATGTGCTAAAACTAGAATCACATGTGTTAAACCTCAAATCACATGTGCTAAATCTAGAATCACATATGCAAAATCTAGAATCACATGTGCTAACCCTTAAATCACATGTGCTAAAACTAGAATCACATGTGTTAAACCTCAAATCACATGTGATAAAAGCCTAAAACTAAAATTACATGTGCTAAACCACAAATCACATGTGTTAAAACTATTATCACATGTGCTAAATCTAGAATCACATGTGTTAAACCTCAAATCACATGTGCTAAAAATCAAATCATATGTGCTAAAACTAGAATCATATGCTAAATCTAGAATCAGATGTGCTAACCCTTAAATCACATGTGCTAAAACTAGAATCACATGTGTTAAACCTCAAATCACATGTGATAAAAGCCTAAAACTAGAATTACATGTGCTAAACCACAAATCACATGTGTTAAAACTATTATCACATGTGCTAAAACTATAATCACATGTGCCAAAACTAGAATCACATGTGTTAAACCTCTAATCACATGTGATAAAAGCCTAAAACTAGAATTACATGTGCTAAACCACAAATCACATGTGTTAAAACTATTATCACATGTGCTAAAACTATTATCACATGTGCTAAAACTAGAATCACATGTGCCAAAACTAGAATCCCTTGTGCTAAAACTAGAATCACATGTGGTAAAACTCAAATCACATGTGCTAAACCTCAAATCACATGTGATTCTAGGTTTTAGAAATTGTGACTTTAGGTTTTAGAAAATGTGATAACCTAAACCCAAAAACCTAACCCAAAAAACTTAATCATAAAACTATACCCTAAAGTTAAACTCTAAAAGGTAAACCGTAAAATTAATAAAAAAAATAAGCAAGTAAAAAACAGTTAATAATAATTAGCGAATTTAATGGTAATAATATTAATGAATCGGAAATAATAACAAGTTAATGCTATAGCGCGGTAGTTTGAGCATTTTGTTTGTGAGTCGCGCACCCAACGTCACGAGTTTGAATCCCACACTCAGCCCACCGCTCACCAAAGAAACTAAAATTAGGGGTGTAATGAGCCGACCCTAAGCTCGTTAGGCTAAATTTCGGCTTGTTTTAGTTTAACTAAGCTTGAGCTCGGCTGGTTTCGAACTTTATTTCCAAAGCTCGAGCTCGACTCATCAGAAAGTTTTAAAGCTCTAGCTCGGCTCGGGCTCAGCTCGTTTAGTGTTTAATTATTTTATATTGAAATATTTATGTTAAATTTTCATATATTTATAAATATAACATATATCATATATATAACAAATAAAAATTATTTAATCTTTTTTATCATAATTTTATAAATATTTTTAAATGTATTTAAAAATAAATATTTTTAAAACTATATTAAAAAATAAACAAGAAGCTCTTTAAGGCTTGACGAATTTTAAATGTAAAGCTAGACTCGATAACAAAACGAACATTTTTTTAGGCTCGGGTTTCAAAGCTCGTTAAAGCTCAAATCGAACGAGTTTAATTATATTTAGAAATATAAAAATGTTACAAAAAAAATGTTAAGTAAAAAATAATCTAAATACCAATCTTTTTTTAATGACAATCTAAATACCAATATTGATAAATCTAATCTAAAAAAACATTAAAGATTTAAAGAATAATAAGTGATACATATAATAAAAATAAAAAAACTGAGTAAATAAAGTTTATGTTTATAAAAAGCGAACTACAAATCAAATAGGTATTGTAGTGCAGTTGTACGTCGTGTGAATACATCTGCGAGGTCACGGGTTTGATTCCATCAGCCGTGTTTTTTTTTTGTAAGGTGCATAGCATAGGATTGGAGGGTGTATGTGTTCCCTATCCTTTAATGATTTAAGGGCCCAAAATTGTATATATATACATGGTTCCTTTAAGAAATACAAATATTGCAAGAAGAAAAAGAATTAATCATAACCAATCAACTTGTTTTTTTATAATTCTTATTTATTTTTATTAGAGGGGTATATTATAGTAACTCTAGCAGCTATTTGATTTTTCTAAACATTAAATATCTTCTATATTTTAGGAAGTTTGCTTATTTTCATTATTCAATATCCTCCGTGCTGTACATGTTTATAATGAGATTAAACTCGTGGAAAATACGTTATGTATTTATAATATACTATATTTTTCAAAATGAAGTAGACAAGTCATGAATTTACATACAAATCTGAATGATATTTACATAACATATTGGCATATGTAGGTAAACATACCATGTGAAGGTGAATATAATCTATATTTGAACTATTTGTTTTGCTTACACATAATTTTTTTTGACATTTACCTACACATTTCACGTTCCATGTACATAATTTGTGTTTAAAGTGTGTAGGTGAACCGAAAATTTTATGTATCAAATATTCATGTTTAGCTACACATAATTTGTTTATTATAAATGTTTACGTACATGGCTACACAAATCATGTTCTCTGTAGGTAATTAAGGTCCTAAATGTATATGTGAACATTAGAATACATTTCAATAGATAAATATATTATATATAATATGTGGAGGTGATTTGTGTTCTAAATGTCTAGACGAACATGAAAGAAAAAAATTTAAATTAATCATTTTTTACCTACACACCATTTTTGTTTTGAGTTTTGTCATACACGACTTTGACTTGTGAAGGTATTTTTTCCTACATTTGAATTATTCATTTTTGTTATTTTTGCCACGTTATGATGGTGTTGCACCATCTAGGTTTGAGCCCATAAAAAATACAATATCCAAATTATTTTTCAAGAACCTACTTAAAAGTATAGAATATATAATATATATTGTGGTGATCTATATATATATGAAATGAGGATGAATTTGTATGATTACAACTAATTTATAAATCGCTAACAAGAACGCGTAATCGGTTCGTAACTTGCTTTTCAATTGACTTGTGAAACACGTGTTTATCATAGTAAAAATCAATCTTGTTCGTTTTTTTTACAAATATTGAAATCTCATGTGATTTAATGTGAGTAAATGAATAATTAATTCACATTTTTTAAAATATAGGAAAGAGAAATAGAAAAAAACAATAAAATTAATTCTTGTATTAATAGATGAAAGAGAGATGCTTAATTTAAATGTCTATATTATCCTTTTATTGTCAAGCAACTCTTCTTAATCTTGTATCTCTTTATCAAATTGCCATTAAGACTTTTGAATCATGGATGAGATGATCTAATAGTTTACATTTGTTCTTTTTCTTCTCAAAGTATTTGAGTATTCTCAATTGAACTTAAACATATATATATATATATATATATATATATATATATATATATATATATATATATATATATATATATAGGGGAGGGTTCAATGGGGAACCCCTTTTTTACTGGGAACTAGGGAACAATTTTTGACCCTTAGATCATCAAGGGTGGGGAACACCTACACCCTCATAATCCTATACATTGTACTTAAAAAAAATTAATAAAAGCACGTCGCCGAGGGGATTCGAACGCATAACCACGTGATTCATCTTGATGGGTTTTACCAATAGACCGCGCCACTGTTTTGTTTTACAAATCGATTTCTAAATAGTTAACGTTAGTTGCGTAGTTTTTTTTCCTTTTTTTTTCTTGTGTTTTAGTTTATTAATAATTTATATGTTATCAATTGTTTAACACTAAGGATTAGTTTTTATATTAGATTTTTTCTATATTGATAATTAATTTAATTTTTATTTAACATTTTTGTTATAACTTTTTTATTAGTTTTATTATATTTGTTTTATCTATTATTGTTTAGCTTTAAGGATTAGTTTGGTTTAAATCTTACGATTTAGATTTTAACTACTGGTGTATATGAGTTAAGCCGGCTCGCTAGCAACTCGAGACTGGCTAGGTAAAACTCGTTCGAGTCGAGCCTTAACGAGTTTTTTGTTTATATTTTTTTACTTGTTTAACAAACATCTTTAAAAATATAACAAAAATGTTTATAAATTATGATAAAAAAGATTAAATAGTATGTATTTGTTATATATAAGATGTGTGATTATAAATATGTATAAATTTAAACATAAAATTTATATATAGAATATTTAAATACTAAACGAGCCGAGCTTGAGCTTAAAAAATTTCGAATAAGCCGAGCTCGAGCTCTGTTTGATTAAAACAAGCCGAACTCGAGCCTTAACGAGCTTGGTCTCAGCTTGTTTACAACCCAAATTTTAACTTGTTTGTTGAGCGGTGGGTTGAGTGTGGAATTCGAAATCGTGACGCTAGGTGCGCAACTCACAAACAAAATGCTCAAACCATTACGCTATAGCATTAACTTGTTATTATTTCCGATTCATTAATATTATTACCATTAGTTTCGTTGATTATTATTATTTGTTTTTTAATTGCTTATGTTTTATTAATTTTACGTTTTACCTTTTAGAGTTAACTTTAAGCTATAGTTTTTAGGTTTCTCGAAATCACATGTGCTAAAACATAAAATCGCATGTTCAAAACGTCAAATCACATGTTATAAACTTCGAATCGCATGTGCTAAAAACTAGAATCCTATGTTTTAAACTTGAAATTTATATAAATAAAAAAGATTAACGTCGTTTGGTATATTTTAGCGCATGTGATTATAGATGTAGCATAGACAAAGATCATTTTCGCCTAGTTATAAAACGTTGACAACGAAGGCCTAGTGGAAAGCACTAATATGTCACTATTCAAAACCATTGAATTATCAATATATATGATAATAGGATAATTTTACGTTTTACCTTTTTAAAATTTAACTTTTACATTTTCAAACCTTTACATTTTTAAAGCTAAGTATTTATATATTTTACGTTTGCTATACTTGAATGTGATCTTGAATGTGCTAAACCTCAAATCACATGTGCTAAAACTCAAATCACATGAGCTAAAACTAGAATCACATGTGCTAACCTTAAAGCACATGTGCTAAAACTAGAATCACATGTGCTAAACCTCAAATCACATGTGTTGCATTTCAAAGCACATGTGATAAACTTGAATCACATGTGCTAAACCTCAAATTACATGTGCTAAAACTAGAATCACATGTATTAAACCTCAAATTACATATGCAAAACTTCCAACCAAAGATAATTAGCAAGTTTACAAAACCTAAAATAAATATGCTAAAAATTAAAAATCACATGTGCTAAAACTAGAATCACATGTGCTAAACCTCAAATCACATGTGTTGCACTTCAAATCACATGTGATAAACTTGAATCACATGTGCTAAACTTCAAATCACATGTGATAAACTTCCAACCAAAGATAATTAGCAAGTTTACAAAACCTAAAATAAATATGCTAAAAATTAAAAATCACATGTGCTAAACCTCAAACACATGTGTTGCACTTCAAATCACATGTGATAAACTTGAATCACATGTGCTAAACCTCAAATCACATGTGATAAACTTTCAACCACGACAATTAATTAGTTTACAACACCTTGTTAAAATTTAAAAATCACATGTGCAAAAACTAAAATCGCATGTGCTAACCTTAAATCACATGTGCTAGAACTAGAATCACATGTGCGAACCTCAAATCACATGTGCTAAAACTAAAATCACATGTGCTAAACCTCAAATTACATATGCAAAACTTCCAACCAAAGATAATTAGCAAGTTTACAAAACCTAAAATAAATATGCTAAAAATTAAAAATCACATGTGCTAAAACTAGAATCACATGTGCTAAACCTCAAATAACATGTGTTGCACTCCAAATCACATGTGATAAACTTCCAACCAAAGATAATTAGCAAGTTTACAAAACCTAAAATAAATATGCTAAAAATTAAAAATCACATGTGCTAAAACTAGAATCACATGTGCTAAACCTTAAATCACATGTGTTGCACTTCAAATCACATGTGATAAACCTCAAATCACACGTGATAAACTTTCAACCACGCCAATTAATTAGTTTACAACACCTTGTTAAAATTTAAAAATCACATGTGTGCTAAAACTAGAATCACATGTGCTAAAAATCAAATAACATGTGCTAAACATAAAATCACATTTGCTAGAACTAGAATCACATGTGCTAAACCTCAAATCGCATGTGCTAAAACTTAAATCACATGTGCTGAACGCCTAAAACTAGAATCACATGTGCTAAACTTCCAACCAAAGACAATTAACAAGTTTACAAAACTTCAAATTAATGTGCCAAAAATTAAAAATCACATGTCCTAGACCTCAAATCACATGTGCTAAAACTAGAATCACATGTGCTAAACCTTAAATCACATGTGTTGAAACTCAAATCACATGTGCTAAAACTAGAATCACATGTGCTAAACCTCAAATCGCATGTGCTAAAACTAGAATCGCATGTGCTAAATCTTAAATCACATGTGCTAAATCTCAAATCACATGTGCTAAAATCCTAAAACTAGAATCACATGTACTAAAAATAGAATCACATATGTTAAACCTCAAATCACATGTGTTAAAACTAGAATCACATGTGATAAACCTAGAATCACATGTGCTAAACCTAAAATCACATGTGCTAGAACTAGAATCACATGTGCTAAACCTAGAAGCACATGTGCTAAACCTCAAATCACATGTGCTAAACGCCTAAAAGTAGAATCACATGTGCTAAAGAATCACGTATATTAAACCTCAAATCACATGTGCTAAAACTAGAATCACATGTGCCAAAACTAGAATCACATGTGCTAAACCTCAAATTACATGTGCTAAAAGCCTAGAACTAGAATCACATATGCAAAAACTAGAATCACATATGTTAAACCTTAAATCACATGTGATAAAACTAGAATCACATGTGCTAAACCTAAAATCACATGTGATAAACATTAAAAACACATGTGCTAAAAATTGGAATTAGATGCTCTAAAACCTAAAATCACAAATGCTAAACATGAAGTCATATGTGCTAAAACTAGAATCACATGTGATTTGAGGTTTAGCACATGTGATTTGTGGTTTAGGACATGTGATTCTAGTTTTAGCACATGTGATTTGAGGTTTAGCACATGTGATTTTTTATTTTTAGCACATTTGTTTGAAGTTTGTAAACTTGTTAATTGTTTTTGGTTTAAAGTTTAGCACATGTGATTCTAGTATTAACACATGTGATTTAAGGTTTAGCTAGGGATGAGATCGGGACGGGTACCGGTACCGTCCGGTACCGGTACCGCCTAGTACCGGTACCGAGTTTTAAGAAAAGTGGGTACCGGTACCGGTACCGAATTTAGCGGGACGGTACCGGGACGGTACCGGTACCGGTATTTCGGTACTGGTACCACGTTGGTACCAGTTTCATATTTTATTTTTTTTTATAAAATTTATTCGCTTATTTCGGTTTAATTTTATACTTTTTTATATAACTATACTATAATATACTTGAATATAAGAAAAAGAAATGAAATATGGTATAAATTAATTAAAAATCATATTAACTTCATTAAATTTAAAAGTTAATAATCTAAAAAATATTATAAAATGACTCAAAATCGTAAAGAAAACACTTTATAACATTAAGCAAGTAATACACAACATTCATAACATCTCAAATTATATAAAATATACTAAAAAAAACTAGTTTTTTCTTAGTCGGTACCAACGTGGTACCAACGTGGTACTAACCGGGAAAGTACCGGTACCGGTACCGCCTGGTACCGGTACCGAGTTTTAGGAAAAGTGGGTACCGGTACCGGTACCGAATTTAGCGGGACGGTACGGTACCGGGACGGTACCGGTACCGGTACTCGGTACCAAAAGCTCATCCCTAGGTTTAGCACATGTGATTTTGGTTTTAGCACATGTGATTTGAAGTATAGCACATGTGATTCTTGTTTTAAGACGTGTGATTTTAATTTTTTAACACATGTTATTTGAGGTTTTGTAAACAAATTAATTATCCTAGGATGGAAGTTTAGCACATCTGATTTGAGGTTTAGCAAATATGTGATTTGAGATTGAACACATCTAATTTGAGATTTAGATGATGTGATTTGAGGTTTAATAACTGTGTGATTTGAGGTTTATCATATGTGATCTAATTTTATGACATGTGATTTTTAATTTCTAACATATGTTATTTGAGGTTTTGTAAACAAGTTAATTGTCCTTAGTTTGAAGTTTAACACATGAGTTTTGAGGTTTAGCACATATGATTTGATGTTTAAAAAATGTGTGATTTGAAATTTAGCACATATGATTTGAGGTTTAGAAATGGGTGATTTGAGGTTTAGCACCCGTGAATTGACGTATTGTAAACAAAAAACTTAAAATAAACTACATCATTTATCCAACCAAAACATGAACTCTAAATTAAAAAAAATATTTTTAAAACAATGTGTGCATCACTAGTTTATAAGTGTTATATATGTGAACAAACTAAAAGTGGTTGCCATAGGTCATGCTACGTAGTGGTGGTTCAAGGTGTTGATAATACTGATAATCCATCAACGATGGTGGCGCCAATGACGTACTTTGAATCAAACCCTACCGATAATTCAACGAAGAGCTAATTCTACCAAGACGAAAGTGTTAGTTGTTACACGGGCTCGACTCGTTTACACCCATACCTAAAACTTGAAATTAAAAATAAAATAAGAAAGTAAAAAAAATAGTGCGAACATAATGATATAATATTAAAGATCCAAAACTAGCAACATATCAAAGCTACAAAACGTGGTAGTTGATGCCCTTTAGTACTTGTTCATTTACTCCGACTTTGCGAGTTCGAATTCCAGAAGCAACGTGAGTTTTTTAAATATGCAATTCATAGGATTAGAGGGTATGGGTGTTCTTATTCAAAGATGATTCAAATTAGAAGTCAAAATGATAACCAAGTCAAAACCGCAGGATCAAAGTCGTAAATAAGTCAAAGTAGAGGAACAAGTTGAAGTTGTAATTTCGTTAGGTCATCATAGTCAAAAGGTTATAAGTCAAAGTCAAGGGTCAAAATCGTAAATATATTAAAGTTTAAAAAAATGAAAAAGTGTCTGGTGAGTAAAGATTGGTGCTAAAAAAGTAGAGTAAGGGGTCAAAGTTGTAAATCCGCTAAGTCAAGAGGAGTAAAAATGATAAGAAATCAAAGTCGGGAGTCAAAATCGTAAATATGTTAGAGTTTAGAAAAATAAAAATTCATTCGACAAGTAAAGTTTGGTGCTAAAAAGTGTAGAGGAAGCAGTCAAAGCTGTAAATCTATAAGTCATCAAGAGTTAAAATTATAATAAGTCAAAGTCGAGAGTCAAAATCATAAACATGTAAAAATTTTGAAAAATAAAAAAAATGTACGATGAGTAAAGTTTAATGCTAAAAAATAGGGGGTGTAAACGAGCCGAGCTACTCGAGATCGGATTGATAAAAATCTCGAACGATCCGAGCTTTTTGGAGCTCAAGCCTGAGCTTAAAAAAATCTCTTTAAGTTATCGAGCCTGAGTTCGAGCTTTACATACCGAGCTCGAGCCGGCTCGCGAGCCTTATCGAGGTTTTCATTTATATGTTTTTTAATTTATTTTATAAATATATATTATTATTATTAATAGTTAAAATCTATGTAAAGTATGATTAAAAATATATAATATGTATGTTGTTATATATAAAATACATATAAATAAAAGTTTATGTAAAAGTAAATATAAATCATTAAAATTTTATATAGAAGTAAATATAAATAATTAAAAATAAAAAAATAAAAAATCAGACAAGCCGAACTCGAGCTCGAGCTTGAAAAGTTTGTATCAAGCCCGAGCTTTTAAATTAAAGCTTAAAACGAGCTAAACTCGAGCTCGAGTCTATGAAGCTGTAACGAGCTCGAGCTCGACTCATTTACACAATTTTTCTACGGCCTGGCTACGACTTAGTCTTTTATGTCCGCCAGTCCGCCAGTGCATTCAAGTACCTAAAACTAAATTAAAAGCCTAAAACTAAATTGTTTATAAAACAACAATTGTTAAAAAAAACAGCAGCTATATAACGAAGCTTATTACATTAAAATCTTGCACTTATGTTACTAAATAATACAAATAAAATCAAAAATATAGTAAAAGCAGCTGCTGGTTCAATGGTAACTTATTACCAAACAAAGCTGGAGGTCGCGTGTTCCATCCCTTACGCCCGCGTTTTTTTTATTTTTTTTCAAAATGCAATGTAGAGGATTTGATGGTGTAGGTGTTCCCCACCCAAAATTAAATCAAGATGATCCAAGGGCCAAGAAGTGTTCCCTAGTTCCCCGGTAAAAAAGGGGTTCCCCATTGAACTTTTCCCTATATATATATATATATATATATGTTCACCTATAAAGTATTAGAAATCTAAGAAGGCTACAAAGACACAATGCAAGTAAAATAGACACAATGACAGTTTAAAAAATTTATTAAAAAAAATCTAAATCGAATTTCAAAAAAGTGGCTTGGAGACTTTGTTCCCCTCTTTGTCCTCCTTCAAAAATAAAATAAAATGAAAAATAAAAAAAATAAAAAATTACGTTTTTCATTGTGTCTAATTTATCTTCATTGTGTCATAAATTTATATTAGACACAATGAAAAAAAATTAGACACAATGAAAACGTTAATTTTTTTTATTTTTGTTGATTTTCCGTTTAATTTTTTTTGATAGAAGACAACAAGGGGAACAAGGTCTCCGAGCTATTTTTTTTAAATTCAATTTAGATTTTTTTAATAAACTTTTTAAACCGTCATTGTGTCTATTTTTATTTGCATTGTGTCTTTGTAGCCTTCTTATAAATTTTTTAAGCCTTCTTATATATATATGTCATCATCATTCTCTCCATTAAACTCTACTAACAAAACAAAACATAGTAGTCACTATAATACAAAAAGAATAGGCTTATCTATGCATCGATCGTTTATAATATATGTAGAATATATATGTTTGAAACATAGAATAATATTAATTCCAAAACAAATATTTAGCTAATGTTAATTTTGCATTGCCTAGTAAATGTCATAAAACTTGGTTTTCTTCAACCTAGAAAATATATATATATATATATAGTTTGGTAGATTATATATGAGCTAGCACAAAAATTTGATTATATTGTACGTACACTATTGTTTTAATCAATGGGCAAACTTGAAGCAACTTCTTTACCGTTCTTCATCTTCCTTGTGGCCACCTTCACCATCCTCAACCTTTCTTATGTAAGCAAATTCATTTGTGTAGCTATTTAGTTATGATCTAGCTAATAATTAAATCTTTATATATTACTATATACTTACATGTTGTTGTTTTTTTGTTTTAAATTTATTAGGCTGGGGGAGAAGGATCTTTAACACAAGCTCGTAAGTATAAAAATTGTTGTCAATATTAATTCAGTGCCTGCTAAATTAACTAATTAAAAATGATATAAATTTTTATATGTTGATTTGTTTTTATGCAGAATGCCCAAATGCATGTGATTTTCGGTGTTCGAAAACACATCATCGTGGAAATTGTTTAGATACATGTATGAGTTGTTGTCGAGCATGCTTGTGTGTTCCTTCAGGCGTCGTTGGACATAAAGATGAATGCCCTTGCTATAGGGATCGGAAAACACATGGTGGTAAACCTAAATGCCCATAGCCACCCGTCGCATGTTTTCTCCGGCTTTATATAGACATACATGCTTTTATTGTTTATGGTACCGTAGTTTAATGTGTTTACATACAACTCATTCTAAAACTTACTATTGGTACATTTTGGCATTTCACCATGTTGAATGCAATTTGTTTACAACATTAATATTATTAACGTCTAATGTCATTATAAGTACAGGTTATTTTAACCAATTATGACTATATATGTTTGAGTAAGTTTAGATATGTTTGATCTTGGATTGAAAATTTTTTAACGTGCTTGAATGGCCATGGGTGGGTTTTACTGATTATGACTATCTTTGATCATTATAATTTGATCATATTTAAAAATTAAAAGAGTAAATTACAAAAAAATATTCTTTATGTACGTATCAAATTGAAGGTTTGGTCTTTAAAGTTCATTAACTACTCTAAACATCATTTATGTTTAAGGTTTGTGACGCATTAAGTCATTTCACTAACCACCATTAGATTTTCTATTAATTTTTCTATAAATGACGAAAATACCCTATCTATTAAAAAAATAAAATCAAAACTATAATGTGGGGACACTTAAAATATTAAAACAAGTAATATAAATGTGAGCATCGTATTTCTTGATCACTTCCTCTTCTTCATTGAAATCACCCTGGCGGCAACTATGAAGCCTCATCAAACGTTGAAGACGAGCTTACATGTGTTTTTATGGACCCTCTAATGTCGCCATCCGCTGCATCTTCTTTTTCAAGAAAAGTCACAAACCGAAAACACAAGCAGTAGCTACAGTGAGAAATGTAAACATAGAAATATAGAATCAAACCGGAGCACATATATAATTCTTTGGATGAGTGCCTCGGGTTTAATGAGCAGTAGCTATTGTGGGATACGTACATAGGGGATAATTGGCAACCTTGATCTTGTTTTCTGGAATTTAATGCTTTGTACAAATTTAGTGAATTATACAAAGTGATCTTTTGATGCTTTGTAGACAAATTTGTTAGAAATCACTTTAGTAAAGTTTAGCTGGGAGTATATTTTATATAACTTTAAATGGATCCTATATATTGTTTTAGTTTTGTTTTTAAAACTGAGGGTAGTTTGATCATTTAACATCTCATTTAACAAAAAATCCAACGATAGTTTGTAAAAAGGATTAAATGCGTGACAACCTTAAATATAAAGGATGTTTAGCGTAAATAGTGAAGTTTAAGGGCAAAACTACAATTTGATACATACATAAATTATGTTTTTTTTTTGTAATTTACTCTTATATGATATTAATACAATGGACCAATATTACGATGTTTTACTAAGGGGCTATTTGGTAGAAAAAGTTCTTAGGGATAAAAAATCTAGATGGTCTCCCGTATCATCTTTTCTTCTTCTCTTTCCATAACCGTTTCCTATGTATTTGCATCATAAATGCACCTAGTGATTGGACATGTAAATTGGTTTCCTTCAAGCGTTTTCTATTGGAAAAACCTTGAGATGATCTATTTAGGAAACCAATCTCAATGGTTATCTAAGGATCATTTATTTCAACACATCCTGATTTAGCAGTTACATGTTGACTTCTCTTCTTTTGGATGCCCCCAACCTCTTCAAATATTCTTCATCTTCCTTTCTTTCCTTTACCTCTAATTCTTCCTTTTCATCAAA
Source organism: Tagetes erecta (assembly GCA_030867185.1). NCBI lineage: Eukaryota > Viridiplantae > Streptophyta > Magnoliopsida > Asterales > Asteraceae > Tagetes > Tagetes erecta. Next base: position 15,897,783 of record CM061490.1, read on the forward strand.
AACTAGTTTTATTCGCAGCTCGCGCGTTGCGTGAGTCGTATTTACATGCAGGTACTTGTAATTCCAACTTGTGCGTCACGTGAGGGTAAATCTCATGTTTGTATTGGTGATTAGAGGTAACATATCAGTATAATGGTTGTAAAAATCACTTATAGGCGTCGAGTTGCTGACTAACCCTATCTAGGCCGAGTATTTGGCGAGTCATCCCCAGGTACTCCCCAATTATAGCCGGATACTCACAACTCAACAATTAACCGAGTAGGCAGCGCCTATGACTTTTGTAGCAATGATCACTATACAACAACCAACTTCATGGTAAACACTAAAAGAACATTTTCCCCATGCACAAAACTATTTTACTTTCGTCGCTATCGGTGCGGCTTGCCGAAAACCATAAAAGAAAAGTGAATATGGTGTTGTTATGCACTTAAATTACATGACAAACCATCAAAACTACGTACTTTGATAAAATAACAAAAGTTCCCTGATATTGATTTCGATGATGCATCACAAAAAAACAACACCGCCATGCCTTAATTCTAAATTTGGATTTTTCTCATATGATCGTATTGACATTGCTAGCAATTACTTGGTTTACGTTATGTGATGTGGTATGAATATGTGCAGCAAGGACGTATCACAATACCGATTATATGAGTCATGTTATATTAATCTGTTAGTTGGAATTGAGAAGCCAAATTGTCCTATGATCGATTTTTAAAGGGCGAGTAATCATTTACTAAAATGAATGACGATTATTGAGTAAATGAGAAAGAGAAGAATTATGATCTAAGAAAAGAAGATTGAGTCATCCATTAAAATTGAATAAAGACCAATGAGTTAAGTTTTCTAATAAAAAATAATTTAAGTTAATTTACCAAAACTACGTAATTTTAATGATTTTACGTGTAACTTAGGTGCATAACATCACTGTATTCACTATTCCCTTTTAAAGTTTATATATTCCATATATGTAGTATCGTATACTACATATATGTAGTATCATACTACTACATATATGCAGTATATGCAGTATTGATGCATTGTTATATTTTGAATTTCAGGTTTATTTCATTTTGTTATGATATTTATCGTTTGTTTATTAGTTTATTATTATCGTTATATTTAGACATAGTATAAGTATTGGTTTTGTTTTCATTTGTAATAAGTTTTTTTAATATGGAATATTATGAACTTTGTTATTGGTCATTTGAGATCACCTGTACACTTTAAATAATTATTAGACTCTTGAGCCATATGACCACTTCAAAAATGCATCAAGTACAATGATACTACATATATGCAGTATCAAAAAAACCAAAACGTGATTTTTAAATTTTTTTAATATAAATAATGTATGAAAAAAAGTTTTTAGCGACTAAAGAAAAATATAATCAAATACAATATCGCAATACTACACATATGCAGTATGAAAATTAAAAAAATGAGAAAAAAAATATTTTTTATAACGTTATTTATACCCAAATGAAAGAAAAGGAAATTCTTGATCTAATGGTGCAATTTTTTTAAAATAATATTAATGTATGAAAAAGATAGAAATATTTAAAGCTTTTTATATTTAAAGTTTCAATTTTACCCCTCCTCATTAAAATTCCATCCCTTGTCTTTTTGGTAGTTCTCTAGTTCTCAACTTAAATGAGTTCTCTCTTAAACTCTACCCTATATATATATATATAGGGTGAAGATCATTATAGAACCACTTCTTATTGCGAGAACAAAAAGAACAACTAGTTTACACTGATTTACATAAATGTAAATCAAGTCTTGTGATATTTAACCTGCTTTACATATGTGTATATTTGACATAACTAAAAAATGATTATGTTTCTATAGTAAAATACTTATGTTTGATTTACACATATGTAAAGAGGGAATATCGTTTGCCTTAATTTACATGTATGTAAATCAATGGGTTATGTAGTTCTGTAATTAAGATGGTTCTGTAAGGATCCTAACCCTATATATATATATATATATATATATATATATATATATATATATATATATATATATATATATATATATATATATATATATATATATATATATATATATATATATATATATATATATATATATATATATATATATATATGTGTGTGTGTGTGTGTGTGTGTGTGTGTGTGTGTATAGTTTGGTAGATTATATATGAGCTAGCACCAGCATTTGATTGTTTTAACACTATTGTTTTAATCAATGGGCAAAATTGAAGCAAGATCGATATTACCAAGTTTGATAATCTACTCCATAAGTGAGGAATATCCTATTAAGTAGTGTTTGTTATATGATGTTTGTTGTTATTTGTTTGTACTATTGCATTTGAAATGGCAATGTTTCTTACAATGGGTTAAGACGAAAAAAATAAAGTACAAGTGCAATTCTTCAATCTTTGTTTTTGTTCTTTAGTTGTTATCATCTAATCAGCCTTAGAATCTTGTTTTTTGTCTTGTGGTCTTGAATCAATCGATGTCATCAACTCATTGATATGTCTTGTTGTTCAATCGATGACCTTTAATCGATGTCATTAACTGAGACTTTGTCTTTGTTTTTTAGACGATGACTTAATTTAGCTGATGTCATTGACTTGTATTCTATCTTGTTCTTAAGTCGATGACCTTCAGTCGGTGTCATCGACAAAGACTTGTTCTTTTTCTTAAGTTGATGGCACAAATTCAACTAGTGTCTTCAACTTATGTTGATGGTTGTGCTTCATTTGAAGACTTTAGTCGATGTCTCCTTGTTGATTTCTTCATTGTTGATATTTAGTTGACGTCACACCTTCAGTCTGGTTCATCAACTAATGTTTATTGTTTGTGGTTCAGTCAATTTCACATCAGTCAGTGATATTGATTGAAGTTGAACTTCTCTTTAGTTTGTATTTTGTTTAGTTGATGACAAACATTGAGCTTGATCGAGTTTCTTCTTCAGTCGTTGCTACAGTTTTAGTCAATTTTTTTACTGAACTTTTTTCTTTATTCAGTTGATATTCATTGTCTTATTTCTTGAGCTTTTCCTCATTAAGTCGATGTTATAATGCTCCTCAATCGTTGCTACAGTGCTATTCAAACTTGGTCCTTAGCTTGTTTTTGCTTGTTCCGGCTGAGATTATCTACAATGTGTGGCATCGATCGATGCTAATGACTTAGTATTTCTGTTTGTTTTGGACATAGAAACATTTTAAGTTAGAATCAACATATCATATAGTTTCATATATAATTGATAGTTACAGAATTATGATTGACTTGAGTGAACAAATGTGTTAGATCTACAAAGTTACAAGAATCAATATGATTTTTTTAAAGAATTTAGGCAAATCAAGATACAAGAATCAATACGATTTTTTGAAAGAATTCAAGCAAATCAAGAGACAAAGCTTTAATTCCACTAGTTGGATTGATCAAAAAGTATTTATGTTAATACAAGTCACTAGATGTGGAAACTCTTTTAGTTGTCTAAAATCAAACACACAATACTTTAATTGTTAGAGCTATATTATGATTGTTTAGAGTTTCATAACTATTAGCTTAGTATATGATAGTTCTCAATAAAATGATAGTAGTTCTCGAATAGTGTTACGTACTTTGTAATAGATTAGCTTTTCATTTTGTAATGGTTATAGTCTAGGGCATTTATTGTAATTAATATCCTGGTAGGTTTGTGTTAGTATAAATAGAGATTAGATGCTCATTCTTATGTGAACTTTTCTAGCAAGACTGCATTATAATCTATCATTTTGCATAATACAAACCGTGAATTTATGAGTATTGCGATCTCGTGTTTGTGTTGATTGTGTTGTGTAGAACTGTTCAATCAATCTTATTTCGTGCAGGTTTCGATCCAATTTGAGCTCATCAATTGATATCAGAGCTGTTGGTTGTAGATCTTGATTCGTATTCAACACAACGAATTATGTGATCTTCAAATCTGCTCGAATCACAAGTTTGATCGAATCGATTGTTGATATCAGTTGTGTTTGATCACAAGAAACACGAAATGAATCACAATCAGGAGTGAAAACAATTCAAATAGAGAAAAATTCAAAAATTCTAGTCGTTTTTTATCAACAATGATCGGAACATAAAATCGACCAAAAACCTACCAGAATGATGAAAATTGAATGTGATTGAGATTGAAGATTTTTAATCGCACTAATATATAATAATTCTGAAGTTTATAGACAAATCTAACAACAAATCATGAATTTTGAAAAATTGGTATTGATGAAGTTGCCATATGAGATCTGAGAATTGTCAAGAAAAAATTTGCATAAGTGTTTAGGTGTTTTGATACTTTTTAGATGTACGAGCATTGTGTAGGCGTTTCGACTTAGCCGTTTTAATATTGTTGAGACGTATTGATATTGTTGAGAGGTTTTGTATCTGACTAAAGAAGTGTTGAACTGTTTTAGACATTTGTATCCGAAAGCAGGTTCAGGACAGAAGTCTTCCGCTGTACATAACAAGTTTAAATCTAAGAGGGTTTCACCATATTTGTCCAAATCAACAAATCTCAAATGAAAAAATCACAAACAATGAAACAACACGTTAACCTGAAATCCCCTAAAATTGAATCATGATCAAATTCTAATTTTGAATCAACATCAATGGTTAATCGTCAATTGTTCAAGGCACAACAAAGGTATTGTGGAATTTGTGACATGTACAATCATCAAACGAATGAATGTTTTTTTAACAATTATTGTCACATCTCTGATATGAGAAATCATTCAACCTAGAATTGTTATTTCAACAAATATTGTGTAATTTTTGATGAAAGAAATCATAACACGTCATATTGTTATTTCTGAAACAACTTTCCAAAGTACGACCAATTTCAAAGAAATCAACAAATTGGATTTCGAAACTCAAAAGCTTTACCGTCAATTGGATTAAGATCTTTCAGAAAGAACAATTCTGAGGTTGATGATTCATGTGGAATACCGACCAAGTATTATCATAATGATCGTTTTATTCCAAGGTCAGTTAAGTTGAAAAAACGAGTGAAGAATGCCATTCAAAACAATCTTAATTCTGAGTTGGAAAAATGATATCATGCTTTATGAAATAAACAACAATGTGATATGACTAAATTGCACTACAAACAATTTACTATAATTGATAAATTTGGCAAGCCCAAGACCATCTCAGCTTGGGTTGATCTCTCAAACTAACTGTGTTAAAAAATGCAGGTTCTCCCAAGAACACCTATTAACACATGGTATGTTGATAGTGGGTGTAGCCAGCATATGACAGACAATCATGCCCTATTGAAAGATTTCAAAGAAAAGGACGCAACACATGTTGCATTTGGAGGAGATGTAGGAGGAAAAATCACAGGAGAAGGAACAGTATCCAACATAATAATTAGTTTTTATAAAGTCAACTATTGTGCCAGTTGAACTAACTTACTAAGTGTTTTGAAACTAGGTTTTCAGTTTAGTGATGATTGGATTGTTGTTAAAGCAGATCGAGATGTGTATAAACTTGACATGTCTCAATCAATCAAAACGTAGAAACAACATGTCTGATTGCTCAAGCATCAAATGATGAAAGCCAACTTTGGCATAGGTGTCTCGATCATACAAATTTCAGAAACATGAACATGCTAGCAGCAAGACATCATGTGATTGGAATTCCTTCAAAGAAATTTGCTACCACTAACTATTGCTCTACATGTTTGAAGGGAAAGCAACATCGAGCGTCTTATAAGTCCAAGTTGATAAACTCAAAATTCAAGCCTCTTCAAATGTTACACATGGACGTTTTTGAACCAATAAACGTGCAAAGTGTCGGGAATAAGTCATATTGTTTTGTCATCATTGATGATTTTACAAGATTTACGTCGGTTTTCTTTATTCATGCTAAATCTGAAACCGGTGAAATCTTAAAAGATTTTATCATTCGAATTGAAAAATCACTTGGAAACTAAAGTAAAACTTATCAGAAGTGATAATGGGACTGAGTGTGAGAATTCTAATGTTGATTCTTTTTGTGCAGAAAAAGGCATTGCAAGGCAATTCAGTGCACCAAGAACTCCACAATAGAATGGAGTAGCTGAAAGGAAAAATCACACTTTAATTGAAGCATCCAGATCAATGCTAGCCGATGCTAAAATTCCAATTACTTTTTGGGAAGAGTTATTTCAACGGCGTGTTATGTACAAACTAGAACTCTGCTTGTGCTCGATAAAAATAAAACTCCTTATGAGTTAATTTTTGGTCGAAAACCGCACATTGAATTCTTAAAATCTTTTGGTTGTCTAGTGTCAATATTAAATTCAAGTGATCAGTTAGGAAAATTTGATGCAAAAACAGATGATGGATTGTTTCTTGGATACTCATTTCTATCAAAAGCTTTTCGAGTTTATAACTCAAGAACTAATACTGTGATAGAAACTTCTAATGTAAAATTTTCAAAAATTATTTTCCATCTGTTGCCCAAGGTCCTGTGTGGTTGTTAGATTTAGACTCATTTTCATACTCATTGGATTCCCACTTATTTCAAACTTCAGGTACGAGATCAAAGCAAGTTGGAGATATAGGTTCATTTAGTGATGATTTAGATGATGATATGGAAGAATTAAATCAAGTTTATCCGTTCTTGTCATTTGATGACTCTAGAGAAGTTCCTCATCAACCTTAAGTTCAATCCCAAGTCCCTAATAATCACCCACAATAAGATAGTCAAGTTCCAGAAGTACAAAATGAATCTCCGAATGATGGTTCTGATATTATCCAAGAAGACTAAGAATCTTCTTCAGGTTCCGATGGAGAAGAAATCAATGATAGTCTGGATTATTTCATAAACTCACCCTCTCAAGTTCTAAACTTTCAACCTCATACATCGTCTTTGCTGTAAGATCAATCAGAGATGAATCAATCAAATCTATATTCAAAGTGATGCAATTCCTACACATCGCAGTCACAAGAATCATCCATTATCTCAGATAATTGGACCTTTGGACAAGCGCACAATGCGAAGTCAAATGAAATTAGCTAAATTTTGTCTATATTCATGCTTTTTATTTCAAGTAGTTCCAAAGAATATTACTGAAGCACTGAAAGACAAAAGTTGGATTGAAGCTATGCAGGAAGAATTGTTACAATTTATAAAGCAAGAGGTATGGAAGTTAGTGGCTTTATTGGAAGCAGAATCTGCAATCGGAACCAAATGGATTTTTTTAAAACAAACCAGACGAAAGAGCAATCATCATTAGGAACAAAGCTCGATTCGTCACACAAGGATATATAGGATGAAGGCATTGACTATGAAGAAGTATTCGCCCCTGTAGCAAGACTCGAAGCAATATGAGTTTATCTGGCTTATGCATCTTTCATGAAGTTCAAGGTGTATCAGATGGACGTCAAGGGTGCTTTTTTATATGGTGTAATTATAGATGATACGTATATTACACAACCTCTAGGATTTGAGGATCTAGAATTCCCACATCATGTGTACAAATTGAATAAAGCACTCTATGGTCTTCATCAAACCCCAAGGATATGGCACGAGACTTGTCAAAACATCTCATTGATCATGGTTACATCAGAGGTCATATTGATCCAACCTTGTTCATCATAAGAAGAAAAATGACCTATTATGTGTTCAAGTGTATGTTGATGACGTACATTATCTTCGGATCAACAAGTCCTAGCATGTGCAAAGAGTTTGAAGAAATTATGAAAGCAAGATTTCAGATGAGTTCGATGGGTGAAATAAATTTCTTTCTTGGACTTCAAGTCACACAGTTTGAAGGTGTGATTTTTATTAACCAAGAAAAATTTGTTGACAAACTCCTCAAGAAATTCAAGATGCAAGATTGTCAAACAATCAGAACTCCATCTGATGTAAATTCAAATATCGGGCTGGATCCAAAATGAAAGTCGGTGGGTCAAACTCTATACCGTTCAATGATTGGTTCACTAATGTATCTAACAGCCTCAAGGCCATATATCGTGTTTGCGATGTGTGTATGTGCTCGATATCAAGCAGATCCTAAAGAATCTCACGTAATTGTTGTCAAACGGATTTTCAGTTATCTAAAAGGAAAGCCATGCAACTTTTGGTCTTTGGTATCCCACGAAGGAAATTTTGAGGTACACAGCTACTCAGATAGTGATTATGGTGGATGTGCCCTAAACCGTAAATCAATAACTTGTAGTTGTCAATTTTTGGGACCCAGAATTGTCTCATGGCTATGCAAGAAACAGACAAATGTATCGGTTCAATAGCAGAAGCTAAGTACATAGCTGCTTCAGTAGGATGTTAATTTTCTGAAAACTCCTATTTACGTAGACAACATTACTGCTATGTTCATAACTGCTAATCCGGTTCAACATTCTAAAGCCAAACATATCGAAATTCGATATAACTTTCTTCGAGATAATTCTGAAAAGCACTTAATTATATTGATAAAATTTCACACTGACAATCAACTGGCTGATCTATTTACAAAATCATTTTTGCCGGATCGGTTTGAATTTTTAATTCATTCTATTGGTCTAAAAAATCATGGTTAAATCATGTCTTTTAAATAACAATAATAATAATAATAATAATAATAAATAAAAATAAAAAAATAGAATAAGTAAAATCACTTTTTGATTTGCATGCCTTAGTTATATGTTTTTTTGCATGTGTGTGTATGCATCATTAAGAAAAATCAAAAACAAAATATAAGAATCTAATTTGCAATAGTGAGAAGTGATAGAAAGACTAGATTTATCTGAAATATCATTTTCAACTAATAAAGACTGATGCGTGATAATTGATGTGTAAGACAGCTCAGACAATTAGACTTAACAAGTATATTCAATGATGATTTAACTAAACACTCATGATCTTGTTGACTAGAAACATCTATGTGCATGTGCTAAGCTTTTACATTCAGATAAACTTCTTGTGATGTTACTTACACATACCAGGTAATGATGCAAAAAAAATCAGTGTTGAGTAAAACATATATGAATTTCTTTGTTGTGGTGTCCACAGACCTGAAGTTTCACACGATGTCTCCTTTGTTGTAGTGAGCTATAGACCTGGAACATCTTAAGATGTACAAAATATTCCCAATGAGGAACATAACCAAATGAAAATTCCAAAGCGGAATACAAATGAAAATACAAAAGCTCCACTAATTATATTGTAAATGACCGGGTTGTTAAAGTGCTCCCGTGCTGTTTTGCTTGATTGTAGAACTTGTTATTGTTCTAAGTGTGGGTCTCATAAGTTCATTCTTAATCAACCTAATTGATCATCTTGAATAAAAAAAAGAAGTGTGTCACATCGAGCTAATTGATTTGTGAACATTTCATCACTCAATTAAATCACATATCCAAGGTCTTTTCTAAAATTTACAAATCATGGATTGGATAAATTTCTAGTATGATCTCACTGCAGTCACTAAAGATTCATTGCATTTCATATATTTTATCTGTTCTTAAGGTCTTAAAACTTATAAATTTCTAGTGTGTGAATTGTGTGGAGGCAGTTGGTATTTTCCTTTAGCAATCTTCATTCCAAGAAATTCAATGGTGTTGACCCCAACTTCTAACTTTTTTATGAGAGCATAACCCCATACTGTTGAATAATTTAAAATTTTAGAAGGAGCTCTGCATGGGTTTCTTCGTCTTTCGAAAACAGCAAGATATCATCGATATATATCAATGCATTCTCAAATATTTAGACCATAGCTTTAGAAATTCTGACGGAGCATTTTTTTTTAATTCAAATGGCGTGACCCTTCACTGGTAGTGATGGTTGCGGATGCAAAATGTTGTTTTTGACCTATCTTCTGGCTTAATTCCTAGTTACCAAAATCGGCTTTCAGACTGAACTTTGAGAGGACTTGTGCATTGACCAAAGATTGGAATAACGATTTCTTCTGGGGGAGTGAAAACTTGCATCTGCTAAGAAGTGGTTTAATGGTTGGTAGTTAATTGCTAGTCTTAGCTTTCCTCGGACTTGTTCACTCATTTAATTTACATAAAAGGCTTCACATACTCATTGAGACACTGTTGGTTCAATAAGATATTGCTTGACCAACTCAGAACATTCTTGAACTACTAGTTGCATATGTTCTGGGTTCATACCTAGATGACTAGCTATCCTGCGGTTGATATCTTCAATTTGTTTGAATGGCAAAGAAACAAAGATTGAGGGGATTAGCCTTATTGGAGACTTATTTTTTCTCAAGAATTCTTATTGCTGAAGGAGTGTAAGGGACGTCTTCTGGTCGTTTGGTTGTTTTGAGTTTTAGATATGCTTTGATCTTAGCAAATAATGTGGTGGAGTTCATGTGTGAGTCTTGTTGTACATATTAGACAACCCAAGGACACTATGATTCGTTTAAGCTTGTAAAACTATTACCGTAATAGTTTATTTCATATTTACAGGTAACTGGTATTACATATTCTGCATGTATTTTGTCTTCCCCTATTAACCTATTGTCAATTACGATGAATCATACCGTACCAGTAGAATTTATTGGAATTTGAGGCATATACTCTATGACGCATCTGTCTATTCTAGCAGAAGACCTTCCAAATTTACTTGATAGGGTTGAGAGCAAATTCAGAAACTTGAGTATGACTGGTGTATAAGATGAAATAGCTCTAATCTCTGTTGGCCGGGTGCGCAGCGAAGCTACATCTTGTATATCTTCTGAAGATGTCTTCGAACTTAGTGAGATAAAGGTATATTTTCTCTATAAATTCTTCTATTTATTCACTTGGAAGAAAGTGGTAGTGTTTATATAAGTTCTCCTAAAAACTACCCTTAGTATCGGGGAAACGGTTCCCCTTATATTATGTTGGGGTATCTAAACTTGTAGGCAACCGTTTAATATTACCGGTTTCCTGCGTTGCTTTTTGATCTAACGGCTGGTATAAAAAGAGTAAAATGATCCATGGCCACGCAGTTTTTCCTTGTTGAGCAAGCTGGACAACTGTTCCCATAAGCCTTAATAAATTAATAAAAAAAATAAATTTTAAACAAAAAACTGTTCATCTAAGCGTTATCTTTTTATATTAATAAGTAATTGTTTAAATTGTTATCTGGTGGGTCCATTAATAATCTTTACAAATCATTGTTTCTTTTTTTTTTCTTATTGTCTTTGTTCTTCCTTATTGTTAGATATGGGGTGAGGTAAGTATGTATTTCGTCCATGTTTTGTTATTAATAAAAATAAAGGATATTTCAGTAATTTAAAAAAGATATATGATTCAAATATGAATCGTATTCCCTTTTTCTCGTTATTCCAAAGGCGCATGTAAAGCAAAAGCTTTTCAACTAGAAGAAGCCATTGAGGTTACTGCGTCGTATAATGGCATGTTGCTACGATGTATGTCAGTATGCCAAATAGAGGAATGGGGATGGTCATCGGATAAATGATTGTATTAAGGTTTTAACTTTAAATTTGAAAGGCACGATAGAAATGATTGGTTTTAATGGGGATGCTATGATGGAATCGGATAAATTATTGAATAGAATAATTAGCAAATAATGTGATATAAAAGATTTTTAATACTAATAAGAAATCCATTCGATGATGGTGTCCAGGTCTTCCATATCTTGAAATTCATGAAAAATTTGTGGATCTTCAATGTCTTTCTCATGTTGTGGTTGAACCTGACTTGAAATTGAATCACATATGTCTGTTGGTTTAGTGGACGTTTTTGATGTTTTGTTATGTGTATATAAAGTGGGTTTGACATCTCCTATGTGTAGAAGCCATTCTCTGCTTGATGCGCAGTAATGAGTTTCCCGGTGCGTGAATCCATGGTCTGTAGACTTATAATTTTGTGAATGTATATTGAGCATCCACATGCAAGTTTCAGGTGAGTTCTTCGTGTTGTCCTTGCTTTATTCTTGGCAGCAAGGTAGAATGCTTTTGATTAGGAGGAGAAGAGAGGTTCGTGGAGACATATGAAGGTGGCATTTCCTAATGTCCAATTTTTTAAACTTGTGTTTTGGGCTTTGTTGAGGTACTCTATATACCAAGAACCCTCACCTGGATTGCATAGTACGATACCTAGAATATCCCTTTTAATTTGAACGGACTTTCCGTACTTGTAATTTGAAACCCAATTGGCCTGGGCCCCAATCATTTCTTTCCAATGTTTTGTATACTATAGATTAATTTCATCAACTATGTAATATTCAGCATCATTAGAGTATAAAATGGGATTAAGGTCCATATGACCACATATATAATTATGCTTACCCAATTACCTAGCCCATAGTGTCTTTCCAAATCTTGTTTCGCCTTCCAAAATTAATTATGTTGGTCTTATTGGCAGCCCAGCTGATGTAGGATACAAATTTGTTTTCAACCAAATTCGTAACTCGTCTGGTATATAGTTAAATGTAGACTATGTAAAAGCTGGTTGCCAATATAGTTAAATGTAGGCGGTGTAAAAGCTGGTTGCCATACATGTGGCGGAGGCTGAAACATCCGATCCCAATTACATGATAGCGATGGAATTAAAAAATCCAGGAATCTCTAGGGGCTCCTTCTTTTAGAATAGCCATAGTGCATTCTTTGAAAGTTGAATTCTGAGCTTCAGCAAATGCCTCATTAATTTTTTCTAGCCCCCTTTTCCTAGTACGACCATCGTTATGGAATATCCCCCAATCAGTAAAATCTCCATCTTTAGAAATATAATTTTGAACATTCGTGCTATAGACTTTTCAGCTTGGATATTTGGATGATTAACGGTACCAAGTGCATTTCCAGGGATATAAAAAAAGAGATTATTTTGACATTTATAATGCCCTTCGAACTGTATTAGGACCTGTAAATGTGGTTATCCATCAGAATGTAATTTACAAACTCTGATGTATAAAATGTTTGTGGGTGTTTCTAAATGTTTGAGTATATCTAGAGCATATTCCTTGGTTTGGTAACATCTTGGGTAAGTAAGAAATTAATTCTTTGCATTGAGGCAAAAACTTCTAGGTGGACGAGGCATTTTATGTTCTGAGAAAGAATGGTATTGTAGATATAAGTTCCTCTCAATATACATCAATGTATCGAGGAATCGTTCCACTTATATATTGACAGTTCCAGGTTTTTTTCTTAGTAGGGCAACCGTTTAATATTACCGGTTGCCCCGATCCGTGTTTTTTTAAACAGTGAATCAAACTTCCCATGTGGCAAAGCAGTTATCAATTAGGAATATTCCTATTATAATGATTAATGAATAGTGTAAAGTGTTTGTCCTTTTCTTGTACCGGATAAAATGATGATGCTTATTCTTTTACTTTGTCAGTTAAATGACTCCCTTTCATATCAATGAGTTTCATTTGAATTTCAAATGAAGATGTTAAAGGTTAGTGAATCTTCTTTAATATGTTTTCAGTATGTACTCTCTTATTTTGACATTTATAACTGCCTTCATCATTTTACACTGTCTTATTTAAGTCATGGTTCTAATATGTACTAAAAGATCAAAGTAAATCTAAAACTCAGAACAGAAAAACAACCAGTAGATATCCCTTACAATGTCAATATAGGGCTTTTAATCATTTCTATGACCATTAGGGGTATTTCAAGGGAGAAATGGCAATACTCCTCTCAAAATATAAAAAACTCCTCTAACGGGAGAACAATCCGACGTACACTAGATTCTGCGAAGCATCCCAGCTACTTCTAAGAGCTAAGTTATTAAGCCTCCCATCCAGTCAGGAAGCACAGTCCAGAACATGTTACCACCTGGGCAAATACAAAACCTATCTGAAAATAAACCAGCAAAAACATACCCTCAGGTATACATAAACAAACACTACACAATTTGTTCCATCTTCTACGGCCCTAACTCGGAAGAAAGCGGAGCATATTCAAGCTATTCATTTGACTCGCACATCGATCCAATGCCGATATACAAGGGTGACAGCATTCCTCGCCAGAAAAACAGCAAGAAGGTGTTGCAGCAACCAGATAGCCATAAGATGAACAAGTCACAAAGAAAATTGTTCCTACATAGACAACAACTAGGACCACAAGCCACGTACAAGATTCCCTCCCAACATTAAACATACCCACTAGGGAGAATATGTCAGCTTCAAAAAAGAAGAACCCACTTGCAAAAAGGAATAGCACATTGTGGATGCAATACTCACATGCAAAAAGGAAAAGTACATCGCTGACACGTCGCCCACTTGCATAATGGAACCAAACAGTGCTGATGTGTTCTTTGTGAGCTTTATTCCATGCTACAGCCCAAGGGCTTTCATTTTACAGACATCCCCTCCTTTTACGACATTTGGGGGCATCTCTTCCATCTTCTTTTCATTAGCAATAACTAAACACTCTTGGAATTTTATGCATTCTTTGTGTGCCAGATTTTGTAGTTAAGATTTGATGGCTTCTTATCCATCCAGGCAAGGATGAAGGAGCATGAAAAATTGCTGATTGGCCATTCAAGATAGTTTTCGAGGGTATTTAATACCCAGGGTCATCAAAACATAATTATGCAAAATATCTTGAGCATGCCGCTAGCTGAGTAGTCTATTGGTGGGCTGGGTAGAACCACGAGAGCAATATGAGTAAGGGTGTTCAATATATGGTTCCAACCCGATTAAACCAAAAACTGAACCTAAACTGAACCGAAAAACCCATAATTCGAACCGATGAACACCCCTAAATATGAGGGTGTTTCTTCTTTCTGTTGATAGATTGCCAAATTGGCAATCCGAGAGATACTATAGTAGCTTGCTCGTGTTGAAAGTCATTGCAATTGTATGACTTAAATAGGTACCAGAAAAACATAAGGCTTCCTTAGGTAGGTTGTATAAGCGTCAGATATGAAATATATTAATAAATGGGTAATTTGGGGAAGAGTTAACCCTTTCATGAACCAACCACGGTGTTTGATAGTGATGGTGATGAACATCTTATAGTTTAAAAAAGACGTGGCTTTGAGTGCTTGATCTGCTATTACTTCAACAATTTAATTTTAGATATCTTTTTCTTTGAACTCTTGATCAAGTGGGAGCTTGGATGAGCTGGTGGAGTCAACCTTATTCATAGTGTATATGGCTGGTAGAATATGACAGTGGTTGTTATGTGGATGTTGTATCATCTTGGTGTCCTATTCATAGGATTATGGCCTGAAAAAAATGTCTGTAAAAATATTGCTATTCCCTTTAATGTGTTTAATAGTAAGCGACCATTGAGAGAACCAATTTGCCCATTGTAATAATTGTGCTTCTGGAAGTATGTTTCTTTTGACTTGTAACATCTTGAGAAAAGATGCATGTCCATTTCAATCATAAAAGTATGGTCGATTAGATGGAACTAAAACTTTCTTTCTTAACCGCTAAGATTTCTATATACGTGGAGTGATAGTGCTTTTTTGAATCTTGGAACGTGCCACTTTTGTATCTACAAATGGTCCTGGAACCTTTGTTGACTTATGCAAGTAGGACTGCTGCCCAATACTCATTACTGGCGTTTGTCTATAAAATTTGTTTATATGTTGGTGTAGGAATCTTTATGGGTGGCATCACATCAGCAAGCTGCTTAATTTATTTGATAGCTTTTGTTTGTTTTGCAGACCACTCTTGTGGATTCTTTTTTAGCATTGGGAATAAGTATACTGTGCTTTGACAATTTTGGAAAACAACCAGCCATATAATTGACTAGCCTAGGAACCGGTGGACTTCCTTTTCTGACGTCAGCTTATCTGGAAAACTATGTTTGGGCAATGTGTGGTTGGGGTTGGTATTTTCCATTAGCAATCCTCATTCCTATAAATTCAATGGTGTTGACCCTAACTTGTAACTTTTTTAAAAGAGAATAACCCCATACTGTTGAATAATTTAAAATTTTAGAAGGAGCTCTGCATGGGATTCTTCGTCTTCTGAAAACAGCAGGATATAATCGATATATATCAATGCATTCTCCAATATTTGGACCATAGCTTTCGAAATACCGACGGAGCATTTTTTTTATCCAAATGGCATGACCTTTCACTGGTAGTGATGGTTGGGGATGCAAAATGTTGTTTTGACCTATCTTCTGGCTTAATTCTTAGTTACTAAAATTGGCTTTCAGATCGAACTTTGAGAGGACTTATGCATTGCCTAAATATTTGAATAACGATTTCTTCTGGGGAGTGAAAACTTGCATCTGCTAAGAAGTGGTTTAACGATTTCTTCCTCGGACTTGTTCACTCATTTTATTTACATAAAAGGCTTCACATGCTCATTGAGTCACTGTTGGTTCTATAAGATATTGCTTGACCAACTCAGAACATTCTTGAACTACTAGTTGCGTATGTTTTCGGATTCGTACCTAGATGACTAGCTTTCGTGGGGTTGAGATCTTCAATTTGTTTGAATGGCAGAGAAACAAAGAATGTGGGGACTAGCCAGCCAAAATGGAGACTTATATTTTCTCTAGAATTTTATATGGCAAGATGCAAAAGATATTTCGATAATATTATCTTTGATAGCCTCCATGGGAAGAGGGGAGGCCATGTAAAGTCAGGGAATTGTGCTCCAAGGATTTGTAATTTTTTTGGATTTGAGACCTCCTTCTCCGTATCATAAGTCATGTAGCTATATAGAATGTCAAATTCGATTAGAAGATCTTTTCTGTGGGCGTTTGATCCCAGACACTTGTGTTTGACTGTGCATGTTGGGAAAAGCTGAAGATGTAATGGAACACTGATTCTGTCTATTTTGAAAGTCTCTCCATTTTCTGCCACAAAGTATTTACAGCGGGAATTCCATAATTCTGATGGAGGAATTTCTAGGTTCAGGATGGAGGCTGAGGACCCTGATTAAAGAATGCAATGACTCGGATGGGTTTTTTATATGTGTTAGTTAGTAAGTGGACTTTGTCAATTGGTGTAGGAGGTTCTTTTACTTTGTATGACTCTTGGTGACGTGCAATATAGATTGGTTTTAGGCGTGTGGACGACTCATCTATTTCTATGTTAATGGAATCTGAGGCGGACTCATTTTTATAATCGGTCAAAACTCATGGCTGCTCAATGTAGTCCTTTCGTCTAAGGGCTTGTTGAAAGGAGGCAACCGGGCCATGTTGCTTGATTGGCACTTCAATTGGGCATTAAGCGAGGCCATACACCAACAAGAAATTACCTGATGACATAGTTATGATGCCCTCATCAAAAGCCCCAATTGATGTGCTAATCAAGCAGCATGTCTCAGTTGCCTCCTTTCTACAAGTCCTTAGACAAAAGGAATACATTGAGGAACCAAGAGTTATGGCTGATTCTGAAAATGAGTCCGCCTTGAATTTCATTGACAAAGAAATAGATGGGTCGCCCACAAGCCCAAAATCCATATATACTGCACGTCGCCAAGAGTCAGACAAAGTAAAAGAACCACCAATCACCAAAGTACACTTACTAACAAACACATATGCAAATCCCATCCCAGTCATTGCAATCTATAATACAGGGTCCGCAGCCTCCATCCTGACCCTAGAAATTCTTCCATCAGAATTCTGGAAATCCCGCTGTAAATACTTTGTGGCGGCAAATGGAGAGACTTTCAAAATAGACAAAATTAGTGTTCCATTACATCTTAAACTTTTCCCAATATGCACAGTCAAATACAAGTTTATAGGATCAAACGCCCACGGAAAAGTTCTTCTGATCGGATTTGACATTCTATATAGTCTATGTGATTTACGATACGGAGAAGAAGGCCTCATATACAAACAATTTAAAAATCCCTAGAGCACGGTTCCCCGACTTTACATGGCCTCCCCGCTTCCCATGGAGGTTATCAAATATAAGATTATCGAAACATCTTGTGCATCTTGCCATACCAAATTCCTGAGAAAACATAAGTCTCCATTATGGCTAAGTCCCTCGTTCTTTGTTTCTCTGCTATTCAAACAAATTGAAGATATCAACCCCATGAAAGCTAGTCATCCAGGTATGAACCCATAACATACATAACTTGCAGTTCAAGAATGTTCTGATTTGGTTAAACAATATCTTATTGAATAAATAGTGTCTCAATGGGCATGTGAAGCCTTTTATGTAAATAAAAGGAGTGAACAAGTCCGAGGAAAGCTAAGACTGGTAATCATCTTCCAACCATTAAACCGCTTCTTAGCAGATGACAAGTTTCCACTCCTCCCAGAAGAAATCGTTATTCCAATCTTTGGTCAATGCAAAATTCTTCTCAAAGTTTGATCTCAAAATTTGATCTCAAAGCTGGTTATTAGCAACTAGGATTTAAGCTAGAAGATAGGTCAAAAGCAGCATTTTGCATCCCCAACCATCACTACCAGTGGAAGGTCATGTCATTTGGATTAAAATGTTCAGTCAATATTCCAGAAAGCTATGGTCCAAATATTTAAGCCAATCCTTGAGAATGCATTGATATATATCAATGATATCCTCCTGTTTTCAGAAGAAGAAGAATCCCATGTAGAGCTCCTTCTAAAAGTTTCAGTTCTGCAACAGTATAGGGTTATGCTCTCATAAAAAAGATGGAAGTTGGAGTCAACACCATTGAATTTTATGAAATGAAGATTGTCAATAGAAAATACCAACCCCAAGCACACATTGCCCAAGAACTACATAGTTTTTCAGATAAGCTAACGTCACAAAAGGAAGTCCAACAGTTCCTAGGTTAGTCAATTATATGGCTGCTGGTTTGCCAAAATTGTCAAAGCGTACAATATACTTGTTCCCCATGCTATAAAAGAATCCACCAGAGTGGTCTACAAAACAAACAAAAGCTATCAAACAAATTAAGCACCTTGCTGACGTGATGCCACCCATAAAGATTCCTGCACCAACAGATAAACAATTTTTACAGACAAACCCCAGTGATGAGTATTGGGTAGCAGTCCTACTTGTAGTAGACAAAATGGTGCCAAGACCATTTGGGGGTACAAAAGTGGTACGTTTCAAGATTCAGAAAAGCACTATCACTCCACATATAAAAAAATCTTAGCGGTTAAGAGAGGAATCGAAAAGTTTCAGTTCCATCTAATCGACCATAATTTTCTGATTGAAAAGGACATGACATCTTTTCCAAAGATGCTACAATTCAAAACAAAGATACTTCCGGAAGCACAATTATTACGGTGGGAAAATTGGTTCTCTCAATGGTCGTTTACTGTTGAACACATCAAAGGGAAGAGTAAAATTCTTGTATAATTCTTGACCAGGCCAAAATCCTATAAAAAGGACCAAGATGATACATCATCCATATAACAACCACTGTCAAATTCTATCAGCCATATACACTATGAATAAGGTTGACACCACCAGCTCATCCAGGCACCCACTTGATCAAGAGTTCAAAGAAAAAGATATCCCAAACGAAACTGTTGAAGTAATGGTAGATCAAGAAATCAAAGACAGACCCCTTTTAAACTATAAGACGTTCATCACCATCAACCTCAAACATAATGGTCTGTTCATGACATGGTTAACTTTTCACCGACCCAGATTTCCCATTTATGAATATATTTCATATCCGACTCCTATAAAACCTACCTATGTAAGCCTTATGTTTTTTCTAGTACATATTTGAGTCACAAACCATTGCAATGTCTTTCAACACTAGCAAGCTACTACTATATCTCTCGGATTTCCAATTTGGCAATCTACCAACAGAAAGAAGAAACATCCTTAAATTGCTCTAGTGGTTTTACCTAGCCCACCAATGGACTACTCAGCTAGCGGTAGGCTCAAGAAAATATTGCATAATTATGTTTCAATGACCCAACTGCTATATACCCCTGATATCTATCTTGAATGGCCAGTTTACAATTTTTCATGCTCCATCATCCTTCATCCATGCCCGGATGGATAAGAAGCCCTCAAATCTTCATTATAAAATCTGGCACAACAAAAATTCATGAAATTCGAGAGTGTTTAGCTTTTGTAAATGGAAAGAAGATGGAAGAGATGCCCTCAAGTGTCGTAAAAGGAGTGGGTGTCTGGAAAAATGAAAGTACCTGTGCTGAAGCATGGAATAAAGCTCACAACGAACACATTAGCTATGTGTGATTCCATTATGCAAGTGAGGTGACACGCCAACAATGTGCTTTTCCTTTTTACAAGTGGGTTCTTTCTTTTTTAAAGCTAACATATTCTCCCTAGTGGGTATGTTTATTGTAGGGAGGGAATCTTTTTCGTAGCTTGTTGGTCTTAGTTGTTGTCTGTTTAGGACCAACTTTCTTTATAACATGTTCATCCTATGGCTATCTAGTTGCTGCGACACCTTCTTAATGTTTTTCTGGCAAAGAATGTTGTCAGCCATGTATATGGCCAATGGATCAGTGTCCGAGTCAGATGACTCGTTTGAATCTTCTTTGCTTTATGGGTGTTTGGTAGCCTCTTAATGGTCATTCAGAGGCTTAACTCTTAATGGTTCAGAACCTCAGAACCATTAAGTGATAAAAAGATGTTGAATGGTTAGTAGGTAGCCTCTGAATGGTAAAACCTCACCCAATTCATCATATTTTTAAAATTTAGCTTTATAATGGAATTTTGAACCATTAAAAGGTATGTTCTTAGTGGTTATTCAGCGGATGGAACAGAAGATGGAACAGATTTTGTTCCATAGAAGATGGAACAGATTTTGTTCTCTCCTAGTTCAGCTTATAAGGATCATAATTATTCTAAGTTAAAGACATCGATTGGCTCATTTTTGTTGATTACTTCAGTAAGGGCTTGGGTCCTTTAGTCTTTGCAGTTTCCAACGAAATGCCCTTGCTTGTTTCAGGCATAACAACGGTCATTATTCTGACATCTATCTTGCTTTCTACTTAAGAATTTCTAGCTCTTCTTGGGTTTGAACCATCTTCCTCCATTTTTTGAAGGAATTTGAATAACCATATGCGTCTACTCTTCCTTGCATCCGATTTTTAGGTGTGTATCACTGCATTCTTAGCCTAGTATGCTCTTGGCATCTGGAGGATGGTTCTTGAATCGTGCTATCAGAGGAAAGGAGGTTATATCTTGTATCAAAGCCATAAGCACTCTTGTTCCTCCTTTCTAAGGTTTTAATAATGTGCTCAGTGTCTGCAGACTTAGATCCTAATCTCTGACATCAGAATACTATCCTTACAAGGCTTGCACAGACTAGTCTGATAGACTGATACGCTAGAACAATCTTTGTAAACTTTTAAGGCTTGAAATTCGTAACAAGCTTTGTTACCGTCTACCCAAAATTTGATGCCCCTAAACGACCCCTTACTCTTAACTGCCTTAAAAGCCCAAATCCAGATCAATGGTACTCCACATGTCATTCTTATCTGATACAAGATTTGTATTGGTACTATTCAGACAACATTGAATGTCAGAACAGTCTTTGTCAGTTGTCACCTTCTACCCAAACTTTTATATGCCCCTATATGACCCTTCACTCTTAATAGCCTTAAAAGCCCAGATCTAGCTCGGTGGTACTTCATAGGTCTTCCTTATCTAATATAAGATTTGTACACTACCAATACGCCTATATTGGTACTAGTCAGACAACATTAAAACGTCAGAACAGTCCTTGTCACCTTCTACCCAAACTTTTGTATGCCCCTGAACGACCCCTCACTCTGGTGGATGGTTCTTGAATCGTGCTATCAGAGGAGGAGGAGGAGGAGGAGGAGAAGGAGAAGGATAAGGAGAAGAAGGAGAAGAAGGAGAAGAAGAAGAAGAAGAAGAAGAAGAAGAAGAAGAAGAAGAAGAAGAAGAAGAAGAAGAAGGAGAAGGAGAAGGAGAAGGAGGAGAAGGAGAAGTGGCCATAACACTTTTGATTGTCCAACTACTAACACTAATGATATTGAGCAGGAGAAGGAGGAGCAGAAGAAGGAGTAGGAGAAGGAGGAGGAGGAGGAGGAGGAGGAGAAGGAGGAGGAGGAGGAGGAGGAGGAGGAGGAGGAGTAGAAGAAGGAGGAGGAGGAGGAGTAGAAGAAGGATGAGGAGGAGGAGGAGAAGGAGAAGTGGCCATAACACTTTTGATTGTCCAACTACTAACACTAATGATATTGAGCATGTTGCATATGTTTGGGGGAGTTCTATTGGTGATTATGATCATTGGTGATTATTTTGGTTCACTTACCAAGTTTTAGATCATTGCTTTTAGTATTTCTTGTGATCCTAACTAGAAAAACTACCCTGGATTTTGTTCAAGGAATCGGAATCTGTCGGGATTCCAGCAGTATGCTTATGATTCATTCTAGGGGCAAGGACCAAGCAGTAGTGGTGAAGGTGTTAGTATGATGCAAGAATGAGGTATGTAGAATGAGAGAAAGAGCTCCTTAGAGGACATGATGGCGTAATATACATAAATGCTTACATAGTTTATGAGCCATCGGTCACCGCATCAACATTAACCGCATACCAATGTCCGATAGTATGATACGATGATCCACAATCAGGGAACACATTAAAGAACTTGAAGCGTACTTTAAGCAAAATTGTGAGCCATCTTACTGAAAGGTAGTCGGGGGCTCTTCCAGCTTAGACTGAGAAGAACCCCAACATTTTTTGAATGATTTAACATGAACTTTATAATTTTACCCATTAAGAGTATGTAACCTTCTTTCTGTCCAAGGGGCGGATTTTATTCTGGACGTTGGTTACGAAATACTCGTTGTGAAATGGTTCTTTCTATGTTGTACGCAATGTCTTTACTTTGTCACCGAAGAACCATGGTTATAGGGTTTTATTGGAACGATTTTGGTAGGGGATAATTAAGACAATTTTGGTACGGGTGGTTTTTCATAACCGGAGCTCTGATACCATGGTAGTATTCATTGGTATTAATATTTGAAAATGGGGTGTTTGTTTTTCTAAAAAAAGGTCTGCACATGCTCTTCTGTCTTTGACGTACAGACCACGCGCAGATATTGTCATTTGCAGGTTGTTTGTTTTTTCGAAGACGTCTCGTTAAAAAAGTCTGCACGAGCTATTTCTAGTGCAGACTTGTTCCAACCACTTCTAAAATAGTAGTAGGTAATATTCAATAATTCACATATATACATAATTAACCAACTCCTCTAAACATAGTAGTAAGTAATATTGAATAGGGTAGGGTTCAAGAGAGAACTCATTTTAAGTTGAGAACTAGAGAACTACCAAAAACACAAGAGATGAAATTTTAAAGAGGATGGGTAAAATTGGAACTTTAAATATAAAAATATTTAAATATTTATATCGTTTGCGTACGTTAATTTAATATTATTTTAAAAAAGTTGCACCATTAGATCAAGAATTTCATTATCTTTCATTTGAGCATAAATAACGTTATAAAAATATTTTTTTTGTCGTTTTTTTAATTTTTATACTCCATATATGTAGTATTGCGATATTGTATTTGATTATAATTTTTCTTTAAACGTTAATAATTTTTTCATACGTTATTTATATTAAAAAAATTTAAAAATCACGTTTTGGTTTTTTTGATACTACATATATGTAGTATCATTGTACTTGATGCATTTTTTGAAGCGGCCAAATGACTCAAGAGTCTAATAATTATTTAAAGTGTACATACGATCTCAAATGACCAATAACAAAATTCATAATATCCATATTAAAAAAAATTATTACAAATGAAAAAAAAAACAATACTTATACTATGTCTAAACATAAAGATAATAATAAACTAATAAACAAACTATAAATACCATAACAAAAAAAATAAACCTGAAATTCAAACTATAAGATAACAATGCATCGATACTACATATATGCAATACTATAAAATTTAAAAGGGAATAGTGAATACGATGATGTTATGCATCTAAGTTACACGTAAAACCATTAAAATTACATAGCTTTGATCATAATTCTTCTCTTTCCCATTTACTCAATAATCGTCATTCATTTTAGTAAAAGATTGCTCGCCCTTTAAAAATCGATCATACGTCAATTTGGCTTCTCAATTCCAACTAACAGATTAATATAATATGACTCGTATAATTGGTATTGTGATACGGCTCTGCTGCACATATTCATACCACATCACATAATGTGAACCAAGTAATTGCTAGCAATGTCAATACGATCATATGAGAAAAATCCAAATTTAGAATTAAGGCATGACGGTGTTGTTTTTTTGTGATGGTATCATCGAAATCATTATCAGGGAACTTTTGTTATTTTATCAAAGTACGTAGTTTTGATGTTTTGTCATGTAATTGAAGTGCATAACAACACCATATTCACTTTTCCCAATTTAAAAACATATAATGTCGTATACTACATATATGCAGTATTGAAAATAAAAAAACGAGAAAATTTTATTTTTTATAACGTTATTTATACTCAAATGAAAGATACTTAAATTCTTGATCTAATGGTGCGAAATTTTTTTAAAAAACATAACGTATGCAAAAGATATAAATGTTTAAAGATTTATATATTTAAAGTTCCAATTTTGCTCTCCTCTTTAAAATTCCATCCCTTGTCTTTTTTGTAGTTCTCAAGTTCTCAACTTAATATGATGTTCTCTATTGATCGCTTCCCATATTGAATAATTCACATATATACACATAATTAACCAACTCCTAGTAGGTAATATTGAATAATTCACATATAAATAATCCTAGAATAACTCCTAACATATATAAGATATATCTTCTCCTAACAGATAGATATAAAAAGTACTTCGAAACAATACTTCAACGGATGAACTTTTTGCATCCGATTTATGCAGCGTTAGGTTTAAAGACCCGGTTGAAACGTCGTTTCAAGGTAATTATATATCAATCGACGCGTATTTTTTTACGATCAAAAGTCTTAAAACGTTGATCTGAAATAAAATACAAGCAAGTTTTATATAACTTACAAGTATTATAAAGTTTGATTGTTAGTTTGGTTAATTCTTGATTAACAAAACTAACTCAAAAGAATTAACGTGGTTTAATTGTTTTTAAAACGGTCTGTTGGTAACTAAACATAAAAGTTAAAACCACCATTAAATATTTTGATAGTTAGAACTGATAACGATCAATGTAAATTAGTTTGGATCGTTGAATACAACAATCCTAAAAAAAATATTGACCAAAACTTTATCTCAAAACTCAAGTGAAAGTGCCAAAGTGGGTGGACCATCGTTCAATGAACTAAATTGCAGAAACAACACGATCACTGTCGTTCATAGTTGCATGATCCTTACCTTGGAATTTACAAAATATAAAGCCCGCAATTTCTAACTATTTGCTTTTAAAGATTCTCTTCACCATTTGTAATTAAAGGTGATGTTGAAATAAAGAAAAACACACTTTTAAAACAAATTGTTCAACAATAAAATTAACATGCCACATGTTCATAAATCGATTGTTATATATCTGTCTAATAAATAAAAATTTTAGAGGTAACTTTTAGATCGAGGAAAAAATAATTGTTCTATAGTAGAAAGTTTGAAAGGGAAAATTGAGTGAAATTTTTTAACATGCGAGTTGATGAAGTCAAATTCTTAAATATTAAATATTTAAAAATGTTTAAACATAATGATTATAATTATTTTAAAAATATTATTATTTAATCCATATGTAACACACGGGTACTAAACCTAGTAAATGAGTAAACTATAGTTTTAGTTTTTGTCTTTTAATATTTTTACGAGGTTTGTTAACAGTTTTGATACTTGTGATTTTTTTTACAACAGAAATGGTTCCGAACACTACATAGATCCAACTTTCCGTTAAATATACCACATGCGTCCATCACATGAGGATAAAAATATCATTTCTCCCATTATTTTATCTAGGTCAACATATAGGTTAACATTGTTATTATGTCACGGGGGAAATGATATTTTTACTCCGCATGTTAGGTAGATTTAAGGGAAAATTAGATAGGGTTACTATTTGAGACCATGTCTGTTATAAAATAAAATCACAAAGATCTAAACTATTAAGGTAAAACTAAACATACTAATAGTATAAAAATAGATGGACCAAAATCAAAATTATTCTAAATAAATAAATCGTTGAAACTGATTGAGCCGTTAAAAACTAAATAGACACACTAATAGCATTGGTAGAGGTGCACAAGCAGGGTTTTTATTATAAAAAAATATTCCGTATATAACTTTTTTTTTTGGCGAATTGGATGTTAGAATTAGGTTCAAATACAAAGTCTAAATTTCCTAGAAAGTCTAAGAAGGAATTTGGACCACTAGATCTAATATTAAATGAAGATCAATGGCTCATAAACACAAGGTGGCATAATGGTAAATAGTTAGAACTTTAAATGGTAGGCCAAGGGTATATTAGTCTTGTCTCATTTTCAAATTCCACCCTCTTTTTTAAACGTCCATAACTTTTACATACGACAATATTTTTTAATAAAAAATACACCAAAAAAACGAGCGTTTTTTTATCTTCAAAACGCATATAATATTGATATATAAAAAATGAATTTTTTTTTTGAAGTTTCACCTCATTGTGTTATATTCGTTAAGTCATTGTGTTATATTTTTTAGCTCATTGTGTTATATTAGTCAAGACATTGTGTTATATTTTTCAGATTGTGTTATATCCGTCAGGTCATTGTGTTATATTTTCATCAAGTCGTTGTGTTAAATTTTCATCAGGTCGTTGTGTTATATTTTCATCAGGTCGTTGTGTTATATTTCATCAGGTCGTTGTGTTAAATTTTCATCAGGTCGTTGTGTTATATTTTCATCAGGTCATTGTGTTATATTTTCATCAGGTGGTTGTGTTATATTTTCATCAGGTCGTTGTGTTATATTTTCATCAGGTCGTTGTGTTAAATTTTCATCAGGTCGTTGTGTTATATTTTCATCAGGTCGTTGTGTTATATTTTCATCAGGTCGTTGTGTTATATTTTCGTCAGGTCGTTGTGTTATATTTTCGTCAGTTCATTGTGTTATATTTTCATCAGGTATTTGTGTTATATTTTCATCAGGTCGTTGTGTTATATTTTCATCAGGTCGTGTTAAATTTTCATCAGGTCGTTGTGTTATATTTTCATCAGGTCGTTGTGTTATATTTTCGTCAGGTCGTTGTGTTATATTTTCATCAGGTCATTGTGTTATATTTTCATCAGGTCATTGTGTTATTTCAGATCATTGTGTTATTTCATTAGGTTATTGTGTTATAACACAATGACATGAATAAATAACACAATGACTTGACAAATAACACAATGAGCTGAAAAACGTGAAATTTTTTTTTTGTTTTTTATATATGAATATTATATGCGTTTTAAAGATAAGAAAATGCTCGTTTTTATGGTGCAACTTTTTTAAAAAAATAATATCGTATGTAAAAGTTATGGACGTTTAAAAAAATGGGGTGAAACTTAAAATATAGAGACATTACCATCTTTACCCTTCCTTCTAATTTTAAGGGAGTGTCACATGTCATCATCTCATGGCTTCTTAGACTTTCTAGGAAAATTGGACTTTGTAGTATAACTTCACTCTTGGATGTTAATATCATATCTTTGACTATTGGTCGGTAATGAATTTCTACTTTGAAAGACTTTTACATTATTTTTTCATTGTTGAACCATTGTTAAAAAAACTTAACTTTGTTAATTTGTATTCAAATTTTAAACTAGTGTCAGAGATGTAAATATGTTAAAATATAGTATAAGCCAAAATAGTAAATTGGTCAAATCTTTAGATTATTATAATTTTTATAAGTTAAAATCGTAAATATATCAAATTGAGTCGTAGGATCAAAGTAGTAAAAACAAACAGCAACGTAGAAGGTAAATTTGGAAAATATGGGTGGACCAAAGTTGGAAAGAACCAAACTAGAAGGCATATAAATAATAAATGTTATATTTAGGAAAAACAATAAAAAACGATTCAAAACACATAAACCAGCCCAATAGTAACGTAGGGTAGAGTTCAAGAGAGAACTCATTTTAAGTTGAGAACTAGAGAACTATAAAAAATACAAGGGATGGAATTTTAATGAGGAAGGGTAAAATTGGAACTTTAAATATATAACTCTTTAAACATTTCTATCTTTTGCATACGTTAATATTATTTTAAAAAAATTGCAACATTAGATCAAGAATTTCATTATCTTTCATTTGAGTATAAATAACATCATAAAAAATATTTTTTTCTCGTTTTTTTAAATTTCATACTACATATATGTAGTATTGCGATATTGTATTTGATTATATTTTTCTTTAAACGTTACTAACTTTTTCATACGTTATTTACATTAAACAATTTTAAAAATCATATTTTGGTTTTTTTGATATTACATATATGTAGTATCAATGTACTTGATGCATTTATTAAGTGGCCAAATGACTCAAAAGTCTAATAATTATTTAAAGTGTACATATGCTCTCAAATAACCAATAACAAAGTTCATAAGATTTCATATTAAAAAACTTATGGCAAATGAAAACAAAACCAATACTTATACTATGTCTAAACATAAAGATAATAATAAACTAATAAACCAATTATAAATATCATAAAAAAGTAAAAAAAAAAAAAAAAACTTGAAATTCAAACTATAAGATAACAATGCATCAATATTGCATATACTACATATATGTAGTACTTTGATACTACATATATGTAGTATACGATACTGCATATATGCAATACTATAAAATTTAAAAGGGGATAGTGAATATGGTGATGTTATGCACCTAAGTTACACGTAAAACCATTAAAATTACGTAGCTTTGATAAATTAACTTAAATTTTTTTATTAGAAAACTTAACTCATTGATCTTTATTCAATGTTAATGGACGACTCAGTCTTCTCCTCTTAGATCATAATTTTTCTCTTTCTCATTTACTCACTAATCGTCATTCATTTTAGTAAAATATTATTCGCCCTTTAAAAATCGATCGTAACTCAATTTGGCTTCTCAATTCCAACTAACATATTAATATAACATGACTCATATAATTGGTATTATGATATGCGCGTGCTGCACATATTCATACCACATCACATAACGTGACCCAAGTTATTGCTAGCAATGTCAATACGATCATATGAGAAAATCCAAATTTTGAATTGAGGCATGATGATTTTGTTTTTTTGTGATAACGTCATCGAAATCAATGCCCTTGAACTTTTGATATTTTATCAAAGTATGTAGTTTTGATGGTTTCTCGGGTAATTTAAGTTCATAACAACACCGTATTCATTTCCCCAATTTAAAAACATACGGTATTGTATATTACATATATGCAATATTGAAAGTAAAAATAACAAGGAAAAATTATTTTTTTATAACGTTATTTATACTCAAATGAAAGATAATGAAATTCTTGATCTAATGGTGCAAAAAAAATTTAAAAAACTTAACGTATGCAAAAGATAGAAATGTTTAAAGATTTACATATTTAAAGTTCCAATTTTACCCCTCCTTTAAAAATTCCATCCATACCTTTTTTTTAGTTCTCAAGTTCTCAACTTAATATGAAGTTCTCTCTTGATCCCTCCTCTAATAACGTAAACACTATACTTAAAACTTAAAAGCCGCATGGATTAGTTTGCCTAAAATGTTCATATATACCATCATCAAAAAGGATTATAAACCCTCCAATGACACAATGAAAGTGGCAGCCACTATCTTCGACCATAACCCGTTGCAAGTTGGCATCTCGGACAACTGACTTTTGTTAACCGATGGCTTTAAAGGGTGCGCTTCGTGTGACACCCCGTTCTGATATATTTATTCATAATAATAATGATAAACGTTACATTTTAAAGAAATAAATACGAATATAATTTCAAAGTAGATAATCTCGAGTTTGAGTCGGACGTTCGGATTCGGGGCAGATGTCACACTTCGAACCAAAAACACGTAATTACTTGCTTTAGAAGCAATGATCATCTATTAAATGAAGATTTTAAAGCGAAAAAAACAAAAAAAAATTGCTCATTTTATTACCAATCTAAGAAAAAAAAGGTCCAAATAGCGAGTCAAGGTGCAGTTTGAAAACTCGTTTCAGGGATTTTTTCTTTGAATGAATTAGTGATGGGATTTGGTCCTGAATGTACCTCATGCAGCTGCAACCTCTTGCCACTGTTATCCTCCATGAAAGGCTAAATCAAATCACCAAAATGATTAAAAAAAAGGTAATGGTTAGCATGAACAATCATGAAAATGACTAAAAGCGCGAAGTTAATGTTTTACCTTGTAACGAAAAAAAAAAGGTTTAGGGTAAAGATTAGCATCAATAGTATAAGGTAGACTAAAACCACGGAGATTATAAACAGGTAAGTTTAACGTTTTACCTTATCGTTTAGTTTTAAGGCACTGCGTTTGCCAAGCTCGGCGTCTAGTAATAAAACATGTAAATTAGTCGGTAAACAAGCTATGAAAACATAAGATTATAGAAAGATTTTTAACCTTCAAGTTTTGAATGCAGAGATAACTGAGTTTGCAGAAGCATAAGAAGAAATATAAAACATAGAGCCATTTTGTATGTGTAGAAATGGTCAAAATATGCTATTTTTGTTTGACAGAATTATCTATGCAAGTAAAAGTGATATACATAATGATCTTTATAGGAGACATGAAAAAGATAAAGAGGGAAAGAGGCCCAAACAGAGTTTATTTTTCTTCTGTTTCTTTTAATATTCTATTCCTTTAAAAAATCCAAAATTGCATTGTTATAAAAAAAATAGCAATATATAGACAAGCTAGCAATATGCTACGTAACAAGCTATCCAGTTAACTCGGCTGATATCTCGGCGATATTTCGACGTTACAAAATTTGGTAAAATATCGGTAATAATATCGGTTATGATATATCACTGATACTTAGCAATATTTTACCGATATTTTGGTTATAAAATCTTGGTGGTATCAATGATAATATCGGTTTTCGCTTTGTGATCACATTTAGCCTCACTTATTGATATTTTGGTTACAAAATCTCGGTCATATCAAGTATTAGGAGCAAAAGATCATGCTATAGAGACGACGACAATGATGATGATGATGATGATGATGATGATGATGACAAAGCAATTGAAGTGGAAAATCTGGATAGCTTGGTTGATGTGAACTTGAAAGAAGGTTTCATAGCTTACAATTAGTAGAAATATTGAAAATTTTGACTTTTGGTCTTCGGACTTTTGATTTAGTATTAATATGATGGAGGTTCTTGTGTTTTATGTTTTATCTTATATAAATTTATGCATTATATTAGAATTACTGATATCTCATCATGATAACCGATATATCAAATATCAGTTGAGACCGATAAATGATATTTTTTCGCCTTAATTGCATAGCAATTGAGCTGTGAAAAATTCGTGATTAACAGCCAAACTTTCAAATTTTTATGGTTATACGTGAAATTTGGGTGAATCGTCTAATTTTTTTGTTTACAAATCGATCTAGTGTATACTCACGCAGGGACGGATCCAATGACTAAGCAACGGGTTCACGGAAACCCACTGTGTTCGAAAATTTTAGTAGAATTTA
The DNA here is from genome assembly GCA_030867185.1 of Tagetes erecta. Classification (NCBI taxonomy): domain Eukaryota; kingdom Viridiplantae; phylum Streptophyta; class Magnoliopsida; order Asterales; family Asteraceae; genus Tagetes; species Tagetes erecta. The sequence continues at coordinate 15,929,206 of CM061490.1, forward strand.
TATAGAAACTTTTGTAGTGAACCCATAGAAAAATTTAGAGTGAACCCATATAATTATTCAAGTGTAAACGTTATCAATATGGTTCTCTTAGAGCAGCTGGTAAAACGCGTGTATGTAGTTTGGGTTCGATTCTCCCAGACATTTTCTTTTAATCGAATTTTTTTAGGGTTCCAAATATCTAATCGTAACTCTCTTTCATTCCAAACCTTGAACACAGTTACATAGCCATGCGCCCTCCCTGACTCCCTCAGCCACCTGTGTCCACTCTTCATCTCTTCACAACTTCGGCCATTAGCCCACGATGCCACCACCGCTGACGGTGGACCTGCACCACCACTGCTCAGCCATCCAACCACTGCACGGTTGCGCCTCAGCGGATCTGTTATAAAAAGGTATTATTAAATCACTCTTTAATTGTTTAATTGTGTGATTAAATGTGTAAATGTTTGATTGAATAAGCTTTAGGTAGTCTTTTTTTCTTAATTTATATTTTTTTTAATTTCTAAAGACGATGTTTTTTTTTATATTTGACTTATTGTATTACATTGTTATTATGTTTTGAACCTAACCCGTTAACCCAATCTGAACTGTCGAACCGACCCGAATATTTTTTATGTCCGGTTCTATTAAAACTGGAACGCCTAAAAATAGTGAACCCACCGATAAAAATTCTTGGATCCGTCACTATACTCACGTATTTTCAGGTGCCTATTTTTTATTAAAAGACTTATAGTCCAATGATATTCGGGTGTGCTCAATGTAATTGTTCAAGATCAAGCCCAAAACTGAACATAAACACGAATTGAACATTTGAACTCAACAAATGTCTGACTCTTTTTCTTGTATTATAATAAAACTTGACAAACAATTAAAAGAGCACCAATGAACTCTATTTATATATTTACTAGGTTTAGCACTCGTGTATTATGCACGGACTAAATAAAAATATTTATAAAATTTATAACCATTATAAATAAAAATTTGTAAACATTTTTGTAAATTACCACCAATCATAAAATTTTGTTTCCATCAACTCTTATACTTAATTTTTCCCTTTCAAACTTACTTTTATAACAAATTATATTTTTCTCCAAAAATATAGTCCCCTAAAAACATTGATTTATTAGATAAAATAGTGCACCAATTTGCAAACCATGGTAACCTGATTAGAGTTAAATTTGGAAACCAAATCAAAAAACACAATTAACTAATTAAACTACCGAGATGGGGGTTGGAGCCTAGCGGTAGGAGTGAAGTCCCATAACCAAAAGATTGTGGGTTTAAATTTTGCCCTAGGGCAATTTTCGTCTAGATGTCTAGGAGTTGCTGTTAAAAAACAAACTAACTAATCTATCAAATCAAACTAAATCAAGTGAACAAATCAGACCTCAATAAACAATTTACCAAAAACTAACGATCACAAATCGTTTAAATCAAATTGACCAAAAATAAATTTAGCTCATTTTTGGTTGTACCTTTCAAAACTACAATGTTTGATCCATGTGCATCAGCTCGTAGGTGTAGGGCCAAGATTTATAGGATGTTGTTAAGGGAATTGAGACGGTACAACCATCGAGAAAAGATGCAACCGAAGTGCTATGGAAATGGAAGGTTAAAGCGGACCAAGAAATGTCCATATTGAAGATATGGATTGGAGAGGAATTGCTAGAACATGTTCATGAGGTAAAAACGCTCAATAGGCATGAGATATTCTTGCAAAACTGTTTTTCAAGAATACTCTATCTCAAGGTCAAAGAAGAAAACCTATAGTAGACAAGGAAATTGGTCTAATCAAGAAGATCGAAGTAACAAAAAGAAATCGGAATCAAGCACTAACGATTTCTAGTGTTACGATAACGGACAAAGGGATCATAAGTTTGTGATCATCGATAAAAACCAGTAGTAGAGGGAGACTCTACAACAGTGAAACTGAAGCGGCGTGTGTCGCCTGAAATGTCTCGCCCGAGAAGTTAATACAATTGTGACACCCAGCCCGACGGCGGAAACACCGGGCTGTCAAGAGAATTTAAATATCATAGTAACCAAAGCACATGGTAATTATTTATTAAGCCAAATAATGATTAATACATTTGGAACATGAGTCTTAAATAGAAACGACAAAGTTTATAAAACAGAAACAATAATTTCAATTGTATTTATTATTTTACTAGGTCCAAGGCAATCCTAAGGCTTGGCAAAGCAGCAAAATAATATCTAGCATCACCTGAAATATGTAAAAATAAAGTTAGCTATTTAAAGCTAGTGAGTAAACCACAATTGATACATAATAATATAGAAATCCGAGATCATCATAATATGCTGCGCAATCTTATATGCATAGCTATTTCATATCATTCTCGACCATGACACCTTGAACACACATTGAACACCATCATTGTATAGAAACTTGTAATCATTTGTCATTAGGACCAACTTATGTTATTAATTAAAGATAACTTTTTTAGCAATCGTCACGTAGCCGTCTCGATATAAGTTATCAATAATTGTTTAAGCATCTAACGGACGTAGCAACATAGCATAGCAACTTGTATCATCGTATAGCAACTTGTAACATTGAATAGTAACTAGAAACATTGAAATTGAATGCCCGGGTTTAAATCACCTATTTTGAAATGCATGTAGGTGGGTTTGTCAAACCATTAGCGCTAACATTGTACCGGTGGGATTACTAAGTAACAATACTACTTTAAACTACCACATAAGGATTGCATCTTGCCGCGGAACAAGACTAACACATTTAATAATCTCATTTAAAAAACAGATAGAAAACTGAAAACATTGTATAATAATTGAACATATTTCAACCCCAAAATGTAAAAGTAAAAAGGAGAGTGATTTTACTCACCTTGAAATGCATATAGATAACCGGAATAGAAACGCAGCTATAACGAACCGAGGGTTGCCCAAATATTAGTATCACCTAATTAATTGGGAAAAAACCCTAACTTAGAAACGAAACAATAGTAACAAGAATCAAAATCTGAGATCTAGGGTTTCGGATTTAGGATTTAGGGTTTTACATTAGAAATTGGGAATTAGGGTTTTGAAATACGAATATGAATTTAGGGTTCTAAAGTAAAAAAAAATGGAAATTAGAGTTTTAAATACGAATTGGGAATTTACACGAAACGTTATTGTATTTTCGTATTTTACATATTTTACAAGAAACCATTTTAGTTTTTCTTAAATAATATTTGTAAATACTTATAACCATGACAATATTATTATTTGTATATATATATTAAAGCTACATGTTTTTAATCTTTAAAAATACATTTAACTTAAAATTCGTTATTTAGGTTATCAGTAAATATAATTTAATGTTTAAAGTAGTAAAATGTGAAATTAAATAAAAAAGAGGGTTGTGGGATTCGAACCAGGGGCCACACGCCACACAACAACATCATTTAACCATTGAGCCAACAACACTTTTTGTTAATAAAAGTGATTTTAATTGATGTTATCTTTTATAAGCTATAATCACCCATTTCATATTCGAGCCCTAGAAACAAGATCCGTTCAATTCGAGTTAACCTGATAATCTCAACCAAATCAAACATAGGGCTTTTGATCTACGTGAAATCGTGATCATTTTAGTATAAAGAACTTACTTGATTATGATGGTTTGATATGGATTTGAATAGGAATAAGCAATGTTTTGAAAACCGGACCGGACACTGAACCGTTATTTTAATTTTAATGGTCGGACCGGTCAGACCGCGGTTGGACCGGGGTAGGATAATTGTAGATTTATCAAAGTAATACCATAAGATTTCCAATTTAGACACAAAATAAGTTCAATAATATTAAGTTATACCATATAAGTAATAATCCAAACAAGTTCTAACGCCAAGAATCACCAAAAAATCATAATTTAAACAAGTTTTAATGCCAAAATAAAACGAGTTCATCATTTTCATCACTTAAAAAATCAACATATGGACTTTCATTACAAAAAAACACAAATATAAATAAATGTATACATAAAATCCATGAAAATCAAAACATAAAAATATATATTTTATGACTGACCCGGTTCAATAGCGGTGCAATAGCGGTCTGGTTCCGGTCCGACCGGACCGATTCGCACGGTTCAAACGGTTCAGAAACATCAATCAAACCGTGTCTAATTAAACCGGGATTATTAAAAAAAGCGGTCCGACCGGCCGGTTTAAAAACACTGGGAATAAGTAGTCGGATGCCGAGGATGAATTTTACGAACTTGGAATTAAGATGAGATGAAATTGAAGGATTAGGAAGTTGTAGATGATAGAGAGGATTAAAATAAATATAGAATTTACCAAATTTGATGCTCGGAAAGTGAAGAACACCAAACTCGCCGGAGAAAAGGTTTTGTCGATTCAATTGTTAATTGCAGCAAACAATTGAAGGTTTTTGGAGGTTTAGTAGTGTTATTCGGTTGATAATGATTGGTTTGGAAACTTTTAATTGTTGATTACGGTCTAATTGTGGAAAGTGCCATGTACAAGTCGACAATCACCCTCAATTTACGTTATTCACGCTGTAACCGCGTTTTGAGGGTGTTTAAGGGTTCGAATCTCACTAATAAGTGGTTAGGAACAATTCAGGAAGGTTTAATTGATTGGAAACTTGATCAAAACGCGTAAACACGCTTCGCCGGAAAAACGCGGGTTGCCGGAATACGGGGGCGCCGGAATCATGGGTTGCATAGGGGGGTTTGGGTTTTAATAAAATTTACAGTTCAGTCCTTCAGGTTTCGTCTTTTTGTCATAAGTTAATATAAGTTTTAAATCTAAGTTTGTAAATTGACAGTTTTTACCCAAAGTTAATCAAATACTTGTTTTAACTAGCCAACTTAACTACATTAACTTGTAACATTGTCGGATTGACGTTTTTATATTTTTAGTTTGTTTATGATGTTAAGAAGCTATTGTTAGGATTAGAAACGGTTTTTGTTTAACAATTTTTTATTTAATTTCTTTTATGAACTAAATGTGTGTGTATATATATATATATATATATATATATATATATATAGAGGGATCCATTCAAATGAGAACACTTTTAACTTGAGAACAACTTAGGAACCGCTTTAACTGTTGTATTTATTATAATATAAATTGACCAAAATGCTTATAATTAACCTAATTTTAACATCTATTTAAAAAATATATGATTTATGAAGTCGTTTGTTAAAATGCATATATGCACCTACATTACTTGTACACAAACACACATTGTGGGTGCATATATGCATTCTAACAAATTAATGACACCACGAATCATATTTTTTTTAAATAAATGTTAAAATTAGTTGAATTATAAGCATTTTGGTCAATTTATATTACCAAAAATTCAACAGTTTGACTCCCTCTATGATTCGTTAAAGTTGTACTTTTTGTACTCAAGTTAAGAGGTGTTCTCATTTGAGTGTCCCTCTATATATATATATATATATATATATTGATTTATTATTACAAATAATACTTATTTGATACACGTAGGTATTTCACGACATAAATACGATCGATTAATTGAGACGGAGATAACGTAAAATCCAACGCCTTATAATAATGACACACGTTACATCTTTTTTAAATTAAATACGATTACAAATAAAAAATCAATAACTTCAGGTTTGGGTCGGGCGTTCGGATTTAAGTAAGGGGTAGATGTCACAACAATGACTATGGAAGGAGGTAGAATGGTTACCGACAATGGTAACAACAACCAAATATGATGCACTAGTCTTTAACCATGAACCGGTGATAAATACTAGCGGCTTGAAATTGTTGTCATTTGATCTATTTCTTTTAATAGTAAGGTTTTGTTTTATAATTTGTTGGACGGATTTCACTTTATTTAACACATCAAAATAGGAAGTCATTTTTTTTCCAAGGTTTTATTTTCGACGTTTCAGTCAGTAACAAATGCTTTTGTTCCGAAAATACTTTTTATCACACGACCTACTAAAAATGAAACATGTTTTAAATTAGAGTTAAGTGTAATTTGTACGTACTCTTGTGGTTTACGTCCAAAATCACTTTGCAACCCGTTTGAAAACTTAGACCATTTTCAACCCTATTATCACGTACTTATCTTCTCCAACTTGAGTGCGGCACTTAGGTCCGTTCTAAGTAAGTCTTTTACTTTCGATGAGATGGTTTACGCAACGGAAGTCTTTTAAAGGGAACGTTGGATTGGTAGTGCACAAGTAGAAAATGCTTGTGATGCTTGTTTACAAAACAAGAAATAAATTTGTATTACTATAATACAAGTATAAAGTGCTTACAAGTATGCATAATATCAATGCAGAGATTTCTAACCATAATAACCTAGATATTAACTACCAAATATCTAGCTAATCTAGAGGGTTCTTGGAGATTTTTGTGGCCGAGTTTTCCAGCCATATCTAGAGACTTCCGTGAGTTATATGGCTGATCTGGATGGTCCCTTGAGGTAGCCAAATGTTGGACATTTTTAGGTGCCTTCCGGGTTGTTCTAGACTATTCCTAGGCCACACAAAAAGTGCAGAATAGTCTAGCGTTTTCTAGAGTCTTCCAGCAGCTTTCACGCCTTTATAGGCTGAATTAAGCCCCTTTGAAAATGTCGGGTTGGTCCCGTAAGTGGTAGGCTGATCCGGGTACTTTCAGGTAGCATTTGATGCTTCTAAATATGGCTGGAACCTTCCGGATTACGAGAACTTTGATTTGAAATTAGGCGGGTTGTGACAATATGCTTTCTACAATGGGTCATTTGTACCTCTCCATTAAGTTCACTGTTATTTTAAAGTGTCCAAAAGTCATTTGGCAATTTAAAAACTTCATCTTTTTAATCGCAATTATCATTAGAAACAAGATCAGCATGAAGGAAGCTGGTATGAAGACATGAAGTACATGCGCATGAGGAAATTAACGCCAAGAACACCCCATATAAAAAAACTTAGCTAAACATCTATGGCAGTTCGAACACGATATCTTCTAGTCCGAAACATTTCCAATCTCATCGATATATTCCGGTGTTTTCTGAACATGGTGCAACACCCACCACCGGAGAAATGCCCGTCTACACCGTCGACGGTAGGACAAACTCAGGTGGTGCTCTATAACAAAGCTCCGACGTCAATGACTGCTACTTTGAAGGATGGATTGGAAATTGAGCATATCAATAAAAATGAACATGGTGGCGTAATCGGAGGAATTGACGCTAGTACCGTAGATGATAGATGAGAATTATTTGTAAACGGAGTAATGTTTAAGTGTAGATTGATGTTTGCTAGTTTTGAGTTTTTTGAGGGTGAATTGTGGTTATGGTTTAATTATTTGGTTAATATATAAGGATACTTTCCTCATATTTTGCATGGTCTAAGTAATGTTCAAACTTAACGATTAACGAAGGAAATGACACGTTTTAGAAAACATAGGGTTGCAACTTGCAAATGATCTAAGTTTTTAACAAGATTACAAAGTGATTCTGAATGTAAATCACATGAGTACAAATTGCACTTAACTCGAATTATTATACTAAACATTATTTATTATATAGCTATTTGTAATATCACAGCAAACAAAAATTTAGAAAACTATAAAAAAATACATCACAAATTGATAACACCAATGCTGTTTTTCTTATACAATATACACTCAAGAAATTTGACTTGAGTACTTGAGATTGCCCTCTACTTTGGGTTTGGGTTCAATTTCAGGGAAGCACTGCAGAAACAAATATTTACTCCATTTATTACAACTTTATATCACAAATACAACAACAAACTGATTTAATGAAAACAAATATACCTGTTGATGCAATAGCGCTTTCCGGTGGGTGGAGGACCATCGTCGAACACATGACCAAGATGGGCATCACAAACCGCACATAAAACTTCTTGACGAGGCATAAATATGATTGAAAGATCGAGTTTTGACTTCACATTTGTTCCTATCGGCTCATAGTATGATGGCCATCCTGTTCCACTATCGAATTTGGTGGTTGACCTTTAAAACCGACAACTCGTGTCAATTTAAAAGTTAAAACTACAATCATAAAATAATAACTGATTGATGTTTCCTGTTTGTTTGTGCGTTGGATAACTTACTCAAATAGCGGCGTGTCACAACAGATACAATGGTAAGTCCCGGGGGTTTTCGTGTTCCAATATTCCCTAAACATAGACTTATGGAACATCATTACATAAAAAAAAACGCGAAGAGATAAAACACAGAAAATAAAATTCATTCATAAACACATACGCCTTTCGTTCATCTCCAACATCACTACATAAAAGAAAGTATACAAACTACCTCTCATGTAAAACAACTTACCATTAACAAATAGGAACAATTGCATATTTACCGTTATAAACACCTTTTAATTGCATATTTCCACAACTATGATACCTCATTTCGTGCTATGATGATCTTATTCTTATATGCTAATGTGGTTTTTTCCTTATGTTAGGAATAGATATGTTTTACATGAACATTGGATGGTTTCAAATACTTGAGTAAGCTTTTTGGTTAACTCAAATTGAATCGTCATTATGTCCGATTTGTTTATACAAAATGATGAAGACATGCAACACCTCCTAGCCACATGCGAACCGACAAACCAAATTTATTTTTCGTTACTTGCATGCTGTAAAATAGCTGGAACAAGTGAAGTAGAAAATGTACTAGTTCAATTGATGAAATACAATGAGGACACCTCTATAAATAGAAGAGGAAACCCTAATCTATGGCCCATGGGCCTGAACTAACTAGATCATTACAATGGGCTAAATTAACAATTATGTACAATTAACACTCCTCCTCAAGTTGGAGCATAGATGTTGATCATGCCCAACTTGTTACATATGAAATCTATCTGAGCTTTTCGAAGAGGCTTTGTAAGGATGTCTGCCAACTGAAATTCTGTCTTGACATGAATTGGTTGAATGGATGGAGGATCAACTTGCGTTCCTGTCACACGATCCCTGATTAGATGACAATCAACTTCTATGTGTTTTGTTCTTTCATGAAACACTTGATTCTTAGCTATATGTATAGCCGACTGATTATCACAATATAATCTCATTAAATCCTTAGAAACAACTCTGAGTTCCGTTAGGAGACGACGGACCCAAATCATTTCTGAAGTGACATCTGCCATAGCCCGATATTCTGATTCAGCACTTGATCTCGATACCGTGTGTTGTTTCTTACTTTTCCAAGACACCAAGTTCCCTCCGACAAACACACAATATCCAGTTGTAGAACGTCGTGAGATTGGGCATCCTGCCCAATCGGCATCTGAAAAACCAGAAATCCGTCCATCTCCTTCCTCAGTGAAGGCACCCACTCGACAATGTCCCTGATCAGAATACAGAATCCCTAGGCCTGGTGCAGCTTTAAGATACCGTAATACTCGCAGAGCAGCATCCCAGTGTCCGGTGTAAGGAGTGGCCATGAATTGACTTAGAACACTGACAGTAAAAGAGATATCTGGTCGTGTAACGGTCAAATAGTTAAGTTTTCCAACTAAACGTCTGTATTTTTCTGGATCCTTCATCGGCCTTCCATCTTCTGGAAGAAGTTTTCCTGTAGTAAGCATAGGGCTGTCTACTGGTTTGCAGCCTAATAATCCACATTCAGACAACATATCGAGGACATACTTACGTTGAGATAGGAGGATACCCTGTGGAGACCGAGATACCTCTATGCCAAGAAAATACCTGAGTCGCCCAAGATCTTTAATTTGAAATTGCGACTGAAGAAACTGTTTGAGATTGGTGATTCCAATCTCATCATCCCCTGTAATTATTATATCATCCACATAAACTACCAAGATAATTCTCAGTCCCTGATGATGCCTAAAGAATACAGAATGATCATATGCACTGCGCGTCATCCCGAAGTCCCCCATGACTTTAGAAAACCTACCAAACCATGCTCTGGGATATTGCTTAAGGCCATATAATGAACGACGTAGTCTACATACCTTTGAAGCCTCCTCCCCAACAATATACCCTGGTGGCTGCTCCATGTATACCTCCTCCTCAAGAATGCCATGAAGAAAGGCGTTCTTGACATCAAGTTGATGGAGCGGCCAATGATTGATGGCAGCAAGAGCGACAGAGATGCGAACAGATGGCATTTTAGCAACAGGAGAGAATGTCTCCTCATAATCAATACCATAAGCCTGAGAATAACCTTTAGCGACTAATCGGGCTTTCAAGCGAGGAACAGATCCATCAGGATTGGGTTTGACTGTGAATAACCATCGACAACCAACGAGACGTTTCCCAGGCGGTAGCGGCTGAAGGTCCCATGTATGATTGGCCCGAAGGGCCCCAATTTCTTCCTCCATAGCCTGTCTCCATCCTGGGTGAGCAAGGGCCATCTTCACATTACTAGGAATCGTGTATGAGTCAAGGGCGGTAGTATAGGCATGGCATTCGGGTGAGAGATGGGCATAAGAAACATAATCCTGAATAGGATAACGGGTATGGTGTCTAGGTTCTCTGCGGAAGGCAATTGGGATATCAGGATATGGAGCACCGGGTGGTTCATATGCAGGTGTATTAGGTGTGGTGGTTGGGGGGATCGGAACATTGATATCAGGTGGGCACGGAGCTGCGGATGAAGCCGTTTCATGGCCTTGGTGTGAATCAGGAGCCTGAGTCGTATCCTTTTGTCTTCTGGTATATGTAAATACCACTGGTGGAGGTTCTGTCGGTGGGTCAGATGTAGAAGTAGCAGTTTCTGTAGCATCGGAGACCGGAGGAGGGACAGGAATAGTAGGAACAGTATTGGACTCAGGTGTAGTGACATCAGGATCAGTGTCAGAGCTGGGAAAGAGATCGTCCATGGAATCAGCTGATTCAAGAAAATAACGACACGACTCAAAGAATGTGACATCCGCACTAGTGAAGTAGCGACGGAGGGAGGGGCTGTAGCAGCGATACCCCTTCTGAACGCGAGAGTAACCAACAAAGATGCAACGAATGGCCCGGGGGTCAAGTTTAGTAGTCCATGGGCGGTGATCATGGACGTATGCTACACAACCAAATATTTTGGGTGTGAGTGGGAAAGGAGTGCCTGTAGGGAAAAGGACCGAGAACGGGGTTTGACCCTTAAGAACCGAGGATGGCATGCGGTTAATCAGGTAGGCTGCAGTAAGGACTGCATCTCCCCAAAACCGATGAGGAACATGTGAATCAATCATGAGAGTGCGAGTGATATCCAACAAATGACGGTTCTTGCGTTCCGCGATTCCATTTTGTTGGGAAGTATATGCGCATGAGGTCTCATGAACAATACCATGCGAACTGAGATATGAGGAGAAATCAGCAGACAAGTATTCTTTTGCATTGTCAGTACGAATGGTTTTGATTGATGTGTTGAACTGGTTCTGAACATACGAATGAAAATCACGAAAGGTTGAATTTAATTCACTGCGAGATTTCAACAAATAAACCCAAGTAGTTCGAGAATAATCATCAATAAACGTAACAAAATATGCAAAACCAAGAGGAGTCTTAATAGGGGAAGGTCCCCAAATATCAGAATGCAAAAGCAGACTCGATTAGACACTTTTGGGGGATAGGGGCGCCTGGTGTGTTTACCAAGCTGACACGACTCACATTGAAAATCAACAGAAACAGGTAAATCCGGTCTCATTTGCCTCAGAACTGCCGTAGAAGGATGACCAAGCCGACAATGAATTTCTCTGATACTTGAATCACACATATTAGCTGTAGGTTGTGACTTTAAGGATAGACGGTAGAGGCCTCCTGATTCAATACCTGTGCCAATCAGTCGGTTCGTCTGCAGATCCTGAAAAAGACAGTGAGTAGGATAGAACATTGCACAACAATTGTTTTGTTTGGTTAGTTGGCTTACGGAACACAGGTTATCTAGAAACTGAGGCACTAACAAAACTGAAGATAGGGTCAGATTTTTCGAGTTGCTAACGGTCCCGATACCACGAACCGGGCATGAGGATCCGTCAGCGATTCGTACCGGGGGGTGAAATGTATTTTTTAGGTTAGACAATATACCTCGATTCCCAGTCATGTGATGAGTGGCCCCTGTATCAACAATCCAGGATGAGTTAAGGTTAGGGGTCTTACCTGAGCGAACCGAGTTGGCTTGTGGACCTGGGCCGCTTAACTGGAGATTCAGAACATGTTGAAGTTTGTTATACTCTTCCTGGCTAAGTGTATAGGATTGGGCAGGAGCTTCATCAGCAGTAGCTACTCTTGCTTTGGGGCGCGGAGGAGGTACAGATCCAGGACCTCGATTTGGGCAATCATATTTCATATGTCCATCCTGGTGACAATAGTGACATGTGACAGTACCACGACCAATTCCTTTCTTTTGAGCCATGTGAGATCCACGACCTGTTCCTTTACTCATGGGTGCACTAGTATACATAGCAGAAGAGTCAGATGGTTCAGGAATAGAGTTGGATCCATACATTTCGCGCAGGAGATGATATGTTGATGCCACCGATGTTGTAGCCACGGAGTTGCTCAACAATAAGGGTCTAGCGCTGGAGTACTTGGGTGACAACCCACTGATAAATGTCATAATATCCATCTTGGTGTTACGCTCCTCCTGGACTTTTAAATCAGTGGTCGGGGGATACAGTGCCCGCAGTTCATCTCGTATTTTTGAAAAACGAGTAAAGTAGTCAGTAAACGTGGACTCACCTTGTTCAACTCTGCTGTAAGCTTGGACCACGGAAAAGGCATGTGACAGAGATTCCTTTGCGGAGAAGGAAGAAGCCAAATGTTCCCACATTTCTTTCACCGTGAGGAAGTTTTGAGCAATAGTGAGTATTTGTGGCTCCATAGCATTCCATAGAGCTAATTGAATACCACTATCATCAATGCACCATTCCCGTGTGACCGGATTTGGGGGGCTTTGAGTTAAATGATCTTCTTTACCAACACTTAAGAGTCCCTTCTCAACAAAAAGACTCCAAGAACTCCAATTTTTTGAGTCAAGTTTAACCGGAATACGTAGCACAGTGGAGTAGTTGATTATACCTGGTGCAATCTGATTAGGAACCGGAGGAATAACACCGGTAGGGGCAGATTGGGTTTCCTTTGCGTCACCCATAGTGTAACTCTAACAGATCTGAGAAAGTGAGGCTGGAAGAGGCTGAACTATCCGAACAGAACTGAAAAACTTCGCTGGAACAGAAAACCGATGATGTAGGGCTGCCGGGAAGAAGATTCTGATCGCGGTGGCCGAAAAAGGGAACTCGTCGGAGCTCCCACGCGCTCTCACGCGCCGGCGAGTGGGGAACAGTCGCCGGAGATAGGCGGCGCGTGGAGGCGCGTGGCGTGGTGGTCCGGCGGCGGGATTCTTGGGGTAAGCAAATCGGAGGGTGCCGGAGCTGATGGTGGCGGCGGTGAGTCGTGGAAGTTGCTCGAAAAAAGATCTTGGTTACAAGGCGGGAACAGCCGTGACGGGGCAGGAACGGGAGCTGGATTTTCAGGCGGCGGTGGTTACCAGGAGCCCTTGTGTCTCTGATACCATGTAAAATAGCTGGAACAAGTGAAGTAGAAAATGTACTAGTTCAATTGATGAAATACAATGAGGACAACACCTCTATAAATAGGAGAGGAAACCCTAATCTATGGCCCATGGGCCTGAACTAACTAGATCATTACAATGGGCTAAATTAACAATTATGTACAATTAACACATGCTTTTTATCATAAACAAGTATATTAGTTAAAAGTACCTATAATGTACTTAACTTCCACAACTATTACATAAACTTAAGCAAATAAAACTTCAAAACTTAACTATCCGGCACAACTCGCGGCTAACGCCACCTAGTTCCATAAACATAAAGTAATGTAAAATCTTAATTTGGACGCGTTTACTAGAGGTGTCCAAAAATATCCAAAGTCCGAAATTCCAAACCAGAATCCTTCGAAAATTCGGATGTCCGTTTTTTCAGACGGATAACAATTTTAAAAATTACGGATATTCCGAAAATATTTTTAAATTATATTTTTACTTAATGCACTTCTTTCTTTTTGGAAAACGAAACAGAAAAGGTCTGGCTACCCGAGGTAACTCAATGGCAAAATATAAATAAAAGGTATATTGGTTTTAAACAGTCCTAATTATCGAATTGGCCGGTAACTGTCCCAACTTTTATCATTTTAGCAACCAAGTTCCCGTCGTTCAATTTTTTTAACACCATTAGGTTTTTCCCGAATTCAAGACCGATTTTTAGGGCTTTTGATCGGAAAGAGAATACAAGTCGATTGATGTAAAAGTTACCTCGTAAAACGCTCCAAACGACGAAATAGTGCTTCAATCAGATGTAAAAACTTTGTTATATCAATCGACTTATATTATCTTTCCTATCAAAATCCCTAAAACATCGGTCTTGAATTAAAAAAAATTAACCACGTTAATTGCCAAAGTAATAAAAGTTTAAAACCGTTAACAAAAAATTCAATAATTGAAACCAATAGAACTCAAAATTCAAAAGTTATGACCGTTTAAAACCAATATACCTCCCTAAAAAATGAGCTTTAACAATTTGAAGTTTTAAGCAATGGATGAAATGAGTTAGCATATACCCAGTGAAGGGCCGTTCAGTTCCCTTTTGTCGGGTTACATAAAACTGTTCTCCACTCAGCTTCTTCTTCCAATCTTGATCGCTAATCGATTTATAATCCCTGTTTCCTGCTTCTACAATTGATCAAACAAACAAGAACAAGATAGGGAGAATTAGGGTTTTACATAACGGTGCAGCAATTCGAACATAAAAGTTCCTAATTGGAGTATAATCTCATCAAACAGACAGACCTTGATTGGTGGCATCTGGTTTCGAAGACGAAGAACCCATGGCGCGAAAAGGTTTTGAGAGTGTGGTGACGGGTGGAGTGAATTGAAGTCGATTAAACGATTTGGGTTTAGAGAAGTGAAATGTGAATATGAAATTGGTGGTTGTTAACGCCATTGAACAGGTTGCTGTATCAGAGTCAAAAGTGTAGGAAACGTATTTACTATTTAGAGTTTGGGACGTGGTGTGGAGATGTTTTTGACAAATGGCACGCTTATGACCATGTTTTTGACAAATGTTTCTTCGCCGACTTATTTTAGAGTTGTCCGGGAGTAGGGATTTAAACGAACCGAACTAAATGAACATAAATAAATTTTGTCCTAGTTTTGACTGATCTTGGGCACCATGAATATTGAATGCAATGGTAAAAGCTATCTCATCGGGGTTCATGAGTCTGATCGGAGTGGGTCTCTCTCTTTTTACGCTGACTCATGTTCTTCTATCTTTAGTCTGGTCAATTCTCAGTGCATATTTTGTAAGATCTTATTTTAAGGAGATCTTAGAGTTGATCATATTCATACATAGTATAAAGTAGATTTTTAAAACATTTATTAACTTATAACATTGCCGCGGAAATAGTATTTAAAACATAAATACATCATTAGAGATCATAACATGTTTAACGTTTGTCTTTTTAAGATGGATAAGTCTAAAAGTCTTCTTAATATTAAAATAAATGTAACTCCTCAATTGTTGGCATCCATCTTGATTCACCATTTCACATGTCAAACTAATATGGATACTAAAGTGAGTTTCGCTGAATGAGTTTATGTTTTACTTTAACCAATAACTTTTCATAGTCTTTCAAAATATTTTTGCCTTATCATGCACACAATTTAGCAGATTGGCAATACTTTGTCATTAATTCGATTATCTCTTGGGTTATGCTTTATTTTCTTTATTCGTCAATTCGTACTTTATCAAGTGCTTGTGATAAACAAGACTTCACTTTGTCAGGTGAAAGTACAACAAATGTAACTCTCTTTTTCTAGTGCTTGCAAGACTTTGTTTTCTCTATAGAACTTGTTCCGAGCCCAATTAATATTTCTTTCGTTCACTTTCAACTTTAGTTTTACATAATAAAATGCAACACGATGTGAACTCTAGGCATACTTCTACGCATGAATCACACACAAAATAGTCCACATATTTCAATAAGGAAAACTTGTCTCAAGCCCATAAATAGCGCGGTCTAAGAGGAACTTATAAAGGAAAGTTCATCAGAAAATATTTTTTTCATATTAGTCTGTAATAAAATGTTTATTTGAAATATTGTCATTTGGTATGCATATCGCCCCAAAACGATTAAAACTGCAAAATAAAGGATCTACAACTCACCTAGTAATGCTAAATATTTTAGACTAGAAATACACCACACAACTTTGATATGGTCTAAGTTATATATGTTATATAAAATGTTCTCTACATTTTTGGGTCACTTTTTGTTAATTTATACTCTTAAACAGTTCATATTTATATTTTAACGATTTTAGAGTACGATTAAAAATAAGATGTTTGAACTAAACTTGAGATCAACCGTTAATCGTTAAAAGAAATATTATATATTATTTAAATGTTATTGTTTTAACCATTTTCAAATTGAACCACCATCGACAAATGTACATGAGTTTTATTTGTTCAATTAAATTGCTTGTTGAAAAAAAATTGTCGACAAGTAACAAATGGGAAGAATTAAATGGCCAATAACGGAGCTAAAAAAATTTCTTATGGGGCTGGATTTTTTTTTTTTGATTTTCAACTACCTAGATAGCTAATTGTCATTATTTTTGGGTCGGTCAAATGTCATGTCGGGTCGGGTAGAAACACGAAACAAAAGACATTCTCATAAGAAAAAATATGATAAATATAGAAAGACAGTAAAAAATAACAAAAAACCTATTTCAGTCTATGCAAATTAGGGAATGAGATGAGATTTTTCTGTAGTAATTAAGGATAAGGTTAGAGCCAATGAATTAATGGGTTAAGAATCTAATGTGGGTAAGGATGAGATCGGAACTGTACCGGTACCGCCTAGTACCGATACCGAGTTTTAGGAAAGTGGATACCGGTACCGAATTAAGCGGGACGGTACCGATATCGGTACCGGTTTTTCGGTACTAGGTCGACACCCGGACTTACTTTAGCTATATTACATTCGACCGGTCCACTGCCGGTTGTGTGTAAGTTAGTTAGTTTGTCTAGGTTTTATAAATTTAAAGCTTAGGTGTTTTTAGTGTTTATTTTTATATATAGTATTGCACGCATCACGTTACGTCTCAACTCGGTTAAATTAGTTAGTTAATATAATTTATAAACTAATTTTGGGCCAAAACTGAAACATATATTAAAACTTGCACCATCTAAAATTAATAATGAAACAAGAAGGGTGCAAAACGTAAAATCCCAAACCAATTCCCCCATCCCCGTGAATCCGGCTACACTATTTCCGGCCACTTTGGCCGGAAACTCCATAATCTCCGCCGAGCTTTATTTTCGCGTTTTAAACCATTTAATCAAAATCCAACCTATATAAAATGCTCCACTACACATTTCGAACCTCCTCACGTGTTTTAATTTATTTTAATCAAATCATCGAAGTGTTAATTGCAATTTACTAATCGGATTTAATAACCCACTTAATGAAATCAACATGATATGCCATGATTCGGCAAAATTGAGCAACCAAAACGTTCATTTTATCAATTAGAAGCCGTTGGTGTCATCTAATTCCATTAAACACAACGAATTAATCACTAATTTAATTCAATTAACTCGTTCTCTTGCTCGAACCAGTTAGTATGTTTCTTGACCACCAAAACTCAATTCAATCGACCTAATTATTCACTCTAACTCGTTCTTTCCCTCTGTCATTCCAATTCCAAACGAAATTCATCAAAAACCCTTAAGTGATCTTCACTTTATTTGTTGTTGTTCTTCATCAGTTCATCATCATAGTTGCGTTATAGTTGGGCAACCCTTGGTTCGTTATAGTTGCGTTTCTATTCTGGTTATCTATTTGCATTTCAAGGTGAGTAAATTCACTCCCCTTTTTACTTTTACATTTTGGGGTTGAAATATGTTCAATTACTATACAATGTTTTCAGTTTTCTATCTGTTTTTCAAATGAGATCATTAAGTGTGTTAGTCTTGTTCCGCGGCAAGATGCAATCCTTATGTGGTAGTTTAAAGTGGTATTATTACTTAGTAATCCCACCGGTACAATGTTAGCGCTAATGGTTTGACAAACCCACCTACATGTATTTCAAAATAGGTGATTTAAACCCGGCCATTCAATTTCAATGTTTCTAGTTACTATTCAATGTTACAAGTTGCTATACGATGATACAAGTTTCTATGCTATGTTGCTACGTCCCTTAGATGCTTAACCAATTATTGATAACTTATATCGAGACGGTTACGTGACGGTTTCTAAAAAGGTTATCTTTAATTAATAACATGAGTTGGTTTCTCATGACAAATGATTACAAGTTGCTATACAATGATGGTGTTCAATGTGTGTTCAATGTATGTTCAAGGTGTCATGGTCGAGAATGATATGAAATAGCTATGCATGTAAGGTTGTGCAGCATATTATGATGATCTCGGATTTCTATATTATTATGTATCAATTATGGTTTACTCACTAACTTTAAATAGCTAACTTTATTTTTACATATTTCAGGTGATGCTAGATATTATTTTGCTGCTTTGCCAAGACTTAGGATTGCCTTGGACCTAATAAAATAATAAATACAATTGCAATTATTGATTTTGTTTTATAAACTTTGTCGTTTCTATTTAAGACTCATGTTCCAAATGTATTAATCATTATGTGGCTTAATAAATAATTACCATGTGCTTTGTTTACTATTTGTCACACCCCTAAATCCACTAACGGAGTTTTACCGTTAGGAGCGTGACAAACTAGGATCCAGTCATTAATTACACCGAACGACTCTATATGAGTTTTGAAAAACCAAATGTTATCCCATTTAATGTGATAATTGAAACGTCATATCAGAGTAAATGGTTTTTAGTTTAATGCGGAAGCGTATAAGTTAAGTAGTAAATGCAACCCAAACCATGCAGTATTAAAATGCGCAAAACAACACGCGCCCAACACAAGACACACAGTTTAATATTTTTCAAATCCAAAACATGGTTTTAAATGCGAGAAAATTTCTAGATGTAATGCTGAAAAGCCATGCCATGTCCTACGTGCATCATACCTCAGTGACCTGTAAAAGTGAAAGGCTAACAAGTGTTAACACGACGGTTGGTGAGTTCACATAGTAAGTATGATATAAAGTAAGTTTATTTGCAAACAGAAATATAAATTAAGTATGTCAGTGTAGGTAGCTAGTCTACAGTACATGTCCTTAGAGTCATATGTATTTGACCGAAGCTGACGTATGTACATGTTACGTGCATTTTGCCTGTCGTACATCCCATCAGGATGCACATGTATGTATGTATGTTAGGTCAATTCAACACCCGCGCGACTAGCCTGGGTGGGGTTTGTCAAACCCAGTAGTACTACTCAAATTTCCCCAGCTATTTCCCAAATACTAACGGTCAACTAGGTATCCATGAGGACTTTCATGAACAGTAAAAGTAACTCTAATCCAGACATGCGACATACCAAATTTGTAAATCCCTAAAAGTAATTGTTCATGTTTCCATCCCATAACAGGGTAGAATAGTAGTTAATACGGTTCAGTGAACGCACCTTAGGTTGCACAGCAAATCAGGTTTTAAAAGCACACAATGTAATACAGCGACCTAAATAATGGTAGGTCTATTAATGTGTGTTCATGTAGGGTCATAGAACCCTATGCATCCAAATAGTCATACAATTTGTGCGAGATTGGAAAAGTTTGACTTTTGACCAAGTTTGACCAAAGTTGACTTTTGTTGACCCGAGTTGACCCACGACCCGTTAGTGATTTATTAAGTGTAAGTACGTTACATTTGATGTATTTGTTAACATTTCATTCACAAATCATATCACGCAACAAGTATTCAACTAGTTAAATTTCTATTTCCATAAAAGTTTCCTTTATAGGAAAGTCGGACTTTTATAACACGTTTGCACAATTCAACATCCTAGAGATTCCCAAACACCCCTATGCAAGTCAACTATTACCCAATAGCCATAGCATGCTACACAAGACAATAACACACACTATCACTTTACGGTTTCAATACAAGACATAGTAGCATGCATAGTCATTTCAAAGTACATATCAACGACCACATGTTTTGTTTCAAATAATATAGCAATACTTTCATCATGGCATCCTAATCAACTAGAACACACATTTTAGATTCCAAATCATCAATTTCATGCAAACGGTTTATTACCCACTTAGCACTTTTACATACCATTTCCATGTCAAAAGCTAATTTCCCATACACAAGGTCACCTAAAACCTTCCATAAGTAATTCCTTTATGTTTGTACGTCCAAAACTACAAAAAGTTTCCACATTTAGCAAGTCATTCCAAACCAAGTCGGATTTGCACGTTCAAATAACCAAAATTCATCTAATATATGATATAAACATACTAGTATCATCATATCACTCCTTAGATGTCCCCAACATGCAATTTCACACGAACCCTAGTGAAAAAGTTACTATTTTTAGTAATATGGTCAAATGAGCATGAAATTCCAAAACCAAATAATCAAACTTCATCCAATTCATCATATAATCATATATTTCATCATTTTTCATCATAATCATGCACGCAAATTCATGTTCCAATGACATCCTATAAACCCTAATTTCTCAAAATTACTAACATGGACTCATTTCACTATTTGATCATCAAAACCACAAATAAACTCATAATCAATAACTAATTCCACAACACAATCACCAATTGACAATTTTTGGATGAACTAGGGTTTTAATCTGACTAATTTCGAACATATATATGAAATTTTAGAGAGGAAACTTACTTGTTATGTGTTTGTAACTTCAATCAACAATAAAAAACACAACCAATTGAATCAAAGTTGCAAGAAAATCAAAGATTGTATGTATATGTGTGTAGCCGTAAGTTTGAAGGAGAAAAAAGGGTGCTAGTGCCTTTTTTTTATATATAAAATTAGGTTTAGGATTTTGGTTTTTTGTTAACATTATTAGATTAGGTTAAAATGATGGGCCTTGGGCCATCCATGGATCATGATCCATGGGCTACGTTTTTCTACGGTTTGTAAACACAGTGAAAATCTTTCTCAAACATAAATTTTTGTTTCATAAAATTTACCGAATTTCGCAAACGGTTAAAACCGATAAAATAAGTAATTACTCGGAAGTTCAATAATTAAGCACACATGTTACTTGGGATATATTTTTATTGTATTTGTATCAATTAAATTCACCAACGCCCGGGTATTAACTCGTGTGATCGTTTCGTATGTACGTTTGTGTAACAGTTTGCACATTTAATTCATCAAATTAAATGAAAAATATAATTGTGTTAACGTGATTAACATAGTTTGGCTAATGAGGTTAACCTGAATTTGTCGGGTGTCACACTATTGATATCCAATTTACTTGACAGCCCGGTGTTTTCGCCGCCGGGCGGGGTGTCACAGTTTGGTATCAGAGCCATGGTTATAGGGAACTAGGATAGCGTATTAGAAACACACCGACCTAGACTATAACCTAAGAGTCCTTAGTGCAAATATCTTGTGCTTAGAAAACTATTCTAGAACTTATTTCCTTATTCCTTTTTATGAACCTTTCTATGCCTATTCTTT
Organism: Tagetes erecta; assembly: GCA_030867185.1. NCBI lineage: Eukaryota > Viridiplantae > Streptophyta > Magnoliopsida > Asterales > Asteraceae > Tagetes > Tagetes erecta. The sequence goes on from CM061490.1 coordinate 15,950,836, forward strand.
ATCTTATTTCTTATCCGATTTCGCGAATGAGCTACAAGAGACTCGTCTGTGCGATTAGGATCTTTCTCTTTGTGAAATCTCATCATCGTCTTGAGTAAGTTTGAAACGTGGGAACGTGTGCAATCTTGAAGGGGGAACGCCTGCATCACGGACATCCTGTCTAAGGAAAAACATTTCGCATAAATCTCTTTAAGAGATCTATATGCTTACCTGGGGATGGACGAGATGAGTGTGACCCTATAGGCTAAAGCACGTCTTCTCGAATACGTTGAAAACGAACTTAACACTTTGATAAGTCTTAAGTGTCTAAAACAAGACACATTCAGAGCCTTCAAATTATATTTATTTATGGATTCTATGATTCTCATTTTCTATGATTTCAAATTATTTCAATGGGTTTCTATATTATTTCAAATGTTATTCCAAGTTTGCTTATTTACATTTCAATGATTTCAAAGTGATTACTATGATATGTATTCTAAAAATTCTATGAAATTCAAGGTACAACTATCCTTTCTTGTAACATTTGCCCCGATCCATACCCGATCCAAATTCAAACCCGAACCCAATCGGATATCCATGTCGTATTATAAAATAAAAGTAATTATATCATATTGGTTTAGTCAAGTTATTACATTAAATAATATAATTAAATCATTAATTAAGTTAATCAAACAGTTCGGAGGTTTCGTGAACACAATTAACACTCTTATCCCAACCTTCTTATCATCCAAGCTTCATTATATTATCCTTAGGACATTGTGTTTTGAAAAACATAAATATAAAGGACAACAAGTAAGAAGCTCTACATGTTGGATTATTAGTTTTGCCATAAGGCAACTTTCGGGTGATTGTTTGTCAATCTTCTCCATTCTTGGGCTATCACTTTGGATTATTCAAAGCTCTTAGACATACTTGGTATTCTAGGGAGTGAGTAGATTCAGTCAGCGAATTAAACCGAGTCCAAACAAAACAGGAATGTCAAAACAAAAGTTTGAGAACGTAACTCTTGACCCGTACCAAGATCCAAGGTTTAAACCTAATTCTCAACACCATGAATACTAGATTACTCTCTTCCATATGATAGTACTCTGAAAATTATGAACGTATGCGAAAACCGTACGAAAAACGGAGTTATAACGAAGCGGGAATCGCGAAAACAAGTTTGGTGTTTGTTGTGAATTTACATGACGCGATTTTTCCTACCTTGAATTCGTCCCACATCGCCCCAACGCTAAATTTTTGCTCATTATCACACCTATAAATACCCTTACTTGGTCCCTTAAAGCCTACAACTCTTAGTTTGAGTCTAAACAAGTAGAATAGTCAAATTTTGGTGGTTCTGCAAGTGCAATACCTTTTGGGCGTTGTGCTTTGTTTTTTTTATTCTTCCGACGAGAAAGTGCTGCCCTACGAACTCTTCTTGTTTCTAAAGCTTCTTTAAGGTAATCTTCTTTTTTTTTCTTTTTTTTTTCTTTTCTTCTTTTTGTTAATCGTTCATTTATCGTTCTCTTAGTTTTATTAGTTTAGTTTAGGTTTTTAGTTAATGAGCATAGCCTTTAGGCTTAGTGTAGCCTTGTAGAGAGTCAACGAGCATAGTCTATCATGTCTGTTCGTTTGGCTATGCCTTAAAATGTTTACATATCTTTTTTTGCCTTCGTTTAACTAGGTTGAGTCACGCTTGCATTCAGATCACCTATTCATTTGAGTTTGCTGTCTGATCATACACATTCTAATCCCAAGGCATCCAACGTGATACGACTGTTCATCTTGATTCTTTTTCATCATACACTACTTTGCTTGAGCACCATTGAGGTGGGTATTCATACCCCCTTTTTATTCTTTTATGCTTTCGGGTGAAATCATGTGATATACTAAATCATATTTTATCATTTTATTCATTTTTGTTCATTTTATTCATTTGATTCATTATATTCAATTCAATTCATGTGTGTTATTACTTGCAATTATGTGTTTAATAGGTTGATAAACATTATTCTAGCACAATCATTAATTTATTCAAACCAACGGTTATCAATAATAGTACTATTTGGCCTGACAAGCCCACCCCATTTACATACACGCGTGGTGATTGTAACCGACTTATGCTTTTGCTCATTACGGCTTAATCTGTGTGATTAAGTGGCTGCAGTCATCTAGGTTTGATTGTGTACTCGATTTATCTAATGTGATACACTTTTGCATGATAGGTTTTAACATAACATGGAATTGAATCATTTTACTCATTTTAGTCATTTCAATCATTTTAATCATTATATATATGTATGCAAACCTGTGTTTACTCACCAGCTAATTCGTTAGCTGAACAAATACTGTTTTCACATGATTTCAGGAAAAGCAGCTTAGGAGGATTTGAGATGTCTTCACATGTAGGACCTTGGACTTAGATTAATTAAATGAGCTTTAATTGTATTATGTTTGTTTAATTATGGTTTGAAACAATGTAACTTGTTATTTGGTGTTATGAAAAAGGTTGTTAATATATATTTAAATCATTTTAGCACCATGAGCTACGAGCAATCTATCCACTTTCGTTCGCCTCGATGTTTCCGCCATCGGTCGGGGTGTGACATTTCTATCCAATCCAAATTTCACTACAACATATGTAATCCAAAATTTTCTTATGTTTCATTAAATTCTTTTTCTACCTTATCTTACAGAATAACAACAAGACATGAACAACACGCTAATACCATTACGAACCAAATGTTCTAAATCAAAACTAAGACATATTGACTAACCTTAATCGAATTATCAAAACTTCAAATCAAATACCAAATACCAAATCTAAGTCATACTTCTAGTCTCAATTCAATTATCGAATCTCAAATTAAAGACTTAATTCATGATTCCTGAATTCTCATAACGGATTTACTATTCTGATAAGCCAACATATTCGTTTAGTTGCGAATCGAACATTTACCCTCAAAATATTTCAAATTGACTTCTATACTCGAATGGTTTCAAAACTACTCATCTAATCATAAGATTCTAATCCAACTTCTAATCCATCACTAATGATGTTATTCATTAATTCGTTTTCCATAACTTAACGTGAACTCATTACATAACTATTCTTACGCTCATTGAACTAAAATATTTCATTTGTAAATATGACCACTAATGAATTCTACGCCGCTAGTTTTCATGAAACTAATCCAAACCTAATGCATCTCTTATACACTTATACATCTGGTTTACCTAAAAGCTGTTGGTCATATAAATTCAAACATCTTAAAAATCGAATCCAATAGGAACTAAGTGATCTATTCATTCGAACTATAAATTAGATTATCCACATTATCAAATTTTCATGAAACTAATTTTTCTAAAAGTCCTAATAAACTATATTATTACATGTGCACCATCAACTAATACTTATGAACTGGTCAATATCAAAAAAACTTAGATAATTACATCTTACCCACCTAAAGTCAGTTTTCACAAACTTAAGTGTTACTATTCTAGTACTCGAACTTGACTATATATATCGTTGAACAAAGCTATTTATATGAGCAATGTCTACCTAATGGACTTTAGTTTCTTTTGAATCATCAATCTACTTATCATCTTAAACTGATTTTCCCAATTACTATTTCTATCGGGTATGATATCAATATCTATGTGTATCATCACTTTAACTTAAAATTTTGTGTACTTCTGACTCGCACATGATCGAACGAACTGTGGAGTCCATGCAAAAACTGAAGTAATTACGGGTGCACACGAAATTATGAAAGTTGGTGCATGGGAACCATAGTAAGTTTTGTTTTGTTAAGTTGGGCAATATTTAATCATCTTATTTTCACTTGACTTGTTTACTCATTTTACTAATTGCATCCAAGCCACTTAATTATGTGAAAGGTTACTTTATTCGTTTCATCCATTCTATTAATCATAGTTTTTCTCGATGGTCATTTAAATAATTCTAAATCCATATACTTAAAACATTTTATTCGCAAGTTGGCATCCTATTTCATTCCTATATTGAGTAGCAAATGATATTTAGTTGAATCTCCATAACAATTAAATCACATGAACTCTCATAATTCAAACAGAGTTAAATAGACGACTCTCAAGGATTCCAAAGCAAATTAAGAATAAGTGACTTCTTAATCTCGTTTAATTAAATACAGTTCACCGAATAGCCATTAGAAATCGGGGACCTTGAAATTAGATAACTAAAATGTAATCGGTTACCGATCATTAAAGTTTGTTGGAACTCAAAACGTGAACTTAAATTTATAACAAAATAAAAGCTAAATATCCACATCCTTTCGCTTCATCTTCTTCTTCGGTTTGAGCAAATTTCGGGACGAAATTTCTACAAGGAGGGGAGACTGTGACATCTGCCCCGAAACCGAATCCGAACGCCCGACTCGAACCCGAGATTATCTAGTTTTAATTGTATTCGTATTTAATTTCAAAAAGATGCAACGTTCGTCACTATTGTTATGAATAAATGTATCGGATTTGTACGTTATTCTTATCTTAATTAATCGTTCGCTTTTACCTCGCAAAATATCTATATATTTATATCTTGAGATTTAATATTATAAATCGTAATTATTTAATACATATAAATATTTTGCGAGGCAAAAGCGAACGATTAATTAAGATAAGAATAACGTACAAATCCGATACATTTATTCATAACAATAATGACGAACGTTGCATCTTTTTGAAATTAAATACGAATACAATTAAAACTAGATAATCTCGGGTTCAACCCGGGCGTTCGGATTGGGTTTCAGGGCAGATGTCACAGTATTCCTCATCTCCATTGCCATTCTACACATAAAAATAACATATCAAAGTAGCATGTCTCGACATGAATCTAATGCTAAATATATCAATTAAATGATCATTATGTCACACCAAATATAGGGACACATCAGTTGCTCGGGGTCAACTCTCAGTTCAGTTTATCATTACAGATGACCAGATCGCAGATGTCTTTACAAAGCCTTTGCCCTCTCCGAAATTTCTGCAATTACGGTTCAAGCTAAGAGTCGCTTCCTGGCTTTAGCTTGCTGGGGGATATTAAACAAATATTAGATTATATTTAATTAGGATTTGATTGTATAGGGTTTAGAGTTTATTATTCTAGTCTATATAATCCATGTAATCACAAAAGTTATAATCACAATATACAATTCCTAATTACCAAGTTTATCTATGAGAAAAGTAGACTTTTTTACTCCTTAACCGGAATAAACAAGATAAAACTAAAGACAAAGTAAGTCCTCCACTTCTTATTTCTTGATAGATTTAGCAATAAGTAATCTTGAAATCAGTTATATCCAATTAGCTAGACAATATTTCATATTGTAATACTTTAAACTAGTATTAAAAATAAGATATTCGCATAAAAACTTTATTGGTGTTAGTTATATAAATCAGAGTACTAGAGTAGGGGTAACGGGAAGAATCTATAAATAGAGAGAACATGTAAGCAACGGGTTTTTTAAACTACGGTTGGTGTAACGGTTTATAGTTGATACACTCAAAGGTGAAAGAACTATAATCGAAACCTCGTCTCTAACACTAGTAGATGTTTATTCATCGGCATTAAGGCTCCTTCATTAATGCGAATGTAACAAAAACTCACCACAATCCTCTATACAATCCAAGTTAATTAGAGTTGAAACTCGTCAACAAAAAATATAATACATATACACCACTTGAACAATCTTTGAAAATTCTAAATTTCAATCAAGCGAGAAACATAAAAGATAAGGTTGAAGGAAGATAAAATATTATTTATTGATTTGCACCAACATTACATTTCCTGAATTTATGTATCTATCTAATAAATCAAATTTTTAGGGGGCAATTTTTGGATGAATTTTTTTTTCTATAATAGGAAGTTTGGGAGGTAAAATTTAGTTAAATTTTTCACCATGCAAGTTGATGGAGCCAACTCCTTAAATGTTATATATTTACAAATTATTAAATATAATGGTTATAATTTCTTTATAAATATTACTATTTAACCCGTGTGTAACACACGGGTATTAAACCTAGTCTCTCTAATAAATTACAGTTATTTGAATGGTAAAATTAGGCTTCAATACTCCTTATTTAGATGGCAATTTTATTTGGAAGCTTCACTGTCCGCCAAAATTTCCTGGTTTCAAAATTATATCAATACATTGAAATTGAATGAATTTGCACGTATGTGTATTTCTTCAATTTTAAAACTGTTAGTGGTATTTATGATCAATTTATTTATTTTAACAGGATGTCATATATCTAATTTAATATTAATTAAAAAAAATTAGGTTGTTATTATTCTTTTAATTTTTTTCATTTAACACATGTATACACACGAGTATTTAACCTAATAAAACAATATTCTCAACAAACTATCCTACAATGAAATAATGACACAATCAAATTATCTTTTACGTGAGATATGTTTCAACTAATAAAGCTTACCCACATTTTGAAATAGTATTATGTCGTTATGGGGTGGGTAATATTAAATTTAGCAACACTTGAGGTAATTGGGCTAAGTATAAAAGTCAATATAATTTAATACCAACTTGGAGCAAAAGTCATGGAAGAGAAGGGTGTACACGTGCAATTTGAGTTTGAGTATGTTTTCGTATTATAGACTAACTAGGTTTAACATCCGTGTATTACACACAGATTGAATAAAAATATTTTTAAAAATTATAACTATTATATTTAAAAATTTATAAATAATTTTGTAAATTATTATTAATCACAAAATTTTGTCCTTATTAACTTTCCTACTCATTTTTCCCTCTCAACTTTCCTTTTATAAAACAAATTATGTTTTCCCCCTAAAAAATTGCCCCTTAAAAACTCTAATTTATTAGATAGACTAGGTTTAAAACCCGTGTATACACACGGAATAAATCTAAAATATATAAATAAAAAAGATAAAAATCGAAAATATAGAACACAATAAATAAAGCTTCAACAACCGGATTGATTGAACATACTATCAAAATCGAATAATGGTTATATTGAAATTAGAGTTTATTTATAAGAAACAAAAAAAATAAATAAAGCTTCAACAAATGGATTGAATGAAACAAACGTATTACCAAAAATATAGAACACAATTGATTGGAAAACATTGAGTGAGAGTTGCCGAAAATAGCGATGAAATTTTGGAGCCCAATTTGACTGGTCAAAAATTTTTCCCGCTCAAATTTGCTGTTGGTCCATAATGATCGTGATTTCAGTGCTTTGTTGACTTGTTTAACACAAATATTGTCCAAGACTTGAAGAACAAAGTGTAAAATGTCCAAATAACCCAATAACAAGATTCAACACACAATCGAGGTAAATAAGCTACAATGATAAGTAGAATAAGCTCCTAGCACCTCAAATAGAACGATTACACAACACAATCAGTGAGAAATGGCTTGAGTAAAAGATGTGCAAAAGTTGTATAAAGTGAAGATAAGGTTACAATATATAGTAGTGTTAGGTTCGCTGATAGATTCGCTCTAGCGAATCTATCCAGCGAACCAACACAGGTTCGTTGGGCACATAGGTTCGCCCAGTCGATACCTTAATACAAAAGACATGATGACCTGCGGGCGAATCTATAGATTCGCCCGTAGGTTCGCTAGAACTAATACAAATACAAGTTGAACAATTACAAACAAAAGTAACACCGACAAGCCGGTGAGTCCAACCTATACATAGTGACTATCAATACTCCCCCTAGGTTGGACCTCACCTGGGGAAGTCTTCTGATTAGCTCCGACTTGATGGCTTCAAAGATGTTCAATAAAAGCTCCTGCCCTGTCTTCAATACCGGCCAAAGGATTTGTGACGTCTTCAGATCCGGCCTCATCTTCACTCAGATTCAGCATTGAGTCCACAAACTCAGTATCTGCGACCTCGGTATCAGGCTCAAGATGAACTGTCGTCTCCGCCTGTTTCTCTGCAGTTTGCTCCTCGCTTAACACTTCCAAATCAATCACCTCAACTGGTTTCTCAAACCTCTGCTCAATTGATCGATCCAGCTGTCTAGTTAGATCATCCATTTCCATGCGCTGATCATCCGACCTTCTTAACCTCTCATTCACAGCCTTCAGCTCAGCACGAATTCCCCGGGCTTTATTTGCGACCTTTACGAACAGGTTCGCTTCAGCAGCAGTGTCATCTCCAGCCCCGTGCTTAATTCTGTTTTCACACAACACCTTCAAATCTTCATCGCAGAAGGAAAAGATCTCCATTGGGTCAAATAGTCTGATTTCAGGACGATCTTTTCCTTGTAGACGGATAACAGCTTCACCCGAACTGTTATCATAAAACCATTTAAGAAACTCCTGCAGTCGGGGTGGCTGTGTGTCTGGGACCCTGACCCTTGTCATCACCTTTGGTGCAGCTATCTTCAACACTATCTTCCCCTTCCACGACACCCAATGTCTATCCCGTGTCTGTCTCATCCTCCTTGGTTTTTGGTACCCGAATTGAACAAAATCAGTCTTGGCAGCCTCCTGAATAGCAGCTTCGAACGCACAAGCCCTGCCACTATCTTCCTTCCCAAGTAATGGTAGATCAGCCAACCTCCGCAAATCCCACCGAGGCAGAGTGGCAAAATGCTTCCGGTTCTTGATATATGAAATGTCACCGCCTCTCCTTTTAATCATGTAAGCATCTACCAGACAGTTATATTTCCATGCAATGATCTGTCTATCTTGCTGTTTGGTGTTGGGTTCATCTAAGTGCTGGAATATCGGTACTTCAGGAACCACTTCTTCTTCTTTTCCAAACCACTCAGACTTGTCTAAATCGGCATGTTCAAACTGGTAGCTAACCCCTTTTTCTTCAACCTTATAATTCTCCGGCTCATCATCTATATCTTCCTCACTATCAGCATCAATGTCAGTTTCTGGTTCATCTATCAAAGTATAGTCCACACCCGATCCTCCTACCACTTCATCCCCTTCAAATACATCCAAATTAATCCCCATTTCTTCATCAAACTCTTCCTCAACGGCCTTTCCCTTTCCTTTATTACCAAAATCAACGTCCATTAACGGATACTTTGCAATATCCGTTAAGGAGTTCAGTTCTGCCTCTGTCATTGCCGGTTCAGTCCCAACATTCTTCTTCAAATCATTTAGCTCTTTGAAGATCCTAACCAACAGACATTGCTGGTCCTTCATCATCCGACCCATATCATATATCACCGTCGATTTCTCTGCATCCTGCTTTTCAAGTTCTTCATGTTTACCTTTTAGCTCAACCAATTCTGCTTCCAGTCTCTCAACAACACCCTTTAATTCATCAGTTGATCCACCCGATGTACCCCCGGTATCATGCCTAGCTTTCTTTGATGCTTCCGTGTGTGTATCAGCCTTTCTTTTCGTCCTTAGTTCCCTTCCAGCATCAATCTCGGCTTGGATCTCATCAACCTCCCTATCAAATGAATAATCTTTCTCTTTGGCATAGGCTTTCCTCTTCTTTATCTTTTTCTCAATCACCTCTATATTCTCTCCGCCTCTTTTCCTCTCCGACTCAATCAACCTCTGAATATAGACCCATCTTTCAGCCGTATACATGTTCTCCCACAAATACGTAGTCCTTCCCACACAATCCGGCCTCACTGATTTACAATCTTTGAAGATTCTTGAATGCATATCCCAGATTTTTAATTCTGCACCCTCCACCGGCAGATTTGGTAGTTTATCATTCAGTACCATCTGAATGAATCTGGGATACATTAACCATTTGGCCCCTTTGCTGGCATGGATGTTCTCGAGCATGTAGTTGAAAATCAACTTAGCAAGATTTGCTTTTTGCCCTCGGCAAAACAGCATCATGGCTCGAGCCCAGTCCAAGTTCAGCCCGTCCGTACCCCCTTTCCTGTGATCCAGGCACATAATAAACACATGTGCTATATACCTCCACTCCTGGATCAGGTACGACTTTACGAACTCCATTTTCTTTTCTCCGGGCATCGGACCCTCATACCCAGCGTTCCGGAATGCCCCATACACTTCTTCCGCTGTCATACACACCTCTTCACCCACATCCTCTTCTAATCTCAAGATTCTAGCCAGATCGGCTTCAGTAAACGCCAAGTCGTGGCCACAGACCTTAGCACAGATGCGTGACGGCTGCACCGACACGTTCATGACAGCAGTTCGCCAAAAATCACGAACATGCGACTCATATATAGTAGGAGAGTGAGAGATGGCATAGTGTATATGTGACGACTTCAGCCACTTGATTGAATCTCTATAGCTGCTGGCCTTTTCGAAGTTTTCGTCAAGTAAAGCACACATGTTGTGCTTTTTCTCGAAGAATAATGTCGACATAGTGCCTGAAAAATAAACGGAGATTGATCAGAAATGAAGATTTGAAGAACAGAAAATAGATTCGCTGGATAATAGGTTCGCTGGTATAGCGAACCTTAGATTTTGGCACCAGAACCTATAGATTCGCTGACATGAAAAATCAGTCATTGTGGTCGAGCGAATGTATAGGTTCGCTAGAAACAGTCGAGCGAATCTATGTGGTTGCGCGGGCAGCATAACGACATAGGTTCGCTCGAGGTCTTGAACTTTCGTTCAGATTCGCCAGACGAACACTTAGGTTCGCTGGAAACCCTAGTTTTTCAAAAACGGCCAGAATCTCAGTCAATCAACCATTATCAAGCAAATAAGGCAACAACAGGTCAAACTAAACAATAAACGAGGCTATTATGAAGAAAGTCCCTAACATTTAACACCAAAACAGTCTTTGATTTTCACGCAATCACAGATTTGACAGATTGACGGGTTTGTAGTGCGATTAAGAGTTTAAAAAGGAGATTAGGATGTAGATGACGACATACCAGACACTTAAATGATGTTTAATGTGTGAAAAAGCCGTGAAATAGTGAGAATCGAACGTTGGTGGTTTTGAAATAGAAAATCGTCTGCTACAGTACAGTGGTCAGCGAATAAGTGATAAAATTTCGCTGTCACTGTGTATATATACAGACATAGGTTCGCTGGCAGTCAGTCCAGCGAACTTTAGGTTCGCTGGAAGACCAACAGTCAAGGCTGCCGACAGGTTCGCTAGCAGATTCGCTGGCACACAAACAAAGATGTTTCATGTCAGCGAATCAAAGAGATTCCGGGCGAACTTTAAGGTCCAAGCGAACCTGTGGGTTCGCCATAGGTTCGCTAGACAAACAACAAAAAAAATATTTTTGGATTTTCTTAAAAATTTTAAAGACTTTGTAAATCCGTGAAAACGTCCCACGATATCAACGCTCCAAAAATAAACATATACACATATAATCCTAAAAATTTAAAAAATAAAATGAAGTAAAATGAAATAAAATAAAATAAAATTAGAATAACAGGAGACGGTTTTAAACGCTAGAAAGGATATATATTCTTCATGATGTTTTGAGAAGAATCCGGAGAATCATCGATTGGCGGGATTGCAGATATGTTTGTCCATTTAAACCCATGCCTTAGTCCTTTCAACAAGAGATCAGCAGCTTCTTTTATCATGTTTTCGGTTTGATTGAAGAAACTCAGACAACTCGGTCCCCACAGACATCTAGGTAAAAAGAACAAGTTCTGTCATCAGGGTATATCTGAGCAATACTATTGACTTTGCTTGAATTTCAATGATCAACTTTTGAATGTTGACCGATGCATTAGCTTCTTTTGACACTTGTGCAATTTTTGCATCTTTTCTTTGTGAGTGGAGCTTGTCAGCAATTGATTCTTTTGAACACAATGCGACTTATTATTTGGGAAACTCAAATAGTCTAGAGCTCCAGGTCTATACTGACGTATAACAGAGGAGATAAACATTTGAGCATGCTCGGTGAATCTTCAGGTCAATACTTCCGTATAGCAGAGAAGATCCACCAACTCCAGGTCAATACTTTCGTATATCAGAGGAGTTAAGCACTTGACTCAAGACGTTCTGAGGAGTTAACGAGTAACTCACTCAGAGGCTTTTCCGAAGAGCATCACTAGCAGCTTTTTATTATTTTTTTTTTGTTTTGCATACTAGAAACTCGATTCGGGGATAGGGCGAGGGTGATTTGGGATTTTTTAGGGAAATCAAGACAAAGATTTGACGCTCTCAACCCATTTTTGACAGAACCATTATCTTTGTGCAAACCAATCATGTCAAGGAGATAGTCCTTGTTGTCGAGATCTTGAGCGTTATGTTTGGCTGCTCAATCACTGTTTACTTCGTTTTCGGGCTGAGCCTATCTGACATATCCCAAACGCAATGCTTCTGACCTCCTTCAACGACTCTTCAACATCAATCAAAACGGAGATCCTGAAATAGCAAAATTTGAAAAACTATAAATAGTTAATCTTTTTATATCTCCCCCAAAATTTCTATATAATAGCCGTCTAATAAGAAATTTTTGTTTTTCAGATTTTCTTAATATATATATACAGAAAGATAAAAGAAAGATAAAAGAAAATAAAAGGAAATAAAATAACGGAGCGATGAGTTGAGTGACCCACGGATTTTTCAAAGAAGAAAAAGAAGATTATTTATATATTTACAAAAGTACAAATTAAACTTTTGGAATAGGGACCCAAGCCTTAGTGTATTTAGGGCTTTGAACAGGTGATGATTTACAGAAAAAATTATTTACAAAAGAATTCAATTTCTTTCCAAAAGATCTGTGCTTTGAACTGTTTTCAACAATCACAGGGCAGTGTTTGACAGTATGGCCGACATTTCCACACTGAAAGCAATGAGATTTTAAACTTCTTTTTGAAAATTTAGCAGTCCCTTCACTACTTTCAGATGTCTGTGAGTTACAGTCACTGCAAGAGTCGTAAGACTCTTTTAACTTACTTGTTGTGACTTTTACCTTGGAGGGTGCAGATTTAGGTTTAAGAATGTATGAAAAAGATGATTCTTTGTCTTTCGGTTTTGAAATTCTTATTGGAGTGAAAGATGGAATTTGATGAGACAGGAATTTTTGAAAACAATTTGTTTTAGTTTGACTTTCAGAGACTTGATCTGAAAGTTTTGCTTTGTTGTTCACACAAACATTTTTAATAAAATCATCATTTAAACTACTTGAGTTTGAAGTCGAGCATCCAGAATTATTGTCACACATAATATCCTTTGACGTTAAAACTTGACTAGAAATAAAGACATTCGAACTACTGTCTTCAACAGCCCTGTTAGAATCAAAACTAGAATTACTAGAACTTCCAAGACCACTGCTTTCGCCATAATCATAATCCTCTCTCACCTCCTTGAGATTCACTCCACTGAAACCTGCATTAGAGTTGTTAGTATCATTCTTTATAATCTCTTGAATCAGCTCATTTGTGGGATGAGGAATAGGTGTAGGAGAATAACAGAATGTACTAGGTGGAGGATATACTTGTGCATCATCTTTATGACCCACCCCGGTCTTAACTCTGGCCCCCCGTTGTTTCCTTTGGAGTTCTTCCCTTTTCATACCAGAGATTGTCCATTGTTCCAATTTATTTTTAAACTTTCTGGTTTCAAATTCAACAAGAGTGACTTGCTCGGTTAAATAGTTTATCTCACAATTCTTTTCTAAAAGAGATCTTTTCAAATGTTCGTTTTCTTTTAAAGCCTCTCTTAGTTTAACAAAAAATTTTGATTCATTCACTTTAAGCTCTTTGTTAGTTCTTTTTAATTCGTTTTCGTTTGACATTAATAATTTATTAGCTTTATATATGCCAATTAAACGAATTTTGCATGCGGATGAACACATATCCTCCACAACTTCATAAGGAAGACCCACAACCAGTTTCTCAGCCTCGAGAGCTCGATCACACTGGCAGTAAGGAGTGTTCCTCTTGTATTCATCCACAGCTTCATGCTTTGCCTATTCAATCATGGCTTCTATGTCAAGCTTTGATTCCATAACATTGTCAGCATCGGTACCAGCATTTTCTGCCCTATTAGTGACGTTGACAGTGACCTTTTCTTTCTTTCCAGTAACGGCTTCACACAACATTCCAGAATGAACAACTTTTTCTTGATTCTTTCCTTCTTCCGTCAAACCATAATCATCAACCTCTTCACCATAAAACTCTTCAAAAGGATCAAAACAATCAACGTAATTGTCATTGAGATCAGATTCTTTAGCAGCTTCAGCAATCAAGGCTTCATGATCTTGAACAAGCTTCCCAGATGAGGTTGCAGTGTCAGATAAGATCTGAGTGGTGTTGGATGCATTTGGGTTGGCATCTACACTTGTTGAACCACCACTCGATTTAACGAATTCATAACTTGATAATCCTCCAGAGACTGCACTATATGAGTTTGCAGCGGATGTAATCAGTGCAGAATTCTGAGGAGAGACAGTTGCGAACATCATGGCTTGAGTGTACTCTTTTCTCCTTTCATTTAGATCAAGTGACTTTAACTTGTTTATCACTTCTATTAGTTTAAAGTCAAGGAAGTTTCTTTCTCGTTTCAGCACCTTGATCTGAAGACTCCATTTGGAAGGAAGAGAATCTAATAGCTTTGTCACTTGCTCATGATTTCCCAATTGTTCATCATAGGTTTTAAGATTGCTTGACACAAGTAAAAATCGATTCGTTATTTCAGTCAGATTTTCATGCTTTAATCCAACGAATGAGTTGAATTCATTTTCAGCCTGGGCTTTTCCATCCAGTTTAAGCATGTTCATTGTTGATGTAGACATAATTACAAACAACAGATTTTAGGTTCGCCAAAAAATAGATTCGCTGGATTAGATTCGCCCAAAGAACAAAACAGATTCGCTGGCAGATTCGCTCGATGAACACAGCAGATTCGCTGGTAGATTCGCTGGTGACAGATTCGCTCGACAAGCAAACAGTTTCGCTGACAAGCAAGCACAGATTCGCTGGCCTAATTTTGGCAGCAGTTTCGCTTGCAGAGTCAGCCAAACAAGTGAACTTTCGTTCGGTGATATGTCAGATTCGCTGGCCACAACACAAACCAATCAGGACAAGGATTTGAATTAGGTTCGCTGGAAGAACACACAGTTTCGCTGGTAGAACAAATAGGTTCGCTGGTAGCTCAACCACCCTGAAACAGTACGGAAACAGCTCGAAAACCCTCAAAACTTGACCATTTGCATACACGTTTGTTTTAAAAGCTTTCTATGACCAAATACCACAAACCTTGAGCAAAATACAACTCCAAAACACTAAAAACAAGCTTCAAACAGAATCAAAGTGTTTTGACCCAAAAACTTCGAAAATCAACACAAAAATCACTTGAATCAAACAATCAAGAGCACTAAGGCTCTGATACCATATTGTTGGTCCATAATGATCGTGATTTCAGTGCTTTGTTGACTTGTTTAACACAAATATTGTCCAAGACTTGAAGAACAAAGTGTAAAATGTCCAAATAACCCAATAACAAGATTCAACACACAATCGAGGTAAATAAGCTACAATGATAAGTAGAATAAGCTCCTAGCACCTCAAATAGAACGATTACACAACACAATCAGTGAGAAATGGCTTGAGTAAAAGATGTGCAAAAGTTGTATAAAGTGAAGATAAGGTTACAATATATAGTAGTGTTAGGTTCGCTGATAGATTCGCTCTAGCGAATCTATCCAGCGAACCAACACAGGTTCGCTGGGCACATAGGTTCGCCCAGTCGATACCTTAATACAAAAGACATGATGACCTGCGGGCGAATCTATAGATTCGCCCGTAGGTTCGCTAGAACTAATACAAATACAAGTTGAACAATTACAAACAAAAGTAACACCGACAAGCCGGTGAGTCCAACCTATACATAGTGACTATCATTTGCCCCTCAAAAACTCTGAAATATTAGATAGATTGGTTTCTTAGATATTATTTTCTTGTTAGTCAAGGAAATAAGTTAGTATATATAGGGGTCTAGAGTTCTTTGTTTATTATCTCTTTTTTTATTAAGTTGTAACCGTTAGTCGAGTTATTAATAAAAAGAGTCGAGGGTTGTCTCCCCAATTTTGGTGTGTTCGTTATTGGTTTTTGTTGGAACTATTTGTTAAAATAACAAATAATAATTATTATTATGTGAAAAAAACAAAAATAAGAAATTGAATGTTGGTTGTTTCACATTGAATTCAAAAGAATGTTACAACATTGAATTCTTTTAGGTGTTTCAACTTTACATTCAATGTGGTGTTTCATATTTTGAGTAAAGATGAACTTTGGTTTCACTATAAATACTAGGGTGAACTAGGGCTGTTCAAATCGCTCGCCGCTCGGCGCCCGCTCGTCGCTCGCTCGGAAACTGTTCAGAAAATGCTCGCTTGCTTTTCGCTCGATTGTAAACGAGCCGCTCCGCTCGGTTCGGTTTGTAAACGAGCCAAGCAACGAGCAAAGGTCCGCTCGGTTCGGTTCGGCTCGAATATTTTTAATTTATTTTTTATATAATTATATATGCATAAGTAGCTAATATGTTGTTATAATTATGTTGATATTAAATATATTTTTTCAAAATTATTAGTTATATTTGATATATTTGAAAGTAATAGTCCTTTTTCTCTTTTATTAATTGTTTTATATATCAAAATCATCTACATGATCTCTCTCTTTCTCCAATTGTTTAACAACTTTCTCTTCTTCTCAAAGTGCATTTTCGGGTGCTAGAGTCCTCCCCGGCTGTACATACAGCTTCGGCCGTTGTACCCTGGGAAACATTCGAGTTCTCTTGGGAGACTAGGAATTTGTTTTAAGGGACCCGTATCAATACACGAAGCCTCGGCCACCTTGTTCTTTTTCTTCTTTTGTACTTATTATTTCCTTTATTTTAGTTATATTCTCGTATTGTAATTTACTACTTTATTTGATTTTTGTATTGTAATTGAATCAATATAAGTCATTTTACTTTTTTTATGCGAACGGTTCCTACAATCTTAAAACAATTTTTTTTAAAATTTCCGTTCTTATTAAAAAAAAAATTTGTTCGTCTCTCAAAGTTGGACTTAGAGAACTTACATTTAACTCTTTTCTAGAACTGGTTTTTTTTAAAGAAAGTTGGTTAATTTTTTACCATTTGCTGGTCTTTGTAAGTGTTTTGTTTAATTTTCAAAGGTGGTTTTTTTTGTTACTTCATCCATAAAACTTTTGTTGTGTGATTATTTTTGTGATTAAAAAAAACGTACAATTGGATTTTGTGTTCAATTTGTTTTCTCTTTAAAGCCTTTATAACATTTTGTTGGTTATAATATTTTATTAGTTATGACTTGAAAGATTTGAAACCTCAATAAATTTTTAGTAGGTTTCATATAATTAAAAAGTATTAACTACGTGTTGACTATTTAATTAAAGACATTTAAGAATTTTGGAGTTGTGTCATATTAGTTATGACTAATAAAGAAATAAAGATTAAGTTATGAAGTTTTGTCTTCTTTAGTGTAAATGAAATTTGAACTTTAAGATTTATTCTTATTAAGTTGTAGATATGGATCACACATTGGGAAAAAGAGAAAACAGTTTTTGTAATCCTTTATGTCCAGAATCAAGTAGAAAATGTTTAGTTTATATAAACAAACAAAACATTAAAATGATTTTTGCAATCATTTTTGTCTAACAAATGTGTTAGAAAATATGTATATTATATATACATACAAAGCTTTATAATGATTTTTGTAATCATTTATGTCTAACAAATGTGTTAGAAACATGTTTATTTTATATATAAAAAAACACTATTGTAATCATTTATGTGTTCTGAAAATTTCGAAGGAAATTGATAATTTTATAATCAAACTAAATTTCATTAAGTATGAAATTAAATTAGAACTCATTAAGTATGAGATTAACTTTGGGTGTTTATTTTATAAACACATAAGGCTTAAAAATGGTTTTTGTAACCATTTCTATCTAATGATTGTGTTAGAATAAGTTATTGTCTAACAATATGAAGCTCTAAACGCGATTTTAAGCAATCGCTTAATTTCTAACAAGCATGTTAGACCCGATTTATTTTACATAAATCATTCGGTAGTTATCTAATAACCCGAAAATGTGGGGGGAGTTTACACATGCGGCCATTTATCTTTTAAATAAGATACCTCACAAGAAAATGGATGAAAACCTTTAAGAGATATGGATGAAAAGAAAAATCGTCATACAAATACTTGAAAGTGTGAGGGTGCCTAGCTAAGATATCATTGTGAACCCACTTATAAAAGGCTTAAGCAGAGAGTGAGTACTCAAGTCGTTAATTGGAATGTGGCTAAAGCCCATGAGATAAGTGAATGTGAAGGAAAACCTAACCTATGTGACTGGAGATCCCAAGATCTAGGTTCAATAGGACAACCTAATTGCATAAACTACGGTCACTGTGGGGGTTCCCCGAACACAATAAAGGGAGTTAACCTTAAGACTTCCTAGCCCATTCCAATAATGACAAGTGACATGATGTGAGGATAAGTATAACAAATGGTTATTGATCTAGTGAAACCATTATAACCTTAATGCTTTTAATGATTTTGATAATCAACTATGTGAGAGAGAAATGAGGTCGCTTCGAATGGATTTGTGGGGAGCGCATATCCTAGAGCTCTCGAAGAACCATGCTAGTGATCCACGACCATAATGGACACGACAATGAGGGGTTGACCAGACCAGGAATAGTAATGTGTGATGTGTATTGTCGTCTACATAAATGGTGGTTGGTTCAAAGACATCGCGTCTACCAAACCACTAGGAGACTAAGTATGCATCACAACGGAAGGTTCAAAGCTAACCACTACTTATCCGGCAATATTAAACCGCTGAAATTGTATGTTGATATTAAGAGAATATGGATTGTTGGAGAAATATGTGAAATGTGTTTTTCACATGAGCAAAATGAAATTTGTTTTTTCATGTGGGGGATTGTTGGAACTATTTGTTAAAATAACAAATAATAATTATTATTATGTGAAAAAAACAAAAATAAGAAATTGAATGTTGGTTGTTTCACATTGAATTCAAAAGAATGTTACAACATTGAATTCATTTAGGTGTTTCAACTTTCCATTCAATGTGGTGTTTCATCTTTTGAGTAAATATGAACTTTAGTTTCACTATAAATACTAGGGTGAACCTAGTTGTAAAGTGGACTTGAACACACACCAAAATCATCTACATGATCTCTCTCTTTCTCCAATTGTTTAACAACTTTCTCTTCTTCTCAAAGTGCATTTTCGGGTGCTAGACAGCTAGAGTCCTCCCCGGCTGTACATACAGCTTCGGCCGTTGTACCCTAGGAAACATTCGAGTTCTCTTGGGAGACTCAGAATTTGTTTTAAGGGACCCGTGTCAATACACGAAGCCTCGGCCACCTTGTTCTTTTTCTTCTTTTGTACTTATTATTTCCTTTATTTTAGTTGTATTCTCGTATTGTAATTTACCACTTTATTTGATTTTTGTATTGTAATTGAATCAATATAAGTCATTTTACTTTTTTTATGCGAACGGTTCCTACAGTTTTATACTTGATTCACTTGCGTAAGTTCAACAAGTGGTATCGGAGCCAATCAAGAATGAGTTTCCGATTGAAGAAGATCATTGCGGTGCATCCAGTACTAGCAATTAAAGTATCCAATCAGGGAAGGCTTGATAAGGAAGTGAAGGTTCGATTTAAGATAGAACAATAAAAGTAAGTCATGGCAGAGTTTCAAGTACTTGGAGGCATTCGCAAACTAAACCAGTCCAACTACAAAACCTGGGCGACATGCTTGAAGTCTTATCGGATAAGATTTGTGGGAATTTGTGGGTGGATCTGAAACCAATCGACCTAGAAACGATGTTAATGGGTCTATTCACAAATGGGATGTTAAAGCAGGCAAGGTGATGTTCATAATCAAGTCATCAATCGATGAAGAATTGCTTGATCATCTTGATGAAGTAGAATATCCTAAAGTAGCATGGGATACGTTATCAAAACTGTTCTCGAAGAAAAACAACGCACGCTTGCAAATGCTTGAGGGAGAATTAATGAAAATATCTCAAGGTGATTTGACCATTCCACAGTACTTCAAGAAAGTTAAAAATCTAAGCCGAGAGATAGGGGAACTTGATGTTGAATCCACGGTTGGAGAAGGAAGGATGAAACGAATTATCATCCACGGGTTAAAACCCTAATACCGGAACTTCGTTGCAGCCATACAAGGATGGGAGACACAACCGTCTATCGTGGAGTTTGAAAACCTCTTAGCGAGTCAAGAAGCTTTTGCAAAACAGATGTCAGAGGCGACAATTTCGGTATCTCCAAAATCAGAAACCGAAGCTTTGTATGCTGGAAAAGGGAAAGGTAAGTACCGCCCCAGTCAAAACAGAAAAGGAACTTATGATCAATTCAAACACGAAAAAAGGCACAATGAAGAAAAACAGCAGCCACGCGGTTCTGATAATGACAGTTCTGATGATGATCGAAGAAGTAATCATAGAAACCAGCATGAAAAAAGACCCTCGTTCCGGTGTTACAGTTGTGGCAGGCGAGGCCACATAGCTCGGTATTACCGGTCGAAAAGAGAAGAAGGAAACACTGCTACAATGCAACTAGAAGTCGAAGAAGCATATCTTGCCAAGACGGAAACCGTATTCGCATTGACAGCAACGGTAGAGCCTGTAGGTAATAAATTTGATGAATCATCATTATTGTGGTCTTCTACTCAAGAAACATTACCTGATTTAGTTGAGTTAAAGAAAGAGGGTGAGGAGACGGTTTCATCACTTATCAAAGAAGAAGATGTGGAAATAGTAGAGATGGACGCTACTGTAGGTTCCATGACCAAGGAAAACCCATGGAAAGGTGATGTTGCTTATGAGCAAAGGTCAAGTCTAAATATGGGCCTAATAGATATTTATGGAAGTAGGTTTGATGAGCCTTCTGTTCAAATGTCAGCAAGGGTAGCAAAGCATAATCCCATGTATATTGATGTAGCATTGGTAGAAGAAATAAGAGAAACCGAACTGAACCCGATAGAAGAATTCGTGAACGATAAAGATCGGAAGATAGCCATGCAAAATGAACTCGGTGGTGTAAAAGAAAACGAAACAAAGGAATTAGCCACAATAGTGAAAGATGCTAAACTCGTTTCGTGCGAATGTGTCTTTAAGATCAAGAGCGAACCGGATGGATCGGAAGAACCTTACAAGGAGCGTTTTGTTGCAAGAGTCTTTTCTCAATGAAACTGGTTGAAACAACTGTCTAAAGCATGGTATGGCAAGATTGAAGAATCCTTGAGTTTAAACGGGTTTGTTCCTACTGCGGCTAATACTAGCTTATTTGTTCGAAAAGAAGAAGGCAAGACGACTGCCATATTAGTGGATGAAGATAATGGGATGATAACAGGAAGTCTTGCTTATGTTATGGATTGGTTAAATTCAGATTCTTTCATGGAAGATTTGGAAGTGTTGAAGAACGTTTTAGGCTTGGAATTGACGTATGAAGATGATGGAATATTCTTATTGCTTCATCATAGCTACAGTGCAAATTTGTTGGTCAAATTTGGTACAGAAGCATGCAAGCCAACTAAAGCTCCTATAGAGCCCAACATGTCACTTCGAGCAAGTGAAGGCAAAAGTTTAGGTGATGTCGTGAGGCCTTTGAAACCTTCTTTAGATGTCGTTTGTCAAATCTGTAGGTATGTCAATAATAACGGGGTAAAGTTTAAGAGGGAGACTAGCATCAAGTTTTACAATGTTGCGGATATGAAGGAAGCAAGTGTTGAGAGGGAGTATTAAATTTAGCAACACTTGAGGTAATTGGGCTAAGTACAAAAGTCAATATGATTTAATACAACTTGGAGCTAAAGTCATGGAAGAGAAGGGTGTCCACGTGCAATTTGAGTATGAGTATGTTTTCGTATTATAGTCTAATTGGTTTCTTAGATATTATTTTTTTGTTAGTCAAGGAAATAGGTTAGTATATATAGGGGTCTAGAGTTCTTTGTTTATTATCTCTTTTTTATTAAGTTGTAACCGTTAGTTGAGTTATTAACAAAAAGAGTCGAGAGTTGTCTCCCTAGTTTTAATGTGTTCGTTATTAGTTTTATATTTGATTCACGTGCGTAAGTTTAACAAGTAATTGACAGTTTACAAACAAAATAAATGGTAATTTCATCCCACTTTAAGGATCATGTGAAGATTGAAGATAACATGTAGGACCATTAGACACCTCTATACATAATGTTGGCCACCAATAATTCCAATTCAAATCCCTATACATTTTGGTACCACAAAATACATGTGAATATTTTGACTTACCATTAATAATT
This sequence comes from Tagetes erecta, assembly GCA_030867185.1. NCBI lineage: Eukaryota > Viridiplantae > Streptophyta > Magnoliopsida > Asterales > Asteraceae > Tagetes > Tagetes erecta. The sequence goes on from CM061490.1 coordinate 15,973,088, forward strand.
GTATCACTTCCACTTGCTTTAGTGACCCATACTCCACCTTCACTTTGGAATGTTTCTCATTAATGCTAATCTTTTTTCAATATTATACACCTATGACCTATGTTTTCTAAGCAAACTTTTTTTTAGCAAAAACGGAACATCTAAAGAGTGGAGCATTTACTAAAGTTAGAAGTTTAATAAACACCTATGACCTACTTTTTTTTTCAAGTAGAACATTTACTAAAAGTTGGAAGTTTAATAAAAAACTTCATGTTCATATAACATTCATAGTATGTTCCTATAATATTTATTGTAGACATATTGATTTCTATCGGTCCCAACTATCATCTTTTGGTTATACCGATCCTAACTGTTGAATTAGCTGTCAACGGTTATAACTTTTATTACTTTGACAACTAACGATCCCTAATTAAATTTTTTTAATGGCGTTAAGTTTTTTCAAGTTCAATACCGATGTTTAAGTCTTTTGATAGGAAGGAGATTACGAGTCTCTTTATGTAAAAAGTTACCTGGAAACGGCGCTCCGAACGACGAAACGGTGCTTCAATCGAGTGTTTAAACCTAACGGTGTTTCAATCGAATATAAAAATTTTATCCTTCTGAGAGGTAATAGCTTTTACATTAATCGATTCGTATTCTCCTTCCGATCAAAAGGCCTAAAATATCGGTTTTGAAATTGAAAAAAACTTAACGACGTTAAAAAATTTAACGAGAGATCGTTAGTTGTCAAAGTGATAAAATTTGAAACAGAACTATAACTCATGTTCTAATGCTTCTATCTAACGTAAATATATAAAGAATAAATCACTAACCCTGTCGGCTCATGGAACTGGTTCTTGTAGTTTTTTTTTTTTTTTTTTGAACAGCAACACCGGAAAACCCAGAGTTAGACCACCCGAATGCAACCATCCCATTAAGAGCTACCCCACAGAGGCCCCCGTTGCACCCTCCCTAAGGAGGAAACCCACCCGAATAAAATGAGAAAACCTCCCCGCCAAAAATAGAACCCCTGACCTTGTAAAACCTAAAGACTTGCGTCTTACCGTTGGGCCATCACCCCCCAACGACAACTGGTTCTTGTAGTTGATAAGACTTTTAGCAAAGGTAGAAGAATGAATGTGATGCCTGAAAATGCCTTTATTATAATCTGTCCCACAATTTAGTTGGCTTTACAACTAATAACATTATCCACACAAATACATTTAATATTATTTCAATTTTTCTATAAACTACTTTTTTCACAAACAACTTGCATCTCCCACATTATATATAACTATATTTCAAGCACATGAAACCAGCAACAATGGCAGTTTCTTCACTGATACTAATCATCTTCTTCTGCATCCTCTTTCAGTTATTCATATCCATTTCTGAAGCCATTCTTCCTCCATATTGACACTTCCATACCGATCAATTGACGGTTTATTGAACTTGGCTATAAGGGTCTAGTTTCGCGTTGCATTGTATTGTATTATACTTTGTTTTAGTGTTTGAAACAGAATGTATTTCAGATAAAAAAAAATGTAAAAGTTTATCCATTGATTGTCTTCTTATAATTAAGTCTAGTTGAGTGGTCAATTTCAATTATATATAGGGTTTCATGTTTTCATTATCAATCAATAAAAACATTTACAGATTCTTTTATGGTAATCAGAGCACATTAACCCTTTTTTTTTCTTTTTCGTCGATCCGACATGATGGCAGGGGACATAGAAAATTCCTCTTTCAAAACCTCCAACGACACAAAACACCTTCATCCAGCCTATTCGGTCAACAACATCAACACAAAGGTTTGAACCCTTGATGGGAAAAAAAAAAGTCTCCTACGCTTAATGGGCAAACTATTCAAGCTTCATGTTCGTGCTTTCAAAGTTTTCGATCACATAGACGGTACCAAACCACCATCAGAATCCTCTAAGTAAACTAATTTATTTATGTATTCTTGTATTTAGTAGTCTTTAGATTTATGATTAGATCGTTTTTTATTACCTATGTCTTCACTAATGATATTATTAGAAGGGTTAATTTTTATAAATTAATTTTCATAAATAATTAGTTAGTTTTATCATATCCGATATATCATTTATTAATCTAGTAATTTAACTAGTTTAGTGCCCGCGCTACGCTCGGGAACACAATTCAAGTGATGCTTTTAAGGATGTTCATGAATGTTCCATTTAGTTTTGAGACAAAACCGTGGTAAAACGGAACACATAATATATTTTTAAAAATTAGATTTTTAGTATAGCAATATTATACTCAAATTAAAGAAAATAAAGTGCTTAGTTTTATTGTGTATTTTATTTTTTTTAAATCATTTAAAAATGTTATGTATATTTATAAAATACTGAGGTCATTAATTGTATGTTATTATTAACTTTATCCATAAGTTTCATTTTTAAACCCTATCAAATATAAACCGAGTCACCACGCCACGCGGTGACAGGGACCACCCCTGGCCGCGTGACGCGGCGTGTCAATGGTGGTGATGGTGTTCGTGGTCGCTGCTACGCGGCCACACTTCCTTTCCTCGTCGCGCGACACGACGAGGTTCTTTCGGCAGAAAGTTTTCTTGTTTTTTGGCCCGGTTCGCTATATAAACACATATTCTCAAACCCTAGCCTCACATGCACCTTAAGGGATGAATAGAAGTCGAAATTCAGGGTTTTTGAGGTGATTTGGAAGCTAAGAACACGAAATTAAGGCGACGGAAGCGCGTGGTTCAAGGATTGTTTCTTGCATCTTCCGGGTTTCTCTAATCCTTTGTTTTTGGTTCTTTCTACCATGTCTTGCAACTTTAATTTCCACTTTATTTTTGTTATAAACATGCTAGGCTAAGCTCTTAAAGCCGCCTAGTCTCTAGATGAATTTATGTTGATTGTTTGAACATGGATTCAGATTGTTTTGATTATGGTTATTATGTTTAAGTAAAAAGTTTATTGCTTTAATTCTTTTGATGCTTATTAGTGTGGTGGAATTGGGTTGGTTGTGATTAATGTTTCCATTGAATCCTTGTTGATTGTCTATGTCATAGGATAGGATTTGATTCAATTCATCGACTGTGTGTTATGAATGTGTTGTGGTTAAATGCATGCTCAAACCATAGGAAACAATAATAGAACCAACTTAATGAAAACGTACTCGCTTGTCTAAGATATCCGTGAGGTGATTAGATGCATTGTTGAATCTTGTTTGTTGATTGCTAGAATAGATATTCGTGAGAATTCAATCTAGGTTTTATTTAGCAAACATGGTTAACAAATCAATTGAATGCTTTAAATTGGCTTTGGGTTTTAAACTGTGAGGTTGGAACTTGCATAAGGTCACTTAATCATAATTAGGTTAGACAACCGTGAGGGCGTTTACCTGTTAAACTAGTTTTCGTAATAACGTGCTAGAAACCTGTAAGTTTCTTTTCGAAAAGAGTCGAGGGTCTTATTTGTGATACTTTCACGTGAATATCTTTGTCACTAGTTCCATAATCAAAACGTCCGTTTTCACGTAAGAATTGCAACATAGAGGAGTCGGGTCTAGGTGGTTCATTTTATTTCAATCACTGTTTTTCGTATTTCGTCCTTCGTGCTAGTTTCCATTTTTCGTAAGTTACTATTTTAGCAATAAACCTCCCATCAAATAATCTTTCTAATTAAAGTTTGTATCTTGTCAGTTGAGTCTTAGTCAGTTAATTTAGCGTAGTATATAGAGTCTATGGGTCGACACCCGGACTTGTAGCTATATTGCATCCGACCGATACACTGCCGGTTGTGTGTGAGTTAGTTCAATTGTCTAGGTTTTATAAATTTAAAGTTTTTTAGTGTCTGTTTTTATATATATGTTTGCACGTATCACTAATCACCAAACTAACACCAATCCACCAATCACCACTCCATCCATACCAACCAACAACACCGATCAACCAACGCCAGCAATCCCCACCGGACCATCTTCTCACCAATCACCACTCCTAGTAACCAAACACTCACAACTCCTCCCCCTAGTCCATCGCACTCATCTCAATAGTCACCCAACCATCCTCCCGCATCAAACGATCACATAATGCAAACCCGAGCTAAAACATGAATAACCAAACCAAATCCTCGGTACAATTTGGCTGCCACTTCTAATATCTCACATGTTCCAACCAATTATAATAAAGAATAGAGAAAAATACAAATTACGTCCTTTACGTCATTTTACCCTCATGTGAGATGCACATGTTGTCTTTTAACAAAGACATTTAACGTCTGTTAGCTTAAAGGACAGGAATGGTAAAAAACAATGAAAATAAGGACGTTATTTGTAGATTATTTTGCTAAAGGACCCAACTTGTACCCATAAACATAAGGGACGTAATTGTAGTTATTGGACCTATTGCCTACGAGCCATGAACAATGAATTTAGTGCATTGCAAATAATTGCTAGCAAATTTGCTATTTCACTCCAGCGAAATTCTGATCGAAATTAGCTAAAAATGACCAATTTATGTTCTAATCATTAACTGGGTTATGAGGTGTGTTCCTAGTCCAACATACTTAGACTTGAAGTTTATTATCATTATCATGTGAGTTATAGATCCCTTATTTCTAATACTTTAAACTGTTTTGGCCGATATGCAAACTAAATTACAAGATTTCAGATAAAGTTTTTATTGCAGCTTGATCCCAACCAAGGGTTCTGCACCTTAGAGCCTGCAATTTTATGACATTTTTATAGGGATTCTGAGACAAGTTCTCTTGATTGTGTTATCACGATTGGTGTTAATGTTAGAGTTTGCATTATATTATGTTATAACTTAAAGATGAAAAAGTAACTAAAGAAACGAAACTTAGGGCCATCAAGAGGACCTATCCGAAAGAAAAGTCGTGCAAGCACCAAATAAAGACATTTCATTTTTGCCATCTATATAGGGCCAACTGAGATGAACCTTAGTATTGGTGAACTAAAGATAAAATATACCCTAAACTGAATGGTTGGGGCCATCTAGAGGAACCAATGTCGCAAGTGGGTGATTTGTCAAAGGCCTAGCTAACATGAAGAAAGTCACTTGACAAGAGGCGAGAAAAGATGTGTCTAGCCCTTTGGTAGACCATGAAAAAACGGATAAAAAAAGATAAAGAAAAGAACGTAAAGATAATAAATATAATGTGTCATATTTGGTATTTGGCTACATTATAAAATTTACGTGTCATATTAGTTTAGCAGGTGAGTTGGTGAATTGCATATATGGCAAGCTACTCGGCAGCTGAAGACTAGCATCCAATGAAGAAGACTTTTAAGGCTTTATTATGTTTATTTGAAAGACAAATATTAATGCTTAAGGATCATGTAATGACGTATTTATGTTTGAAGACTTTCCCCTACAAATGTTTTAATCAGATGAATGATTTAAAATGTTTTATGACGCGTACGACCAACCGTGGATCGGTCAAAAGACTTGGAATAAGCTATTGCATTAAAATTCTATTTGTTATAATGTTGGATTAAGCTATTGTATTTAGTACTTGAGTATCGACTATGGGCATCCAAACTAACCGAAACCGAAAAGACTTGAAATAAATCGTATCCATAACAAAAAAACAAACCAAATTGCAAAATTGCTTTTCGCTTCGGTTACTAACAATATCCAAATTGTGAATCTGGTTTTCGGTAACAAAAAACACGATTTATTCGGTTCGGTTATCTGAATAAATCGTATAAGAATTGGTTTCAACGGATAACCGGACTGCATAATTCTACTAGAGTGGATGAATTCGGTTCGGTCAGACATAAAAAACTCCATAACCAAATAAACCTACTAAAGTAGCTTATTTCGGTTAGATTAGGCCAAAAAATGATTTCACGACCGAATAAAAAGATTTTACAACCTAATAAACCAGACAGAATAAAAAGTTAATTGAATCGCGAAATACCGACATCTAACTTTTTTTTATATACGTATATTACTAATTTTATTTAGGAACACATTTTTTTAAGAAATAAGGAAAATAAAAGTTTGACGGAATATTTTGACAAGTTTTAAAAGTTTTTTTAAAGGGGGTGTAACAAGTATGAAGAGGAATAGCCTAAACGTTTATATATTTATGTAATGAAACAATGTTGTCTTTACGAATAAAACTCATATTTACTGTTTAAACTTTTAAAAATTTTGTATATATATCAAATAATATTTTTAATAAGAACCGGCTTTTTTTGTTAACCGGTTTGGTTGTTAACTTAAACAATTATAATAAGTAATGCTTTTCAGCACCCAAACCCGGTTATTAACCTAACTGGTAATTAGAAAAACCGGTTTTGACCAATGTTGACTTTACTGGTTCTGTTAATCCAAACCGTTTTTCAAGGCAAATTGGCAAAAAATAATCTCAACTAACACCTATTGGCTAAAAATAATCTAAACACGGTTTATTTCCTCCAATGGTCCTAAATCCAACTTTTTTTCCTACAGTCGTCCGTCGTTAAGTGCACTTAACGGCCGATAACTTTTTTCTATTTTTTCCGATCGGGAGAAGGATACGAGTGAATGCTCCAATTGTTGCTCCAAATGATTTAACTCTAACATCAGATTGAAACACCGTTAGAGTTTAAACACCCGATTGAAGACCGTTTTGTCGTTTGGAATACTGGTTCGAGGTAAGATTTACATCAATTGACTTGTATCCTTCTCCCGATCAATATCCACAACATTATTTCGAAATTCGCAAAAAATCGTAAAAAAGTTAACGGCCATTTAGTGCACTTAACAGCGGACTACTGTAGGCCAAAAAAGTTGAATTTGGGACCACTGGAGAGAATAAACTGAGTTGGGATTATTTTTGGCCAATAAATGTTAGTTAGGATTATTTTAAGCCAATTTACCTTTTTAAAACCAATATTTGCACCTAGCACTCTAGCAAATCCAAACTAGGCCCAAATTCAGGTAAACCCCTCCACTGCTCCACATAACCAACACAAACTTCAAATAACAACTCATATGGCATGAAAACACTCTGGGATTTAGAAGACAAATGAAAGCTTTCAACACAAGAAGTTGCGGCGCAGCGGCGTATAGGAGGAGATACACCAAACACATTAAAGACACTGGCGGTGTGGTTGGGTCATTGGGGGCAAACGGGTCAAGAAGTCCAAGGCTAAAAGTGAAGAAGGGTTTGACTCAAGTTCCTACAGCAAGGCTAGTCAATGAGATTGGCATTTAAGTGCGACCGAAAAGGGAAGCAAAATCCGTTGCTTACTACTTTACTAGAGGTGGTGGCCTAGCCATAACATAATCATAATAAAGGTGTGAACGGATCAGGTAACAGGTCAAACAGATGGTAACTTGAAACTAGTCACTTTTATAGAAGTGTTTTTAGACCATTTTAATGAAACACCAACAATAATCACTATCACTATAATAATAATAATCTAAATAGCAAGGGCGGCTCAAGGGGGACTGAAATAAAGTAAATGCTTTGGCCTCTCAAATTCTAAAACAATAAATGTACATGTATGTGGCCTATAGCAAGTGCTTTAAGATTGTTGAAGAATGAAGATGGTGTTTGTGGCCTATAATTATGCATACACAGATGTTAAAGGCTATAGGATTGACAGCAATTTTTTATATGAAAAAGGCTTAAATTTTAGTATCTGTTTGCGCCCCCAAAAAGCTTAAGACAGTAAAATAGATACAGACCGTGTATCATTCATCTTATCAAGTAACTAAAAAGTCGAATCATTTTTGTGAGATTGTAGGAACAAACCACAGTAAAAGAGCTACTTTGCGAGATCTTTTATAGTTTGTATTCTTTTTTCGTTCATGTTGGTATCAAAATACGAGTGTAACTATCCACTTCTTTTTCCTTTGAAGTGTAAGATCATGAGCACATTTTTGCATAAATATTAGAATTCACGCGCAGTGGGGGAACTTGTATGTTCACTAAACATGAAAGTATAAAATTTATAAAACATCAAGAAATTAGACATACAGGAAAAATGTTTCAGACAATAAAATGGAAACAAATATATAAACATCAATGATGTGGACTTCAACTTTACAAATAAATTCACACGTTGACACAGATCCGATGACTCGGTTGTTCTTTGATGATAATCAAAGATCAAACTCAAGAAACAATCAAGTTCACACAGGCAAATTATCGATGTGTGTTTGATTACAAGGGGAGATATGAACTTACAGTTGTTCATGCAAGTGAGTCTATCAACGGTTCTCTGGCTTCCTGTATTGATTGATTATGGTAGTAGAAGTATAAAGCCAATTGCGCAAGTCCCAGAACAGTCCCTATACCGTTTGGAACCTATAATTCAAACAAAAAACAAAGTTAGAATGCTAATTATTATCCGACAAAAAAAATAGAACTGTGCTTTGATGAAAGTGCTTACATAAATGAATGGATCGAAATTGAATACTCCATATAACAAAAATGAAGTGCTCATCAAGAAAGTGGATAGTGAGAGGTAAAATGGCATGAACTCGACACTTTTGGTCTGAACCACTACGGTCTGGAACAAAAATAAGATAGCAATTAAAGTTATGAAATTTAACCAAAATGATTAGATTATAATGCAAGTTTCGCAGGAAAGAACATACCATTATTGACAATGGGGAAGCAAACATTGATATGAGGGTAGCACAGCTCAAAAACCCGATAATTAAATGCCTAAGTTCAAGATCAGTAACAAGCAAACTCCCAATCGCAATGACTGCAAATAGACCGAAAACTCCCAGCAGTAATGCAGACATTTTGAACTGCAAAGATGAATTCAATTCAATATTTAAATTATTTTGATACCTATCTAAAAATTTATAGGTATCCTGTATCCTAACCTTTTTGTGTTTGTCGGCATGTGTTATATAGATAATTACATATGATAATTGGAAAACCGCACCAACAGAATTAACGGTTGTAACCAACAAATTATCATATGATATGAACGGGCAGCCATACCAGGCACAGATAAAGCAGTTCAAGAGGGCATAAACGTATGGGATCCCGGAGAACTGTTCTGTTGATTGGTTTCTGATGATCCTTCGAAAAGTTGGTCTGGAGATAAAGATAGTCTTATATGTTAGGTTTTAATCAAAGTAGTTGTTGGCATATTCATATCGAATAAACCGCAATTTGCGAGTTTTGTTCATACTTACATGGGTGACACAAAGAGCCCAAAAGCAAATATGTTCCCTGCAAAAAGTAGTAAAAGAATTTGCATCATTAGTATTGCTTTTTAAGATCAAATATGAAAGACAAGATCATAAGATGCATTGAAATACTTTTGTGGTGCAAATGTTCTGGTTTATGTTCATATCAAATTCCAAAATCTTATGATTGCTTATTTGAGCTAATTTATAACTTCTTAACTTTTGGAAAAGTTAAAAGTTGTTTGACAAACTATAAGTTTTGACGGGAAAAGTTAATAAAGTGCCACCTGACTTGTTAACTTATAACTTATTAACTTTTGAAAAAGTTAAAAAGAGGTTAAAAGGTGTTTAACAAACTATTAGTTGTGATGGAAAAAGCTAATAAATCAGTGTCACCTGACTTATTAACTTCTGTAGTTCTGTATGTAAGAAGTCAAAAGGAGAAAAAAAAAAAAAAAAAAAAAGCAATCCCAAACAACCCCAAAATCAAATTTTGTTGTCCCCAACCCTAAAAGCAAATATATTCCGGTTGTGGAAATTGAAGTTACAAACAAAACAAAGGAGATAAAATACAATTGAATAAAATCCCTAATTCATCACGTATGAACCAACCCTAAAAGCTAAATTTCTTCCTACATGAAAATTATTGTCACTTCCGTAATGAAATTGATAACCTCAAAAGAAGAAAACAAACCACATTGCACAGCAATTTCTACATCAAATCACACACACTTAAACAAAGAAATATCAAGAACAACGCACCAGCAATTCCAGCAGCCTGCTTAAACGCTTCGAACGTTTGAGGCGAAACCAAAGCAGCCATTGATAACCTGTTGTTCTTCACCTCTCAATTTATTCAATCGGAAACATTACCTGTGTACAATTCGACGTGTTTTGAATTCAAATTGCAACGAATTTAAGATCAGGTTGAAAGCGCAAGATGATGATGATCCCGCAAAAGTGCAATATGAAGAAGATGTGGCTCGTGATTTGCAAGCCTGTAGTCAACTTGGGTTCAATATCCAGCTGTTTGTTACCCAAATGGACTTGTAGTTTTTTGTCAATGTTTCTGTAGCCCTTAAAGTTTTTAAACTTTTTATTTATGTTCTTGCCTTTTTATCATTTTTTTGTTTATATACCATGAAAGAAAATAGTCTCTATCTGGTTTTTAACTTTTTGTATATTAAGTTATAGATATTGTCCCTGAACTATGTCAAGTTTTACTGATTTTGTTTTAATGTTTATAATTACATCTTTGTGTTTTTTTATTTGAAAACTTGTGATGGTTTATGTGATTTGAATGATGATATTTTAACTTGTGATCCTTATGTCCTTTTCTTCTGGGTTTAAAGATTCGTTGATTTTTATTGTTGGTTTGGTTTTTAGTAATGCTATATCCTAAGAACTAAGTTGACAACTCTAGGATAACGGGAATTTTTTTAACTTTATTTAAGACATGTAATCAGAAGAATCAAAAGGTTAAACAAAAAAACTAGAGAACTTGAAACTCTACCCTCCACCCCCACCCTCACACTTCTCAATAATGGTTAAACATTGATGTAGACAACTCATAAAGTTCAATCATATGATTAAATACCTAACTTAAACACAATAAAACCACGAAAACAAAGTAAGCAATTCTAACATGTGTTTTTGTTCAAAAAATACCAAATCAAACAATTAGAATAGAAAGATGATCAAACATGCAACACCATCCCATAACTAGTATTCATCAACATTAGAAAGTAGTAATTAACAAAAATTCTGAATAGCATTAACACCATGTGATTAAACAAACTGAAAACTAGTCTTGTCATCAATATTAAATCCATACCTGGGTAGTTTTTAAGGATTATAATTGATAAGATCGATTCAAAAGTCAGAAACCAGTAAATCCATAACCAAGAACTATGACTATCTATATGACTATATTTGGCCAAATTTCATGTGTGTTTTTTGTTGAAGATGAAGCTCGGCATACATTGATGGTTTATTTTTAGTAATCTGGTATGCTTTTGTTCTTTGGTTATTCTTGCTATGATCATTCTTTGTTGATGGGAGCTTTGAGTCTTTTACTGAAGTCTTTGATCTTGTGGATGTTATTAGTAACTCAATTGGAGCTTAGCGACCCAACCCTATCAAACTACATTCAGAGTTTGTACGTCTTTATACAAGTCTTTGGTGTTAAGTGGGCATGTAGTTTGTCCATAAGGAGATCATACATGTTTATAAAAAAATTTGTTGATCAACGAAGTGAGGGTGAACAGTAAACACATGTTAAACATGGTACATCTTTATACATATTTTTGTTATCACGTCACCTCCCGGTGAGTACAGATTCAATCACTAACGTTTAAAAGAAGAATTTTATACAAAGATAGAACCAACTCTAAGATCGATACCAAATGGCGAATGGCTTTGTCTAGTTAGTAGCACTCCTAGGTTGTGTCAAACGAAATAGAAACATGGAGGGTTGAGACATAAAATAGAGTATTTATAAAAGAACTCACGTGTTGAAACTCCCATCTAAAAATAACTCCTCACTCAAATTACATACCTCACTTACCCGATAGGGCATCCCATTGCTATGTTTATGCTTATGTTTTATTTAAGACAATGTTCACATTTTTATGTTAGACAATGTTTATTTTTATATTTTAAAGAGAATGTTTGAATGATTCCGTTGTATGTTTAACTGGAATTTTAGTTTATGAATTGTGTAGTCATGTGTAAACCCAACCATGAGCCTTCCTAAAAGCAAGGTCTTGCACTTTTGGTACTAAGGAAGCAAGAGAATTGCATAAAAGTTAAATTTTAAATTACAAATTTTCAATTTCAGAAACTGATGATATGTATAAAATTATGCATAGTTTTTTCACAATTAATACGAATTTGATTGTTAATCAGTTGTAAATTCATTAGTTCAAGTACTTAGTTGGTGTTTTCATGAAATTACAGCTAAGACAACCCGAGGAAAAGATGTGTTTCAGTGAAACATTGATCAGGTCCAAGATCAAGCACAACCACGGTCCAACCAAGCATGATCGTGCTTAGCCTACGAGCCCGAAAGCACAGACAGTGCACCAAATAGTGTTGCTCATTTTAACCAATGCATGATCATGCTCAATTCAAGCACGATCATCAGATGATAGTGCGTGTTCATCAAAAGATTGTGTCGGCCACTAAGACCCAAGCACGATCATGCTTAATCTGAGCACGGTCGTGCTTGACCACCTTGACACGTGAATCAAGACTTTGCTTAAAATGGTAACTTCGTCAAGTGTACGGATGAAAAATAAACACAAGACTTTGCTTAAAATGGTAACTTCGTCAAGTGCACGGATGAAAAATAAACACTGTAGCAACCAACACTCTCTTGAGCACTACCGTGCCCTACTAATAAACCCCATTTTCAACCATTTCGGCTTGTTGAGTGAGAAGCCATTTTCACTTACAACCAACCATTTTTAGTATTCTTAAAGTCCTTGGAAGCCATAAAAGATTAAAGAATCATCTAGCCTTCACCTTTTTCTAGTGGTTAGCATTTTAGTAGATTTTAACATGCTGTTAGGTAGTTTAATAATCTTTGTTGTAGTTTTTGTAAGCCTTATAGGCTAAATATTATTATTTGTAGATTAGGATGAAGCTTTTTTTCTAATTTGATTATGAACATGTAATCAATTTGGTGATGGTTTATGGTAAGAACCATGAAGAAGTGATGATATTATTCAAATGATGTTGTGTATTTGTCTAAGTAGATTGTCATTTGATGTTGATGATGTTAGGATTATGATATGTTGGAAAACCCATCTTGCTAGTTTATCTTTAGTTATTAACATGAAAAGAAATAAATTGGACTTAAGTGTATGATTTTAGGTGATTAGGATGTGTTTATCGTTATAGTTTTTAAAAAAAAATCATTTTAGGTAGATATTCTTGATTGGATTCTAGTTATATTTTAGGAAATTGATCTCCCAAATATTGTTCTTATCCATTTATTTGTGTAGATTATTAATCTAGATAATATCTTATTTTACTTGTAGTATCCCATTAGTATATTATTTTATTCTTTATGCCAAATTAGTTTTATTTGATCAGTTGACCATTAACAATTTTCACTATCGATAGCCATCGGTCCTCGAACTGATATCCCGTTGTTAACTTTTACCATATTACTAATCAGTATCCAAATTGTGAATTTGGTTTTCGATAACAAAAAACATGATTTATCTGACCCCGGTCCGACTACTAAAATTATAATATCGGTTCGGTGTCTGGTCCGGTTTTTAAAACATTGGACATATATGATTTGATTTATCAATAGAGCGACTAAAGAGGCAAAATGCCACTAGATTGAAAATCATAAGAGGGGTTAACATGTAATAACTCAAAAGTTTAAGAAGCCCATTTACAAATTAGTCATAATTTGTAGATCATTCACGTAACTTCCGCAAACTACCAAATTATATTACTTTAAAGTGCAAGTTGACAAAAATGAATTTGCAATGCAACACGTTTTTATTTAAATAGTAGATAACTTATATTATAATTATATACCATTAAAAAACATAACTGATAAGCTTGACAGGTATGCATTCAAATAATTTAATAAAGATATCAAGGCACGTTGTAAATTCCATTGTTATAAAACTGTTCACGTTTGGAAGTTGGAACTTTTTTTAAAGAATTTTGATTTAATTAAACACGGTTTGTTACATGTTTATAAACTAGATTGAATCGTTCAAATCGGTCTGGTCAGACCAGAACGAGATCGTAGTTGAATCTGATTAATATTAAAATATATATTTTTGTGTTTGATTTTCTTGGATTTTATGTTTACATCTATTTATTTTTGTGTTTTTTGTAATAAAAGGCGAGATGTTGATGTTTTAAGTGATGAAGATGATGAACTCGTTTTATTTTGGCGTTAAAAGTTAAAACATGTTTAAATTATGATTTTTTGGTGATTCTTGCTTGGATTATTACTTTTTCGTTATAACTTAGCATCATTAAACTTATGCTGTGTTTAAATTAGAATTCTTATGGTATTACGTTGATAGATATATATATTCCATCCAACCTTGGTCTGATCAGTAAAATTATAATATCGGTTCAGTGTCCGGTCTAGTTTTCAAAATATTGGTAAATTCAAAGATAAACTAGTTTCATGACACGGGGCGGCCGGGTGTTTGTTGACACGTTTCGATTTCGAAATGTGTCATGCGTTGCGGTGACAACAACCCTTTTTCTACTTCGTTTATTATGGGATGCTAGCACGACACGACAAAACATATTTATCATCTTTTAAAACCTTGTTTTTAGTGTTTAATGAATTTACTAATTTGAAGGTATACAATGATCAGTTGGATAATACGTAGTTTAATTTATTGATAGGATGTACACTTAAAATAGACCAATTTGAGACCGTTAATATTTTGATATGTATATCTATGTCTTATATATACATTCTAATAAAATAGGATTTTAGATATCACGACATATATATACATTCTAATAAAATAGGATTTTAGATACCACATGACATTCAATGAAGCCTCTTCTACTTTGAATTTCCCGCTCGTTTTTTCAAGGCAAAAAATAAACGCGGATCCTAATTCGTATGTGTATCTTAATGCTTGAATTCAATTAGACCCGCATATATATTTCTTAAACCTAGAAGGTATATTGGTTTTCACTGGTCCTAACTATTATATTTTGTCTTCTATCGGTCCAACTATTGAATTGGCTGCCAACGGTCCCAACTTTTATCACTTTGGTAACCACTGGTCTTAAATTTTTTTTAACGCCGTTAAATTTTTTCCAAATTCAATACCGATGTTATAAGTCTTTTGATCGGAACGATAATATAAGTCGATTGATGAAAAAGTTACCTCAAAACGGCGCTTTGAACAACGAAATAGTGCTTCAATCGGGTGTTTAAACCTAACGGTGCTTCAATCGGATGTAAAAATTTTATCGTTCAGAGAGCCTTTTCGAGAAAAATTTAACATCAATCGACACGTATTATCCTTCCGAACAAAAGGTCTAAACATCGGTCTTGAATTTGGAAAAAACTTAACGGCGTTAAAAAAATTTAACGACGGGACCAGTGGTTACCAAAGTGATAAAAGTTGGGACCGTTAACAACCAATTTAATAGTTGGGACCAGTAGAAGACAAAAGGTAATAGTTAGGACTAGTGAAAACCAATATACCAACCTAGAATTGTATTCATTTGTTTTGAAGTATACCAAAATTTCAAGCCCTAAGATTTTCTTCAACGGCCGCTTCACGTTTCTTCATCAACCATGTTCATTTGTTAATCCATGGTAATGCTAATGTACCAGAACACTCAGCCTCACTCGTTTTTTTACCAATCACGTAATCGGTTTCGAATAGGTAGTGATTGAAAGAGCAAAGATAATGTGATTGACAATGAAATTGTCCTTCTTTTTTTACCAGAACACCTTGACGTAATGATTTCTCTATTGGAACGTTTATGGTTTTGATTGATGATGAAGCTCATTAAGTTAAAGAAAATTAAGTGAGATGATGTATGGAATATACTTTTCTTATGATATTGTGAATATTAACTTTCTCATGTCAAGAAAGAGTTGAAACCCTATGTTGCATTTTTATTTGCTACTTTTAAACATATAGTTATGACAATAAGGTTTGATTTCTCATTTTAATGAGAAGGATTTAAGTTGCTAGGACAAACTTTATCCATGACAACCTATTATATTGAATTGTACAGGTTTAGTGTCCGGTCTGGTTTTCAATTATTAACTTTATCCATGACGACCTATTATATTGAATTGTACAGGATTTAAGTTGCTAGGACAAACTTTATCCATGACGACCTATGATATTGTGAATATTAACTTTCTCATTTTTATTTGCTACTTTTAAACTATAAACTTATGTTGTGTTTAAATTAGAATTATTATGGTATTACTTTGATAAATATATATTTCATCCAACCTTGGTCCGACCAGTAAAATTATAATATCGGTTTAGTGTCCGGTCTGGTTTTCAAAATATTTGTAAACTAGATTAGTACCCGTGTACTACACGGATTTTAGTTTTATAGTTTTAACTCAATTTAGATGTCAAATTTATTTTTAACATATCTCTTATTAAATCAATTTTGATATTTACAAATATATTCATATAAAAAATCATATGTACAATAAAGGATATGATTTATAATAGTTGGTAAATTTTTATTTGAACATATCATGTTAGGAGATAATTCATGATAATTGGTACTTATCGAGTTAAGATATAGATAATGATAATTGGTAGATTTTGTATTTGAACATATCAGGTTAGGAGATAATTGATGATAATTTGTGAATTTTTAGTTTAAACATATCGGGTTATTTCGAATATGGAGCATACCATGACCCGTCTAAAAATTCTCCATCAAATTAATTTAGAACATGACACCTAAGCAAAATCCTATGTGGAGTAGTTATATTGGTGACATGTGGATGAGTTACTCAATTATTAGAATAGGTAGATTCAAAGATAAACTAGTTTCATGACACGGGGAAAAGAAATAACGAATACATGTAGAAAAGAAAAAGTGATCATGGTTTTTAATTTAATGGAAACTAACATATCATGAAATTAAAAGGGGAAATTGGATTTTATTAATCTTAAATTTTACATATTTGTCATTATTAAGGGGCTATATGGCAAATTTTGAATCATTAAGTGCTGAATGGTTAAGAGGTCTGAACCATTAAGAGGTTCCATCAATGAGAGCGATTGTGGGGTAGAACTTCAGATGAGTATAAAGTTAGCATATGCTCCATTCAGTTTCATTCAGCATCTCTCAGTCTCTTAACCATTCAGCACTTAACTGAACCATTCAGAGATTCTTTTTTTCTGAAACAAACGCTCTGAATGTTGAATGGTTAAGCACTGAACTGAACCGTTAAAAGGTAAACAAACAGCCCCTTAACTTTTATTTAAGTGGTCACCATTGAGCCTTCCGTTAACCTTGACTAACTCTGTGTAAAATTACTTACGTGGCATCCATGTGGCAGCTGATGATCTGACGTGCTTTTTATTTTTAGTAAAATTGGATTATATTAATCCCGACTATCACCTATTGGTCATTATTAATCCCAAATTTACTATTGGTCATTATTAGTCTCAACACAAACACAAACACAAACAAACCTTAACTAAGATATGATGTGCCATCATACAAACACAAACAAAACGTATGTCTCAGTTGAAATCGTTGAGCATTCGTATGATTTTCTCAAATTCAATGTAATAGGACAAGATACAATTGAACCTTAACTCCGTTCTCACACTTCATCTTGCGTCTTGTTCTAATACTTTGAATTAGATAAAATCATACGAATGTTCAACAATTTCAACTGAGACATACGGTTTGTTTGTGTTTGTATGATGGTCGATCATATCTCAGTTAAGGTTTGTTTGTGTTTGTGTTGGGATTAATATGACCAATAGTAAAGTTGGGATTAATAATGACCAATTGGTGAAAGTTGGGATTAATAAAATCCAATTCACTAAAATTAAAAAACAAGCCAGCTGCCACATGGATGCCACGTCAACAATTTTAGACGGAGTTAGTCCAAGGTTAACGGAAGGCTCAATGGTGGCTACTTAAGTGAAAATTGAGATTAATAATTGCCAATAGTAAAATTGGGATTAATAATGAGAAATAAATAAAAGTTAAGATTAATAAAATCCAATTTTCCAATAATAATGGAGAAAACAAAACACTTTCCTAACTAATATCATGCATAACAATTAATCCAATATCATGCGATGTAAGGTACGTATTGTAGCATGTGTTTCTTTTCCCAAATCCTAGTAGTGATTATGAGGAAACGCATTCTCCTGTAGTGTATGTGATAACACTTAATGTTCATTCGGCCTCACTATCTCAGATGAACTTCGTATGAAAGATATACATGTCGTCATTGCATACTTGTATGCGAAATTAGATATTGATATCTACATGAAAATCTCAAAAGGGTTAAAAATGCCAGAAGCATCATAATTAGTACCCTCGAATGCTAGATCTTTTTATAGGCTCAAACAATCTACTCATATATAGTATAATCAACTAAGTAAATAGCTTGTGGTATAATCAAATGTGTCCTTACTCAACTTATTCATTTCTCGACTTGTTCAAATGTATATGTTATGGATGTGTCATCAATTAGTTGGACCGAGTAAAAAAAATTAGCCTTACTATAATCTACGAAGACAATGCAGCATGAATCATTCAAATTTAAGAAGACTACATTGAAGATCAAGTCAAACAATTATCTTAAAAGACTATACAGTAAAAAGATAGATACACGTTAAATTGATGGGGAACTTTATACATGCTACATTCTTTTTGCTTTAACTAATTTTTTTCCCACTGAGTTTTCTTAGTAGGGTTTTTAATGAGGTAACTTTCCTGATCCAGTAGAATCATTTTGTAATAAAGGATAGGTCATGATGTACCGATTTAACATCCTTTCAACGTATGACGTTAATAATGTATAATGAGTAGTAATATGTTTGAAGGGGAGTGTTATGAAACTCTTAGTTGAATACACCATATGCAGACATAGTTCCTATTGGGATATAAGGATGATGCTACCTTCAACACTTATGTAATTTCTGAACTAGTTCAAGTGCTTGCTACAAGTCCAAGATTGATTGCACAGAATAGATGTTGAATTCTGTGTAATCAAGTTCCACATGCTGAAACACTGTAGCTGTTGAAAGACAGTTTACAGCGAGTAATTCCACCAGCTGGAGATCTTTAAGAGAGACAAAGCTTTCAGAGATGAATGCTAGTTGAGACACCACAACATACAGCACATGCAAAAGATTTGCTGCAAGTTTTTCTTTTGTGTACTATCCAATAGGAATTCATATTCATAGCATGTCATGTTATGAATATATCAATGGCTGTAGTTTGTCATTGGTCCTTTTGTCGAGAATATATGGCTAGTCTCTGTTTTAGACTAGTATATTGAACCCTATGGTGGCTTCTATTGATTAAGTACAAAAAATAGTACCTAAAGAACACTCAAAGTATTCTTAAGAAGATAACATGAAACTAGAGACCGAATCAAAGGCTTTAAGATTTCTAAGAATGAGTATCCCAAACTCTATAATCCATGGCTTCAAAAACTACAAGTCAGCCAAAGGTCTTTGGGATACTTTCAAGTCAAGATATGAAGGTAATGAAGAGCCCAAAGAGAACAAGAGATATGTTCTAAAGCAAATATTTAAGAACTTCAATCGTCTTCTTGGTAAAAGAAGCTCAAATCACTTTTGACAACAATGAATAGAAAATCGGATGTAGAAAAGAGATTAGTAGCCTAGATATTGAACCCTAGAGACATTACGAATAGAAAAACTAACTCACCTGGGACTTTCAATAAGTTATTTAATGAATGGGGGGTCTAAATAACCCATGAAATGTAAATAACTTTTAAAATTAAAATTAAATTACATAAACTTAAACAACTTTAAGACAAGAAAATCAAAGACTTTGATTTAAAGGTAATAACAGAGAAAATACCACCTAGATGAATCTGAATTGCGACTTATGGATTTGATTTGGTTTTTTAAGTGTGATGAAATTGATCTTCTAAGGATGCAAACCCTAAGAAGTCTATCGGATCCCGGATCGTTCTCCGAGTGTCACGAAAAGGAATCCTAAAGGCACGTGTTAAACCATCGGTTAAGTCGAATTACATATGGTCTCTCCAATAGTACTAGCATACCCAAAAGATTGTTAATTTCTCAATCTAACTAACTCAATACATTACTATGCATAGGGATGTCAACGAGGTGGATATGGGGCATACCCGCGGGTAATCGGGTATACCCATTAATAACTCAAAACGTACCCGTCGGGTATATACAATACATCATAATTTCAAAATGAAATGATACTTCAATTTACCATTGTATCATATTTAATAATACCATAATTTATAAAGAAATTAAAAATATATAACGAGATACATCATATATTTTAGTTAACAATTTATTTAACTAACATAAAATAAAAAAACAATTAAGCAAACATAATATATACATAAAAAATATTAAATTATTTTCGGGTATGTTAACGGGTAAACGGGTATGACTAATCGGGTAATCGGGTCGGGTAAACGGGTATACAAGGCAATCCCATACTCGTCCCATACCCGTGAAATTTTTTGTTCTTAATCTCATACCCGACCCTATACCCGTTTATCCGTCCCCGTACCCGTCCCAAATGTCTCGGGTTTCGGGTTTCTCCATCGGGTTCGGGTTTGATTGTCATCCCTAACTATGCAAGTGGTAACATGTAAATGAAATATCAAACACAATTAACAATGTAATCGCGTAATTGGGCAAACTTCCTCTCTGACCGTTTTATTCTTAAATGCTTAACTAAAAAGACTAATTGTCTAACTTTTATCTTTCAGTCACAAGTTAGGTAGTTAAGTAAAGTTTCAAGTAATCAATTTTATCAATTCTAATGATCACATTTAGAAATTCATTACACAATCAAGAACATGAAGTAAATGACTTGGATACGAGAATTTATTTGATAATTAATCAACAATTCAAGTTAAGAACATGGTAAAAACATCCAAGATCACTACTTTAATAAGCAATACACATCCAATATATTAAAACATGTACTTTATACTAATGGTTGACTGGGATTCATTCCCCTATGTGTCGTATTTGCGAAAGTTTTTATCCGACAAGAAGATGGTTGTATCCCTCGTTGATATTGAGGTTAATGAAAAGTTGAATTATGTTGAACAATTAGACAGGAAGGAGAAACAATTGAGAAACAAGGTAATAAAAAAAGTTAAAATGCAATGCAAGCACCAGAAAAGTCAATACGCCACTCGGGAATCTGAAGAAGAAATAAGGAAGTACACCTATAGACTTTGAAAATTAGCATGTTTCAAGGATGAAACCTAAATAAGTAGTGAGAGAAAATAGAGAAACTTGGATATGCATGTGAAGATTTTTGGTGAACTGATTGAGAATCTGAGTGTTTATGAATCATAACACCAATGATGTGACATATGCCCTAAAACCAAACTCGAATGCCCGACTTGAACCCGAAATTATCTATCTTAAATATATTCGTATTTATTTCTCCTTTAAATGTAATGCGTTGTTATTAATATATATATATATATATATATATATGTATATATAAATATGTTGAGCGTTATGTTTTTTTTCGCCTTTAATTTCTAACGACCAAATTATTAACCAACGTATACTAATTAATTACTAGTTATAGTAAATTATATCTCAATATATATATATATATATATATATATATATATATATATATATATATATATTGTATTTGATAAAAGAGATTTAATAAAAATAAAAAATATTAAAGTCTCAAAATAACTTTCCAACGTCTAAAACGAGCTAAAGATATAAAAACGACACTTATATAAATGTTACGTCTCAACTCAGTTAAGTTAGTTAGTTAGTTAATATAATTTATAAACTAACTTTGTGCCAAAACTGTCAATTCTTAAACTTATATTAAAACTTATACTATCTAAAAAATAATAATGAAACTAAAAGGGCCATTATTGTAAATATAAAAAACCAGCCCATTTCCCATCAACCCCCGCAAATCCAGCGCCCAAATTCCGACTACTTGGCCGAAATATCCCAAACTCCGATGAAGTGTATTTTGTGTGTTTTTGTCACTTTTAACTCAATCTAAACTATATAAAATCTTCCTAGCCTTATTCTAAGTGTTCTTCGAACTCTTTATCACTTCCTAAGCACCAATTTACTAGTTTTAATCAAATCAAAATGGTAAGTCATTAAACCTAAATAATCAATTGTTGCTTTAACGCTCAATTCATTAAATTAATTGATCCAAAACGTTGTCGGTATCATTTCTAACATTCTCCTTCAGTTCAATTGTAACAAATTCATGTTTTGATTATCTAACGAACTTCTTGTTCTTCATCACAAAAATCGTATATGTTCTTCATCCAATCATTGATTTAATCGGCAATTGAGTTGGGGCTTTCGTTTGACGTGTCATAAGGAGTGATTCTACAAGTGCAATTGAATTTTAACAACCTCTAAGTACCATTTTGATCCGCAACCCATCGCTATTGCTCTTCATTTTCTTTGATCCAATTCGTTGCCAATCAAGTAAGTGTTTTAGGTTAAAATGATCTTTATCATGTCATGATCAATAGCTCTATGTTTAACTTCTATATCTCGATCGAAATCGTGTTGTAATTCGTGAATTCATGTTCTAGGGTTTATATGGAATTGGGTTTTTGTTTAAAAATGTGTTAAAACCATTTCCAAACCAATTTAAAGCAAAAATGAAATCTAGTGCGGCTGGTAGGTAGTGTTTTCTGTGATCAGAAAGGTCACTGGTTCAAAACCAGGGACAAACATACACTTTTAAATTTTTGTTTAATAACTTCATTAACCAAATTTTATCATTTATCCTAAACCTAATACTAATACCAAATCATATATTTAAAAAAAATGCTAAAATCTTATAAAATATCCCAAAACCATATTTTTATATAAAATTAGTTTTATAAATTACGAATACTTTAAATCCTTTAAAATACAATAAAAATGTATTTTATATTTTTAAAATACATACAGAATTTAAATAATAGATTGTACAACTAAGACTTTTATATGGACTTTGGTATACTTTAAAATTTTGTTACATGTTTTAAAGTATTTCTAAAATATATATCATACTTTTTGACATTTTATATGTGTTGTTAAAAATATATATTATTAGAGTTTCAATCGTTTATCAATTTAACTATTATTACTATTTCTATCGTTATGAATAAATGATCTTATATATTTTTAGTCATTAACGAGAAACCCCAAATCTCAATTCGAAACCCTAGAATTCCAAATTACCTTAGATTCCTATTATTCTGATTCTAGTCTTCTCTACTATATGTTTGATAAGTTACGACTGTCATTTACTTAGGTGTATTAGTATTTGGGCAATCATCGATTCCATTTAAGATATTTGCTATTTATTTCGAGCCCATGCTCTAAGGTGAGTACACTCACTCCCTTTTTTACCTTTACGTTTTGGGGCTGAAATATGTGTTATATTACTATACCATGTTTTCTATTTTTCAATTTGTTTTCTAAAAGAGATCATAAAATGTGTTAGTCTTGACTCGTGACAAGATGCAATCTTATGTGGTAGTTTAAAATAGTTTGTTGGTTGGTAATCCCACCAGTACAATGTTAGCGCTAATGGTTTGACAAACCCACCTGCCTGGACAACATCGATAGGCGATTTAAACCCGACCATTCTAATTCCATGTTTACTATGTTTGCTATGCTATGACGGTTGTTGCTATACTATGATGCTAGTTGCTATGCCATGTCCCTAAGCTGCTAATTGATTATTAATAACTTATAAATCAAGACGGTTAATTGACAGTTGGTTAAAAGTTATCTTTAATCAAATACGTGAGTTGGTTCCTCATGTCAACATAGCTAAAACGAGAAGTTGTGGATTCTATGTGATTGTGTTCTATTCTAGGGGTCATGGCTGAGTAATATTTACAAAATGACTATGCATGTAAGGTTGCACAACATTTTATGATGATCTCGGATTTCCATATTATTATTTACAAATTGTGTCTTTACTCACTAGCTTTCAATAGCTAAGTTTATTTTCACATATTCAGGTGATGATGTTATTGCTATTTATTCAAGACATATGATTCCTTAGACTTAGAGAAAAATATTAAAGACTATTGCATTTACTATTTCAGTTATTGCTTTGTTGTTTTTATTTAAATCTTAGGTTCCAAAAACTTATGTTAATCATTATTATACTTTAATAAAAGTGTGGCATGTTCTTTGTTTACTAAGATATCCACTTCTATGACAACCCGGTGTTTCTGCCATCGGGTGGGGTGTCACAAATGAAAGAGCAAGAAATCCAGGTAAGAACCATTTTCCAAACACCTCTTTAGATATGGAAACAATTCAAGGGTTTTGGGGGTTTTGATCGAAAAGCTGCAAAGAATCACAAAAATGTCACATTTTTATGTTGGAAAGAGTAGATTAATGAAGAATGAATATTTTGGGTGAAAATGAGTTGGTCCATCGTTAAACATCGACCAGCGCTTTTAAATGTTCAAGCAACAAATTTAAATATTCAAAGATTTTAACGAAAATATAATTTCGGTGGTATCAGACTTTGGGAGCGTGCGTGTATGAGACATGAGACCGAGCGAATATGATTAGCGAATTTATCCGAAAGAAAGTTCAAAGTTACTAAGCGAATAAGTGCGCAAAAATGCTATAAAAATTTCTACCGAATATATAAATTCACACCACTGAATTTATGAGCGAATTTATAAACTTGCACCAACGAATATGTGAGTGAAAATAATAGAGAATGACCAAATTACATGTTAATCATTATGCAAGTCGTGTGGTGTGTTCCTAGTTTAAGATACTTAGACTCAAAGCTTATTAGCATAATCAGGGTTACCCCTTGGACCCCGTTTAAAGATAAAGATTTCTCAAACCGACATCCCTATTGACCTACGAGGACAATATTATATTATGTATAACTTAAAGACAAAGAAATTAAAAGAATGCTAATTTGGGGCCATTAAGAGGACCCATATGGAGGGCCTAGGGTCCATCCATAAGACAAAAGACTTGCAAGCTAAGACGATTATATTTGTTGCATTCCCCCTTAAGACAACATCTCCTTGTGTGGTTCTTAAGACAAACACAGGCTAGTGCCATGTTCGGGTTTTGCCTAGTGCATGCACTAAGACGAGTTTTGCATTGTGCAAGCTCTAAGATAGAATTGACGGATGAAACTTGAAAAATCTATATTTGAAAATACAAGAATAAGAATAAAGATCAAACTATTAATTGTTTGGATCAAGAAAGGCAAAAATAAGAATAATTGAATAAACATCAAGAAATATATTTTTTTATTATATCGAACTATTAATTGTTTTGAGTGCCTATTTACATAAGAAAGATATAAAACTAGAACTTACTAAACGAAGCTGATTTTTGTATGCATATTAGTTTGACAAATGAGATAGTGAATCAAGATGGATGACATGGATAGCAGAATACTCGTCATATTAAGACTGGTATCCAATTTCAGAAGATTATTAATATGACTTTTTGTCTTATAGTCTCTCATTATGTATTTATGTTTTAAGACTATTTCCATTGTAATGTTTTAACTTAATAAATGTTATAAATCTGTTTTATATTGTGCATGATCAACTATGAGGTCTCCTAGAAACATGACACTACACAAACATAAATATTGTAGTACATAAACCTTCACCCCAACCGTACGATTAAACAAACCCTCACCCAACCCTACGATTAAACATAATGGTTAACACACAAAAGTATATATAAGTTGTGACTCACGCAACACCTCTAGGTGTCACACCTTGTGCAACACCTATGGTGTGTGTCACAACCTCAACGTACAATCAAAACTAATACAAATGACAATCAAATAACAACTAAACTATTACAAACTATTATCACAAAAACTAATAACCAACAGTGTTGTCAAACAATTTACATAAAAATCGAAGAGTATAATTTTTTATACTATATTATAAAATAAATGTTTTAATTTTTGTATAAAGAGTTAGTACATTAAAAATCAGTTAGAGTTAGTAGGTATTGTATTGTTTGTGTTCCATGTTGTTCCTATTTATTTTTTTTGTGTTACTCTTCAACCGGGTATATCACTTAATGATCTTCTGTAAATGCATTATACTTTGATTTTGTAATCTTAAGTAGCATGATATAGGTTTGATATGATAATTTTTATGTTATCATCACAAATGCTTTCAAAATTCATAACTAATGGCATTCACTGATTTCATAGCCATAATGACAGCGTTGTAGTTTCAATGTAGCAATCAAGTATTATCATCAATTTTTATTTTTATTATTGAAAGTGATAAGCTAACCATCATCATCTCTAAACTTTGAAGCTTTGTATGAGCATCAGGTGGTTCTATTATTTTATCTTTCTTTAACAGCCAACTAAAATAATGTCAGTACTTTATACACGACGCCCCAATGACTAAAGGTACGTAAAGACTAGCCCAACCCAGACGCATGGTACTAGAGGTGAATAAATCGATTTTTTTGAAGAACCGGTTCCGATTCTAGAATCGGTTCCGGTTCTTATTAACGGTAAAGGAACCGGTTCTTACAAAAACCAGTTCGGTTCTAGAACCTGGTTTTTGGTGAAAAAACTAAAACCTAGTAACCGGTTCCGATTCCTAAAAACGGGTTCGGGTTCTTAAAAAAAACGTTTTTTTTTTCTATGACATGGCCGGAACGCTAGGCTGGTGCAAATCTTCACCCTCCATTGGGTTTTCTTATAGAGTCTATGGTCATAAATTTGTTATATTATTTTTGACTAAATAAGTAATAACATTAAAAACTTTAAATATTACAAGATATATAGCTTTTAAAATATTAAATAAATAACAACACTAAAATATACTGGTTTTTTCAGGAACCGGTTTTGTAAGAACCGGTTTTTTATCAGTTCTGGTTCTTTTGGAACCTATAATTTGGAAAAAATAGTAGAACCTATTCAGAAGACCTACGGTTCGGTTCCGGTTCGGTTCTTGTAGAACCGGTTCTTTTAAGAACCGGTTTTCGATTATTTGATCGGTTCCGCTTCCGATTTTTTTGTGCACCATGGTACCCCTAGCCCACTTAACTCCACATCCCGTAGAAAAAACCCATTAACTCGTCCATCCATAGGCACGATGACAAACTAGCGGTAAAACTTGTGCAGCTCAAGAATTGAACTTGTGTTTCTACAAGTCTTCCTTCATTGTTCCCAGTGCCCTTCCCAAAGTGTTTGTAGTGAGACTAGAACTATTATTATTTTATAGCATGTACTCAAAATCACTCATTTACTTTTTTTAGTCAACTTGCTATTCCAGGAGTCATGTGTAACCTAATCATTGTACATAAATGATATACCGTATACTCATCAGGAGTCATGTGTAACCTAATCACTAGACATAAATGTTACACTCATCATTTATGCTCAACTATTAATGAAGTGTATACTTTTGCTTAGTAACATTAGGTTCCTAATTAGGGATATGCATGCTTTTGATTAATTGGTGTGTTGTATAGTTTTTAATAAAAAGAACTATATTTCAAGTATACATTTTTTATATTTTATAAGTTCGTAGGTAGGTTGTACGATACGTGTTATTTTCTAACTTAAATCGTAATTTCATTTCAAGTCATGTTTTACTTTCAGGCTTGCCATGCTAGAATGTCTACTTCTGCTACTTAATTTAGTTTGCAAGAAAAAAACCTAAACGCAAGATGCATGCTACATTGTTGGTTAACACGTTCATGTTTATGCGGCGTGGGTTCAAGTCAAGTCATCCACAATGTTCTTATCACGTTCGTAACATTTCGGATGATGGCTGAACAAGTTAGCAACCCTTGTATATTAATCAGCTCATGATCCAGCACCTAATGAGTCATCAATAATGTAGATTAGTTGCTATATTTTTGGAATGAGTCACAAACATGTGTAGTGGTGAATTAAACGCCCAAAGAAGCAAAAATATGTAAGTATGATCGCATTTATGTATTAAAGACGATAGGTATATGTTTGATTCAACAACCTAGCTTTATGTAAAACATAATGCCATTATCTATAACAACTTATGTTAGCTGCAAACACAAGCCCGACAACACAAAATACACACCCCCGAAGAGCAGATATCATTTCTACTTCAGATATATATTTCCTAAACCACATTACTCTTTTTTTAAAAATGTAGTTTTCTAAAAAAATATTTCTTAACGTATTCATAAAATCAATTATATGCAGGTCAGGATAGCCTAACCCGACACTAAAATGTCCTCATCTTGACCCTTTAGGCCATTATCCGATCCAAAGATTTAGCTACCCCTATGCTCAATTATATATGGCTTTTCGAGAACAAAAGAATCAACCTTGATCTCTCCTCTTTTATACATATTCCTCAGGGGACTGCTCTCGGTCTCTAGCAATTAAAGTTTGTAAATTTTGCTTTTTATGCATAGTCTTTAACACGGTTGCAACACGAGATATGACAATGAAAAATTGTGAAATTCATAACTCATTTCATACGTATCATTCATAAAAAACTATGCAATCAGTAAAGATAATAAAACAAATCAGAGTGGATACCCATTAAGATATTGTGATCAATTGCACAATACACACAAGGTCATAAAAGTTGAATTTGTATCATTACTAGTTTTATAAATATTCAATTCAATTTGAATGATTGTAGTTAAAATCTTAAAAAAATATACTATTACAATTTATCATTGACATATATTTCCATCGATTCTGATAAATATTTAATTTAATTTGTATCATTCTAGTTGAAATATTAAGGAAAAAAAATCTACTATAATTTATTGTGCACAGAATTACATTTTCATAATTTGAACTATTAGATGGATAGCTGATGTAGCGTAAAGATTAGAAGAAAAGTTCAATCACGATGATTCTGTGAATACCCACGATGATCCAATCTCAAACCCTCAAATTCACCCCAAAAGGCTAAGATTTATAAAATCAAGAGTTTTCTTAAAATATGATCAATTCAATACTAATATGGTAATTTAAATAAGAAAGACAAAACCCTAAACGGGCATCAAAACATTCACGAGTCAAACAAAAGTCCAAAATAAAAACCAAAAAAGTTGACAAAAACATAAAGGTCAAACTTCTAATTTTATTTGATCTAATCCGCATCATTTATAATGCAAAGGTCTTTAAACTTATTAAAATTTTTAATGTCCTTTATTAATGGATTTAACTTTGGGTTGTTCATCTTCTACTATTATTAGTTATAAATAAGAGGATTTGTGAGCTTTAGAATGTAGTTTTTAATTTTGATTAAAGATTGTAAAAACCTTGAAGGTTTAGAACATTTTGGTTCAAGATTTTGACTATAAATCTATGACTATTTGATTGTCATTTGACGTGCATATTGAAACTGCATCAATAGCCATGACCCATTTTTCTTTTTAATTTAAGTACTTTTAAGTTGAAATTATATATTTTAACTTTAAATAAAAGTCACAAGAATTCACATATTATTTTTAATTTTAAATATTTAAAAGTTAAATTTAGATTAATATTTTTATTATTACCGTTGCATCCGTGTAACACATAGGTAATAAGCTAGTTATTTATAGTAAAAAAGGTGTTTATATACACAAATGTTTATGCTTGATGTGAGTGAGTCTAGAAATTCAAATACAACTATCATTCCGTAATGGATCCTAATCAATAATTTGTATTTTTCCTTTTTGGACAAACTACAAAGGATCGTATCTTCATTTCATAAAGAAAATGATCTTCATCACAAAATATATTTTGTGGGTCCTAGTTTTTATTATCCGACAAATGACAGACGTCATGATCGATAAGAACATGTAAACAACTCCATGTGTTTTAATTCAAAAATATTCCCATTCTCCCTAGACCATATATACTTTATCTAATAATGATAAATAAAAAAACAAAACGTTAAAAAACAAATTGGTTTTTGACATAAAGTATTGAACACTAGCTTAACAATTCTTTTGTTCTTTTGTATGTGAAACTATACTAGGTTAATGTTCCCACATCCAACTAATTCTCTCTATTTCCTATTAAAATACTTACACCTTATTTTCTAAAAAAAAAGAAAAATTACAGGTCATTTGAGATTCAAATTTATAACTTTAAATAGGTGTATAAGTTTTAACAACTAGACCTGAGATTCATTTTGTTACTAGGTTTAACACCCGTGTGATACACACGGGTTAAGTAATAATATTTATATAAAAATTATAATCATTATGTTTAAGGATTTATAAATATTTATATTTAAGAATTTATCTCCATCACCTTATGCATGGTAAAAAACTCTACTTAGTTTTCCCTCCCAAGTTTTCTTTTATAAAAAAATTCCCCCCAAAATATAACCCCCTAAAAACTTAGAAATATTAGATAGATTTATTCGAAATAATATGTATTCATACATTTGATGATATTATTTTTTTATTTTTGTTTTAGTTTTTTTTCTTATATATTATTTTATACTAAATTGTCTAAATAGTCACTAAGTTTGTACCAATTCAGCCATTTTGCTCAATATGTTTTTTTTTTGCCATTTTTATGTTTGAATTTGAAAATTTTGCCAACTTTGTCCTTTGATTAACTTTTGTTACTTTTCACTTTACTTTTGACTGTTAACAACACAAGTAGTTTAGCCACTTTACGTTTCAGAGAGTAAAGTGAAAATTTCTTACGTTGAGAGACCAAAATGACAAATTATCT
Source organism: Tagetes erecta (assembly GCA_030867185.1). Taxonomy (NCBI): domain Eukaryota; kingdom Viridiplantae; phylum Streptophyta; class Magnoliopsida; order Asterales; family Asteraceae; genus Tagetes; species Tagetes erecta. The sequence goes on from CM061490.1 coordinate 16,003,656, forward strand.
TTGTTCAAGAATGTGGTTGGTAATAATGTTCTGATGGTTGAAGTCAATATCGACGACATTATCTTCAAATGTACGAATGAGAAGTTGTGTTGAGACTTTGAGGAGGTGATGAAGGAAATATTTGAAATGAGTATGATGGGGGGGATGTGTTTCTTTTTTAGGATTGAAAGTTGTTCAAAAGCCTGATGTCATTCTTATTCATCAAGAGAAATATATTCATCAAATTCTGAAGAAGTACAAGATGGATGATTCTTCTCCAGAACTCTCTCCATTCATTTCTCAAACATGTCTGACTCCTGATGAAACAGGAAAAATTTGTGGACGCTCACGGATATCGCTCAATAATTGTCTTTTTGATGTATCTAACCGCTAGTCGTCTGGATACTACATTCACCTTATTTTACTTAGCTAGATATCAGGCTAACCCAAAGGAATCACATGAAAAATGTTACCCCCCACCCGATGGCGGAATCATCGTGCCAGTCATTTATTAAAGTCTAATAATATTATATCATAAGTTTTGAGGCATAAGTCTAGAAGAAACCAACAAAAGTCATAAACTAACCCCAACAAATGCAATAATTTATTGTTTATTATTTCTTGGTCTGTTGAACTCCTATATCTTGAATATAGCACTTAATACATCATCACGCACCACCTAAAATATGCGTAAAATAACCAAATCCTCATTGAATTTAATTTTTCCATTAGAAGGGACTCGCACATGTTCTGCAGTACCCCTTTTGAATACTCCGCCAGTATGAAAAGTTCTTAATGGTAATTGAGTGCCCGGTTCTCCAATAGATTGACCTGCAATAATACCTACAGCTTCTCCCAATTCGACCAGGTCGTCATGAGCTGGACTCCGGCCATAACATAATTGACAAATCCAAGATTTACTCCTACAAGTAAAGAGGGTTCGAATAGAGATTGGTTGTGCTCTAAAAGTTATGAATCTATTACTAGTCCAACCCTAATATCTTGATTTCTAGTAGCAATGCATCGCAAACCTATATACACATCATCTCCTAATACACGGCCAATTAATGTTTGAATAAAAATCTTGTCCGCCATCATTCCATTTCGAGGACTTAGTTAGCTATAAATAGCTAAACCACAATTAATGATAAATAGTATAGAAATCCGAGATCATCATAAATTTGTTGCGCAATCTTATATGTATATCAATTTCGTATATATTACCCTACCATGACCCCTTGGAATAGCATATAACACTGTCATTTATTAAACCCACAAGAAATCCTTTAGCCATTTATCAAGAGGAACCGCTCATGTTTCAATTAATAAATGACGTGCTATCTGTTCAATCTATTTAGAAATGGTTTTGAATTGATTTTATCTTACTTTAGTTAAATAACCCCAAATCAAATAAAACCCTAGATCCTAAATCTACACAATTGATCTTGAATTTGATAGATAAAGGACGATTAACCTTAGGCTATTGATCAGAAGATTATCACAAACATTTTATCGTAAATAACATACTTGTTTGAAGAGTAATTAGATCAAAGAAGACGAAGAATAAGAACACGACAGCTTGAGATTCAATCAAAGGTTTGAAGCTATTAAAACTCAATTAAAGTTCCAAAATTCTTCTTGATGTGATGACGAATGAAAGCTCTAACAGAATTTCAGAAAACAACAATGATTTGATGCCCAAACGTCGAGTTGTAGGTTTGCGAAAATGATGAAAAAGGGGGTATGATTGAGAGTGTTTTTATTAAAATTGGAATATCAGAGAGTTAGAATGATCAGTTAGGAGTGTTTTACATTAATTGATTTGAGTTAATTTGATTTAGAAACTCTAGAACACATTCGAATTTGAATCAAGAATAAATGAGATTAATTGGTGAATATTTAGGTGATAATAATTCAAGTGAATGGTATGATCAGCTTCAAATCGCTGGAATGAATGATTTTATTTATTCACTTTTGATTGTAACAAGTGGTTTGATTGATTTGGGTTTTGAAAGAGTCGAAGGTTATAAATTCGAATGAATTGGTTTCATTTTGCAGTAAATACACTTTAAAGGTGATCACGAGTTCAAATTTAGCATGAGGATGATTTTACCATGCTTTAATTGGACTAAAAGTAGCTAAAAGTTGCAATTGGTGGTCTCCGGAGACTGGCCAAAGTGGCCGGAAATAGGGTTGCCGAAAATACGGGGCTTGGGAGGGGCAGTGTTTGGGTTTTACAATGTTACAGACCCTAATGTTTAATGTTGTTATTGATTTTGAGTTAAAACTTTAAAATAAGTTTCAAAAGTTTACATTTTTCACCTAAAGTTAATTAAAACTCTATTTTAACCAACTAACTTAACAAAGTTAACTTGTAAATTTTATGAAGTTGACGTTTTTATATAATTACATTGCTTTTGGTGATGAATGTTTATTTTTTTAGGCTTAATAGCAATAACCTTGATAATATTTATAAAATCCATCTTAAAAATAATAAATTTATATATTTTCTGGATCATTCATTATAAATAATAATTAAATGAGTAAACTTAAATAATAACTCATGAATAATAAGTTCGATCGTTTTATTGATGACGGGAAAACATGAAAATCCGAAATATTCATTTATATTAATAAACGAAACGTTACAACTTGAAGAATTTAAATACGAATAAATAAAAGAAAAAAGGATCCTGATTTGAGTCGGGTATTTGGGTTCACGTTTGGGTAGATGTCACAATCTCCCCTCCTTATAGAAATTTCATCCCGACATTTTCTCAAACCACTACAGAAGATGGTGCGAAAAGATGAGGATACTTAGCTTTCATTTGGTCCTCGTGTTCCCAAGTAAACTTATGTACATGCTTTGTGTCCCAACGAACTATAACTATCGGTATCCGACTATGCTTGAGTTGCTTAACTTCATGGTCCATGATTTCCAATGGTCGTTCGATAAACTGCATGGATTCATAATTTGCACCTCATCAAGAGGCACAAAGAGATTTTCATCGGCTAAACACTTCTTGAGATTAGAAACATGGAAGACGAGATGAAAACTACCCATTTCCTCGGGTAATTCCAATTCATAAGAAACTTTCCCAATCTTTCTAAGAACTTTGTACGGTCCCACATAACGAGGAGCTACTTTGCCCTTTTTGCCAAAACGGAAAACCCCTTTCCATGGAGACACTTTGAGTAAGATCATATCACCATTTTCGTACTCCATGGGCTTTCGCTTCTTGTTAGCACAATACTTTTGGTGATTTCGAGCCGCAGAAAGGTTTTCACGAATTTTATGAACTTTATCGGTGGTTTCTTGAATCAATTCAGGTCCAGTGATTTGCATGTCACCGACCTCAGTCCAACACAGAGGAGAACGACATTTGTGACCATAGAGAACCTCGAAAGGCACCATATCAATGCTAACAAAATAACTGTTATTATACAAAAAAATCTATCAGTTGAAGATGAGCATCCCAATTACCTTTGAAATCGATCACACAAGCCCTTAGTAGATCTTCGAGAGTTTGGATTGTTCTCTCGGTTTGACCGTCAGTTTGAGGATGGTAGACTGTACTAAGATTGAGTTTGAGGATGGTAGACTGTCTTGACCTTTCCAAAAACGAGACATAAAGCAACCGTCCCGATCATAAATAATATCTGACGGCACACCATTACGACATACAATTTCTTTCATATAGAGTTGAGCCCGCTTTCAGTTAAATAAGTTTCTTTGTTAGAAAGGAAATGAGCTAATTTTTTTAGTCGATCGTTTATTACCTGAATACTATCGTAACCGCTGGAAGTGGGAGGAAGTTTTGTAATGAAATCTATGACTATGCATTCCCATTTCCAAACAAGAATTTCTAGTTGTTCGAGTAGACTAGACGGACGTTGGTGCTCGGCTTAGACTCTTGAAGAAGTTAAACATTTTGAAACGTATAAAGCTCTGTCTTCTTCATACCATGCCACCAATAATGAGGACGAAGGTTCATGTACATTTTGGCTGAATCAGGATGAACTGAATAACGACTCTTGTGGTTCTCGCCCATGATAAGAGTATGAAGATTTTCACGAGAAGGTATCCAAATGCGATTCATAAAGTAGAGTAGACCATCGGCTTTCGTTTCAAATTGTAAATTGGTTCCATCAGTCATCTCATCACGAAAGGTACCCTTAGAAACAACGGCTCGCTAAACTTAAAAAATTTGCGACTTTAGATCAATTCGAAGAGAAACACATGAAAGTAGAAGTTGTTCTTTATGATCTAGAGCATCATAGACTACATTAGCTTTGCAAGGATGGTAACGGATTTTACAATCATAATCATTTAACAATTCTACCCAACACCTTTGCCTCATGTTAAGCTGTTTTTTATTTAGAATATGCTGTAGACTTTTATGATCGGTATAAACAAAACATTTGGTGTCGTAAAGATAATGCCTCCATATTTTGAAATAGAAAACCATAGCACCCAATTTAAGATCGTGAGAGGCATAGTTATTTTAATGAATTTGAGTTGACTCGAGGCATAAGCTATCACCTTGCCCCATTACATAAGAACATAACCCAGACCATGTTTTGAAGCATCGCAAAATACAACTATATCTTCATGACCGTCGAGAAGAGTAAGAATTGGAGCGTTGCAAAACTTGTTCTTTATAATATTAAAAGCTTCTTGTTGTTCCGGACCCCATACAAAAGGTACATTCTTGCAAGTTAGGGTCCTGAGAGGTACAACTATCTTAGAAAAATTGGCAATGAACCAACGATAGTAGCCCGCTAGACCATGGAAAGAACGAATTTTAGTTGGATTTGAAGGGGCTGACCAATTCTTGACAGTTTTGGTTTTTGCTGGGTACACTTGAACCCCTTTTTTGTTGACAATCTGACCCAGAAATTGAACATCTTTGAGCCAAAATTCATACTTAGAAAACTTTGCATAGAGTTTCTCTTGATTAATCATTAGAAAAATGGTACAGAGATGTTGCTAATGATCAGCTTTTGTTTTTTAATAGATAAGATTATCATCGATAAACACAATGACAAACTTGTCCAAATATGGTTTGCATACTTGGTTCATCAAGTCCATGAAAACCGCATGCGCGTTTGTTAAGCCAAAAGGCATAATTGTGAATTGAAAATGACCGTATAGCGTGCGAAATCCAGTTTTTGGTATGTCATCTTCTTGAACACGTAATTGATGGTAACCCGAATGAAGATCAATTTTTGAGAAACAAGTTTCTCCTTGGAGTTGATCAAATAGATCGTCAATACGCGGCAAGGGATAACGATTCTTGATGGTAGGTTTATTGAGCATGCAATACACATACGAAATGAGTCATCTTTCTTCTTAACAAACAGAATTGGAGCACACCAAGGTGAAGAACTTGGACGAATAAAACCCTTGTCGGATAATTCTTGAAGTTGGCTAGCTAACTCTTGAAGATCGATAGACGCAAGACGATAAGGAGCTTTTGCAACGGGTGCAACCTGGTATAAGATCAATAAGGAATTCAATTTGTCGCACATATGGAAGACCACCTACGTTCTCGGGAAAACCTCTGCAAAATACCGCACAGTGTGAATATCTTCGAGTTTCTTTTCTTCCCACTTCTTTACTTCTACACGAGCCAAGAACGCCACATAACCTTTACGCAAATACTTCAGAGCTTGAATGCAAGACATGAGTTTTAAACCGGCAGGAGATTTGCCCCGTGATATTCAAGATTTGACCCGATGGAAGAGGAATACGAATAATCTTTTCCCGACATAAGATCTCTGCACAATTAGCGGCTAACCAGTCCATACCAACTATAAAGTCAAATCTACCAAGAGTCATAGGCAAAAGATCGATATGAAAAATGTGGCTCTGAAGTTTAAGTACACATCCCATATATTAAGAACTAATATAAACACTTTTCCCATTCGCTACTTCTACCAAAGAAGGATTATCAAGTATAGTGCAGCTAATAGTAAATGGTGAATCAAACTCTAGAGAAACAGAATTCTTATCAGCACCTGAATCAAATAAAGTTGAAGCATAATGATCATTAACGAGAAACATACCGTTCACCACATCATTGTTTACTTGAGCCTGATTGATGTTGATATTGAAAGTCCTAGTACGCCCAGCCTGATTAGCATTAGCATTGGTATACATATTCACATTGATAGGCTGAGGACAGTTGTTGCGGAAATGGTTTGGGTCTCCACAATTGAAAGCTCGACCTTGATTGCCCCTGTTGTTATTAGCATTATTTTGCACATTCCAACAGTCTCTAGCCACGTGCCCATAACGCTGACAGACATTGCATTTATGGCATGGAGTTTTAGAGGCATGGTGAAGAGGACACTTGTTTCATTTGGGTAAGTTTTTGGTGTAAGGTTTTCGGTTGACATTCCCACCATGACCCCCTTCCAGTATTACATGAGGAGTAGGAGTGGCCACAACATAATCTGTGGCCTTGTTCTTTCTCTTCTTGGAGTTGGATGAAAATTCAGGCTTAAAACCCTTATGAGAACGTCCATCGAACAGTTTAGAATCATTATTAAAGGAACCCTTGAGCTTTTTGTTACCCTTACGAACGAAGGTATCAACCTGCACATAGTTATCAGTAAGGCAACCGACTAAAGTCATTGCCTCACCCATAGTGGTTGGCTTGCTACCGCAGACGTCATCTTTGATTGTCATTGGTAGACCCCCAATATATTGCTCGATACCCCGAGAATCAGGAGTAACCATGTTAGGGCATAAGGTAGCAAAGATGTTGAAGGCTTTGCAATTGTTGACGAAGCGAGATGGTGGTGAAAATGGTGCGATTATTGCCAATAATGGTGGTAAGAAGGATGAAACTTTGGAAGCAATAATAGGTTATCAAAGATGGAATTTCCCAAGTTTTTGGGCACAAATGTTGAAGGATGGATATGTCAAGTAGAACATTTCTTCTCTATTGATGCAACTCTTGAAGATGAGAAGGTGAGAATGGCGGTGGTTCATATCGACGACATGGCTTTACTATGGCATCAGTCATTTGTGAAGTCGAGGGGTGAAACAATCGAAGGAATGTTGTGGCCTAAGTATAAGAGATTCATTGCAAACAAATTTGTAACTGTGATTGGTCCATATGCAATGGGCGTATTAGCTGCAATCGAACAAACATGTACTTAAGTACTTTACAAGAACTATGTGATGAGTTTGATTTAGCATTAACTAAGGTGAATATTTGTGATGAGTATGCAGTGGGCTTGTTTTTAAGGGCAGTTAATTCTAAAATTAGTGATCCTCTTAGGCTGCTAACTCTTAATAACATTACTGAGGCTTATATGAAAGCTAGAATTCAAGATGAAATAGTAAAAATGGGTCAAAGTGGTTATAACAATTTGTATAAACCTACTGTGGGAGGGTACAGTAACATGCCAAATGGGTATCAAAGTTTGGGGTATAAACCTACTGCTGCAAATTTACCATTGTTACATGCTCCCTTGAATAAAACCAAACCTAGTTTTTTAAGGAAATAAAGAAATTGGAGACAAAAGTGCAAGGGGTGAGTGTTTTGGATGTAATGAGAAATATTCTTCTACTCACCAATGCAAGAACAAACAACCTTTTTCAATGAAAGTGTGGGAAAATGGGAATGGAAGTGGAGTATGAATATGAAGATCAAGAAGGGCTGGATCCTCAAATATCTCTTAATGCAATTATGGGGTTGCTTCTTATTCGACCATGAAGGTGACTAGATCCATTGATACTAGACCTTTATATATTTTGATAGAATCTATTTCTACTTATAACTTTTAGATGAGAAAATTGCATATAAAATGAGGTGTCCTATTAACTTAATAAATCCTATGAAGATCAATGTGGCTGATGGAATTTTAATGACTTGCAATCAATTATGTGAGAATCTGCAATGGGTTATGCAGGAAATTGGTTTAGGGTTGATGTTTTGTTAATTCCTTTAACCAATTATGATATGGTATTAGGCATTCAATGGCTATAAAGTATAGATGATTTCATATGGAACTTTAAAGAGTTGACCATGAAATACAAAGTAGATGATACTATTTTTGAATTAAAAGGTACAAAAGAATCAGGAGTGACTTTATGTTCAAATGAGAAGGTCAATGCCTTACCGACAAATCTCATTTAGGTGGTTCATTGGCAACTATTAAGTTTGCAGTTGAGTAATGTCATGCATGACCATAATCCTATGGTTCCTACTTCTACATCTAATAAGGTTGTTGATGAATTGTTAAGCCAATATGAAGATGTATTTGCATTACCAACCACATTACCCCCATCAAAAAACTATGATCATAAGATTATTTTAAAAGAAGGTACTGTACATGTTACACAAAAACCATACAGATATCCTTCAGCTAAAAAAATGCGATTGAAAAAATTACTCAAGAACTGTTAGACTTGGTAATTGTAAGGGAAATCACCGGTTCATTTGCTGCACCAACTGTGTTAGTAAAGAAGAAATATGGTTCTGGGCGAATGTGTGTGGATTATAGAAGATTGAATAAAGCCACTAATAAGAATAGTTTTCCTATACCTCTTATAGATGAATTATTGGATGAATTAGGTGGTTCTACTATTTTTTTCAAAGTTGGATTTAAGATCCGGATATCATCAGATCAGGATGCATGAAGATGATATTTACAAAACTGCTTTTCGAACACACCAGTGTCATTTTGAGTTCCTAATCCTACCTTTTGGGCTCACATATGCACCATACCTTCAAGAGCTTATTAAGAAGATGTGCCTTGGTCTTTTTCGATGACATCTTAGGTGCTGTTTGTTTTTTTTCAGAAAAGGTCTGCGCAGCCTCTTATGCCTGCGCCACGCAGACCGCGCACAGACATTGTCATCTGCAGACTGTTTGTTTTTTCGAAGACGTTTCATTAAAAAAGGCCTGCGCGACCTCTTCCTGGTGTAGACTTGGACCAACCACTTCTAAGATCTTCTAAGGTCTGTAGAGGAGAGTTAAACACCTTCACCTAGTACCACCACCCACTATCCATCACCACCATCACCGTCTACCACACCACCACCACCGTCCACCACCACCACCACTACCCACCATTGTCCACCACCACCACCACCCACCATTGTCCACCACCACCACCACCCACTATTGTCCACCACAACCACCACCACCCACTATTGTTTACAATCACCCACCGTCCCCTACCACCACCACCACCCACTATCAACCACCGTCCTCCATCCACCACCATCCGGTACCACCACCACCACTATCCTTCCACCACCCACTATCTACTACCACCACCACCATCCAGCACCACCTACCATTGTCCACCACAACCACTACTACCACCCATCATTGTCCACCACCACCCATCATTGTCCACCATCACCCACAGTCCCCCACCACCGCCCACTGTCCAACACCGTCCCCCACCCCACCACCATCCAGTACCACCACCACTGTCTCCCACCACCACCACCCACTGTTCACCACTGTCCCCCACCGACCACCATACAGTACCACCATCAGTGTCCCCACCACCAGTTTATTCCAACAGACTGCAGAAGTTAAAAAAAACAATCTTCTTGTTGCAGACTGCAGATGTTTAGTCCACCTCTTCTTTTGCAGATGTCTGCAGATGTGGTCCACAGACTACAGACATTTTCCTGTAGAAAAAACAAACAACACCTTAGTTTAATAATTTGTTGCAACAACATTTGATAGATTTAGAGGATGTATTACACTTTTTGAGATCTAATTGATAACAAAACTAGTTTAACAACCTTTTTGAAGTGAATTAAATAAACTAATAAAGTTTAGTGGCCAAAGTTGAAACTGAAAATTAGTTAGCAATCACCCAACCCTAAACCCCATTTCCCGTCGTCCTCATCGCAGCAAAATACACACCCGCATCGAACCCTAACTCCGACCACTCCCCATCTCTCTCTCTAATTAAACTCCGGTAAGCGTTTGATTCAAAGATTATTCGATTCGGTTTCGGTTCGGATCAAAGGGTGATGATGTGATTGTATTCGTGCGTAATTGTTTATGTATGTGCATTTGTGTATGCGACATTAGTAGAAGTATGTATGTATGTATGTATACGCTCAAAGCAGCAACAACAAGTGACTTTATATGTATTTGTATTGTACCGTGGTATGCGTAGGTGTAGACCTGTATGTGTATGATATATATGTATAATTGCAGTATCGTTATATATATGTGTGTATCGTTATGAAACAACAGCAAGTATGTACGTAAGCATAGGTATTAAAACAACAAGAAAATTGTATAAGTATGAATGTGCAGAACTGGTGTTAGCGGTATGATGTATTGCATTGTTTTGGATTGATGAATGTGCGAAAGAAGCAATAGACCAGCAGGTTTAAATAGATACATGTGTGACTAACAGCAGCAGTAGGATGCGTAAGTATATGTGTATGTGATACGTGTGTAGGATGAATGCTGTTATGGTCATATGTTCGATGTGTATGCGGTGTATTAAAATGAAACAGAAATACAAATTGTATATATATATATGTTGTGTGCAGCTGTATGTGTAGATGTGTATGATAGAAACATAATTGTACGGTGTGTATTATATTGTATATGACAAGAAATGTAAACAGCATCATGCGCTTATGTGTACGCAAGTATGGTAGATATATATAGATACATATGAGTGTGTTTCATTATATATTTCGTTTACATGTATGTGTGTTAAAAAGACAAACTGCAGCAGCGATTTGAATGTGTTAGTATAGTAACATGTGGATACTTAAGTATGTATATGCATGCCGGTTATATACAGAAGGTATGGTCATAAGTATTGGGTTCAGATGATGATGTCGGTAAATGTGAAACAATATGTATGAATACGTGTAAGAACAGTGTGTATGAATGTATTGTATGTTGCATGTGAAGGTCAAAATTTTTGTATATATACGTAAGAAATGTATTGACTATGTTGATGCTATGTGGCAAAGGAGAATACTTACAGGAAAGTAAATAAATAATCATGATGTGCCTGTGACGTTTTATGCCGGTGCCGGTGAGTTAGTGATGGGTATGGGTTCAATGATCATCTCCGTCGTCTTCGGTGTCTTATTGTTCATCACCCTCTTCCCAAGTTCATCTTGCTCTCTCCCTTTCATCGTACTTCATGGTATCTACCCATCAGAATTATTATTATTATTATTAGGGTTTGTTTTTAAGAAAAGAAATTGATTTTTACCATTCCTGCTCAGCAGCTTCTGCTTCTGCTTTTTATTATTATGATTTATGCCAAGAATAGAATATAATCACACAGTGTGTTACTTCATTTCATTTCACCAAACATACATACATACATAACTATATTGTTTATTATTACTACATATAATAATGCTACTAAGTTTGAATGAATCTTTTCCAATTCTATTTATAACAACTTCGAATGTAGTATGTTTTCCTGTCCATTGGCAACTTCAATTTGAATCATAGTCACCTAATTCGCTCCAACACCCACGAATTGCGAATTGGTACGTTTCGTACCCAATCGGAATTCGCTTCCGTACCAATCGGTACCCAATTCGCAATCCCGAAATTCTGGTACGCTGATCTAATTGAACAACAAATTGCGATTACCAAATCACTCCAATCAGTGTTATTTTAGTGAATTGGTTCGCTAATTGCACTGATTTGGTACCCTATTGGTTTGATTTGGTAATTTGGTGCAAAGAGGGTTTGTGTTTTGGCTGAATTTTGGCCGGAAATTTCATATACGCCGACAAACTGTGAAGAGCAAGATGGAAAAGATAATTGGGTCTTTAGGTTTAAGTTTGGCTCTTTTAACATTTAACCCCCTCTATAATTATTAGCTTACAATTTATTCTCAAACTTGTAAATTTATACCTAAAAAGTAAAAATTAATGATATATATGTATGTATATAATAAGTAAGTTATTTTAATAGATATTTTAGTCATGATTTGGGAAAATTGAACCGAACAACATGGTACACCGTACCGCTTCGTACCAAAATGAACCTACCCCCCTCCGTACCGAATTCGTCTAGCCTAGCGAACTACGTACCCGAACCACGTTCCCGTACCGGAGCGAACCGCGTATTAGGTGACTATGATTTGAATGCCAGTTAGTCACTGTCAGTCATTGTGTTTGATGATGATGATGATGCATAAAGCCATAAGATCCATTCATCTCAAACAATTTGTATGACAGGTATTGGAGATCAATGTTCCAATAGAGGATTGACACAATTTACCCAACAACTCACCAGCATGTCCAACTCTCAAGGGTTTTGCATGTATGTATACCTTTGTTTCCAACACAAACTTTCCTTTATTAATATATAAATCCTCAACCTTTGTAGTGAAATTGGAGATGGAGCTTGGGATTCTTGGTTCATGCCTCTTTTAGAACAGGTACATGATTTTCACTATCATCTTATTGTTTTTGGTTTATAATCTACTTATTTCTCTTCTTATATGTTTCTCAGACTCAACTTGTTTGCGATAAGGTGGAGGAGATTACTCTGTCAACCAACATTCTTATTATCATTTCTCTTGCTTACTTGTAAATATTGCAAATGGTTGCTTCAGGTGAAGAAAATGAAACAACTCAGTAACGGTTACAACATTGTTGGACTTTCCCAGGTCACCTCATTTACCAGCAGCCATTATTTTTTTAATAATAATATTAATGCAACATCCACCTTCTGATTTTTTTTTCTCTTTCTGCCCATGCTTCCCCATTTTAGACTTACATGACATTGTTGATAGATATTGTGCATTGTTCATACCTTATTGCCATCTTATATTTATTGCTGTTTTATCCTTTCTTTTTTTCTTTTATATGCTTATGATTGTCTATTATATTTAGTGTACGATTGTCTATCATGTTTTCTATGTTTTTCAATCTTTTTTTTTCTTTCTCTTTCCACCTTTTTCCTTCTCTTTTGCACCCTTCTATTTCTGTTCTTTAAAGGCAGGTCTTCGAAAAGAATAATGATAGAACAAATTGATTTTGATTAGATATATAATTTAATTGTTGGGAATAAGATATAAGTAAGGCAAAAAGCATGACTCAGTGTATCATTATAACATGATATCCAAATCCGATCTAAAGAATACAGATCAACTCTAACATGTGTTCCTTAAATAAAGTTCTTGGCCTGGGTTAAAAGGATATTATCATTAATGCTTCTTCCCTTGGTAATAACTAATAAATGATGGGAGATTGGTTCTCTGCCACCAAATCCCGTAGGTCTTTATAAGTTTGTTTGCCTAGTGAGATTGTTATTTACTTAGTTGTTTTTCTATTCGTGAAAACTCAATATGGAGTCAAGATGTATACCCATCAAAGGACACAGTGACTTTTTATTAAATAGATCTTTTCTTAGGTCATTTGTTTGATCATAAAATAGTAGGGCTTTCTTGGGCTTTGCAGCTTTTGTTTCCAATATTACTTTATTTAATGCTTTTAGCACTTGTCTTTGATAGTGAGTAAACCCTTTTTTCTTCATTAGTGATTTTATTTTGTGAGAATTACCCTTAGTCGACCTATGAAAGTGTTTCTTTCTTCCATCCTTTGTTGTTGCCAACGAGCTAGCCCGTTGCTTCTCTCCATCTGGACTTGTTCTAGGACTGGGGCTTCCAGTTCACGAATATTTTATAGGTCGGTCCTCTCTTGGGCTATTAACCTCAGTACCAAGATTTCTATGTCATAATGGATCTGAATTGTTTTTTGGGAAGCTTAATCTACAAGCCTTTAATGCAAAGCTCATATGTCATCAATTTAACACAGGACATTATCTGTTGAATGTTGTAGTATTGTTTTTGCTTCATTTTAGATTGATCATTTTTTTAGTAACCGAGTCCTTAACTCCCTATGAACAAGGCCTAATCATTTTCTGATATCTCATGATTATGTGATGCTCACCACTATTGTTACTAATATTTCATGTTTTTGCTACATTTTAAATTTCTTGGTGTTTAATTTAGGTTGGTCCTTAACAAGAAGTGCTCTTTATTTGTTTTAACTAACTACCCTTATGCATACAGGGCAATGTAATCGGCCGAGGTGTTGTAGAGTTTTGTGATGGCGGACCTCGGGCAAGTACAGCTGTTTCCGCTAGTTTATTGGTTATTGCATATTGCATGCACATAGTACAATTGCTAAGTTAAAGTTGTAAGCATTATCAAATTGCCACACTAAACACTCGTGGGCCTTTTCTCATACAAGTAATATATTTCTTTGTTAGGGGTGGGTACCAAATAGGTTGGTCAAAACACTAAAGGAAGTAGAAAACAGTATGCTTCAAGGTTCTAGTAAAAAAATGTTGATGCTATTAACAAATAACACTGTCATGGATGTTATCATAAGTGAATGTAATATGATGACTTTCCAGACAGGCTAAAAGTCTGAATTACATCAACTTTTCACAAGTAACTTAAAATTGTAAAATTACCAACATAGCTACCCTGTCGCTCACAAGAGACATGAACGGAAGGCTTTGTTGGTTAATTGATCCAGAAAAATAAGATCATTCAATTGGTTTTTCAGCTCGCTAAATAATGTTTTGATACAAATCAGCATTGATTCTAATGTGGTTATGAGAGGCTTGTGTGCGTCATTTCAGAATATCACTTCGCATATTATGTTGATTTTCTTTTAAATTCTCTACTTGGTGATTTAACATTAATATGTTTTCATTTAATCGTACTATTTTGTCAAGACAGGTCAATAATTTGATATCCTTAGGAGGACCTCATGCTGGTACAGCCTCAGTGCCACTATGTGGGGTAAGTGCTTCCTTTTGTTGTTATATATAAAGTTAAAAGGGAATTCATTTGTCAGTAGCCTGAGATATTAAAGTGATACTCCTTTTTGTATGATTCTAATTTGTATAGTATATTGGTGTTTTGATCAATTACCACAAAAGATAAAATAGCCAACTTTCATCTAATATATGGGAAGGAAAGTTTTCCAGTCTGAATAGACCTTGTGTTTAATCTGAAATGTGACATAGTTTATGATATGTGGTCCTTTTTTCTCCAGCCACACACACATCTAGGGTGAGGTTTGTGTGCTACCCGACCGTGCTCTCACTTCAATGTCTTGTGGGTGGAGGTACACCCACAACATTGTTTTCTTAAATTGTTTTGGTTTTGCAGTCTGGAATTTTCTGCAAGATAGCAGATGCACTTATCAAGTCAGAGATCTATAGTGATTATATTCAGGTATGTAGGTTTGAAAGAAAAACTTGCAGTTAATGGGAAGACCAAACATTCAGGATGGGTATTTGGTTATGCGATTAATATGTGATACTGACCTAATTACCCGAAACCTGTAATATGATCCTTTCACCAACATGTTTATCTTGCTAACACTATTTGACTTGTAAATGCACAGGAACACTTGGCCCCCAGCGGTTATCTGAAATTGCCAAACGTAAGTCCCTTTACTTAGTCGCCTTCGTGACATGTTTGTTAAAGATATCACGCAAAAATATTTAGCATATGTAAATTGTTCCCATTGAAAGGGTGGTTGATTAATGACTGGTATTTTATTTCCAGAACATAGATGGCTACTTACAACACTGTCGATTTCTCCCAAAGCTTAACAATGAAATTCCAGAAGAGAGAAACTCCACTTACAAGGAGAGATTTAGCAGCTTACAGAATCTGGTGCTTATCATGGTACGTACGTAACAATGAACTTTGTTATGAATTATGAAGTAAGGGAACCACTTTTTAGCATTTGGTTTGGAACGGATAAAAAGAGGGCATGGTCGCAATCCATGAAGATAAGAGACCTCAATCCTCCGTTAATATATGATCCAAGTGCTTAAAATGGTTCCTTCACTTTTTGGTTAACAGTTCTTATTTCAACATCCCTATATGATGTGTGTATATATGCTTATTATTTCTTGTCTGCTGCAACAGTTTGAACAGGACACGGTTTTGATACCTAAAGAAACTGCTTGGTTTGGATACTACCCAGATGGACAGTTCACTCCAGTTTTGGCTCCACAGCAGGTTGGTTGGTATCAACTTCATTCACCTAAATACTAACTACTCTTCGAGCCACATTTTAACCATGCTAACTTAATGACTGTTTGTTTTCAAAACTCAGACCAAACTTTATGTTGAAGACTGGATTGGTCTTAAAACATTGGATGAAGCCGGCAGAGTAAAGTACATCAATGTGTCAGGAAATCATCTCGGGATTTCTGATAACGACATAAAAAAACATGTTATCCCTTACTTGAAAGATGAAGGCATTAAAATTGACAACGAAACCCCGCAAGGGGAGGTGGCATTGCAAGGATATTCTTCAACCTATACATGGCCACCATCAGTTAAAAGTTTCTTCAGTGATTTACTCGGGATCAAGCTCGTGCTTTAGGACATAGATTAGTATGCCACGTGTAAGCTTACAAACATTTGTCGTCTTGAAAATATGTGATGATTTGAAACTAAGGTTGCAAATGCAACATACTTGTCAAGTGAACCACCAAAGCGAAATATTGAAACGAAATAAACATTATGTTTTCAAATGATTCAGCAAGATCTGCAAGAATATGTAGTAGATATGGATGTTTATGCTGAGTGGGTTTTGAAGAGTATTTGTTTCTTGTCGAGTTGTCGCTGTCGTGTAACAAGCTGGAAAACCTCGACAAAGCAGCAACTCCAACTCGACAAACCAAATTCATACTTGACCAGATTAGTATTGCTACACCTTCATCATTATATTCATATTCTTCAAGATCAGCATTAGCTATGACAACTACTGATAGAAGCAGAGGTTTACAGGTTGTTGGTGCCTGACCAAATATTGGTTGAGAATTGCAAACAATTACTATCAGAATTGATGGGTGAAGATGAAAGAGAAGTTAAAAACAATAAGGTTAAGCAAAACATTTCAAGTAGAGGCTGCATATATGTATAGGATTAGATGTATGTGTCATAACAATCATCATTATCATCATCCATCAAATAATGAATAAGAAAAAGAGTATGAATAATGAATAAAAAAAAGAGTATGAATATAATGACCAATTTTGTATGAGATGAATGAGAATGTTCATATACAAAGTTATTTTTTTTATAAAGTAAAAGGACACAATGGTATTAAAAAATTATAACTCTTAATATAAATCGATGCTAAAAAGTGTTTCGGAAACCTTGTTTTCTACGTTATCATCGTTCATAAAAAAAGTGTTTTTTGCGTCCTTGTGTTTTGTTAATTTTAGCGATTTGCATCCTTATGGTTTCAAAACTGTAACCTGCCCCTTATTGTTTCATTTTTGCCTCCATTTGCACCTACAACACTCACGACGTCAGAAGCTACCATTAAGATGTCCTCACTTTCTCTCTCCTATAAGGGCAAATCTGGAATTTATTTTTGATTTGGCTCGATTTCCCCAAACCGGTTTGACAAAACACTTTGTTAGTATATAACCCAAACCCTTCACCTTCATATTTCCTTCACAAACAATCCCAAAATCTTCATCTATCCCTCTCATCACTCAACCGAAGATTGTAATTTTAAGTTGGGAACATGGTTGTTCAAATGTGGGAAGTTCGTGATCCAGATAATCCTGTGTTTGATCCAGTAGAAGTCTACGGTAATGTTTTAAACCCTAAATCTAAAACTATTAACTTTTTTATGATGTTGATATGTTTTTTACAATAAATCCTAAATCTAAAACTATTGTTTGTTTCAGCTAATAAGCCTACCTTTTTCTCACTTGAAATTCACCATGGTGGGGAGTTTGTTAACAATCCAAGAAGGAAATATGTTAAAGGTAAAGTTTCATACGTAGACCTAGTAGATAGCGATATTTTTTAGTTCATGAAGTTGATGGCGTATGCAAGAGTTAGGTTTTCTACCAGATGAGGTTATGTACTACAGTTATAAGATTCCAGATAAGGACTTGGATGTAGGAATGAGAGCTATTGTAGGAGATATGGATGTACATAACTTCCTGCATTATGTGCAAAAGTTCAAGTTGATTGAACTGTATAGAGAGCACAAGATTACAAAACTTAAGACCTATTTTCAGTCATCTAACCAAGGTTCCAGTGTGATAATTGAACGAATGGACCATATTATCCTTGCAGTAGACGATTACAACTTGAGTGGTTTGAACAAGTGGATGAAGGTGTTGTAAGTGAACATGTGAATGAAGGGTTTTTACTTGAACATGTTGTTGAAGGGGTTGTAAATGAACAAGTGAATGAAGGCAGTGGCGAGGCATAAGAGAGACCCAAGAGGGTCCGGGCCACCCCAATTTTTTCCGTCCGAAGTGTTGTTTTGTTGGTCGGTTGTTGATTTTTTATATATATATTGAGTTTGGCCTCCCGAAACATGAGCATTATAAAAAAAATTATGGGTTTTTTAACTTTGGCCTCTCCGGGCCAAAAATCCTGGCTTCGCCACTGAATGAAGGGGTACTTGAACATGTTGTTGAAGGGGTTGTAAATGAATAAGTTGTTGAAGGGGCTGTAAATGAACAAGTTGTTGAAGGGGCTGTAAATGAACAAGCTGTTGAAGGGGCTGTAAATGAACAAGCTGTTGAAGGGGCTGTAAATGAACAAGTTGTTGAACGGGTTGTAAATGAACAGGTTGTTGAAGGGGTTGTAAATGAACAAGTTGTTTAAAGGGTTGTAAATGAACAAGCTATTCAACAAGAGTTTATTATGGAACATGAGCCACTAATGTTTGAGAGTGATGAAGAATTGCAACATCAAGGTATGCAACATGAAATTCAAGATGACATAATGGATGCCTTGTAAGCATGCAATAGCTTGCATATGGGATTTGGCAAAGTATGAAAAACAGAATGCAATCCTTGAGGCTTAGGTATCAAAGGTGTATTGGTTAGAAACATGGAAGGGAGTATACAATAACACACTTGAAGCTATCAATGGGAGACCGATGTGGATACCATCTAGATGCCCAACTACATTGACTGCACCAAAGCATCATACTCTGGTAGGGAGGCCTAAAAAGAAAAGGAAGAAATCAATTCATGAGGTGGCTGAAAATAGTGTTAACAAGGATTGAAATATGTTTAGGAAGGGATATACTGTGTAGTGTGGTTTGTGTAAGAATTATGGACCCAACAAAAGGTCTTGCAAGGGACAGGGTTTTGCACAAGCATGTACTTCACAAGCAGGTTCTTCACAACCAGTCTCACAAGGTGTTCCAGCAACAAGTCAACAAAACTGATGCAAGTTGTATGTTTATTTATACTTGTATTTCAAACTTGTTTTAATGGTGGTAACTGTCTTTTGAACATGTTTCCTTGTTTGGGTATGTCTTTTGAATGGTATGTTTTTAGTTATGTTTGTTGGTATTTTTTTTAAACAATGTCACAACTACTTATGGCTTATGGTATGCATATGGTATCTTATCTAATGGATTTTGAGATGTGTATGTTTATGGTATATTTTGATATGGCTGCATTATGTGTTTATGTTTGTGTGGTTTCATTTATGTTTTATGTTTGTGGTTTATCAGATTGCATTTGTGTTTTGTGTATGTGGTTTATAAGGTTGCATTTGGTAGTAAACAATGTTTGTTGCATTCATGAGGTAGTTGAAGTAGTAGCAACTGTAGGTTAATGGTTTATGACTGATTCATTTATCATTGCGTGCATTGATGTACCAACACCTAAATTTGCATTTGTCATATGACTGCATTTATGTATAAACCAACACAATTTGCATTTGTCATTACAGGTAGTATCAATAACAACCAATACAAGTAGTACCTAACAACTTTTTATTTAGTAAATATACTAGTACATGCAAATCTAATTGACCTTTACAACATTCACTGCAAAAGTAGGTCAACTGGTACCAAAATAACATCTACATTAAACTTACTTACTCATGAAATACACAAAAAATAAAACCTAACTAAAGAGGATCATTAAAAAAGCTCATTTACCTATCAAGCCCGAGCTCGAGCCATGCCAATGAGGATCATTAAGGCTCGTCGAGCCTTGAAGAGCTTTTCTATTTTTCTATTATTTTTGGATTAGTGATTTACTTTTATATTTTTAAAAGCCCAAAAGTCAAAACCTAATTCCACTAACCCACTCCATATAACCTTTTTTGTTTTACCGCTTCTAAATCTCAAAAGTAAAAAGTGAAAACCTAATCCTTCCAAAAGATCAGAGATACGATTAGCTTTGGCGATTGACATTCATCTCGTCAACCAATAAGTTTTCTAATAATATTCTTCTATAGTTCTCTTAATCTCCAAAATGTAATCAATACATCATACATCGTAATTAACATGTTAGGTTTTAACACAATTAGAAAGCCACTTTTTAGTTTTTATGTATACATTAGCAGTAAGGTATTGTTTTGTTGTTATTGTAAAGTTCAAATAAATATTCTATTGTTTTTGTTGTTGAATATGTATTAGTAAGTTTTTTTCTCTAATTTTATTGTTTTATGAGTTAATTTCAGTTTTGGTCACTGTGGTTTGTTGAATATGTATCATGTATTGAAGATTAATGTTCCAATAAAGGATTGACACAGTTTAGCCACCAAGTCACCAACATGTCCAACTCTCAAGGCTTTTGCATGTATGTATGTCTTTGTTTCCAACACAACCTTTCCTTTATTAATATATAAATCCTCAACCTTTGTAGTGAAAGTGGGGATGGAACTTGAGAATCCTGGTTCATGCCTCTATTAGAACATGTACATGATTTGCACTATCATCTACTTATTACTCTTCTTATATGTTTCTCAGACTCAACTTGATTGCGATACGGTGGAGATTTCTATGTCGACCAACATTCTTATTATTATTATTTCTCTTGCTTACTTGTACATATTGCAAATGGTTGCTTCAGGTGAAGAATCCAAACAACTCTGGTTGGTATTGACTTGACTACATTGTCTTACTGAGGAGTGTTTTCTCATATCATAGAGAAAAGAAATATGGGCCAAATCATGCAGGTGGAAATTTTGTGATCACTAATGATATATCTGGGTTGTATAAAAAGTTTCATTCATACAAAAAAGCCAGGGTCTTGCTAATATTACTTCGTAAAAATCATTGTTTTCTATGTAGATAAGAAAAATATAATTGATTCTCTAGGGTCCGCGATAAGTACCCAATCGAATTGGAAAATTCCCATCATCTTCAACTTAGCTGGTTCTCGCTCTTTATAGCAGCTTAGCCCACTTCGACCATGAATCTGTCAAGTTAGTAGCTAAAAAGAGAGTCTTACCCTCCTACGTGATCCCACAGCGCAATCATTTATAGATCTTATCCATAAGGAAGATCCTGAGTCATCACATTCTAATAGAAAAGTAACCCATTATCCCACATAAGGTAAGGAAAGAAAGCAGAAATAAAAGGCGAGAGCATAGTGATCACCAGAGCTTTTCGTGGGGGAAGCAGAGATGTTGTTTGGGAAGAAGTAATAAAAACACATAGAATACGATTCTGACTGGCTGAGTAATTTGGTGACTACTCGTGAAAAAAAATTTGCGATCTTATTAATAGGAGGTGCATAGGCGCCCTTTCACTCCTTACCGGCTACAGGAAGTTATCTGGAAAGTCAGTATTATGTTAAATACTTGATATAACAGTGAAAGACATGTCTGCAAAAATACTTAAAAGTGCATTTTATCAAGAATAAAAAATTGACCGAGACATCCCCGGTGAAAAGAAGGCAAAGGCCTTATTTGATAATGTAATCCGGAACTCGGAATAAGAAAATAGAATCACCAACAATTTCATCTGTATCTAGCACAACTTTACTTGGCTTAGCTAGACTACTTTGAGCTTTCTCGTGTCGAGAGGGAGAAACCTTTAGCTTTAACAAGACCGTGCTAGACAATACAGGCTGGTGGAGAAAGATGGGTAAGTTATAAAATCTAGCATCAATATGATCGCTCATATCCAGGTGTTTTAAAGCACCCCTAGTCCTTTGCTGTAGTGCATCTTTCCTAGCTATAATATTATGATCCTAATTGGTACCTAGATTCATGGGCATCCATTTGTTCCAAAGATTTTGATAAAGAGATCTAGAGCAGTATCTTCTTTTGAGAGAACAACTCAATCAACTCGGCCCCTCTTGTCAAAATACTGAAAGCAAGAGTGAAGCATGTGTTTCATTTACATTCTAACTATTTTCCCATAGTTAAGAGAGTTAAGATGATCTTCCTTTTCTTTTGCCCTAAGCTTCAGTCATCCGTGGAGCCTTTTCATAGCTAGGCCTCTTCTATTTCGATGACTTAGGAAGGAAATTCTCTTCTCGCAATTAGGGGTCAATGGATGACATCCCATTCTAAAAGTTTACTTACGGATGGAGTAAAAAAAGTCCATGGAAGCTTTTCAAGTAGGATTCGAACCTACGCCCGACTAGTCAGTTACTAGCCGACTGCTCTACCACTAAGCTTGAAATAAAAAAAGGGGTTTTTCGGTGATTAAGGTAAGGTATTAGGTAGAAAAGTAGGTATAAAGATATGCATATTTGAACAAAAAAATGTAACTAAGCCCTTAGCAAATAAAAAACAATTATTCCAAAGAGCTGGTTTCAATAATTTGAATAAAGGCATTATCGTCCGCTGGTATGAAAGCCCCAATACAACTAACTGGGTCGGGATAAACACATAACCTTTCCAACAAGACCTAGTCCATTTAATAACTCCCTCTATTTGGGTAGATGAAATTCCTTCGATCTTCCAATCCCAAGAAGAGCACAAATTTCATAATCATAACGAGCGTGTGGCATTTATGGAATCTGTTCTTCGAAAGC
Organism: Tagetes erecta; assembly: GCA_030867185.1. Classification (NCBI taxonomy): domain Eukaryota; kingdom Viridiplantae; phylum Streptophyta; class Magnoliopsida; order Asterales; family Asteraceae; genus Tagetes; species Tagetes erecta. The sequence continues at coordinate 16,026,428 of CM061490.1, forward strand.
GAGGTCAAATTCATCTAAAAAATTTATAAATGAGACGAGAGCTCTAAATAGAGAGTTGGTATTCCTTCCTTAGACGACAATCTTTCTCATTCTTGTCTATAATGGGCGAGTGAAGAAAGGATGATACCTAAAAATCTTTGGATCTTTCACCACAGATTCTAGTTTAGACAAAAGACGCGAACGGGAAAGGATACGCGTCTGCAATCAAAGTAAGTCAAGGTGCTTTGGCTCTAGGCTCCAACTCACTTTTTGAACATAAAAATGACTTAGATCTGATGATTTCTAACTTTTTACTGATTTTTGTTGTCAATTGAGGTTCGATCTATGTTTGTGATGATTGATATAGTGCAATTTATACATTTACCCGTGTTAAGTTTGTACACGTTTCGAGTTGGTTTTATATAGTATTCTTTTAATTTTATATACTATTGATCCATTATTGTTTCGTAGGTCCAATGTTGATTATTTAATGAAAAGCTTGCAAAAAACGAAGACCGTAGGCGAAAATGGGGCGCGAAAAGGAGCTACGAGCAGACCAGAACGCGAAACGGAAGAAACCGAAGCATGTCGCGCACCCGAATGGGCTCACCACGCCACGTGACCACAAGGGCAACCCTTGGTCGCATGACGCAAAGTGGAGGTGGTGGCTGGGCTGTACTTGGTCACGCTACGCGGCCATGAATTCTTTGTGACATCTGCCCCGAACCCGAATCCGAATGTCCGACCCGAACCCGAAATTATTGATCTTTTACTTGTAATCTTATTTAAGTTCAAAAAGATGTAACGTGTGCCATAATTATCATAAGGTGTTGGATTTTACGTTATCTTTCGTCTCAATTAATCGATCTTTCTTTTATGTCGTGAAATACCTACGTGTATCAAATAAGTACCACTTGCAATAATAATTAAAAAAATACATATATATATATATATATATATATATATATATATATATATGTATTTAGTTTATAAAAGAGATTTTATAAAAATTGTTACACAAAACCGCTCCGAAGTCTGACAATAGTCTCTTAACGTCATAAACGAACTAAAGTGATAAAAACGTCACTTCTACAAGCGTTACAATTTATTTAGTTAAGATAAGTTAGTTAATATAATTTATGAAACTAACTTTGGGCCAAAACTGTAAATTTTGAAAACTTATATTAAAAGTTATTCAATCTAAAGAATAATAATCAAACCACAAGGACTTAACATGTAAATGTTTTAAACCCAACCCCACAGGCCACAACCTTTTCAATCCCGTAAAACCGGTGGCCACACCGGCGCAACTCCGGCCAACTTCCGGCGAACCGTTTACGCGTGTTTTTGACTTTTTCCAATCAATCGAACCTTCCAAAATCACCCCTAAACTATTCTCGGTATGTTTCGAACCCGTGTTGATGATTATTACGCGTGATTTCAACTGTTTAGGCTCGAATTGATTTGTGACAAAACCCAAAATCGCGATTACCAAATTTAAACCCGTAATTGACGAATTAACACTACCAAATCCTTACTTAGAATTCGACTATCACTTCACAATCACCAAAAACACACCAATTTCTCCTCTGCAATCGCCAATTCGATCGACAAAATGTTTTACTCCGGCGACATAGTCGTTCTCTAGCTTCCGGGCATCATTGAGGGTAATTTTTGTATTCATTTCAATCCTATCGACCACCTTTAACTGTCTAATCCATTAATTTCATCTCACTTCAATCCAGAATCACAAATTTTGATCAAGAACAGTCGGGTTTTAACCTCATTCAAATCCGTATCAAAACAACATAAACAAGTAAGTATAATATACCAAAATGATCGTGAATCCTTGTAGATTAAAAGCCCTATGATAAAGTGGGGATTGATTAACTGATTCGAATTCAATTTGGGAGTTCTTGATTCTAGGGTTTATATTGAAATGGGTGTTGTTATTACAAGTTGTTAAAAGAATTAAAAATCAAATTGAATAACAAAAGGTCCATCTGGTCTGGTGGTTTCTATGTTTGTTCTGAACCTGTAGGCCGCAGGTTCGAGTCCTACAGGCCCCTATTTTCTATATTTTTACTTTTTAACCAATTCAAACATTAAACAATATTTTCTAGCAATCTAAATAACATATTTAAGTTATGTATATTTTCTAAAAATGCATAAAACTTATAAATAATGTTTCATGCTATTAGTACTTATACAAATACATATTAAATTAATACATTTTTTAAGATTTAAAACATGTATACAAATAATAATATTTTCATGGTTATAAGTATTTACAAATATTACTTAAGAAAAACTAAAATGATTTCTTGTAAATTATGTACAATACGAAAATACAATAACGTTTAATGTAAATTCTCAAATCGTATTTAAAAACCCTAATTCTCAATTTGTATTTTAAGAACCCTAATTCCCAATTTATAATCTAAAACCCTAAATCCCAAATCCGAAAACCTAGATCTTCTGATTTTGATTCTTGTTGCTATAATATTGTTTCGTTTCTAAGTTAGGGTTTTTCCCCAATTAATTAGGTGATACTAATATTTGGGCAACCCTCGGTTCATTATAGCTGCGTTTCTATTTTGGTTATCTATTGCATTTCAAGGTGAGTAAATTCACTCCCCTTTTTACTTTTACATTTTGGGGCTGAAATATGTTCAATTACTATACAATGCTTTCGGTTTTTCGTTTCTTTGTTTCTATTTTCAAATGAGATCATAAAATATGTTAGTCTTGACTCGCGACAAGATGCAATCCTTATGTGGTAGTTTAAAGTAGTATTGTTACTTAGTAATCCCACCGGTACAATGTTAGCGCTAATGGTTTGACAAACCCACCTGCATTATTTCAAAACAGGTGATTTAAACCCGGCCATTCAAATTTCAATGTTACAAGTTACTATGTTACAAGTTGCTATACGATGATACAAGTTGCTATGCTATGTTGCTATGTCCCTTAGATGCTTAAATAATTATTGATAACTTATATCGAGACGGTTACGTGACGGTTGCTAAAAAAAGTTATCTTTAATTAATAACATGAGTTGGTTCCTCATGACAAATGATTTCAAGATGCTATACAATGATGTTGTTCAATGTGTTCAATGTGTGTTCAAGGTGTCATGGTCGAGAATGATATGAAATAGCTATGCATGTAAGATTGCGCGGCATATTATGATGATCTCGGATTTCTTTATTACTATATATCAATTGTGGTTTACTCACTAGCTTTAATTAGCTAACTTTATTTTTACATATTTCAGGTGGTGTTTGAGCGTTTATTACCTTCAAGACATTTAGGATGCTTTTGGACCTAGAATAAAAATGGGAATTAGACATTTTAAATTGTCAGATTTTACTTCGGTTTTAAGACTGTTTATTGCTTCATTTATGTCACGACACTATTGCTTTAATGATATTAAAATATACTTTTAGTGTGCCATGTGCTTTGTACTATTGATATCCAATTCCAATGACAGCCCGGTGTTTCCGCCGCCGGGCGGGGTGTTACATTCTTCTCCTCGTCGCGTGACGCGACGAGGTGTTTTTACCAGATTGTTTCGGCGTTTTTTTAGCCCTGTGCACTATATAAACATATGTTTTGGAACCCTAGCCTCTCATGCTCTTTTGGAAGATGATTTTAGGCAAAAAGGTGTTTTTGAGGCTAGAGTTGGGCAAACAAAGTGAAGGAAGAGCACGAGATTGAAGATTTGCATCTAGACATTCCGGGTTCCTTCATTCTATCGTTTTGTTTCTCTTTTATCATGTCATCTACATTTGAACTTGTGTTTTTTGTTTTGATTATGGTTGGCTAAGCTTTTAGAACTACCTAGGCATTATGATGAATTGTTGCCTATTGTTTGAACTCATGTTTGGTTGATTTTGGTTTATGGTTATTATGCTTGATTAAAGTTTGAACCTTTTTATCGTTTGATGCATATTACATGTTTGCATTGATCGAATTGATATTGTTAGTCCACTTAACTCTTGATAATTTTCTATGTCATAGAATAGGGCATTGGCTGTGTGTTATGATTAGTATGGTTAAACTACAGTAAGACCATAGGATTAACATTATTAGTGAAATTGGTAAAAATGTGTAGCCAACTTAGATAGTCGTGAGGTGATAAGTTGTTAATAAGGCTAGTTGAGTAATGTGCTAGGTTGGTCTTTGTGAGAAGTCCGGATTAGTGTCCGTTATCAAACTTGCTTGCTAAATCAAATGATTGGGTTCAAATGGCTTTAAATTACGTATCGTGAGATAGGTCTTTAACTAGGGTCAATTAAGCATAATTTGATTAGGTAACTGTGAGGAAACTTAATCATGTAACCGCGTGTTGATAACTTAATAGTAACCTCTTAGGTGTCTTCTCGAAAAGAGTCGAGGGTCCTAACTAGTGGTGCCTTTAAGTGAATAAACTTAGATCCCAGTTCCATAACAATAATACCAAACATGAGTGATAATTGAAGTTAACAAGGATTCTAGCCAAGGAGGTTTGTTTCCACTCTTATGTTTTAAAATCTGTCTTTCCATTTCATTTACTTTAATTAATTTAGTTATTTTCAGTAAAACCCCCCCTTCAAATAATCTTTTTATTTAAAGTTCATGTGTGGTTAGTGAGTTTTAATTTAGTTAATTATAACGTAATATATAGAGTTTATGGGTCGACACCGGACTTACTTTAGCTATATTACATTCGATCGGTCCACTGCCGGTTATGTGTGAGTTAATTGGTTTGTCTTGGTTTTACAAATTTAAAGCTTTTGGTGTCTGTTTTCATATATAGTATTACACACATCAATGATTAAACACAGTTTCGTTTACAATTGATTGGATCAAAAATTTGATTTGAGCAGATTTTTTAATCAAACACTGTTCTTTGATGATGAACACTATCTAGGTCTGAGCCAAACGCTCTGATACCAATTGATAAAGCAAGGTTGGATCGAAATATGCACAAGTAATGATCGATGAATAGTTCCTAACAATGATGTCAAACACAATTGCAATTACTCAAAAATTCACGGTTGTATTAATCTTAATCAAATAGCTATTACAAAATGTGTTCAGGAAAAGCTCTCTCAATAATGAGAATACAATCACTATTCATAGACAGATAAAACCTACTAGAAGACATTTACATAAAAAGTCCTAGTCTATACCAAACATCAAAAATAGAATAGAAATAAACAAGACAAACTAATCTATAAATGTTCTAACACACGATCAGCCTTTGCTGCCAGCTTCTTATCTTTCACAGGGGAGGTGTGGCGGCAGAGCTTGCTTCAGAAAGTAATTCATCTTAAAGGCGGTCGCCCTTCTACTTAGTTTTAAGTACTTCTTCTTATATGCTCACTTCGATGCTCGATTTTTTCCGTGCTTCGAGGCCTTTCCCTCCCGTTAGCTTAGCTTGGCTTTAGTTAGAAAAATGTCATGTGACTCCTAGTATTTCTTGTTTGTTGTGATTTGTTCAAGTAACAAGGAGTGTCAGCAATCTGTATAGTGCTCTTTCTACTACTTTGACTTGGTTACATAGCGGTTAGCATTCTCACCATGGCGTTTTCTCCTGTTTTTGTTTTATTAGATGTCCCTATACTACATCAAGTCAGGACTGCTCTGGAACAGAGCAAGTAGAAAGAAAAGGAAATTGGAGATGTACGAATTGAATATGCACCTAGAATTGGTACTGGTCGCTGGATTAAGATGACTTAGCGACTTGCTTGAAAGCAAAACCCCAAAGGTTAGTCTTGCATGAACTAGCGAAAGATATAACTCAACTTCACACTTGTTAGCAAAACCCTAGAGCTTCCCTGCTTCGATAGATACTTATACTTTACCATGTCAAAAAGGATCGATTCACTTTGTGAAAAGATCGACCGTAACAAAGGGGGTTCCCACAGGCACTTCCCAAACAAGATTGGATCACTTCTAGCGGGACTAACCTAGAACTATACAGACTAGATGGACGGACTTTCCTTTCAACAGTCGAAGCTATAACCCTTTTTATGTATAATGCTGAATCAGGACTCGTGTTCATATACGTAATTCCTTGGGTGTCCCCCAGCAAGCCATACCTCTCACCAAATTGTACATCGGTCGAAAGGGACCTTGTGTCATACAACTGAAACGAATCCCGCTAGATAGCCGTCCATTTCCCTCTTTTTACAGCCTCATAGACGGACGAAAGAAGGAAAGTTATAAAACGGTCCAGTGAAGGCTCGTGAAGTAGACAGCAAGAAAGAGCTTCTCATCCCCTATTCTATTAGTCAAGTTCTAGCGCTCCTTCTCTCTAAAGGGGCATAAGCGCTTAACTCTCCAGGGGATGAGATTCATTCACTTGCATTCCTGCTAGCATTATAAAAAGCTCAGGTCTTAATGCCCATACTACTGTTGTGCAGCCTTTCCTCGAGTTCTTAGAGTCGGGTTTCCCGTTTACCCACAATGGATGATCCGCCCCCAAAAGGAAGGCGGCCACGGGTCATAACGCACTCTTCGCACAACAAATCCACTTTGAAGTTGATTTATTCGCTCGGTCAATCGTCATAATGTGTACGAGATACCATAAGGGCCCAATATCTCAATAGCACATTTGTCTAAAGCTTCAAATGAAACTTCATATCCGAAACGCAGGAACGATCTGACTGAAAGTCATTAAAAACTTGATCAAAGAACCAACGTTTATTGAAGAAGCTATATGGTCGATTACAAAAAGTACTAGTTTGAAAGGCTCATTGGAATTGATCCGCTACTAGATTTACATTATACACAACAGAAGCCCCTAAAGTATTATACGGAATAGGTATTAGTTTGGTAATGGTTGGAGCAGCAAACTCAGATTCGGCAAGAATCTCATTTTTTTGGTAGTATAAAGGGGGATTGGCCCAAAAATTAGATAGGGATCAAGGCGCTGTTGGGCGCCGACAGCTGACTCAAGTTCCCCCCGAACCGCGTGAAATGATCGCCTTTTACACGGTTCACTAACTCTGCCTGGAGTGGTGGTACCTTTATTTGTAGACGGGGGTGGTTCAGTGATACGTAGATGGCTTTTGGCTGGTACAACCTCGATTGTCCACTTCTAATAAACGTAATTGTGCCAATCCAGTTTTGGACTACCGCATACTTGTTTCATAGTTATTAACTGAGTGGCAGACCCAACACGACTGACAGATAATGCGACGTTAATAAAACTAGGAGTCTAATTTTGCAATTGCATGTTCTTTTCTAGTTCATTTTAGGATCGTAACTTCCTACGCAGTCCGTGCCAGTAGTGATATCCTAACTCGGCTACCTCTCCCACTTATCAACGAAGAACATTAGAAAGGTAAACTATTGCCAAGAGAGACTGGGGAACGCTCTGCCCCTTCACCTGAAAAAGGATCCGTTACCAGAGTGATGCGCTTCTCAGGGCCGTCTGATTCAGAGCAACCCTGCCAAGGCGATCTAGTTACCTAGAATCTTCACTATTATTCTACAAGGGTTGAACCGTACTAGCTTCATTACAGACTTGATACTGAACTGTTCACCATCTGAACATTCGCTAGCTTTATTACCACCCAAAAAAAGATCTCAATCGATTAGGAGAGGATAGGATTCGAACAACTAGTCTTCAGATCAAGAGCCTGATGAGTTGAACTTTCATCCACCACGCTTCATCCATTCCATTTCAAAAACTCCTTCAATCTAAAGGTGTGTTAAGCATATAGTCACTGTGATTACAGAAGGGTTCTATTTCCGATTAGACTAAGAACCTTCTGTCTGAGAAACCTACTTAAATTCTCCCCCTTTCATGTATTGGCGCTCTCTCTCTCTTCGTTGATAGAGCAGTTTGCTAGTTTGCATTCCTCTATCTGAATCTCTAACATTAACTGGCGACAATCACCAACTTCATCCATGCCTTCTTGTGACACATCGATTGGGTTCCCACCCCGGCTCTAAGTTAACTATTTCAGGGCTATATCCCTTTCTTTCTCTCAATGCCATTTAGCTCGGTCTAGTTTTCCTCTCATCCAGAAATTGGCTAACTCCTTGGTCTTACGAGCCGCTTACGCTAACTCAAGCAGGTACCGGGAGGTACATCTTAGGAAGTAGAATCGAGCAGTGTCGTTTAGTGACTACATACAAGTTTATGAATGAATGAAATTTCCTCTTCTATTGTAGCGATACGAACTCCGAAGCAATAGTAAAAGAACCTATCAGGGGAGTCATATGATTGTCTGGACTAGTTCTTTAGAGGGAGCCTTAGGCATTAACTACTTATGGTATTTTTTTATTGTATTTGTATTATTACCTATTTTATTATGTATTCTTCCTATTTCAGCTCTCCCTAGACACCCTCCTTCGAAGTGTCAGATAGAGAGAGTGAATACATCCTAGTTTTACACTACAGATGTACACACAGGTCATACACAGAAGTTTGTGTCCTTACGATGTGGCTAGACAAATTGGATGGTCTAGACGTAGTCTCTTCACTTTCCTTCTTCATGCCAGACGGAGTATCCCATTTCTCTAACCAAATTTTGCGTTCTTCTGGTTTCTACTGCATATTTAGCGGGTCGCCCTATGATATAGATATTGAGTCAATACCCCAGCTCTAACCCTCTTGTTAGAATATCCTTTATTGTTTTCAGGAGTAGAAAGGTGACATTTGGTCATGTCTCCCTTACCGTCTTCCATTGGAAGTGTGAATGAAAGTGTCCTGCCTTTCCTCCATTTTTAGAACGGAAGACTATTTTGTTTTCATTACACTCATAAGGTCTGAAGGATATAGAACTAAACATCATGAAATATTTATCCAATCTCTTTAGTGCAATTCCCGGCGGAGTCTGTTTGAATAGACTTCTCTCTGCTTCCATGTCTAGTGAAGTCAGTCTTGCGGCCATCGACTTCCTCATATTAGCAGTGTGACTTTAATGATCGACCGTTCTTTCGATTTAGGTGTGTTAAGCATACGGCTTGTGACACACATTTCTCGATTGAGCGAAGGTTGGGTTCTTTTCTTGAAAAGCACTTCATTTCTCTTCTTTTAGATGATGTCTTTCTGTAAGAAGCCTACGAGATTCATTTGACCTCAGCCCGAAGATTACTTTCCTGGCAGATAGATTTTAAGGACAGAATGAGTTTCACTATTCATTAAACATAGTTAAACTTATTTGAAATGAATACATAACTCCAGCGCATTGATGGACCTAGCTAAGCTCATTTGTAGAAGCAGTTTGAACTTTTCATCTTCCATCACCTCTTTCATCTAGGATCGATTTAGGCCCAGAAGCTCATACCCAAATGATGAGGAGATATGTGGAATGAAGATTTCCAAACTCATGTTCAAGAGGGGAAAAGACCGAAATAGATTCAATCTGGTGTCCCGAGCAAGAGGAGACAGTTAGCTAGGCCTTTGGAATCGTTATCTAGATTCCCCCGGTGGGGCCTATAGCGCACCAAGGTACCTGAAACGGGATGTCCCCCTATGGAACATATACATAATGATGGTGAGTTAACGGCCTCTAATTTCCCAAAACTAAAATAGGATTCCTGAAAAAGAAAAGAAAAGAAAGGCACAACACCCCCTCACGAGGTACTCATAGAAGAGGCTCTACTCCTGAGGAGACTATGAAAGACCTTTAGTTTTTTATAAGAACCTTCCAACATACTATGCGCTATACCTGTTATTGCTAAGCCTCGGGTCCCAGATTAATTGGTTTGTTGATCTGGACCTTCATTCGTACATGCATATGGTAAACCTCAAGAGCCCCTATTAGATCTTCTTCTAGAGAAGCCCCATATCCATGCATGATTCTAGATCCAGATATGGAACTAAAATGGGTTATCCCTTCACTTATGCTATCGGTTTTCAAACCAAATATTTTTGTCTTGAAATTGAAAAGGCCTGGATATTCTATCGATGACTCTGGGGAATAGGTATTTTTGGTACAACCCAGGCAGGAAACGTCCATATAAATGCTTTGACAATGAATTATCTACCGATTTATTTAAACTATGATCACACGACTACGGTTTTTCCTGCGTTCTGCATCCCTTGCTCAAGTCGATTTAGTAGCAGGAGCAATTGTAGCTTTACCAGCTGTACCTATTCCAATTTGTTAGCTGAAGCAACTGCAGGGGGCCTATCCAACTGTCTCCGCCGTTGGTGGAAATCCAAAATGATGGATTCGGAAGTGAGCGATTACCTGGTTCTCAAATCCGGTATTGAACCCTCTCTCCCCTCTACTGCAACCTTTGCCTCTAACTCTACTTTTGGGGATACGAACTATATCTGATAGAAGGAGTTGAACGGAATGATATGTAGGCTCCTTGGCAACTGAATACATTCTTCCTTATCATGACCAAAGCGACTACAACTGAAGCAGATTGATGGGAGACCCTTGTACTCAATACGCTAAACTCTACCATAAATTCCCAAACATGAAGTCAAGGATAATTGCAATTCTAGAAAATTGACCCTCCGTCGTATTGTAATCGATGCGCACCAAACCTCTGCAATGAACCTATGAAGGGCATTGGTCTAGTAATGATAGTGCAGGCTCGGTAAATGAATCCAAGAATGATGCTCCATCCGTAACCGCTTCTAGTCGGTCCGAAAGTGCCATATCTGAGAACAACATATGAATTTGCAGCAGGAATACAGGAAAGTGCTAAGATCTGTAATGCCTCATCTATATCTATATTGATTTCCCCACGGTTAATCCGACTACATCATAAAAGGAGGTATCAACGAGCCTTTCCGTTAATTCAATATATCTATCATTCCCATAGTCCCACCACCCATTCTAATGCTGGGAAGAATTGTAGGCAATAACACTTCTTCCTATTTTTTTTCTTAATGATATTCGACGATCAACACAATTCCCATAAAAGTCTTTCATAGAAGTGAACTCTTATTCTTAAGAAGCAAATTACATTTCCTATTGATTTGTCCCCTGGACCTATTCTGATTCTGAATTCTATCTCGCAAGGCTTTCCAAGGACTAGCAAAATCGAAATAGTGAAATTCTTGGGACGGTTAAAAAACTTTTAGTCATCGAAAAATAGTGTGAAAAAGGAATGAAAAAGGACTTTATTTTTCTAACATGTATTAGATAATTAAAAAGTCCTTGAATTTATGCGGAGGCTTGCCCTCGATTTCTAACTCTTCGAGGGCCAAGTGTTCCGTAAAGGTACTCATTTTCTCCTAGTATTGCAACACAAGAAACTTCTACACGACCTTCACAAGTACCTTCACAAGTGCTTTTCTAGTAAAGACACAAGTTTTTTTTCGCTTGTAGTGGCTCTCATTCCTCGTTTTCTATACGGTTTGTAGCTGGAATAAGTTCCACACTAGAATTATTAGAGGGGGGTAGGACCTCTGGGCTGAAAGAAAAACCCTTATCCCAAAGAAGTAGGGTAAAATTGTTGTGTCATGCGGGACAATTCGTCCATTAAAAGCATCTCATAAGTAATGGTTGACAGAACCAGAATTGCCGCTAATTTTCCCCAAAGTGATGAAAGTTCTAGAAGGTTGCGAGTCGAGCCAAGTGGCGGCTCCTGCTGTGTGACATCTGCCCCAAACCCGAACCTGAATGCCCGACTTGAACCCAAAGTTATCTATCTTTATGGTATTTGTATTTATTTTCCTCAAAAAATGTAACGTATCATTACTAATATAAATAAATATGTCGGGCCGTTATGTTATTTTTCCGTCTCTAATAAACCAAACGAATTCTTTGTGTGTAATATCTAACGTTTACTAATTAATTACTATTTATAATAAGTCTAAACAATATTTATATTGGAATTTATAAAAGAGATTTAATAAAGAGTGTTGAAGATAATTGCTTCTAAGTCTAAATATAACCTTTAAAGTCGAAAACGAAGCGAAGATATAAAAACGTCAATAATATAAACGTTACGGGTTAAAGTAGTTAAGTTAGTTAGTTAAAATAAAGGATTAAATAATTGTGTGCCAAAACTGTCAATTATGAAACTTAAATTGAAACTTATAATAACCAATTACTAAACAAAGCAAACTTCAAGGACCGGAACTATAAATTTTAAAATAAAACCCAAACCATCTCGTCCCCCCGTTTTTCTGGTAACTGCTATTCCGGCCACCTTGGCAGGAAAATCTCGAACTCCGGCGATCTTCGTTTTCTCGTTTTTATCCATTTTAAACACAATCCAACATATATAAAATCATCCTAGCTTCGTTCTAAGTATGTTTTAAACCTCTAATCAATCTTTAATCACCATTTGGTTGCTTAAATTCGTGTTTTAAATCCGAGCCTTAAACTCACCTTAACTAATCGACTAAAAACGCACTAAATCAATAAAATGAATTAACACAAATGATCATCCCGACGTTTTGAATACGTTGGTATCAATTAATTGATCTTTGATAACCCAATTAACACTCAATTACTCTCAATTAACTCGAAACCAAATCAATACTCAGTCGACTGTTTCAGACCAAATCAACCCAATTCATTCGACTTTTTCAATCTCCTAACCTCCTTTTCACTCTCAGAATCTGCAATTTCTAGCAACAACATCCAAAACCCCGTAAATGATTTCATTGTTATTCATTATGTTCTCATTCAATCATCTCCAAATCCTTAATATAATCAAAAATTGTATTTGGGCTTTTGTTTGACGCATCACAAGAAGTAAATATGTGTGAGGAATTCATTTTAGCGATCTTTAAGTTCCTGTTTGATTTCAACCTGTCGCGTTCGTGTTCTTCGTTCACAATTGATCCAATTCGTTGCCAATCAATTAAGTGTTTTATGTTAAAATGATTTTTATCATGTCTAGATTCAAAGCCCTCTATCAATTCTTGGTTTCGTCGTCCCAATCCGAAGTAATTTGCAATTATGTGTTTCTAGGTTTTATATGACTATTGCATTTAGTGTTTCGGTTTTATTACTTTTTCCATTCCTATTTAAGACTCATATTCGAAAACTTATGATATCATTATTAGACTTTAATAAATAAATATCATGTGCTTTGTTTGCTATTGATATCCAATTTCTATGACAACTCAGTATTTCCGTCATCGGATAGGGTGTACATCCTGCAAGTGAGAATGAGAAGAGATGGAAAAAATGGAATCATTAGTAGCACCTTGAAGTGTGAATGTGCTTAGAATTAGAGTGAGATGTGATATGTGTGCATGTGCTTCTTCATCCTCTCGCCCATGGACCGAATAATTGGTAGCAATGACGGTCATGATGTAGGATGGAATTCGTCAAGAATTTTGGTTATTGATTTCAGGGATAGTGATAGAAGAATGGTTCCAGGTGAAACCATTTGTGAAAACAACTTTGAGCTAGGATCTCAGGATTCTTCATGATTTTGATAAGAAATGAAATAGAGATGAGAGTTTTTGTAGTCCAATAAACATGAACACTCACGATCATGTATGCAGGAGAGAGGCTTATTGCACGATCCACCCAACCCAGCTAAGCTAGTAAATGCTGCAAAAGATAAGAGAGTGAGAAAAAAGAAAGAAGAGAAATAACTGGGAGTTGGCGCCTACATAACTGCTTGCTTGCTTACCAAGCCATCCTGGCAAGCTCCTCCAGTATCAAGTCTGTAACGAAGCTAGTACGGTTCAATGCTTATAGAATAATTCATAGAATAATATAAGAAATTCATTGACGCATCTAGTTGATCATTACAGTGGATCACACATTCATATTTCATATATACACATTAAGCTCAAATCCATCCAAGAAGAGCTCATCCTTAGACAACATACTCACAAATAAAAAAACTCTATAGTCTTGATCTTCGCTGCACTTGCCGCAAAAAAACCGATGTCAACTCTAACATTTATCTTTAACTTTATATTCAAGTAATCAACTTGGTCTCGAAATATAATACAATGTATACATGGCAAGTGTCAATTTCATTAGAGTAAACTTCGTTTTGCCTCCTTGAGGTTTACCTAAAATAACGGTTTGCATACAATAGTTTTAAAATTGTGTTTTGCCTCCTTGAGGTTTACCTAAAATAACGGTTTGCATACAATAGTTTCAAAATTACGTTTTGCCTCCCTAAACTTACCTATTTGTTACCATTTGATACATCCGAATTAATATCATCAAAATCAAACGTTAGTCGTCCAATGTGTCCCTCACGTGGGGGCAATTTAGTCATTTTCAAACCTTTTCTTTTTCTCTTGCTTAAATGGGTTTTGGCTTGAAAATGACTAAAGTGCCCATCACGTGAGAGGCACATGAACCGACTAGTGTTTGCTTTTGACAGAATTATTTCGAATATAGCAAACAGTGACAAATTGATAAGTTTAGGAAGACAAATCACAATTTTGAAAGTATTGTATACAAACCATTATTTTAGATAAACCTTAAATTTAAAACTATTGTATGTAAACCGTTATTTTAAATAAACCTTATGTAGGCTGAAAAGTTTACTCATTTCATTATTTCATAAATCCTAACAAGTAGGTTTAAAAGATGGAAATAACCTCTTATCTATAAGCAAAAGCTTCTAATATATCCTGATCCGATCGGGTCCGTCTGGTGTATCATCGTCACCGGCGGTTATCTCCATCATCGCCGCTCCATTTCAATCATCTTCAATTCAATTATGTTGAAATACTTTTACTACATATGTATACCTCTTTTGATCTCTCTACAAATCACCGTCGCTAAGTTTCAGTCAACCATCTACATGCCTACTGATCCTCTACCACTAACCACTTCCTCTTGTCCTGCACTTGATCCCACTCTCAACTACCGTCCGATCATCGGAATTGTCACTCATCCCGGAGATGGAGCATCCGGCCGACTAAATAACGCTACTAATGCTTCCTATATTGCTGCTTCTTATGTCAAGTTTGTTGAATCGGCCGGTGCTAGGGTTATACCTCTCATTTACAACGAGCCTCTTCACAATCTTCAAACTGTAACCTTATATTTTTTTTTCACTCAAAAGTTATTTTGATTAAACATATGTAGATCAGTTTGTGTAAAATTATTTTCATTGCAGAAACTCAATTTGGTCAATGGAGTGATTTTTACAGGTGGATGGTCTAAGAGTGGCCTTTACTTTGATGTTATTGAGGAGATTTTTAAGGTATTTGCACTTGCTTTTAAACTAATTCGAGCAAAAAAGAGTTAAATGTTAATGGTTGTGTGATCTTGCTAGTCTTTTTGAAGCCACATTTAAATCTTCTAAAAGTAGATGCCTTTGAATAGGGCTGGTAATTGGGTAACCTGATTAGACATGATTAAAACTGTTAAGTAAAAAAGTCAAAAAAGTATGCTATATGTAATTTTATGGTTTTTTACAATATTAAAAACTAGGAGCCTAGAGTTGATCGTTTCTCATCCCTGATACATAAAACATATAACTGCCACACTCAAACCATCAAAACTACCATGTGTTAAACGAGTCATTTTCATGTTTGATACTTATGTTAGTTGCTTCGTAATAAGACACGATTTGCCAGCCCTACCTTTGAGTCATGTGTTTAACGTTGTGATAAAACAAACTATTTGCAATTGGAATACACATATTGATAACTTTTTGGTTCATGGCCATACACTCCTAACATTATTGGTTCTTTTGTTATACACTTTTGCAGCAAGTCTTGAAGAAGAATGATGCAGGTGAACATTTCCCATTACTTGCAATATGCTTAGGATTTGAACTCCTAACGATGATTATTAGTAAAGTAAGCTTTTTTCAGCCATGTATTACTGTTTGTTTATTCAATTGTAAACTGCGTAAAGCCATGTTTATTAAGGCATATAATTTTAAGCACTGCTTTTTAGTATGTCTTGAAGTTGATAGATTGAAAAATGAAAAGGCCGAAGACATGTTTTTTTAGAACGGCAGTTGACACAACAGATAAAACGTTATATAGACTTGTTTGGGGCAAGACCTAGTACTCACCGTTAGTTATATCTCGTAAATTAGTTGAAGTGCTATCTTTTTCATTCAACGTGATTTTTCTTGTTTTGGGTATGACTATTCTTTTGTTCTTTTATGTCACTAGAACAATAATATTCTTGAAGACTTTAGTGCATCAGATCAAGCATCTACACTCCAATTTATGAACAATATCAACATTGAAGAAACATTGTTTCAAAGGTATTATGTGGTCTGGTAATTTGCTGGTTACGTTTTTAGATTATTATCATCGAGAAGTTTGCTGTTATAAAAGAATAAACAAACCCAATATAAATCGCATTGCTGAATCTCGATAGTTTAATATTGACAGCCTAGTGCTGTAATTATCTGCCTAAATATAAATTCAAGGATTCACGTGTTTTTACAATCAAAACGTAATAATTAAAAATCGATATAATTGGGGGGGAAATCGTCGAAGTTAAATCGGGGCAACAGATGAGGAAATTTGGGTCAAAGAGCTGGGCGGTTTGCCACAATGTAGGGCTTGTTACACCAATTCCGTATGTATATTGTGGTCTCCATAACCTTAAGTCTAGATGGCAGACACACCAAAAGTTATACCTATTTTAAGATGAATTCTTTTCTAGCCCACTTGCGTTCATGAGTTTATTGAATTGCTCCAAATATTGGGTCAATCTTTTGTATCTGAATGTTATAAGTTAATGTCTTTGTTTTTCTGCAGATTTCCTTCTGAGCTGGTTGCAAAATTGAGCACAGAATGCCTTGTGATGCAAAACCATAAAGTGAGTTCAAACTTTGTGTTTAATAGTATGTTAAACATATACGAAAATGGCCTTATTCCTGATTAACATATTTGCATACTAGCTAATGTGTATATGGAAAGATATCTTATAATTCTAAAGTTGATATGTAAATGTAACAGTATGGCATATCACCAGAAACATTTCAACGTAACACAGAACTGTGCAGCTTCTTCAAGATCCTAACTACTAGTACCGACCAAAACAATAAGGTGCATATCTTTCAGACCGATTATGAAATTATTTATAAGTTACTCTTAAGATCAAGATCTAAGTTAGAAAGGTAAATGAATTGATCAGGTATATGTATCAACAGTTCAATCAGAAAGCTATCCCGTGACTGCTGTCCAGTGGCACCCAGAGGTATTAATTTTATGGTTTTTTAACTATGTATGTGCCTTTATTTATCTTGATTATGTTAGTATGTAACAATCAGGACATCATACTTTTGGCATGTAATATAATATCTATCACTAGTTAAGCCCCGCCAAAAATAGGCCAATCTTATAAAAAATGTCATGATGCAGAAAAATGCTTTTGAGTGGGGCTCATCAATGATTCCACATTCAGATGATGCAATCCAAGTGACTCAACATGTCGCCAACTTTTTCATAAGGTATGCTCCTGATAATTCAAATGTTTAATTTGTCTGTTCCCTAGCTGTTCAATACAATGAAAAATCCGCATCTGTGAGTCCAGAAAGTTCTGTTTAACCCTATAATTAAAGAATTCAACTGGCCAATCCACTTAACCCATTTGTTACAACTTGGTCAGCCTGTTAACAACCTGATTATAGCTCTGTCAACTCCATTTACAAAGCCGCCAACGTGTTGTCGTTTATATAAATTAGTTAAATGGGTCGTGTTCATGTTATGTGATTTTACTGATTTTAACTGTGTCAAATTTAGAGTTGCTATATTTTGCACAAATAAATGTAATGAGAGTTTTCGTTTTGTATTTACAGTGAGGCTAGAAAATCATTCAACCGACCGCCTACCGAAGAAGTGTTGGCTAACCTTATTTACAATTACAGCCCTACTTATTGTGGGACCGCCGGGTAAGTTTTGTGTTCCATTAGACATACGCAAATTAAGATAAAAGAACCTTTTTTTGTAACAACTTACAACCCTGGTCCCTGGCTCATGTTGGTTGTCGATATGAATAGTATAACAGCAGTCCAGATCTGCTATCCTACTTTGTATGCCCAACTTGCATTATACGATTGCATGAGTGTGCAACACTATGTTATACATGTTAAACACTTGAACATGAAGCATACAAAGGCAGACATCAAATATCAACTCTCAACGTCCGTTGTAACAGGAAGACATACTATAAAAGATTTTATATATTTTTTTCTGGGTGCAGGAAAGGATATGATGAGGTTTACATCTTCTCCGAGGCTGAAAAGATTGCGCGTCTTTGATTTGATGTGATGTGTTACACAAAATGTATTTGATTCAAGTTTGTATCTGGAGTTGATGTGTTTAAGTAGAATGTACATATGTTTATACTTATAGACAAGCCGTTGATGTATAATAACTAACTAGTATACTTTGTATATGTTATTTGGAACTGATGTGTTTGCATACACCGACGGCCGACCTCTTATTCGCGTCCTACTCCAAAGTTCTTGATTTGGTGGTGACCCTGACTTCGTCAATGATGCAACATTCCCTATTGAAATGGTTTGAGAATATGTGAGTGTTTTCACTCTTTTTAAGAAAATGAAAAAATGTTTATGCATTGCTAATGTGTAAAATACACAGATAAATAAAGTAAAAGTAAAATACTATTTATAAAACACATAAATAAATAGATAAATCGGGCTAAAATAATCACTACTATTAACTATTGTCTGAAAATAATCTCATCTAGGGGTGAAGCTTCATTGAGGTGAAGGAGGGTGACGAGCCATCACTATTTTTTCCGTTTAGAAGTAACAGTTTGTCGCCTTGTCGGTATTTAGTTGATTTTTTTATATATTGGGTTTGGGGCATTCTATTTTTATAACTAGGCCCTCCTAATTTTTAAGTACATAAAAAAATAAACCCGTATTTATGTATCCAAAGCTCGTCATAAATTTAGACTTGTTGAACCATTGATGAAACGTTTGCTTCTGCCTCTGCCTTGCTTCTGCTTCTGTCGACTGCAACCAGCCACCACTCTCCAGCCTTTTCCAATACGCCACCCATCACCACTCTCTGTCTCTCCGGCCTATGCCGTGCACGACCCCACCAGGTTAGTTTAATCGTAAAACTTTGTAAATTCTTAATTGTTGAAGGGTTTATTCAGGATTTAAGGGGTTTAATATTAAATTCTTAATTGCTGAATGTTGATGGAATTTAGGGTTTAATTTTGATTCTTGAATGTAAGAATGTTGATTGTTGAATCTTAATGAAATTTAGGGCTTAACGGTTTCATTGTTGATTGTTTGATTTTAATGAAATTTCGTATTTTTTCCTATATTGATCCCAACTTTTCATCATTTTACCTAAAAATTATCCGAACATTAAAAACAATTAACGTTGTTAATTTTTTTAAATTTTAAACTGTTTTTTTATATAGTTGTAGCCATAAATAGATTACGAGTGAATTGATATGTTAATTTGAGATACCGAATTTTGGTGGCCCAAATTATACATATGATTTTAGTTATTGACATTAGATTTCATTGAACCGGATGTTGTAAATTGGCCTATTTCGAACCGGTACAGGGAAGACAGACACGTGACAACGTCGATGCATAAATACAGTCACCATCAATCTTGACAAACGAGGGAAAACAATGGAGGAAATGGCGGGAAACGAAGAATAATTAAGCAAAAAAGCGATCGATTTAATATTGTAATTGTAATAATAATAATAATTGATCTCTGCAGGTTAGAAATTAGATATGGGCGACATCGAAACCCTAGGTATTTTTGATGAACTTCAAGCACTCGTCTCCGATAAGCTTCACGTGGTACGTTTCTTCTCCAATCATCTTATTAATTTCTGATAAGCTTCTGTGATCAATTGCAAGTATGCTATAAACTCTCAAATCTCACTTACAAACCCTAATATTAACAGTTAGTTAAATGTGTTTGTATTTTTTGTTAGGTTTCTTACAAATGGCTCAGCAGAAACTTTTTGGTGTCATCAGATACTGCCAAGAGGTAGTGAGTTATGTTTATAAGCAAAATAGATGTTCGAATGGTTCATATGTCTGAATGGTTTGGTTCTTAACGCTACTGACCGATTGTTTAACGAGTAGATGTCTGAATGGTTCAGACCGTTTGTTTCACGAGTAGATGCGACATTTGCCTTAGAATGGTTAAGCAGGATACTGAGTCTGGCTAGTTAAGACCTCTAATCTGAATTGGTCTGACATTTGTCTTTGAAAAGTTAAGCAATATAGTATCTTTTAAAGGTTTAGATCTTTTACCGTTTAACACATAATGGTTCAGACCTCTTATTATTGGTTTAGTAGTTACCCTTTCAGAAGTTGCCAAACAACCATGATTTTTAAGTCCTAAACTGCTTATTGAAAACAACTTATTTCATAGCAAATAATCATTACCTGTTATTTATAGGATGCTTCACGAGTTTGTGGAAAAGAATGGAAGTCAAGTGGAAGTTATATATTCTCTGTCTGGTTGGTTGAAAAATAATCCTGATGCTTACCATGTAAAGCTTGTTTTGGGCTCTAAACTTTCAGGTTAGATTCGATGTCGATCTTAATAGTGGAATGTTGTCAGTTGCTTTAGGAGTGTCTGTTAAATCTTATATTGTTGTATGCAGAAGCCAAAAAAGAATTTGGTGATGATTGTTCGGTTCAAGTCTATAGTGTCCAAGCTTGTGTTCCTAAAGATCCGGCTGTTGTTTGGAATGCTGAGTTTGTACAATCAGAAGAGCTCTTCAAGGAGCCCCCTAATGTTGTTAATTGCTTGCGTGATAATCGGTGAGGGATTTAGTGTATAGTACATTCGTTTCTACGATTTATTTAACATGATAACTGGTATCATGAGCAAAGGGCATGTTTTGTTTCTGTTTTCATGCGTTTTTCTGTTATAACACTTGCACACGTGCTTCATAGTTTATTCAAGGATTGGTTAAAGGCTATAAAGGGGCTACTTTTTGTTTGTGTTTTCTAATAAAAAACACAACAAGTTAATTGAATAACAAATAAAATAGTTACATAAACATGATTTTTAATCAGAAGATAAGAAACTTGATGGTGTAGTTTGATTGTAACATGTGGAATACATCCTTCTAGTACGATAATTCGGGTATCCAACGCATTAAGGTTGATAATCTGGGTATCCAATGGTGTAATCATGCATAATTTGTCTTTATGTCTTCCTTCAAGAACTGCTTAAGGTTAATGAAATTATAATTCGTATAAAGTTTGTGTACATGCAAAAAAGGACACAAGAAGCATATGCAAATAGTGAAAGTTTAAACGTAGTTTAAATAAACTATAGATGTGGATACTCGCTGAGGGCTGATTATATATGCCTGTTAACCAGACCTCCAATATGCACCCCAGCATGTTATTATTGAGGAATAAAAATTTCAAGACATTTTTTCTGTGTTGAGTAGACCTTTAAGAAGAGCATAGTTAGCTCCTTGCACAACTGCTCATATAGCTGGTTTTATTTATCGTTTCAGTTATACATAGGTCTTATCTTCTTAAAGATGAATGCTTGTAGTCTGCTTGCTATTTAAGGCATATACAGATTATTTACTTTTCACTTTTTTTTCAGGTTTTGTGGGGTTTCAAATTCATTTGTAAAACGCAATACAGAGGGACAACCTGTTAACAGCACAGGTCAACAGTTAAAAAATGTAGGAATCCAAGGGCAATCAAGAGTTACTTCTATGAAGCAAACTCCAGACGCCTCACTTGCAAAAGAAAAAAAGAATGAGCAATCAGACGCTAAACCTAATCAGGGTATTAATGTCCAAAGCGGAAGTCATAAAGAACAAGTTCCTCAAAACAAAAAGAAAGTACAAAATGATAAAGTATCTTCTGGAACTTCAAGCTCATTAGCTAGCATGTGGGGCCGTGCATCTGCAAAACCAAAGCCCGAGCCTGTGTCCGTTAAAACTGATACAGTCCTTCCTATTTCTAATGGTTTGTTTACTTCTAGTTATTGTTTAAGTTTATCTGCCTTAAAACACTACTTGTTAAATTGAAGAGCACAATGCACAAAATAGAAACGTACTTCACAGTTATTTTTTACTTTAGCATCCAACATCAAAGCACACACAAAACAGAAAATAACTTGCAATCTATTATCAGTTTTAGCACTCAATCTCATAAAGTTTTGCTAATGTGCTGTTGTGGAGTAGTTTGATGCCATGCCAATCAGATGCTACATATGCAAAAATGTTTGTCAAAAAATTGGGAAGAAGTTATCTCAAGTTTGAAAAAAGTGAAACACAATATATTTAAAAATAGTTATAAAGTATTGCATCAGATGTCAAGTTGCATATACACTGAAATGAACATGTTTCATGTCAGTAATTTTTAAAAAGTCAACAACTGACCTTCTACTGGAACATGTCATTCCTTGGCTACAAACAACTACAAAATGTAAATTGGCTACTAAAGTCAGGAAAAAATGTGATGTTTGTTTGTATTTTGTATAGATTGTCTTATCTAATCTAGTTAAAATATGTCAGATGCTCAGGTGCGTGCTAATGAATCTGTAGAGGGTGAAACCAGTGATGATGATGATGATCAACAAATGAACTTCAAGAGAGTGTCTAATGGTGAAGGAAATAACAGAAAAAGAAGGGTTGTGCTTGATTACTCTGATGAAGATGATAGTGTTGAAGATGCAGTGAATCTTGCCTCACCAGATCCACCAAAAGTGCAAGTTGCTCTTGATTCAAAAAGAAGTTCTGGCATTTCAGGTCTTGAAAATAAGAATTTGGATTTCGATGAACAAAAGGAAGTTAAGAATGAAAAAGCAACCGATATTGATTCGACGTCCTTGAATGAGGATAAATTTTGTCGCAAAATTAATGTAAATCAGGAAGATAAAACCAGTGATGCTGTTAAAAATGCAACTAAAAAGAGAAAAGTTCTGAAGACACGAATTGATGATCGTGGAAGAGAAGGTACAATTGCTCTAAAGTTGTCA
Source organism: Tagetes erecta (assembly GCA_030867185.1). Classification (NCBI taxonomy): domain Eukaryota; kingdom Viridiplantae; phylum Streptophyta; class Magnoliopsida; order Asterales; family Asteraceae; genus Tagetes; species Tagetes erecta. The sequence continues at coordinate 16,049,247 of CM061490.1, forward strand.
GCTGTCTTTTTAATCAAGAGAACTAAGATTCACTTGGTAGTTCTTGTGTTCATGTTACTTAAAGGCTTAAACTACCATTGAACAAATATGTATATACACACCAACATGATTGCTCATTACTTTTTAAAGTATTTCACAGTTGTCTGTTTTTATTTTGACAATGTCTTATTCGTGTTATTGATTGTTTATTAGTAACTGAAGTGGTTTGGGAGGATGATGAGAAAGAAACAAGACGTGATGACAATGCAACAGAAGATAAAGTTTACACTAATACTGCAAACAATGCTGTCAACAGGTAATTATCATCATATGAGTTTTGCTCTATACATAATATATTTATAAAGTTTTCTTTCTGTAGGCAAATTATTTCACTATTTGATACATTATTGAATATCATATTATCATTGTACAATACTGTAGCGCTTTCTTTCTGATTTACTTACTTTTGAACCTTGGTTTTTGTGCTATGATTCTGGTTTATAAATAGAAGTATAGAACACTAGGAGATTAGGTGTTTTGTGGAAATGATTACCCATAAGAACAAATAAGAGGCCTTTACATTTTTGTGCTCTGAGTAGTTTTTGTTATTTCAACCAGCGAATAAAGTAAGTTATTCTCTAGATTTTGCTATTTTGGCCATTCACTCATGATTGAGGTGTTTTTGGTCTATCTTATATAAAGTAACAAATTTTAGCTAAAAAGGGAATGGACCATTAGATCAAAAGATGCGCAAAGCGTATTTTGCATACAGTTTTCTAAGTTCTTTTATAAAAAAAGTTGAAATAATACTACCTTCATAGTTCATACTTCATAGTCATATATAACATGTGAATTGTAAAAATATTATGGACAGAAAATGTTTCTGGGTAACCCACCTGTTTTGTCCGTCTAGTATTCTTATAGTTGGATGTTTCTAATTCAGGCCTGCAGCAGCAGCAGCTCCTAAGAAGTCACCTGCAGTAGCTAATGCCCCGTCACACGCAACAGGCAAGGCAGGAAACAAGAAAGCCAATACGAAGGATCCTAAACAGGGGAATATCATGTCATTCTTCAAAAAAAAGGTTTAATGATTTCCATGGAACTACAGTTTGATTATATGCATTTAGGGTGTTATATGCTGATATAAGATTTAGTTATGTTTTTCCCGCTTGCTTTATTAATTCCAGATCCCTTTCTCTTTTTTAAGCTAGTAGTTGAGGCTTTTATGGTTGCACAAATACACGAGATGCAAAAATCGAAAGTTGCAAGTATTTTTCATAGAAATAATGCATAGCATCACAAAATTATGCCTAGAAAAACTATCTTGAAGAAACTGATATAGTCACAGGCCACACCTGCGTTTTGTGCTTCATGATCTTTCAACCAAGTTGTATCAAGTTTGTTGGCTCGCTCACACGTACCTTGGTATTTCATGTTTTTGTACCTGCAAATATGATTTGATAAATATGTTACCATGAATAGGGCAAGTTCTGGGTCGTTGGTGTTACGACTCAGATGTGATTACTAGATTTATCATGGTTATTATTAGTTTGGCGGATTAGAAGCGAGAGATATAAAAGTGACACCTATTTCATCATAACATAATAACGTATTGTCATGTCAGGCTTATGAACAATAACACCAGCTCTGTCCAAAATTGCTTAAGCCAGCTCTGCTACTCATGTTTATATTTACATAATTCAAATATATATGAGTTCAATGGGGAGTCATTTTTATTAGGGAACAAAGAAACAACTTTGGGGCCGTGCATCATCCTTGATGGCTTTGAACCCCATACTTTGTTTGGTATTTCGAAAGGAGTTTTCACACTACTACAAGCATCCAGTTTGTTTAACTCTGGTTTGTATTATACTTAAGGTAATTTTGGTTGCTTATTATTTGTTTTTTTTTAACTTTAATTAAAGGGGTTTTTTTATAAAAGGTGTTTTGTTTTGATTTTTCTTTTGTTTTATCTTATTATTTTTTAGCACCAAACTTTACTTGTCTATAATTTGTTTAACTTTAATATATTTATAGTTATGACCTGTGACTTTGATTTATTTTCATTTTTACTTTTGATAATTGAGTGGATTTACAACTTTGACCTCTTACTTTACTGACATATGTACCACTTTGATCTTCTGGCTTTGATTTGGTTACGTTTTGACCTTTATATATTTATTCGTGTTATTATATGAGACGTGTTACGATCTCACACCATATTGTACGAGACATGAAACGTGTTTTTATTAACGCTTATGACGAAGTCACCTAAGCGATATCTGACCAAGTGATCCAGTTGTCGCATCGCGCGTGTCGCTTTTAAATCTAGAATTAGATATTTAGAACATCAGGTTAGAAATTTAACACATAGTGATTCTAATTTTTAAGACACATGATTCAAATGTTTAAAATGTACAATGAAATGAATAGAATCATGTTATGATGCACTTTATGATTAAATAGACTCATATTTTACACCTAAAATTACATGTTCACATGTATTAATAAAACATATTTTCTAAAAATTAAAATTCAAATGATTCATACCTCGTATTCAAAGGTTATATTTTTTAATCTGGATATATTATTAAAATAAACCACTAACAAAACGCTAAGATGAAAGATAAAATCAACTAAAACAAAAACGAAAATTACATAATTAATTACTCATCTTACACTAATTATACAAAACTAAATTACTCTCTTAGCTCTAAACTTTATATAAAAGATTGTGGTTGCGATTGCTTTCTCCACAGTACAACACACCGAGATTCAAAGTTTAAAGTTGCCACTTTCTTATAAATAATTTTACATGTAAATAAAAAATAAAAATAATAAATAATAATATGATTTTTAATGTTTAGCAGAGTCGTCATATTTTGTTGATGTGGATAAACCATAGTCACATAAATCGCGGTTCGCTTCGGTACGGAAACGCGGTTCGGGTACGTGATTCGCTAGGCTAGACGAATTCGGTACGGAAGGGGGTAGGTTCATTTCGGTACGAACCGGTACGGTGTACCATTTAGTTCGGTTCGATTTTCCAATATTGACTAAAATATCTATTAAAAGTTTAAAACAATTATACTTATTGTAAACATATACATATTTTATATAGGTATATTGGTTTTCACTGGTCTCAACTATCACCTTTTGTCTTCTACCGGTCCCAACTATTAAATTGGTTGTCAACGGTCCCAACTTTTATCACTTTGGTAACCACTGGTCCCGTCGTTAAATTATTTTTAACGCCGTTAAGTTTTTTCCAAATTCAAGACCGATGTTTTAGACCTTTTGATCGGAAGGATAATACGTGTCGATTGATGTAAAAGTTTTCTTGAAAAGGCTCTCTGAACGATAAAATTTTTACATCCGATTGAAGCACCGTTATGTTTAAACACCCGATTGAGACACTACTTCGTTGTTCGGAGCGTCGTTTTGAGGTAACTTTTCCATCAATCGACTTATATTATCTTTCCGATCAAAAGGCTTATAACATCGATATTGAATTTAGAAAAAACTTAATGGCGTTAAAAAAATTTAACGACGGGACCAGTGGGTACCAAAGTGATAAAAGTTGGGACCGTTGACAGCCAATTCAATAGTTGGGACCGGTAGAAGACAAAAGGTGATAGTTGGGACTAGTAAAAACCAATATACCTTTTATATATATATATATAACATTAATTTTAAACTTTTTAGGTATAAATTTATAAGTTTGAGACAAATTTGTAAACTAATAAATATGGAGGGGGTTAAATGTTAAAATAGTCAAACTTAAACCTAAACCCTAATTCCTTCCCGACTTCCACCACTTCACGGTTGTCACCAGATTTGAAACATCCGGCGAAAACTCAGCCGGAATACCAGCACTTTTTGCACTAGATTATCAAATCCAACCAACAGTGTACCAAATTAGCGAACCAATTCACTAATTTAATAGTTTTAGGAATGATCTGGGTTTGAAATTGGAACAACGAATTCACGAATTGGGGGGCGAATTCGCCATAGACTGGTACAGCGAACCCAAGTGATCCGGAACAGCGTACCAAAGCGAATTGGTACGAATCGTATTCCGATTTGGTACAAAACGATCCAATTCGTTGATCGGAGGTACTTTGGCGAATTGTGTGACTATGGGATAAACATTGGAATTTGTTCTTGTATTGTGGTGACTAAATTTGACTAGTTGAGATCCTGGTTTTAATTTTTAATATTTATTTTTTGGTTGCTTCGCGGAGTTGATTTGAAGTTTTTTTTACATATGTTAAAGCCTAAAATCACATGTGCATCTTATGTGTATTTTTAAGGTTCAATCACATGTGATAAATTTAAAGTCATACGTATTAAACCTGATATCATGTGTTCTAAAGATGCATCACGTTGATAAACCTAGAATTTAAAACATTTTATATAAAGCATGTTACTTCACAAATAAAAGCTTCTCATTTAATTGATGATCATAAACATTTATCAAGCTTCTCGTCCTATTATCAAGTTTTGAAATGGATGTATTATTACTGAATCAATCGGCCACACAAATAGAAGATCTAGGGACAGACAGACAATTATCTAGTTTCATGGTTCAATTCTAGGTCACATAAAATTCTAAAATGACAACACTCCTCCATTATCTTCGTGTACTCCAATCGTTTGTTGTGTAATTGGTCATAACCATAAAGCGTACACATTTTAGCAACTCATTTAGGGGCTGTTTGGTAATTTTTGAATAGTTAAATGTTGAATGGTTAAGATGTATGAATGGTACAGAGGTCGGAATGGTTAAAGAGGTCTGTTTGATTGGACATCTGAATGAGATTCTAAAACTAACAAACAAATCTCAAAATTTTTCTTTCATTTATCTTGTCCCACATTGGTGTGGGAACAAAAACATGTTATATTTATATATGCAATCATTCATGACATGTTAAGTTCTTATGTTATGTTTTACTTCATCATCTACCCGCGCGTAGGGGAGTGCAAATCTGGTTCGAATTCTTTAACCACCCATGCAATGACAGTTTTTGGCTTTTTGCCTCACAAAATTTCTTTTTTTTCCTTATCTTTTTTTTTGCCCTTTTTATGCCCTAATTTTTTTCCTGGTCACCCAGCCTTCCCTTCTTCGTCGTCTAGCGCAACAGCAACAGCATCTTCATCTTCTTCTTCACAACCACCATTACTCCTCCCGAAATCACCGAATCCCCATACGACATCGATGAACAAATCGACGACTTCAAACGTGTCTTCTTCATCTGGTCGCTTCAGCATCGTGTCTTTTTCATCTACTCACTTTAGTATCACGTCTTCTTCATCTAGTCGCTTCAGCAACGATCAACCTCTGAGCCGTTCAGCATCACCCAGACTTTAAATCGGTTAGAGGTTGCCCTCTAAACCATTTAGATCTTCGATCCATTCAACGATGCAATCAAACACACCCGAACCTCTGACCGATTTAAGGTTCTTCCATTCAGAGCCTGTTCAGAGCCAACCAAACAACCCCTTACTTTGGCCGTATCCACTCATTTTATCATGCACATGCACCTTTGATTCTGTTTAAATCTTGATCATGTGTATTTTTAACCTACAATGACATGTACTGAAATTTAAAATCACTTTGTGCTAACCTAAAATACATATACATATTCTTGTGTCAATTCATGAAGCTAAATTGAAATAACTTTGAAACATCGGGTATAACCGAAAGTCATGTGTGATAAATCTGAAATCACATGTGCTAAAACTTGAATCATATGGAACAATTTACAAATAAACATATACCCATATATTCATACTAGGTTAGCACCCACATGTTTACGCTGGTTAAACGGTAAAAAGGATTTATATAATTTTATATAAAATGTGCAAATAAAACTACAAAATTCAAAATATTTTCTTTTAAGACCTCATCTTAGCATTTAACGCACATTTATAAACAATATTTATAGACATGTATTACTTACGTATTAATTGTAAAAAAGTTATAAAATTATCATTCGGTAAACAATATTTATAATACACATTTTAAACGTGCGATCTGCATCTTGCTTACCAATTTCTCACTTGAAATATTGTCGGGTTGAACGGATATTATCGATCATTTGGCATAGATAAAATAAAGTTATCAATTGATGTATAACTTCAATGTAAAATCTACTTAGTTTAATAATTTAATAACTTGTTCAGTTGTCATGATCTTAGATATGGCCCATAAAAAAATCATATCTGGTAATCTCTCCTTTAACTTAGCATACGGATCTTATTCGGCTCAAATACTACCCGCATATCATTTTTTAAATAATTAAATTATCTTCTTTTATTTATCTATCTATATAGTTTAAATTTTAAAATATTATTTTAAGTATATTAACCTGTATTGAGTTAAGTCTGCTCGAAGTTGGTCAATGGTATCTCAAGATGTTGAGTTAAGTCCATATCATCTTGTAATTGCATTGATTTTACTTCCGCTTCTATCCACCTTCGGTAAATTTATGAAAAATAGTCATTGCTTTGGGCTAATGTTTGATGAGCAGAGTTGGCTAAATCCATTTGTTTTAGTTTCCGGATAGCATAAGCAGTTGTTAATTTTAAAAGAGGATCATGAGTGGGGTTGATTGGTTGTGATTTGTTCTTTTTCTTACCGTCGTTTTCACCAATAGATTTATTTCTTTTCTTTGTTGGTCCGGCTAGAGATGGTTCTTGCTTTAGTGAGGGATTGAAATAGTGTTCCTTCGTCATCGGTAGGGGTTGTATTGAAATAGTGGACTTTGTTATGAACTTTGGGCATTGGTAGGATTTTTAGTGATGGTTGTTCCTTGAATGGTAGAGGAGGTTGCTAAACGGATTTAAGAGAAATCACTTTTATTTCGATCCAAAAAAGCTGGATCTTGATTGTTACGCATCTCTAGAGCTTCATGGCCAGATCATGGAAGCTAGCTAGTTGAAGCACATCCGCTAAGTTCATCTCTGAAAATATGTAGACAAATAAATATATAAGTAAAATGTATATATTTATAGTTCCAAATCTATTAAGGATGATAAGTCTATTAATATGATTATTCACACATTAACTAAATATTCATGTCTTATCTAAATTATGGTGTATAACTTTTTTTTCTTTTTAACATGGCAGGTCATTTTCTATCATAAGGCCAAATTCGGCTGATCTATTCTATTACCATTTATGTTCCGGATATGGGCGCAATGCATGAGCCATGTTGTTCAATTTTTCTATGAGAGTTTCATTAACTAATATGTCCTTCGGCTTTGGGTCTTTTATGGGAAGGGCATCATTTGGCCACTATCCCATATGTACCGAAAGACAACGACTGTCTAAAAGGAAGAATTCGTTTTTCCATCCTTTTAATCTTGATGGAGCTATGGTAAAGCATCTATTTCATATTTTTCGTCTTTGTTCAAAGGTATACCAATCGCCATATTTGGTAATGTGAAACAAGTATTTAAATGTTTCTAAATTCGAAACGACCTCTACCGATCTACAAGATATCTCATAGCGAATCAATTTAGCAAGTCCAAGATGGCTACAATGAGGTATATGAACTTCATAATGTTACTAATACCTTCATCAAGAAACGGCTAAACGGAATCCTACAATTCATTGTCCTCAAATGATGGGGGTACATATCAAAACATACATGGGTTTCTGATTCAAGCAAGCTAGGGTTTAGACTATAACAATTGAGTTCAAATCATCTTGTGATAAAATAGAATAATAGCTGCTCATATTTCTCTTTATGTCGCTCATGTCAAAAACATTTCTCAAAAAAATATGTGCTAAAACTTGTAATATGCATATTAATGTAAGAAGGAAGTTATATACCTTTGAATGTGGCCATGGTTGTAGTAAAACTTTGTTGCAGGTAATGGCAATTCATACAGGGAGACACTAACAAGAATAAGATTGGATGGGTGACGACGCTTTTTAACCTAGAGCAGAGATGACATAGATAGATATGGATGATAACCAGTAGAAAAGGTGAAATGCATAGTGTTAAGAACAAAGTGGTAGATGGAAGCGAAACAAAACACACACACAAACGAATTCATGCAAGAAGTTAGAGACACGAGAATTATAGTGGTTCAGTCCTGATTGACCTACGTCTACTTTGCAACTAGGGTTTATATCATTAATTAAGTGCTCAAGAATACAATTACATCAAGGGTTCTATTTGTAATGCTAGATTAGGGTTTATAAACAATGCAACTTATTAATCTAAGCAATACCAAAATTAGTCATAACAACCTAGGGCAGACATTCCTATTGTTTTAGTCTTCCATATTGCAACCACCAATGGTCTCGGGTCCGAGCCCAACCCGACCAAAGCATTAACAACCCATCAATCTCCCAATTGAAGGCTTGCAAATATCCACAGATGTCATTCAAGTAACCCTAGATCCAATAACTTCAATATTCTTCATATCCAAGTCTTTCAAGCCTCAATCCTCATTGATTAGCTAAACTTCATGATTATCCCTAGTTACTAGCCCCTCTCATCAATTACATGAGGGGGCAGTTGAAACTCCCCCGAGCTCCAACTCATTCTCTATCTCAACTGGTTCACACAATCCCATAGCTCCAGAGATTACCAGAAAACCATTCTCCTCATTCAACAAGACTTCCATAGGAGAGATTTCACAGTTGGCCTAGCGGTCTTTGTAACAATCCCGATTTTCGGACCTGAAACTTTTTTTAAAACCCATTGGGCTTGGCCCGACCCTCATTAGACCCGGCCCAACTTAAGTTATGGGCTTGGCCTATCTCAGTTTAGGATAAGTATCGATGACGAAACCCGTCATATTAAATACCTGGATACGCGTAAGAATTTCTTTGTGCAATAAGAGTATTACTATAAGTTAGATAGGAATTTCCCCGCTAACACTTTAAACATTACCAAATATAAAAGTGCGTAAATAAATTACACCTACAACTTATGTTGGATAACAAAATAATAACGTACCAATCCATAAATCATATGACATCTATCCAACCATGCACACACACACACACACACACATATATATATATATGTATATATATATATATACGTACAAGTGCATATATATCTATATCTATATATATATCTATATATATATATATATGCACACACAAATTATTTAATTACCATGATTAATAAAAACCCATACAACTATATAGATATAATACTTACACAAAAATAATCAAACTTATAAGAACATGTCTCTAAGAATAAAAACCAACACCCACATTATATAAAAATCAACCCACACACTATATACAACACATACATGCATACGTACATATATATATATATACATATATAAAAATATTAACAACACACTCATACAAACACATACTCATATTTACAAAAACATACAATTCCACATACAAGTAACATACAATGTTTATCACCATACAACCATTATTATTTACACTACATAATAAACACTCAAATGCATGTATATATATATACATACATTCATACACACACATATATATATATATATATATATATTTATATAAAACTAACTACAACTTATAAACCTACCTACCATCTTTATAAAAAAACAACACAATTAAACTACAAAACTAAAACAAATAAAAACAATACTTGTAAAGATTCCTACCTAAACATAATGTCACCCTAACACCCAACACACCACCCTATATAACCAATACAAAGATAACTTGAAGACCACAACTTGCTTGAAGATCTAACCATAATCTTCCCATAACCAAGGCAAATATTTGACTACTCTCTCTCCCCTCTCTTCCTCTTTTTCGGCCGAATACCCACACACCCACACACACCTCCATTTCATTTTTACAACACAATCTCACTCTCACAAACAAACTATCTCTAGAATTTCTCTCAACACTCAAGAAACTCTTCAACTCAAGAACTCAACAAGTCAGCCTCAACAAGCTTCAAAGTTCGACCAACAACACCAATCAAGAACCAAGAGGAGCCCACGAGTCCAAAGAAGCCAACACATGAGCAATTGAAGCACGAACCATTCATCTCACGAGGAAGCACCCGAGCAACCTATCATGTGATCTTCTTACCATCTCAAGTGCACCCACACTCACTCTCAATCTCAAGGTAACGGAAAAATACCCAAAAATGCACTACACGTGCACAAAATGTCCATTTTCGCACACAAAGAATAACAAAAATTCTCATATCATTTGAACACCTCTGAACACTTATTTTTCAGTAACAAAACTATTAAAAATCATAAAACCATTTTCTAAAAGAAAATATGCAAGTTTGACTAAAACTTAGTCAAACTAGGCATTTTATTTTGAGAAAAACAGCAACACTCAACCAAAAACATTGAAAACATGATTTTATATTTTCCATAGCATCTTTATAGTAAAATATGATTACAAATTAAATTTCATAATTTTTGGAGTTGTACATTATTTTCTATGCATTTTTAATATAAAAAATAGATCTATTCACTTATATTTATAAAAACATGTGGGAAATATAAAAATACAAAAATATGTTATGCTACTGTTATATATATGTAAATAGGTACCTGGGACTGAATATATTTGATTGTTGATGGGTGAACATAAGAATCGAACAATAACCGAAGCAAAACATACGAAACAACGAAAATACAAAAAACTTAAAAATGCCAAGTTTTTATAACCTCAGTAGCTTAAATATGTTAAAAGTTAGTTAGAAAATAAATTTCATAATTTTCCTAAAAAGAATGTAATTACTATGAATTTTTGAATGTTTAATGGGATTAAAATACAAAAATTCATATAAAATAATTAGGGACCCTTAGGACCAAACTTACAGAACCTAAACTCAAATATGGGTATAATACAACTATGAAAAAGACTAAAATAGTACCAAGGACTCTCTAAGCATAAAACGTAAATTTAACCGAACCGAACGCGTTAAAAACGCGAAAATTAACAAAACAAGAAAAACCTGAGTTTACAGAGGCTTTTATACATAAAAATTAAGTATCTAACCAAGTTTCATAATTTTTATAAACTCAACCCAATTATTATGAGTTTTTGAATATAAAACACTAGGCAAATGATAAAAAGCACAAAAGTTAAAAAAATACCTTTTAAACTAAAAGACCACTTTTTATACATTATTATATGACCTAAAAAGGCGTTTTAAGAAAAAAATAGTTAAAAGAATATTTTGTAAATAAATCGTTCATACGTCGGTTACACACGCATTAAAATACGCAAACAACCAACGTATCATTAAACTCAATTTTTGAACTATAAAGGACTTAGTTACTGGTTAGATAAGCCAAAACCAAAATTTCAACAACTTAGGAAGTACCAATTATTTTATAGAAATTATTTAAAATTAAAGATCCGTAAACCGACAACTCCTAAAATAATTTGTAGAAAATAATTGAAACATCTAAGAACCATAAGAAATCATACACTCCAGTGATATAAGACCCCTTAATCCAAATATAGAAGTGTGGGATGAAATAACCTCAAAACCCTAAATCATAACTTGACACGTAGCGGTTTACCGCAACCGGAGAAACCGGGAAACTCAAAATTTATTCCAAACTTAATAAAAACTCTAAGACCAGTAAATTAATCTTAAAATATGTGTGAAACCAATACACATCACTAACACTCCTATAGTCCTATAGATGGGAAGTTATAACCAAAAACTTAATGTTTGGACTAAAAGCATCAATACAACAAAGTCGAGTGTCACACCCCCAAAATCCACTAACGGAGTTTTACCGTTAAGTGTGTGACAAACTAGGATCTCAGTCATTAGTTACACCAAACGACACTATATGAATTTATACATACATGTCCTTAAATAAGAAAATTTAATACATAGTTAACGTTTAAAAGTTTGCGGAAGCGTAATCGAAATTATAATGTCAAAGTATTAAATAGAAACTAAATGCGCAGTACACGCGTCCAACATGAGATACACAGCCTAAAAAGTCATTTAAACTCAAAACATGGTTTGTAGGCAAGGAAATGTTTAAATGAAAAGCCGTGACTCCATGCCATGTCCTAAGTGCGTGGTACCTCGGTGACCTGTAAAAGTGAAAGTCTAACAAGTGTCAACACGACGGTTGGTGAGTTCACGAAGTAAGTATGAAATCAAGTAGTTCAGTTGCAAGCAGAAATATAAATTAAGTATGTCATTGTAGGTAGCTAATCTACAACACATGTCCTTAGATGCGTATGTATCTGACCGAAGCTGACGTATGTACACATTAAGTGCATTTTGCCCGTTCGTACATCCCAGCAGGATGCACTGTAAGTATGTTAGGTCATTCAACACCCGTTTGATAGGTCCTTCTGTCGTGCTAGCGCGACTAGCCCGGGTGGGGTTTGTCAAACCCAGTAGTACTACTCAAAATTTCCCCGCTATTTCACAAATACTAATGGTCAACTAGGTATCCATGAGGTCTTTCATGAACAAGATAAAAGTTGCTCTAATCCAGACATGCGACATACAGAATTTGTAAATCCGTAAAAGTAATCGTTCGTGTTCTCAGCCCATAAAAGGGTGAGATAGTAAAAGTACGGTTCATTGAACTCACCTTAGGTTGCGCAGCAGTTCAGTTTCTAAAAGCACACAGTAATACAACAACCTAAATAACAGTAGGTCTGTTAATGTGTGTTCATGTAGGGTCATAGTACCCTATGCATCCAAATGGTCATACAGTTTGTGCGAGTTTGGAATAGTTTGACTTTTTGACCAAGTTTGACTTTTTGTTGACCTGAGTTGACCCACGACCCGTTGGTGATTTGTTAAGTGTAAGTATGTTACATTTGATATATTAGATCATATTACATTCACCTATCACATCACACGTCACATATTTAACAAGTTGAGTTTCCACTTCCGTAAAAGTTTCCTTTATATGAATGTCGGACTTTTAAAGTATGCTTGCATAATTCAACATCCCTAAACATGTCAACTATTACACAATACCATAACATGTTTCACAAGTCAAAAACACATACTAACACTTTACGGTTCCCAATATAAAACATACTAGCATGTGTGGTCATTTCTAGGCACAACAAATTGTTCACATGTTTTGTTTCAACTAATGTAGTGACATTTCCATCATGGCATCCTAGTTACTAGTACACACCATTTATACTTTAAACAAAACCATTTCAAGCAATCGGTCTACTAATCGACTAGTACCTATAAAGGTCATTGCATGATCAAAGCACATTTACCAAGCACCACATGTCTACAATCATTCATATGCAATCCCAAATCATGTTTGTACATCCAAAATCACTAAACATGCATCCTAGTCAATTTCCATGACAAAAAGTTTCTACATTTAGTAAGTATTCTAAACCAAGTCGGATTCGCACGTTCAAATACTCAAAATTTGTCTAATATATCATCCTAACGCACTAGTGATCTCAAAACCATTCCTAGGCATCAACAATACGCAATTTCATACAATATCTAGAGAAAAAGTTACTATTTTAAGTAAGGTAGCATAAACATCATGAAATTTCACAACCCAATAACCAATCTTCACCCAATTCACCATCTAAATACATAATCAATCCTATTTCATCAATATCAAGCATGCAACATCAAGTTTCAATGATTCCATATCAAACCCTAGTTTCTCAATAATACAATTTTGCATCCATCTCATTTACAAATCACTAAAATGACAAATAACACAAACAATATCCCAATTCCACAACACAATCATCAATTGGCCATTTTTTATGAACTAGGGTTTCCAATTCATGTGATTTACGAAATATTTATTAATAATTAAAACAAACACTTACTAGTATTGCGTTTATCACCTCAATTAGCACCCAAAAACACCAACAATTGATTCAAACTAGCAAAATTGATCTTGTATGTATGTGTGGGACTTGCGACGGCAGCAAGGAGAGCAAGGAGGCCAAAAACCGATTTTTTTGTATTAAATTAGGTTTAGGTTTTGTTAAGTTTTGTTAATTAATTAGTTTAGGTTAAAATAATGGGCCTTGGGCCATCCATGGGTCACATGGATGATCCACGGGCCCCGTTTTTGTTTCGGTTTGCAACAAAATGAAAAACTTTATCCAACTTAAATTTTTGTTTCGCAGAAATTTACCAAATCTCGTAGTTGATTAAAACCGGTAAAACACGCGGTTACACGAGAGTTCAACAATTAAGCACACATAACACTTAAAATGTATATTTATTATATTTGTATCCATTTAAGATCACCAACGCTCGGGTATTAACTCGTGTGATCGTTTCGTGTGTATGTTTGTGTAACAGTTTGCACATTTAATTCATCAAATTAAATGAAAAGTATAATTGCGTTAACGTGACTAACATAGTTTAACAAACGAAGTTAACCTGAATTTTTCGGGTGTCACATCGAGGAACCAAAATTGACAACTCTCAAACTTTCTGATTCTTATGAGAAATAAAGTAAATCCCTACTTAAGTAAACCTAGAAAAACATCAATTTAAATATGAGAACGAGAACAAACCAACAGGAACATTAAAACGACTATACAACCGAAAGACGAACACACCCGCATTACGACGTACATAGACTCACATATTTTAGAATCTAACTCGACTAAACTAAACATAGGAAGTCCGCTAGGAGGTAGAACTCTCACGCCAAACATTATCTAGGAAATTCTGGAGTAAGGTTTCAGGTGAGTTCATGAACCCCTTTTTAACATAACACTTTTGGGGCGAATACATACGTACTAAATGCTATTCTTTTAAAATTCTTTTTATATTATATTCTGGTGTAACATATCTGCTACTTGTCCCCGAACGCTGGTAAATACCCTTGGTAGCCACTAACTTCTTGCAGGAGCCCTTTGATAAGCGAATAGTACTATTTGGGAATCCCCGCGTACAGTGGCATACCCCCACTGAGGTTGAAAACCGTTACACCACATGTTCAATGATACGATGGTGCTTAGCATAGTGCATTAGCCACCGTGGGTTAGGGGATTGCTATATATGTTATTCGGGTTGGGTATCATCCGAACAGGTTTGGCTATATATATATTATTATATTGTCGGCCGTACACCATAAAATATAATATTATAGTGTCATAAAAGTTTTATTAAACCATGAGCTCACCAACTTTATGTTGACGTATTTTTGGTTGTGTATTTCAGGTAATGGACAGGAGAACTAGTAGCATGTCGGTAGAGATTACGACATGGAACAGATTGGGGATAGTTAACTAGTCATTATGTTATGTTTCTAATATTGATATTCACGCACTAGACAATTTAAATTTCTATCTATTTGTTTAAAACTATTAATGGGGATGAGATATGCCCCCATGGAAAACCTTTATTTTAATATAATGAATACTAGTTTAGTGCCCATGTTACGCTCGGGAACATATACACAACCGTGATTTTAAGGATATAAATGGGACACGGATGATTCCAATCAATTTTGAGGCAAAATGGTGGTAAAAACGTAACAAAAGATATAATTTAAAAAAATTATTATTTTAGTAATGCAATACTATACTACTTAAATCCTCAGCTTTATGGTGTATTTTTTTAAATAATGTCGTGTAAAAAAAGTTATGACTCTTTAAAAAAATTGAGCTATTTAATTGTAGATTATTACCAACTTTATACGCAAGTTTCATTTTTATGCCCTATCAAATATAAGATAACTCATTCACACCCTTAGTAGGAGAGGATTTAAAACGTAAATAATCTTAAATTACTAAAGACTCTCATAAATATTAGGGGATCAAAATGTAATTAAGATTATTATAATATATTATTATTATTGATATATACATATTTTTATAAAAATCTTATTGTGAGACATATTATCTTATGATGCCACATAAGCGAAAACCACCTCTAATGATGACAACTAAACAAAATAGATTTTGCTATATTATATAAGGATGTAGTTTATTATTTCTGCTGTTTAATATGATATCAGTCCGTCATGACCCAACCCATTTAGCCGGGGTGTGACAGTCTTCAAAACCCATTGTTGTTGTAACTATACCCGGATCACACCGCATGCTACCACTGTCACCAAACCTCCGACTCAGTTTAAACCTCCAAACTCACTCAGCTTGTTTTTACCTTCGCACCAGATTCAGCGAGCCTAACTTTGTTTTGAGGAGCGCTCATACTTTCCTCAACAGGTACTTCCACTTCCACCATGTATAACGATTCACGCTTGTTTCCACAAGCAATTACCAAATTACATTTAGTTACCCTGAATTTTCCTCCATCAAATTTTACTTCCAGACCTTGTTTATCCAACTGACCGAAAAAGATAAGTTCACTCTTCAAAGTCGGAATAACCCCGACGTCTTTCAAATTCCATGTGGTTCCCGATGGAGTTACTAAATTCACATCACTCTTGCCTGTAACATCATGGACCTTACCATTAGCTATTCGTACATTCCCAAAGTTACAGTTTTAAAATTCCCCATCGTCTCCCCGTTGTGCGTAGCATTAAACAGTGAACCGGAATCCATGACCCAAGAGTTTTTAGACTCTACAAAGCAAACCAATGCATCCCTCCAGAATCTTGATCTGAATGGATATTATTATCTAACTTTTCATCTTTTTTTCTTAGGAACAGGACACGCATTTTTGACATGCCCTTTCATCACCACAATTCCAACACATCAAATTCTTCCGAGTTCTAGACGACTCCTTCCACGACTCTCACTGTTCCTATTATTGTCCATTCCCCTGTCAACACTGAATATACTAGAAGATGATCCTCCACTAGAGTTTCTCCGGCGAACGTTTTCACCCAGAACACTCATCCCGGATCCGATCAAATTTAAAGTTTCCGGTCCTCGTAGTTTTAGTGGTTGCCTTAAAACCAGACCAACTTTCAGGAAAAAAAGATAACAAAATCACAACTTGGGTATCATCATCCAACTTCATACCTACAGACGATAATCTAGACAACATTGAATTGATTTCGTTAATGTGATCATTAACTGAACCGCTCTCACGTATTCTCATCATGAATAATTCCCTCATCAAGAACACTCTATTCCCGACAGGCGACTTCTCATACATATTTGACAAAGCTGTTAACATACCACGAGTAGTTTTTCTTTCATGATATTACAATCTACGTTTCTAGTCAAAGCTAATGTAATCTTACTTTTGCCTTTTTGTCATTTGAGTCCCACACAGCTTCATCAGCTACTCATTCCCGTAGATTTTTCCTCCAATACCATCTCCAAGTTGCACTACCAAGAAACGCCTCTATTTGCATTCGCTACCACACAAAATCAGTCTTGTTGAACTTGTCGACTCGAACCTTTCCGCTTTCAGACATCGCAAACGAGAAACAGAGAAAAACAGAAAATATGAACCTTGAAGCCAAGCAACCTTTAATAATAACCAAACCCTAAACCCTTACCCGATACTCAATTTCGATCACAACCAGCCGAACAGTCACCAAAAGAAAGTAATGCACTCGTTTGTTTTTCCTCTCGTTCAAAGTAATCACACAAACAAAACAATTGATCGATTGTTTTCTTCTGCAAGTTCTAACGGCAAAAAAAGGAACTTTATGCCAATATTTTTTTCTTCTCGCACAAGAACCAAGAAAAGCAATTAATAACCCTTTTCTTCCATATTGCAACCATCCCTGGTCCCGGGTCCGAGCCACAACCCATCAGATAGTAGTTGGTATTATTGGTATTATCACTATTGGTATTATCAGAACACATTTCGCTCTTAATGTTATAGTTTTCGACAAGCCGATTGGGACAACGACCAAACTCACGCCGTGCAGCACAAGAAAAACGATAAAACTCACATCACGTAACTGAATAAATAACTTTTAGTCGGCTAACTTTTTTTAAATCATCACCCATGGCGTTTTGTGAGCGTGGGTTTGGGTTTGGGTTTGAAAAATGAATAACATGATGTTTATGATATTAAGCAATTTGTATTTCACTTTTTGTGTAAAAGTAAAACCTTGTAAAGAAGAAACACTTTTGTATGAGTAAGTAGGAAACCCACATTTTCAGGTGTTTCCTTCTTCATATGTGAAAAGGTAAAGTTGCATGCCAAACATGGGTGTTGGGTACCTTTTATGAGGGTGATGGCTACAACGTACGGGTCATGTGCTAAAAACATGATATACTCAAGTAAGATCTCTAAAATCCATGTTGTTTTTGAGTTTTTTTTAAACGACGATTTTATTTTTAAATCGAACCCATCAGTGAGACATTAGGACACCAATCTTCAAATAAGTATTATATCATAAGACCATCATAAATAAATATATAAATATGTGTGTGTATAATTTTATGTCATCTACTATCGTGAAAACTAGTTTAATGCCCACGCTACGCTCGGGAACACAATTCAAGTGATGTTTTTAAGGATGTTCATGAATGTTCCATTCAGTTTTGAGATAAAACCGTGGTAAAACGGAACACATGATATATTTTTAAAAATTAGATTATTAGTGTAGCAATATTATACTCAAATTAAAGAGAATCAAATGTTTAGTTTTATGGTGTACTTTATTTTAAAAAAATCATATAAAAATGTTCTGTATATTTATAAAACACTGGGGTCTTTAATTACATGTTACTATTAACTTTATCCATAAGTTTCATTTTTAAACCCTATCAATTATAAATCGACTCACGTACACCCCTTGTAGTAAAGGGTTAAAAATATAAATACTCTTAAATTTTTCAGAATTCTCCACAATATTAGAGGGCCAAAAATGTAATTAGTTTTATTATAATAAATTTTATATACATATTTTAAATAAAAAATCATTATTGTGAGATAATCTCTCAAATAATGCCACATAAGCTAAAAACTATGAAAAGATGTCACATATGATTTTTTTGTTTTGCTATATTATATAAAGGATACTAATGTTTAAAAAACTATATAAATCAATTAGCGATAATCTATTAAGAAATATTGTCACATGAAAAACACCAAACAATTAAGTGTTCGATCAATATCGTTAATTGGTAATTCCTTATTAATATTTTGAAGTTATCTTGCAAAGTTCAATTAAACTAAAAAGCTTAAGTAGGATTTTTGGGCAATAAATCTTAAAATAGTAGACCTGAGAACTATAAAATTTCCGGTGACATCATAAAAAGTAGAAGGAACTTAAAATAATAGACTAATGGTATTTTAAAACGAAGAATTCATTCAATTTTGTCATTAAATAAAATACAGTAGTAAATTTAAAACAAAGAATTCATACAATTTTGTCATCATCATAAAATTTTGATACGTTTTATTAAATTTTAAATTTAATTTAAATTTGAAAATCTATACAATTTATCACCAAACTATTTAATAAGAAAAGTACACAAATATCTAAATACTAGATTAGTACCCGTGTACTACACGGATTTTAGTTTTATAGGTTTTAACTCAATTTACATATCAAATTTATTTTTAACATATCTCTTATTAAATCGACTTGGATATTTACAAATATATTCATATAAAAAATTATATGTTACAATAAAGGATATGATTTATAATAGTTGGTAAATTTTTATTGGAACATGTCGGGTTAGGAGATAATTGATGATAATTGTAAATTTTTTTATTTGAACATATCGAGTTATGAGATAATTAATGATAATTGGTAAAACTTTAATTTGAACATATCGGGTTAGGATAAATCATAATAATTGATAAGTTTTTGAACATAATAATTTGAACATATCGGGTTATGAGATAATTCATGATGCTTGGTACACATCAGGTTAATATATAGATCATGATAATTGGTAAATTTTGTATTTGAACATATCGGGTTAGGAGATAATTAATGATAATTTTTGAATTTTTAATTTAAACATATCGGGTTATTTCGAATATGGAGCATACCATGACCCGTCTAAAAATTCTCCATCAAATTAATTAGAACATGACACCTAAGCAAAATCCTATGTACAGTAGTTAAAATGATAACATGTGAATGTGTTACTCAATTATTAGAATAGGTAGATTTATTTTAATATATTTTATTAACCCGTATATTATATGAGTATCTAACTTACTTGAATTTTATTTTAACAAATAGTTTTGTTTTAACTGAATCAAAGTGAATAAATAACATTGTCTCTTTTAAGTGAAGATGTTCGAATCCTCTTTTCTTTCAATCCATCCCAATTCTCAAACAAAGGCAAAACTGACCAATAAAAATAAATCGTCTCAACCATTAAGCATAAAAAAAACCAACAGGATGGTAGAAAAAGAACGCAGGTTTATTAAAGACAAAAAAAAATAATAATAATGGTGTAGTTAAATATATCTATAGTAAAATAATAAATTAAAAAAATATTCATTTGCAGATCATCGAATAAAACATTATTATTATGACCCGATCTTGAAAACGAATATACAAACCATCAAGATTGATGACGTCAACACATGAAAGTGTCGCTCACACATCGGCCTATTGCAAAAGGCAAAAGGAACGGTCCATAAATCACTATATTTTCAATTCAGTCCCTAAACTTTCAACTCCTCAACACTTTAGTCCCTGAACCTCAAAAAACAATTTCAACCCATAGTCTTCACTCTCTCTACATATTCATATATATTTCAATGAAGCAACAATTTGATTGATTGAATGTTTCCCCACCAAACAAACCAATCGATTGCGACTCAATCATTCGATGTTTGATTCTTGAACGCTTTCAAATCCACCTTTTTTTCTGAATCAAATGCGCTATACACATCAACTTTAATCACTATAGGTACTTGATACTTGTTATCAATCTCAGATTTAGGTTTTTTCTTCTTTCGATTTTGCTAATTAGCCCTAAATTTTTGTGCAGATTTGATCTGATTGATATGTTACTCTGTCTGTATATGTGTTTAGTGAATTAGGTTTGTGTTTTGTGTTGCAGTTTGAGTATATAGTAAATAAATTGGGAAGATGAGTGGAGCTGTGCTTGTAGCTGTTGCTGCTGCTGTTGGTAACTTGCTTCAAGGATGGGATAACGCCACTATTGCTGGTAACTTGTTATTAAAATCCCAGATCTTTAAGGATCCATTTCCCAAATGATCAAAGTTTTTTGAATTAGATGCTGTTTGGCGAAATCTGAATCATTAAGTGTCGAATGGTTAAGAGATTTGAACCATTAAGAGGCTCTATTAATGAGAGGGATGTTGGGGTAGAACTGCAGATGAGTGTAAAGTTGGTATATGCTCTGTTTAGTTTCGTTCGGCATCTTTCTGTCTTTTAACCATTCAACACTTAACTGAACCATTCAGAGGCTCTTTTTTTTATGAAACAAATGCTATGAATGAATGCTGAATGATTAAGCACTGAACTGAAGCATTAAGAGGGGAAACAAACAGGCCTAATAGTTTTACAAAACATTAGTATGAGTTGAATTGAGTTTTGTTATTTTGCAATTTAGGAGCTGTGATCTGAATGAATGCTGAATGATTAAATACTGAACTGAACCTTTAAGAGTTGAAACAAATAGTCCTTTAACATTATACAAAACATTAGTATGAGTTGAATTGAGTTTTGTTATTTTGCAATTTAGGAGCTGTGTTATACATAAAGAAAGAGTTTCATTTGGAGAGCGAACCGACGATTGAGGGTTTGATTGTGGCTATATCATTGTTTGGTGCAACTTTGGTTACAACTTGCTCTGGTGGAATTGCGGATTGGCTTGGGCGAAGGCCGATGCTTATCTTCTCTTCTGTACTATACTTTGTTAGTGGTCTAGTTATGTTATGGTCACCCAATGTTTACATCCTTCTTTTGGGTAGACTGTTAGACGGTTTTGGGATCGGATTGGCAGTCACTCTTGTTCCAGTTTATATATCTGAGACCGCGCCTCCTGAAATTAGAGGCTCGCTCAATACGTTGCCGCAGTTTACAGGTTCGGGTGGAATGTTTCTTTCCTACTGTATGGTATTTGGGATGTCGTTGATGGAATCACCCAATTGGAGGGTGATGCTTGGGGTGCTGTCGATCCCCTCCCTTGCTTATTTCTTTCTTACCATATTTTTCTTGCCCGAGTCTCCAAGGTGGCTTGTTAGCAAAGGAAGAATGCAGGAAGCTAAGCAGGTTTTGCAGAGGCTACGTGGCAAAGAAGACGTCTCAGGCAAGTTTTTTTTTAACAATTCTATTATAGATCTATATATGTCGCATGAAAATTGCAATCACTTCACTGATTTGTGGTATAGCAGAGGAAATTACCACTTGTTTACTTTTGAATTGTTGTGTTTTATCTCAAACAGTTCGAATCAGAAAGTTTAGTTAAAGGGGTGACTGGCTAATTCGGTTGGATGGATAAATCTGGTTGAAAGCGTGTCCCATGGTCTATTTTAATGCGTACAAGTATACAACGATGTGGATTGTTGTTTGAATAAAATAGTTTTTGAAATTGCAACTAACACTTTCATATATATATAAATTTCTAAAACATGTAGAAAAAATTGTTTGTGAGTCAATCTACCGGGCATTTCAACCTTCATTAAAATGGCATGTTTTTACGCGTTTCCTGACCTGCCCTTCTTGTCACCACCATTATTTTTTACTAAACACATAATTGTTGTCAAGCATTGCATACCTGCAAGTTCTTTTTTCATCAGAATAGGTAAATTTGTTTACATATATATTTATTTTGTTTAATTCAACAGGTGAGATGGCTTTACTAGTTGAAGGGCTAGGAGTTGGGGGAGAAACCTCAATAGAAGAATACATAATTGCCCCGGCAAATGATCTTGAACAGGATCAAGATGAAGCTGCTAAAATTAAGTTGTACGGCCACGAAGCAGGGGTCTCGTGGGTTGCTCGACCCGTCACTGGACAGAGCATGCTTGGTATTGCATCTCGTCAAGGAAGTACTATAAACCCAAGTGTCCCTCTTATGGACCCACTCGTCACCCTCTTCGGTAGTGTCCACGAGAAGCTTCCGGATGCTGCTGGTAGCAAAGGAAGCATGCTTTTCCCACACTTTGGAAGCATGTTTAGTG
The DNA here is from genome assembly GCA_030867185.1 of Tagetes erecta. Classification (NCBI taxonomy): domain Eukaryota; kingdom Viridiplantae; phylum Streptophyta; class Magnoliopsida; order Asterales; family Asteraceae; genus Tagetes; species Tagetes erecta. Next base: position 16,072,220 of record CM061490.1, read on the forward strand.
TCACTGGAAATCAAACTAAACATGAAGACTGGGATGAAGAGAGTGTTGGGGGTAGAGAAGGTGATGACTACGGGTCCGATGGTGCCGGGAATGATTCTGATGATAATTTACATTCTCCATTGATTTCGCGCCAAACTACAAGTGTAGAAAAAGACATGATTCAGCCTGCTGCTCATGGCAGTATGTTAAGTGCTAGAAACGGTAGTGTTGTGCAAAATGCAGGTGGAGAACAGTTAAGTAGCACGGGCATTGGAGGCGGTTGGCAGCTTGCATGGCAATGGACAGAGCGGGAAGGGCAAGATGGTCAGAAGGAGGGAGGATTTAAAAGAATCTATTTGCACCAAGAAACCGGCGCTGGATCTCAACGTGGGTCGTTAATTTCTATTGCTGGCGGTGATATGGTGGCTGATGGTGATGTATTCCAGGCTGCAGCTTTGGTCAGTCAACCTGCCCTTTATTCTAAGGATCTTGTGGACCAGCACCCTGTTGGACCAGCCATGGTTCACCCGTCTGAAGCAGCAATGAAAGGCCCGAGCTGGAGGGATCTTTTTGAACCGGGAGTTAAGCACGCATTGTTTGTTGGTATTGGTCTTCAGATACTTCAACAGGTAATACAAATGAAATATATTGCATATATATAGTTGTTGTAGCAAAATTGTTTTAAATGTATATGTTGATTTGTTTGCAGTTTTCTGGCATCAATGGTGTCCTTTACTACACACCTCAAATTCTTGAGGAGGCTGGTGTCGGTGTTCTTTTATCAAATTTGGGAATTAGTTCAACCTCGTCATCTCTTCTTATTAGTTGCATCACAACTTTATTAATGCTCCCGTGCATTGCTGTAGCCATGAGGCTCATGGACATCTCTGGAAGAAGGTTGTTTACATACATTTCTAATGTTAACTTATACAAATTTTTTTGTGTTGCTGTTAATCTTTTTCGTTTACGTGAAGGAGTTAAAACTTGGAGTGCAAGTTTGTTATTAGGACCAAGGGTATTTAAGTGTGTTAGTAGGTCAAGATAACTGTGGATTTTTTAAAATTATTTTGTTGATTTGATACGGAGAGATCGAGTGTGATTTACGTTCCTAAATTTGGTCTGGTTGGTTACTTGTTAATTAAGGGTTTAGTTTATTCTAGAATAGGAGTTTTTGGGTCCATTCGGTATTTGTGTCTTTTTTTTCATATCAATACGAAAGTGCCGATCAAAGGATTTTATCAGAAACCTAGTTTTCTATGTTTGTGTATTTTTGTGCTTATTGCGGTTCTGGGCCCGCATTTTGACTCATAAAGTCAATGTGCCTTTCGTCGTTGATTCGGCAAAATGCCATTTTGTTGCTGTTTTATAATAAAGATTGACTTTTTTTAGAAAGATCTGGACTGATGGTCTTGGTTGTGGTGAAATTCGCAGGACGTTGCTGCTGACTACAATTCCAGTCTTGATTTTCACCCTGGTGATCTTGGTGGTTGGAAGCGTTATAAACTTTGGGAGTGTTGTGAATGCAGCCATCTCAACAGCTAGTGTTGTGGTCTACTTTTGTTGTTTCGTGATGGGATTCGGTCCAATCCCCAACATCCTGTGTGCAGAGATTTTCCCAACCAGAGTGCGTGGACTCTGCATTGCCATTTGTGCGCTCACGTTCTGGATCTGTGATATCATCGTGACCTACTCCCTACCCGTGTTGCTTACTTCCATTGGTCTGTCAGGAGTTTTTGGGCTGTATGCAGTTGTATGCATCATATCATGGGTGTTTGTTTTCCTCAAGGTCCCGGAAACTAAAGGTATGCCACTTGAAGTTATCACCGAGTTCTTTGCCGTTGGCGCAAAACAGATTGCTGCAGCCAAGAGCAATTGAGTTGTTCATCTGGTTAGAAGTGTGTTGTGGTTTATCTTTGTTGTTTACTTTGATGTTTTTGGTTTTATTTAAATTTTGTTCCAACTGAGACAGTAAACTCAAATTTTTTAGTCCTTAATGTTTTAATTGCCTGTATCAATTGCCCTTACTTTTGTACCTTGTACCTTTTCTTGTCAAGTAAACAAAACACAGAAGTTTAGGCCCTAAGACCATAAGATGTCGAGTGGAGGGGTGCTAATTATGACTCTTTATGAGGGGTGTTTGAGGATATGAGATGGCAGCGCCGAACTCCCTATGGTGTGTACGTGTGGTTCGTGAATCATGCGTGTTGAAGATTTGCACTAACACCCCCCTTATGGTGTCATCCATGCGCGTTAAGATTTTCGTGGTGGTTAACATGACTCTGGATGAAAAAACTTATTAGTTGTTTTTTTATAATTTTGATTTTTTAGGAGGGGTGTCTGTGAAGATGAAGTGACATGAAACTCTTTATGGTCTGTACTTGTGGTACATAGGTGTTGAAGAGGTGTAGGTTTTAAATATTTGCTTATTTGTTACATGACTATTGTCTAAATATAAGTTTTATAAAAAAAAGTTTATATAATATTTTTTTTTTTAAATTTGGTGGCGCCCCGTCAAACGAGTGTCCTATGCGGTCGCACATGCCGCACACCCTCTAAGCCCCCTCTGTACGTGGAGATGCCTGGAGTGTGAAACTTTATTCAAAGTGGAATCATACCTTATGGTCAAAGAATGAAAGGATCTACTTTATTTATTAAATCAATGTGGAGATGTCTGGAGACTCGAGCAGAGGTGCACATTTTGGGTATTGGGCCGTATCTGAAACCGGGTAGAAACCGGGTATGGGCCCATCGAGTACAAGGGCAACCAGGTTTTCCTAAGAACTGGGTAGAGACCGGATACGGGGGTGTTGAACCATACCCATTAGAACCGGGTACACGTAGGGTCAGGTATGAAACTAGGTACAAGTCGGGTATGTGTTCTTAGTTTGAAAGTTTTTAAATAAGCATATATATACCATTAAACAAACATAAGTCAAGTCCAAATCAATGTTTTTCCAGGAACAAATGGAGCCTGGGTAGGACCTTGTGGGTACAAGTGGGTATGGACTGAGTACGGGGGTTACTAGGTAGGAACCGGATTTTTGTGTTATCAAACCAAAGGAAAGGAATGAAGACGTGCTTTGCACCGGCCTCTCCCGTCCCGTTACGTCGCGTTTTAATTTTTTCTTACTTTAACATATTAACGGTTTTAATCCCCAACTTTTAACGCATTGACGGTTTTAGTCCCTGACTTTTAACTTTTGATATTTCATCGTTTTTTAACATGTGACACATTACGTTTTTTCGTCGTGACGTACATGACTTTTTTTCAACACATATGATGAAGTAAAATACGCAAGACCCGACTGCGTGACCCGACCGCTGCAACTCGCGGCCTGATGTTAAATCTAGTTAAAATGAAAATATAACAAGAAGCTACGTTATAAACACGAAATGTGATGTGTTATAATTTGATCATATTTTTCTTACGTAATTACTCTTGTTTTATATCAATTTAAGAACGCTGACGCTAAAATTAATATATGAAACGTTCATTTTTTTTTATAAATGCGCAACGAAAGAAAAAATAGGGTAAAAATGAAGAAAATGGATGACATAATCGTGCATGGGTTGGAGATGGGCTTCAAGATCATTCTAGAAGGAAGAAAATAGGAAAACAATGCAAGCACGTATAGGAGCACAACCGTGCTCAATGGATTAGAAGATGCGCGGAAAACATAGATACGTGTGGGAAACTTAAATCAGTTGACATTTCTTAGTCAAAGCTTTGTATTTTGTGCTTAATTGTGTATGTATCTTTTATGTATAGGTTGTTTGATATAAACAGTTGTTAGAATGGCTTGAATTGCATCTTTTATATTTCTGTCAGTTGTACCAGTTACTTGTCTATTCTAAAATCATGCCATTTCACAGTAACTTAACTGACAATGTGTAACGGTGTGGATTAAAATTGAAATAAACCTTGAAGTTATTGGACTATAAGAGTAGAAAATAAACTATTGGACTTAAATAATAAATTGCATCAAACCTCAAAAATCAAAGTAGTTTGCTCGTTTTAACATTAATTATTGTAATTATATTTAAGTTCTTTCATATTTTACGAGATGAGTTAACATAAAAATAAAATGTCTTTCTTATTTAACAAACCTTATTACATGTAATATGTATCTTTATTTCAAACATAAGTTTTGTAAAATCTTTGAAATTATTTATTATTCATGACTAATGTTATATTATTTTACCTCTAATGAACTTTTCACAACTCTAGAAACAAATGAGCACGAATAGAGTTCGCATTTGTTCATTCATGTTCATAAACGTTTGGTCATGTGTTCATGAACTATATATTGTTATGCTAAGTTTTTAAATACTTTTGGGGAATATGTTCTTATGTTAAATATGAAGAACTTGAGAACTTAAGACTTTTTGAAGTTTTTTTGGATTAATTATATCTTATTTTTGTATTAACAATAAATTTTTTTAGTTAAGCTAATATATGTTTGTTTTTGTTTGTTTAGGTACGTTTACAAATTTAACAAACAAACACAAACGGATATCTTAAATTTTTAATAAACAGACACAAACATAAAATTTAATTTGGTTATGTATTCGTGAACCGTTCGTTAGTTCACTAATATATTAACAAACAAACATGAACGAAACCTCGTTTAATTCAATTCAGTTAGGGTCTGTTTGGTATGGGGTAATGGAATGGAATTAATAAAGGAAAGGAATGGATAAAGGAATGAAATATATCATTCCATTCCATTCTCTTGTTTGGTTACCGTATAGAAATAAAATGAATAAATACTTCTTGTTGTTTGGTAGGCGGGAAAAAACACATGAAAGAAATACAAATCTCAAAAAACGACAAAAATAACTATTCATGGTTATGGGTCGGGTCTTGGCTCGGACTATGGATCGGCTCCTGGTTCGATACATGGGTTAATAGATGAGCCAGGTCATGGTTAGACATATTTGTCAGTCATGGTTCGAGGAATGGGTTAGGACATTGGTCGGTTCATGGGTCGGGTCATGAGTTAGTTCATAAATAGATTCATGGGTTGACCGGGACACTAGCCGGGTCATGATATGAGACATGGGTCAAGTCATGAGCCGAATCATTGTTTGGGTCATGGTTCAGGGCGTGGATCGACATAGGTCGAGTCACGAGTCGGTAAATGGCTCGGGTCGTGAATCGGTTCATGGGTTGGGTCATGGTTCGAATCATGAGTCAGGACATGATCGGTTCATGGGGTCTTGGGTCGGGTCAAGGTTTATGGCATGAGTCGGTTCATGGTTCTTGTCATGACTTAAAAAAATATTTCTTTCCTTGAAGGAATGAAAAAAAAACATAGGTAATGGATGGAATGAAAATGATGCATTTTTCATTCCTTGTAATGGTTCATTTCATTACATTGACTAACCAAACACACATTTTTTCATTCTCCCGTAATGATTCATTCCATTCCACCTCTCATTCCCACGTACCAAACACTACCTTAGATTCGGTTCATTTATCGCTCTACGTGTTAGCATAGGTTTAACTTTATTGTAACCAAGCAAGTACAAGAAAGAAAACCTAAGGGGCTACTAGAAATATCCATATGAAGATATGCATTCAATTGACCTTAATCAATCTAAACCACACCAATGCACCATACATACAAACAAACAAACAAACAAACAAACAAATACAACACTGCACCACACTCTGGATTGATTTGCCGCCAAAATCCCAAGAAGATGATCTGTCTACCTGTACCTATACGATCCATCTATCTTCACCCCAAAACTCACCTGGGATCGCAAACAAAAGTGTTTAGATTTGTTCATCTTCATCATCGTCGTACATATTCGAATCAGATCATTCACCGGAGTTATGAGTGCATACCTTGTTCGAAGTCGGATACGGGTTTCATTTCGAGCGAGGAAGAATTGGACATGGAATTGGGGCGCATGTTGAGGCTGTTGCCGGAGGAGATGCGGCGGAGGGTTAACGAGCATCAGGAACTTCATCAATTGATTGAGGTCGTTATGGATTTAGGTCGAAAACCCCTTGCTCGATTTCCTTCTGGAGATTTTGTGTTATCGGATGATTTGATTACAGTGGATGATCTTGAACACGCTACTTCATTGGTAAACATGATTATTTTCGTATTGCACACCAGGTGTTTGATCAATTGCCAAGCTCATCTTGGTATCTTTAATTTATCATCACAGTTTTGTACCTGTCTCAGTGTACAATCCAATCGACCCAACGACGATTAATAAACCCATTCAGTGCCATTACACTCTTGTAAATTTAAATGGCTCTGTGTCAAGTAAATGTTAGGGCTTGTTAAATTTCATTGGTCATGTCAAACTTCAATTGTCTCATTGTGGAATTTAGGTCGAGGATAGGCCTAGCGTAGGTAAGAGTATACTTTTTTTTTGAACGGCAAACTACATCTACTATTACATTACACCTCTCCAAATTAAATTACATCAAATATCACCTTGTCAGGATAGAACCCATGACCTCCTATCTAAAAGGCAATGCCTTTACCAAGTGAGCTAGCCTCACATTGGCGTAGGTAAGAGTATATAATTAATAAGTGAGAACATTATACTTACTTCAAAGTTAGGGATCCATTATTGCTCTACAAAGGCTTGAATTTCTGTTTATACCTTTTCATTGCATATAAACTGTTACAGGTAGGTGATTTTGCTGATGATAATAGAGCTGGGATTAGCAGAACTTTACACCGAATAAGTGCGATCAGAAATCGCAAGGGCACAATAGTTGGGCTAACATGTCGTGTTGGTCGTGCTGTATTAGGAAGTGCCAAGTTGTTGCAAGATTTGGTTAAGGATGGAGCTTCTTTATTGCTCATTGGACCTCCAGGAGTAGGAAAAACTACAATTATTAGGTTTAGTTATTTTGTATGCTTGTTCTTCAATTCTTTAATTCTAATTACAAAGTATTGTGAACAAGTTTAGGGTTGTTTGACATGAAGTTGTGTATTGCAGGGACGTAGCTCGAATGCTTGCTAATGATTATAATAAACGTGTAATGATTGTTGATACTTCAAATGAAATTGGTGGAGATGGTGATATACCACATGCAGGTATAGGTAATGCTCGGCGGATGCAAGTTCCTGATTCTGACATGCAACATAAGGTAATAAAAATTTACCAGTGAAAACTAAAATCTTTGACGTCACTTTTTTATTTTGAGAAGCATTCTTTAAGTTTAAATCAAAGTTGGCTTCCATTAAGCTATTTTAAATTGGGTTTTTTAACAATGATTCCTAGATTTTTAAGCATAAATTCACCACAACATACATTTTCTTTGCCCCACATTAGTCATTAACTCATTAAACTCAGGAATAACCATGTGGGTCATTAAAAGATGCTTGTTTGTTTCACATAATTTGTTTGGTCGAGACATTGATGTGTTTTTATACGCAGTGGGACAAATTGCCATCGTTTAGGGTGACAGGGGTGGGAGTAAGGATGGGATGGTCGGAGTCCAACCACAAGCGGTTACTCCGCCGCCGTGGCTGGACGGTGAAGCAGGGACGGGGATGGTTGGGTTGTATCACCACATCGGTAATGGAAGTGGAGCCCACTACTTTCAAACATTGATGGATAGTGACGTTGGGCAACCTAGAAGGTATTCAATTTAGTGGTGTTGGCTGACGAAGATATTCATTTTAGTCTCCGGTCCAATCTAACCGAGTATCTTTACAACCTAGAAGGTTTAGAACACCTAGATTTTCTCCCCATCCCCATCACTGACGAGTATTTTGTTTTTTTTAGTTTATCATATTTTATTTTTAATTTTCATGTATTTTTTTAATGTTTTTGTGTATTTTTTTATTTTTAGTGAAATGTATTTTTTGTTTATTTTAATGAAATGTGTTTTTAAAATAAAAATGGAGTGGGTTAGGGGATGGAATGGTTGTGTTGCCATCGATGGTTGGAGGTTTAGGGGATGATGTGGTTGATAAAGGGGGTGCTAGGTGTTAGTTTCTAATGGGTGGATTGTTAGGGGATGGGGAGATGGAATGGACCACCCCCTCACCCTTAAAGACCAAAGTAGAGCAAAACATAAAAAATAAGTGCCGCTTCATTAATTTTTTAGGAGCCAATGACTCAATCGTTAGTTGGTTACCAAAAGACATAAGTGGAACAAAATGCCTTCTCTTAATGATCCACATGGTATTTCGGGACTACAATGACTAAGGGGGATAGATGAGAAATTCAAATTATGGTGGGATTTTTTTAATAATAAATTGTTGATGTAATGTAGGTATTAATTGAAGCAGTAGAAAATCATATGCCTCAAGTGATTGTAATTGATGAAATTGGTACAAAACTTGAAGCAGCAGCTGCAAGCACTATTGCACAACGTGGGATACAGTTAGTTGCAACTGCTCATGGGATTACAATTGAGAATTTAGTGATGAATCCTTCATTGGATATGCTTGTTGGAGGAATACAGGTAATCCGGTTATTACCACTTCTCTAAGTTACCGTCACTTTGGAATTAATGCATGGATTTCACAGAGTGTGACATTAGGAGATGATGAGGCAAACCGAAGGGGTGTACAAAAATCAGTGTTGGAGAGAAAAGGTCCTACTACTTTTGATTGTGCTGTTGAGATCATTTCTAGGCTTGAGTTGAGAGTTCACCGTAGTCTGGAAGCGACCGTTGATGATATTCTTTCTGGTTTGTTTTTGCCTTTTTTTGTTTATTATAATAGGTGGCATGATGGGCAGGCTGAAAATTTTTTTAAACAGCAAACGTATTACATATCCTACTCTAGTCCTAAAATACACCAAGTTACACCCATGCCTGGATTTGAACCCAAGCATGGGTGTAACTTGGTGTATTTTGAGCAAATCTTTGAAATGGGCTGAAATGGTTGATTTTTTAATATGGTTCAAAAAGGGTTGTTTTAGTAGGTGCCTTCCCGCACTTATTCTTTTTTCTACTTTTAAGTTCTTTTCCCAAATAGTGCTATGTTTATGCTTACAGAAGTAATAATCTAATCTTTGGAAAAATGCTAAATTGTAAGATTTGACCTGTTTCGTAGTTTGATTATGTTTATTTATGTATGGAAGGCCGTTACCCAAACTATCAACTTTGCAAGTTAAATCAAGAAGTGATGGATGTTACATTACAAAGTGATCCAATTGCACACGAATCGTTTGTCAAGAAGAGTGTCTCTACAATAGAAGGCATACCACAGTGGACCAATGAAAAGCTTACATCTGACAAACACATTTCTAAAGAGTCTCAAAGTCATACAGATAATTCTTATGATAAGCCACCCTTGTGTTTATATCTCTGTGGTGTACGATATCACTTTTAATATTTCTGAGTATAATTGGATTTTATTGCAATAAAAGTTGATATGAATCTTGTAGGTCTCCGAGACAAATTCAAGACAAGTATTTCAACACTTAAAGATGGAGTCTGTGGTTCAGTTTACTGATAACATCAGTGAAGCAGATGCGATACTTGCATTATTGTCCAAAATCAGGAAAAATTCTCGGATTCAGGCTGCTGCCCACTCTAATGATATACCTATTTATGTCGCAAAGGTTAGCGTTATTGAATTTTATGTTAACTGATTGATTTGTTCATTAATGCTAACGATTTGCTAGAAGATCATTCCTTGATTTTCTCATTAATTTTTGTGGTGTAGACAAGCTCTTTGTCACAGTTAACTAAGGCTATAGAGGCATTAGTGTCTGATTATGATAATGGTTTTGAAGACATTGAAGATGAATATTCCCAGATAAATGAATCAGAGAAGACCGATGCTTTGGAGGTACTTTATCTTTCTGTTTCTAAAGGTGATTATTTGCTTGCGTGTTTCTAGAGTATCTGAGGTATTTGCCTGAGCCTTTATAATTGTTAGTCTCTTTATGTATTCCTGGCATGCATGACAAGTGATATTTTATTATGTTCCTGTTCGTTCATGCATGTTTCTATTTATGCCTGAACTGGGTTTTTAACAATGTGAAATACTTTGAGGCGATAGAGTCTCCGAGCTTAGGCGAAGGCGTACACGACTACATGCCACATATGCGAGATACACTTGTTTTGCAAAAAGACGTTGAAACATAAAAGAAGAGAAATTAATGTGTTCATAGTAAAACACTAACATTTATTATTACATGATGTAAGTAGTACAAGAATAACTAAACAAGTCTATATAGTCTCTAACCACCAGCATTTGTTGTGTCCATTTCACAATCAAATTATAAAACCTGAATCATACATAATGCAGATTATATAAATCCTGAACTCATGGATGGCTGGTAGCGGTAGGAACTAGAGGTACATCTACTTGTATACACTAGATAGGAAGAGTTTAATTAGATTCCTAAGATCTCTCTCGGTGAGTTCTATATCTACGATTCTGTTGTTATCTTAACGTTATCAGTTTATAGTGATGTGTATCTTAGTTGTTGAGGTATGTTCTTTATTTAGTAAGTTAAAGGTCAAATAAATCAAATAAGCCATGTTTAGTTTTTTTTAAGGTGAAGTCACACACCCACTTAAGCTACTCCTAAATCTACACTATTTACCCACAATGATACTTGAACCATTATCACTTGAGAGGGACGCCTTTTTAGCACCTTATACCATTGAGCTACATGCTCTCTAGTAAGCATGTGTCGTTAAGTGAGTGATTACTGATTAGGTATGAATGGTGAAGCCATGTAGATGATAGATATATTAAATGAAATTTAGTTACTCCAAATTCATGGATAGAGCTTTATAGGACCGGGAGGGGTTGCCGCCCCTATTATTCTTTTTGTTTGTAATGCAATTTTTAGGTCTGGTAGTTTAAAAAATGCTCCAATAGCTTAAAGTCTTAACATTTGGCCTCCACCCTCCTAACGCAGCAAGAATGAGTTCAATTGTAGTTCATTTGACCCGGTTTTGGTGTGGCTAAATATCACTTCTCGCACTTTTTAGGCAAAATCCAGTTTGTAGGGGAATGTTAGTCTATGTGTTAGTCTATGTGTTAGTCTATGTGTTAGTCTATGTCGGTTGTTAGTCTATGTGTTAGTCTATGTCGGTTTATGACCTAGTAATAATCTCAATAGTTTAGGGTACCTAGATGTAATTTGGTTTTCTATATATTTGGTTGTAATCTTTTCAATATTCAATCAATCAAAGTTACCTTTCATAGTTTGATTTGGTATCAGAGCCAAATCAGGCTCTAACCTAATCGGTCTTCCTCCTACCCTCTACCGCCGCTGTACCACCGGCAAAACATGGCTGCAATATCAGCCTTCACCAATACAGAGAAAACTACCCACTCTCACAAATTCGCCTTTTCCCTTAAACCTACAAACTATGGCTATTGGCGATCCATGATTGAATCATACCTTAAATCACATAACCTCTTTGGCTATGTTGATGGAACAATACCTTGCCCTACACAAAAAGTCACTGTTGGAACCAACACCACTGACAATCCTAGTTACATCCCATGGATCTCCAATGATGCTCACATCCGAACCCTAATCTCAACCACTGTATCCGAAGAATCCTATCATCATGTACAAGGTAAAACCTCTCGTGATGTTTGGCTCTCATTAGAACGGGCTTATGAGCCTAATACTGCTGCTCATGAATTCACTCTCAAAAATCAACTGCTCAGAATCACTCAACATGGCGATGAAAAACCGGCTGATTATCTTTCAAGGGCACAAAGATATGCAACCGCCTTGGCAAATATTGGAGAACCAGTAAAAGACAAAGATCTTGTTATGTTCACTATTGCAGGGCTGCGAGAAGAGTATAATGGCCTTAAAAGTACCCTGCTGGCTCGTTCTCCTCCGGTTTCTTTCAACGAAATCCATGCTATTCTTAGTGACCATGATTACTTAATTACCACCACTCTCAACAACAATCCAAAGGCGTTTCTTGCTGCATAACAGCCTGCTTTTTCGTCACAACAACAACAGTTCTCAACTACAACACCACTACCAACCCAACCAACTCTTGATCAACTACAGCAACAACTTCACAGCATTCAGTTAGTCGCATCTCAGTTGGGGCAGCAACTAAATCCTGGTATTTTACCAAAACCTCAAGCTAATTATGTCTCTAGATCACATAACTCCAATCGAGGTGGTCGAAACAATCGTGGCTACTCGCGTGGTAATTATCGTGGTGCTGTGAATTCACGCCCAAGAGATAACAATGGTACACGTCAGTTCTCATGGGCTTCCACTCAGAATATGGTTTATGGTCATTGCAATCGATGTGGAATTGGTCATCTACCCTCACAGTGCCCGAATCAGCAGAATCAAGCCCGTGCTGAACCGCAAGCGAATTTTGCAGCCCACTCAGATGTTGGTTCCTCATCCGGCACTACTTGGAAACCTGACACTGGTGCAACTCATCATGCCACTCCAGATCTATCCAGCTTAGACAACTCAGAGGCATACTATGGTAACGATTCTTTACTTGTTGGTAATGGTAAAACTATTCCTATCTTTAACATTGGTTCTTCAAAGATCTACTCATCCAACAAAACATTCAACTTATCTAATATTCTTCATGTCCCTAAACTAAAACAAAATCTTTTATCAGTTCAAAAATTCTGTTTTGATAATAATGTCTTCTTTGAATTTCATTCTTCTTATTTTGTTGTGAAGGACGCGTCTACACACAATACCCTCCTTACGGGTCCCAGTGAGCAAGGCTTATACTCCATTCGCCTTCCCCAACTCAAGTCTCTACCCAAGGTCGCATTCACTGCTGTCAAAGCTTCCTCGAATATTTGGCATCAACGTTTGGGACATCCTCATAGTCAAGTGTTTAATTCAATTGTTTCTCATTGTTCTTTACCAGTTTTGGACAAATTATCAAATGACTTATGTTCTTCTTGTCAAATGGGAAAATCATCCAAATTATCTTTATCTGATTCTACTTTTCGTAGTCATAATGTTTTAGATCTTGTATATTGTGATGTTTGGGGTCCTTCGTCATCACCATCTTCTGATGGTCATCGTTATTTTTTGTTATGTGTGGATCACTGCACTCGCTATATGTGGATTTATCACTTAACACAAAAATCTGATGTTTATATCACCTTAACCAACTTCATCACCATGGCTGAACGCCAATTCAACACTAAATTAAAATGTATTCAATCTGATTGGGGAGGTGAATTTCGACCCATTTCAAATTTTTGTCGCAACCTTGGCATTATCCATCGACGTTCCTGTCCACACACAAGCGAACAAAATGGCACTATTGAACGTCGTCATCGTCACGTTGTAGAAACTGGATTGTCCCTCTTGGCTCAATCCAGTCTCCCTCAACGCTTCTGGCACTTTGCCTTTGAAACGGCCGTCTATCTCATTAACCGGCTTCCTTCTCGTGTCTCATCCAATAAATCCCCATTTGAACATATCTTTAAACGCAAACCTGACTACTCATTCCTACGAGTTTTTGGCTCTCAGTGCTTTCCGTATCTTCGCCCGTATAACCGTCACAAAATTAAATTTCGTTCCACACCGTGTGTCTTTCTTGGCTATAGCTTATCCCATCATGGTTATCGGTGCTTTGATCCTTCCACTAACCGCATCTACATCGTTCGACATGTTCGTTTCAATGAACATATTTTTCCATACAAACCATCACCAAATCCTCCTCCTACATCACCACCATCCCCATACATCTCTGTTTTTCCCAATCCCCCACCCGGTTTTCCTTCTGAACCGATACCAATCACTCCTACCTCTAACTCTAGTCCAACAAATCTACCCAGTCCAACTGACCCAAATCCACCAACCACACCCATTACACCACCATCTCAACACAACCCGCAATCACCACCACCACCACCACCACCACCGATCCAACGAACCAGGCCAGCCAACCTTCGTCCCAATCCGAAACAACCCGATAGGTACAATCCTGCTGCCTACAACGTCACTAGTTCTTCATCTCCTCCTATTGCTCCAACTAGTTTTACCATTGCTAATAAGTATGTTGAATGGCGCCAAGCCATGTCCACTGAGTTGGATTCGCTTTATAGAAATGGCACGTGGACACTTGTGCCCCCCGTGCCTAATGCTAACGTTGTTGATTGCAAATGGGTGTACAGGTTAAAATCAGATGAAAATGGGAAGAATAACATGTACAAAGCACGACTTGTTGCCAAGGGTTTTCACCAACAACATGGTGTGGATTATCATGAGACCTTCAGCCCGGTTATCAAACCTACCACTATTCGTACAGTATTATCTCTGGCTGTTACAAATAAGTGGCCCCTTCGGCAACTGGATATTGACACAGCTTTTTTGCATGGTAATCTAGACGAAACAATTTATATGTGTCAACCTCCAGGCTTTGTTGATCTAGAAAGACCGCAACATGTGTGTTTACTGAACAAGTCAATCTATGGTCTAAAGCAAGCCCCTCGTGCCTGGTTCAACAAATTATCCATGGCACTTCAGCATCTTGGATTCTGTGGATCCAAGACGGATCCCTCCTTATTCATTCTTCATTCAGCAGGCTCTCTTATTTATTTACTTGTTTATGTTGATGACATCATAATCACAGGCAATAACTCGACTGAAGTTGCACGGATTATTGAACAACTTAATTGTCTCTTTCCTCTTAAGGATATGGGTCCCTTACACTATTTTCTGGGAGTTGAGGTTATCCACAAGGGCCATGATTTAATCCTCTCACAAAGAAAATATATTACTGATATTTTGCATAGGGCTGGTTTGGCAGATTGCAAACCGATATCTACACCTATGAGTACCTCCTCTGTCCTGCTGCCAGATGATAGTCCTCTCCTTGATGATCCCTCTCGGTACAGACAAACAGTGGGAGCTCTTCAGTATGCCACTCTTTCTCGCCCTGACATCGCCTTTGCTGTAAACAAGGTTTGTCAGTTCATGCATGCTCCTACTGACAATCACTGGGCTGGTGTCAAGCGTATTTTACGCTATCTAAAAGGCACTCTCAACATGGGCCTTTGGATCCGTCATAACACAGGTTATCAGCTTCAAGCTTTTACAGACTCTCACTGGTCCACCAACCTTCAGGCATTCTCGGACTCAGATTGGGCAGGCTGCCCAATCGATCGTCGATCCACGGGGGGATTTGCCATATATCTAGGTACCAATCTTATCTCTTGGTCTGCTCGCAAACAACGAACTGTTTCTCGTTCCTCAACAGAATCAGAGTACAAAGCTATTGCAGATACAGTTGCAGAATTAATTTGGGTAAGGTCTCTTCTTCGAGAACTTGGATTGGACAGTTACGTGCGAACACTCTGGTGTGATAATCTTGGAGCAACTTATCTCACTGCCAATCCAGTTTTTCGTGCACGAACTAAACATGTCGAAGTTGATTATCATTTTGTTCGTGAACAAGTTACTCAAGGACAACTCATTGTGAAGTTTATCTCCACTGAGGATCAAGTAGCTGATATTTTCACAAAGCCATTATCTTCTCAGAAGTTTGAGTTCTTTAGATCCAAGTTACAGATTGCTAATCGCCCTCCCTGAACTTGCGGGGGAATGTTAGTCTATGTGTTAGTCTATGTGTTAGTCTATGTTGGTTGTTAGTCTATGTGTTAGTCTATGTCGGTTTATGACCTAGTAATAATCTCAATAGTTTAGGGTACCTAGATGTAATTTGGTTTTCTATATATTTGGTTGTAATCTTTTCAATATTCAATCAATCAAAGTTACCTTTCATAGTTTGATTGGGAACCATCATCATATTATAATTATGCCAATAAAGTTCACTTTGAGATATTAAAACTTGGACCTACTGCAATCAAATTTCCCTGCCATAAACAGATAACATGAATTTTTTTTTTTTAATAAATAATCATATATCCATTAATATCTTTCAAAGAATTTACATTATAATAATTTTTCTTCACTAATTTTCAGGAAGTGAGGATTGCAATTGAACAAGTTATAATCCCAAAAGGTGAACCTGTAGAACTACTTCCAAGGCAATCCAACATACAGTTGCTCCAAATGGATCTAATTCGTAAATATAAGCTACAAGCCCAGAGAATTGGTTCAGAGATGAACGAAAGGCTTCGTATTTTACCATATCAAGATGAAAGACAAGATAAAGATGATGACGATGATGATGGTGATGACGATGATGATGATGATAAAGAGGTTAGTAAGTTGTCTCAAATGAACGGCTCCCCATACTCGATCGACAAATTGCCATTTCTGCCTGACTAGCTAACCTTATGAAATTCCTTTCTTGTTTATACATATTACTAGATTAGATACCCGTGTCCACGTGATTGGTTTCGAATCATGTTTAAATCAAATTATAGTTATGGCAATTAAACACATAAATTTATAATTATATATGAAAAATGCTTAGATTACTATATACTAATGTATAGTTATGGATATTTATTAACTTGATGCACACACCTTAGTAATAATTTGACCCATCTTAACGTATATGAGGATTGTTTTAAACCAAACAATACAAAAGGAACCTAAAGACCTAAAACTCCATGTCCATAAGGTTCGCATACAAGCAGGAAATCATAATATATTAAACTTTCCAAATTCATCCGCTAATGGGTCATAATGTACCGAAGTTAGATACTAATCTATACCTTCTAATAAAATAGGGTTTTAGGAGGCACTTGGCATTCATTGAGGAGGTTTCAGCTTCATTTTCCCGCTCAAATATTGGAGCAAAAAATTAACACGCGGATCTTAGGAGGCACTTAGCATGCGGGTACCAAACCCATAAAACTGACCCGTATATATATACAGATCTCCGTCCATGACAAACCCTAATCCTCTTAATTGGAAGCCGACTAACCATCTTTAAATCCTGACTTCTTCATCATTGTATTTGTTTCTCAAAACAAAATCAAGGTATATCTGATAAACCATAAGAGCTTATATATGTGTTTTGACTGAATATTTGGTTTATTATTACTCAATCGATATGCTTGAATTTCATATCTCAAAAGCATTACGATTTTTTCTCATAGATTTTTGTTTGACCTATTTTAATTCGATTTCTTTCATAGTTACCTACTTACTCTGATGAATCTGCCACAAGCCTGTTTTTACCTGCTCATCTTGACACCTCTGAAATCTGAAAAGATATTTTCATGATCGTTTTTAAAGTTGGATGACTAATAAGAATACTATGTTGGATTGTTGGTGGTAATAAAGCATTTGCTTCATTTTGTTATTTGGAATCAATTAGCAGTTCATTACATTTACTTACTAATCTTACAATGGAGTAGGATAAATTTACTTGTGTTTGTGAAATGTCACCTCAGAATAGTGTGGTGATTATTTACATAATCCATTCTCTGCTATTGAATCCCATTTTCAACTTTACAAGTACACTTGATTGTTTAACAGTTAAATTTATGGTAATCATAATGTATTAGTATACTTGCATGCCTTATATATTACCCAGGCTTTGGTTTAAGACGAGTAGTTTAGAAAGGACCCAAAGAAAGTAGCATATGGGTGGCCAAGTGGGATCTGCAAGGCACAGTTTAATCAACTTTATCTATAGTTATTCAAATGTATTACCTTTTATAAAATTTAAGATTTTGTGCAACTTTATGTTTGTATTTCTGATTGCTTTGGCATGTGATTCATTTTGTGTGTTTGAGCTATTATCAAATATGCATGGTTCTCTTTTTTTGGGGATTTTTTATAATCAGCATAATATTGTGGTTGTATATATGATTTATACAAGTTTGTGGTTTGGGTTTTCGGTGTTTGATAATCTTCTTGAGAATCGAATGATCTGACTACATACGTATGTTATATATGTGGGTGCATGTTAGTAGAATTACCTTTGGGAATTTGGATATTTGATACTGGTACTATGGTTTTCAGGCTGTAGAAATAGAAAAACAGATTGAGCAAGAAACAAAAGCTGAAAAACATATTCAGGAGCTTTTGTTAATTGGTAGATAAAACTTTTACAAGTAGTAATATTCAATATATTTGGCAAAAGTATGTTTTGGGTTTGGTATTTTGTTTCGTTTTATGGAACTTTCCTACATAGCCTTCTTTCAGTTCATCTGTTAGATGTTTACTTTTTGTTTGGATTAAAGCTGAATAAGTTGGTCTTGGAGAGCCATAATTTAATGGGATGAAATTTGATGGCGTCTAAATTGTATTTTTAATTAGTTTGAGTAGTTGTTGGTTGGGTTTATGTGACCATTTCTGTTCATAATTTCAAGTAGGATCAGTGACCTTTTTGGTTTTCTATCATTGTTTATAACTTAAGGAGTATATTAGTGGTTATATTGTTCTCCTAGGAGACCTAATGAAGGTTGATATGTTGGTCCGGATATGAATAACTAGCTATGTATCAAAATGTTTTAGTGTTGACGCCTATTCTATTTATATTTCATTATGTATATTTATTATAATTTTTGTATGACATACGCCATAATATCAAATGGCAATAGAACAATACATGATATATATTATATGCAAATGGACAAAACAGTAATACAGAGATTAAAGATCGATTAGAAAATGTAATTTTGCTACAGCTAATGTTTGAAAGCAACTGTCTATATATTGGAGGGTGAGGAATCAAGCAAAGGCAGCTAATAATTTGAAAGCTCAAGACTTGATCATCAATTTGAAAGCAAAGACAACACTTTAACTACTATGTATTTAGTTCTAATTTATTTAATTACTACAAATGTAGCTTAATTAATACTATTTATTTATAGTTAATACCGTGTAACACACGGGTTATAATCTAGTTAAACCATAAACATATGTCATAATGTATCCCGTTTTTATGGTTCACAGCAAAGGGGCTAAATTATATTCAGCTTCTTAAATTCATGCACTAATGAAACATGGTATATTATAACATGATATACAAAGCTTATATGGTTCACATACAAACATGTAGAATATATTCAACCTCTTATATGCACACTGATGGGTCATCATAAACCCAACTTATATGGCTCGTATACAAACATTTCAAAATGTATTAAACTTCTCAAATTCACAAACTGTAGAAACAAAATTAACGTCTTTGAATCAACATTTAGCTTTCAATTTAACACTAAACTTTCTATTTGAATAGTGTTACATAGTGAAGATAAGGGACTAGGATTGACAATTTGTAATAGTTTAATAAAGGGATGAATTGTATAGATAATAGAATGGAAGGACTGATATTGTAAATAGGATAACGACCCAACGAACTGGTGGTTAAATAGGGTCTAATGGAATGATAACAACATGCTTTATTGTTGAGATAATCTTCTCTTCTCTTAGATTCTGTTTCATTCATAACAAGTGGTATCAGAGCATTCTTTCCTCTGATTGTGGGTTATGGTAGCGAAGGTAACATCAACTGTTCAAGAATTAGTGCCGTAAAACGTTTTCCAGTGAGTAATCGCACAACGATTCAACACTCGAGGGTTTCAAATGGATTCAATGTACGGCAACAATTCAACAATGGAACTAGCAATGGAAAAGATCATGTCAATCAGGCAAAAAGGTAGCGTTAAGTTCTTGCTTACTAAGGTCAAAATTTCGGAAGATTATATACTGTATTGCTTCATTTTCGGTCTTAAACCCGGAATTGGTGATATGCTTATGGCGTGTCACAATCTAGAAAAGGGTTGTGTAACTTTAGAGATAGCTATGGATGTGGCTAGATTACAAGAAAGGATTCTGAATGGACTTTCAGTTCAGGGGTCAATCCAAGAAGAATCATCAGATTTTGAGGTATGTGCGTTCGATTCACACCAGATAAGTAATTTCTAATGTCTTTAGTGAGAATGAACAAGTTCTTGATTCACCCAATGTTCCTCAATTCACCAAAGTGAAATCTACCCACCAAGTGTTTGAGGAAATGCCAAAAAGGGCTAGAAATGATAGTCAAGAACAAATTGATCAATATCAAAATGAGAGTGATTTTACAGATTCCAGTAACCAATTTCAAAAGGAATTTGAAAATGAAATTCATGAAACTATTGGTGATGATGTGTTAGAAATCCAAGATGTGGACATCAAAAGAAAAATAGGAGATCATGAGATAATAAAAATGGTTTGTTTCATTACTGGAATTAGTGTCAGCGTTCTTCATTATGAGAAACAGTTTAAGTGGCTAGATACCGGTTGGACTAATGATAACTGTCAACTGCAATTTATATCCAAGATTGAATTTCAAAATCTCCAAAATTGCATTGCAAGTCAAAGGATTGAGATTGATTGTATTCACATGCTTGTTGATAGAGTGGAGATCAAGATCAATAGAAATCAACAGGATGATTATAGTTGTAGCGGATGGCTCAAATTAAAATGTGGGGACACTGCATATGACAATCAACATGTAGGTGTGCAATGGGTTTTGGATAAAGTCGTTAAAATGAGAATCAATTTCAAAGAAAATCCATTTAGTGCAACTGAATTGATATTGTTCGACATGTCTGAAGTAGGTGTCAAATTTAATAAGTAAGATCATTTGGGAAGTGAGCTTATGGGAACATTTGTCAAAGATAATATGCCAGCTAATTTTATGAATGAAGAGAAGAACTTATATGAAAGTCAAGTACTATGTGGTCAACTAGTTACAAGTCCACAAGAGATTGATCAATGGCTTCACAGATTTTGGCGATGTATTTTGCAACGGAACAATTTGATTAGTCAATGTGTTGCTGGTCAAAAAGTGTTGCAAGATACACTTCAAGCATTGAAGGTTTCATCCAACGCCAAATATGGGTTGCAATTTGGTTTTGATAGTTTTGATTAGTAATTTTTTTTCTTTATAATTCTGATTTTTAGGGACAAAAATCTTTTGAGGGGGGATTAATGTTAGGTAGTAAATAGTAGAGGGGGTCAATTGTAATAATATCATAATGTGATGGTGGTAGTTGTAACTAGTCATTTGT
Source organism: Tagetes erecta (assembly GCA_030867185.1). Lineage (NCBI taxonomy): Eukaryota > Viridiplantae > Streptophyta > Magnoliopsida > Asterales > Asteraceae > Tagetes > Tagetes erecta. The sequence continues at coordinate 16,093,099 of CM061490.1, forward strand.
ATTGTTTGTACTTAAACAACTTGGATGAACATAATGAAGGTAGCTATTGATTTTAAGAGTAAATCTCCTTCTTCTCTGTGTTTCTTCTTCTTCTCTATTCTTTAGCTCTTTAATCTCTTGGATACCAAATTAAAACGTAACAAATAGCAAACTCTAGCAGCAAGTCTAACGCATTAAATGAATAGTTCTAGTTGTTAACGTGTAAAAGAGGAGAACCTCTCTGGCTCAGATCTATATTTTCATTATTGCCATCCATGGTGTTACGGTTGTGCAAGTGTGATTGAACATGCAAGAGAGAAGTTGTGTGTGTTTGAGTGTGTACGAAAGAGTGTTTGAGAGAGAAAGAGGGAAGAAGGAGAAAGGTCTTGAGTCGTGAAGCAGAATGAAACCCTGAATGATCTTTGAATAATCAGATTCAACATTGTTTGAATGTTATCGATATGAACGAATGTGGATGAAATTATGACCTTTGAATGAGTCTTTCACTCCTATTTATAGAAGGAAGATATTGACCTAGTGGGCCAAGCACACTTGTTTATTAGTTGAGTTTTGTTAATACATACCCCACCTAGTTGGGAAAACCCATTAGACTTTGTTAACTTTGGACTTATAATATTTGGCCCAAGCCCAATATTGGTCATAGTCCATCAAGTCCCTCAATCTAGTAAATGTAGCTAAGGCTACGTTATGCTAGACTCATCTAGTCCTTTGGCGTTATCATTACCCTACATTGTAGCAAGATGATGCATCCAGTTATGTAGCAAGAGTGCTTAGCGGACTTTTTCCGTTAATTGTGATCCAATGTACACATACTAATGATGAAATCCATCAAGATAGGGCTCATTTGCTTTTAGTACGAAGGCCCGTTGATTTTTGGTAGCATGTGAAGGATATATTTAACGATTGTTGGATTGCGACAATATGGTTTGCAATCGGGTGGTAGAGCTAACAATATGGTGTTAGTCCATTACACGTCGTTTTCCCGTCTTCTCTGTTAGTTGGCGAGGCCTACTAGGCTTCATGTTGAGAGGCTTACATAGTCAAGTGTTGAGGCTTATTTAATGTTCTCCTTTAGGAGACTTATACTGCTCGGTAGTAAAGTGTTGAGGCTTATGATATGATGCTTTCCTTTGGGAGATTTACATTGATCGATAGTCAAGTATTAAGGCTTATGATGCCCTCACGTGGGATACTTATACCGCTTGATACTCAAGTACCACCTAGAGGTTAGGCTCATACTGTAAGAATGATTTTTACTCCCGATACGATAATATAGTACCCTTTGAGAAGAGTTTTTACTCCTTTGACTTGCATAACTATATATGTTTAGGCATGCTTATGCGTTTCTGTTTCCTATTATGTACGAACAACTATTTTTCGTCATCTGACTTGTCTTTTAAGCTATGTGTGCGACAGTCATTTATAGGTGCTCCAAAATTAAGGCAATAAATCTAAGCTCTTTTTGTATACTACAACGCTTATGTTAGAAGGTTCCATCAACCTTCGGTTGGCTCCAGCGAAGCCCAAAACAACGCATTTGATTTATCTTTGGCATGATTTCAACCGATAAATGTGACATTTGCCCCAAACCCGAACCCGAATGCCCGACTCGAACCTGAAGTTGTTATCCTTTAAAGTGTAATCGTATTTATTTTCTTCAAAACGTAACGTTCATTATTATTATATGAACAAACACATTGAATTCTACGTTAAATTCCCATCCCATTTAAATAATGGTATTCACATCGCAAAATAGCCACGTATATCAAATAATTATTATTGTAACAATAAATCTCAATATATATATATATATATAAATAAATATATATATAGCTCGTAAAAGAAGATTATCGAAAACATTAAACAAAAATGCTTCTAAATCTCGAAATAGTCTCGTAATGGCTTAAACGAGCTAAAACTATAAAAACGTCACTTATATAAACGTTACGTTTCAATTTAGTTAAGTTAGTTAGTTAATTTTACTTATAAATTAACTTTGGGCCAGAAGTGTAATTTATGAAACTTCAGTTAAAAGTTAATAGGTTAAATAAAACAAAACCGAAACATAAAGGGGCGGTTATGTAAATTTAAAATTACCCAGCCCCCACCCCCTAATACCCGTGAATCCGGCGAGTCAAGGTCCGGCCACATTGGCCGGAAAATGCCGACTTCCGGCGATGTAGTGATACTCGATTTCAGCACTTAATAATCAAATTAAACCGGTACAAAACATCCATATACATGTTTCGAATACAATGCCACGTCCAATTCACCGCTTAATCGTCCAATTCCATGGTTAATTGCAAATCCAAAAACCGGTTCAACACCCACGAAATCAAATCGACTCTTAACGCACCAAATCAGTAAAACAAATTAACTACTACAATCATTTTTGCGTTTTGAATTCATTACTAGCAATCAATTGAATTAAACAAATCAATTTAACACCCAATTAATCGGTTTTCACTCGTAACCTACCTCTAATTCAGTCGACTACTTCCGGTTCATCTAAACGCAATTCCATCGGCATACACAATCCTCCTTACCTGCTATTGTTCTCTGTTGCTTCAATTTCTCTCAAAAACATCAAGAAGTTCATTTTTGATTCTCAAAACCGTAGCACTGTTCATCGTCTTCATCGACTTGATCCTGCATCAATCAAGTATGTATTTTATATCAAAATGATCACGTTTCAATGTAGATTAAAAGCCCTCTATTGGTTTGGGATTTGATTAACAGGATAAAACGAATTTTGAGAATCTTGTTTCTAGGGCTTGTTTTGATAATGGGTGTTGGCGAATTGTATTGGTTAAAACAATTAAAAATGAGTTTTAATAACAAAAGTTCATGCTGGTCTAGCGGTTGAGTACGTTCCAATTTCATGTGAAGGTCGTGGGTTCGAAACCCACAACCTATTTTACTTAATTTTATTACTTTAAAACATTTTTAACATTTAACTATATTTACTAAATAACCTAGATAATATAATTAAATTAAATACATTTTCAAAACATACAAATTATTTGTAACAAATGTACAATTTTACTACAAAATCCATATGATTAGGCTTTAAATTTATAAACTTTATTTAAAGTAAATTCGTATAAAATATTTACAATACGAAAATACAATTACGTTTCGTACCAAAATTCCAATAGGTACTTTAAAACCCTAAATTCCCAAAATTATATTTTGAAACCCTAATTTTTAATTGGTACTTTAAAACCCTAAATTCCCAAATTATGTTTTGAAACCCTAATTTTCAATTGGTACTTTAAAACCCTAATTTCCCAAATTATATTTTGAAACCCTAAATTCCCAAATCCGAAACCCTAGAAGTTCCAGTTTCTTGATTCTAGTTATTGTGTTACTTGCTTCGTTTCTAAATTAGGTTTTCCCGGTTACTTAGGTGATTCTAGTATTTGGGAAATCCTCGGTTCAATTCAAATTATTTACTATTTGTTTCGAGCCCGAGTTTCAAGGTGAGTAATCTCACTCCACTTTTTACTGTTTATGTTTTTGGGGCTGAAATACGGATTTCTATAATACAACGGTTTCTTTGATGTTTCTATTTTCGAAAATGAGATCATTAGATGTGTTAATCGTGTTTGGCCGCAAGATGCAAAATTGTGTGATAGTCAATATTAGTTATATTATCTTGCAATTTCCACCGGTACAATGTTAGCGCTAATGGCTTGACAAGCCCACCTACACTAATGGCCTGATAGGTAATTTTGACCCGGCGATTCTTTGGTTGATTCTATGTTACTAGTTACTACATGTGATGTTTGTTGCTACGTTGCTATGTCCCTTAAATGCTTAAACATTTTTGATAACTTGCATATCGAGACGGTTAAATGACGGTTAAATGATGGTTATCAATAAATGTAACATGAGTGATTCTTCATGACTTGTTGCTAAAGGTAACCCTGCGGGGTCAATGATTCTTGTTTCTATGTGTTTCTATGGTCATGGTTGAGATATATATGATGAAATTGCTATGCACATGAGATTGCGAAACACAATCTATAATGATCTCGGATTTTATGTTATGTACTATTTATTGTGATTTGCTCACTAGCTAATTCTTTAGCTAACTTATTTTACACGTTTTTCAGGTGGAGTTTGATTCGGTTTTAGTTCAAGACACGTAGGATGCTTCGGACCTAGAATAAAAAGACAATAAACAATATTTATTTGTCATTTTCTGTTACGATTTTAAGACTGTTTGTTTGCCTTATTTTGCCACGACATTATTATTTAATTAATATTAAAATACGCGTTAGTGTGCCATGTGCTTTGTACTACTGATATCTGATTCACTTGACGCGCCTGGTGTTTTCCGCCGCCGGGCGGGGTGTCATAATAAACACATTCTCGTGTGTGTTTCGAACTCAAGGATGGTTTCAAGAACCATTGTCCTGCTAGGTACAACTGATCCAAATACCCACCTTCCTAATCATGGTAGCTAAACCAAAATCCAATATAACTTACAAGATCAATCCCTAAACTAATTCAAATAAGAGTAGACGGAGTGGTATCGGGGTGGGCGCGGCCCCGAAGCGGCCTCGAGCTAGAACACTGCCCCACCCCCCGCAGCCCCGAACTTTGGGGTGGGATTTGGTGTCCCTTCCCCGAGTCTCTTCCCGAGCTTTTGAACGTTTGAAGTGGGCAACGGCTCTTTAATAGTTGTACGTACCAGAGATACCGGCGGTGCAACAGCTCTGTAGAAAGACCATTTTGTCACCTCTTCACCATCGATCAACGGTGCCGTTGGTGGGTCATGGTAGTCTTTGCCGCCGTGTTGCTCCGCCACTTCAACGTCTTCTATCATCATCACCGCTAACCAAATATTGATAGATAGATGAGGAAGTGGTTTGTTTTGTATTTGTTTGGTGTGAAGTGTGTGGTGGTGAGTGCTTGGTATTTAATGGGGGATATAACTTGAGTAGAAGGATAGACTAAAAATTTATTTATTAAGTGTAATTTATGTTTTATTATTTAATAAAACATTAAAAGTTTTAAATAAATGAGAAATAAAAATTAAAAAATGATGTGGGGTCGTGTGGGTGGATACCGGGTGATTTGGGGTGAATGTGGGGTGGTGTGGGGTAGAGTAAAAGTTATCTTTAATCAATACATGAGTGGTTCCTTATGAAAAATGACTAAATGATATGTTGTGGATTCTAAGTGGTGGTGTTCTATGCTAGTCAAGGGGTCATGGTTGAGAATAATACGAAATAGCTATACATTATGGTTGCGCAACACCGGCCTTTATGATGATATCGGATTTCCTTACTATTATTTAAAAAATGTGTTTTTACTCACTAGTTTGTGTAGCTAACTTTATTTCTCACATATTTCAGGTGGTACTTGATGTGATTTACTGCTGACATAAGAATGCCTTTGACTTAGACTAAATAATAAAGACTAGCATTTACTGTTTCGAATTTTTGTTTATTTCGGTTTTTCCATTAGACGATTATTACCAAAACTTATGATTATCATTATTAGACTTTAATAAAATGATACCATGTGCTTTGTTTACTATCGATATCGACTTCTATGACAACCCGATGTTTCCGCCATCGGGTGTGGTGTCACAAAAATAAAATAGAAAAAAATGTAGTATGGTAATTGAACACATATTTTGGCCCCAAAACGTAATAGTAAAAAGGTGAGTGAATTTACTCACATTAAATTACGAGAATAAAATAAATAGAAAACCAACTAGGTAGAACCGAGGATTGGCCAAATACTAGAATCACCTAAGTAATAAGCAACCCTAACTTAACAACATAGACCAAAACGTATAGTATAGAAAACTAGAATTAGAAATTAGGAATCTAAGGTAGTTTGGGATTCTAGGGTTTAAACTGAAATTTAAGGGTTTTTTGGTAAATGATTAGAAATATATTAATTGATTTGCATATAACATCGAAAGATAATAATAAAAATAATAATGATAATGATAAAGACAATAATTGTTGATAATAATCATAATGATACTATTGTCTTGCAAATGATAAATAACTCGAATCATGTATTTATCCAATTCATTATATGAAGACGAGAATAGATTTATATACACTAATAATACTTTAAAATATTAATCAACAAGTATTTAAATGCCTTAAACAAAAGTTTATATTTAAAAGGGTTATTGGATTTTAACAATCCAAACTTTCATAAATTGGCCGTTATTAATCCGAACATAAAAAATTCCTTCTATCAATCCCAACTTGTTAACTATTTTCCATCACAAATCCTTTTCTAACAGAGACTAACGGGGTTAGTTTTCTGCTGACGTGTCATTTTTTTTATTAAAATCCTAACTGGCATCTGATGTGTCTGTTATTAAAACATTTTTAGTTTATTAAATCCATATATATATATAGAGAGGGATTTTCTAAAAAGGACAAAAACTCTAAAAATGCTAAGAAGGATTCTGGGGCGTTGGATCTGGTTGTTTACGGCTAAGATTTAAGTGGTGGCATTTTTGTAAATATTATGAAGTTTTGCTGACACGCGTGATGGAACCAGGGGTAGATTTGTCATTGCGCGTTTCCAACACCATGTATATATAAAAAACACCACGCTTAACACTGACTCTGTAAAATAACACCACGCATATGAAAATAATAATTAATAAAAAACGCCATAGCTAACCTGCTACAATGTAACACCGGAAATCGAATTGAAAACGTCAAAACAATGATTAACACTATCATCACTGTAGAATGAAAAAAACGCCATAACTTACCTGCAACAAAGTAGCACCGGAGTCGATATGAAAACGTCATAACAATAATTAACAGATCGATCAGGGTGAATCATGGTGTTTTTAACATTCGAACTGATCACTAAAAACACCATGACTCAGAATGTTAAAACCACAATGATTCAAAAGAACAGAACATTGATCGGACGTTCGTAATTAGTAAACGAAAACGTAAAAAACAAACAAAAACATCATCGCTTTCAGTATTCGCCATAGATGAATGATTATTGATTCAAAATTAATAAACGTCAAAAAAACACCATAACTGAACATCGAGAGTGATAAACAGGGAGTGCTAAGAAACACCATGAGAACAGATCTCATATCGCAACTTCAACGCGTAAAATGACGATAACGCCCCTCCGTGTTTTTTCCCCCTCATGGACACGTGTTTGTTTGTGAATGCTTCCTACACTTCTTAGAGTTTTGAGCCTTTTTAGAAAATCCTCAATCTATCTATCTATCTATCTATCTATCTGTCTGTCTGTCTGTCTGTCTGTCTGTCTGTCTGTCTGTCTGTCTGTCTGTCTGTCTGTCTGTCTGTCTGTCTGTCTGTCTGTCTGTCTGTCTGTCTGTCTGTCTGTCTGTCTGTCTGTCTGTCTGTCTGTCTGTCTGTCTGTCTGTCTGTCTGTCTGTCTGTCTGTCTGTCTGTCTGTCTGTCTGTCTGTCTGTCTGTCTGTCTGTCTGTCTGTCTGTCTGTCTGTCTGTCTGTCTGTCTGTCTGTCTGTCTGTCTGTCTGTCTGTCTGTCTGTCTGTCTGTCTGTCTGTCTGTCTGTCTGTCTGTCTGTCTGTCTGTCTGTCTGTCTGTCTGTCTGTCTGTCTGTCTGTCTGTCTGTCTGTCTGTCTGTCTGTCTGTCTGTCTGTCTGTCTGTCTGTCTGTCTGTCTGTCTGTCTGTCTGTCTGTCTGTCTGTCTGTCTGTCTGTCTGTCTGTCTGTCTGTCTGTCTGTCTGTCTGTCTGTCTGTCTGTCTGTCTGTCTGTCTGTCTGTCTGTCTGTCTGTCTGTCTGTCTGTCTGTCTGTCTGTCTGTCTGTCTGTCTGTCTGTCTGTCTGTCTGTCTGTCTGTCTGTCTGTCTGTCTGTCTGTCTGTCTGTCTGTCTGTCTGTCTGTCTGTCTGTCTGTCTGTCTGTCTGTCTGTCTGTCTGTCTGTCTGTCTGTCTGTCTGTCTGTCTGTCTGTCTGTCTGTCTGTCTGTCTGTCTGTCTGTCTGTCTGTCTGTCTGTCTGTCTGTCTGTCTGTCTGTCTGTCTGTCTGTCTGTCTGTCTGTCTGTCTGTCTGTCTGTCTGTCTGTCTGTCTGTCTGTCTGTCTGTCTGTCTGTCTGTCTGTGTGTGTGTGTGTGTGTGTGTGTGTGTGTGTAACAAACACACACAATAATAGCGATTCATCCTTAACACCCAGATTCCCAATCCTTTCATCATGAACCCTAATTCCCAATCCTCTCATCACTGTAATCAAGTGTAGATATGAGCTCTATCTTTAAAATGGATTTGAATGGAAACGTTTACTGCAATCATGACATGCTTGCAATCCTTCGACATGTTAGCCGTAGAAGCCCTGGAATTGGGAAGGAATTTTAGGGTTGCCCTCGTTGGCCAGTAAGTTCTCTGTTTGCTTCTCCTCTTCAGATGCCAATTTCATATGATCTAGTCTTAATTCTCAATCTTCTCATCTGATTTCTGCATTTTTTTAGTAGAGAGGGGACTGCAAATTCTTTTGTGGAAAGAATATTTGGACAAGATGCTAAAGGAACAAGGTGAAAGTGCAAGTAAATACCAAGATTTGAAGAAGGAAAATCTTGAATTACAAAACAAGATCTTGAAAGATGAAAACAAACAATTGAAAGAGAAGCCGTCAAAGTCAAAGTGGAAGTTAGGATTTATGTTTGTTTTAGTGATTGTTATCATGGCAATGTGGTGCATTAATGTAATTTAGTGTCTTTGTTTTAATTTAGTGGCTATGGTAGTTTTATGTAAGCTTGTGTGGATTAATTTAATCCACTACTTTGTAATGCTGTGGATTTTTATGCTATAGGTTTTGGTAATGAGGATGGTACTATTTTGTGAATTTGGCCATGAACAAACTGCACATATTGGGTTAGAAATGCAACTGTCATGCCAATTAAAATTGTCATAAAAAATTTGCCCATGAACAAAATGCGTAAATTGTTATCATGCCTATGAACATATATTATCAAATGTCAACCAAGTAAAACTGGCATACAACTAAGATATTGCAACCACCAAAAAACTTTTGTAATTACCATACAACCAAGTTAAATTGTCATACAACTGTCAAAATACTGTTGCAATTACCATACAACTATCATACCAAAATATTGCAACTAACAAAAGACAACCAGTTTTAATAACACTTCAACAAAATAACAACTTAAACCGAAATATGCATAAAGTTTTCTTTCATCATGGAGCATTCCCCTTTGACTTAGCCTTCCCCTTTGACTTTGATTGAGTATGATAGTCACTATGTATAGGTTGGACTCACCGGCTTGTCGGTGTTACTTTTGTTTGTAATTGTTTGACTTGTATTTGTATTAGTTCTAGCGAACCTACGGGCGAATCTATAGATTCGCCCGCAGGTCATCATGTCTTTTGTATTAGGTATCGACTGGGCGAACCTATGTGCCCAGCGAACCTGTGTTGGTTCGCTGGATAGATTCGCTAGAGCGAATCTATCAGCGAACCTAACACCACTATATATTGTAACCTTATCTTCACATTTATACAACTTTTGCACATCTTTTACCAAGACTATTTCTCACTGATTTGTGTTGTGTAATCGTTCTATTGAGGTGCTAGGAGCTTATTCTACTTATCATTGTAGCTTATTAACCTCGATTGTGTGTTAGATCTTGTTATTGGGTTGTTTGGTTAATATTCACTTTGTTCTTCAAGTTTCGGACATATTTGTGTTAAACAAGTCAACAAAGCACTGAAATCACGATCATTATGGACCAACAATATGGTATCAAAGCCTTAGTGCTCTTGATTGTTTGATTCTGTGATTTTCGTGTTGATTTTTGAAGTTTTTGGGTCAAAACACTTTAGATTCTGTTTCAAGCTTGTTTTTAGTGTTTTGGAGTTGTATTTTGCTCAAGGTTTGTGGTATTTGGTCATAGAAAGCTTTTAAAACAAACCTGTAGGCAAATGGTCAAGTTTTGAGGGTTTTCGAGCTGTTTCCGTACTGTTTCAGGGTGGTTGAGCTACCAGCGAACCTAATTGTTCAACCAGCGAAACTAATTGTTCTTCCAGCGAACCTAATTCAAATTTTGTCCTGATCGGTTTGTGGTGGCCAGCGAATCTGAGATTTCATCGAACGAAAGTTCACCTGTTTGACTGACTGTGCAAGCGAAACTGCTGCCAAAATCAGGCCAGCGAATCTGTGCTTGCTCGTCAGCGAAACTGTTTGTCTGTCTAGCGAATCTGCTTCCAGCGAATCTGCCAGCGAATCTGCTGTGTTCTTCTAGCGAATCTAGCCAGCGAAACTGTTTGTTTTCAGCGAATCTATTATCTGTTCAAAGTTATGACTTCATCAACACTTAATATGAATGATCTGGACAGTGTTCAACCTAACAGGCCACCGAGGCTTGTTAGTGGTGAAAACTTTGAAGATTGGAAAAGATGTTTAAAAGCGTTCTTCTACTACACGGACTACAACCAATGGGAATCTATAGTAAATGGCCCGCACGTGCCAACAACTGTTGAAGGAACCGTCACCTCAGTAAACACAGACCCAACTACTTTTACTGAAACAGATATCAAGTTACTGGATCGTGACAAGAAGGCATTAGGGGCACTGATACTTTGCTTACATCAGGACATCTTCAACCGGTTTGCAGAACACACAACTGCAAAAAGTCTGTATGATGCATTGTGTGAATTTTATGATGGGAATGAGGATCTGAAACTCGATAGAAAAGCTCAGGCTGAAAAGGAATTCAACTCTTTTGTGGGATATTCACAAGAGAACTTGACTGATATTACAAATAGATTCCTATCTGTGTCAAGTAATCTGAAGAAATATGATGAAAAGCTGGGCAATCACGAACAAGTAGCAAAATTGTTAGACTCTCTTCCTCCTCAATGGAGCCTACAAATCAAGCTGCTGAAACAAGAGAGGAACTTTCCTGACTACAAACTGATGGACGTCATCAACAAGCTGAAGTCTTTCGACCTTGATGTAAAAAGGAGAGAATATAATCAGTCAATGATGGTTCCAAACATTCCCTCTCAAAATGCTGCACTTATCTCATCCGCTGCAAACTCTTATGTTTACAGTGCAGCATCTAGAGGATCATCAGGACATGTGTCTGCTAAATCTACTGGTGCATCTACAAACGCTGGTTCAAGCTCAAGTGCATCTGTCACCACACAGATTCCGTCAGATACTATGGCCTTATTTGGAATGTTTGTTCACAGTTATGAAGCTCTTGTTGCAGGTGAGTTGAAAGGGAAGGGTATGACAGTAGAAGATATGTATCAGGTGGACCCTGATGATCTGGAGGAAACAGATATTCAATGGCAGATGGCTATGCTCACTCTTCGTGCCAGACGATTCATGGAAAGAACTGGTAGAAGAAACTTTGGAAATCAAGGACAGAATGCTAAGCTGGGTTATGACAAGGGAAAGTTACGATGCTATAACTGCAAACAACTGGGCCACTTCAAGAGAGAATGCCCATTACCAATCGTTACTGAGCCAGTTAACTCTGCAAATCCAAGATCTGCTCCAATTCAAGAAAAGGTTGAGGAAGCAAAGTCAAAGAATGAAACTGCACTGCTCACCAACTTTGACTGGAGTGCAGAAATTGAAGAAACCAAGGAGGAGATCAACCATGCCCTTGTTGCTGAAATTACTGAGTTTGATGACAATGATATAAATCTCTTTGATCCGTTCAAAGAATTTTTTGGAAATGAAGAGGAAGAGAAAATGGAGGATGCTGTTAAAGTTCAATCAGATGTTATTGCTCAAGGACATCTGAATCATTCAGGGTTAGTTTGTGAAGCCGCTGTTAATGAAGTAAAGCATGAGGAGGAGTCTAAGGCTAGCTTGGAAGAAATGATTGAAAAGGCAAGGCTGGATGCAGTTGATGAATTCAAAAGAAGCACTCCCTACTGTCAATGTGATCGTGCTCTGGCCGCCGAAAAACTGGTAATCGGTCTTCCTTACGATGTTATTGAAGATATGTGTTCATCTGCTTGCAAAATTCGTTTAATTGGCATATACAAAGCAAATAAATTGTTAATGTCAAACGAAAACGAATTAAAAAGAACCATCAAAGAGCTTAAATTAAGTGAATCAAAATATTTTGTTAAGTTAAGAGAAGCTTTAAAGGAAAATGAACACTTAAAAAGAACTCTCTTAGAAAAGAACTGTGAAATTAACTACCTGACTGAGCAAGTTACACTTGCTGAATTTGAAGCAAGAAAACTTAAAAACAAATTGCAGCAGTGGACCATATCTGGTATGAAAAGGGAGGAACTGTGCAAGAATCAAAGGGGGGCCAGAGTTAAGACGGGTTTGGGTTTTAGTAACATTGAAACATATGCATATCCACCACCCAGTACTTTCTGTTACTCTCCTACACCTATTCCTCATCCCTCAAATGAGTTAATTCAAGAGATTATGCAGAACGATACTGACAGTTCCATTGCAGGTTTAAGTGAAGTAAACCTTAAGGAAGTTAGAGAGGAGTACGCATATGGTGGGAGTGTTGGGCTCGGTTGTTCTGGCAGTAGTGATTGCAGTAGTTCTGATTCCAAGAAGTCTTTTGAAGACATTTGTTTAGATAATCCTGTTTGTAGTAATGTGTCATATTCAGACAATTTCATGTTTAATAGTAATTTAGGGTGCTCCACTTCAAACCCTAATGTGTTGAATGATGCTGATTTGATTAATAATGTGTGTGTGAATGACAAAGACAAACTTTCAGGTCAAGTCTCTGAAAGTCAAACCAAAACAAACTGCTTTCAAAAGTTTTTCACTCACCAAATTCCAACATTCACACCTGTGAGAATTTCAAAACCAAAAGAGAAGGAATCATCTTTTTCATACATTCTTAAACCAAAACCTGAATCTGATACAGTTAAAGTCACAACAGGTAAGTTAAAAGAACTCTATGACACTTACAGTGACTGCAACTCACAACTGTCTGAATGTGATGAGGAGATTGAAATGGATAAAATTCCTGTTAACAGAGTTCCCAAAGCTGGTTTTAAATCTCACTGTTTTAAATGCGGAAATACTGGTCACACTGTCAAGCAATGCTCCAAATTAATCCAAAATAGTCCAAAGCAAAAATCTATCAGAAAAAGATTAAACTCTTTTGTAAATAATTTCTTTTGTAATACTTCATCTGCTTCACCACCCAGGTACACAAAGACTTGGGTGCCTATTGCAAAGGTCTAACTTTTCTTTTTCTTTTAATAAATGTCAGGAACATTCAAATGCCGTTGTAAATAGTCATTGGCATATTGACAGCGGATGTTCCAGACATATGACAGGATTGAAGGATCTTCTTACTAACTATAGGATCATAAATGGAGGTTATGTTGCTTTTGCGGGAGATAAGAAAGGTGGGAAGATGATTGGTCAAGGAGAAGTCTCAAATGGCTCACTTACTTTGGAAGACGTCAACTATGTTCCTGAACTGGCATTCAATCTTCTGAGTGTATCACAAATCTGTGATAAGAATATTCCTGTGATGTTTCTTCCAAATGAATGCCTGTTCTTGAAGCCAGAGTTTACCATTCCTGAAGATATGGTGATCATGCGAGCTCCGAGACGAAATGATACCTATATGCTGAATATGGGATCAACAGAATCAAACTCCACCGTGACATGTCTTCTGTCTAAAGCATCATCCTTTGAATCATTTTTGTGGCATAAACGTTTAGGACACATCAATTTTAAAATTCTGAATAAATTGGTTAAGAACAATTTGGTTAGGGGTTTACCACTCAAAGACTTTTCAGTGGTTGAGAAGTGTATGGCTTGTGCTAAAGGAAAACAGCACAAAAAGCCACATAAACTCAAAATTACAAATTCTATCTCAGAACCCCTCGAATTGTTACATACTGATTTATTTGGTCCAATAAGTGTCAAATCAATTGCTAAAAAGTCTTATTGCTTGGTTGTCACAGATGATTACTCTAGGTACACCTGGGTGAGATTCATGGCAAACAAGAGTGAGACTGCAGAAGAATTGATGAAGCTGATTCCTCTAATAGAGGTTCTTGGAAAGAAGAAGGTTCAAGCCATCAGAAGCGATAATGGAACTGAATTCAGAAACCACATCTTCAACTCCTTCTGTGAACAACGGGGTATTCTCAGACAGTTTAGCGCTGCCCGAACACCTCAACAAAATGGTGTTGCTGAAAGAAAGAACCGAACCCTTGTGGAGGCCGCTAGAACTATGCTGATCGAGTCAAAACTTCCAATTATTTTCTGGGCTGAAGCGGTTAATTGTGCAGCTTATGTTCTTAACAGGGTACTGATTGTCAAGGAAAAGATGAAGACTTCATACCAACTGTTTCGAGGAATTAAGCCGCTGATTGATTTTCTACGCCCCTTTGGATGTTCTTGCACTCTTTTGAATACTCAAGATCAGAAGACGAAGTTTGGTGCTGTCTCTGATGAATGCTTCTTTGTGGGATACTCGACCACACAAAAGGCGTATCGTGTTTACAATAAGCGAACGCGGATTGTGCAAGAGTCCTACTATGTTGATTGGCAAGAATCAAACACTACCAGTATTGGTAGTGAACCAGCTTGGTTTTATGATTCCACCACCATTTTCAAATCATTTAATCTTCCTGACTCTGACGATGACGACATCATTCCACACACATCGGTTTCTATTTTCAATCATACACCTACACCATCAGAATCACAACCTTCAACATCAGCTACACAACTACCTCCCACTTCATTTGACATCCCATCACCTCCACCACCTCAAACTGTTCAAACTTCCACATCAGATATTCCATCCACATCCAACACCATTCCATCACCTACACCTACACCTCCACAACCATCAAATCAAACACCCTCAACCGACCAAAATCCTTTACTACTCAACACTGACTTCAAAACCCTGAAAAACCACCCTCACGATTATATCATTGGATCTATTACTGATGGTGTGCGAACTCGGAGTCAGAGTGGTTTGATTAATGAATGTCTTTATGCTGCCTTTCTGTCTCAAGTCGTTCCAAAGAATTATAAACAGGCACTTGAAGATCCGAGTTGGGTGGATGCCATGCAGATGGAATTGCAACAATTCAGGAAGCTCAAAGTTTGGGAACTGGTTGATCTTCCTCCTAACAAGTGTCCAATCGGCACTAAATGGGTTTTTCGGAACAAGCCAGATGATCGTGGTGTTGTAATTAGAAATAAAGCGAGACTGGTTGTTCAAGGATTTGCTCAAGAGGAGGGGATTGACTACACCGAAGTTTTTGCTCCAGTCGCTCGCCTGGAAGCCATCAGAATCTTTCTTGCACATGCTGCGAACAAAAACTTTAAGGTTTATCAGATGGATGTGAAATGTGCATTTCTATATGGAGATATCGATGAGGAGATCTATGTCTGTCAACCACCAGGTTTCGAGGATCCCGATTTCCCTTCAAAGGTTTACAAGCTTGATAAATCCTTGTATGGGCTGCATCAAGCTCCACGGATCTGGTATGAAACTCTGACACAGTATCTTCTCAGCAAGGGTTTCTCTCGTGGGAGTATAGATATGACACTGTTCAAGAAGGAGGTGGATGGCGAGCTGCTGATCGTTCAAGTGTATGTTGATGATATCATTTTTGGTTCGACTAATGAAGGGTTGTGTAGAGAATTTGAGAAGGTGATGATGGATCGTTTTGAGATGACCATAATGGGGGAGATGTGTTTCTTCTTGGGGCTGCAAGTGGAGCAAAAGCCTGATGGAATTCTAATCCACCAAGAGAAATACATCAAAGAAATACTCACGAAGTTCGGCATGGATGACTCTTCTCCTGAACTGATTCCTTTTACAGCTCAAACATGCCTTACTTCCGATGATAATGGGAATCCTGTGGATGCTCATCGGTACCGCTCGATGATCGGATCTCTCATGTATCTGACTGCAAGTCGTCCAGATATTACATTTGCCGTCTGTTACTGTGCACGTTTCCAAGCCAATCCAAAAGAATCGCACGAAAAAGCTGTTAAACGAATTTTCCGTTACCTTAAGGGTTCCTCTCGTTTGGGTCTTTGGTACCCAAAAGGTGGGAACTTTGATTTACATGCTTTTTCTGATAGTGATCATGCTGGTTGCAGGATTAACAGGAAATCAGTCACTGGTGGATGTCAATATCTTGGAGAATGTCTTGTTTCCTGGCAAAGCAAGAAGCAGACAACCGTCTCCCTGTCCACAGGAGAAGCAGAATACATTGCTGCTTCAAGTTGCTGTTGCCAAGTGTTGTGGATTCAACATCAGATGATGGATTATGGCATCAACTTTCTTCATACGCCACTCTTTTGTGATAATGAAGCTGCTGTTGGAATTGCCAAGAATCCGATTCATCACACTCGAACCAAGCACATTGAAACGAGAATTCATGCAATCAGGGATGCACAAGAAAAGGGGTTTATTGATATTATTCCTATCGAAACTAGAAAGCAAAAAGCTGATCTTTTCACAAAAACTTTTGATAAACCACGTTTTTATGAACTGATCTCCATGCTTGGACTTATATCTTTTTGAAAACCTTTTTCTGTGAGAATCCTTTTGTAATTATGTAAATAACTTTTTCTTTTGCTTTTTCTTCTTTGAAAAATCCGTGGGTCACTCGATTCATTG
This sequence comes from Tagetes erecta, assembly GCA_030867185.1. Taxonomy (NCBI): domain Eukaryota; kingdom Viridiplantae; phylum Streptophyta; class Magnoliopsida; order Asterales; family Asteraceae; genus Tagetes; species Tagetes erecta. The sequence goes on from CM061490.1 coordinate 16,109,728, forward strand.
CTCCGTCATTTAATTTTATCTTCTTTTATTTTTTCTTTTGCTTGTGTATATATATATATATATTAAGAAAATCTGAAAAACAAAAATTTCTTATTAGACGGCTATTATATAGAAATTTTGGGGGAGATATAAAAAGATTAACTATTTATAGTTTTTCAAATTTTGCTATTTCAGGATCTCCGTTTCGATTGATGTTGAAAAGTCGTTGAAGGAGGTCAGAAGCATTGCGTTTGGGATATGTCAGATAGGCTCAGCCCGAAAACGAAGTAAACAGTGATTGGGCAGCCAAACATAACGCTCAAGATCTCGACAACAAGGATCATCTCCTTGACGTGACTGGATTGCACAAAGATAATGGTTCTGTCAAAAATGGGTTGAGAGTGTCAAATCTTTGTCTTGATTTCCCCAAACATCCCAAATCACCCTCGCCCTATCCCCGAATCGAGTTTCTAGTATGCAAAACAAATAAAATAAAAAGCTGCTAGTGATGCTCTTCGGAAAAGCCTCTGAGTGAGTTACTCGTTAACTCCTCAGAACGTATTGAGTCAAAGTGCTTAACTCCTCTGCTATACGAAAGTATTGACCTGGAGTTGGTGGATCTTCTCTGCTATACGGAAGTATTGACCTGAAGATTCACCGAGCATGCTCAAATGTTTATCTCCTCTGTTATACGTCAGTATAGACCTGGAGCTCTAGACTATTTGAGTTTCCCAAATAATAAGTCGCATTGTGTTCAAAATGAATCAATTGCTGACAAGCTCCACTCACAAAGAAAAGATGCAAAAATTGCACAAGTGTCAAAAGAAGCTAATGCATCGGTCAACATTCAAAAGTTGATCATTGAAATTCAAGCAAAGTCAATCGTATTGCTCAGATATACCCTGATGACAGAACTTGTTCTTTTTACCTAGACGTCTGTGGGGACCAAGTTGTCAGAGACTCTTCAATCTAACCGAAAACATGATAAAAGAAGCTGCCGATCCCTTGTTGAAAGGACTAAGGCATGGGTTTAAAAGGACAAACATATCTGCAATCCCGCCAATCGATGATTCTCCGGATTCCGCTCAAAACATCATGAAGAATATATATCCTTTTTAGCGTTTAAAACTTTGTCTTTTATTTTATTTTATTTTATTTTAACTTCTATCTCGTTTTTACAAGTATGTTTAGGATTTTTCGTGTATATGTTTATTTTTGGAGCGTTGATATCGTGGGACATATTCACGGATTTACAAAGATTTTAAAATTCTAAGAAAATCCAAAAATATTTTTTGTATTGTTTGTCTAGCGAACCTATGGCGAACCTACAGGTTCGCTCGGACCCTGAAGTTCGCCCGGAATCTCTTTGATTCGCTGACATGAAACATTCTTGTTTATGTGCCAGCGAACCTGCTAGCGAACCTGTAGGTGGCCTTGACTGTTGGTCTTCCGGCGAACCTAAAGTTCGCTGGACTGACTGCTAGCGAACCTATGGATGTATATATATACAGGGACAGCGAATTATCTCAAATATTCGCTGTCCATCACCACTGTAGCACGTATTTTCAAAATCTTCACCAAACGTTCGATTCTCACTATTTCACGGCTTATTCACACAATAAACATCACTTTATAGTCTGGTATGTGATCGATTTCAACTTAATCTCTGTTTAAACCACTAATCGCACTCTAAACCTGCTTGAATCTGTTGTCGTGTGATTGTATGTAAAAGAAATGTCTGTTCTGGTGTTAAATGTTAGGGACTTTCTTCATAATAGCCTTGTTTATTGTTTATTTTGACCTGTTGTTGCTTTATTTGCTTGTTAATGGTTGATTGATTGTGATTCTGGCCGTTTTTCAAAACCTAGGGTTTCCAGCGAACCTAAGTGTTCGTCTGGCGAATCTGAACGAAAGTTCAAGACTTCGAGCGAACCTATGTCGTTATGCTGCCCGCGCAACAACATAGATTCGCCCGACTGTTTCTAGCGAACCTATACATTCGCTCGACCACAGTGACTGATTTTTCATGTCAGCGAATCTATAGGTTCTGGTGCCAAAATCTCAGGTTCGCTATACCAGCGAACCTAATTTCCAGCGAACCTATTTACTGTTCTTCAAATCTTCGTTTCTGATCAATCTCCGTTTATTTTTCAGGCAAAATGTCAACTTTATTCTTTGAGAAAAAGCACAACATGTGTGCTTTACTCGACGAAAACTTTGAAAAGGCCAGCAGCTATCGAGACGCTATCAAATGGCTGAAGTCGTCACATATACACTATGCCATCTCACACTCACCTACTATATATGAGACGCATGTTCGGGATTTCTGGCGAACTGCGGTCATGAACGTGTCGGTACAGCCGTCACGTATCTGTGCCAACGTCTGTGGCCACGACTTGGCGTTTACTGAAGCCGATCTGGCTCGAATTTTGAGGCTAGAGGATGATGTGGGTGAGGAGGTCCATATGACGGCTGAAGAAGTTTACGGGGCATTCCGGACAGCGGGGTATGAGGGTCCGATGCCCGGAGAGAAGAAAATGGAGTTTGTGAAGTCGTACTTGATCCAGGAATGGAGGTACATAGCACATGTGTTCATTATGTGCCTGGATCACCGAAAAGGGGGTACGGACGGGCTGAACTTGGACTGGGCTAGAGCTATGATGCTGTTTTGCCGGGGGCAAAAAGCAAATCTTGCAAAGCTTATTTTCAACTACATGCTCGAGAACATTCATGCCAGCAAGGGGGCCAAATGGTTAATGTATCCCAGATTCATTCAGATGATTCTGAATGATAAACTACCAAATCTGCCGGTGGAGGGTGCAGAATTGAAAATCTGGGATATGCATTCTAGAATATTCAAGGATTGTAAAGCGGTGCGAGCGGATTGTGTGGGAAGAATTGCTTATTTGTGGGAGAATATGTATACTGCTGACCGATGGGTTTATATACAGAGGTTGATGGAGTCGGAGAGAAGAAGGGGTGGAGAAAATATAGAGGTGGTCGAGAAGAAGATCAGGAAACGGAAAGCCTATGCCAAAGAGAAGGATTATTCATTTGATAGGGAGGTGGATGAGATACAAGCTGAAATAGATGCGGGCAGAGAACTGAGAACAAAGAAGAGGTCTGATACAAACGCTGAAGGGTCAAAGAAGGCTAGGCATGATACCGGGGGTACATCTGGTGGATCAACTGATGAATTAAAGGGTGTTGTTGAGAGACTGGAAGCAGAATTGGTTGAACTAAAAGGCAAACATGAAGAACTTGAAAAGCAGGATGCAGAGAAATCGACGGTGATATATGAGATGGGTCGGATGATGAAAGATCAGCAGTGTCTGTTGGTTAGGATCTTCAAAGAGTTAAATAGTTTGAAAGAAAAGGATGGGACTGATCCGGCTATGTCTGAAGCGGAACTGAACTCCTTAACGGATATTGCAAATTATCCGTTAATGGATGTTGATTTTGGTGATAAAGGAAAGGGAAAAGCCGTGGAGGAAGAGTTTGATGAAGAGATGGGAATTGATTTGGATACATTTGAAGGGGATGAAGTGGTAGGAGGATCTGGTGTGGACTTTACTTTGATTGATGAACCCGAGACTGATCTCGATGCTGACAGTGAAGAAGACTTGGATGACGAACCTGAAATGTATAAAGTTGAGGAAAAAGGGATGAGCTATCAGTTCGAGCATGCTGAATTAGACAAATCCGAATGGTTCAGGAAGGAAGAAGCTGTGGTGCCTGAGGTTCCGATATTCCAACACTTAGATGAACCCAACACCAAACAGCAAGATAGACAGATCATAGCATGGAAGTACAACTGTTTGGTGGAGGCGTATATGATTAAAAGGAGGGGTGGTGACATTACGTATGTCAAGAACCGAAAGCACTTCGCCACCTTTCCTCGTTGGGACTTGCGTAGGCTGGCAGAGCTACCACTTCTTGGGAAGGAAGAAAGCGGCAGGGCTTGTGCGTTTGAAGCTGCGATCCAGGAGGCTGCAAAGACTGATTTCATTGAATTTGGTTACCAAAAGCCGAGGAGGATGAGGCAGAAAAAGGACAAACATTGGGTGTCATGGAAGGGCAAGATCGTGTTAAAGATAGCTGCACCGAAGGTGATGACAAGGGTCAGGGTCCCTGAAACATAGCCGCCCAGATTGCAGGATTTCAACAAATGGTTTTATGACAATATCACTGGGGAGGCCATCATCAGACTTCAAGGGGAAGACCGTCCTGAAATACGTTTGTTTGATCCTATGGAGGTCTTCTCCTTCTGTGATGAAGATTTGAAGGTTTTGTGTGAGAACAGGATTAAGCACGGGGCTGGAGATGACACTGCTACTGAAGCGAACCTGTTTGTGAAGGTCGCAAATAAAGCCCGGGGGATTCGTGCAGAACTGAAAGCTGTGAATGAAAGATTGAGGAGGTCGGATGATCTGCAAATGGAAATGGACGATCTAACTAGACAGCTGGATCGATCAATTGAGCAGAGGTTTGAGAAACCTGTTGAGGTGATTGATTTGGAAGTAGTAAGCGAGGAGCCAACTGCAGAGAAACAGGCGGAAACGACAGTTCAACTTGAGCCTGATACAGAGGTCGCTGATACAGAGTTTGTGGACTCAATGCTGAACCTGAGTGAAGATGAGGCCGGAACTGAAGACTTTACAAATCCAATGGCCGGGATCAAAGAAAGGGCAGGAGCTTTTATCGAACATCTTTGAAGCCATCAAGACGGAGCTAATCAGAAGACTTCCCCAGGTGAGGTCCAACCTAGGGGGAGTATTGATAGTCACTATGTATAGGTTGGACTCACCGGCTTGTCGGTGTTACTTTTGTTTGTAATTGTTTGACTTGTATTTGTATTAGTTCTAGCGAACCTACGGGCGAATCTATAGATTCGCCCGCAGGTCATCATGTCTTTTGTATTAGGTATCGACTGGGCGAACCTATGTGCCCAGCGAACCTGTGTTGGTTCGCTGGATAGATTCGCTAGAGCGAATCTATCAGCGAACCTAACACCACTATATATTGTAACCTTATCTTCACATTTATACAACTTTTGCACATCTTTTACCAAGACTATTTCTCACTGATTTGTGTTGTGTAATCGTTCTATTGAGGTGCTAGGAGCTTATTCTACTTATCATTGTAGCTTATTAACCTCGATTGTGTGTTAGATCTTGTTATTGGGTTGTTTGGTTAATATTCACTTTGTTCTTCAAGTTTCGGACATATTTGTGTTAAACAAGTCAACAAAGCACTGAAATCACGATCATTATGGACCAACAGAGTATCTTCAGTTGTTGCCTTCTTTGGCCTCCCTCTTGTTTTTTCCTTTAGTTGTTCACTAGCCTTTTGGGTTAGTTGAGAAGCCTGCAAGGATGATTGAGGAGCTTCAACTCTTGGCTTCTTTGGCCTTCCTCTTGCTTTCTTAACAAAAATATCTTCACTTACTGGTCTCTTTCCTTTCTTGCAACCTTTCTTGTTATGGCCCTTCTCCTTGCAGTTAGAACATGTCATTGTAGTATCATGCCTAGTGAGTTTACCTGTCCTAACCAAAGATTAAGGAGTAAAGTCTTAAAACAATTAATATTGATTAAAGTATTAACTTAGTTTACCTGAGTTTTTTGGATTCTCATGTGGATCTCTTTTCATGTTCTTCTTTGGTCTACTAGGTTGAGCCTTTATTGGAGGTGGGTCAAGTGGATAATCAACAACTGGCCAGTATTTTTCACTAGGAAAAAGAGGTATGGTGAAGGCATATGACTTCATGTATTGCTCCTTGTGATAGTATTCATTCACATACTCTACATTCTTGTTTAGAAAACCAGCAACTGCACAAACATGTTTGTAAGGTATACCTATCAAATTCCATCTCCTACAGCTACATGTATTTTTATCCAAATCCATAGATACATCATCTAACTCTCTAACTTGATACACATTAAATGATGTTGGATACACCTCACACCTATAAGCCAAAGATTTTTTTTCTCAACCTTCTCTTGGATCCTAGGACACACAAACACATCTTCATTAGATAGTTGTCCCCGCATTGTAGTCAGCCTAGTCATTAATGCAACTCTGATATCCTCTAGCATGTGTATAATGTGTTTAGATCTAGACTTGATGATGTATGCATTGAAGGTCTCTGCCATGTTATTCACAATAACATCACATTATGTGTGAGTGTTACGGTAGCATCTAGAAACACATTTAGGCTTTTGTTTTAAGAATGCTTCCTCTACTTCAGCTGATAACTCTTTCATCTCCTTAAGGGCTTCTTTGTACTTAGGCTCACAATATGCCCTAACAGCTCTCCAGAATACGTCTTTCAACTCATCACCCTTATGCTTTTTATGCCAGTTGGCATAAATATGCGTTGCACAATTCCATTCCTGTGTTTAGCTTCAGGCCACACTAGTGCCACAATATTAAGTAATCCCTGATCATTACAAAACAGTTATTATTAAGTTTAACATATATTATAGTGTATACTAAAGTGTAAAATTGACATACCTTCTGTTGATCAAATATAAGTGTCCATCCTTTTCCACCTTTATTTATTTCCAAACATCTCCTTAACTGCTCCATGAACCATTCCCAACTGTCATTATTTTCACCTTCAACCACTGCCCAAGCTAAGAGGTAGATTTGATTATTTGCATCTCTTCCAATAGAAGCCAACAAAATACCTCCAAGAAAAGTTTTTAGAAAGCATCCATCTAAACACAAAACATTCCTGCATCCTGCCAAGAAACCTTTCTTCAGCCTATCAAAACATACAACTAGTTTGAAAAAACACTCAGCTGTTGAACTTGGGTCTGCATTAATGAACCCTGGTGGGGCAGTTACCAGGGTAAATGTGGAACTTGGATTTTCTACCCTTAAAGCTTCCAAATATGAACCTAGTTTGCTGTAGTGCTCATTTATTGAACCATAAAGTTTACTTTGTGCACAATTTTTGGCTTTATATGCCAACCATTTAGTTATCAATATCTTTTACTTATCCTTAACAGCTTGTTGGATCTCTTTAGCAAGCAAGTATGGCTTCATTTTAAAAACTGGTAAGAAATCATTTGCTATAAACTGAGCAGTCAACTATCGAATCTTTTTCATGTTCCTTTGGAAATTATGCTTGTTCGTTACCTTTTTAACCATATAACAACCCTTTACCTCGTGAAAAGAACAATAAATATTGAAAGGACACCTTTTAACACACCTTATACCTACACACCCTTATCTATTCTTATCATTCACATATATTAAAAGATTCTTACCATGAGCAACAACATACTTCTTCACAGCATCTTTAAAAGCATCCCTAGTTGGGAACCTTGTTCCAACAACCCATATAAATTTGTTCCAGTAGGTATGCTCATTTACAACTGGAACATTTGCACTATTCTTCTTCCCTAGGATGTCATCATCCTCACTCTCACCAGGTGTCCTAACATCACCTTCTGAGTCATCATAGCTACTATGTGCTTCCAAAATATTGTTATTTTCCTCTACACCACCTTCATCATTAGTTTTTCTAAACATAATTGCAACATTTTCTCTTTATTTTCATTATCTTCTTTCCTAACATTTTGAATGGTAGCAATTGATTGTCTCCATTCATCATCATCCTTGTATGATCCACAACTAACTTCCTCAGCTTCACTATCTGACCCACAACCATTTACAGCATCCTCATCTGAAAATGAATCCTCCTTATTGTGATCAGATGATTCAGATCCACTATATCTAAATGTTTGATCTTCGAAATCATCTAAATCTACAATTGAATCAACTTGCAGACTTCCAGCAGTTTCCTTAGTGCACCTCTTAACAATTAAACTATGGCTTAAGGAACCTTCAAGCCTTTTAGCAGTAGCCTTGCGTACCCCTTAACAACTGAAACATGGCTTAAGGAAGCTTCAACCTTTCTAGCAGTAGACTTAGTATACCTAGTAGGGCTAGTAGTTGAGTTTAGTGGGCTGCTTAGTAGGGGTGTCCATTCGAATCGAATGCGAATTGGGCGAATTAGGCGAATCGAATTGGTCGAATTGGGACTTTTAAAAACTGTATTCGTATTCGATCCACATTCGAATAAAAATGTATGTATTCGATTCGTTTAAGTTATTCGAATTCGAATCGAATTCGAATAGATTCGAATGTATTCGCTTTAGAAAAATATAAATAAACAAACACATCAAGTAACAATACAAATGTAGCACCAACATAACATAAGTCTAAAATTTTACCCAAATAATGTGCAAAATATCACCCAAACAATATACAAAACATCACCCAAACAATATGCAAAATACTAGCACATCAACAAGTCTTAAACATGTTAAAAAAGGTCTAAAACTGCATAATCAAGCACAAATAATACTATAAACAAGTTTAAAACATTTAGAAACAATAATTAAGCAGTTGACATAGTACCAAATCATGTTCATATGGGGAAACAACAATTAAGATTGGGTAATAGGTTGGGTTTGGGTATTTTTTACTTTACTTCAAACCCATTAAATCATATTCATATATAGATATTTAATTACATATGTTAAAAAATATATATTAAAAAACATATATGTTTCTTATTCGAATTGGGCGAATCGAATGCGAATACTAAAAATCATATTCGTATTCGATCCACATTCGACAAAATTATTCGAATCGAATGCGAATCGAATTCGAATGACCAAAAGTCGATTTCGAATGGCCTTAATCGAATTCGATTCGAATCGAATTTCGAATAATTCGAATGGTATTCGAATAATGAACACCCCTACTGCTTAGTGGGCTTAATAGTGGGTTATGTTGGGCTAGAGGTTTATTGGGTTGGGCTTGTGGTTTAATGATAGGTCCTTGTTGAACAAATACATAAAGAATCTCATCTGAATTGAAACCAAAGTTATTTCTCATCTCAATCACATCCATATCACTTACTAACCGTTTCAACACTTCATTACCAGGTAAGTAGTAAAACAGATGTAAATCTTTTGACTCGTATGAACCAAATTCCATGGCATAATCAACTAATTCAAAGAATGAAAGATGATCAGTGTCTAACCTTAACAATATCTTATCACCGGCCACCAACGTACCTTAATTTGGAAGTAGCAACTTCGAATGTACCACCATACCATATATGAATATCGATGTAGTCTCCCATTCGATTCAGAACTAGGGAAATTGGGAAAATGTTGTTGTTCGTGAAGAAAGGATGAAGAACTAGGGCTCGTTTTTGTTTGAGATAAAGAAATGATGAATCGTTATTATTGTGTGTGTTTGCTATATATTGCGAGAAGTGAAAGAAATAGCTAAATTCTTCATTTTTTTTTCAACCAAAAACGTTTTTAACATACAAAAAAATGATAGAAATGCAATACTTATTCATTAACTTTAACATACAAAAAATAAAATTGAATAAATTTCGTTTATTTGTTAAACCTACACATGTAGAAGTCATGTGTAAGTTAGGTTACTTACACATGTGTAGGTAAATTTAAAACGCTAAAAATACATACGTAAAAAATATTTTAATGATTTTTTTTAGTTTATACATTACACATTTGTATGTAGCAAGTGAATTTATTTAAAAAACTAAACCATTGATAAGTTTTTTTAGTGATTTAGGTTTCTTCTTTTTCTTCTTGCAATATATGAGTCTTCTCATTTGATCCTAATCCTATATATATATATATATATATATATATATATATATATATATATGAATTTAATAAAATTAAAAAAATGTTTTAATAATAGACACATCAGATGCCAGTTAGGATTTTATTTAAAAAAAATGACGCATCCAGCTAAACGTCCACGTCAGCAGAAAACTAACCCTGTTAGTCTCCATTTGAAAAGGATTGGTGATGGAAAATAGTTAACAAGTTAGGACTGATAGAGGGAATTTTTTAAGTTCGGATTAATATCGGTCAATTTATAAAAGTTTGGATTATTAAAATCCAATAACCTTATTTATAAACTATTGATTATAAAAACATTTTTACTATTATATATTTTAGAAGTACTAAAAATACATTTTAAAAATACATTTTAAAAATACATTTTATAGTACTTTTAAAGTATTTAAAAGTATTTGTACAAGTTAATTTTATAAAATTTGATTTATTCGAAATAATGGTTTTATATAATATTTAAGATTTTCAACATATTACCATTCATATGTTATAAGGATTAGTATTAGATTTTCGTACAAATTAAATAAGTAAAAGAACATAAATAAAAAGTATATGGCAGCCATTGGATTCGAACACGGAGCATCACATTCACAAATCAACAACTTAACCAGTTGCGCTATGTGTTCCATTTGATTAAAAACATAATTAAATTGATTTTATCTTATTTCAAAAAAAACCCCAATTTTACTAAGAACATAAAACCCTAATTCCTTATTCAATCTAAATGAATCAATGAAATGTAAAACTGATAGAGGGCTTTTGATCAGGAGATTACTACGAGTATTTTATCGTAAATAACTTACTTGATTGATGACGAATTGGATCAAAGAATAACAAAGAACAGAACACATTTGCTTGAGAACCAAATCGATAGATTGGAGGTGTTATAATCCAATTCAACTTCCAGATTTCTTCTTGATTAGACGATTATTAAATTCAACTCTTCAATTTTTTTTATAACCAATACGAATTGATGAGGATATATGATGTTGTAGGTTTCGAACAAGATGAAGATCAACGACCCAGGTTTTGATGTTTTTGTTTAAAATTGATTAACTAGTGAGTGAAAGAGAGTTCGCAGGAGTGTTTTGGAATGACTAGATTGCGATCAATTTGAGTTAGAAACTGACGAACTCGTTCGGTTTTGATTTTAGATTAAATGGGTTTAATTGATGATTAATTAGGAGATTAAAATTTAATTAAACGTCGTGGACTATTTCAAATCGACAAATGAATGATTTTGGTTGATTCTTTTTTTGTTATAACACATGATTTGGTCGAATTTGATTTTAAACGAAACGGGTGTTATGAAAATCAGTCGAAACAGTTTGTTTGTGCATTAGAATCAAATTAATAGTGGTCTAGAGATCGAGTCTTTCATAAGGAACGTTTTACCGTATTTTAATTGGGTTAAAAATGGCTAAAAAGTGGTATTTGAGGTTTGCCGGAGACGCGGATGTACGCGCAGAAAAGGGGGGGGGGGGGGGAGATTGAGATTGGGTTTAGTATGTATAGCTTTGGCCCTTGCAATTTGAATTGTTATTAAATCTTGAACTAAAACTTTCAAAAAAGTTGAGAGTTTTGGCAAAAACCTAAGTCAACCAAGTTAACTTAATACAGCCTTTATAAAATTGACGTTTTTATATATTTACGTTGTTTTTATGTTGAATAGTTATTTTTAGTAATAAATTTGATATTATTTATAACATCTCTTTTTATAAATTACAAATTGTATATTTTTTATATTATTCATTATAAGTAGTAATTAAATGAGTAAATAATAACTCATGAATAATAATCTCGATCACTTTTATTGATGACGGAAAAACATGGAAATTCGAAATAGTCATTTTACAAATTATGAATTTATTAACATTTGATTAATCATTATAAATAATGGTTTATTTAGCTTATAAAAAAATACATTCGAATATTATCAGATGGATAATAACTTCGATCATTTCATTAATTAAAGGGAAACATATGGATAATCCGAATGGGTCGAGTTTGATTTTGAATTGGGTTTCGAACGGGTTTGATTTTGATTTTGAATTTGGTTTCGATCGGGGCAAATGGTACATACGTTTGTGTACTGATTTTGATTTTGATTTTGATATCACAACCCAAACTCATTTATGCGTCTTGCTCGATGGCTGATGCGCCGGTCTAACCATATCGATCCTTGCAATAATAGTTGGGGCTATTACCAGTTATATTGTTAGTTGGAACCGACATAGACCAAAGTTTTGTAGTTGAGACCGTTTAAAACCAATATAAATTACTTTACACCACTTTTATAGGCTAGATTCCATAACCCAAGATGAAGATTTAATAATAACTTTTTAGAAGATTGGGTATCAAGTTTGTACACACATGCTGCAAGTGCCCATTAACTACATGAACAAGATGACAAAGTTTATATGGTAGATGAATCATACCTCATGCTTATGCCCCAAAACAAAAAATAACTAAAGATGTGTAGCAACAAGTAAGAGCTCCTATTAGTTGTTAAAACTTAAAAGTAGACCTACATATGAAACTTTATAGCTAGCTAGTTAACAAGATGACAAGGTTTAAACTTTGTAATAATCATAGATGTGCTTTTGAAAGGATTGTGTAGCAGCAGAAAAGTTTTATGGAGATGTTGAAAAGGTTAGGCTTTATGCATAATAATAATATATACAAGTTCCACTAAACTAAAAGTTGCATAATTTTGATTAGATTTGCAAGTCAGTTGTTAATATAAACAAACAAAAAAGTGAAATTTAATGTCTATATAAACACATTAAATCAAGCTATGATCACCATGCAATCTCATTTTCATTTGCAAGTCTCATAAAAAGTAATGGCTTATTCCTTTAGGCTTTGTTTCTTCCTTTATCTTGTTCTGGTTTCAATAAGAGCCTCGGAAACCCGAATTCTTACCGAGAATAACGACGGGAAATTGATTGAGAGGGCACAAAAAATACTTGAGGTTAGTGTTCTAAAACACAATATGGAGGAACTTAAAGGACGGTATACCACGAACCGCTTGAGCCCTGGTGGCCCTGACCCGAAACACCACTAGTATTCTCATTTCTTACTATGTAACTTTACGGCATTAGTCGAGGTTGTAAGTTGAACGATGACGTCGATGAGAGTTGTGGTTGATTAAGTTTTATCAGTTTACAAGTTTTTGTTGATGCATGTTTAGTACGGTAAAGGTATATGAGGATTGAAAGTTGGGTGTTATGCTCTAATGTTATAGCATGAGTTCAAATTAATATAATATTGTTAGCTTAATTTTCTCATTTAGTGGTGGTCCATGACTATATATATATTTTTATATACCTACTAAATGGGAAGGTCGGTGCTTTGCACCGGCCTTTCCCGTCCCGCCATGTTGCATTTTAAATTTTTCTTACTTTAACGTCTTAACGGTTTTAATCCCTGATTTTTAACGTATTGACGGTTTTAATCCCTGATTTTTAACTCATTGACGGTTTTAGTCCCCGACTTTTACTAATTTTCATTTGAGCTCCTGATGAGTTTTTGACTTTGATCTCTTACTCCACTTTGCCACATAATACGACCTTTACTAATTGTCATTTTAGCCCCTGATAAGTTTTCGACTTTGCTCTCTTACTCTACTTTGACATGTAGTTCGACTTTAATATTGTTATCGTGTTGACCTCTAACTTTTGATATTTCATCATTTTTTAACATGTGACACATTAAGTTTTTGCGTCATGACATACGGGGCATGAGACTTTTTTTTGTCAGCACATATGACGAAGTCAAATACGCAAGACCCAACCGCGTGACCCGGCCGCTGCAACGTGCAGCCTGGTCTGAAATCTAGTTGTTAGCAAGATATAATGACTCAATTACTTTATAAAATCTATAAAAAAAATAATAATAACTAGTCATCGAGTTTTCGTCACTCTTTGTCATCGATTGTACACTTTAGAAATGTATGCATAAGATGTCTTGATCAAAGTGGCGAACGAGTGATAAAAGTTGAGCTGGTGCTTACACGTTAGGTTAAAACGTGGCGCTATTGAAAAGTTTGTTTTGAACAAGAGTTGATAACGAGTTAGGATCTAGATGTAACTTTATTTAGGCTATGCATGTGCACTTTAATACAATAATTTGATGTGCCAAAAGGTAAAAGATAATGGTTTAAGTTCGTTAACTGATTTTGAATATATAAATACTAGAAATAAGCAAACACGTTATTGATCGAATGTTAAGCATATTATTAATGAAAAATGTCATACAAATGTAACCAAGTTTACTCATTGTTCTAATTAAATACTTAAAACTTTTTTTGTCTCTCTAAAGTCACTGAAGTTTCATATTGTTCCAATCCTATGTAATATTTTTCCAAATGTTTGATTTTTTTAAAATTGAGTTGGGCATATGAAACATACATGAATGATGATTATAAAAACGTGAAAGTTTTTTTCCAATCAATTTGAATCGAGATCTAAAAGTGAAAACTATGAATTTGTAACTTAATAACAAAGTTCTAAATTTATTGATTTTAAGTCAAATTGAACAAAAATAATCACAAAATAGTATTCAAAGTTTATACATATTTCAATTGCCCAACTTAATTTTTAAAAATTCAAATAATCGTAAAATTAGTACATAGGATTGGAACACTTAATGAAACTTCAGTGATATTAGAGAGACAAATAAAGTTTCAGGTATTTAATTGGAACAGTTGACAACTTATTACATAAGGAAAAAGTTTGATTTTATTCTTAGTAAGTCACTCAATTTTATAACTTAGTAACTGTGAAGGTGGGTGGGCATGGGCCTTTCATATGGTGACACGTGTTCCAACTAACTGCGTGTGTCAGGTTAATTTTTTGAGTAAACTTCTTTTTGCCTTCCTGAATTTTATCTAAAATAACGGTTAGCATATAATAATTTTAAAATTATGTTTTGCCTCCCTGAGGTTTACCTAAAATAACGGTTTGCATACAATAGTTTAAAATTGCGTTTTGCCTCCCTAAACTTACCAATTTGTCACCGTTTGCTACATTCGAAATAATTCTGTCAAAAGAAAACGTTAGTCAATCACTCAATCCATGTGCCCTCACATGTGGGCACTTTAGTCGTCTTCAAGCCAAAACCCATTTGAGCAAGAGGAAAAAGAAAATGTTTGAAAATGACTAAAGTGCCCCCACGTGAGGGGCACATTGAACTGACTAACGTTTGATTTTGATGAAATTAACCGGATGTAGCAAACGATGACAAATTGGTAAGTTTAGGGAGGCAAAACGCAATTTTGAAACTATTGTATGCAAACCGTTATTTTAGGTAAACCTAAGGGAGGCAAAACATAATTTTGAAACTATTGAATGCAAACCGTTATTTTAGGTAAACCTCAGGGAGGAAAAACGAAGTTTACTCTAATTTTTTTTAAACTTTGATGTCACACCCCACTCCCAGGGTATGACGTGTCGTATCATAATTGGCCATTTATAATAATATAATACATACAAATACAGCGGAAGTCTTTATATAAGACCACTAAATACAGACCAAATTCGGACTTAACAGTCTTTACATAAAAGCAGACACTTGACAAAAGTGATGTCATCAAAATATCATCAAACTAGAGTCACTACTCCTAGGCGTCCGATTTGGTTTCTATCTCCTATAAGGAGATTATTTCTTTATTATAACCTGCTAAGTCTCCCGACCCAGCTAATACCTTTTGTTACAACCTGCACCTGTATCATGAGCTAAGAGACGTCAACAACAACGTTGTTGGTGAGTCATAACCATATATAAAACCTTCATCATAAATGCATACATATTATTATTTCCATGTAAATTACATAAATAAATTAATTAATCATAATACAAGTCAACTCTTCACTCCACGCTCGACGTGACAGTGCCTGTTAATATATATGCCACTAGAGGTATAACAAGGCACCGGGACTGACTCCCGCATAAATAGCCCTCAGGGCTAACATAATGACCATCGTGGTCTAACAGGTCCTCAAGACCCAACATGTGTGCCATACCTGACTAGTGAGACTTTCTACTTAGATGGATCCAACTAAGCGCATATACATCCCGAGGTAAACATCATTGGTCCCTCAAGGACCTTACCTTAATGACTTGTCCTGTGGTGTAACATATGTCCCTCTTGGACTTGCCCTTCATGGGCTGGTTCCTCGAGAACCCACCACGTGATTAACACAACCATGAGTCGGACGAACCTGTTAGAAGTTGGACGATGTGGATGCAAACTATTCTTCCATGGTTTCACCATAATTTCAACACAAGAAAGTAAACTAATACAACAGTAACTTTGATATATAAAAGTGATAAGATTTACATCAAAGTGATAGACATATATATATGTTTCTAAGAGACACAATCCAACCGACATACCTATTGGTGGATAACTATCAAATAACTGACACATAACTGTTGTTTGACAGTTTGATTAAAACTGTCAAACGACCCATATGTTCCTATTTACATAAGTAGCCCTTACATAATCATAATATTAATATGAGACACATAACATTAGATATTACATCCAATATTCCCCCTTAATATCTAATGTTCTTCATTTCTTCTCGGCTTCGTTCAACACAACATAATCTGCTTCAGAATCATCTGTTTCTTCTTCTGGTTCTTCAGATTCTTCATCAAGTGTGATAACCAAGTGTTCACCATCATCATGAAGAATTCTTACATGTTCAACCTTTGAGGTGCTTGCTTCTTCCGGATTAAGTTTCTTTGCATGCTCCATGACTTCATCTGTTGCAGCTTTAAGGTCATCAGCTTTCAACACTCCAGTTCCTTGTGTTCCATCATTTCCTGCAGTCTTGCTTATGATGCTTGCTGATCTTTCTTTGTTGTTGCATTCCCTGTCAACAGAACCTTGATCTTCTGCAACCACTTTGAAGTAGGCTTCGGGCAGACCCAAATACCTTTCATACATGCCTTTGAACCTATTCTTTAACCAACTAGGGCATCCGAAACTCGCTGCTACCAAATCCCATTGATCCTTTTCTGTCACAGATTCATCTCCACCCAAACTTTGCACGGTTTTGTAGAGATCAAAAAGACATATATCTTTTCCCCAATGGTTGGTGGCATTGGTAATTCAACATCATACCCCATGTAATCTTTGTGAAACCAAAACATGATTTCATTGAATCTTCCTTTTAGAACATTCCTGTTTTGTTGTGCTATTGAGTTGTCTCTGGTAATTTCCATTAACATTATGAAGTTTGCAAATGTATTCGCCTTCAAATCTAACTTATTTCCATTCCAACAGATTTGATTGTCATCTTCTAGACTTTGTGGCTTCTTTGCAATTTCATAATGCATGTCAATTAATTGCAGTAGTTCGACATAGCAGTCTTCAAATCTTTGACCATAACTTGGAGGGTATCCCATAGACATAGCAACATTATCCCATTGATCACGAACTAGGACCTTTCCAGCCCCTCCAAAGTCCTTTATTGTCTTTAACAATTCTACTAGACATACTGGTTTTCCCCCTATGATTGGTGGTATTGATTTCTTATGGGGACTTTTAATGTAGTCCCTATAGAACCAAGTCACCACATCATTTAGAGATTTTGAGTAAATTTTCTTGTCTAGTTGTGACAAATCATTGTTTAAGATTGTATCCAGTAAGACAATCATCCCCTTAAGACTGCTAGGGATCACTTCTTTCTGTTTCATGGTTTTATCATTGTAAAAACCTTTGTTTTCTTGTTCTCCTATACGATCGCAATATTGACCAACATATTCCGATAACACCCGTTTGGTCATGTCGATGGCCACTTCCCTTTCTAGACCCTCTAGATTTTCTTTGATTGATCTTTTATGTAATTCCTTGCCATGACTTGATTGACCCAATTTGGTACCCGAGAACATTTGTTGTATTAAGCACTTAGATCCTATGATCTTAACTTCATATCCTTGGGAGTATAATTGTTTAAGACTTAAAACATTTAACCCAACATCTGGTGTATGAAAAACACTACGAATGATGATTTTTTGATTTCTAGTGTTTATACATACTTCTCCAATTCCCATATTGCACAGCCATTCCTTATCATTTATATACTGATTTGGCCTATAATTGACAAATACTTTCCTAGATGATGCCATATGGTTTAAAGTAGATTTACTTACATACCATATGTTTTCCCAGTCGCCATCGTCAGTGTACATCACCATATAGTCAGTTTGAATGGGCCTTGCAACGAGGTTCTTGTGTTGGTGTCTTTCATCGCACATCATCTTTCCTTTTCCTTTTTCCTGGCTTGTGAGTCGTCTGGATTCGTGGTTAAATTTATCGTTCGGACAATTCCAGAATGCGTGCCCTTTGATGTTACAATTGAAGCAGGTTGCTCTTTTCAATTTGCGCGCAGATTCCTTCCCGCGCCTATTTTCCCGCCTTCTTCCAATATTCAGACTTCTGAATCTATTCACAACATCTTTTCTGGCCCTCGATTCTGGGTTCGGTTTGAAACCCGTAAACGATCTAACTTTCAACAAATCCGTCTTCGATCCATTGACTCTGTTCATCCCATGATCGAACCTGCCGCTCTGATGCCAAATGTTAGAAGTTGGACGATGTGGATGCAAACTATTCTTCCATGGTTTCACCATAATTTCAACACAAGAAAGTAAACTAATACAACAGTAACTTTGATATATAAAAGTGATAAGATTTACATCAAAGTGATAGACATATATATATGTTTCTAAGAGACACAATCCAACCGACATACCTATTGGTGGATAACTATCAAATAACTGACACATAACTGTTGTTTGACAGTTTGATTAAAACTGTCAAACGACCCATATGTTCCTATTTACATAAGTAGCCCTTACATAATCATAATATTAATATGAGACACATAACATTAGATATTACATCCAATAGAACCTGTACTATGGCGTGTCTCTCACCAGGAATATAATTAACTTCACATCAAACTTATACATAAATCATCGTCATTCATAAAACATAAACATACATAACTATCATTCATATAACATATATATTAATATTGTAGCTCAGATACAGCCCCAAAGCATAAAACATATAAAAGAGGGGGGGCGGTTAGACTCACCTTGGCTTTTGAGTTATTACCAAGACAGACAGATAATATCAGAGTTTGATTCCTGATCAGGGTCAAAACAAGTTTTAGATGCTACTCGGGCAAAGAGAGAGCATTATCTAATCATCACCAAACGTATAGCCTGATTATAATCTTCAGCTATACAACTAATAATATGTTAAGCCTTAACATATACATAACTTAGTGATTTGAGAACTAATTGCTAATTATCTCTAAACTGAACTTCATAAATAATAAAACTTAAAAGGATGAGTAAACATACCTAACTGTTAAAGGCGTAGAAAATGGTTGTAAAGAGATTCATAAATACACTTGTTAACTGCTTCTTCCACTATTTATAATATATTTTTACCGACTTTGATATGTCGGTTAACATAAGATCATGACACCTTTATTAACTTGTTTACACGTGTACATATTTATTCAACTTTCGTGATCTCCAAGTTCATTAATAGGAACCTTTTTATTTTCTTTAAATATCTTCATATTTGTACATAACATACGTATATTTGTTTATTCTTTACTTTGATTATATATGCATTTTGTTATCAATAATTAATTTAGACCAAAATATTGTTTTTCTTTTGTAACTTTTAAAATATGGTGTTTTATAAAATTACAAATATACCGTTAGGACGAGCTCATTATTCTATATGTGTTGACCTAAGTTTCATTAAAAACGGAGCAAGGTTAAAGATAATATATATTTTATTATAATTAGACGGTCTCCTAAATAATAGTACTCATCTAAACTTTTGATATTTCTAATTCTCACATTGCCCGTTAACTACTCATATACTAATATATAAAGTGTAATTCTCGAATTTATTATGTATAAAGTTATTACCTTAAAGTGCGGGGTGTTACATCCTCCTCGCCTTAAAAAGATTCCGTCCCGGAATCAATTCGTAACAAGATAGGGCATTTCTTTTTCATAGTATCTTCCGGTTCCCACGTAAACTCGGAACCATGTCTGGCATTCCATCTAACTTTAACAATTGGAATACGTTTTACTCTCAATCTTTTAATTTTTCTTTCAATTATTTCGATGGGTTCTTCCACAAAATCCAATCGTTCGTCCGCTTGGATTTCGTCTAGTGAAGTTTTCAATGTCTCATCAGATAAACATTTTTCTTAATCGAGACACATGTAAGACCGATTGTATGCCTCTTAACTCTTCAAGGAGTTCTAGTTTATATTCTACATCACATATTCTTTCTATAATTGTGAAAGGTCTAATGAATTGGGGACTCAAGTTTCCTTTCTTTCCTAATCTGATAGCACCTTTCCAGGTTGACATTTTTAACATTACCTTGTCACCTATCATAATTCCAATGGTTTTCTCCGTCAATCTGCATAACTTTTATGGCGACTTTGCGTTGCCTTTAGCCTTTCACGGATAATCTGTACTTTCTCAGTGGTATCCATAACCAATTCTAGACCCGTTAATTGTGCTTCACCCACTTGAAACCAACAAAGTGGCGTTCTACATTTACGGCCATATAATGCTTCGAAAGGTGCAGATTTTAGACTTGCATGATAGCTATTATTATAGGAAAATTCAATTAGTGGAAGATGAACATCCCAACTACCACCAAAGTCAATTACACATGCCCGCAACATATCTTCTAAAGTTTGAATGGTTCTTTCACTTTGGCCAACAGTCTGAGGGTGATATGCTGTACTCATATCTAGCTTTGTACCTAACGCCTTTTGAAATTTTCGCCAGAAACGAGATGTTAATCTTGCATCTCTGTCAGACACTATCGATACTGGTACTCCGTGCCTTGAAAGAATTTCATCTATGTATTTTTGAGCCAATTGCTCAGGTTCAAATGATTCTTTAATAGGTAAAAAGTGAGCGGACTTTGTTAGTCTGTCCACTATGACCCATATAGCATCATTGCCTTTCCTTGTTTTTGGTAACTTGACCACAAAGTCCATTGTTATCATTTCCCACTTCCACATGGGAATTTCTAGAAGTTGTAACATACCTGAGGGTTTTTAATGTTCAGCTTTCACTTGCAAACAAGTCATACATTTTTCTACATATGCAGCAATATCTCTTTTCATTCCCGGCCACCAAAACTGTTCCTTTATTGTGTAATACATCTAATCGGCTCCTGGATGTATAAGATACTTTGTCTTGTGAGCTTCTTCTAGTATCAATTTCCTTAAGTTCCCATATCTAGGTATCCAAGTCCGACTTCCCATTTATTTGAAGCAGTTCGTTGCTTCCCTTTTCTAATTTCTTTATTGTGCCGATCATTTCTTCCTTCTTTAGATTTTCATCTTTAAGAGCTTCGTTTTGAGCTATTCTCACTTGCTCAAGTAGATCTACATGTACATTTATCCGTAAAGCTCGCACGCGTCTCGGCTTAGCATATTCTTTCCGACTTAATGCATCGGCGACAACGTTGGCTTTTCTAGGATGGTATTGAAGATCGAAATCATAGTCAGATAAAGTTTCCATCCATCGTCGTTGTCGCATATTGAGCTCTTTCTGATCAAACAAATGTTTCAGACTTTTGTGATCTGAAAATACAGTAAACCTTGTTCCATAAAGGTAATGCCTCCAAATTTTAAGTGCGAACACTACAACACCTAATTCTAAATCATGAGTTACATATCTTGCTTCATTCTCATTTAACTGTCTTGAAGCGTAGGCAATTACCTTATTACGTTGCATTAATACACATCCCAAACCATTTGCAGATGCATCACAGTAGACTGCAAAGTCTTCATTACCTTCTGGTAATGCAAGGATAGGTGCACTACTTAATCTTTCTTTTAAAGTTTGAAATGCTTCATTCTGTTCAGGACCCCAATTAAACGTTACTTTCTTTTGTGTAAGTTTGGTTAGTGGTTTAGCAATTTTTGAGAAATCCTTGATAAACCTTCTATAATATCCAGCTAATCCGAGAAACCTACGGATTTCAGTAGCTGTCTTTGGGGGTTCCCAATTCATCACTGCTTCCACTTTGGAGGGGTCTACTTGAATTCCTTGTTCATTAATTACATGTCCCAAAAATTGAACTTCTCTTAACCAAAACTCACACTTTGAGAACTTTGCATACAATTTTTCTTTTCTTAACAATTCTAAAATTATTCGAAGATGACCTTCATGCTCATTACGTGTACGAGAGTATATCAGAATATCATCTATAAAAACAATCACAAATTTGTCCAGATATGGTCTACATACTCTGTCCATCAAGTCCATGAACACTGCTGGTGCATTAGTTAGACCGAATGGCATCACTAAAAACTCATAGTGTCCATATCTGGTTCTAAAAGCAGTTTTTGAAACGTCTTCTTCTTGTACTTTTACTTGATGATAACCAGTCCGCAAGTCTATTTTTGAAAAGTAACTTGATCCTTGTAATTGGTCAAACAAATCATCAATTCTTAGTAGAGGATATCGATTCTTGATTGTTACCTTATTCAGATCTAAGTAATCAATGCACATTTGCATTGAGGCGACTTTCTATTTCATGAGTATAATCGGAGATCTCCATCGTAATGAGCTTGGTATTATGAAACCTTTACTTAAAAGTTCTTATAACTACGTCATTAAGTTGTTCGTTTCAGAAGGTGCCAAATGATATGGGGCCTTTGCGATTTGAGCCGCTCTTGGTATCAAGTCAACATGAAATTTACCTTGCCTATCTGGAGGTAATCCAAGTAAGTCCTCTTGGAAACACATTAAGAAATTCAGCAACCACTGGTATATTTTCTATTTTTCTTTCCTTCTTGTTATTGATTAAGTATAACCAAAAGCTTTAACAACCTTGGCGTAAATACTTTTCAGCTTTTACCAGTGTCAAGAGTCTTGTTGGCTAGTGTGGCGTATCGCCCCTTTTTATTTACCATTTAGTAGTTCAATCCTTAACAGCTTTTGTTCACAATTAATAGATGTCTTATGTTTGGACAACCAATCCATTCCTAGAACTATATCAAACCCACCTAGATTCATAGGTAATTGTGCTAAAGCGATATTCTAATAATTTATCCTAAGATTGCAATCTTTAAAAAGAACTTCACACTTAATCTCTTGAGCATTAGCGATTTCAACGCTAAAAGGTACATATAATTTAATTATCATACCATTCAAGAAGGTCATAACGGTGCTAGAAACAAAACTTCTGTTGGAACCAAAATCAAATAATATGTTGGCATAGGTGTGATTCACATAGAGCATGCTTGTTATCACACCATCCTGATCCTTCACTTCTTCCACATTCATCATATATACTCGGAAATTAGTCTTTGAAATGCCCACTCCTTTTCTCTTATCAGCTAGGGTAGTTATGGCTTCCTTTTGCATCTTGGGGCAATTTGCTTTAATGGGCCATTGTGTCCACATTCAAAACATCTTCCATTATAATTTAAACAGTCTTTGGTCAAATGACCATTCTTTCCAAATTTCTCACATTCTGGAAAATAAGTTCTTTCTTCAGAATACACCTTCCTAAACTTGTTACCACTAAACCCAACTTTCTTTCCATCCTTTCTTTCTAAACTTCCCTTCATATTTTCCAGTCTTGCGGTCATCTTGACCTCTCTTGCCTGCAATACCATTGCAGTTATCCGATTACTTCTTATCCGGATAATGTCTTTAGTTAATTCTGTTGTTAATTCCACAACAGCTTGGAGAGTACTTAGTTTTGTTGTTCTCATATCTCTCCTTTTCGGGGATAACACCCCAATGAAACGTCCAACTCTTTTGGACTTATACCCAGAAAAATCAAGTAATAATCATATCCATTCTATGAAGCGTTCAATATACTTTTTTTTTATCAGTACCTTTCATTTCCAGATGAAGATACTCATGTTCCAACTTCTCAACTTCATGATGAGGCACAAACTTTTCTAAATAAATCTTTCTAAAGTTACCCTATTTCATTTCATAGGCTTTTGTTCTTCCATATGTAGCTTGTATACTTTTCCACCAAGTATAAGCCGGACTTGAAAGATTGAGAGACCAACATTACCCAATCTTTATCTTTACCACCACTTATTTCAAGGGTTGTTTCAATCTCTTTGATCTACCGATAAGCTTTAGTAGATGTCTACAGATGGTCGGTTTTAAAGTCAAACGCTTTCTTGGCCCACGTGCCAAGTATTAATTTTTTTTTGCATTTCAAAGTTGCTTGTCTTCTTCATGAACATCTTTTGCTACACCAGTGAGGATGTCAGGTGTCGTTGGAGTAATCATGACAGTGATCTGTTATTGCAGTTCAACATGGCGTTTAGCTTCTCTTATCTTTACAGATGTTGAGGGAGGGTATTTCTGAATTAAAGATGAAACTATCTATAAGCAAAAACACTTATGAACTTTCCCATTAGTACTTTAAGATGAACTATCCTGAGAAGCATTCGCAACCATCTTGTTGCCTTTAAGATGAAACTATCTATGGCGTGTCTCTCACCAGGAATATAATTAACTTCACATCAAACTTATACATAAATCATCGTCATTCATAAAACATAAACATACATAACTATCATTCATATAACATATATATTAATATTGTAGCTCAGATACAGCCCCAAAGCATAAAACATATAAAAGAGGGGGGGCGGTTAGACTCACCTTGGCTTTTGAGTTATTACCAAGACAGACAGATAATATCAGAGTTTGATTCCTGATCAGGGTCAAAACAAGTTTTAGATGCTACTCGGGCAAAGAGAGAGCATTATCTAATCATCACCAAACGTATAGCCTGATTATAATCTTCAGCTATACAACTAATAATATGTTAAGCCTTAACATATACATAACTTAGTGATTTGAGAACTAATTGCTAATTATCTCTAAACTGAACTTCATAAATAATAAAACTTAAAAGGATGAGTAAACATACCTAACTGTTAAAGGCGTAGAAAATGGTTGTAAAGAGATTCATAAATACACTTGTTAACTGCTTCTTCCACTATTTATAATATATTTTTACCGACTTTGATATGTCGGTTAACATAAGATCATGACACCTTTATTAACTTGTTTACACGTGTACATATTTATTCAACTTTCGTGATCTCCAAGTTCATTAATAGGAACCTTTTTATTTTCTTTAAATATCTTCATATTTGTACATAACATACGTATATTTGTTTATTCTTTACTTTGATTATATATGCATTTTGTTATCAATAATTAATTTAGACCAAAATATTGTTTTTCTTTTGTAACTTTTAAAATATGGTGTTTTATAAAATTACAAATATACCGTTAGGACGAGCTCATTATTCTATACGTGTTGACCTAAGTTTCATTAAAAACGGAGCAAGGTTAAAGATAATATATATTTTATTATAATTAGACGGTCTCCTAAATAATAGTACTCATCTAAACTTTTGATATTTCTAATTCTCACATTGCCCGTTAACTACTCATATACTAATATATAAAGTGTAATTCTCGAATTTATTATGTATAAAGTTATTACCTTAAAGTGCGGGGTGTTACATTTGATATATTTACGATTATATTCTCCAACTTTTACTAATTGTTATTTTAGCCCTCATTACTTTTCGACTTCGGTCTTACTCTACTTTGACATATAAATCGACTTCAACATTTCGGATTTGACTGAATTATCGTTTTGACTTCTAACTTTTCATATTTCGTTGCCTTTTAATATGTGACACATTACGGCTTTGTGCCGTGACGTACGAGACATGAAACTTTTTTTATTAACGCGTGTGACAAAGTCACATATGCAGGATCCGACCATGTGACCCAGCCGTTGCAACACGCGGCCGGGTCTTATATCTAATTTTTGTTAAATTTCAATTAGGTAACTCATATTTTATGTTTTATTCTCATTAAGTTTTTCAAACTTTGTTTTGTTTCAATTTGATAATTTTAAGACAAAACTGCACTTTTTATGTTTATGCAAACATGCACTTTCAGTCCTTTAAGTACGAAAGTCATAATTAACATCCTTTGTCTTTAAATTTGTTGCTTTGTTGTTCTTTTAACACTAACTGTGTTAAGTATTCTAGTTAAGTCAAGGGCAATTTAGTATTTTTACCCTTAAAGGACTATTTGAGTAATATTAAACTTAAAAGACTCTTTATGTAATACTAGTATCTTTTAATTAAAACATTAGTTTATTTATGTATTTTTAAAACTTTTATGCATATTTTCATTTAATTAAAATTTAGACAATTTTTATTAGCACAGTTTTTGTACATATTAAAGTAATATATGAGCATATTTTTTAATAACAAAAATTTTACAATATTATTTACGCTGTTTATAAAATTTTGATAATAACGAAAAGTTTTAAAATTTACAAAAATTGTAATCGTTAACCATACATTACTTTAAAAAGTTATAACAAATATACAAAAAATGTATAATTACATAGATGTTAAAACTGTACACTTTATTAAGACATAGCACCTCCATTATGTGGTGTAAACATCATTTTAATATATTGTCGGTTATGAGCTTTGTATAAATATATGCGTATCTTAAACATAAACTATAATGAACGAACTATTTTATTTTCGCAATTGTTTGTCTCAAGTTTAATTATGATGATAAATACATTATAAAAAATATATAAAAATTGCTTGTATTTTAATTAAATGATAATATGAATAAAAGTTTTAAAAATACATAAATAAACTAAGTTTTTTATTAAAAGATATTAAAATTACAGAAAGAGTTATTTAAGTTTAATATTATTCAAATAGTCCTTTAGAGGTAAAAATATTAAATTGTCCTTGACTTAACTGGAATATTTAACACCGTTAGTGTAAAAGGACCAATAATGCAACAAATTTAAAGACAAAGGATGTTAATTGTGACTTTTGTACTTAAAGGACTGAAAGTGTCGGTCTGTGTAAACATAAAAGACCAAAAGTACAGTTTTGTCTTGTTTTAATCCTATATAATTAACTTGAATAATAAGTAAGGGGTAACTTTGTAGAAACATAACCAAGTTTCAATTTTGTTCTAATTAACTCACTTAAGTTTAAAAATTGTTCCAATTAGGTCACTCACTTTCATATTTTATTCAAATGATACGTTTTAACATGTTGTTTTCACATGTTTATTTTATGATTTCAGTTAGGAATTATTTTTTACATCTTTTGATGCTAATATGAAGCGGTGATGTGAATTGTAGATTTATTTTTTTATTTTTTAATATAATTACATATATTAAATATTTCGACTCCCACATCATCTACTCAATTCCTTTATTGACAAAAACAAACACTATTAATTGCTCGATTTGGATGTTTAATCACCCGATTTGAGTAAAATATGTCCGAGTGATCTAATTAAAACAAAATTGAAACTTGGTTATCTTTCTATGACATTTCCCCTAAGTAAATTTGATTTTTATTATTCAAACTAAAATATAAAAACATTTTTTTTGCCATTTCTAAAATTTCCAATTTTTAAAAAGTATTGCATCAAAGCAGTGTTGGAAAGAAGAAATATCCATGTTCCCCCCTTTGTGGTCATCATGATGAGGATGCAAACCACATTCTTCTAAATTGTTATTTGGCCGACAACACTTGGGCTGCTATCTTCCTGTGCTTCTTCTGTTAATGATCTTCTAAATCTGCCGGATTCATTGGGTGGGTTAATTTGCAACCGAAATCTGTAAGCATTTTTCAAGTCATTTTTTTAGTCTTAATGGAGTGTATTTGAAAAGCTCGCAAAGATCGGATATCTATATAATAAATTAAGGTTTAAGGGGGCAATTATTGGAGGGAAAATATTTGATTTATAATAGAAAGTTTGGGTGGGAAATTGAGTGAAAGTTTCACCACGCATGCATAAGTTGATGGATTAAAATTCTTAAGTATTTAATATTTACAAATTGTTAAACATAATAATTATAATTTTTTACAAATATTATTATCTAACCCGTGTGTAACACGGGAATTAAACCTAGTTTAATAATATATCCAAGTCAGTTCAACACAGATGTAAAATCTCTCTCGTTTCTTTAGATCAAATCTAGAAGGAAATTATATGATTTAAACCGGAAAAAGTTGTATGGCTTTCATTATATTTTCTATGTTCCTAGCTTCTTGCTAGTTTCCATATATAAAAGTATTGGTTGTTAAAAAAAGACAGAAATATTAAAGTAAAATTAAGTTTCTAATTGAAAAACTAAAGTTTGTATGACTAAATTAGAACGAAACTTAAAGATGAGTTACATAATTGAAACAAAACAAAGTTTAAGTGACTTAATTATAACAAAATTTAAAGATAAGTTACATAATTTAAACAAAATAAAGTTTGAGTTACCAATATAGTTTGACCTATTGGCCGGGAAAGGTTCCAATTGAAAAAGTTCTCTATAGAGGTCCTAATTTTCTAAATTTTTTAATAGATGTCCCCGTTAAAAAACACTTAGCGTTGTCAAGTTTTTTTTGTCGAATTTCAAACTAATGTTTTAGGGTTTTTTATCGGGAGGAGAATACTCGATTGATGTAAAAATTATCCCTAACTAGTGCTCCAATTAGGAAAATAATGCTTCAATCGGTGTAAGTTTTACCGTTTTATGAAACCGTTTCATTGTTTAGAGTACCGTTTTGAGTTAATTTTTACATCAACCGATTCGTATCCTCCTCCAATCAAAAGCCATAAAACATTAGTACGAAATAGGAAAAGCACTTAACGGCGTTAAGTGTTTATAACGAGGGATGTCTATTAGTTGGGACCTCTACCGAGAATTTCCTCAGTTATATTTTTTTGGAAATAACTAAATTGACCAAAATGTTCGTAAACTAACTAATTTTAAGACTTAGTTATAAAAATATACGATTTGTATAATTTTTTCCTAAAATACATATATGCGCACACATCTAATCTAATACTAATAAAATAGTATAATTAGTGACACTTATCACTTTGTGGTTAAACCTCGTATTTTTTTACCCGCTTAAACTTTAGACAAAAAAATTACATTGTTTTCTACTTAGAATGAAAAACTTTTATTTTTAAAACATTAGTTATAATATATCGTTATAAAATTTTCAAATATAATTTGAAACATATACAAATCATTTCAAATTTTCCTAACTTTTTTTAAATTTGATTAAGTTATTTTTCATATTTAAGGATAATTATATTTTGATTAGTTATTCATTAATTATTAACATACATACTTGTGTGAGCTTAATATTATTTTTAAGTATTTTTTAGTCGAAATATTATTAACTTTTAAAAACTTTCACTTTGAAAAATCTAATTCATTTAAACTCATTCGTGTAACACACGGGTTAATAAACTAGTTTTATGTATAAATATACACATCTTTTTGTTTTTAAAACAAACCAAGGAGAGGGTGATAAAAACCAAAAATAATGGCACGAAAGAATTAAACCATATTTTTTTACTTTACCATTATTGTTGAAGCGATAGTACACAGTTTATCTAGTTCGGAGTATTACACATGTCAGATTGTAGTTACAGTTTACACATGCAATAATATTTATACGAATTTCTTCTTTTCCTTTGTTTTCTTTTCTCTTTCTTCTTTTAATGAAACTTAAAAACACAACTTATTTTCGTTTCCTCTCAATTTCTTCCTTTAATAAAACTCAGGAACACAACCAAATTTATTATATATTTCGTTTCACTTCCTTTATTTTTTCTTTCGTTAAGTAAACCCAGAAACACAAAGTGTAACACTTTACTCCCTTATTACATATGATTCACCAAACATACCAAAATGGTGGTAATTCATAACTCCCTCAAGATTTATAAACTACATATGCATATAGCTCAATTATTTATAACGAGCTTATATATTTTTACTAAATATGGGGTGTTACATATTATACTATATTGAAAGTAAAACTTCATGAATAGTAGCAATGGCAGTTTCGTAATTTTGGTTGTGGTGGAAGGGCATTTCTGTCCATTTGATTATGTGTTATAAGTTGAAATTACTCTCTTTGGTTTCTCATTTTAACCGGTGCAAATCTGCAACCCCGCCGCCTCTGGTGGTCGTATGTGACGGCGGTGATGTGGCGATGGTACTGGTTTACGGTAACACATTTGATGGTTTTCGATTGTCAGTGGTTTTAATAAAACCATAAAGTCATCATCATTTGTTTTGTTTTTTAAAAATGAATCGTTGTGTTAAAAATAGAGTATATGTTATTTGGAACTAGATATGTATCCATTAATTAGATTTGTCGACAAATGAACTGCAATTATAAAACAAAAAGCTCGCGCAACGCGCGAGCAATGAATACACCTAGTATAATGAAATCATGAACGAATGTGTAACCTTGTAATAACTTTACAAAAACCGAGAGTTAATACATTGGCACAACACCACAAAGCTACATACAAAGATGTTATAAGGGAGCATGAGACCTTAACGCCAACAAAAACACTATTTAACATATATAGTTGTTGACACTTTCATCTCATAAAACGTCAATCAAAGAAGCTAAACAAGTCTACTAAATTTGTTATATTTACCATAATTTTCACATTTTATAACATGCCTACGGTTCTTTGAGCGTTTCACGACTTCTTTCCTTGTGTAGCCAGTCCGGTGCATTTGCATACTGGGCAACTATTTTTCTCAACGAGCCACTTTTCAATGCATTCGACATGGTACTCATGGCTGCAATCCAACATGCCTATTTGTTCTTGATCATTGTACTCCATCTGAAAACCCGAAGTTACAGTTGAATTGTTAGATTTCAACCACCAAAACATACGCGTTAATGTAGACATCTTGATGGATATCTAAAAAAAATGTGTGTGACTTTGAATCAGTATCTAAACTACACTAAAATGATGTTAAAAGAGATGATGAATCTTGTATGAAAACTCATATAATGAATAACAATGTATGATTCTACTAACAAAGGTATATTGGTGTTAAGCAGTCCTAACTTTCACATTTTGGTTTCTACCAGTCCCAACTATCGCATTGACTGGTAACGGTCTCAACTTTTATCACTTTGGCAACCAACAGGCCGTCGTTAAAATTTTTTTAACGTTGTTAAGTTTTTTTCGAATTTTAAGACCGTTGTTTTAAGCCTTTTGACCGGAAGGAGAATATGAGTCGATTGATGTAAAAGTTACCTCGTAACGACGAAATCGTGCTTTAATCGGGTGTTTAAACCTAACGGTGCTTCAATCGGGTGTTTAGACCTAGCGGTGCTTTAATAGGATGTAAAAATTTTGTAGTTTGGACCGTCGTTTCAAGATAAATTTTACATCAGTCGACTGGTATTCTTCTTCCGATCAAAAGCCTAAAACACCGGTTTTGAATTCGAAAAAATTTAACGACGACTTGTTGGTTGCCAAAGTGATAAAAGTTGGGGGACCGTTACCAGCCAAGTCGATAGTTGGGACCGGTAAAAACCAAAAGGTAAAAATTGAGACCGTTTAAAACCAATATACCTATAACAAAAATCGGTCGCGAGTCAATTTGAGGCAGCCACATTAGATGTGCATGCACTCAACCAAAACGTTTCATGCAAATACAACTAATAAGCACCAAAAATATCCATTTACAACTCTGTTACTAACGAAATACCTGACAAATTGTGCAGATATAAACACTTTGATCAACAGTTGAGACGTCTTCGAGATTAGAAAAGGTAAATATCCTCGTTTTGAGACGACCTAAAATGAAATCTTCAGATAAACCCGAGCCAACGTTCCCAATCTGTTCACCTAATGCAAGAAGCTCCTCATAAGACATATGATCTATATCCAACCGCATATCTCTATGATGATCAACTCTATGCCCATAGTTTCCAAAACTGAGCATTGCAACTTCCTACATACGAAAAACACATGAGTTATCAAAACTAACACGTTATAAAGACGAGTGAAATTTGCATGATGTGGAAAGATTATGTTACAGCTTCAGGATGAGCCCTTAAATGAGGCAACCCATGGTATCTTGTATTTGAATTTGCCTGGATCATAAGTTCTTGACCATGAGGCTGATAGACCCTAGAAGTTGTCGGTGGCATGGGTCGCACAAACCTAAGCATCGGTTGTAGTGGCGGCATAGGTGGTACTATTGGTTGATGCACAAAAGTTATTTGATTTTCATTTGTGTATCCTGAAACCAAATGATAAAGATTAGATATTGTGGAGTTGTAATGAAACATGATTAATTTTTCCAGAAAATTCCCAAAATGACCCTTTTGACCGTTGACTTTCCAAAATGTCTCATTTGACTTCGTCATCCATAGGCGTCACGACTATAGTCGTTATAGTCGACGCCTACAGATTCTAACAAATAAAAAGCTTCCACGTGTCCAAGGTGGTGGACGCCCATAGTCGTTTTCCCGACAAAGCCCATAGGCGTCCGCCCATTCTGACAAAGATGTCGTAGGTGTCCGCCCATAGTCGACGCCTACGAATGCAACTCCGACTATAGTCGTCGGGAAAACAACTATGGGCGTCCACCACTTTGGACACGTGGAAGCTTTTTATTTGTTAGAATCTGTAGGCGTCGACTATAACGACTATAGTAGTGACGCCTATGGATGACGAAGTCAAATGGGACATTTTGGAAAGTCAACGGTCAAAAGAGACATTTTGGGAATTTTCCTAAATTCATTACTAGTTATAACCTTGCATATAAGGTAACCGAGGAACGTTGGCATAAAACTGTTGATCCAACCATGGACCTGGCACGAACTGAACATGTTGCCCGAGACCACCAAGGCTCATTGGCATTAACTGCAAGCCGTGGTTGAGATCAATGGGACTAATAATTTGGTGGTTTGTGCCTCGATGGTGCTCTTGTGCAACCACTACAGGGATTACGTTGAACGAGCCTATGTACTCCGGAACGACGAAATGACTCGAGCCAGGTGTAGGATAGGAGTAGTGAGGGTTGATATGCAACCCTTCAATTGTCTTCCCCTTAAATACATTGTGAGGTCCATCAATAAGCTGGTGGCCAGGGAGGAGTAATTGAGTATGTGGCGGCCCGAATGGAACCACTCTAGGCATAGGTGGAGCCGTCAAGAACATGATCCCGGAGGACAACGGTCCATGACCATAAGGATTTATCGAAGGTTCGGGGTAAACCATGTTCTGCTGCCTCATTTTAGACAATAAGTTACTGGTAAAACCTGCATCAGTGTAGTAAACATGCAAACAAGCATATATAAAAAATAAGACAATAACGCAATATTTATGTAGAGAGAATATAAATAATTTTGCTAATATTTTCGTATCAACTAACAAATGTCTGGAATTATGTCTAAATAGATGAAGACTATCATCCAAATGTCTGCATTTTTGTTTAAATAGATGAAAATTACAATCAAAATCTTTTAAAACATGTATACAACTTGATAATGCAACATATATACATTTTAATGTTATCAAGCAATTAAACAGTCAATTAAACATAACTAGTCAAAATTATCCGTTTATAACAAAATTCTTGTGAATATTCTAGGAACAATAAAATAATTCCTCTAATTTATAGGTATAAAAAACAAACGTCAGAAATTTTGTTCAAAACAGATGAAAACTATCATCAACATGTGTGTGACTTTGTTTAAAAATATGCAAACTATCATTAATGATCAAAATGTCTAAAATATATCGTGTGAACAGATGAAATTTATTATCAATATTTTTGAAATTCAAAACCAAAAAAATCAAAATCGAAACAAATTTTCTGTTAATTTCGGGTATAGACAAGAACATGAACAATTATACATTTGAACAATACACAATCAACTATTCATGCATTTATTTAAGGAGTATTGGATATTAACGGATCAAACTATTAGTTTTTGGCCACTATCGGTCCCAACTTTTGAAATATGTGCTGGTGGTCCCAACTTTTATCATTTTGGCCACTAATAGACCCGCCGTTAAAAAGTTAACGGCGTTAACTTTTTTTTTTTGAATTTTAAGTCGACGTTTTATGGTTTTTGATCGGAATAAGAATACGAGTCTATTGATATAAAAATTACATCGAAACGATGATCCAAATGACGAAATTTGTACATCCGGTTAAAGAACCGTTAGGTTTAAACAGCCCAATAAAGCATCGTTTTGTCATTTGGAGCACCGTTTCGATGTAAATTTTATATCAATCGACTCGTATTCTTTTTCCGATCAAAAATCATAAAACGTCGACCTGAAATTCAAAAAAAAAAGTTAATGTCGTTAACTTTTTTAACGGCGGGTCCATTAGTGGCCAAAATGATAAAAGTTGGGACCGCTAGCACATATTTCAAAAGTTGGGACCGGTAGCAGCCAAAAACTAATAGTTAGGTCCATTAATATCTAATACTCTTTTATTTAATCAAGGTCTTAGTTAGATGGGTCATTTTCTGGAGTGAAAAATATTTGTTTTATAATAGAAGGTTTGGGAGACAAAATTAAGTGGAATTTTTCACAAATATTAATAAAAAAATCCTGAAACATAATGGTTTAATTTATTTACAAATATTGTTATCTAACACGTGTGTAACACACGGATATTAAACCTAGTAATTAAAAAAAAGAGGTGAACTTTCACGGATAATCGAACATCACCACCAAATTTTCACACATGAACAAACAACTAGAAAATTTTAACCTTCAATCTCACAATCAAAATTCTCAAAATGAACAAAACCCCTCAAAAACAATCAAATGTTTGTACCTTCTTATCATCAACGGACACCAGAACTTTAGATGAGCTAATTTGTGCCCCTTCAACCGAAAAGCCCTAACGTTTCATTCCAAAAACAAAAAAAGATGATCAACAAACAACGATAAGGAAATGAAATAACATTCTAGTTCAAGCAATAATAATGCATGATCATTTTCTTCGCGCCAACTGCAAAATCTAAATATCCGAAACAACAATCGATTAAAATCAACAAGAAATCAAAGGGAAACACACCTAATGAGGGTTGATTATGAGGTTGAAGAGGGATAATGGATCTGAGTTTTTTATGATTTTTTTTCAGGAGGACAAGGATTTGATGAATGAAATGCATGAAAAACGCATGTTTTTAACTTTTTTTTGCGTTCCCTATTTTACCGTTAAATGCAATTTTTTTTTCTCAACATTTCTAAAACAATTATCCTTTGTTTGTTGTGTGGTTTATTATGATTTTTCCACTCATTTGTGTTTTCATTAACATGTTATCCTTCAAAGTCAACTTATTACCCTTCAAAGTCGATCTTTTGCCACTAAACACTATGTTTGATGTCATTATCCATAGGATAAAAAAACTAAAAGATTTAAATATTATATGTAACAAATAATAAATATTTGACAGTTAAAAATATATTTGAAGATGATATAATTATAACTAGTTTAGTGCCCGCGCTATGCTCGGGAACATAATAACCAGATGATTTTAACGATATTCTTGGGGCGTAGAAGGTTCCAATCAATTTTTAAATAAAACTGTTATAAAACCGAAACACAAGATTTATTTAAAAACTTATTTTTTTAATATATCAATATTATACTCAAATTAAAGAGAATTAAATGCTCAGTTTTATGGTGTAAATTAAAAAAATAATAATAATATCGTATAAAAAGTTATGGATGGTTAAAAGATATTAAGGTATTTAGTTATAACATATTATTAATTTATTCTTAAGTTACATTTATATACCTTATTAAATATAAATATATCCATGTACACCCTAGTAAAAATGGTTAAAAATGTAACTATTCTTAAGTTTTTATAGTTTCTCCTAAACATTAGGGGTTTAAAATGTAATTCGTTTTATTATAATATATTATTATAAATTATGTATACATATTTTAATTATAAAATTATTATTATGAGATTATAAAATTATTATTATGAGAGAAAGTCTCAAGTAATGCCAACTAAGCAAAACAACCCTAAATAGTTGACAAATAAGCAAAACTCATTTTCCTTTATTATATAGAAGATGTTATTGAGTAAGTGATTTTTTTAAATTATTAAACTAAGGTGACTTATGTTTTAGATTTTTAAATTGTTTATTTACCTATTTAAAATAAATGTTATTTATCACTTAAGATGCAATTAATATGAGA
This sequence comes from Tagetes erecta, assembly GCA_030867185.1. Taxonomy (NCBI): domain Eukaryota; kingdom Viridiplantae; phylum Streptophyta; class Magnoliopsida; order Asterales; family Asteraceae; genus Tagetes; species Tagetes erecta. Next base: position 16,145,554 of record CM061490.1, read on the forward strand.
GAAATAATGACACGAATAAAGATTTTAGACTTCACTAGTGATCAATGTTTCTAAATTCTAACTATTGACTTACTAGTATAGTTTTTTAGTTCGGTCTCTTGTACTAAGGGGTTCATAACACTATATGTCAATTAGCCTAGCCGGTGATAAATTCATTGTTAAATGATCAAATTGTCTTACTATATCTTGACTGATGACAAATTTTTACATTTGCCTATATTTGAACCAACGATCACTTTATTATATAGTGACTTTAAAGGAAAAGGTCTCACTACTCACTAGGCCATCACCAAACCCATTTGTTGGTCCTAAACATGCTTAGTCATATAAAACGAAAACTAAGTAAACATTTAAGGCAAAAGTGTAAGTTATAGAACTAGAGGGACATAATAAGGGAACAAATCAAAGTTATATTAGCAACCATTCTCAAGTCACACACATCGGTATGAATCATATCAAGATGTTCGGTGGTTCGTTCTACTATTTTGAACAACATTCTCGTTTGTTTTGCCTCAACACACGTTTCGCATTATGGTTTGAGTCTATATGAAACGTTGGTATGCAATTTAAAGTAATCAAACGACAAATGGAATTATAGTTAACATGACCTAGTCTACCATGCCACACATTTGAAGACTCAAGCAAATAAGTAGAACTAGTACCAGTCTTATTCATTTCATTAATGACGATTACATTCAGTTTAAACATACTATTGAGGGCATAGCCCTTTCCAACATACTTACCATGTTTGGTCAACTCGGCCTTATCAGACTCAAACACAAGTTTAAACTCAATCTTGTTCAACTGCCAACCCAAAACAAGATTCTTACGAATCTCTGGAACATAAAACACATTAGTCAAAGTGAGTTCTCAAATGAACCCTCCCATGTGTGTGTGTGCGTGCGCGCGTGCGTGTGTGTGTTATGCAAAACTCATGGTTATTCGAACTTAATAAAGTTAGTGGACCACTAGAGTCATAACTATAAAATGTATATGAAGTGTTAGTAAAATACATTGATAATATAAGGAACTATCGAACGAGCATACTAAATATGTGCAACGTATTACAATTCTTACGTCATAAAACGACAACATATATATATTTACCTTAAAAAAATATGTGAATTTTACCAATTGTCGCTAACAAAATAAAGGATACTATTTCACCGAGAATAAAAATATATTATTTCATAAATAAATATATTTTTAGTATATCAACTGAGACATGCTTAGGCATGAGTTGTGAATGAGTTTTCAGGATGAAACCTCACAAATGAGTTATCTCTACATTATCCACATATTTAGTGAGCAACTATGTAATACATTTTTTAAAACAAATAATAATCACCAACGGGTCGCTAAAAGTTAACAATTCTTTTCGCAAACCAAAAACATCTCAAAGTCTAGCGAGTTGAATGAACAACTTGCACGATAGACTTTTTTCATAGACCTCAAAGTAACCTATATAAATATTTTAGGGCGCGAGTAGGTCGAGTTTTCACTTTTCACTTACCACGGACTATTTGCGTTGCTAGACTCACATGTTTAAGGTGAGTTTCACGGCCCCTTTTTACTATTTTTAATGTTTTGGGGGAAAGACATGATCAACAAGTTACGGTTCAGAATACGTTGCATGGTAGTATATTCTAGGTTGATAACCGTGTGTTTCATGGGTGTAACATTATTACAAGAGACCTCGGGGAAAGTCCTCGCATTAACATCACAACTATAACCATTAGCTATGGATTTAGCCAGAAATTATCATGAATAGATCTATTGGGTTGACACCCCCATCCTTGGTTAGTCGCGCTAACCCAGTAAAGACAAAAGGGTGTTTGTAAATTCGCATCACATTATCATTGTTTTTTTTTTTGCGAACAATGGGCAAGGCAAAAGTCACAGTCAAGGTTTGGTTATAGGCTCATGAGGGTCTCACACATTAGTGTCTTAGCTAGGCATTGTTCATATCATACATGAATATATACAGATGCACGTACGATTTTTAAGTGATTGTCAAACAATTTACAATAAACCACATAAACCTGTAAACTCATCAACATTATGTGAACAGTTTTTAGCATGTTTTTTAGGTAACTAACTTCAATGTCATGGAGTCTTGGCATGCATCTTAAGGATACCATGTTTTGAAAGATTTTTCTTTTATTTTCCATCAAAGTGGAATATAATTGTAAAATCTTGTTTCCAATAAATGTGTTGGTGATATAAGACAATACAATAATTATGGTATCCAAATTATGTTTTCTTTCATATAGATGTTTGCTAACCTTGTGCTGTGGAAAACCTTTCGTGTCATGCCATGTGGATTCCGTGTTGCCCGAGGTGTGACAATAACAGTTTTAGAATCAATCATTTTAAACTCCAAGAGTTTAGCCACAACAAATCTCTTTATTCCTGCATCTTTTGTTGTGTATTTGCGTTCCAAAGACTCCCAGAATTCTTTTGCGGTCTTGGCTTTACAATACACATTATACAATGCATCCACCATGCCATTAAGGACATAGTTTCGACATAGGAAATTAGAATAATTCCAAGCTTGAACTGTATTCATAGTTTGAGCATCCATTTCCCCTTCGGTTACTAAGGGAGAAGTTTCAGTCAAGATCCTTTCTAGGTTCAATGTTGTCAAATAAAACATCTTTTGTTGCTAACATTTGAAGTTCACACAAGTAACTTTTTGGGTTTCTCAGCATAGTTAACATCATTCGATAAGGGTGTAACCATCATGGTGGTAACAACAACAGAAGAGGTCATGACTGCACTCATTGCAGAGACACCAGAAGTCTGGAATGGCTGAGTGATCAACGATTGATTGGTCTGTCATTCTGAAAAAAAAACTAGAAACTGTTAATACAATATATTTAAGTTTGTTGTAAATCTTACAGAATTAGCAATCGACTAAGATAAGGAAAGACGAAAACAACAGTGTGTCTGATGATCCCTGCAAAATAGAAATAAAGAAAGAACGATCCGAGCTTGTGTTTGACACAATTTTCTTACACAGATTCGTCGTTTGTTCCTAGGGTACACCAGACGAGAACAGCGTACTGCCGGACTTGAATTTTCTTGAAAAGAAATCGGAGGAGATGCTGTGTACGAGAGATGATCGACTGAGATGGTTGTTGTTACTATGTCGATTATACTGCAACTCGGTTTTTATTTGTAAAGGAAAAAGAATTGCAAGAGTTTGCAATTCATGACAATTCAATTGTCATAAAAACCAGAAAGTCTAAAGGTTGCAAATACCAACAAGGGGGTGTTTGTTTTTTTTGAAAAACATCTTCTAGTCTCTTATGTCTACGCCGCGCAGACCACGCGCAGACGTTTGGCTCTGCAGACCGTTTGTTTTTTAGAAGACATTTCATTAAAAAAAAAGGTCTTCAAACCTCTACGCGTCCTCTTCCCCACACAGACATGGTTTAATGTCTTTCCACCTCTTTTCCACCCCTTCTTCGTCATCATCTCCCTAACATACATCTTTCATCATCCCCATTCTCCAAACCTTAACTCCACAACCACCCTCATTCTCCATAATACTTTTATTAGTATTATTACTACTATCAAATTAAAAAAAAAACTCTCCTGAGGCAACAGTCCAGATCTCGTTTTGATCCGATTTAACCCTAGCGACGACGCCAGAATCGGAGAAACCATCGCCGGAACTTCCGTCGGAGCTGTTAGTCTTTATTTGTGGATTTGGCTTTCTTTTTGTCCGATTTGATCGGTGAATTGGAGCTGGAACCGGTGGATCTAGGGCTGCCGGATCCCTCGGGGCTAGAGACCTCGGATGACTTCTTCGAATGGAAGAATCTGCCTCTGAACACCATTGTTGCAGGTTATCATGTAGAGTTTTGATTGAAGATGATGAAGATCTAACAGAGAGGAACGGTGATGGAGTTGAGCTGAGAGAGTAGAGAGAGATGGTGGTGGTGGTGGTGATAAGTGTTGGTTATGGGTGAAGATAGTGGGTGGTGGATGAAGAATGTGGGGGGGTTGAATTTTGGTTCAGATCTGAGTTTTAAAGAATCAAGGTGTATAAACAAACAGTCTTTCTCTTGCAGACTGCAGACGTTTAGTCCACCTCTTCCTCTACAGATGTTTGCAGATGTGGTCCGCAGGCTGCAGACGTTTTGCTGCAGAAAAAACAAACAGCGCCTTAGTCTCTTTGATGTAAAAAACGGGTCGGTTGCAACTGAGCCAGTCTCGGGTTTTCGGAGTTGCGCAGGCGTCGCAAGGCTTTAAAGAATTTTCAACCTCGAACCCATTTTCTGCATCCCCCCTACGCGCGGGTAGGAGTTAGAGTAAAAAACAACACAAAAACTTCAAAAAGGCTTGGTGGTTTATGATTATAAACTAGATTTGGTTTTGTGTCCACTCCTATGTGGGACAACAACCAACATGCAAATCTAACAATATGCAATATGCAACTCATCCTTACCAACTGACTATTCGAGAGTTGACCTCTCAGTTACATATAATATCCAACAGTTCTATGGCAATAACAGTGTTGCAACGATGATGGTGCTATGGGAATGTTGAGGATGACGTTGTCATCACTCGTGAGGATGTTGATACGGTGGTGCGATGGTACGATAATGGTGTCCCGGTTATGAAGATGGTGAAGGTGGTGCAAGATTGATTGAGATCAATGGTGGTGATAGCTAGAGTCGGCAAATGTCAATAGGTTATGGTGGTGGATGGTAATTTTATGTTGGCCCATGATAATAGAGATGATGCTATGATACTACCTTATGAACTTGTAATGATGATGACCCTTGAAAGATGATTATGCCATGATGAAGTTGTTTTCATGGTGAAGATACCATAATGGTTGTGTTGTGTGATGGTAGTAATAATCTCATGATAACTAGCTAATTTTATTTGTGAGTGGTTTCAAGATGATATTATGATGATGAATAATGGGTTCTTTGTTAAAGCCTTAAGGTGATTCGATGATGATTGTTTTTAGTGGTTGTGGTTATGGGTTTATGGTGGTTCAGTGATTATGATCTATGACAATTATGGGTATGTGTTGGATCTTAGTTAATGATGCGTGCAATACATATATAAAAACTACCAACTAAAAACAACTAACTTTTAAATTTATAAAACCAAGACTAGAAAACTATTTCACACACAACGTAAGTCTGAGTGTCGACCCATAGACTTTATATATTACGATAAATTAACTATTTAAGACTCACTAAAAGACACGAACTTTAAATGAAAGATTATTTGAAATGGGGAATTTATTAATAACTAGCTTGCATAAAACTAAAAGATAACACGTAAGACGAATTAAAACATATGAGGAGTAAACAAACCACCTAGACCCGACTCCCTAGTTGTTTGAGTTATTAGTTTGTTAGAAAATGTTTTGACATTGGACTGAGATCTTAAAATGATCACTTGACCCAAACAACGATAATACTCTTGACCCTTTTCGAGAAGAAACCTATGAGTTTCTATCAAGTTATTAAATAAATCAGTCTAATAATTAGACTCCCTCACCGTTGTCTAAGGTTTTATGATTTAATACCTATGTCGTTTATCTACCTCACAGTATAATAAACTAAGATAATTTTCCTAATTTAACTGATACTTGTAAACACCATAGTTAAGCTGAACCTAGACCACTCTTCACAGAAATGAACCTAGTTATTTAACTACTTAGACATACTAGTTTAACTATCACCTCACGTATACTAGTTTAGCTATATGATCTTATTAGTTTTATCCAATTTATCATTCCTATGGTTTAGGCACCTATGTCGTTTATCTACCTCACAGTATAATAAACTAAGGTAATTTTCCTAATTTAACTGACACTAGTAAACACCATAGTTAAGCTGAACCTAGACCACTCTTCACAGAAATGAACCTAGTTATTTAACTACTTAGACATACTAGTTTAACTATCACCTCACGTATACTAGTTTAGCTATATGTTCTTATTAGTTTTATCCAATTTATCATTCCTATGGTTTTAGTGCACCTAAACCATAAACAAGTCACTAACACAAAGTCTGCAACCTAACCTAATTTTATTGCATGAAAGACATTCATTAAGAACTAAGTGAAATAAATAAACTAAGTCAAACCAAACCAAATATGTAATAATGCATCTATCAATCAAAAGAGATAGTTTACTAATTCATAAAATAACCCAACGGCATAAAAAAATCCAACAAACATGCAAACAAAGCAACTAGTTCATCATTGGCCTAAGCGGTTCAAAGAGCCTAGCCAACAATCATGTTTAATAATAAAAACATAAGTTCAATGGTAATAAACATAATGAAAGAGATAAGAATGAAGAAACAATGATATCCAATGTGTCCAAGAAGCAATCCTTGATCCCACAAACTTCTAATGCTTTGATTCCGTCTTTCTAGCCTTCAAAATACTTCACTTGAGCTCCAATTCGTACCCAAAACGTGCATGAGGCTAGGGTTTATATTAAGAGTTGTTTATATAGTAAAACAGGCAAAAACTCGTCAAAACAATTTGTCGAAAAGCCATCGTCACTTCATGCGGCGAGGGAATGAGTTCATCTCTGCGTAGTAGCGACCACAACACACCACCAGCCTTTGACATGCCGCATCATGCGGCCAAGTGGGTGGCTTGTGGCCGCGTGGCGTGGTGAGGCCTCGAACCTGATCCGATTGCTTTGTTTCCGCGTTACGGTTCGCTCGTAACTCCGTTTTGCGTTCCTTTTCTTCCTATGATCTTCTTTTCTCGATATCTTTTTATCATTTCATCAAAATGGGACCTACAAAACATGTTTGAATCAGTAGTAAACAAAACCTAAAAAAAACTATCTAAAAACAACTCAAAACGTGTACAAACTTAACACGGGAATTATGTATGGTTTACAGTAAATCAGTTAACAAGTTTCGATAAATTACAATACACTAAAAGATCAATGGAACAGTAACAAGACAGTTTGATATTTTTAAGGTTTTAGTTTTGTTTTATATTGTAAAATGTTGGTAGGTTTATAATGCAAAGGTTAACCACAAAACTATACAAATGTGGTTTATATACTAGTTTAGAAATAGATCCTAGCCATCTATTCTAAACAAAAGGACCAATGGCAAAATACAACCATTGATCATCCCATATCATGGCATACCTTGAATATGGTATCCTTTTGATTAGTACAGTAAAGGAAAACTTTGATACAGTTATTCAGCAGGTGATGAATGTTGTGGTGTCTCCACTACATTCAGCAATGACATGTAGGGCTGGCATATCATGTCAGACATGACACGAACACGATAAGGCCAAAGACAAACACAACACGATAACTTATCGTGTCATTTTTTCTAAACACAATTAAAATCAGGTTACACGATAAGACACGATAAAAACCAATTTTCCAAATAAAATAAAATTTCCAAAAAAACTCATAAGTCTTAAACATTAAATATGACTTAACATGATAATTCTTAAGCCAAAAACAATAAAAGTACATAAAAGTAGTATTTAACCATAATAATACATGATAAACAAATATGCAAAAAGATTAAAAGTCCATCAAAGTCCATATGATTCTTTGATCTTTCTACCAATCTCCATCAAATTTCACATCCACCTTCATTCTCCTCTAACTTTTCCTTTAAACAAATATTAACATGTAACATATCGTGTTAATAGATCTTTAACCTGTTAAGACAAGATAATTAACGTGTCTTTATCGTGTTAACCTATTAATGAACACGATAATTAATAGGTGTCTTGTTGTTAATAGGTTAACACGATAAAGACATGTTAGTTTTGTCTTAACAAGTTAAAGATCTGTTAGCATGATATGTCACATGTTAATATTTAGTTAAAGGAAAGGTTGATGGAGAATGAAGGTGGAGTTGAGATTTGATGGAGATGAGTAGAAAGATCAAAGACTCCTATGCACTTTGATGGACTTTTAATCTTTTTTGCACATATTTTATCAACTATTATTCTAGTTAAAAACTACTTTTATGGATTTTTGTTGTCTTGTGGCTTAAGGATTATCGTATTAAGTCGTATTTAATATATAAGACTTATGAACTTTATGCAAATTTTATTTTATTTAAGAATATAGTATTTATCATGTCTTATCGTGTAACCTGCTTTTTATCATGTTCATTTTTGTGTTTTAAAAAAAATGACATGATAAGGTATCATGTTGTGTTCAACCCTAACTCCTCATTTATAAGAGTTCTTTCACTCTGTTGAACTTGTGTTCAACCCTAACTCCTCTACGAAATTCAGTCTAGTAGCTACTGATCGAGCTAAAGAAATTACACAGATGCACCTAGTCATTCGTGCTCGGATTGAACGAGTGAATGCTTTAACAGCTAGTGGATCGGCATCGTTGTTTTATTCGGTTTAAGCAGGTGATTTGATTAGGCTTCACCTTAGAAAAAAAGTTCCTCTATGACGTTCAAAGTTTAGTCGTCGATCAGATTGTACGTTTGAAGTTCTCGAACGCATCAATGATAATGGCTACAAGACAAATCAACCAGGAACTCTGGGGCTTCTTCAACGATCAACGTCGCTAATCTACGGCCTTATTATGAAGATGACAATGATAGTATTCCAAGTTTGAGGACAACTCATGCCGGAGAGGACGATGACAACTTAGGCCCCATGACTACTACAACAAATAAGTCCATGAGTATGCTAGTGAACCGGATCAAGGTTGATTAATATTAACTAGGAGTATTCGTGGGGTCACGCTTTGCGTGACCTTTTTGTTATCGGCAATCGGCTCCTAATGTCCAGTTTCATGTTAATGGCGTTTAATAATAATTTAATTAATGCAAACGGCTTAGAAAAAAAAGCAAATAGTCACGGGTGTGATACAGGTTGGAACCAGGAGAAATCCGAGCCACCATCCTTCCTAATTGGCGGTTTCAAAAATATTATCAAAGGAGAAATCCGAGCCACCGTCTTTCCTAATTGATATTTTTTAGCTTATTAGCCTTCATATATTGTATTGCTATATGTGAAATGTTAACATATATCACCAATACTAATGAATTAGCTTTTTAAAGACTACTCATTCTAACAAATAAACCTAGCAAAATTCATATCACACTTAATTCTCATTAACAACTAACTTTACATAATAAAAAAAGCAACCAACAATACCAAAAACATGGTTGGTTAGTTTACAAAATAATTTCTTGATCTTAATGAGTAGAGGGGCCAACTTGAAAGCATGTATATTCAGGCTGTAAAACAAATGGGTCAAATCTCAGTAATTTTGATATTTCAAGTTTCAAAATAACAAAAACCCAACAACAAAGAACTTGATCCAAACAGCAATATTCATAGGGTAAAAATCAATTCCAATCTGATCACCATAGAAACACAGCAGCCATTTTAAACCAACAAAAAAACTTCAAATCCTGACTCCATGAGATAAACCAAAGTATCAATAAAGAAACTTAGCAACATATCGCCATTAATAAGAAAATCCATCAACAAAGAACCAGATCCAAGCATGAATACTCATAAGGTAAAATTCAGTTTCAAATCAGATCAAGAAAAAAACAATGCAACTGTTTTGAACCAGCACACAAAACTTTAAATCTGGAATCAATGAGATAAACCAAAGTAATAGACGTTAACCAAACGGGGCTCATAATTTCAGAATCAACGACTACACAGTGACGACGTCGTGGCTGCAAAGAGGAGTTGCACGCATACATCGGCCATCTACCATCCCTCGCACGCCAACGACATCGATATTCAATTATTCGAATTCATCACAGCCCATAACGCAAAACAACATTTTATTTCCGATTACAGTCACATCAATATCAGAACACACATCAACAGTTTCACCCAATCACCACCACTGTCATAACGATTGAATCAAATCCACCATGGATCTAGAACAATAAGCTTTCAAATCAACCATCAAGCAACAAAAATGAAAACCACCAGAACAATAGAAAGCATGCAACGATCTAGGGTTTCAAGCTTACCAAGATCAACAACAATGAAAACTCACAAACCATGGGCCGTCCAGATCCGAAGATCGGCAACTGAAATCAGTTACAATCACCCGTAAATCGGCAACCATTAACAAACCCAACATATGAATATGTTTTTTGAGAGGTGAAACAGATCTACGGAAGTTTTGACCTCTCAAACACCACAAACCATAGGCCGCCTAGATCGGAAGATCGGCAACCATTATCGGTAATAACCAACGACACCCCTCACATAAAACCAACGATACAGAGGAGTAGCCGGAGATCGCACAGAAGTGAGAGAGAGAGACACGGTAGAAGTGAAATAGGGGATGAAACCCTTTATATATAGCATGTGAGAAATCCCGAATCTACCCCTGGAGACACTGTTCATTTTCGTTTGATTTTCAATAAAAAGGAGAATATGCAAGAAGCCTATCGCATGTTCTGTTATTTATTTACTTCATGTTTTATTGGCATGAACAACGTACGTGGGGATAAGTGTATCTTGTATACTTCTATTAATGAAGGGTGGTTATATTAGGACACCCTAATATTTTAATTCTAGCACCCTAAAATTTACAATATGAGTCAGGGCCGGTCCTGAAGTTTTTGGTGCCCTGTGCGAGCCGGAAAAAAAGGCCCCTAAACAATAACAAATTAAATTATATAAACTAACTTTTTTATCCAAAAAATTTATCAAAAAAAAAACCGTTTGATACAAAAGTATAAAATAAATACATCGTTATATAAACTAACTTTTTTATCCAAAAAAGTTATCCAAAAAAACAACCGTTTGATACAAAGTATAAAATAAATAAATCAAAGTTTTAGAATTACATACAATAATATCTAACCTATAACTCGTGAAACTCTCGTAGCATTCTTCTTAACAAATTTGTTTGTCACATATTTACGGTTTAAATACAAAAAAAATAGAACTATTTAAAACTTAAAAAAAAATTATTTGTAATTGTTTATAGTTTTTTGAACCGATCAATATTCCAGCTAATTCACAGATTAGTTTTTTTTTTGAACTGTTACTCGTATTTCATAAAAATTTTTGATAAATGAAAATTAAATGTTTTAATTAGAAACATGACACTTTTTTTAGGTACATTAAATATAAAATATCATAGACACATATTAACATCCCATCATCCCAAAAGTGGATTTTTTTTTTCAATAAAAAACCTATGAAAATTACTAATATACCCTTAAAACCCATCTTCTCCACATTTTAAATCTTTCACCTCTGCAATTAACGACCTACCGGAAAAATCTTCACATTAACTTTTTTTTCTTCTTCTTTTACTTCAGGTTTATTTCGCTTCAATCGTTCTCTCAATAATAATTTAGAAGTTCAAACTATAATAATCACTTAAAGGATGAAATTAGTGCCCTCGGGAAAGATGGTGCCTTGTACGTCTCTTTTGATGGAAACATGGTTAGATAACCTCCTTACAAATGGGTGTCTCTCTAAATGTTTAGCAGGATCATGGTTATTTTTTTTCTTCACCTATAATTTCCAAACATGACGTTTCTTCTCGTATACACCATGAAGTTCAAAAGGACACCGATTTCTTTTGTTCTAGATCGTCTAATTGTGGTCGTACTATTGTATTCGCTGTCACGATCACATATCAGCCATTCCTTGACGAGCTCGTTGTGACACCCCGCCCGGCGGCGGAAAACACCGGGCGCGTCAAGTGAAGCGGATATCAATAGTACAAAGCACATGACACTAAACGCATATTTTAATATCATTAAAGTAATAATGTCGTGACATAAATGAAGCAATAAATAGTCTTAAAACCGTAATAAAAGCCGACAATAAATAAGTTTATTTAATTCTAGGTCCAAAGCATCCTAAATGTCTTGAAGCCTAAAAGTCTCAAACTCCACCTGAAATACGTGTAAAATAAGTTAGCTAAAGAATTAGCTAGTGAGTAAAAACACAGTTTATAGTACATAATATGAAATCCGAGATCATTATAAATATGTTTTGCAATCTTATGTGTATAGCAATTGCATTATATATCTCAACCGTGACCATAGAAACACATAGAAACAAGTTTCATAAACCCCGCAGGGTAACCTTTAGCAACAAGTCATGAGGAACCACTCATGTTACAAATACTGATAATTATCGTTTAACCGTCATTTAACCGTCTCGATATATATAAATTATCAATAAATGTTTAAGTATCGAAGAGACATAGCATCGTAACAACAAGTATCACAAATAGTAACTAGTAACCAACACATAGAATCAACCATAGAATCGCCGGGTCTAATCACCCATCAGGCCATATAGCATCGTAACAACAAGTATCACAAATAGTAACTAGTAACCAACACATAGAATCAACCATAGAATCGCCGGGTCTAATCACCCATCAGGCCATTAGCGTAGGTGGGCTTGTCAGGCCATTAGCGCTAATATCATACTGGTGGAAATTACAAGATAATATAAATACTATTGACTATCACATAATTTTGCATCCTGTCGCGAGTCAAAACTAATACATTTAATGATCTCATTTTGAAAATAGAAAGAAAACAAAAAAAACCGTAGTATTATAGAAACACATATTTCAGCCCCAAAAACGTAAACAGTAAAAAAGGGGAGTGAGTTTACCCACCTCGTAAAGCAAAGATAACCGAAAAGTAATGCAACTATAACGAACCGAGAGTCTCCCAAATATTGGTACCACCTAATTAGTTGGGAAAAACCCTAACTTGGAACGAACCAATAGAAATAAAAATCACAAATCCGAGATCTAGGGTTTCGGATTTGGGATTTGGAATTTAGGGTTTTAGATTAAAGTTTAGGAATTAGGGTTTGGAAATACGAATTGTGATTTTTGATACGAAACACAGTCGTATTTTCGTATTTGGATAAATATTTATATTTCATAAGTATTTTTGTATTTTACTTTAAATATTAGTATAAATCAAATACTTATAAAAAATATATTGTTATTTGAATATAGAATTTACAAGTTTTATAAATATTAAAATGTATTTAATATAAAGAATATTATATATTAGTTGATTTGTTCTTAAAGTTTAATGTTAATCCAATATGTAAAAGACCAAAAATAAAAATAAACAGATTGTAGGCAAAGGGGACTCGAATCCGTGACCTGTCCACCCACAAACACATGATCTACCGCTGAACCAAGAATGCTTTTGTTAAATCAGTTTAGTGCGTAAATGTTTTAACCTTTTATCAGACAACAATACCGTATTCAACTACAAGCCCTAGAACAATGTTTCAACCAATTCGTTAAATCTGTTAATCACAAGCCAAATCAACCTTAGGGCTTTTAATCTACATCAATCCACGATCATTTTGATATATAGAACATACCTGTTGGTGAACGTTTGGTATGGATTCAGGTTGAAGACAAAGTCGACGGTTTTAGGATAAAATTTGAGAATCTGTGATGAAACGAGATGAAATTGATGATATAGATAGATGTAGATAATCAAGGGGATTAAAACCAATATAAAAGTTACCTATAATGGGTGACCGGAACGTGGAGATTGATTGAAGTCGCCGGAATGTGAGTTTTTTTTGGTATTTGATTTGTGGTTTCGGTGATTGAGGTGAAGAATGGAGATGAATTGGTAATTGATTTATGTTGGTCGAGTGATTTAGAAGGTTATGGGCTAAATTAATCGTTGATACGAGTCCTAATTTAGGTAATAAGATTTTGGAATAAAATCAAGATTCGAATCGGGTTAGGGCATGTTTGGCATTGCTTATTAACTTCTTCTTATCTCCTTCTTCACCTCCTTTTCTCCTTTGAAAAGTCACTCATCACTAACTTCTCCTTTTCTCCTTTTTTAAGTACTAAAACTCCTTTTCAACTCAATACACAAACATTATTTTTAACTTATTAACTTCTCAAAAGTTAATAAGTCAAAAGTTGGTTCAAATAAGCAATCCCAAACATGCACTTAATTTGGACAGAAATTACGCGTATTTTGTTTAGGAAAAGATTCGGACAGGTTAAGGGAAGATTTTGGCGAGATTTGGGTGTTGTAAAAAGTGATAAAATGTGTGAAATGGTGTAGCCGGAAAACCAGTCGGCCGCAGGAAATAACGGCTGGAAAAACGTGGGAAGAAAAGGCGCAGGGGATTTGGGTAATTTTTGAATTTTACAATTTTAGTCCTTTTAGTTTAATTATTATTTTTGAGATCAAATATACTTTAATATAAGTTTGAAAGTTGACAATTTTAGCACAAAGTTAATTAATCCTTTATTTTAACTAACTAACTTAACCAAGTTGAAACGTAACGATTATGTAAGTGACGTTTTATATTTTTAGTTCGTTTAAGACATTAAGGGCCTATTTTTTTAGATTTAGAAGCAGTTTTTGTTTAACAATTTATATAACGTCTCTTTTATAGAATACGATTTACATATTTTGAGATTTATGTCTTATAAATAGTATTTATAATTTATACTTAGGTATTTTGCGACGTAAGACGATTAATTAAATAACATAACGTAAAATCCAACGCCTTTATTTATAATAATAATAATAATAATAATAATAATAATAATAACAAACGTTACATTTTCAAGAAATAAATACGATTACAATTAGAAGTACAACAACTTCGGGTTTCAGTCGGGAGATCGGATTCGGTTTCGGGGCAGATGTCACACTCGTTGTCTTTTTTCTTCGAACGACGGGTGCCAATAATGTAACCATTGTCAAGCCTAAATTTGACAGCCCAAGCAACGAACACATCCACAGATAACAAATGCTTAAATAAATGAGAACATGACCTAGTTATTTGAGAGAACTAACTTTTAATGAAAACTAAATAAATAAATAAATTTGATACCTGGTTAGTTTCGTAGAATCTTTCATCTCTACCGGTATCACCATGAACAAAGTCCTAATTGTAAGGTTCTATGTATGAAGATTCGTCTACATAGTTGGGATATTGGGTGCTATAATCCACGTACGTGAAAACCTAATCGCCGTACACAAACTCCAAATTCCTATAATCCTGGAAAGAAGGTTGTTCCACGTAAGAAGGTGAAACCTGACAGCAATACGCAAACTCTTGATTCCTATAACCTTGATTAAAAAGTTGTTCCACATATTCCTCATTCAAATCCGGTAGTCATGTACCGTGAGAAAATTCCCTTGATTGCTATCTACCAACACTGACATAATAGAATACTCGCTAGAATAATCTCAAAAAATGATTAATGCCCCAATACAACATCATTAATACATATGTTTGAAAGAGTAAGATCAACTTAATACATTTTATAATAGAAAAAAAAACATACGAAATCAACAGGATATTATCGTTAAAGCGAATTCATTAAATCAGAAGCATGTAAAAGTAGATGAGTAAATTTAGAAAGACTATACACGTCATATCGTGTCATATGCGTTGTATATGATCAAAAATTTGTCGTATACCACGCTTTCAGACACAAAAGTTGGCTGAGTTTGACTAGCTATATGTCACATACAATGTGATTTGCATCATATGATAAAACTTAATGCCACATATAGCTTTATAGTTTATACACATCATATGGTAAAAGTTATTGAATGAAAAGTATGATAAAAAAAGGTAGCTTGGATTGGACTAAAGCTATATGACACATATAGTTTGATAAACGTCATATAGTAAAGTTATATGACACTAATAAGCGTCAGATCCAACAAAAAACGAGTTGCTTAGATTTTACTAAAAATATATGACACATTAAGCATTATACACATCATACACTCAGCTTACTTGACTAATCATCTTATATGAAACATATAGCCTAACAAAAGCTAACACACCGATTTGACAACATACCATGTTCTTTTTACTGAAGCTATATGGGTCATATCACTTGATATGTGACATACTAAGGGTGTCAATTTATATAGAGGTTTTCTAATAATATGACCTTTAATAAATGATAGAATGAAAGAGAAGTAGTGTTGGCTTCTATAACCGGAACTTAACCATCGCTCAACAGTAGTGGAGCGGTGTAGCTGTACCACTTCTTTCGATTTCAAAAACCTAATCAAGTTTTCCCTGGTACAGTGTTGCCCACAACATATCATCCCATAAATATTTCTCTTCATGATAATATAAAATACATCTAACTGCTTTAAAAAATCACATTAAAAAGTTGGAAAAACTCATCCCTCTTGTTTAAAAACAATCAACTTCTACCTCCGGAAAAGAAAAAGAAACCATGATTAGGCAGTAGTGTTTCCTGTTCTTTTCTTCTCAATTTGCAAAATTACTAACTTGTTTTCATTGTTTTTGTTCTTCAGATTGGAAAGTCCAGCCAACAAAATCAGTCTCCGAAAACAATGAAGTAGGTATGGCCTTGTAGAAAGCTAACGGAACCTGCTTTACTCTCCGTCTCATCTGCATTCATAAAATACCATATGGCAACTTGTTTTACATCACCTGCTGCTAAAACTAATTGGGAAAATGTCATAAAAATGTGACCAAGTTTACTCACTGTTACAATTAAATACCTCAAACTTTTTTGTCTCCCTAAAGTCACTGAAGTTTCATAAGTGTTCCAATCCTATGTAATATTTTTACAAATGTTTGAATTTTTTAAAATTGAGTTCGGCATATGAAACGTACATGAATGATGATTATAAAAACGTGAAAGGTTTTTTTCCAATCAATTTGAATCGGGATCTAAAAGTGTCGACTATATATTTGCAACTTAATAACAAAGTTCTAGATTTATCGAGTTTAAGTCAAATTGAACAAAAATAATCACAAAATAGTATCCAAAGTTTATACATATCTAATTTGCCCAACTCAATTTTTAAAAATTCAAACAATCGTAAAATTAGTACATAGGACTGGAACACTTAATGAAACTTCGGTGACATTAGAGAGACAAATAAAGTTTCAGTTATTTAATTGGAACAGTTGATAAACTTGGTTACATTTTTACAAAGTTACCCCAAACTAATTTATCATTGTTTGATATTTGTATTACCTCATCTCTAAATATGGTTGCATATGAACCTGAACTGAAATCTATCATAGCAACTTCTGTTGTTTTGGGTCGAATGGTTAAATCATTCTCCAGTGACAGAACGAACCTACACAAAGACTGCGTTTAAATACTAACACAAACACAACCTACAGTTTGTAAATAAGCAAGTATTATTCACCTTGACACTGGGGGACAGTAGTGGTGGCGCAGGGTATCAATTTCCCACAAAGAACTCCCTGGAAAACTAAGAGTTAGATAAATTGAAGAGAAAAAACATGTGGCTAACATGCAAAACAATTTTGTAATAATAAGAAAACAATTTTGCAACTTACTCATGGCATTGGTTTTTAGAAGATCAGTTTCTTCATTGTTAAATAGATCAATTCCTGGTTTAATGATGGTTTCATCCTTGGCAGTTTGATCGTTCTCCTCCTGCAAGTTTTGAAAAAATAAACAAACAATAGAAGATGCCTACATTACAATAAGAAATACATTTAACTAATTTTTTTCCTAGTTTTCGCCAAGTATTAAACGGTATTAACAGTTATCAGTGACTTGATAGCTTTGGAACATGCACTCATCTTCATCTGGTATTAAAAGCTACAGAAGACTGATGATACAGAAGTGCTCTTGAACAAAATGATGAAAATGAAGGTCTTGATGTGGAGCAAGGCAACGAGTCAAAAAACAAGCAATTGGTTTTGAAACAATTTGACCAGAAGATAACTTTGCTACCAAACTATCCAGAACCCTTGACTGTCAAATTCGATTTTAAACACATTTTATAGGCTGGCTTTGCATGGGTTTGAAGCCACTCAGAAAGCTAGTCACCTTGTTCTCAAAGACCATGATGGAACAGACATGAAGAGCATCCAAGGTCTGAACTCTCTAAATAAAATTAAGACTCTTCGTGAGAAAGTCAGTGTTCGGCTACATATTCCCTTCGACCCAGGTGACTAGGTTTGGATTCATTTCCACAGCTAATCTTTACCATGTTTTAATCCTAACGCTACAATATGTTCCAAGTTTGAGGACAACCTCTTTTGAAGAAGGGGAGGATGATGTACGTATGGTCACCCAAGTTACAATCCGTTAACTGGGAACCAGCCTGTGAAAATCCAGCCCATGTTTCTCATGTAGTTTATCACCACTTGCAAAATTATTTTCAATTAATGTTTAACTTCATTTCTTTATTTCCCATGTTTAGGTAGTTGTTTAAGTTCAGTTTTTATTCCTAAAACTAAGGTAAGAGAGATTGTGTGTGTTTATTCCTATATGTATTGAATTCTACCAGTAATAAGGGGTGAATGTATGTTTAGTATGAAATTTTATCTGTGTTTTTCTAGATAATGAGTTAACCAGATTTTTCCATTGCTGACATAAGTTTGGCTTGCTTTGTGGTGTTCTTTGGAGCCTATCTCGAGTCTTTGGTAGTGTGAAAACTTGTGAAAAAAGTACTAACTTTGTATTTTGAACATATTTTTTTTGTCTTTCATTCGAATATACTCGAATTCAAATCGAATAACCTCATTCTTATTCGAAATTGAATCGAATACAAATACAGTTTTGAAAATTCCAAACTCGACTAGTTCGAATAAGTCGAATTCGATTCGAATAACCACCCCTACGTAACCAGATCTCTATCAGTATGTGTAACTCAAAAGATTCACAAATATGGCCAGATCATGTTTTATTACCTGGTGCACTAAACAATTGATCGAAGGATGCCTACGCAAGAGATTATGTATTAGAGCAATAATGACAAGGCCTCCGGAAGGAGGGGCTGTAAGAGCTAGCCTACTTAGTTTCTTAGCAAATGAAGCAGCCAGATAAGCCGGAAGAAGTGGTGATTTCAGGCATGAATCAAGAAGCTGCAAAAAAATATATATGGTCATTTATTAGCTAAATATAGCCATTACATGTTGCCCAATAAACAGTGAAATTTTTTTTAATAGATCCAAATTCTAAGACAAAGAAAGCTTGAAGCATATAGCAGGATAATATGCAAGAGTAACCTGAAAGAACTTGGCTCTGTGTTTTGCAATGAATATAGAGGGTTGAAGGAGTGCATAAAGCTTCACATAGAGATTGGGGTACTCTAAGCCATGTTCTGTCATAAGAATGAACAGGCTGCTAAGAGCCATTACACTTATAACACCTCCAATGTCATAAGATTTTGTCAAAAAGTCACTGCACATAAACAACTCTAGTTAAAAAAGAAACAGCAAATATAATACATGCTGCAAAAAAAATGAATACATCGTCAGATGGGACTCACCACAACAAAATGGGATTAGACAAATAAGGGATCACCGCCTGATGAAGAGTAACAAGAACCTAAGCATGAAAAGACAAGAATGTAGTCATGCATCAAAGAAACAGTATTTGCTTTACGCTATATTAGTTTTTTGCTCTACTTTTTATACCTTTAGTATAGAAATATATGCACAATAATGACTAAATCGTTACAAAGTACCTCCTTGTACACATCAATAGGAAGTGGTAATGTAAGGAATGCCATCCATGCTTTAGTAAATTTCAACTTCATCTTTTTGGAAATCATAGTTGAAGATGGAACCTGGAATTGATAAACAAATGCATTATATATTGCATAAAAAAACTGATAAAGAAAGCAAAGCATCCACAGAGAAATATGGATTAAAAATAAGCTTGAACAAGAGGAAAATTATATGATGTATTTAGATTTAACAATGATTATAGAGAGTAAACAAAAAATTGAAGATGGGAAAACCAAAGACTAACATCATTGCTAGACTTCTTGACCAGACCATTCTTTCCTTTTGTTCCCTTAATTTTCTTGGTCTCTGTTTTACTTTCTTTGGTGAAAACACCTAACACGCACAGAAAGCATAAGCACAGGTGTAATCGATGATATGGAGTTAGCTTTTAAAAATTGTAACAAGTTTGCTGACCAGCTTGCCATGAAAGATATCATATTTTTTAACAAGTTAGATAATTGGTGTTCAAAACTATATGAAGCTTGAAAAAGATAACTCGGCTTTATAAGTAAAACAAAAGTTCTTACCTGATGCATTCCACATTTCAAATTCAGCTTTTTCACCAAGTTGTTCAAGGGGAGGAATCTGCAATATAACATGATATATATTGCGTATTAAAAGCTCCCCGCTGCACTTAAACAAGAATGTTGTTAGATTCATGCCAATAAATTAACCAAATAGAAGATACTTTCACAACTAGCTAAAAGTCAAAATGATAACAGTATGTATAGAGCTAAAAGGCATGTATGTTCACATGCCAAACTGCTAACTGACTGCAGGAGTGAGTAATTTGTATGGCCTTCAAGCTATCAACTTTGAGATAGAATAAGTAGCATGACAATAATTCATGCCTCCATCACCGATCTTCAAGGCGAAATACAGTGCTTGTGAATTAATAAAACAGAAGATATTGTATTAAAAATTTAACATGTGTTTCACAAATTAGCTAAAGAGCTTTATCATATTTTTTCAATATACTGTCTTGTCATACCTAACACTAAACTCTAAAGACACAAGTAGGTTCTTAAAGTTGGAACTGTGTACACAATGATAAAAACGTAGATAATGCATTCTTTTTTATAAGCTCGCAAGCATGTTAACCAGAATATTATGAAATCAGAGACTCGGACATAATTATAAAAGCAATGCATGATCTAGTCATATGCCCCTATATATGGCGCACATAGATAAGTTCTATATCATATATAGAAATGAATACAATGAATACACACATATAGAACATCTAAAATATATTAAATCAGAGTTATCTTTGACATGATATGAAAACATAAGCTGGACACTAAACCACTTTTGTAGCTTATACAGAGTATATGGAGATCACCCGGGCATACTTTTGTTACAATTTAGGCAGGCTAACAAGCCATGGTATAAAGATCAAACTTAACGTGCACATGAATGTTTTGTAAATTTCACAAAATACTCAAAGTGGCATGATGCTGCAGACTATAGCTATGCAGTTAATGCGGTAGCACATCAATTATCAGTCAAGGATCAATATTTGAGAAATCTGTTATCGCAGTGAGATACCAGTTGGATATCAGTAGTTAAAACTTCATGCATAAATTTATATATATATATATATATATATGCATAATGTAAAACACTAAAACCTATATAATATTAATACTTAATAGTAAAATCTAAGTAAAAACTCAAAAGTGAAAACATTTTATGTGTGCAGCAGCAGGTGTGTGAAGTCGGAGAAGAATAGTAGCCCAACGATTTGACGAAGCATAATTATTTGATTACCGTAGATTTTATTAATCAGAGATTAGTAGGTCTGATGGGATTAATTAGGGCTTTATTTAAACCGCTGTGCACCAAAAGTAGGGTCCGATCGGTTGTTTGGGCCAACCAATTTAATATTTGGGCAGTGGAGCATCCAAAATGGGCTTAACATGTCAAAACTGAAAAACACAGTGAGATGACCGATATTTTGGAAGCAAAACATCAATAAATTCAGCTGATGATATTGGTCTCAATATTTTTACCGAAAATTTCACTGAAATTTTGCTTCAGATCCCATAACCGCGATCTCAATGAGATATCGCCGAAATTAACGCCATAGGACTACAGTTAACTGTCAATATACATATGAATGTACATAATGCAATTACACATACACGACAATCAACAGAAAGCCAATAACCCTTGTTCTTGCTTTAGCCGCTAAGATTAGACTCACACAAATATTTTCATATACGATAACATGTTTATTTTGATATTACCAACCTGGCTCTTGTCTGACTTCCCTTTCTAGAATCCTCACTCTCAGATCTGGCATCTGGTGAAAAAAGTCATTAGACTCCAACAACCATGAACTCAGTGATGAAAATATAAATCACTGACAATATTGTTAAAGTTTATAATAAATCAATTAAACTGAATGTGCAAGGAGTACCAAAGCATTGGTTGGCATCAAGCATTCGAATTAGCTTCTCCAGGCTTATGTAAGTAAAATATCTGACACGCAAAAGAAAAAAGTTAAAGATCACTGAAACAAACGAAAGCATAAACAAAGAACAGGATCGTGTTTTCATGATGATGATATATTTTTACCGGACATCGATGTACTTGAAATAATTTGATACAAGCAGATTTAACAAAGTATCAACCTCCTCAACAGAATAAACCTGTAAATCATCAAAAATGTCAAACATAAAACAAATTCTAAGACAAAGAAACCATGACGAAAATAAACTGATGTAAACCATTTAAAAAAGACCACTATAGCAATAAATCCCCTCCAGGACCATGTTAGAAATGTAAAAAACTGAGGTATTAACTATTTACTGAACGCTGACTTGTCATGGGTGATGAAAGTTCTTTTACTTATGTTTTGTTCTTTCTTTTAGAAAGTTATGGGCCAATGATAGTTTTCTTGTCTATTTGGTTCATTTGCTTGTTTTAGTAGTTCATAACTTGATGGCTTAGAGATATTTATAAGCGTCTAGAGAGTGAATAGTGACTTTAGCATTTCATATAGCCTTATATAAGACAGCAACATATTAAATAAAAATTCTTTATAAAAAAATTTGAACTATACAATCTCGCCTTTATCTTATCAATAACCAGAATGAAGAAATCTTAACTAGCAGATGAATCATTATCAGTTTGAGGGAGGGGTTGACAGAATGATGTTTTATTTATATATCAGAAAAGTATAGACTTGAAAGATTTATTAATGTGTAGTTTTTGAAGACAGTTAAGTTTCGTTGGCACCTTTAGTTTTACTTTTACAACCCCTATACAAAGACTATAACTCCTGTTCCAAAACTCTTTTTGAATCTTTCTAAATTATTGATTTATTCTAGCAAAGACTCTCCAACAGTACTTTTGAACTAATCAAGTTATTTGTTACAAATGTGCCTCTTTTCATTGAAACGAAGAGTCTGTATATAGAATGATCATAAAAATACAACTGGAGCAACAAAAAGCTGTGTGTGAAATGAACAAAAAACAATATATTTAGGGAAAAAATGTAGCAGCAAACTAACCATGGTCTGGATGAACTTATGGTATGTTGAAGAATGAAATTTCCCTGCATTTCCATCCTTCACACACTCCATCAACGTATCCAAAGCTACTTCCTGAAAACCAAAGCAATAAACAACAGATAAACACACATTTGAATGTTGATATCTAAACCTAATTTGCAGTAAGAGACGATGTACTTACCCTAAGAGCTTCTTCAGAAAGTGTTGAAGAAACTGAAAGCTGAATCAGAAACTGAACGAACTCGTCGAACTTTGAACGCACCCATGTAAGGTAAATAGATTCGGGATCTTCAGTAGGTTTAGCAGAAGATGAAGGAAGTTGAGGAAGGAGTGGAGTGAAGAATGACTGCAGAGACATTATAGATTCAAGTATGAATTTTGGGGGGGAAGACGACATCGGATCGAGGAAATTTAGTAGAATAGGAAGGTTGTTGATGTGAGCTCTGGATGAAAGCAGTTGTTGACCTAATTCTCTAACATCAGAGAGATCCTGATGCTTCTTCTTCTTCGTGTTGTTCTCTCCTGATCCTTTGTTCTTCCGCTTCTTTGATAAGGCTTGATTTGACGCCATTGATAAGCCGACTTTAGAAGAAAATTTGCAGACAGTACTTCCAGAAACCTGAAGATGAAATAATAATAAGGGTTTGAAGTTTAAACGATGGATTAAAAGTTTCTTGGATTAGGCTGGGCAACCGTGGGCTTAATCCATCTCATTTGAAAAGCATTAAAATAATCAATCACTCTCTCTTATATAATCTGCAATCTATCTACTCTATAGATGCTAATTACTTCAAAACCTCGTGTATACACAAGTTACATATTACATGAAATAAAAGTTTGCTAAAATATATAGACAAATTACGTTATGTGTGCCTTTACTCTCTTTATCTAATATTAGTAATTTAACTTCAGCTCTACGTTATAAATAGAACACTAACTATATGCACACTTGTTATGCTAAATGAAGTGTATTTTAATGTCATAATGTTATCACTCTTTTAAATTAAATTAAAAACAAAACAATTTTGTTTAATACAATGATACAAATCACAAAAAATTAGCCAACAAATGAACGCCTACAATAAGACAACCACAAAGCAATATTAAGAAGTAACTTGTGAAACAACTTAAAACATAACCACTAAAAAATAGCCAACAAATGAACAACTAAAGTAAGACAACCACAAAGCAATATTAAGAAGTAACTTGTGAAACAACTTAAAACATAACCACTAAAAAATAGCCAACAAATGAACGACTACAACCACAAAGCAATATTAAGAAGTAATTTGTTAAATAACTTAAAACATAACAACATATATAATATTATACTTAGGTAAAATGATCGCACTCATGTCGTAGTATACATGCCAACAACATACAAAGTTCTCTTCAACATACAAAAAGAACCTTAAGAAAATAAACTGAATGGGTCAAACGGGTCGAAAGTTTCTTAAAGATGGATCAAAAATCCGTTTTTCCTTCTGCAATTGCATTACATTACATTCAAACACCAATTTGCTCCAATGTTCACACTAAAAACAAAACCTTGATGCTGATGATGCATCTTTCATGTCTACAAACTTTAAAACACCTCATTAAGGGGATCCCTGCTTAATGCCTACAATTGAGAAAACATTTTCTGCTAACTTTTTACCCTTTACTCTAGGATCATAGTTCTTACACACATGGTGTCCAAAACCAGACATTTTTCGTTTCCTCTAAACATAAAGTGTGCATGAAAGGCATCTTTTGTAAATGCTAAGCATAGAAACATTAAAAGTAATATAGAACAGAAAATATCAAATGTTCAAACGAATAATCTGAATCATCCTACAAATAATGAAATATAAAACATATAGTAATGTAATAGTTAATCTAAGGATATGATATTTAATGCATGATTATATGTACATGCTTCTAAACATTTCAAACACCCAACTACAATCAAATCAAAAAAATGGTTGATACAGAGACATATAAAAATGATCCAGCAGAATTCAAACAAGAAAAACAACCCTTCTTGGGTGTATATAACACAGAAGTAAAGAACAACTTGAGATAAGTTGAATCCAAATGAGATGCAAATGCAACCCTGAGTTGGTATTCATAAAACTATAAAAGAGCACCACTAATAATCGAGATACAATAACATCATATGGTAGGGTTTCATTACGCATCAGCTGTAAGTATCATAAGATCAGGCTAAAAAATTCAATCCAGTTCAAAAATGACAACAATCCCTCATAGGGTATTTGCTAACTAAATTAAATTACATAACTACTCAGATGATAACAATCTCTCATAGTTAGAATATATGTTTGTATTGATCTAACAAAGATCAATAAATACTTTTATGTGTTTAAACCTATTAGACTAAGACTATGTTTATATCAAAATTGTAACATTGTATAGATTAAGGCGGTAAAACCGTATCTATTGTAATTATAAGTATACCAATAATGAGAAGGCAATACAACGTTACAATTTTGATATAAACATAGTCTTAGTCTAATAAAACCTATTTAAAAAGTCTAACGCGTCATAATTATCCAAAAATGAATTTTAATACATAATCTTAAAAGCTAGATTAGCAATGGGATAATATAAATGGCTGAACCTTAATTTTGACAATCGAGAAGCTTGAGTTTTTTAATATGAAACCTAAGTGGTTGAATCTATTTTTCTTTCGCAATCATGTGATAGCCATTTAGTATTTTTACTAAACCTAACAGAACCTACACTGGACTAAAAACACTTTGCAAAGAGCCAATAACATAACATAATAACAATAAGAACGTTACCTTGAAAAGTAGGAGACAATAACCCTAACGTAAGCATCTCAAACTCAACCTAAATCATTTATGAATTTTCAAATTTGTTCAACAATAGTGGGCTCTGCAATATCCCTTGCATAGATCAACGAAAACATCATGCCAGTATAGAAAAGAAATACAACCATCAATAAGACTGGCGGATCGTTTCTGTAGTGAAATACTTACCGGTCCTAACCATTAACGGTTTGTCTTCTTAGCATTTAACTACCAACATTAATAACCACTTTGATATTACACCTTATCATTTTCAACTTTTTTACTCTTGACTTGATCGATACATAAACTTAATGCTTGGCTAGTCCAGATAAGATAACATATAATAGATAATCAAATATGGAGCTCTCATACTACACACATTCAACAATCAGATTAGAGAGACACAGATTTACATATAGGCATATCAATAAATCAATCACTATCCCCAAAACATAAGAGGGAAACAAACCTTGGAAATTTCGATACAACCTCCCTGTGTTTCTTCTTCAAATCAATATCTAAAGAACAAAAACTTAATGGTTGATGGCGGCTGCAACTTTTAGGTTTTAAGCAGGAGGAAGGAAAATTAAAACATAAAAGAATTACGGGGTCAAATGAAAACAATATTACATATATAAAAAAGGGTTATTTGATTTTAATAGGGTTATTGGATTTAATCACATCCAACTATTGGTTATTGGTCGTTGTCACACTTAAGTATCATTTTGGCCAATATAACTCCCAACTAAACACTTTGGTGTCCGTATCACCAAAAGTCAACCAATTCAAGTCACTTTTGGTTAACTTTTGATTATTTTTTGGTTAGCTTTTGGTGTTACGGACACCGTATCACCAAAAGTTAACCAAATCAAGTCACTTTTGGTTAATTTTTTGTTAAATTTTAGTGATACAGACACCAAAGTGTTTAGTTGGGAGTTATATTGGCCAAAGTGATACTTGAGAGCGACAACGACAAATAATCAATAGTTGAAGGTGATTAAATCCAATAACCCATTTTAATACTCATAACTATGGGATATTGGTTGTTGTCATTCTCAACTAAGACCCTTACCACTCTTAACTTAATATCACACTTGTTATATCACTCTCGTTGTTAAAAAAAACTAACGTCGTTAGTGTTTGGGTTAAAAGTGTCCTTTAACTAAGTTGAGGGGAAAGTTTATGTTTTGTTAATAAAAATGTATATTCCAACACCACCACCCACCACCAGCTCCGGTCACCATCGCCACCTTCGATCACCGGTGACCACCGTCACCTCCGTCGCCACCAATACAGGGACCATATATGTAACTTAATCCAAAACAACTCTTCCCTGTGTCTGTGTCTCCATCCCATTTTTTCGGCTAACCGGCACCAACAATATAATGGCAATAAATCCGGCAACCTCAAAACTTCAAATTTAGACAACTTAAACGCAATCAAACCATATCAATCACTTGATCGACCAAATTTGAACCCAAATCAT
This sequence comes from Tagetes erecta, assembly GCA_030867185.1. Classification (NCBI taxonomy): domain Eukaryota; kingdom Viridiplantae; phylum Streptophyta; class Magnoliopsida; order Asterales; family Asteraceae; genus Tagetes; species Tagetes erecta. Next base: position 16,172,889 of record CM061490.1, read on the forward strand.
CTATAAAACTCAAATATTCCACAACTTCCGTTTGTTTCCACAATTCGCAGTTCATCAACCTATTTCAAAATTAAAATTGATTTTAACCGAAAGATATTTGGTACAAGGTCAACTCCACCTTAAAAAAAATGGTTTTTTAGTGGGGTGGTGGTTTTGTTGGTGGTGAAGAAACATGGAGTTTTGTGGTGGTGGTGAATGGTCTAATGAGTGTTGTTATTGATTGAAATATGGTTTTGATTGATTAAATTGATAATGGAAAAGTATTTTGAATTTATAGTTAGTTAATTTTTTTAGTTTAATTTGTAGCTATTTTTTAGATTAATTGCCGGAAAGTCGTCGTCGGAGGTGGTGGCGACCGGAGGTGGTGGTGGTAACCGGTGACCGGAGCTGGTGGTGGTGACCGGAGTCAGTGGTGGGTGGTACGGTGGGATATATATATTTGTTAAAGAAAACATAAACTTTTCCTCTCAACTTAGAAAAATGACACTTTTAACCCAAACACTAACGATGTTAGTGTTTTTTAACGACGGATGTGATATAACAACTGTAATGTTAAGTTGGGAGTGATAAGAGTGAGGGTGTTAGTTGGGAGTGGCAGCGGCAAATACCTCATAGTTGGGGGTATTAAAATCCAATAACCCTATTAAAAATAAACGAAAATATTATTAGCCTTAACGATCTTTGAATTTAGGGCTCGATAACTAAACGAGTCATGTTTCAAGCTGGAGATCATTTAGCTCGGCTCGTTCGAGTTTTTTTATCCAGTTGATCTCGAGTAGCTCTCGAGCTGACTTGACTTATTTACACCCCTAGGATCCAAAATTAGAGTCGTGTGACTTTCGGATTAGAGTCGTTATGTTGTTACCATCTCAACTTTTTTTCTATGTGGACAATCTAAATTCATGTCAAGTGTATGATTTGCTAGATTATAAGAATAGATAGATGAGTAGATAAGATGGGCAAACTTGTCATTTCATACATTCATTAATGTTAAAAAAAATATACAAATCTGTTAAATATGATGTACAAAACAACACAATTTTTACACAACTCAACCTTGAAATTTCAATTGCACACAATTGTAAACTTAAGGGACTAATATGGTATAATCTTCCAATCGCAAACTTAAGGGAAGGCTTCACACATTATACACAATCTACAACCCATCTTCAACACAATCATTGTCCAACTCTTCTTCCATCAAATAGGAAACGATTCTCAATGCTTTTCTTCCAACTCTTCAATTCGCACACACCAGAAATGGAATGCTTAAGACGGTAAATGATTTCTCGATGCTTTTGCTCCTGCTATATGAAAAGGATCACTTTTAGGGCAACATAGGCGCAAAATTGAAGTTTAAATCTCTCATCTTTGCTCCTGCTATATATCCAAATCGTATGTTCCTCGCTCGATTTTGGTTAAACTCCATATCTAAGTAATTTCTTTAACAATTTCAATTTTGGTTTAATTTTTTACGGTTTTGGTTTATGTTTTCGGTTTTGCTCCTCAAGTTGCAGGTTGTTTTTGCGTATCAATATTTCATCTGAGGTATGTTGTGTTGCGTTGAGGTGCGTTGCGTTGTGTTTAGTTATGTGTTGTGTTTGTGTTAACAGAATCAATGATAAGAGTATGTGTAAGAAATGTGTTTTCTAATAATAAGGTTATGGATAGGGATTGATGTAATTTACTAAATTTTTGCAAGAAAAACTAGATTTTTAGGAGGAAGAGTACCAAGGGCTTAGATCCTGATGCTATAGCCTTCAATTTAGGTGTATCTTGAAATTTAGTATGAGTTATGGATTGATTTCTCATTTTGTGTGTTTATGATTTGTGGGTGTATAATCTCATGTATGGTTTTTGTATCGTGTGTTATGTGTGTGATATATGAATGTGTGTTGTGCAAATGGGGTTGTGACTGTAATTTTACACATAGAGTTAAGAGTATGTGGTGTGTGTTTGGGTTTCGTCATGATTTGGGTTGTTAATCATCTCAAAATTGTGTTATGTGTGTATTTGTGTTATGTGTGAACTTTATGAAGTGATTGGTTTTGATTAATTAGTTAAGATTTTGATAACTATATTGATCATGTTCATGTTGCGAGTTTTGTCTATAAGACTGGTTAAAAATATTACAATTTAATGTCTAAAGTACATGTTATAGTTTTTCAAAATCCCATAAATGACTACCTATTTCTTGTTCTAGGTTCTGTAGAAATTTTTAAGGTTTGTTTTGTGGATACTTAACAGCCTTTGATGTCTAAATGATCCTAATATATATATTTATTTTGACAACTTTCTCATATTTAATAATATTATATTTATTTTTATTCGACCTTCCTGGGGTTCATTCTCTTAGCAACTCTGTTTAACCAGTGGATTCCTTCCAACTTACTTCTTTCAAAAAGGATAGAAAAGGGTCAACATGGGCAACAAAAACGTTGGTGTGTCCGTTTTTGTTACGCATTTAGAAATGACCATTTTACACTTAATCAAACTAATTTCCGTTTGTAAACTTACTATATATATTGATATGCAAACTAAATGAATAGTAACATGGGTATTTTTGGTATTTGGTGTGTCTGTATTTGGATATATAAACTCTTTCTTGGCTCACTCAACCATTTCCCTAGCGTCCAACTGTGTCTCTCTCTGCTCTTGAGCTCCGCGAGTTCTCTGAAATCCGACAACGGTTGTCGATTTTTGTGACTGGTTGCTACCGATGATGGTTGTCGGATCCATAGTCACAGGATTCGCTCCCCCCACCCACGAATTCCGTGTCGGGTCGCGCGTACCAAATTCGGGTACAATCAGTGGCGCACCCTTATAGGGACAAACCGGGGCGCTGGTCCCTGCGCGTTTGTTGTCCCGAAGTACCGTTTTTTACCCCGATACCTTAAATTTATATATATATTTTGATCTCGCCCCCGTGAAAAAAAATTACATGTGTTATATATATATATTGAGCTCGCGGCTCGTCCCCATGCTGAAAATGTTCAGGATCCGCCACTGGGTACAATCGTGATCTGTTCGCCTCTGGTTCGGGATCCAATACGATGAATTTGGCGAATTCAATTTCACAAAGAAACGAATTTGGCAACTGCGATTCGCGATTTTTATGACATAGATTCGTGAATCCGGTCAATTTGGTACGTAATTGAGAATTTAAAAGGCAAGTTTAGAATGTACAAAAGGCAAGTTTACAAATGATTGGAAACTCTTCGTTTACCATATCTAACTTTTTCCCGCTATTTGATTTGGTGCCAATTACCATAACCATATTATCATCTCTTTTTATTGGCACATAGTAATCTAATTAAAAGTTTTAAACACTCAAAAATATTAAATCACAAAAAACTTATTCACAATGGCTTTTGGTAAGGGTGGTTCTTCAAGTTCACGACATGAAGCTGAGAATTCTAATGTGCAAGTTCTTAGTGATAATGAAATCGAAGAAAGCGATTTCACTAATACAGGGGCTGAAGTTCAACGAAAATTGATTGATGACAAACCATTGTTGCAGGAAGTTGAGTTTATAGGTGCAGGTAATAGCAAGAATTCAGGGGGTTCAAAAGTTTGGGTTTGCAAGCATTGTGGTCATCGTTCTACTAGCTCCTATACACGCATTCATGTACACTCGGGAAAGAAAGCTGACATCAAACGGTGTACTTCTCTACTCCAAGATCGTGAAAAATATGGAAAACTCTTGAAGAGAGTAAAGGATGCTGAAAAGGTAGGTGTTTTGAAGTCTTTAAAAAATTCGTTATTTACTAGTAGTACTAAGCAGAAGTGTTCTAAAAAACCCATTGACCAAAGCTTTAGTGTCATGGATAGAAATCAAGTGGATTTAAAACTAATGAAAGGATTATGTGCTAATGGAATTCCATTCAATGTGTTACGTAATCCTTAATTTTTGGAGATGGTAAGTGCAATAAACAAAGCACTATCATGTTATAAACCCCGTCTAGTGAAAAAGCAAGAACGATTTTGCTCGACAAATGTGTGAGAGATGTTGAAAAGGAGTTGACTCCTGTGAAGGACACTTGGTATACTCAAGGTGTTTCAATTGTGTCTGATGGATGGACTAATGTGAAGCATAATCACTTGATCAATGTTATTGCAGCGAATAGCAGAGGGGTAATGTTCCTGTACGCTGAGGATTTTTCAGGTGTGGAACAATAGCTGAATATTTGCTTAATGCTATTGAAATCGTAGGTGTAAGCAACGTCCTACAAGTGGTCACGGACAATGCAGCAAATTGTAAGAAGGCTGGACATGAGATAGAAACGGTACATAAACACATTTTTTGGAATCCTTGCAGTGTTCACACCTTAAATTTGATTTTCAAATATCTTGGAAAAGAGTTTATCTAGTTGATGAATACATATAACAAGGGTAAAGTAATTGTCAAATATTTTCTCAATTATTCTCACGCTTTGTTAATTTTTCAAGATAATTCACCACTTGAACTATTAAAAGTGGCGAAAACAAGATTCGCATCTCATTATATATTGTTGAGAAGACTCTTAGATTGTAGAGAATCACTTTCTACAACCATTTCCCTAAATTCTTGGAGGGATTGGGTTAAAAACAGTGACCATAAGACAAGAGTCATTGGTTCAGCGATTGTTGAAACAATTCAAAGCGAAGAATTTTGGCATGATGTTGAGAATATTGTAAGTTTTACTAAACCAATTTACTTGATTAAATTTTGTGATGGTGAAGGGCCAAAGATGGGGGAAATTTTTGAAAGAATGGATAACATGTTGGGGGAAATTAAAGATAAAATGTCGGTGAGTAAATATGCACCATATTACGATCAAGTGCGATCCATTGTGCAAAGTAGGTGGGACAAGATGACAATCCCTTTGCATTGTTTGGGATATGCTTTGTCGTTAAGATTTTATGACAGCAACTATCTACGTATACTAGCTCCGGGTGGAGTTGTTAGGAAGGCTTCAAAAAAAGATTTAGAAGTGATGCAAGGGGTTGTGGAAGCTTTAGAAGAATATCACAAATTATTACGAGAGCAATTTGTAAAATTTCATATGAAGAAGGGATTGTATTCAATGGAAGCCGCTTAAGGCAACGCGGTCACAATGGACGCAATTGATTGGTGGTCTAACTATGGCTCGAAAACACCAGAGTTGGCTGAAGTTGCTATGAAGGTTCTAAGCCAACCTATTAGCAGCTCTTCAGCAGAAAGAAACTGGAGCACTTACTCGTACATACATAGTGTCAAGAGAAATCGTCTAAACAATAAACGTGCAGACAAGTTGGTCTTTATAAATTCCAACATCCGCCTACAATCTCGATTCTCGGATTCTTACAACAATGGGCCAACAAAAAAATGGGATATGAATCCAGAAAATAATTACTTTGAAAGATCTAGTATCAAGTATGAAGATATGCAATAGGAAGACTTGGATGGAGAGGAGAATGTCGACCCAAAAGGAAAAGGAAAAAGACAAAGGCACGATTAGTTTTTGAGCTTTATGACTTTATCACTTCATGTTTTGAACTTGTGATTTTATGATTATGACTTGTTTATGTTTTTGATATGACTTTATCACTTCATGTTTTGAACTTATGCTTTTGATATGAACTTATAATAACGATTATGAAAATTATGATTTATGAATATGGTTTTTTTGTTATATGCAATAGTTATATGTTTTATTTTATTAACTTATGAATATGGTACACTATACCACACTATATGGTACACCGTACCACGTATAGAACTAGCGTACCAAATGAACCTACCCCCCTCGTACCGAAATTTAGAAATTGACGAATCGTGTACCCGTTTTCGTTCCGCATACCGAAACGTACCGCGATCCATGTGACTATGGTCGGATCTTTAGATCTGTGTGGCCTATGGTTTTCGATGGTTATTGTTGTTTTGGTTGCCGGATCTTTAGACCTGTGTGGCTTATGGTGTGACACTCCGACCCGTACGAGAATAACAGGACTTAAAAAAATACATATATATATTCTACGCGATACGCGCATGGGAAGGGATGGTATGCGCGTATCGCCTAGGACGGGGAAAAACCAGGTGCACGAAACAGGGGCAAGCAGCCGGTATCACGCGAAACCACTCCCCCCACGCGATACGCGCAAGGGAAGGGTGTGGCCGGCGCGTATCGCGTAGACCACATTTCGCAGCTATAAAAGGAGGCCGAACCCCCTTATTTCTTGCACCTCAAATCTCTCTCTCTCTACCCTCTCTCTAAAAATTCCGGCCAAGCACTACCGGTAAAGTTCCGACGAAGTTCCGGCGGGTTTCCGACGAGTAACGGAACCCTCCAAAGGGTTCGGTTCAAGCACGGAATTGCTCAGGAAGCGTCTACGGGATATCTTCGATGTTCGGTAAGGCTCGTCTTTAGATTCTTTCGAGTACTTACCATTTTATATAATTATATATATGTACGCACCTAAGATACTGAACGGGACACGAACCCCGCCGTTATAGTGAACGGTGTCCTCCCGCAGACACATGAGCTCGGGATTACTGGACAAGACGAAGTGCCGTCAAAGCACTGCTCAGTTCCTGAAAGACTCTCGGTGTCACACCCCGACCGATGGCGGAATCATCGAGGCGGACGCAAGTGGATAGATTGCTCGTAGCTCATGACACTAAAATGATTAAAATATATATTAACATCATTTTCATAACTCCAAACAACAAGTTTACATCTTTTCAAACCATAAATAGATAAACATAACTCAGTTAAAACTTATTAAACTAGGTCCAAGATCCTACATGTGAAGGCATCTCAAAATCCTCCTAAGCTGCATTTCCTGAAATCATGTGAAAATAATATTTGTTCAGCTAACGAATTAGCTGGTGAGTAAACATAGGTTTGTATATGAGTATATATATATATAGAAAATGAGTAAAATGTTTGGAAAATAATTAAAATGAATAGATGAATTCAATGCTCATGTTATGTAAAACTAATGCAAACTGTAGCACACAAGGTAAACATATAGCACAATCTAACGTTACAACTAGCATTCACTTAATCACACAGACTAAGTGACGTTGATAAAAATGATTAAATGAAAAGTAGGTTAATCATCCTCGGATAAAATATCGGATAATTAAACCAAATGTAGTTACGATCACCCTCGGATAACGTATCAGGTGATTTAGTTAAAATGTGGTTACAATCACCCTCGGATAAAGTATTAGGTGATTAAGTTAAATGAAATAAATAAACGGTTACAATTACCCTCGGATAACATATCAAGCAATTAAACCAAAATGAATAAATGAAAACAAGTTATAATCACCTTCGGTTAAAGTATCAGGCAATTAAATAAAATGAATCAAAGTGAACAAAAATGATAAACACGGTTTAATAAGGCACATGATTTCACCCCAAAACAGAAAAGTAAAAAGGGGCTATAAATACTCACTTGATACTTGATTGATGAATTAAATAAAATATAACTTGAACAAAGCACCGAGAATCTCCCTAGAACCACCTAAGGAATGATGTCTTATGTTAGAACGATAACTACGAGTGATTTGGGTAACTAGGGTTTTAACTAGAATTTGGGTCTAGACAAATGAATTGATTTAATTACAAAGAGATAATAGTCTTATAGATATTAAAATAGTGAATTAAATAAGTAATATACTAATTAAATTGTTTATAACGTTGAACTTCTTATGAAACTAATCAAAGCTTACAGAAATAATAAGACATAAAATAATATGATAAAACTAATTAATTATTTAAGAAAATTGATTTATAACAATTAACTTCTTTAAGTAATACCATTAGTATTGTCATACTTTTATAAAAATCTAAAATTATTACGTGGATGTTTAAAATTATATGTATAGCCATAAAGTATCTTATAAAATAACTTATTAAACGCTTCATAACTCAATGGTAGTTAAAAGAATCAAATGTTACTTAATAATTTACTTTTTTAGATGATAAATCTTGTAAAAACGAAATGCGGGCACAAAGGTTCGAACACTGAACCATCTAGTGCAACACAGGCCGAACAAACCGCTAGACCAGCAACAACTTTGTTGTTAAAAATAGAAACTTAAATATTTTAAACTGATACTTGTTTTAAACCCAAATTCTAGTATAAACCCTACCATCGAATCACTACAATTGAACCTGAATCGAATCCAAAATCGAAATCAAATACAACCATGATGATCAGCACATGATAACGAGCCTAAAGTTGTCTTTAATCACCTGATTTGATGAACAACTGCTGAAGATTAATAAGAAAAACAGAGGTGCTGATGTGAGCTCAATTGTTGATCCAAGAGGGTTGATTCGATTCGATCAATGATACAGAAACACTCTTTGATGTATGACGAACAAAAGCCCCAAGAAATCAGATTCTAAAACCGATCCGAGTGTGGTGGTCGACTGATGAACAGAGATACGACGAACAGTGGATTAAATCGACGTTGTGTGTATGTTAGAGTCAAAATTGATGTTGCAGAGAGTTAAGGTGAAGTCGATGAAGTGTTTGTGATGATTTATATTCGACTGAAAAGGGTTCAAAGGATTGAATCGAAGTTGAGTTGATTTCGGTTGAAGATGAGCTCAATTTGAATAATTTATCGCCGTAATCACGGATAAAAGTCGTCCAAATCTTTATAATTTGTTATACGAGTACTTTGGATTAAGTCAATCTGATTTTTGTTGATCAATCTGGTTGAATTGGATTTAGATTTGGCCGGTTTAAGTGGGTTTTGATATAGAATGTGATAGGAACATGTTAATCGGGCTTTTAGGCTGGATTTGGGTTTTAAACTCTTAGATAATGATAAAGCACGGTTTGATCGAGTCAAAATGTGATGATTTTGGTCGTTTTGGGCTTTACCGGAGTCGCCAGAGCTTGCCGGAGAGGTTCGCCGGATTTGCGGGGGGGTTGGGTTGGTTTTAATTAAATGTTTCAGTTTGCACCCTTAAGCTTTGAGTTGTTGTTGATTTTTGTTGAAAGGTTTAGATGTTTTAATTTGTGTTTTATTAATTACACTTTCAACCCCTTAACTTTAACTAACCAACTAACTAACTAACAATTATAAAGATTTATATAAATTGTTTCTTGTTAGTTTAAGTACATTTTATAAAAATCATTTTATAACATTTACTTGATAATTAAATGATTAATATGAAGATGTTATAATAACGTAAACCTTTATTTCATAATCATTCGAGCGATTACAATATTATTCAATGGTTCGGGTTTACGATTTTGATTGGATTTGACTCGGGGCAATTGTTACACTCGGATCTTGACCTCACTCTGTCCGACTCATTAGGTAACGTCTCAGATCCCGTACTCATTTAAGATATGTATGACTTAAGTCCATGGAAAAACCATGGTTTTAGAATAGAACCTTCCTAGTCATCTAATATTACTAGGAATACGTTATGTCAATGTGGCTTTTCGAAATAGATTGATAATGAGAACATAGGAAACCCTGACTCAGATGTCGAAGTACTCTGAGTAGAATGATTAAGCCAAGGACTAAAGTCATTACGTAAGCCATATAATATGACTAAGTAATGCACATCGGTAAGAGAATACCGATGGGATTATTCCGAAAGGAACAAATCCTGATAACATGAATTGGTTACAGAGTTGCCTTGATTAGCCACCAGCTTGTGATACATAGGCTTCATCTAAGGTGAGTCTAACCGCCCCACTTTTAAATGTTTTATGATTTCGGGGCTGTATCCGAACTTGTATGAAAAGTATGAAATGATTAGATTAAATGTTTTAAATATATGTGGTTATAAGTGGACCGCAGTCCGCACTTGGTGATCCAACGCATCTCAACTCCAGGTTCATCCAGTTGAGGTGTGAGATGATATGCGGTAATAAGCTTCGCGCTAAGAGTCGTCTCAATGAACGAGACGGCGGTTACATACCACATGGCAAGCCATTAAGGCAGTCCTTGAGGGGCTACCGGCTCCGCCTCGGGATATGTATGCGTCTAGTTGGATCCAATTAGGTAGACTGATTGCTCGTAACAGGAAAGTTACCGGATGCCTGGGACGTTGTGAAATACCATGGCATGGATTTGCCATATAGGTGCCTTTGTTGATCCTGTATGCAGTATACATATTAGCAAGCATTACGTCAGATGACGTCACTAAGTGACGTAGTGAAGAGTTGACTTGTAGTATACTTATCACCACACATATATGCATAAATGATGTCTAAATGTTTTATATGTCTTACGTCACTGGTTACGACTCACCAACACATAGTTGTTGATGTCTTTTAGCTTGTGATGCAGGTGAAAGGAACGTCCGTGGACGCTAGCTAGGATTGGCTTAGCTAGAGACGGACGGATAATGATTCTCCACGTAGGAGATGGTCCTAAGTTGAAGATGCCTGGGATTAGTATTTTTAGACTTAGTTGTATCAATGTAACGCATTCATATCGAGTGTTAGACACTTATTACTTATTTCAAGACATTAATGAAAACTTCAATTTGGGATTATAAATGTGGTCTTTTATTTAAGAGTTTCGCTGTATTATTTTAATGATTGACTGATGTTATACAACGTGTCGGGGTCTGACATATGGTTATTTCCATTTTGGTGCCGGATTTATAGATCTGTGTGGCCTATGATTTGCTGCAGTGTGCGCTTTATTCTTGCATGTTGTTATTTATATCGTCTGATTTAGGTGGTGTTGTTTGATTGTTAGATATGTTGTTCTTCATGGTTTTGTAGACCTCTGTTGGTTTTAGCAGTTGTTGGTGTTATGAAGGTGGTGGCGTGGATGTACTCAGCCGTTGCTTGTTCTGTGAAATATGGTGTTCGTTGGTCGATTTCGACGCCTGTGGCTCATCGATTGTTGTCGATCAACCTACCTTCAGTGTTGTAAGGGGTGGATGGTGGTATTGATGGATTTTTTACGGTGGTTGTTTTGCTACATGTCAGTGGTGTTGGATTTGTGGTTTAGTGATGTTTGGTGTTCCCGTATCCGGCCTGCTTCATCACCTTCACTTTGATGATGTTCGATGTTGATTATAGGGGATGGATGGTGGTGTTGATGGTTTCTCGACCATGGTTGTTTTGTTGCATGTTGGTGATGGTTGGTGTTTGGTTATGGAAATTAGATCTTGGATCTGATGTTTGCTTGGTTAGGGATCTTAGATCTGTGATCTCATTTTGTATGATGTTTGGTTTTGGATGTAAGTGTTCATCACTTGTAGTTTGGGTTTTGTTGTGGCGTTTGTAGATCTATAGTGATGTTTGTGCACCGATTGTTGTGGCTGTTGAAAAGGTGATGATGATGTGGTGTCGTATGTCCATGGCATGACATTCATTTCAACCATGGTGATTCATTGTTTGACACTCCTGAACCTGATTATTTGTTGCTAACATTGTTCTTGCTGCTGTTTTTGTTACGAGTTTTTTGAACATCATGGGTTATGATGAATTCGTATGATAGAATGATGGTGTTTTATTGGCGTGGCAAGGTTGATGGATAGCCAATGTATGCGCAAAACTATGCAGTTAATCCAAAAAATATCGGTTATCGGTCGAGGACCGATATTTGATATATCGTTTATCGCGGTGAGATATCGGTAATTCTAATGTAATGCATAAATGTATATAAGATAAAACATAAAACACTAGAACCTATATCATATTAATACTAAATCAAAAGTCAAAAGTTTAAAACTCAAAATTTTCAATATTTCATAATATTAATATTAATCTTAAGCTATGAAATCTTTCTCTGAGTCCACATCAACCAAACCATTTAGGGGCTGTTTGGCAATGCTGAATGGTTAAGAGGTCTGAATGGTTAAGATGTATGAATGGTTAAGTGCTGAATGGTTAAAAGATTCTGTTTGGTTGGACATCTGAATGAGATTTCAAAATTTTTTGTTTCATTCATTTTGTCCCACATTGAAGTGGAAACAAAAACATTGTTAGTTTATACATGAAATCATACATGGCATGTTAAGTTATTATGTCTTGTTTTACTCCAACACCTACCCGCGCGCATGGGGGTGCAATTTGGTTCGAAATCCTTCACACAAACGACGCCCGCATGACCTGCGAACACAAATGCAGCTTCAAAAACTCGAGCCCGTGCAAGAGCCGTTTTTTTTTAATTTTTTAACTCGGTTTTATACTATTTAACCCATACCCTAAAATACTCCTTCATTCACATCGTCCTACTCACTCCTTCTTCACCTACACAGCCGCCCCCTTCTTCATCTTCACCTTCACATCGTCCGATAACCTAACCCTAATATATTCACCTTCACATCGCCGCCTCCCTGCTTCTAGCAGACTTCATCGCCCACCGCCCTCGTCACAGATTCGTCACCACCTCGTCAGAGACTTCATTCAGATCCCATTAACCTCGTTCAGACATCAACATAGTCTGTATCGCTCAGACCCTCGCTCAGACCCTCGCTCACCTCTGATTCGGTCAGACATCGTGCTCAAGTCAAACACTCTTAACCAAACCAACCTCTGAATCGGACAGATTCAGAGGTGGTTAAGAGGTAAACAAACACAACCTTAGATTTTCCACTTCAATTATATTATTATCATCATCATCGTCTCTATACCATGATCTTTTGCTCCTAGTACTTGATATGGTCGAGATTTTGTAACCAATATATCAATAAATGAGGCTAAATGTGATCACAAAGCCTAAGCCAATATTATCATTGATATGACCGAGATTTTATAACCAAAATATCGGTAAAATATCGCTAAATATCAGTGATAATATCGTGACCGATATTATTACCGATATTTTACCAAGGGACCAATATACGATATATCACCGAGATATCGCCGATATCTCGGCCGACTTAACTGCTTAGGCGCGAAACCCTTCCTTGCAGCCATGTCATTGTCATTGTAGCATCGTTGATTTTGAATATCTTAGCCTCATTTGTTTAATGTCTAGATTTGTGTTGTTTGTTTGAAATTTTTTGGCTGTGACGATAAAATCTGAGCCCGTGTGTCATTTTGGTCATTATTTTTGGTGAATTTGACTACCTTTTGTTATAACTTATGTGATGAATTTGTATATTGATAGTTGTAACATAGGTTCAACTAGATATGGATATGAAACCGAACACGGAAAATCAACGCCAACCTAAAAGGACGAAAAAAAACAAAAGACAACGCAAAACAACACAAAAAACTTTAAAAAAAACACGAAATTCAACAATACAAATGAACATGAAAATGACCGAACAATGACAATATTGTAGTAACACATAAATGCAACGAATGAACATATCTCTATAAATTCACATAAACAACTCTCGCTATACACGCGAGAGATCGTAAAATCCTAGGTCATATTATTTTTTATATGTTTTCCCTTCAGCCTTAATTTCCGTTTGTTAAATTACTATATATTAATTGACAAATAATTCAGCAGTCAAGTATTGTCTTTAAGGTTTTAACCACATTATTTATTGGATATTGCACTTTTGGTCATTTCATGCGTTTAGTAATATATTATTGGTTTGCTTTATTGTTGGTGTATAGCTGTTGTTGTACAGCTGTTGGTGTGGGTACATGTGTTATCATTGCATGTTGTTGTTTTTGTTTATATCTTTAAAGATTTTTTCTTTGTGAGAGAGGCATTAATGTTTGTGTGGTGATTGCTTCTATCATGTTTTCATTCCGGTGATCATCGGAGGTGGATGGTGGCGTTTGGCGCTTCAATACAACAGCTCTACGTCACCTCCATCATGTTTTCTAATTCTTTCTCCGGTTTCTGGTGGCTAGGGCTTATTTACTCTTTAGTCACCGGTGGTTTGTGGTGCATGTTAGCATTGATGATTGTCTTTATGTCATCGTATTTGATGGATGGTGGCGAACTGACGATTTCAGTTTGGATTTACTTGATGGTTGGGGAAATCCCCATCGTTGTCGGCTATGGTTTTTGTAGTCATCTTGGATCTGGGTGCTCTAGGCTTTTGTCGATGATGGTTACCGATCCTTGAATCTCTATGACCTGTCATCTCCGGTGTTTATGTCGGAGATGATGTGGATCTTGGATCTGTGTGCGTTTACGGTTTGGATTGAAGTTCTTAGGGTTGAATCTGTGTTGGATTTGTTTGATGTGGCATTAATGGTGGCTTGGTTTTGCATGTTGTCATCACCGGTGTTTATGTCAAAGATGATGTGGATCTTAGATCTGTTTGCGTTTCTGGTTTGGATTGATGTTCTTAGTGGTTGATCTGTGTTGGATCTGGCATCAATGGTAGTGTTGGTGTTTTTGGTAATTTTTGCAATCAGTGGCTCCATGTCACTGGATTTAAACCCTAATTTATTTTAGGGTATAAACCCTAGCTTTCTGCTGGTGATGGTCGATTGATGGGTTGAAACCCTGATTGGTGTGTTTACACTTACTGTTTGGATCAATGATGGTGACGGTTGGTTGATGATGATGAGCCATGGTTCATCTGAGACATGTGGTGGGTGAAGTCGTTTACGGTCGATATGATTCAGTTGTTGGTTTTATTTGAAAAGGCAATGATGATGATGGGTTCCAACGTCTCCATGGCGTGGCATCCATTGCAGCCATGGTAATGTTGTGTAAACCCCCTGAGCCTGTTTTTATGTTTAAAAGAGGATCATAAACTATGGTCATCGTCTAAATAGTTGGATAAAACTGTTGAATTGGAGTGGAATTTGATGAATTTTTTTGGGCTTGGATAAAGTTGTTGATCAGGCGGCAATGATGTCCCGTTAATCTAATTGTTGGATGTGCATTCACAATGTGGTTGTGGATTTATAAATACTCTGAGCGTGTTATAACCTTTGCTGTTTTGGTTTGTTTAACGCTCGCGCAATGCGCGAGCGAGCGTATTTACCTAGTTCATATCAGTTTCTTGTTAAATTCGTATTAATTTTATTCAATCCATTTGAAGTGGTCAAGTTCAGTTTTACATGAAACTAGATTTTAAAACGCACGCGCGCGATGCGGCGCGTTTGTTCCGTTGTTGTCATTAATGTGTGATATTCACGCATGCACGACGTTTTTGTGACTATGTTACACACGTTACATGACTAACATTAATATATGATGACCACACATGGCGCAACACGTTTGTGACTTTGTTACACGTATTACGTTTGTGATAATTACGTGTAACTTGCTAGTCATAGATAAGAAGGGTACATCATACATGTTACACGTTGCGTTATGAACTTGATAAAGTAACTTGAAGAAAGAAGTGAACAATTTTTTAAAACATAATTTACAAAACTCTTGTATAATTTCCAAAAGTGGATATCATGGATAAAAAATATCCACATGTTATATAATTAGTACATAGCCAATCCATTTACCATGCAACATAGTTCAATCAAAGTATCAAACAAACAAACACGTCATCACAACAAATGAATGGCCTTTTATATTTAACCTAAGATTACTAAATTACCCTTATTGGTTACTGTTCAATATCTTTAGTTTTCAATATAACTAAGTTTTATCCTCTGCTCGCGCGTTGCGCAGGCGTTTTGATTGAAAGTTTTATCAACGTTGTCGGGAAACATTAGACTTTTAACATAAGATATTAACACTAAACAAACTATGCAACTCTGCTTGTTTGATAGATTCAAGTAGCCTACAAAATAATTAGCATACAAAAGATGCATACTGCTATTTTAACTGGACAATTCAAATGCCAAATTTTTAATTTATTTGAAAATTGCGCTCTATGTTGCAGCCTGCTTCAAACGTTGCAGGTCACTCCATCATCTTCAATGTCAATTTGGATATTGCGCTTTTTGGAGGTGTTTGTTTTGGTATCTACGTTCCAAGGCGAAATCCCAACATCTTTTCCATGCAATTGATGAGACACAACGAAAGTGTGATGTATCACCATTCGATAATGCTACTGGAGCCAAGAGAGATGAGCAATATGGTTTTGATTATTGATATTATTAGTCAACCACATGTTTATTTAAAACCACCATCATAATCCATTCACCACTCACATGCTGAATGCCCTCTAAGAAAATATATGATTAATAACCAGGACATATAAGTGATTTGTAGATTTTGATGCAGTTTAGAGTAGGAATGAGTTATTAGACTTTGAATGATATCAAAAAAGGAAAATGAATGTATATGTTGTTCTTTTGTAATTACCTGCTCTCAACAGTTGCAACCAACATTAGTCGACGTTAAGCAGCTAAAACATCACCATAACAGTATCACCCAACGTTAGTCGTCACTGAGCAGTTAAAAGAGCGCCATAGCAGCAGATATTAGCTGCTCTATTGACGTTGTTTGCATCCCAAACAGGGGAACCACCCTCACCGACCCTCTTTTTAACCAATAATCTGTAGGAACCGTTCGTACAAAAACATAAAATTCTTCTATAAATTCATTTACAATACAAAAGAAATAAAGAAAACAAGTAAATTACAATATGATTACAATTGAAAAATTAGAAATACAAGAAATGAGTAGAAGCAGAAGCATAATCATGGCTGAGGATTCATGTTCAACACGGGTCCCTTAAAACAAATTCCGAGTCTCCCAAGAGAACTCGTTTGTTTCCCAGGGTACAACAGCCGAAGCAGTATGTACTGCCGGGATTAACTCACAACCCAAATTATACTTAAAAGAAAAAAGATGAAAAATATCAACTACTTGTTGGAAATATTAGAAGAGGAAGAATGAGAGAATTTTTGAGAGAGGAATTATTTGATGTTGTTTTTCGTGTCTCTTCTAACCAAGCTTACATTGGTATTTATAGGTAAATATGAGTCAAACCTCTCATTCATTACTCATAAACCATGAGTTGAAACACCTCATTAACCATGAATAATGAGATGAAACATCTCAAGAAATAAAACCTTCTCATTAACTACAAAGTTGAAACACACATCAACTTTATAAATTTGTATTTTTAACAAAATATTATTTGTGTTTTACAAATATTCCAACATAATCTGGAAGATAAGTATTTCTAGTTAATTCCTAAAGCTCACATAATCAAACGGATCAGAAAAATCATTTCTTTGCAGCTCTTTATATAACTTTTTTTTTTCTACTTGACTACATAAATTTGGGTGCAAGGATTACAAAGATTTGTTTTTGATTTATAACAACCTCAAAGTTCATTCATACTTGAATATTAATATCTCAAACTGAATTTGAAAGTGAGTGGCTTACCATTGATGGATAAATGCTTCTAGTCTACAATAGTGTAATCGACTAATCTCTACATCGACACCAATCTTTGTAATTCAACAAAGCAAAACTCCCTGAGTGAACTCATCAAGAAGTTATATACCTTTTAATTTATCTATCAAACGTGTCAAAACAAAAGAAGCTAGCAATTATATGGAGTCATCCAAACGATACACATAATATACTACAGAGTATATAAGAGTACACATAAATTTAGCCTTGTATTAGAAACTAAAAAGCCATTTTTTTACTTTACTATTAGCATTACTACACTGATCTTATAAACCAAGAGTGCAAGTTTTCATTTTACAATCTTGATTAATGTACATATTTAAAAGCTGAAACACCAAATTGTACAAATAGGAAATAAAAAAAGTCACTACTTAAGCTAAAAGTTAAGACAAAAGTATTTAACCTTCACCAATCAATCTCTTGCAAAAGAACCACTTAATGCTCTAAAGTAAGTGTGCCTACAACAAATAACAAACACTGAAAATTAGCTTCAATCAAGAGCCAAAAGGATGATTAAAATCGCAATACCGAGCAACACGTCGTTTCTACATGGGAACCCCCAATTTGTAACCGAATCAACATCCTAACCATCATAAACTGATTAAAAATACAATCCAAAAATTGTGGCGTAAATTGAATGTGGGGTTCAAAACCCAGAAAGAGCAAGCGTGTGCTTTTTTTGTCTTTTTTATTCTCTTCAAAACTTGTGGCGTAAATTGTTGTGTGGTTCTCAGGTAAAAAGAGATTTTCCATTTATCTTTTCCAACATTAGAGAACCTTTTTTACCAGAGAACTCACACAATTTTGAGTCAGAAGCTTTGGAGATAAGGACAAAATAACAAAAAAACTACTTATTAATCAGTTATTTATTTATATCATAAACTGTAGTTTTTAATATTTCATGTAATTAATTTTTTTTAGGGTCTAGGTATTTGGGCAGTTTTTAGGGTTTAATTTGAGTTCAAAACTCTAAGGGTGTATTTGGTATGAGGTAATGAAATGAAGGAAGAAATGGAATGAACGAAGGAAATGAATGAACAAATGAATAAAAATGATCATTACATTCAATTACCTTGTTTAGTTGCTTTACAGAAATGAAATGAATCGTTATATTGTTTTGTTTGGTACAAAGGAAAAGACAAATTAATGAAATATTGTTCACTAAAATTTACAAAAGTATATTTTCATGGCTATGGGTCGGGTCTTGGTTCGGGCCATGTGTTGGGTTATGGTTTGAAACATGGTCAATACATGAGTGAGATCATAAATCAGATCATGGTTCGAATTATGGGTCAAGCCATGGGCCGAGTCATGGGTCGAGTCACGGGTTGGTTCATGGCTCGGGTCGTGATTTGGTTCATGGTTCAGGTCATGGGTCAAATTATAGATCAGGTCATGAGTCGATTCAAGAATTGGTTCATGGGTTGGGTCATGGTTATTTTCATGAGTGAAGTCATGGTTCAGTTCATGAGTTGGGTCTTGGTTCGAGAAATGTGTCAGGTCATGAGTCGAATCATGGTTCTGGTCATGAACCGGGTCATGGTCGATTCATAACTCGGCCTATGAGTCAGTTCATGAGTCGGGTCATGGTTCGATACATGGGTTAGGACATAGGTTGGTTCATGGGGTCTTGGGTCGGGTTAAGATTTAGGGCATGGGCCGAGTCATGGTTCAAGTCATAAATTTAAAAAAATTGTTTCAAAACATAAGTTAGGGATGAAATGAAAATGATGTATTTTTCATTCCTTTGTAATGATTCATTCCATTACACTGACCAACCAAATACTCTTTTTCATTCCATCGTAATAACTCATTCCATTCCATCTTTTACTCCTGCATACCAAATGCTACCTAAACCTTAAATTTGATGTAATTTACAAAATGTTAGCTCAAAAAAAATATGGCAGAACTTCACTTACCGCTACATCCATGGATGTAAATTGCTTTTTTTAAAGTCCAGTTTGGTGTAATGTTATAAAATGTTAGTTCAAAAAAAATTTCATGGCAAGACTTAACTTACTAGTTAGATACATACTTGTAATAATATAGGTTTTAACAACAATAATTATAGCAAATTTGATATGATTTATAGGATGCAGAAGATAGGGTGTTGTATTCATCCACACATACGGTTACAATGTCTTAGAACTAGATTACTAAGACACTAGTCGAAACCAAAACACCATAACAAACACGCCACTCATCGCTCACACTCGAAACAACCACCTTCTCTCATCAACTCGCAACCATCAAAACTATTAACAAACTATTCACAGTCGTCACCGAGTCACATACCCTTGTCACCACCATGTGTTCTTGCTATCAGTGTTTTCGTGTACACGCGATGCCTTCTTTCTCTTCCGTAAATAACCCAAAACACAAGCGAGAGCAACACCGCTAAAGAAACCATCAGCAGCCCCACATAAATCCAGTTGCTGTATCGCCTCAGACCAGGACAGTGGTCTCGTGAGATGTCCGTGAAAGTTTGCCTCACAAATGTACAGTCTTGAAGTTCTACAAGAAAAGGCCCGTATAGGTATAACCCGTAGCTTACTTTTATTCCGGCCGACATTTGACTGTAGAAATCAGGAGTAAGACGCCCGGTGGTGACGCAAATCCCACTTGGGGAAACTTGACAAACAAACTGACTGTACACCTGTAATCAATAGAAAATTTTATACAATTTGGTTTTAGTACCATGTTAATCAGTCCGGGTTGGGTTGACCAACAACCTAGTAAACCAGGGGCGGACGTATGCACTTTCGAGCCGTAGCCCGGGCTACGGTTCAATTTTTGGTGCGTAATGTAAAATTTGATGTTTTTTCTTTCGTTTCATGTTTAGGATACACTTGAATAGTTAAAAGGCTACCCCTGAACAATCAAAACTGACTTTTGTTGTCAATTTTGTTTGAAAAAGTGCCAAGAAAATGATAATATTTGTTAAAGTTGTCTAAAATTTGTTAATAATTTCCAAAAAATTTATGATAAACCTCCGGATATTGCTAATGATATGCAAAAAAAATGACGTTTTGTAAAAGTTTACGTCAAAATTTTTTTTTTGTACGAGTGTCGCAAAAAAACCTGTACAAGTGTAAGACAATTTTATTTCAAGGGATACCCCAGATATTCCGGGCTAGCTCCGCCACTGTAGTAAACAAACATGTTTGTTTGTGTTTGTTAAGCATAAAGTTCATGAATTTTACCTGTGTGGCATTGTTCAATGAGACTTCTTTAGGATCGCAAGATCGATCAGTGAAGTCGGGTTTAAACGGGTTGCAAAGAAGGGGCATCGGTGGCCCAGATTGATTGAAAAAAAGAGGGGTGAAATTTGGGGCAAAGTTGATATTGGTGACATTAGTGATGACTTGGTTGATGACATTAACAAGCTGAGAAGTGACTTCTTTGCTCCTGATTGAAGTTTCCTGAGCAGTAGCGTTGTCTACACATGGAAGAATGTCATCTAAAGCCGTATGAGCTGTCGGATTTTCAACCCACTGATTCATCGATACACAAGTATCTGCAGTCACACTAGCCACAAACAACACCATTTTAGTGGTAAATAGTAACAATAACTGTCAAATCAAGCTTTAAGGGATGTGTGACAAATGAAATTTACTTGTGCAAAAGAAGGAAAACACCAGCCAATATAAACGTTCCTGTCACTAAAATCCATCCGAATATCACCAAGCTGCAATGATTCAAAATATAACATTAGAAAATAGATGATAGTTGTGCATCAAAATAGAACAAAAATATCTTACTCACGTGTAAACCATGCATTGCATGCCAAAGATTGAAAGCACTGCAACGAGATACATAAAAATTAAAGACATCAGTAGAAGTAAACACTTCAATTAAATTCCTAAAGAAGGGATCAACTTAGGGTAACATACGATCACTAACGGGTCAAACAGGTAAACGTCACCCACAGCATATTTATAGTGCTAAAAACCTACTTAGTTGTCTCATAACATAAAATAAACTTACTATAACATAAATTTACAACTAATTATGACAAACTAATTCTTTACAAAGAAGTGTTTTAGGTTGATATGTTTTAACAATACCAAACCTTACCAGATTTGATCAGTTACCAAATACATCAAAATGAAATTACTAATATAATATTAGTACATATATAATAAAAAATAAGGAACATAACATGAAACGGACTTTTTAAACATAACAAGGGCGCAAAGGAAGCTTACTAAATCCAAGGAATGTCAAGAAAAGCATCACAGCAGCTAGAATAATGAGAGCTAGCCGCCTGTCAAATAATTAATCTTAATCCATTTTGTGACACATTTGTTATATAATTTTTTAAAATACAAGTATAACATGTTTTGAACGGAAATACGTACACGATATCTAGGAGTTTTTGTATGTCCTCTTTATTATCTTCGGTTCTATCAGAAAGAGCATAAGATGATGAATTCAGCTTTGTCTGAATCTCATCAATGTCTGCTTGGACATCAACCGGCAAGAAAACTTGGGCCACTCCTATTTTCTTTGCAGAATCAAGAACGTCAGACAAATTCCTAAGTTTTTGTGCAGTTGTATTTGCCTGATCCACAACATAATCCAATGTTTTTGTTGTACTATGGTGGAATTTTCCTTGACCCGTATATAAAACAACGCATCCGACACTGAACATATCCATGGAGATACATTAGTTTACATGACTCAACTTAATCCAGATCTTAACACAAACGAACATAAATGATACAATGGTTGACCACATTTGGGAGATACAAAATGAGCAATAATATTATTTTTATTAAGGCTGAGTTGCAAAGCATGTACTGAAAGCCCGGGTGGGTTGGGTAGTTGGTCAAAACAGGTTCTGCTTGAAAATATCAATTTTTAGTACAAGTTGACCCTAGCGCTCTTTGTCCATGTTTATTTATAAATAAATAGTGAATGTGCCTGTTTATGAATACTATCACAAACTAAATTTTAAAATCAAAAACTCAAAGTCGTATCCATTAAAAAGAGAATTTAGATTTTTTAGGACAATCAACCTATTTGACTTGCTCGACCTAGTTGACCCCTTTGCCTTATTAGAAGATTTTTTTTTATTTTGACTGCTTGAGAATAAAACTAAACAACCCAAAATCACCTTTTCTAAAAGTAAATGGGTTGAAATTAAGACCTCTTTTAAAATAAAAAACCGTGCTTGAAATAATGAAAAAACAATGAAACTAACCTTTGCAAAAAGCGTGAATAGTTGAAAAATTAGACTTGTAAAAATTAAAGCAATAAAATTTTTAACAAATTATTAAACTTGCAGGTAAAATAAACTTCCAAAATAAACCAAGTGACAAAAAACTCTTTTTTTGATAGATTAATTCACAAGGGGGCAATGAGTAAAACTAAAGACAGTATATGTGTGTGTAGAAAAAAAGATAGAGACATACATTGCAACTATGGTAAAGAGGATGAGAAGAATAAGAGAGAGGGCATAAGCAGATTTGGAGTAGCCATACGGTTCTCGTGCACAACAACAATAGCAGAAGCAAATCACTGATAAGCACAACCCAAAGAAAACGAACCAGGCGGCAGCCATAGCAAAGAATGGTACAGCAGTAAAAGCCACAGACTGCATTTCAACATTTTTTAACAATTACACCAAGTTCCATAACACAAAAAATATAGACAAGATTTTCCATCATCAAAAGTGCTCGACCCTTTTAATTATAAATGGGTCGAGTAAACTGCAGTTTTGGTCCCTGCGTTTTGATACCATTAATAGTTTCAGTCTCACCTTAACAGTTTTGGTCCCTGTGTTTTTATTTTCTAACAGAAATGGTCCCGAACACTAACTCCATCCAGTTTTTCATTAAGCCTCTCTCTCATACGGAATAAAAATGTCATTTCTCCCGCTCTTTTTGACATGCGGCCGAATAAAAATGTTAACCTACATGACGACCTAGATAAAAGAAGGGGGAGAAATGACATTTTTACCCCTCAGATGCAGGGCGTGTGTGAGAGACTTAACAGAAAATTGGATGGAGTTAGTGTTCGGGATCATTTCTGTTAAAAAATAGAAACACATGGACCAAAACTGTTAAGGTAGGACTAAAACTGTTAATGGTATCAAAACACAGGGACCAAAACTGCAGTTCACTCAAATGGGTCAGATAAAAATATCAGCCTAACAAGTAAGAGTTGTCCGCTGTCTATTTTTAATGCATAAAACCTCCTAACTGTATCAAACACAATTAAATTAATATCATAACCTTGTAACAAAAACTATAAAATCAAACAAACTGATTTTAGTTGAGCAAACCAGACCTGCTTTGACCCATTACCTAAACCCACTCATTTAGCAAAATCAAATTACCTAATACGTTACATAATAAATCATCAGAGTCCCTAATATGTCATATTGATCTCAACTTTAAGGGTTCACAGTTCTTAAGTTTGATGCTTTTGAAATGCAGTAGTTGTTTGTAACCTATTAGCTCAATTAATTTCTAGTAAATGACTTGCTATATATTTCTATTGTTTTCATTACTTCTTAATACCCAAAATAATCTGATTAATTTAAAGTAGAGAATTTTCAACTTTACATATATTTCCAAAACTAATGGACAAGATTAATAACAAGTTAACAACTATGGCCTAAACACTGATTAAATGTTTCATTTTTAAAGAATGTAATGGGTAACAAATAGAATAAATTCATGTGACTTTGAATAGACATTTATTAAATTATTCAATCAATCTGTAACAGTTTAATATAATATTAAGAAACAAAGATTCTTAAATAAACTTGTTTAAGTCCATATGTCAGATTAAGAAATATTTTCAGTTAAATAATCTAAGATATGGACCAAAATTTCTTATCTTGTCCTTTACTCAAACCCCTCTTTCATGTTGCCACATGCCAGCTAAAGACCATTTCAAAAACACAACATGTCCACATCTATTCCATACACTTTAAACAAGTGTTGAAAAATTCTCAAAAATTAAATCTTTTAAAAAAATAAACATCCAGACCATAATTATCAATCTTCTTTTGTTCTTAATCAACTGTTGACTTGTAAAAAAAAGATGAAAAAATATTAATTAGGATGACATTTTTTGGCATAAAAAAAACAGTTAATTAATTTTATTCTACAAACAAAACAAACAGATTAAAGGGTTGCAAAATGTGTAAATAGTTGAAAGTAAATTAGTAAGTAAACAAACATACAGCCCAATAATGAGTCTCACTAATGTTCCATCCTCCTTTGTAATAATTAAAACCATCAAGTGGATCTTTTCTTGTTGTTCTTTGTTGAGCCAACACAAGCGATGAATTGACAACATACTCTTCATCAGCAAGCAGCCTTTTCGACCCCATTAATGCATACTCCCCTGTTTCTTGATTACAACAACAACAGCAAGAAAAAGAAAAAGGTTTAAAACCCACAATTTCAAATTTACATAAAACAAATTTGGGGCGAAATGAAGTACCTGTAGGAGAATTGGGGTATGCATTTGAGAAAAGGAAAAACAGGGGAAGAAGAAGAAGAAGAAATGGAAATGGGGGCGTGTTCATTGTGTGGGATTTGAGTGTAATATGTTGTTGTTAACCAGAAACAATTAACATGATGGTGATGATCTGGGTTAAAAGTGTGTAAAGAAGAAATTGATATTGTGAATGTTGAAGTGAGTGGTGTGTATAAACCCTTGCAAATGATATCTACATAATATACTGTTATTAACCCTAATCAAAGCCCATTTGAATTAATAAGCCAGCAGATGCAACTAGCCCATCAATCAATCATATCACTTGACACTTTCTATCGCGTTTAATGTTTAATGATTTAGATTAAGTATTCAGAGTGTTTGTTTTATAAAAAAGAGCATATGAATGGTTCAGCTTAGTGTCAAATGGTTAAGAGACAGAGAAATGCTGAATGAAACCGAATGAAGTATATACCAATTTTACTCTTGTCTGTATTTCTACCACAACATCTCTCTAATTGATAGAGTCTCTTAATGGTTCAGACTTCTTAATCATTCAGCACTCAATGATTTAGATTTTACCAAACAAACTCATTCAATAAGTTTAGACATTTGTTTAGATATAAGTTTAGACATTTGGTTTTTTGAAAACATGTCAATTAAAAAAATTTCGTGGGCTTTTCTTGGTGTAGATCTGGAACAACCAATTATAAGGTCTGCACAAGATTAAACACAAACATCCACCACCACCACCACCAACGTCCACTACCACCATCCACCACTCACGGCCCATTGTCCAGCATCGCCACCACACCGTCCACTGCCACCACTAGCACCACCGTCCACCATTACTATTTTATTTTAGCAGTCTACAAACGTTAAAAAAAAGGTTTTCTTCTTGCAGATTGCAAAGGTTCGGTCCACCTCATCTTCTACAGATGTCTGCAAATGTTTTCCGCAGACTGCAGACATTTTAGGTCTTAAAAAACAAACTACACCTAAAGCTTCGTACTTCATAAAGTTGTCCCGGTTTGTTACACATGTCAATCTCGGGCCGGTCCGGGTCAGTTTATTGGCTTTCTCGGGTCAGCTCACGAGATGCTCACCTCCTAGGGTGATAACCGACTAAGGGGGAAAATGTGGGCCAAGGGCTGGTCTTGTTTTGTGTGTTTCAAGTCGGTCTTGGGTTGGTCCGGGTTGGTAGTTTTCTTAGGTTGGCCTCGAAACATTATATATCTTCTAGGTCGTGTCATCATTATTATTTTTTTTTTTTGTGATTTCGTGATAGGGGCTTTAAGTGGCATGAAGGTGGATGTAAGGGTGTTGTAACAACGCTCAAATTTTTTTTATTTAGATATCCATTGGGCTTGGCCCAACTCCTTATTGGACCCGACCCAACTAAAAGTATGTGCTTGGCCCATTTAAGTTAAGTTAAGTACCAATGATGAAACCCGTCATATTAAATACCCGGATACGCATATGAATTTATTTTATACAATATTTAAGAGTACTATTACTTTTAGTTAGTTAGGAATTACCCCACTAACACACTAGTTCCACCAAATTATAAAATTTTATAAACAAACCACACCCGACCACAATTAATCTTAAATAACAAAATAATAAAATACCACAACCCATGATCAGATAATATTTATATACCCATACACATATGTATATACGTACACGTGTATTGTGTATAAATATACATATACACACAGATTATTCATTTACCAAAACTAATAAAAACTCATATAAGTATGCATATATAATACTTACACATAAATAATTAATCCCTTGAAGATATATCACCAATGTTAAAAACCAACAACCATATTGTATAAAGATCAACATATATACACACCATACATATTCTTATTAAAATTACAACATAAATATTCATACACACATCATACGTACATACATACATATATATATACATATATATATATATATATATATATATATATATATATATATATATATATATATATATATATATATATATATATATGGGAGAGTTCAATGGGGAACCCCTTTTTTATTGGGGAACAAAGGAACACATCTTGGCTATCCATTTAATCTTATGTTCCCTAGTTCCCCGGTAAAAAAGGTTCCCCATTGAACTTTTCCCTAGGCTATATATATATATGTGTGTGTGTGTGTGTGTACAATATATAAAACCCACAAGTCTACAATTTATAAAATAAACCAACATCTTATAAAAATTACCTATATAAAAATGATACTTACACCTACATACATACAAGATACATGCATCATCCATTGGATTCCACCTACGCACTACTTACACCTATTTGTCCCCTACTACCCAACACCACCTCCATAACCAACCAACCCCTATTTTTACACACAATCAATAAAATATTCTTTTCTTGCAAATCTACCCAAAATTTACAAAAACCAACACAATCTTGCAAGTTCTCCCTTGTGACACCCGTCAAAATTCGGTACTTAAAGTGTGGGCCAACGAAATGGCCACACAAGGCCCAGTAAGGCCCATCAAAGACTTTAGGTTCATCTGAAGCCCAAATCGATAATCTCAAGTCCAATAAATAAATAAAATTATGTAACAAGGTCATATCAATGAATTCTAAGTCTCACAAATGAATATCTATAGTAATAAATGGATAATGCGGTAAATAACCAATGTCTATCGGAAACATGACACGCCCGGTGTCATGACGAAGAATATCATAATTCTCATTTATAATCATTCGGAAACTCAATTCGAACGCAAAAATGCAAATTTCGTGTGCGGAACCGATAAAACCGCGTTAGACGTGCGTACGTTTACGTTATTTGCTGAAGCGGTTCGGAAACCTAAAATGACGTGAAAAATATTATCAAACACTTGTTTTGATTCAATATAAGTGGAGAAAATATAATATTGACATTTGGTGCGAGAAAACGCTTAAAACAGTTAAGCATGCAAAATACGCGATATCTTATGGTATCTAAATTGATGCAACAAATATTGACATTCACGTCATATTTGATGCAACAAATATCCCGAGAGTATTTATTATATCTTATGGTATCTAAATTTACGAAACGAAGTTAAATAAAAACGTGATATCGGTCAGATTTGTACGCGGTACGAGCTGGCACGGAGCAACAGGCTAATTACTGAACCACTATATAAATCAAAAACCACCTAATTCTTCACATAAAACACACACATGAGTGTGTTTTAGAGAGAGAGAGCTGGAGAATTCTCTGGAATTCCGGCCACCTTCCGGCGGTGGTCCGGCGGCGGTCCGCGGTGGTCCGACGACGGCCGGAGATGTCGTTTTCGTCCCGGAACCATTTCTCGACGTCCCGAACGCGATGGTAAGCTTATTTTATCCTGAATCCTTTTTTAAAACCGTCTAAACTCGTGAGAAACTTTATAATAATGGTTGCATGTTGTGTTTCCAAAAACGTAGTGATTTTCTAGGACGGATTCCCGAACATCCAGCCGTTGGATATGTCTAAAATTTGGTCGGCTTGTGCCTAACATATGGAAGTTAACATCTACTGTTCAGTTTTTGTATATCTTACCCAAAGGTACGGTTTTTATGTCCAAAAACGGAACATTTCGTAATTTCCGTCACTGAAAACCCAGTCCCAAAGATCGTCACTTTCCCGAAGATCCGACCGTTGGTTACTGACGAAATTTGGACTGTATGTTCCTTATACGTATGTGAACATTTCCACCGTAGAAAATTACGATCAGATGATCGGAAGTCCGATGTTTATACTGATCAGTTTGTACGAATTTCTTGAATGAAATTAGGAAACTTGTTGGTGTTGCATGGTGGGTCAAACAAGGTTGCGTGGACGATCCGAGGCCGGAGAAACGTTCGTAATGGAAAAACGAACACAATGATGTAATTGGGTCTCGTTGCATGTCGGTTTCCAAAAGATTCGTAAGCGCGAATCGGACGCGAAAGGTATAAACCGGACGTTTTTGCTATTGTTTTATATTGTGCTAAACGAGTGGGACGAGTGCGAATTATATAAGTAAAAATTTATAATTACTATCAATTTGACACTTATAAAATACAAACAAAATGAGACGGTATATAAATATATACACATAAATGCAAATAACTAGTTATATTTAACGAAAACTTGATAAAATTAGTATTATAACTAATGTGATATGAATACGAGGTATTGAAAATGGACTTGTATAAAATAAACTAAAACTTGGAATTTGCATTATTAAAACTAATGAATAAGATATTGGTTATATGAAAACAATCATTCATAAAAACAGATTTTTAAATGAACACATATATTTATATATATATATGGAATATTTGGAGATTCATTTTTATATAAAATACGAATCTTGGACTTTAATAAAAATACGAAGTGACGAAACAAAATATTTTCATATGTATATATATATATACGCAGGTTTTAATGAACTTGACGAAATCTCGAATAAATAAATTTGCGTAAATTGCGTATAACTTGGGATGATTTATAAATATATAAAATCCGAAAACTTCATGTTTTGAAAAGTTATGGACTACATATATGTATATAGGAAAATACATAACTAAAATATGTATTTTATTATAATTGTCTGAAAAGTATAATTATACAATATAGGACAATTGAAATAAATACAAAAAAGTGAATTGTACTATAAACATTATAGATATAATTAGTTTTTGTATAACAAAATATTACAAAAATAATATTAGTTATCAAACTTTGATAATTATATATTACCCAAAGTTAAAATCGAAACAAACTTTCTAAGTGTAATATTTGACAATAATCCAAAAACATAATACACGGATAATAAAACCACGAATTCAATAAACTCGGAACGTGTGAGACGACACGTTAGATGGCCGGTTAGGCCAAATAGGATATAGTCTACTTCAATATCCTAATTCGGACACATATATGATTATCGATCAGGAACTTAAGATAGAAGATTCAGAATTATCACAAGACTATATCTGAAAACAAATAGGAAATACTTAAGTGCATGGCTAAGGTGAGTTCTTTGACGCCCTCTCTTTAAATGGTTTTTAAGACGTTTTGGGCTGGAATGCATACTCGTAATGATTTTGTGATAAACTGTTTTATCTTATGTGAGTTCTATGACGCCCTCTCTTTTAATCGTTTCGAATATGTTTTGCGCTGGAATGCATACTTGTATTGGTTTATGTGTTAAACTGTTTTAACTTATGTGAGTTCTATGAAGCCCTTTAAATTGTTTTGAATACGTTTTGGGTTGGAATGCAGACTTGTAACGGTTTTGTGTTAAATTGTTTTAACATACGTGAGCTCTTTGCCCCGTTTTAAATAAATGTTTATTTAACTGTTTTGGGGGAAAAGCATGATATGGTGATATGATGGGTAATCGAGATCATGTATAGTGTTATGACGGTATAAGTTGGGTCAGCAGTATGTGTATATATTGCTGAGCCACTAAATCCTCCCATAATCATTAACCTCGGGGAGGCCACAGACTATATTGGTAGATCTATCGGGTTAGAAGGGCCCGCTCTCGCGACCAGTCGCTCTGGTCAGGATATTTAGGGAGGGAGTTTATATGTTTGGAATGTTGTGGGGCAACGACGTGTTTCTTGGTTTGATTATGGACTTATGACCGAAGTTTATCATAGTACCTAGCTAGTCTATGATCGTTATATCATTATCTCGAGTACATCATATCGTATAGCATGGCAAAACTAATTTATTACATGTGGCTTAAATTATTAACATAGCATGGGATGTGCTAGTGTGTTTTACAGGGATTTTTCATGTGCACAAGTGTTTTTGAACAAGCGTGCCTGATAAGCCAATGTTTTATATCTCGTGTAGATGATATTATAAAAGGACTGTTTTTCATAAAAGTTTGATTATTTTTTTTTATTGAACTTAATAACAGGTCCTTGAAACAGTTTTGCCCTTACTAAATAAACTTAGAACTCACCAGCGTTAGCTGACTTGTTTTAGTATGCATTTCAGGTAAGAAAATAGTTATCTCAAGTAAGCTGTGCGGCGAGTTTGAAGGCATTGGCTGGCTATTTGGCAAAGGAATTACATTGGCATAAACAAAATTTAGTATGTAACCGTAGAATACACGTGTAAATGTAAATGAAAAATTGGACCTTAAGACTTCCGCTGTAATACTTAAAACGGCTACGTACTTGTGTAAATCCAATCATCATGACGTGACCTGGAAATCGGGGTGTGACATCCCTACCCTCTCCTCTTCTTACGTCCAACCCACTACTACCTTCCACACACTTCACTTTAAATCCTCTCTTCACACATAAAAATTCTACAATACCCTCTCAAGTTCTCTCAACACTCAAACACTTAAACACACAAAAAATCCAGGAGATTCCAGCCCCTTGAAGCTCGTAAACCACCCATCAAAGTTCAGCTCCAACACCACTCCATCATCCATAAACAAAGTAACGTACACCTACGCAAACCCACACCACATTGTTTCACAAATCCGTTCACTCCACCATCCAAGAGCCCATCACAACGAACCAGTTTCTAGCAGCTTGTAACCACCATTTCGAAGCCCTTAAACATCATAAGATCATCCATGCCAACTTTAAACATTAAGGTAACGAACACATAACTGAAAACACGTTAAACACACACTAGACATTCATTTGAACACACAATGAATACCAGAACTTCCCATATACTATGAACAAATAAAAATACTCATTTTTCAGTAACAAAAGTGTCTAAAATGATAGAAATCATTTTCCAAAAGAAACACACTAGTTTGACTAAAAGTAGTCTAAGCGAACACATTATTTTGAAAAAAACAACAAACCATGGTTAACCATCTTGAAAACATAATTTTATAACTTCTGTATATTATTTATACTAAAGTAAGATTACAAACCAAATTTCATAATTTTTGAAGTTATAGATTATTTAATATGCATTTTTGAATATTAAAAATGCACATTTTCACACTCATTTATAAAAATGTGTAGGAAGTATAAAAATACTAAATGACTTACACTACTGTTATAAATTTGCATATGGACACTTACGATTGAAAATATTTGATTGTTGATTAGTGTCTAAGAACCGAACAATAACCGAAACTAAACGTACGAAACAACGAAAATACCAAAAACATAAAAATACCTAAATATTATCATCTCAGTACCTTTTGTATAATGTAAGTATACTATAAAACAAAGTTCATATTTTTTTAGAGCATGTAAATAATTACTACAAATTTTCTAATATTTAATAGGTTTAAAATATGAAAATTTATAGAAAATATTTAGAGACTCCTAAGATCAGATTTACAGAACCCAAACTCATATATGAACATAAGGTATGTAAATTCAGACTCTAAAGATTACCAAAGTCTCTTTATGCTTAAAACGTAATCTTAACCGAACCGAACACGTTAAAAACACGAAACCGGGAAACACAAGTAAAAACAGGTATTTTTCATGTCTAGGAGCTTTAGTACTTATAAATAGAGCATTTCACCAAGTTTCATTTTTTTTTTAAACTTAACCTATTAAGAATTAGGTTCAACTACAAAGTTTAAATTTCCTATAAAGTCTAAGAAGAAATTTGGACCATTATATCTAATATTAAATGAAGATAAATGGCTCAAAAGCACAAGGTGGCATAATAGTAAATAGTTAAAACTTTAAACGATAGACTAAGGGTATATTAGTCTTGCCTCACTTTCAAATTCCACCATCTTTTTTAAACGTCCATAACTTTTACATACGACAACATTTTTTAATAAAAATTACACAAAAAAACAAGCGTTTTTTTTATCTTCAAAACGCATATAATATTGATATATAAAAATGAATTTTTTTTGAAGAATCAACTCATTGTGTTATATTCGTTAGGTCATTGTGTTATATTTTCCAGCTCATTGTGTTATATTAGTCAAGACATTGTGTTATATTTTTCAGATTGTGTTATATTTGTCAGGTCATTGTGTTATATTTTCATCAGGTCGTTGTGTTATATTTTCATCAGTTCGTTGTGTTATATTTTTATCAGTTCGTTTTGTTATAATTTCATCAGGTCGTTGTGTTATATTTTCATCAGGTCGTTGTGTTATAATTTCATCAGGTCGTTGTGTTATATTTTCATCGGGTCGTTGTGTTATATTTTCATCAGGTCTTTGTGTTATATTTTCATCAGGCCGTTGTGTTATATTTTCATCAGGCCGTTGTGTTATATTTTCATCAGGTCGTTGTATTATATTTTCATCAGGCCGTAGTGTTATATTTTCATCAGGCCGTTGTGTTAGATTTTCATCAGGTCGTTGTGTTATATTTTCATCAGGTCGTTGTGTTATATTTTCATCAGGTCGTTGTGTTATATTTTCATCAGGTCATTGTGTTATATTTTCATCAGGTCATTGTGTTATTTCAGATCATTGTGTTATTTCATTAGGTTATTGTGTTATTTCAGATCATTGTGTTATTTCATTAGGTTATTGTGTTATAACACAATGATTTGAAGAAATAACACAATGAGTTGACAAATAACACAACAAGCGAAAAACGTGAAAAAAAAATTTGTTTTTTATATATGAATATTATACGCGTTTTAAAGATAAGAAAATGCTCGTTTTTATGGTGCATTTTTTTAAAAAAAATAATATCGTATGTAAAAGTTATGGACGTTTAAAAAAATGAGGTGGAACTTAAAATATAGACATTACTACTAGCTTTACCCTTCATTCTAATTTTAAGGGAGTGCCACATGACATCATCTCATTGCTTCTTAAACTTTCTAGGAAAATTGGACTTTGTAGTATAACTTGA
The DNA here is from genome assembly GCA_030867185.1 of Tagetes erecta. Taxonomy (NCBI): domain Eukaryota; kingdom Viridiplantae; phylum Streptophyta; class Magnoliopsida; order Asterales; family Asteraceae; genus Tagetes; species Tagetes erecta. Next base: position 16,206,387 of record CM061490.1, read on the forward strand.
TAGTCACTATGTATAGGTTGGACTCACCGGCTTGTCGGTGTTACTTTTGTATGTAATTGTTTAACCTGTATTTGTACTAGTGCTAGCGAACCTACGGGCGAATCTATAGATTCGCCCGCAGGTTATCATGTCTTTTGTATTTAGGTGTCGACTGGGCGAACCTATGTGCCCAGCGAACCTGTGTTGGTTCGCTGGATAGATTCGCTAGAGCGAATCTATCAGCGAACCTAACACTACTATATATTGTAACCTTATCTTCACATTTATACAACTTTTGCACATCTTTTACCAAGACTATTTCTCACTGATTTGTGTTGTGTAATCGTTCCATTGAGGTGCTAGGAGCTTATTTTACTTATCATTGTAGCTTATTTACCTCGATTGTGTGTTGGATCTTGTTATTGGGTTGTTTGGACTTTTTACACTTTGTTCTTCAAGTATTTGACATATTTGGGTTAAACAAGTCAACAAAGCACTGAAATCACGATCATTATGGACCTACAATATGGTATCAGAGCCTTAGTGCTCTTGATTGTTTGATTCTAGTGATTTTTGTGTTGATTTTTGAAGTTTTTGGGTCAAAACACTTTTGATTCTGTTTCAAGCTTGTTTTTAGTGTTTTGGAGTTGTATTTTGCTCAAGGTTTGTGGTATTTGGACATAGAAAGCTTTTAAAACAAACCTGTATGCAAATGGTCAAGTTTTGAGGGGTTTCGAACTGTTTCCGTACTGTTTCAGGGTGGTTGAGCTACCAGCGAACCTATTTGTTCAACCAGCGAAACTAAGTGTTCTTCCAGCGAACCTAATTCAAATTTTGTCCTGATTGGTTTGTGTTGTGGCCAGCGAATCTGAGATTTCATCGAACGAAAGTTCACTTGTTTGACTGACTGTGCAAGCGAAACTGCTGCCAAAATCAGGCCAGCGAATCTGTGCTTGCTCGTCAGCGAAACTGTTTGACTGTCTAGCGAATCTGTCACCAGCGAATCTGCCAGCGAATCTGCTGTGTTATTCGAGCGAATCTAGCCAGCGAAACTGTTTGTTCTCAGCGAAACTATTATCTGTTCAAAGTTATGACTTCATCAACACTTAATATGAATGATCTGGACAGCGTTCAACCTAACAGGCCACCGAGGCTTGTTAGTGGTGAAAACTTTGAAGATTGGAAAAGATGTTTAAAAGCGTTCTTCTACTACACGGACTACAACCAATGGGAATCTATAGTAAATGGCCCGCACGTGCCAACAACTGTTGAAGGAACCGTCACCTCAGTAAACACAGACCCAACTACTTTTACTGAAACAGATATCAAGTTACTGGATCGTGACAAGAAGGCATTAGGGGCACTGATACTTTGCTTACATCAGGACATCTTCAACCGGTTTGCAGAACACACAACTGCAAAGAGTCTGTATGATGCATTGTGTGAATTTTATGATGGCAATGAAGATCTGAAACTGGATAGAAAAGCTCAGGCTGAAAAGGAATTCAACTCTTTTGTGGGATATTCACAAGAGAACTTGACTGATATTACAAATAGATTCCTATCTGTGTCAAGTAATCTGAAGAAATATGATGAAAAGCTGGGCAATCACGAACAAGTTGCAAAATTGTTAGATTCTCTTCCTCCTCAATGGAGCCTTCAAATCAAGCTGCTGAAACAAGAGAGAAACTTTCCTGACTACAAATTGATGGACGTCATCAACAAGCTGAAGTCTTTTGACCTTGACGTGAAAAGAAGAGAATATAATCAGTCAATGATGGTTCCAAACATTCCTTCTCAAAATGCTGCACTTATCTCATCCGCTGCAAACTCTTATGTCTATAGTGCTGCATCTAGAGGACCATCAAGTCATGCGTCTGCTAAATCTGCTGGTGTTCCTTCAAATGTTGGTTCAAGCTCGAATGCGTCTGTCACCACCCAGATTCCGTCAGATACTATGGCCTTATTTGGGATGTTTGTCCACAGTTATGAAGCTCTTGTTGCAGGTGAGTTAAAAGGGAAAGGTATGACTGTAGAAGATATGTATCAGGTGGACCCTGATGATTTGGAGGAAACATATATTCAATGGCAGATGGCTATGCTCACTCTTCGTGCCAGACGATTCATGGAAAGAACTGGCAGAAGAAACTTTGGAAATCAAGGACAGAATGCTAAGCTGGGTTATGACAAGGGAAAGTTACGATGCTATAACTGCAAACAACTGGGCCACTTCAAGAGAGAATGCCCATTACCAATCGTTACTGAGCCAGTTAACTCTGCAAATCCAAGATCTGCTCCAATTCAAGAAAAGGTTGAGGAAGCAAAGTCAAAGAATGAAACTGCACTGCTCACCAACTTTGACTGGAGTGCAGAAATTGAAGAAACCAAGGAGGAGATTAACCATGCCCTTGTTGCTGAAATTACTGAGTTTGATGACAATGATATAAATCTCTTTGATCCGTTCAAAGAATTTTTTGGAAATGAAGAGGAAGAGAAAGTGGAGGATGCTGTTAAAGTTCAATCAGGTGTTATTGCTCAAGGACATCTGAATCATTCAGGGTTAGTTTGTGAAGCCGCTGTTAATGAAGTAAAGCATGAGGAGGAGTCTAAGGCTAGCTTGGAAGAAATGATTGAAAAGGCAAGGCTGGATGCAGTTGATGAATTCAAAAGAAGCACTCCCTACTGTCAATGTGATCGTGCTCTGGCCGTCGAAAAACTGGTAATCGGTCTTCCTTACGATGTTATTGAAGATATGTGCTCATCTGCTTGCAAAATTCGTTTAATTGGCATATACAAAGCAAATAAATTGTTAATGTCAAACGAAAACGAATTAAAAAGAACCATCAAAGAACTTAAATTAAGTGAATCAAAATATTTTGTTAAGTTAAGAGAAGCTTTAAAGGAAAATGAACACTTAAAAAGAACTCTTTTAGAAAAGAACTGTGAAATTAACTACTTGACTGAGCAAGTTACACTTGCTGAATTTGAAGCAAGAAAACTTAAAAACAAATTGCAGCAGTGGACCATATCTGGTATGAAAAGGGAGGAACTGTGCAAGAATCAAAGGGGGGCCAGGGTCAAGACAGGTTTGGGTTTTAGTAAAAATGAAACATATGCATATCCTCCACCCAGTACTTTCTGTTATTCTCCTACACCTATTCCTCATCCCTCAAATGAGTTAATTCAAGAGATTATGCAGAACGATACTGACAGTTCCATTGCAGGTTTGAGTGAAGTAAACCTTAAGGAAGTTAGAGAGGAGTACGCGTATGGTGGGAGTGTTGGGCTTGGTTGTTCTGGCAGTAGTGATTGCAGTAGTTCTGATTCCAAGAAGTCTTTTGAAGACATTTGTTTAGATAATCCTGTTTGTAGTAATGTGTCATATTCAGACAATTTCATGTTTAATAGTAATTTAGGGTGCTCCACTTCAAACCCTAATGTGTTGAATGATGCTGATTTGATTAATAATGTGTGTGTGAATGACAAAGACAAACTTTCAGGTCAAGTCTCTGAAAGTCAAACCAAAACAAACTGCTTTCAAAAGTTTTTCACTCACCAAATTCCAACATTCACACCTGTGAGAATTTCAAAACCAAAAGAGAAGGAATCATCTTTTTCATACATTCTTAAACCAAAACCTGAATCTGATACAGTTAAAGTCACAACAGGTAAGTTAAAAGAACTCTATGACACTTACAGTGACTGCAACTCACAACTGTCTGAATGTGATGAGGAGATTGAAATGGATAAAATTCCTGTTAACAGAGTTCCCAAAGCTGGTTTTAAATCTCACTGCTTTAAATGCGGAAATACTGGTCACACTGTCAAGCAATGCTCCAAATTAATCCGAAATAGTCCAAAGCAAAAATCTATCAGAAAAAGATTAAACTCTTTTGTAAATAATTTCTTTTGTAATACTGCATCTGCTTCACCACCCAGGTACACAAAGACTTGGGTGCCTATTGCAAAGGTCTAACTTTTCTTTTCTTTTAATAAATGTCAGGAACATTCAAATGCCGTTGTAAATAGTCATTGGCATATTGACAGCGGATGTTCCAGACATATGACAGGATTGAAGGATCTTCTTACTAACTATAGGATCATAAATGGAGGTTATGTTGCTTTTGCGGGAGATAAGAAAGGTGGGAAGATGATTGGTCAAGGAGAAGTCTCAAATGGCTCACTTACTTTGGAAGACGTTAACTATGTTCCTGAACTGGCATTCAATCTTCTGAGTGTATCACAAATCTGTGATAAGAATATTCCTGTGATGTTTCTTCCAAATGAATGCCTGTTCTTGAAGCCAGAGTTTACCATTCCTGAAGATATGGTGATCATGCGAGCTCCGAGACGAAATGATACCTATATGCTGAATATGGGATCAACAGAATCAAACTCCACCGTGACATGTCTTCTGTCTAAAGCATCATCCTTTGAATCATTTTTGTGGCATAAACGTTTAGGACACATCAATTTTAAAATTCTGAATAAATTGGTTAAGAACAATTTGGTTAGGGGTTTACCACAAAAGGATTTTTCTGTGGTCGAGAAATGCATGGCGTGTGCTAGAGGAAAACAGCACAAAAAGCCACATAAACTCAAAATTACAAATACTATCTCAGAACCCCTCGAATTGTTACATACTGATTTATTCGGTCCAATAAGTGTCAAATCTATTGCTAAAAAGTCTTATTGCTTGGTTGTCACAGATGATTACTCTAGGTACACCTGGGTGAGATTCATGGCAAACAAGAGTGAGACTGCCGAGGAATTGATGAAGCTGATACCTCTAATCGAGGTTCTTGGAAAGAAGAAGGTTCAAGCCATCAGAAGCGATAACGGAACTGAATTCAGAAACCACATCTTCAACTCCTTCTGTGAACAACGGGGTACTCTCAGACAGTTTAGCGCTGCCCGAACACCACAACAAAATGGTGTTGCTGAAAGAAAGAACCGAACTCTTGTGGAGGCCGCTAGAACTATGCTGATCGAGTCAAAACTTCCAATTATTTTCTGGGCTGAAGCGGTTAATTGTGCAGCTTATGTTCTTAACAGGGTACTGATTGTCAAAGAAAAGATGAAGACTTCATACCAACTGTTTCGAGGGATTAAGCCGCTGATTGATTTTCTACGCCCCTTTGGATGTTCTTGCACTCTTTTGAATACTCAAGATCAAAAGACGAAGTTTGGTGCTGTCTCTGATGAATGCTTCTTTGTGGGATACTCGACCACACAAAAGGCGTATCGTGTTTACAACAAGCGAACGCGGATTGTGCAAGAGTCCTACTATGTTGATTGGCAAGAATCAAACACTACCAGTATTGGTAGTGAACCAGCTTGGTTTTATGATTCCACCACCATTTTCAAATCATTTAATCTTCCTGACTCTGACAATGACGACATTATTCCACACACATCGGTTTCTATTTTCAATCATACACCTACACCATCAAAATCACAACCTTCCACATCCGCCACACAACTACCTCCCACTACATTTGACATCCCATCACCTCCACCAAATATTCCACCACCTCAAACTGTTCAAACTTCTCCATCAGATATTCCATCCACATCCACTACCATCCCATCACCTACACCTCCACAACCATCAAATCAAACACACTCAAACGATCAAAATCCTTTACTACTCAACACTGACTTCAAAACCCTGAAAAACCATCCTCACGATTATATCATTGGATCTATTACCGATGGTGTGCGAACCCGGAGTTAGAGCGGTTTGATTAATGAATGTCTTTATGCTGCCTTTCTGTCCCAAGTTGTTCCAAAGAATTATAAACAGGCACTTGAAGATCCGAGTTGGGTGGATGCCATGCAAATGGAACTACAGCAATTCAGGAAGCTCAAAGTTTGGGAACTGGTTGATCTTCCTCCGAACAAGTGCCCAATCGGCACTAAATGGGTTTTTCGGAACAAGCCAGATGATCGTGGTGTGGTAATTAGAAATAAAGCGAGACTGGTTGTTCAAGGATTTGCTCAAGAGGAGGGAATTGACTATACCGAAGTTTTTGCTCCAGTCGCTCGCCTGGAAGCCATCAGAATCTTTCTTGCTCATGCCGCTAACAAAAAATTTAAGGTTTATCAGATGGATGTGAAATGTGCATTTCTATACGGAGACATCGATGAGGAGATCTACGTATGTCAACCACCAGGCTTCGAGGATCCTGATTTCCCGTCAAAGGTTTACAAGCTTGATAAATCGTTGTATGGGTTGCATCAAGCTCCAAGGATCTGGTATGAAACTCTGACACAGTATCTCCTCAGTAAGGGTTTCTCACGTGGGAGTATAGATATGACATTATTCAAGAAGGAGGTGGATGGCGAGCTGCTAATCGTTCAAGTGTATGTTGATGATATCATTTTTGGTTCGACAAATGAAGGGTTGTGTAGAGAATTTGAGAAGGTGATGATGGATCGTTTTGAGATGACTATAATGGGGGAGATGTTTTTCTTCTTGGGGCTGCAAGTGGAGCAAAAGCCTGATGGAATTCTAATCCACCAAGAGAAATATATTAAGGAAATCCTCACAAAGTTTGGCATGGATGACTCTTCTCCTGAACTGATTCCTTTTACAGCTCAAACATGCCTTACTTCTGATGATAATGGGAATCCTGTGGATGCTCATCGGTATCGCTCGATGATCGGATCTCTCATGTATCTGACTGCAAGCCGTCCAGATATTACATTTGCCGTGTGTTACTGTGCTCGTTTCCAAGCCAATCCAAAAGAATCACATGAAAAAGCTGTTAAACGCATTTTTTGCTACCTAAAGCGTTCCTCTCGTTTGGGACTTTGGTACCCAAAAGGTGGGAACTTTGATTTACATGCTTTTTCTGATAGTGATTATGCTGGTTGCAGGATTAACAGGAAATCAGTCACTGGTGGATGTCAATACCTTGGAGAATGTCTTGTTTCATGGCAAAGCAAGAAGCAAACAACTGTCTCCCTGTCCACAGGAGAAGCAGAATACATAGCTGCGTCAAGTTGCTGTTGCCAGGTGCTGTGGATTCAACATCAGATGATGGATTATGGCATCAACTTTCTTCACACGCCACTCTTTTGTGACAATGAAGCTGCTGTTGGAATCGCCAAGAATCCCATTCATCACACTCGAACCAAGCACATTGAAACAAGAATTCATGCAATCCGGGATGCACAGGAAAAGGGGTTTATTGATATTATTCCTATCGAAACTAGAAAGCAAAATGCTGATTTTTTCACGAAAACTTTTGATAAACCACGTTTTTATGAACTGATCTCCATGCTTGGACTTATATCCTTTTGAAAACCTTTTTCTGTGAGAATCCTTTTGTAAATATGTAAATAATCTGGTCTTTGTAAATAATCTGGTCTTTATCTTCTTTGAAAAATCCGTGGGTCACTCGATTCATTGCTCCGTTACTTTATTTTATTTTATCTTCTTTTAATTTTCCTTTACTTTTGTATATATATATATATATATATATATATATATATATATATTAAGAAAATCTGAAAAACAAAAATTTCTTATTAGACGGCTATTATATAGAAATTTTGGGGGAGATATAAAAGATTAACTATTTATAGTTTTTCAAATTTTGCTATTTCAGGATCTCCGTTTTGATTGATGTTGAAGAGTCGTTGAAGGAGGTCAGAAGCATTGCGTTTGGGATATGTCAGATAGGCTCAGCCCGAAAACGAAGTAAACAGTGATTGTGCAGCCAAACATAACGCTCAAGATCTCGACAACAAGGATTATCTCCTTGACGTGATTGGATTGCACAAAGATAATGGTTCTGTCAAAAATGGGTTGAGAGCGTCAAATCTTTGTTTTGATTTCCCCAAACATCCCAAATCACCCTCGCCCTATCCCCGAATCGAGTTTCTAGTATGCAAAACAAATAAAATAAAAAGCTGCTAGTGATGCTCTTCGGAAATGCCTCTGAGTGAGTTACTCGTTAACTCCTCAGAACGTTTTGAGTCAAGTGCTTAACTCCTCTGCTATACGGAAGTATTGACCTGGAGTTGGTGGATCTTCTCTGCTATACGAAAGTATTGACCTGAAGATTCACCGAGCATGCTCAAATGTTTATCTCCTCTGTTATACGTCGGTATAGACCTGGAGCTCTAGACTATTTGAGTTACCCAAATAATAAGTCGCATTGTATTCAAAAGAATCAATTGCTGACAAGCTCCACTCACAAAGAAAAGATGCAAAAAATGCACAAGTGTCAAAAGAAGCTAATGCATCGGTCAACATTCAAAAGTTGATCATTGAAATTCAAGCAAAGTCAATAGTATTGCTCAGATATACCCTGATGACAGAACTTGTTCTTTTTACCTAGATGTCTGTGGGGACCATGTTGTCTGAGTTTCTTCAATCAAACCGAAAACATGATAAAAGAAGCTGCTGATCTCTTGTTGAAAGGACTAAGGCATGGGTTTAAATGGACAAACATATCTGCAATCCCGCCAATCGATGATTCTCCGGATTCTACTCAAAAACATCATGAAGAATATATATCCTTTCTAGCGCTTAAAACCGTCTCTTGTTATTCTATTTTTATTTTATTTTATTTTATTTTAAATTTTAGGATTATATGTGTATATGTTTATTTTTGGAGCGTTGATATCGTGGGACGTTTTTCACGGATTTACAAAGTCTTTAAAATTTTTAAGAAAATCCAAAAATATTTTTTGTTGTTTGTCTAGCGAATCTATAGCGAACCTACAGGTTCGCTGGGTCCCTAAGGTTCGCCCGGAATGTCTTTGATTCGCTGACATGAAACATCCTTGTTTATGTGTCAGCGAACCTGCTAGCGAACCAGTCGGAGGCCTTGACTTTTGGTCTTCCGGCGAACCTAAGATTCGCTGGTCTGTCTGCCAGCGAACCTATGGATGTATATATATACAGTGACAGCGAAATTCTCTCACTTTTTCGCTGATCTACTGTACTGTAGCAGACCTTTTTCAATTTCAAACCGACCAACGTTCGATTCTCGCTATTTCCGGTCTTTTCCACACATTAAACACCATCTTATTGTCCGGTATGTGTTCGATTTCATCTTAATCAATGTTTTAACCCCTTAATCGCATCATAAACCTGTTGAATCTGTCGGACTACGATTGTGTGTCGATTAAAAGGCTATTTCTGTGTTAGTTGTTAGGGTTTTACTCCATAACTGCCTCGATTAACTGTTATGATTACTTGTCTGTTGCTTTGTATGGTAGTTTATGATGGTCTGTATGTGATTTTGGCCATTTTTCAAAAACTAGGGTTTCCAGCGAACCTAAGTGTTCGTCTGGCGAATCTGAACGAAAGTTCAAAACTTCGAGCGAACCTATGTCGTTATGCTGCCCGCGCAACAACATAGATTCGCCCGACTGTTTCTAGCGAACCTATACATTCGCTCGACCACAATGACTGATTTTTCATGTCAGCGAATCTATAGGTTCTGGTGCCAAAATCTCAGGTTCGCTATACTAGCGAATCTATTAACTGTTTTTCAAATCTTCATTTCTGATCAATCTCCGTTCATTTTTCAGGCAAAATGTCGACATTATTCTTCGAGAAGAAGCACAACATGTGTGCTTTACTCGACGAAAACCATGAAAAAGCCGGGAGCTATAGAGACGCAATCAAATGGCTGAAGTCGTCACATATACATTATGCCATCTCTCACTCACCAACTATATATGAGACGTACGTTCGGGATTTCTGGAGAACCGCAATTTTGAACGTGTCGGTACAACCGTCACGTATTTGTGCCAATGTTGGTGGTCATGACTTGGCGTTCACAGAGGCTGATCTAGCCAGGATTCTTAGATTAGAAGAGGATGTTGGTGATGAGGTTAGTATGACAGCGGAAGAGGTGTATGGGGCTTTCCGGACTGCTGGGTATGAGGGTCCGATGCCCGGAGAGAAGAAAATGGAGTTTGTGAAGTCGTACCTGATCCAGGAGTGGAGGTACATTTCACATGTGTTCATTATGTGCCTGGATCACCGGAAAGGAGGTACGGACGGGCTGAACTTGGACTGGGCTCGAGCTATGATGCTGTTTTGCCGAGGGCAAAAAGCAAATCTTACGAAGCTAATTTTCATCTACATGCTCGAGAACATCCATGCCAGCAAAGGGGCCAAATGGTTAATGTATCCCAGATTCATTCAGATGATTCTGAATGATAAACTACCAAATCTGCCGGTGGAGGGTGCAGAATTGAAAATCTGGGATATGCATTCAAGGATCTTCAAGGATTGCAAATCGGTGAGGTCGGACTGTGTGGGCAGGACTGCTTATTTATGGGAGAACATGTATACGGCTAAAAGATGGGTCTATATTCAGAGGTTGATTGAGTCGGAGAGGAAAAGAGGCGGAGAGAATATAGAGGTGATTGAGAAAAGGATAAAGAAGAGGAAAGCCTATGCCAAAGAGAAAGATTATTCATTTGATAGGGAGGTTGATGAAATTCAGGACGAGATTGATGCTGGAAGGGAACTGAGAACGAAAAGGAAGGCTGATACACACACGGAAGCATCAAAGAAAGCTAGGCATGATACCGGGGGTACATCGGGTGGATCAACTGATGAATTAAAGGGTGTTGTTAAGAGACTGGAAGCAGAATTGGTTGAGCTAAAAGGTAAACATGAAGAACTTGAAAAGCAGGATGCAGAGAAATCGACGGTGATATATGAGATGGGTCGGATGATGAAGGACCAGCAATGTCTGTTGGTTAGAATCTTCAAAGAGTTGAATAGTTTGAAGGAGAATGATGGAACTGAGCCGGCAATGACAGAGGCTGAACTGAACTCCTTAACGGATATTGCAAATTATCCGTTAATGGATGTTGATTTTGGTAATAAAGGAAAGGGAAAAGCCGTGGAGGAAGAGTTTGATGAAGAGATGGGAATTGATTTAGATGTGTTCGAAGGAGAAGAAGTGGTGGGTGGATCTGGTGTGGATTATACTTTGGTAGATGAACCTGATACTGATATTGATGCAGAAAGTGAGGAAGATTTGGATGACGAGCCGGAAATATACAAAGTTGAGGAAAAAGGGATGAGCTATCAGTTCGAGCATGCTGAATTAGACAAATCTGAATGGTTCAGAAAAGAAGAAGAAGCTGTACCTGAAGTGCCGATATTCCAACACTTAGATGAACCCAACACCAAACAGCAAGATAGACAGATCATAGCATGGAAATACAACTGTTTGGTGGAGGCGTATATGATTAAAAGGAGGGGTGGTGACATTACGTATGTCAAGAACCGAAAGCACTTCGCCACCTTTCCTCGTTGGGACTTGCGTAGGCTTGCAGAGCTACCACTATTAGAGAAAGAGGATAGCGGGAGAGCTTGTGCGTTTGAAGCTACAATTCAGGAGGCTGCAAAGTCAGATTTCGTTAATTTTGGATACCAAAAGCCTAGGAGGATGAGGCAGAAGGTGGACAAACATTGGGTATCGTGGAAGGGCAAAATTGTTTTGAAGATTGCTGCACCGAAAGTGATGACAAGGGTCAGGGTCCCAGACACACAGCCACCCCGACTGCAGGAGTTTCTTAAATGGTTTTATGATAACAGTACGGGTGAAGCTGTTATCCGTCTTCAAGGGGAAGACCGTCCTGAAATTCGTTTGTTTGATCCTATGGAGGTCTTCTCCTTCTGTGATGAGGATCTGAAGGTGCTATGTGAGAACAGGATTAAGCACGGGGCTGGAGATGACACTGCTGCTGAAGCGAACCTGTTCGTAAAGGTCGCAAATAAAGCCCGGGGAATTCGTGCTGAGCTGAAGGCTGTGAATGAGAGGTTGAGGAGGTCGGATGATCTGAAAATGGAGATGGATGACCTGACAAGACAACTCGATCAAACTATCGAACAAAGGTTTGAGAAACCAGTTGAAGTTATAGACTTGGAAGTTGTAAGCGAGGAGCCAACTGCAAAGAAACAGGCGGAAACGACAGTTCATCTTGAGCCTGATACAGAGGTCGCAGATACTGAGTTCGTAGATTCAATGCTAAATTTGAGTGAAGATGAGGCCGGAACTGAAGACTTTACAAATCCAATGGCCGGGATCAAAGAAAGGGCAGGAGCTTTTATCGAACAACTTTGAAGCCTTAAAAGTCGGAGCTAATCAGAAGACTTCCCCAGGTGAGGTCCAACCTAGGGGGAGTATTGATAGTCACTATGTATAGGTTGGACTCACCGGCTTGTCGGTGTTACTTTTGTATGTAATTGTTTAACCTGTATTTGTACTAGTGCTAGCGAACCTACGGGCGAATCTATAGATTCGCCCGCAGGTTATCATGTCTTTTGTATTTAGGTGTCGACTGGGCGAACCTATGTGCCCAGCGAACCTGTGTTGGTTCGCTGGATAGATTCGCTAGAGCGAATCTATCAGCGAACCTAACACTACTATATATTGTAACCTTATCTTCACATTTATACAACTTTTGCACATCTTTTACCAAGACTATTTCTCACTGATTTGTGTTGTGTAATCGTTCCATTGAGGTGCTAGGAGCTTATTTTACTTATCATTGTAGCTTATTTACCTCGATTGTGTGTTGGATCTTGTTATTGGGTTGTTTGGACTTTTTACACTTTGTTCTTCAAGTATTTGACATATTTGGGTTAAACAAGTCAACAAAGCACTGAAATCACGATCATTATGGACCTACATAACTCCACTCAACCTATTGATTATGAATTTTTAAATATATGAACCTAGTATTTCCACAAAAAGCATAAAAATTGAAGAAAAATCTTTTTGTCAAGAAAATTACTTTTCATAAGGTAAGACCCAAGGAAGTGATTTAAAGAATAAAAAGTGTTAAAAAGAGTATTTTGTAAGCTAATCGTTTATTCATCGGTTTCACGCGCGTTAAAGTACGAAAACGACCGAAGGACTATAAAACTAAAATATTAAGTTTGTAACTGCTTAGTTACTATATAAATAGGTTGAAAATTAAGTTTCACTATTTATTGGGTCATGAGTTATTTTATACAAATTATTTATGTTTAAACTACATTAACCGACTAACTTCTTAAATAAAATATAGTAATTTTTAGAAAAATCTAAGAATTATAGAAAATAAATTTTTACAGTAGCATATGACCTCTTAACAAATGGGTACAATTATATTAAAGTATTTTGACTTAAACCTAAAACGTAACTTAACGCACGGTATCGCACTATACTCGGTAAACCAGTGGAAACTAACTTTCATTAATCTAATACTTAGATATATTTTTTATCAGTAGATTCAAACCTAAAAGGCTAGACCTACCATAAATATAAAGTATAGTACTTATTAATATCAAACATTAGTTAAAAACCCAACTTTAGTACGAATTTGACGATTTAACAAAGTCTAGGGTGTGACACCCCACTCGATGGCGGAAACACCGGGTTGCCATAGAAATTGGATATCAATAGTAAACAAAGCACATGGTAATAATTAATGAAGTCTAATAATGGATAATAAGTTTGGAACAAGAGTCTTAAATAGAAACGACAAATCGTAACAAAACCGAAACAGTAAATCTAGATGATCAAGGAAGCTTAGAAGCTTATGAACCCAGAAGCTTAGAAGCTCCGAAAAGAGCATCTTGCTACATTGATTGACAAGGATATGTCAAATATATCCACAAGGATTGGATATTCAAAGATACTCTTATGAACACATTAATGTTGTCAAGATATTCAAAGATACTCTGATGACATAACATATCCACAAGGATATGTCAAATCATTAGAAAAGGTAAAAGTAGTTGCCTTCACCAAAATGGTAATATTCTCTGCACAAAGGAAACCAAGAGCCACATGCTCCCCAAAATAGTCACATCGAGCTGGGAAGCCTTGGTTATTTAACCAATACTTCTTCACAATTCTTGGAATTCAATCTACACGATTCTTACACTCATTCAACACCTTCCTCATCCCTATAACACATGTTTCTTCATAGATTTGAGTACTCTTCATCTCTCTCCATGCAGCTTCTTGCTATTGGATTATCATTTGTTGAGGAAGCAACTCTCAAGTTTTTGAAGCATCACACAACTCTCAAGTTTTTGAAGCATCACACATCTCTCAAGTAGTCGGTTGGTAACCCAAATGCAGGTCCGAAAACACGAGGTTGGCGTTGCTGTAACCCGACCCGTTTTTGAGACATCTAGAATAGACTGTTGGAATTTTCAACCTTTGGGTTGCAGGGTTTTATGACAATCTAGTTGTCATGAATTGCAAGACTCTTGCAATCCTTTTATCTACAAAGATAACAACAAAAAAACGCAGCAAAAAGTTGAGTTCGAATCAACACCCAAAACGCATCAGCTAGATATTGTGCAGCAACCACAAACAATCTTGATTATCTCTCGTACACTGCATCTCCTACGGTTTCTTTTCAGGCAAGTGTCCAAGTCCGCTTCTTTCGTCCGGTGTACCCTGGGAACAGACGACGAATCTGTTTAAGGGAATTGTGTCAAACACAAGCCCGAATCGTTCTTTCTTTATTTATGTTTTGTAGGGCTCTTCGGAAGCATTGTTTCTCTTCTGAAGCACTTTCTGTTTCTCTTTGGAAGCATTTTTGTTTTATATTAAGACACCAAACGTGTAAAAGACTCAAGTCAAGTAGTTTCATTGAAGTTTGCTAACAACTACGGTTTGTATCATACATAATGTGTTCCTTATTGTACACAACATTGTACTAGTGAATTTCCCATGTATAACGAGATTATCGTTATAATATTAAGTTGATTAATAAAAGTAAACTTATTTCCAACAAACTTAAACATATTTTATGAAAAGTTTTTGATACAATTTTAAAACCTTTATCAAGGATTTGGTTCACAAAAGATTAAAATATAAAATTATTTGAGATTTTAGTTAAAATCCATTAAATATATTTTATTGGAAAATAATGTGTATTAGTACAAATTTGTGTTTGGATTCCATATAGATTGGAGTACAATCTTAAATTGTAACTTTCTTAGTACAATTCAAATGGTTCAATTTAATTAGATTGAATAAAAAAATGATTGCTAATTGTGTATCTTCTAACAAGAGTGTTAGAATTGGTTTAGTTAAGAAACCCATATGACAAAAACGTTTGGATATATGTTTGATTTTCTAACAAGAGTGTTGAAATCGGTTAGTGTATAAACCACGTGACATTAACGTTTGGTTAACGTCTAATTCTCTAACATGTGCGTTAGAACCCGATTGATTATCTAGCATGAATGTTGGATATTATTTTGGTACTGGTTAAAAACATTTTGTGTAAATGTCTTTTCATACCTAACAAAAGTTTTAGTGATTACTAATTACATGACACCATGTGTGTTTTATAAAGAATGTTGTGTGTAAAAGTTTAACCATCTAACGTGTATGTTAGAGATGGCTCACATTTCTATAAGCATTTAGTAATAATAACTTTTAACAGTTATGAATGAAATGAACCATTATTTGAGTCATTAAATATGAGAGATGGTTTATGTGTCCATAACCATCTACTCTTCTAATATTTTGCTAAGACATTACACCACACAACGCCACTTGTCAACACCACAGCCTCTCTCAACAATTTCGCGGATCCAACCTGGTTGACCCGTTTTTCTCGGATCCTATATAATATTTTTTCCCCATTTTTCCTTTCACCAAACCCTAATGCCGCCTCCTTCACCATCTTCTCTATCAAGTTTTCCATTTGTTTCTCCTCTGCCGTTTCTTTCAACTGATGTTCGCTTCTTCATCGTTCTCCTCTATCCACCCCGTAGATCCATCTCCGGCGACTCTCTCTCACACAGATTCTTCTCTTCTCAATCGGTACAGTTTTTTTTTCCTTTTTTCTTATTTAAACCGGTTATAAACTGAAATTCATATACGCTCCTATCACACGGTAATCGTTTTGATTTGATTGTGAAGTTGTTTTGTCTGTATATGATGAAGTTTAGGTTGATTGAATTTAGATTTTTTTGTACACCAGTTGAAAATACTTTCCAGATTCTTTCAGTTCTCATCAATTATATAACAAACATAATTATTGTTGTGTTTTCCTTATACTAATTCAAGTTTCTTTCATTTTGCTCCTTTATCTTCATTATATTGTTCGATTGCTGATGGGTTGTCTTCTGATTCGGCGGTAAACGTGAGTCAAGTTGTTGTTTTTGGTTTGCCTTTTCTACTTTTGTTGTTATTAGTTAACTTTGTTTTGCCTATTTGATTGTTGATTTCGAGTTGCTGTGTAATGTTAGGTTTATTCTAGGTTTGTTCTTCTACATATGCAAGATATGTTAACTAAAACCTTTAAGACATAATAAAGAATTGAAGCAGAAGAAAAATGTTACACTTCAAAGCTACTATCTTGCAAGAAACATGTATGCAAGAGGCCGTAATATTCGTCTACTTGAAGAATCCGATCTCAAACCAGGATTCAAATTTCTCAAGGTATGACTAATGATTAATGATTCAACCCGTTAGTTTCGTTTTATCATGTTCTGTAACATGATTGGGCAAATATGTTTTCTTATTTTGGAGAAGAAGCAGCTTCAAAGTGTTAGTGTTGATCTTTTATGATTAGTGGTAGATGTGAAAGCTTGTGATAATATGATGATGTTTATGTTTCTTTATAAATTATAATGAATCACGTGAAATATTAATAATGTTGGTTAAAATCCTCAAATGTTATTGTTGTAGTGGGTTATCAATGTGTCACCAGGTGAACTGATGGAGAGGGTGGAAGGGGTACGGTTGGTGTTGGTGGTGAGTTTGAGGATGATGTGTTGAGGTTGATAGGGGATTTGGTAGTGGTAAGAAGATGAGGATTGGTGATAGTGATGATGTGATGGAGGGGTACGCGTATTGTTCCGCATTTGGTTTGGGTCGGAAATCGCTTTTGGGTTAGTGGTTAATATGGTTTTATATGTTTTTAGATGTATACAATTTGATAATACTTGATTAAAAAAAGGTTATAACTTGTAAGAAATAAACTTAAGTGAAAAGTTTTATTGTCTTTAGTTGTGATTGTTGCAACTTGCAAGTTTGTTTATAGTTTATATTGGCTAAAAATGAAAGAAATTTAAGGCTAATGTTATCGGTATAAGTTATTGCATGGTAACATTACTAGCAACCTTTTGTTTTGTTCAAATGCCAGTGTAATAACATACTTTTGGATATTTTCATGTATATATTAAATGCTTACAATGGCAATTAGATTGGTGTGTTATAGAGATGCGGTTTATGCAATTAACATGTCTGAAGGTTAAATAATGGTCGGATAAATTGTGATATTGTGTACTCTCTTTCATAATTTTAGGCATTTTAGCAGATAGAAGCCAATCATTAAAAGCAAGGGCGTAAAGCTACAAAATTCTCCTTGAAAAAATTAACAGTCCACAGTTATGGTCCTATCATTTGTCACAGCATTTTGATCTTGAGAGGTTCATACATGTTTTAGCATTCGTAAATTTCTATCAAATTAGTTATCTTCTTGCACCTTTTTACAAAGTTGTAATTTGTATTATCATTTCAATATAAAATTTTATAAATTTTTTTTACCGTTCAACCCGTGTGTTCACACGGGTGTTAACCTAGTTTAGATATAATGAGTTTCAATGGTTATGAATATCATGAATAATGATTTAAGTAATTAACATGTGATAGGATGTTTCATTATATAAATTGGAAAGTTTGAAAGGTTTGTTTTAATCGTTTATCTTCTAACATGTGTGTTAGAAACGGTTTGTTGCGATGAGCAACATATATAAAACGACTCTATAATCGCTATTTTCTAACAAGTGTGTTAGATTGCATTTATGGTATTCACCATACGTTTTATGTAAATATGTGCATTTATTGGTATTCACCATACGTTTTATGTAAATGTGTGCATTTATTGGTATTCACCATACGTTTTATGTAAATGTGCAGGTTTCTAACATGCTTGTTAGATCCTGTTTATTTATCTTACAAGAGTGTTAGATATTATTGAAGTAATATGGTTATAAATGTTTTATGTAAACATTTGGTTGAAATTGTGAGACAGTTATGTTTATAAAATAATTACGTATTTGGAGATGTTTGTGTAAACATTGCATTTCTAACATGAGGGTTAGAAATAATTTCATAATCTCAATTTGTTATTACGTTTTGTGTAAACGTACAACTTCAAATCAATATGTATATATATATATATAAAGTTGGAGTTTGAAACCTATATTTTTTTGGAATCAAATGATAAATAAAAGTAGTCTGGGCTTTGTAATTATATTATAACAATAGTTTTGCATAACCTATGAACACACTTTTTCTTTTGAAATAAATAGTCATTAACAACCTTATGTTGAACATATTGTATTGTCCAGATCTGTTACTTGAGATTAGCAAAGATTTAAACAACATAAATTAAGTGACAGTTCAAGAGCATAGTTTCAAAAAAATGAGACAAGGATATGATGACATGAGATTATACTAAGGGAGTACCTCTAGAAAATGCCAAATAAAGATGTCATTGGATTCAATCCAAGAATGTACTAAATGATACGAATCATTGCTTGTCATGGATAGTTATTATTCCAGCAGCTCTCATGCTATTGGAACCATAGTTGATGGGATGTATCGACTAACTCTAATGGAGTATGTGTCACTAAAGGTGATTGTCAAATCAAACGATGAAAGTGTTGAAGATTGCAACACAATATGATTTTATTCGTTAGAAATCATTTATATATCCGATTAAATTATGATGAACAAAAGTCTTGTTTTTGATTAATTTGTTTCGATGTTGTATAACTGATGTGTTCAATATCTTAGGATAACACTTGCAGTTAATACAATGAAGTAAATCGAAATATATGTGACATGCATAATAAGTTAATGTCCATTTAAACAGATAGTGCAAGAAGCACAACAACAACTTGTAGGTTGTTATCATGACTAACGATGTAGTCATAAGTAAGATATCAAATATGAAGACACACACAAACATATATATATATATATATATATATATAGGGGAAGGTTCATGCGAGAAGAGTAAATATTGCGAGAGTGTAAGAAATTACTAAATTCTTCATTTTTTCAATAAAAAAACTTTTTTAACATGTAGAAAATGATTAAATTGCAATATTTATTCATCAAATTTGATATTCAAAAAATAAAATTTGATAAATTTCGTTTATTTGTTAAACTTACACATGTTGAAGTCATATATAGGTCATGTTACTTACACATAACTTACACGTGTGTAGGTAAACTTAAAACGCTAAAAATACATACGAAAAAAAAAATTTAATGTTTTTTTTTTAGTTTATAGCTTACTCATTTGTGTGTAGGAAAGTGATTAAAAAAAATTAAACCATTACCAAGTTTTTTTAGTGATTTAGATTTCTTCTTTTCCTTCTTGCAATATATGACTCTTCTCAAATGAACTTAATCCTATATATATTATCGTGGAAATTTACTTGGTGTAAATTGTTACGCATGATTGAAATATACTCTCATAAATCAAAACGGACTCATGCATGATATGTAATTTATCATGGGAAATGAAGTACATGTAGATGCGTCTATCATCTTCAATGTTGACTTAACTATATAGAAGACTTGATCTTCATGTGAGATAATATACTAGGTATACATATTTTCAAATCAACAATGAAGATATGAAAATCGCATAAGAGAATCTGTGAATTCCATGTTATTGTTATTAGTCTAGTATGACTATATTTCAACATAACAGTGAACCATTCGTTGGTGGTAAGTTATTCTCCAAAGTGACTCTAAATAAGACTTTGTTAAAATCTTTATAGAGCCAGTGGTGAAGCGCTAGATATCAAGCGCATAGATGTCATATTCTTAAATGAGTGATGAAGTTTTGGATGTTTGAGTAACATACATATGAGACATTCTCAAATACTGCAGATTTGAGATGATGATTTGTCTAAACCGTGAAATGAAACTCTTGTTGGAATGTATATGATGCTGGTTCTTAAGGTTGTGAAAAATTACAATGATGCATCTTCTGTTCACTTGCTAGAGTATTGTAGTCTAAAGCATGCTAGACTAGTACTAATTAATTATAGTGTTCCATGGAGACTAATTAACGTGAAACATTCACATACATATCACAAGAATTAGTTGCATAAACAAATCAAATGATGACTTTCATTCTATATAAGGAAATGATATAACTTGAAGAGAACTCAAGTCTCTAGGTTTATCCTAGATGAGAAACTTAGATTTAAGTTTCAGATGGTTAATGAAAAAAAATTATTGCCCAACTATAAAGTTCATGACTAGGGCATGTGTTGCTATAGTTAACTCAAAAGCTCATCTAAAACTTTGTAGTTTGCTTTAGTTAACTCAAAAGCTCATCTAAGCTTTGTAGTTAGTAATTAAGCATTCATGAACTCCATGATACAATGACAGGGTCTTGATCAAATCATGATCATCAGCTTGGTGTCATAAGTAAAGTCACACAACTTGATCAAATGGCAAGAAATATGCGGGAGAAGCCATTTAAGAAACAATTCTTTCAAAGTAGTGAAAATGATAATTGATCCGAAAGTTGTATGATGTTAACCAATACCACTTAAATGCGGGTTTACTTGCATTTGATATAAGAATGTCAAATGTTTAGCAATAAGGATTTTGTAATCCAAGCTAATACTGAAAACATGCGGATGCCAATTGGTAGTTTAATGATCTAGTGACCAAAGGCGTAGTGAAGATTTGTTCACTTAAATTACATATTGGTGGTCACTGAAATTGCATATTGGCATAGTGAAGATGTGTGCACTTATTGCATATTGATGTTCACTTAAATTGCATATTGTAATTTTAAAACCAAACACTAAAACTAATGGCCTAAAGTTATAGTCTTTAAAGTGACAATATGCAAGGTTAACTTAAGAGTTAAACCACATACTGACCAATCTAGATTGTAAACAAGTGTGACTTGACGAAATCAAATAAAATAGCTTGGATCCAAGAACCTAAGGGTTGATGCGAGATTGAGTTGTGGAATTGGATTAAAGCCCATGAAAAGCTAAGTTTATATGGAGGAAACCTAACTCAGTTGACTAGAGATCCCAAGATCCGAGTTCAATAGGGCAACCTACTTGTATGAATTGGCAAGGACACTGTTGGAGGGGGGGGGGATTTACTTAGAAATAAGAGTTAATTGATAAAACCCCCGCGTCTTTTAAAAGGGAGTCTACTACAAGGATCTAGTAAGCTCCCTAGTCCATTGCTAAAAGTGACAGATACAAGCTAAGCCTATAGCTTTAAATGATTCAAACTAACGTAGTCACACATAAAGAATCAACTATGTGAGAGAGAAGTAGGGTCGCTTCGAAGGGTATTGTTGGGCATAATACTTAATGCCTCTCGCAGAACCAGGCACATGTTCATGACCATAACGAATAAACTATGAGGACTTGACTTTGTCAGTGAGTGTTTTGTGTGAAGCGTATTGTGGCCTACACAAAGGACATACGAATTCAAAGACATCACGCTCTACTCAGAGCCAGTAGACTAAGTGTGTTTCATGAACGAATGTTCAAAGGGTAACACCTAACTATCGTATGCAAGATTCAACTGCTGAAATTTTATCGGAATGATGCTTGTATTTGTGATTGACCTCTATTTATGTGGGGGATTGTTGGATATTTTGTGTAAATGAGAGGTCAACTCTCAAATAGTCAGTTGGTAACCCGAATGCAGGTCCGAAAACACAAGGTAACCCGAATGCAAGTAGTTTCATTGAATTTTGCTAATAACTACGGTTTGTATCATATATAATGTGTTCCTTATTGTACACAACATTGTACTAGTGAATTTCCCATGTATAACGAGATTATCGTTATAATATTAAGTTGATTATTTTAATAAAAGTAAACTTATTTCCAACAATGATATCATAACAAGCTCTCATTTATTGAACGAGTAAAGTATCTTCATGTTGCTATTACACCGCGTGAGCTGTCTACGGCTAACTGTTCGGTTTTCTACCACCAGTTCCTCTAAACTCTTTATCTATTATTTATATACCTATAATCATAATGTATATACTCTTATGGGATACATTACTAAGGTTGAGCGTCAAAGGGTGATCCAAGGACCTCGTTCTATAGCCCCTTCTAAGGAGCTCTTTTGTCTTTGTAGGAACGAATTAAGAAGGTAACAAAGTAAGAAGACTAACACCCTCGGAGCGTTGGACCTAATATCACGTTATATTCTTGTTGTTTCAACATTTGACATTTGGCCTGTATGAATCATTTGTTTCCACCGTTTCACCATCTCATTTGAAACAAAGCAATTTTTCTAAAAATCGAACAAGATATTGGTTTGTATGTTTTTTTATAATTTAAAGAATTTGTTTTATTTAAATTCTGTATGCGGGGTCAGTCTTGAATTATTTGGTGTCTAGTGCTAACTATAAAAAAGCCCTCTTATTGTGTCTTAGCGGGTTTTAGGGGCAGCACCCCTATTAGCGGGGTCCAAGGGGTAGATCCCCTTGTCGGGGTTAAGCTTGGAACATTTTATATTTTTGTGATTTATTTTTTTTATTAAAAAATGAATTTAATTTTTTTCTGAAATTATTTGTGCTTTTATTCTTTTAGGCTTTTAATATAGGGTCAAATGATACGATTTCAACACCACCAACAAGATGTCAACCGTAGTTTGTTTAACTGTGTTTTGATGTCTTTTCAAATTCGAAAGACTTTCTGTTAGAACCTAACCTATTGATATAAGACCAAATATTACTAACTATTTTTTTAGTTTTTATAAATTACTTTTTATATTTAATTTTTTTTAATAAATTTTATGCCCCTGGATTTGAAATTTTAAATCATGTTTTCTTTCGACCTCTGACTTGTATTCTCTTTATGAGTTTTTATAAATCCATCAATTTTCAATATAAAATAACATTTTACAATTTAATTGGATCTGGTTATTTTGAACTTTTAAAATGACAAAAAGGCTTTTATTTTACTTTTATGCATTCATAAATCCACTAAGTTATGACTATTTTTGTAACTTATTACATGTATAATATAAATTAAATTTTTTTTTGATGCCCCATAAGCAACGGTGCCTCCTGAGTAATGGTGCCTAGGTGGTCGCTGACCTTACCCTTGTCGAGGGTCAGCTATATATTGCTTTGTGTTTGAATCATTTGAGAAATGTTTCAAGCCTGGAATAGCTGGTATTAGTTCGCTACCTAAATCTATAAAAATACAGTTTATGTTAGTCTTATGGTATGTACACAAAGATTTATTTATACACTTCTCAACGTTCAAAATAAATATGAATCTTGATTACAACTTATCACACACTAGCAACAACTCCCCTGTTTTTATTAAAATAGTGTTTAGAGAAAAATTATGAGAAACTGTTTGGATCCAAGTTTGTAGTTGTTTTATAAATGTTATGATTAGTGATGTAGAAACTCACTAATTGTTCATTTATCATGATGATTTCATGATGAACAATAACTTGAACAAGGATGCAAAATAAGATTGTTAGGTTGTGTATGTTGGATTATGAATCTCCGACACTCAATTAATAACGTTAATGTTAATACACGATTCAACAAGGTACACTTTGGTGGACATAAATAAATAAGTATTTAATTAGTTATATACGTGACATGAAGTTAGATAGATATGAGATGAACTATTTGAGAAACAATTATTAACTATTTAAACAATTAAATAATAAAATGGGCAAATTGTAATTCGGAGTAATTATAAGTATTTGTGAAATGATTATATTAATTAATGGTTAATGTGTATTATTTATCCTTATAAATAATAACTTAATTAATCAAAACTAGAACCCTCGTTTTGACACAAGGAGTCGCCACCCCCTCCCTTTCGTCTCGGTTGACGGTAACAACCACAACAGCAGTCGCCGCCACTGCCGGTTCTTGGTATGTGGATTGGAGCCTGATCGTGTCGTGGTTTACTATTGGAACCCCTTGTCTCATCCATAGTGTGAATCCTAGGTATTCGTCACGGTATAGTCCTAAATCCCATGTGGTTTTGTTAATTGTTTTGTATTTGGATCATTGGCGGGTGTTCTCTTAGGTTTTGATCATCATAAATCGCTTCCGTTGTCAATTAATATGAAATATTAATAATTATGATTATAAAACTGAATTTAAAAAATTAAATAATACCTAGGAATCCCAATAGTGGTATCAGAGCCACTTATGGAAACAATTAAATGTTAACTTTGTTGATGTAAGTTTTATTTTGTCAAAAAGTTTTGTTTTGACAAAAAATCATTCCTTTATGATTAATAAATGTGATTGTGTATCAGTTTTATCAAAAAGTTTTATTTTATCAAAACCCTTGTGTTTGTTATGGTTGTGAATTTCCACCACAAAAGCTAATCTAAACATTTAAAAAAAAACTTCTTTTGAAAAAGTGATAAGTCCATAAGCACTTTTAACAAACAAAACACTTTTGGATTAAATAAGCAATCAGAAACACCAAAGTCTAGAGAGTACTTGTTTTACAAAATCCATTTCATTAAAAAAAAAAAAGTTCTATCATGTCCTCTCCTTGCTACAAACCTAAATCAATGTCTTCTAAACTCTTCTCTTCACTTCCCCTGACATCAAACCTAACAACAAGCAGATCCACGCCTACACCTCCTCCACCCCTCCTGCCACACCACTAAAGCCTCAGGATTTTGATGATAAATAAAAGTTTATAAATTTCTTGCATGTTCCATAGGTATTTGCAAATAAATCAATATCATTACTTTTAAGTTATGTAAATTTTAGTGCACACCATATAATTATATAATTTTCTGTTATACAATCTCCTATAATGTATAACCTGGAATATGTATTTTTTTATATAAGTTTCTCTGAAACGTTAGATTTATTCATTTTTTCATAATTACATACGTGTAATACACATGTATTAAACTAGTATAAATAAATAAATGAAACTCTCTAACGCTATTTCACTCATCCATCAGTCGCTCACGCACACACTCACCCCCCCCTTTCCTGAGTTTCCTCTAATCGATTTCAATTGCAGACACGAAGTTTTAATCGCTCACGCAGTCATCACGATTCAACCATTCAGGTTCGTATCTCATTACCTATTGTTATTTTGATTAGTGTTTGATTTTATATCTATGATTTAATAAAACTACTTATTTAGCTTGTCGGTCATGGTTGGATTGTTTTTGTAGATGTTAGTTGGCTTTTTTTTGTTGCATTTTTCGTATAAAATGAGCTGTATTTTAGCAGTGTGTTTTTTCGGCTTAAATTTGGCAACAAAGCTCCGAGGTTCTTTCAGCAGTTTGTTATTTGGCCAAGGAGCACTTTTTTGGGGTCGGTCGAAATGGGGCTAAAATTCCCAAACCGCTAAACCAAAATGGTAGCAATGATTTGGTTTGGTTTTTTTTATTTGAACAGTTCGGTTTTAATTTTTAGCATTAAAAAACCGTTAGTAATGATTTGGTTACAGATTTGCCTAAAAACTTGCTATGAGCAAGTACGATGTAAATATCAATGTTTTTAGGATCGGATCGGGCAGTGAATCGGTCGTCTTACTGGTTCACTGGTTGGACCGGTTGGATCGGTTTTAAACAATATAAATAATATATATATATATATATATATATTTTAAAGTATTAAAATTTCAAATATAAGTTAGACTCTCAAACACAAGTATTTTAAGTTCTAAAACCATAAAAAAAACATATTAATTAGGGGTGTAAACGAGCCGAGCTACTCGCAAGCTACTCGAGATCGGATCGATAAAAAGCTCGAACGAGCCGAGCTTTTTCGAGCTCGAGCTCGAGCCCGAGCCTAAGAAAAAGGCTCATTAAGCTATCGAGCCCGAGCTCGAGCTTTACACCTCGAGCTCGAGCCGGCTCGCGAGCCTTATCGAGCTTTTCATTTATATGTTTTTTTATTTATTTTATAAATATATATTATTATTAGAGTAAATTTCGGTTTTCATCCCTGTGGTTTGGGCTTTGTAACGGTTTTCATCCAAAACTTAAAAAATGCTCAATATAACCATTGTGGTTCCAGATTTGTCCCAATTAGATCCAAACCTCTAACACCGTCAAGTTTAACCGTTAGTCAGCCCTTACTTGCCCCTCACGTGAGGGGCATTTTTGTCACTTAACCCCACTATTTGCATAGGTTTCTTGGTTGATATAGGGGTGTTAAAAAAGCTCGCAGCTCGAGGCTTGCTCGAAGCTCGCTCGAAAAAAGCTCGAGAAAAGCTCGACTCGAAAAAAGCTCGGTTGTAAACGAGCTGGCTCGGCTCGACTCGAATTGAATCAAGCCGAGCTCGAGCTAGGCCTGGCTCGGCTCGTGAGCTCGCGAGCCAGCTCGAAATATACTTTATATATATATATATATATTAGTTTTAGTAAAATGTATTAATTTTAAAAAATAGGTGGGAGGTGGTTAAAATGTTAAAATTTTAAATTAATTAATTCACAACATATAAAAATATGAAACAAAAACATAAATTATACATATAAGTATGTTAATTCTTTATGTTTTATTTATTATTAAAAAATAAAAAAAATTAAGAAATTAAAAAAAAAAGCTAACGAGCCGGCTCGATTGGGCTCGAGCATTTAACGAGCCGAGCTCGAGCTCGACTTTTCAGCTTGATAAGAAAAACGAGCCGAGCCGAGCTGGCTTGTTTAATATCGAGCTCGAGCTCGAGCCCAGCCAAGCTCGGCTCGGCTCGGCTCGATAACAGCCCTAGGTTGATATCTGCAAATGGTGGAGTTAAATGACAAAAATGCCCCTCACATGAGATGCAAGTGAGGGCTGAGTAACGGTTAAACTTGACGGTGTTAGAGGTTTGGATCTAATTGGGCAAATCTGAAACCACAATGGTTATATTGAGCATTTTTTAAGTTTTGGATGAAAACCGTTACAAAGCCCAAACCACAGGGACGAAAACCGTAATTTATTCTTATTATTATTAGTTAAAATATGTATAAATTATGATTAAAAATATATAATATGTATCTTGTTATGTATAAAATATATATAACTAAAAGTTTATATAAAATTAAATATAAAAAATTAAAAAATATATATAAAATTAAATATAAATATTTAAAATTAAAATATTAAATCACCAAACGAGTCGAGCCCGAGCCGAGCTCGAGCTTGAGAAGTTTGTGACGAGCTCGAGCTCGAGCTTTGAAATTAAAACTTGAATCGAGCCGAGCTCGAGCTCGAGCCTCGTTAAACTTAAACGAGCCGAGCTCGAGCCTAGACGAGCTCGGGCTCGGCTCGGCTCGTTTACACCCCTATTTGTTTAACATGATTAATAATATTAATCATGTTAAACAAACATTTAAGTTTAATACTATTAATTTAAACAAAGATAATATAATTTTAAAGACACAACCAACTTAAAGAAAATAAAAAAAATCAATTTTCCGATCCGATCCAACCGGTCGACCGGTTCGAACCGTCCGAGTCATTGTGCTAAAAACAAACATATATGGACCGGTTCGTTGTCGTCTCCAAATTCCGATTCAACCGGTTCAACTGGCCGAACCAAACCGAGTCTGAAAACATTGGTAAATATCATTGAAAATCAAAATGTTACAATTAAAAAAAACTAAAAACCTTGAAAACAGAAAAAGATACGACCTTACTTAAAACCCTTTGATTGGTATTGCAGTTTGAAATCACTAAACCCTCACCCAACTTTGGTTTTTTTGTCGCAGCCAAAAATGAGGTTGGAAGATGAAGTAGTGATAGCTTCTTCCTCCATCGAAGCTGCAATTGGTTGCTGGGACCTTTGTACCGGCGCCGAACATCTCCGTTATCGCTCATGTGCATCTCCTTCTCACGGCCTTGTATCCGTCGCTGGACGCTTCCTTGCATCTTCTCAGCTTCGTGATTCTTCTGGTTCCATCCTCTTCTGGTCATGGAACAAGGTAATTAGTTCATTAGTTCCTTACTCAATCTTTTTTCCTGTTACATGTTGAACGATATGATAAACTCTCAAGTTTTCATTGCTGGATTGATTGATGTTAATGTTAATGTTAATGTTATTGTACTTCATGTATATACGAAACTAGTTAGTATCTGCGCTATGTTCGGGTAAATAACACCGAAGTGGAGATTTTAAGGATATTCACAAGGGCACAATGGTTTTAATTAGTTTTAAGATAAAACCGTAGTAAAACCGAAACACTATTTATTAAAAAAAAACTATTTTTTTAGTATAACAATATTATACTGAGATTAGAGAGAATTTAAATGTTTGATTTGATGGTGTAGTTGTTTTTAAAATATAATTTCGTATAATTATCAACTTTATTCGTAAGTTTTATTTTTATACTCAATGAAAAATAAACTGACTCATGCACATGGTTGAAAATGTAATTATTTTTAGTTTTTTCAAGATGTAATTATTATTGTGAAACAAACTCTTAAATGATGCCACATAAGCAAAACATTTTCAAACGATGTCACATGAGCAATTATGTTTTGGTTTATTATATAAGAGATTTGATGTGAAAAGTAAGCAAGCGTCCGCTTATATCATCATTTTTCCTGGTGCAGCCTCAGGTAGAAGTCAAGAGTTTTCCGGCTGAAGCAATCAATCCTCTTGCTTGTAATAGTGAGGGCACTTACATAGTTGGGGGTG
This sequence comes from Tagetes erecta, assembly GCA_030867185.1. NCBI lineage: Eukaryota > Viridiplantae > Streptophyta > Magnoliopsida > Asterales > Asteraceae > Tagetes > Tagetes erecta. The sequence continues at coordinate 16,235,038 of CM061490.1, forward strand.
GAGTTTCCGGTGATATTTACTTGTGGGAGGTGATTAATAATTTCATCTTGTTTTCAAATTTCAGGCTAAGGGCATAAAGTTATGTTTTGTTTTCTCATTTTGTGTTTTGTTTTTCGCTTGTCGAGTTTTATCTTGCGATTATTTTGAAGTTTGAGCTGTTTTGTATATTCTACATACACTTCTATTGTATGGAAAAGGTAATAAAATGTTAATTGGATTGGAAACCAAGTCTTTTTTATATTAAGGCTACATATTTTTTCCATATCTAATGACAATTTTTAAACACTTTTCTCTTATTATTTAGCATGCACATTTTTCTTAAACTTTTGTTATCTGATAATGCCTTAATACTAGATTTAATATATTATAGGTTGCAACCGGTAGATTGCTAAAGAAGTGGCATGGTCACTATAGGGCTGTTACATGCTTGGTGTTTTCTATGGATCAGTCACTTCTGATTTCTGGGGCGGAGGATGGATCTGTTCGAGTTTGGTCGCTTTTGATGTATTATTCACTTACCCATTTCTTTATGCATGAACTGATCTATTTTTAGGGGTTATGAAAATGAGCTATTATTTAGTTTCTTTGAAATTTTTTATTAGGATATTTGATGAGGAACGGCAACAGAGATCAGGGCATCTTTACGAGTATAGTTTCTCTGAGCATGCTTTGCCTGTAACTGATATTGTTACAGGCTATGGAGGATCTAATGCAATTATATTGTCTGCTTCACAGGATCGTACTTGCAAGGTAAGAATCTCTCGGTCCTTAAATCATCTCTCAGCTTGCGTGCTAAACACTACTGAAGTACTGATTATTATTCAAAATCATCCATTAGTGGTTTAACTTTTTTTAAATTGGTTTTATTATGGTTGTATTGTTGGCACCCTTTTACACTACAACATGAATATACAACTTGAAACATGAACTGTCTTTTAGCTGCATGAATTGTCAATCTATTGCGTAAAATCATGGCCTTTCTCTGAGTATGTTTTACTGATTATTTGATGCCGTTACAGTAGAGGTGACAGTTTCAACCATGGACTTTTGAACATGTAGTTTCAGGTTATGTTTTATCTTGGCCAAATTTATCTCAGGTGTATTTTTAGTGAACCCAACTATGTTAAATTACTATACTTTAAGAAACATGTAAATCTGTAATAACAATCTTGTGTTATCGTTTTAACACAAATTGTTAAGAAGAAAATTTAAACAGTTGGACAAAACACTGTTTTAGGCCAACACGAGTTGGCCATGCTCGTTTTGATCTGCACCCAGAATTATTATTTTTATTTGTTACCATGTTTAGTTTTGCTTTTTCAGTTTGTAGGATCGCTAAATGGTTGTTAAAGATATCATTGCATTAGCATAACATTCATCATTGCAGGTATGGAGCCTTGCGAGGGGAACTTTGTTGAGAAATATCGTGTTCCCCTCAGTGATTGATGCAGTTGCATTAGATCCTGGGGAGCATGTTTTCTATGCTGGTGGTAGAGATGGCAAGATATACATCGCAGAACTCAATTCTCTAGGCAAATCCAACAACAACTACGGGTTGCATATCATTGGTACATTGTCTGATCAAAGGTAAGTGAACTCGTTATTATGAAGGTTTGCTATTCTATTATCTTCAAAGGCATACCCGTTTGAGTAATCAAACGTTTTCATCATGATGATCCATTTGCTGCAAATATGGACTTTTTTATTCTCTAATGAACACTTGAATATTATGGTTATTTTCTATTATTAATAATTTGTTAATTTGCTTGCCATTATTACAAAACTTGAACACATGGTATGCAACTATAGAGTTAATGTGTCATTTAGCGAGTAAATCATGAAAAACTGTTGTTGCTCATATGCATGACTGAGGAAGAGAGCGTCTAATATTGAATTTGCAAAAGTGCCCAAAAAAATCTATGGGCAGTTTTACTTAGATTGACAGTTTATCGTCCATTCGGAAGACATATTTTGCTGAGATTATAATGGTCTAGGAAAAGAGGAATTTTATGTTCTATTGGTGGGGTGTCTGATGTTATAAATTTATGATTTATGAGTTTTTATTTGGATGAATTTTAAGAATTTCTTCTATGTGATTAAGTTATTATGTGAATATTATCATTGTCGTTGTAACAGTAAGGCTATTTGCTCTTTGGCTTTTGCACTGGATGGAGTTCAGTTGGTTGCTGGATCAGAGGATGGCTTCGTTCGAGTCTGGGACACTAAAACTCATAATATTGTACGTGTTTTCAAACATGCAAAAGGTATAATCTAATTTTATTAATTCATTTCCTTAAAATTCTTGCATTTTATCTTTATTCATTACATTAACAATAATACCATGGTTTAAAAAAAGGCTTTTCACAGAGCCCATCAGCAATCAGCTCAAATGTCAGCTTGTTTTTAACCTTAATACAATTTATGCTTGTGTTTAAATGTACTTACCCCAAAAGTATAGCCTCGGAAGGTTGGTAGTAAATTAAATAAAGATTGTATTTTTGACCGACCTTCTTTCGAATTGGCAGAACTAGGTGGTCATTTATTCCCAATGACTCCATACATGTATTCTACTGTGTGTGTGTGTGTAATCTTCTGGTGTGCGTTTCAGGTCCTGTGAACAATATACTTGTTATTAAACAACCACCGGCTCTTTACCCTCGAACTTTAGCAAATAATCAAGGTTTAATGACAAGAAAGCAGGTGTCATTGCCACCACCACTTGAGAAGTTCACATCAATTGATGAAAACTCGGATCTTAGCATCTACATCACTTCTCAGCCTGAATATCACCCGCCTTGTGACATGATCTACACCACTATTGATTCCATGAACAAGCAGATCAATGAACTTCAGGTATGTGCTTTCTCTATGAATGCATAGATGTGTACACTGTACACGAACCAAGCCCAAGCTCAACTAAGCTTGAACTCAACTCGTTTCGTGCTATATATCTAAAGCTTGAGCTTGGCTTGAGATTAGTTTGTTATTTATTTAATTATTTTTGTTATGTTTGTGTGTGTGTATATTTTGGGTTGAGAATTTAAGAAGGCTAAAAAGAATCTTTTAGACACAATGCAAGTAAAAAAAATTGTCTTGCGCCCGTCGTCCTTAAAATTTTAAAAATTAACGTGTTATTGTGTTTTTTACAAATTTATGACACAATGACGATAAAAAGAAGCCATAATGAAAACATTAATATTTTTTATTTTTCGTTTAATTTTTTTAAGGAGGACGATTATGAATGTTGTAAATAGTTGACAGTTTGACCTTTTTGCCTGCCATTTGACCCGTTGAAACAAAAAATAGGGTGAATTTATATTTCTCGTCTTTTAGTTATATACCAATTAACTCATTATATACCAAGTTACTCATTTTGTTCTTAAACTGGGTGAATTATTATTTTGTTCATATATTGTAATGGTTTACGTCTTTTACACTATAATAAAGGACATGCTTTTTGTAATTTAGCGTAAAACTTAAAGGACAGGAAACTTTAGGTGTATTTAGGCAATAAAGCTCATCTCGGGCTATCACTTGGCTTCATGTCCGAACCTAAGGGTTTTACGTGACATGGTTAAAGGTTCATGTCTGGTTTTCCTTGAAATAGTGGGTTGACGAGTTTCGATTGCGGTCAACTTTGCCCGTAAAAAGGTTTGTGGTGAGCCTCCGCTGCGTTCACACTAATGGGAGCCCAATGCCAAAGAAAAACACTTATTGTTGTTAGAGGCGGGGTTTCAATCTTGGTCCTTGCGCCTTTGAGTGCATTGGCTATAGGTCGTTGCACCAACCACTATTCTAAGTAAATGAAGTGTATTGACAAAAAGTGAAAAATGATGTAAACTGTTATAATATATAAATATAAATAGAACCAAATTACTGATATAGAGACCTGATTTTGTTTTTTCTGACCTTGCTTTCAGCAACACAACTCATCTGGAGCTTCTGAAATGGAGATAGAAAGATTGAAACTTGATAACAAAAGGTCAATGCAAATGGTCCAACAGTGGAAGAAAATGTATGAAAATTTACATCAGTTTTGCGTTGGCGAGCTTTTGAATGGAGAAGGCGACACGACACGACCGTCAATTTGACCATTTAAGTTTTGGTATTCAATTATTTTAGGTTTCTTTTCTACTATTATAATTCTTGCATCTGATTAAACATATGTATTTTGGCATGGGGTTGGTTCAGTTTAAATAATATTAGTGATGCATTTTATTAAAAACAAATTACCTTTTTCGTCCTTTTATGTTAATATATATATTTTTTTTCAGATTATGTTCTTTAATTAAAAATATCAGAAAACATTTTTTTTCTACTTTCATAATTGTTGCCATATACAATCGCCTACGAAGACAGAAATCCGCCATCCAGTTATGTATTCTAATCGAATTCGATGTTGGAGTAAGCACAAATCTGTTGTATTTTGAGTTAGAAGCAAAACATATAGAGTTAAGTTTTTGCAGTTATCAAGTAGATAAGGGCTTTGTTTTTTTTGAATGGATACTGACTTTGATATTTGGAGTGCAGAAGTGATATAGTTTTGAAAACATGTGAACTGAGGAAATGTGAGTAGATTAGTTGGAGAAAATTGTTGTGAAATGATGGAAGATCACATTATGATGATGATAATAATAAGTATGATGATAAAGAAAGTGGATTGAAGTAGGGTTATTGGATTTTAATAATCCGAACTTTAATGAATTGGCCGATATTAATCCCAACTTTAAAAATTCTCTCTAACAGTCCCAACTTGTAATTTATTTTCCTCTATCGAGCCTTTTATAAGTGTGACATAAAAATGGTTGGGTAAGGTTTAATGAGACACAAAAATGGTCTGGTGGGTTTTTTGAGTATCCGTTATAAAAGGCTCGATGGAGGAAAATAAATTACAAGTTGGGACTGTTAGAGGGAATTTTTAAAGTTGGGATTAATATCGACCAATTCATTAAAGTTCGGATTATTAAAATCCAATAACCCATTGAAATATGAAAATGATGGTGGTGGTGTTGTTGAGTTGATGGGTGATGATGAGGAAAGATGGATAAGTAAAGTTTGAGTGATTTCTTTTAAAATTGAACTTTTAAGTTAGTTACATAAATGGTATCTGGTATCTGGAAAGATAAAATGTTATACATGATACATCTTAATCCTAAAATATAATGTTTCTTAGATCAAAGGACGTAAACTGTTACAAAACTTAAACATAAAAGATGTTTTCTATTAGTTTTTTTTATTAAATGACAAAATCTGTGTTAGAACATATAGATTAGCATTTTTAGTTTATCTTTGTATTTTGTCTTTTGTATATAGTCTAGGGATTTCTTATGTAATTGTTTCTAGCTAGTTGGTATTGGTCTATAAATAGTGCGTGTATCTCTTTAGAAGATAACTTTTTCTTCACGATTGTAATCGCTATTTTTGATCAATACAAGAGAATTTATGAGTATTTTGTGATTGTTTTAGATCGAATCATAATTGTGTTGTGTGGAATTGTCTCCTGTTGATCATATCGTTTTGTTGCAGACTGTAGATCTAAATCCTGCCCTATCAATTGGTACCAGAGCGTCTGGCTCAGATCTGAACCGTGTTCATCACAACAAGCACTGTTTGATCGGAAATCTGCATCAGATCGAAGTTTTTTATCAGATCAATTGAATCGAAGTTGTGTTTCATCATCATACACACAAATCGAAGCTCAATTGAGAAGAAGTTCTAGCAAAAAGTGAGAAAATCATCAGATCTAAGAGTTTTTAGAGTTTATAAACTATTGAACTGAAAATCTCTTCATCAATAACAATTATGATAAGAATTGGTGAAACTTGTGATTAAGGATCATTGATCTAATCATTATTCAGCTATCCAGAAGAAAATTCATCGAAAACAACATCAAACTCATTGAATCAGAAATCTAAATGGCTATGAATCTTCCGTTTTGGATATGAGAATGTGAAAAAATTCAGAAAATTTGTCTAAGTGTTCATCCGTTTGACAACTGTTCGTCCGTTTGAGAACTGTTCACCTGTTTGAGTACCGTTTAAACGTTTAAGTTAGGACTTAGTGAAAAATAGTGATTCATACGTGTGTTGTTAGTCAGTTTGACAACTATTCATCCGTTCAAGTTCAAAATTATTCTAAGTCATTTTCTGTCCGTTTCACATTTTCTGTCCGTTTCACAACACTTATCAAGTTTCTGTCCGTTTCATCCATTTCACTAAGAATTTTCTAAGTGTTTTTGTCCGTTATATACAAATTCCATCCGTTTTATTAGAATTTTCTAAGTCTCTATCTGTTTCATATATTTTTTTTGTCCGTTTTACTCTTTATTTTAAGTAATTTTTCGTCTTTCACGTACTTTGTTTATCTTTCAAAAATTAAAAATATCAAAAATATTTGTTTCATTCATACATCATGGCACTTGATGATTCTGAGAAGAGTGTTCCAAAGCTGAAAAATCGATCAGATTTCAAAAACTGGACAATTCGTTTAAAGCTCCATTTATTCCGACTTATGAAAATCTATAGAAAATGGTCCATTTATTCATATTCAATCAGTTGGTCTAGATAGGAATGTTGTTGCTTACACTAAAGAGTCAACTGAACCATATCTAGAAGATGATTTGGAAGGAGAAGACTTGAAGAAAGTAAAGAATGATATCAAAGCATACTCACTTATGTGCAAAGGCTTACCTCTTCAAGTATTAACCATTCTTGAAAATTATCAAATATGATATACTCTTTATAAGGCACTTAAAGTAATCTGTGATGGAGGGGAAGAACTGCAATCTTTGAAGAAGCAAAAGTTGAAGATACAACTTGAATTATTTAAGCATATATCAGGAGAATCTGTACATCAAATGATGAACCATTTAATGCAATTAACACAAGAAATGTCAACTGCTGGAATTAAGAATGATTTGAAGGATCTGAATGATTGATTGTTGAATGCTTTACTATCAAGCTAGAAGCACACAGTTACGTTACTGAAACATACTGAGAAATTTCCTATGGACATGGACATGGACATGCTCATTACCAAAATCGAATCTGTGGAGATCGGTGAGAGTTCAAGGAACAATGGTCATGATGTATCGTCATCTCAGTATAAATTTGTGACTTCACCAGCAAACAAAAAGTGACAATGCATTTCTTGTTCAAAAGAAAAAAGTGAGTGAAGATGGAGATTTATTCGTAGGAGCTGGTTTCTTTGCTGAATCGCTTTACTCAAATGCACAATCTACACAATCAACAAACAAGTCATAGTCTACTCAATCTCAATCTACTCAATCTGTGAAATCAAACCAAAATCAGTCTGATAATCCTACTCAAAAACTCTGTGAATTCTTGCAAAGTGAATGATGTTATTAACATTTTATTGTAGGATGATGAAACAAAGAATGCTTTTACTGCTTTTATGGCAAGTTTTCAAGCATATCAAGGCAGTCATCTTACTAATTTAGATTTTATTTTACAGGATTTATTTGAGATGGATCCGAATAAAAGAGTTGGATCTCAATTGGCAAATGGTGATGGTGGCATATAGAACTCAAAGGCATGCATACGTAAACCGGAATTTTAAAGCAGTGCAAACAAATCTGTTGGATTTGACAAATCAAAATCAAGATGCTTTAACTGTAATAGTTATGGTCATTTCTCAAGAGAATGCAAAGCTCCAAAGCAACATCAACCGAGAGGACAATCAAATTCAAGCAATTTTTCACATCAAGCAAGCGCAAGCAACACAAACTTTCAACCAAGACCTCAACAAACATTTCAAAGACAATATCAAAGTCTACCTATGTCTGATGTCAAAGAAGAAACAAAGGTGGAAGTTCCAAGCAAGGCACTAGTTGTAAGCATTAATGATGGATACGACTGGAGTGTATATAAACCGTGAGGGGCGAAGCTCGAGGGCGTTACGGCCACCAAAGCGGACAATATCATGGTGCGACGGGCTGGGATGTTACAGAGTTAATACATTGGGTATAAATAATAATTTATCCTTATCGTCTTCTAAATAGACGTTATTGGTCTAGAACTATTGTAGTTGTTTTAGTTTATGCAATGTTTCTTGCTAATTATGCACAATTAGATATATAATATATATTTACAATATATAGCTCGTGTCCAAGAGGAGATATTGAAATGAATTATACAAATATTTCAATTCTCTCAAGGTATAAAAGGTATAAGTTTATAATATATTAACCTATAAAAAGGAGGTCTGGTTAGTCTTTATCTGCAGGGAATGTAACAGAACACAATCATTGATATTGTCGTATGTACGTAAGGAGGCATTCGAAGTCTGAATTCATGAATACTTAGCTTAAAGAATTTCACATCGAAGATAGAGACTATAAGTTTAATTGGAAGACCATACAACATTTTTTAGCTTGAAGATTTGCACATTAAGAAATCAAGCGCCAAACCTGACTATAAAAGTTTGGAGAACATTCACAGAAAATTGAGACTATCAATTAAAAGATCCTTACTAAAATGAGGGGGAATATTATTCTTGTTGCACTCTTTTTCTCTTAGCTATGGTTTTATCCCAATGAGTTTCCTAGCAAGGTTTTTAACGAGACAACATTACCGATTCACAAGTATTAGTGGAAGAAAATACGCGTTGCACTCTTTTTCCCTTGGCTATGGTTTTATCCCATTAGGTTTTCCTAGCAAGGTTTTTAACGAGGCAACATCACCAAGCGTATTGAAAGAATCGTATACTATTTATTTTAGTACGTGGATAGTCAAGAGCGAGTATTATAAATATATTGTATTTATTAGTGACTATCCAAATTGCCAAGTCCCTTATCACATTTATGTTTGTACCAATGGTATAGCACTATATATAGTGCCCCTTGTATTTGGTATTATACACATGAATAAGAAACAAGATGCATTCTCTTATTCTCTCTCTCCTATATAACATACTAGTTTAGTGCCCGTGCTACGCTCGGGAACACAATTCAAGTGATGCTTTTAAGGATGTTCATGAATGTTCCATTTAGTTTTGAGACAAAACCGTGGTAAAACGGAACACATGAAATATTTTTAAAAATTAGATTTTTAGTATAGCAATATTATATACTCAAATTAAAGTGAATAAAGTGCTTAATATTATGGTGTAGTTTATTTTTTTTGAAAAAATCATATAAAAATGTTATGTATATTTATAAAACATTGAGGTCTTTTAATTGTATGTTATTATTAACTTTATCCATTTTTATAAGTTTCATTTTTAAACCCTATCAAATATAAACCGACTCATGTACACCCCTTGTAGTAAAGGGTTAAAAATATAAATACTCTTAAATTTTTCAGAATTCTTCAAAATATTAGGGATAAAAAATGTAATTAGTTTTATTATAATAAATTTTATATACATATTTTAAATTAAAAAATCATTATTGTGAGATAATCTCTCAAATAATGCCACATAAGCTAAAAGCTATGAAAAGATGCCACATATGATTTTTTTGTTTTGCTATATTATATAAGGATGCCCTCATATCTACATACATCATATATTAGTTGCTAGTAGGTCGTTGTTTTACAACACTTTGTACTTACATGGTACTTATTCCCCATCATCAAGCTAGAAAACAAAAACTATATCAAACTTGAAGTGGCATTTGCTGGAACGTAGCACACAGGTTATCCTATAGCATACAATAACATATGAGTCTAGTGTTAACAGATTACTCACATATATAACAAAAATGATACACATATTGTATTCTAGATACATCTTTATAACTTGAGAGAATGATAACCTATATGAAAAATGACATTTAACAATCGGTTGACTTTAAAAAAGTTAAGTAACTTGTTCTAACTTAACTCAATCTCATTCAAAACTTGCTTGATAGGTTACTAGATACAAGCAGTAAATATCATGAGAGATTTCTATAACCTAAAGATTTTTATACATCTTTATATTTTGTCGCAAACTGCAACCACACCCTCAAGTAACTTTTTGCCATGGTAAGGTAAGATGATAATAGGTATTTTGCAATCTTTTACTCAAATAAACCCTAAAATCACAAAATTCAAAGATTCAATACAACCAAAACTCAATCTCATTCAACACTTGTAAAACGAAAACTAACTTTGACAGAAACTGAGAAACTCTGTCCGGAAAACCTTAACAAAAATTGAGAAACCTTGATGTGATGAGACATCGAACGGAATTGATTTATCATCGCCACCATCAACCATTGAGATTAACCACCAACAAATCTATGATAAACGACGACACAGATTAGAGGTCCCTGCCACCATCCACTAGTGGCGCAATCGGTGGAGGCGATGATAGGGGCGACACAATCAGTCATGTAAACGGTGGAAATGACGGTTTGATGCAAAAGCAAGTGACATGGTTTCTTTACATCCTTCTATTTCTCTCTTTATGTAACTCCTTCAAAGTACAAACACGCGTTTCACAACAAAAGCCAGATGTTAGGTATGCAAATTTACAACAATAGCCCTAACTACTTTTCATTAACTTTTGTTTTCAATAAAGTAAAATATAATAAAGGTATAAATCCTCACATTAAGCCACTTGTCACCACCACATTCATCCTCATTTTTTAAAACATGAAAATTTTTGGAAACATGTGGTCCAACATTTTTAATGTAATCATACTTTTAATTATGAGTATATTTTTATTATTGTCAATTTTTCATGTTAATATATTTTTGTTAATTTTTTTTATTCATATAATATACATCCAATTATGTATCTTTATTATATTTTATATATTAAAACATATAAATAAATTATATCGTTAAACCCCGTGAGTACCCACGGGTTCTAACCTAGTATAATATAAAGTGGTTATTTTTTTCACATGGTAAAATTTTAAAATAAAAAGGTTTTAAATCAAATACATGTTACAATAAAAAATCCCTAGGTATTATTAAACACTAAATCCATTAAACAAAATTTAATAATTCAACAAAGCAACTATAATGATGATCTAGTTGATAGCCTTTCATTTGTCACAATTTGAAATTGCAAACTTTTCAACTAGAGCCACTGAAAAGCCAATAAAATAGTAATAACATAGTGAAAATTCAGAGTTAAAACCCCAAAACAACCCGCTTTAAACATATTCTTCTATCTTCTTCTTCATATAACAACCACCATTGTTGGCTTCTTCTTGACACCGTCATGCTTTTGGTCGAAAAAAATCGAATCACATTTTTGTCTCTCTTCTAATCACTATAACTAGTATATTGTGCCAATATGAAAGGTCAAAATCATAAAGACTAACATAAGTATGTACCATGTTAACTGAAAGTTTTCTCCACCGGAGGGTCACTAGACCCTCCAGACCCCTCTTTGATTCCGTCCCTGTTCGGTGCCCCCCGCCAAGATAGTGCTCTAGGAGGTTGGCCAACCCGCCCTTGGCTAGGGCCGACCATAAAAGCACTAATGGGTTAATAGTTTATGAAGTTGTTCACCTAAGTAGGGCTTAAGGCCACAAAAATGATAGGTTCGTCCTTTTTGCGAACCCGATAAGAGAAAAGAGTAGTCTAGCCCTTTGACTATGAATTGATGGATAAAATACAACAAACCCAAATTTAAAAAATTAATGAATTAGATAGAAAGTTTGAGGATATATTTACGTATTATAAATTAATGAATTATATATGATTCTTGACGTATGAGATTTAACAGGGAAATATAAAACTAGAACTTAATCAGTGAAGCTGTCATTTTTCTATGCATGTTCTCACATCCTCAAATTACATTAATAGAATTTTACTATCAAACGTGTGACAAACCAGGATCGTAGTCATTAGTTACACCAAACGACACTATATAAATTTAAAACATACATGTCTCATTAAATGAGAAAAATACAATACATAGTTAACGTTTGAAACTTTTACAGAAGCATAAACGAAATTTAACTGACAATAAGTTTAATTTAAAGTAAAAGGACAAAAAAAAATGCGCCCGAAAGTTAAAGACATAGTTTAAACCAAGAAACATTTAAGATTTAAAGATCATGCCTTCATTCCATGGTCTAGCGTGTAGTATACCTTAGAGACCTGAGAAAATCATGTTAAAAAGTTTCAGCACAAAGGTTTATGAGTTCACAAAATACAAGTAAAACGCACAAATATGTTTCAAGCATAAAAGTAAATAAAGTGTATCATGTTGCTAATCTACGGTACATGCTACTAGTATCAAGGTATTCGATTAAAGCTGACGTTGTATTTTTAGTTTGCCCACACCATGTCCCAGTATAACATGCAACAAAGGGAAATACACCAATTCAACACTCATTCGACTTCCTGTCATGCTAACACGACTAGCCCGGGTGGGGATTATCAAACCCAGGGCCGAACCCCGTCATTTCGGTTAGGTGACTAAATTCTTGGATAGCTAAGCCCCTGACAATTGACACGCTAATGCCCAATGGCCCGTTCGCCAGCTTTAGCGTCGGGTCCCTCTTTTTAGATGTAGCTTGGTTTTTAAGATGTAGCTCATGAGAATGCAACAAATGCAAATCTCCCTCCTTGCTTGCAATACTTTCTTTTAGATGTAGCTAGTTTTAGGCCTAATTATAATTCTTTTAGTTTCACTTTTACTTTTAATTTTTACATACTATATCAAGATAGTATGATTTCCCAACACTATATCAAGATAGTATGATTTCTCAACACCATATCAAGATAGTGTTTTCAAGACATATATAAATTAGCACTATATTAAGATAGTGCATCTTAATCTCTCACAATAACAAGTGTGAGATTACATTATATATCATCACTTGTCCCAACCCAACACTATAATAATATAATGTGTTCACCATCATTAAATCAAGATAGTATGTTACCAACATTATATTAAGATAATGTTTTACAAATACTCATTTAAAGGTAACTGATTTAACATTGAAGTTTGACCATTTTGATCTTGCTAACACTCTTGATTTTGATCACTTGATTTGATCTTTATCTTTATCTCTCATAATGTTAGAATGTGAATAGAGAGAACCTTTTCTTGTTGTTCTTTAGAGTCAAAAGGTTGAATTGATTCATGTAGAGTTTTGCATTTATAGGTAAGATGACAAAACTTCCAAAACGCTCGAAGGTCATTCCAATCGACGTGAGTGTCTGCTTTGTACTTTGTCTTTTCAAATTTGAACGTTATGTTAAGTCACTTTCAACCTTTTTGCCTTTTGTTCCAGAGATGCTTTCCATATTACTGAACCGACTTTAGTCTTTAACTATATTTGGCAAGTCTTCATCTTCATTTCTTGATCTCCCCTTCACTTTTCTTGTTTTTGCTTTAATCACCATCATTTCTTTTTATAGGAGAATTGTGTCTCCAACATGTCATTAACTCATCCTTGGTCTCGAAAACAAAAAATGGTGGAGTCCATTTCAAGGTGGCATTATGGTGTATTTGGAGAGCTAGAAACGAGAAAATCTTCGAAGGTACTCATCCTTGCCTGGTGAAAACAGTGGAAGAAATAAAAGTGGTTAGTTTTTATAGATAATAAATAGAGCTAAGATTGGTTGGTTAGATTGGGAGGGTTGGAAGAGATTTCACTATATGGATCGTTTGTATATTGTTGTATTGGTTTCTAGATTCTTGTTAGTTTTAATAAAAGTATACCCGTCGTTAAAAAAACATATGTCATTAACTCAAACAATACTACAAGTGGAAGAACTCTTACAAGCCATTATATAATCTTTCTTCTAGACAATTTGACTTCTTTTTATGACTTGTAGCAAGTTTACTATATCATTTAACACTTGTTTATTTTACAAATCTTAATCCCATATTTTTAATCACATTTGTGTGCATATATTGTGACCACAATATAAAAATTCACTTTGGTAAGCAAACAACATAGTATGAGAATATTTCAATGTAGTAACTTACACAACTCATTCTCAATAATATTCTCATACCTATAAATAACAAGAGATAATACACAAGTGTTTAGTGACATGCATGTACCATATAGATTGTTATTATATTTGTTATTACAAAAATAAGATTAATTATTGTGGCCAATCCTGGTCCCAACAGAGGTGAAAGAGTTTGCTTATTCATGGATTGCAAATAGATCGAAATTAGCAACTTCGTCACAGGTGGTGAAATGGTGTAGTTTTAAATTTATGTTTTAGTTTATTTTATAACGTTGTAATTGGTATTTAATCTGGACCTTGCTAAACAGTTTGGTGAGAAATGAAATTTCTACTTGCCTTACAAAAAGAAAAAAAGTGTTATGCTTCAGAGTATTTTTAGGAGGGAAGTAGAAGAAAATGAATAGAAACAAGAAAGAGAGTTTAGGCTTAAACTCCATCATCTCAAAATTAGGAAGGATGACAATTAGGGCTGACATATCGTGTCAAACACGACATAATAAGACACGAACATGATAAACCCAAACAAAAACACGACACAATAACTTATCGTGTCATTTTTTTAAACACGAAAAAAGCAGGTTACACGATAAGACACAATAAAAACCCAGTTTCAAAACGGAGACAGGATGGAAAGACTTTCGCGATAAAATTTGCAACAAAAATTCGTAAGTCTTAAATATTGAATACGACTTAACATGATAATTCTTAAGACACAAAACAACAAAAGTCCATAAAAACAGTTTTTAACCATAATAACACTTGATAAACGAATTTTCAAAAAAAAATTAAAAGTTTATCAAAGTCCATAGGAGTCTTTCTACTCATCTCCATCAAAGTTCATCTCCACCTCCATACTCCATAACTTTTCCTTTAATTAAATATTAATAATTCACCTATCGTGTTAACACGTCTTTAACCTGTTAAGACACGATAATTAACATGCCTTTATTGTGTTAACCTATTAACGGTATTCATTAAGGTCAAACAAAACCTAATAGTTACACATCGTATCGTGTTATTATGTCTGTGTCAGAAATTAACATCCCTAATAACAATTAAAACCCGAAACATTTAACACGAGTATAAGATCGAGTAAACCGGACCGAGGTGGACATGAGAAATAAATAAGAGGAAAACTAAAAGAAAATCTTTCCTCTCTTCCTTACATTTTACACTCAAGAAGAGAGCGGTAGTGTAGAGACTAGAGACAGTTCATCACGCTTTATTGATGTTTTTCAGCTGCTTACACACATCGATTTGGATCCAATTCACTCAATCGTTTTCATTCATAGATCTGTCCTTTCATGGAGTACAGAAGAATCAAAGATCAGGTTCTAACTCGCTCACTTCTCTTATCTTTTTGCAACACATTTCTCATCCTCTTTAAACCTCGATCTGCTCCTTGCAGTATTGTTCACTTCAGCTATTGAATGTATTGTAAATTTGTAATGTAATGTCATATTGTAGGATAAGACTGAGGATCTTGTTAATGAAGACATTGAGAGCTTACGCGGCAAAGCTCTTTTGGACGGTATCTATAATTTCATGTTATGAATGTGTTTGTGCATTAAGTTAGGGTTCTTAGGGTTTGCATTTGATGTTTGCAGTTCCTGCGCCTTATGATAAAACAAAGTGGAAGTTGAAGTAAGTGGTGGATTGATGGATGGATATATTGCCAATTTCATTTTGAGTTTATCTGTTGTGATTTTTGTTTTCGTCTCTTTTTGTTGTTAGGTCGATTGTTACGTTAGCATTGACTGTTCTTACAAGCTCCCAAGCTATACTTATTGTCTGGTCTAAAAGAGCTGGAAGATACGAGTACAGTGTCACCACAGCAAACTTTTTGGTAAGGAATTTGTGTTCTAGAATTTATCGTTGTGGGCATGATTTATCGTTCGTCTTCATTTTCCTTGCTTTGGAATCAGGTTGAGGCTTTGAAATGTGGACTATCACTTGTGGCCTTGACTAGAATTTGGAGAACTGAAGGGGTGACTGAAGATAACAGGTATCATTGCAACATGTGACTTAACACTCTGAGCATTTAATACCATTTGATTATGTAGTTTGTGTAACTTTACAAATCTGTGATGATACAAGATTTACATTCCAAGATTTATACTGGTGTGCATGTTTATCCTCATGTGCTTTCTTGTTATGTATGGCTTGTTTTCATCTTTTCGTCAGAATTTCACTTAGTTACATCCATGTTTTCAAAAACAAAAACATCCATGTTTACATGCCCCTAGTGTTTGTACACAAAGATTTAAACAACTAATGGATATATACTGCCTAAAGCATCCTAGCTAAACAAACAGCATTCTACTAAAGTTATAGGATTGGAATAGACATGACAATCGACATTGCAGTATACTTCCTGCATGTCTACGTAAATCTGAAGGCATTTGCATCTACACAATCACTTGTTGAGATAATAGCTTTAAACTTTAAACTAGGCAATCTTTGGTACGCAAGGGGTATCTTTAGTTTGCGGACAGCAGTAGATTAACATGCAAATGTGCAGGGAGTTTATTGCATGGGACTCACATGAATCTGTTGACTTTGTGCATATTCTGCATTTCTGCCCTCTTCCTTCTAGACATTTCTTACCCTGCTTGGAGAAGATTAACATCTCCATTAAAAATTGAGAAAATTGCCATGAGTTTGCCTCAAAAAGTTCACAATAATATTAATGGTGAAGTGGCGTCGCACTAATGTAAGATCTCTGCATATGTCCGTCGAGATTACAAGTAATATGGTTCATTGTTCAACCTACCTTTTCTCGACAAAACTTGAATTTCAGTGGAAGCTGTTGGATGCCCTTAAAGTACATATGGGCCATTGTAAATAACTTTTTAGGACTCTAGTCTTGATTACCCACTAGTTATAGAGTAAAATCTTCCCTTCATTCTGTAAGTCTTATATATATTGATATGTGGAACATAAGCAAATTCTGTCAGTCATAATTAACTTTACAACATATATAACTACTTTTCATAATTGGCGTACATTATAAGACTTCTTTATGTATGCCACTTTGGAATCAGAATAAGAAGCATACAGTCTTTCATTAACCTTCAAGTTCTGTCATCTGGTGTCAGGTTGAGTACAACAGTGGATGAAGTTAGTGTTTATCCCATTCCTGCAGCGCTTTACCTTGTAAAGAATTTGCTCCAGGTTGGTTTCTATTGATGTTTCATCTGACATGGTTAATTGTTTTGATTTTAACTGTATCTGAGGTATGCATATATTTGGCAGTACTATATCTTTGCATATGTGGATGCTCCAGGGTATCAGATACTCAAAAACCTGAATATTATCAGCACCGGGGTCTTGTACCGCATTATTCTCAAGAAGAAGTATGTGTTTTTTACCTTTAGGGATGAACTCAAACCTCCTGTTATCATGTCACACCTTGTTTGTGATCTGGTAGAATGCTAATGCTGCATTATAATAACTTGGTACAGGTTAAGTGAGATCCAGTGGGCTGCTTTCGTTTTACTTTGCGCAGGTTGCACAACAGCACAACTTAATCCTTCGTAAGTTTAATTATCCGCATAGTCCATATTACAACTTTCATGCTTGTATTGTTGTTGAATTAGATTGCTTTACAGACAGGCATGTAGTGTAACTTTTATAGGTGCCATTTCAAACAACTTCCTCTTTATTCAATTCCTTGGCTTATAACTTAGACAAAAGTCATCACTGTTCTTGACCATCATGGCATAGTTTACCATATCATTTTTTATTAAATGTACCTGAGTCCTAAATTTTTCTGGCTGTTTGCAGTCCTGAATTTTTTTTGGTCTTAGTTCATTTTTCTCACATTCTCAGACCCTTGTTTTCTGATGCTTGTTTGATGTAATGATTTTTCGAACTTCCATGAATTACTTATTTCCTCTTTTAGTCATGTGTTGGTTATTGGCACCTCTTTTACACTGTGTTTGACTTGGTTAACAGTTCTGATCATGTTCTTCAGACTCCTTTTCTAGGCTGGATGATGGCCATTGTAAGTCCTCAGATTTTTCAGCTTATTGCTTCATATTATTAGAGCATTTTTGTTCAGCTAACGAGCATTCTAATATGCACTCAATTGGTTTTTTTGTAGATCATGGCTCTTTTAAGTGGCTTTGCTGGGGTGTACACAGAGGTAAAGGGTGTGTATTGTTTTTTTCTTATTCCAAATCTCACTAGACTTCCAGTTAGGAACTCAAAAAAGTTCGTTACTTGGAAGTTTTTTATAAATACTTGTAAGCTTCTTGGTGCATACATAACAATGTGGATACTCTAAATATTACGTTCACCCTCGATTTTACAGGCTATAATAAAAAAGCGGCCTTCCAGGAACATAAACGTGCAGAACTTTTGGTTATATGTGTTTGGGATGGTTTTCAATGTTGTTGCGATGCTCATCCAAGATTTTGATGCTATCATGAACACGTATGTTACTTATGCAGTTACACATTATACGTTCTCTTATTTTCTTATCTCTAGTGTTTCCACCTTGTATACACTTTTAGTGTAAAGCACGACTCTTATCATGCAGGGGATTTTTCCATGGATATTCACCAATTACCGTTCTCATGATTATCAACCATGCCCTAAGGTATATATCATCCAATCGAAATTTTATATGCGGTCTGATGCTAGGTTTTGTATGATGCTTCTAGTGTTGTGTAGTGTAGTGTAGTTTGATCTCGTTTCATTCTTCTGCTATGATTTTTAAGATTTGCTTAGACTAAATTGAACGCAGTGTGTTAGAAGGTATACAAAAGAGTTAGGTGTCAAATGAACTTCTAAGCTTAAATGCGTATAAGTGGGTTAAGCTGTTCTAATCTGAAATTTTGAAAGTGAAGATATATGCTATATTTAAATTGTATAAGTGGGTTAAACTATTCTAATCTGAAATTTTGAAAGTTAAGATATATACTATATTTAAATTGATACAGTTGTTTTTTAATGAATATATTTGGGACAGTTACTCCTAAAAACCTCCAAAATATGGCATTTTTTTGGGTTGGTAGAAAAATTGACTAGCCATTTGCAATCTCTTTCATAGTTCTTCATATTACTATTTTGAAAAATGTTTCTTCCAAATTCCAATAATCAATCAATTCAGAAGAAGACAAAAATCTTTGATTCTGTTAACCTGGATTTTTCATCTTCTATTAGATACAAGTCACTTCACCTACATTTAGGCATATAACTAAGTTTGCTTAACTTGAATTGAGCCAAGTAGTTGAGGGTGTGAAAGTCCGCTCCTTAGGTCTCCAAACTACGACGAGAGTTTCGCCTTTTGAAGCGCCAGTCGCGTAGGGCGATCGTCACTATCTGATTCCGCATCCGAATATTTGGGTGTCTAAAGTTCGGACACTCGAATTTTCGGATGCGGATTTGGATGGTAAAACGAATATCTGAATTTCCATATACCAAAAAAATTCTAAAAAATACAATATTCAAATAGGCAAAAGTATTAGATCTGCACATCATTTTACACTGTAATCAACCACCACCAACAAAAAATTCTTGTAATAAACATCAATTGTTAACAATCTGGACTCTGGAGGCTGTGATAGATAAACATCAACTGGTTTAAAAACAAAACCAAGAAGTAAAAAAAAAATTCTTAAAGAACCGATTTTCTTACAAACACCACCAAATCAAATGTTAATAATCTTAAGGCTGCGATGGAGACCAGAGATAGTAGATCTAGAGGATGCGACAGAGACTCGAGATGGTAGATCTGGATGGTGGACCTGTGACCTGCCGGAGACGGATGATTTGGAGGTTGCGACATAGACTGGAAGTTGTCGACAATGGTGTTGCGGTGGCCGTCGGCCGACCTGAAGATACAACGGTGACCGGAGGCTGTCGGCAGATGCACGATGGTGTTGTATAGATGAGGACTGTGGAGGAATATGGGGTGGGAATCGATTGATGGTGGTAGGTGTTAGATGATTTTGAGTTATGAGTGTCTGAACAAAGTGAGAATAATATTGGCCCAAAGTGTCGAAAGTATTATTATTAAAAAAATTAAAAATAAATATAATGTAAATATTCGGATAATCGTATGTCCGAAATATCCGAAAATCTTAAAAATCACCATCTAAACATCGAGTATCCGAATATCCGGATATTTCATATTCGGAATTTTGGATATCTCAGGTTCGGTTTCGTGTTCAGATATTTTTGCACACTCCTAGGGTAGACCCTTCTTCCCCACCTAGCTTGATTAATACTATTTTATCAAGTGATTCAGTACTGATCGAAATTGTAGGGATAACACACCTAGGCATTCCAACTAAGTAGAGATACTTAGAAACATTGCATGTGGAGACCAACCAATAGACAAACATGCATCACACTATCGCAGGATATCAAGTAGGATAGGATGTTAATCCCAATAGCGAAACACCATTATGTTTGTAAATGTAAATAACTAGTATTGAATTGTGAAGATATTTGCAATCTGGTCATCTGTTGATATGAATTAAACTTTAATCTTTCCCTGAGCAACTTTTTTTAAGTCGAAGTAAAAATTTATTTCAACATGTTTTGGTATAGCTCGAGAGTAAGGGGACCTGTAATTTTTATTCCAAGTTCATTTAGTAGGGCCTCTAACCAAGTTAATTCAGTAACCGTACAAGCTAATGCTTTGTATTCAAACTCCGTTGATCTGGAGAAGTTCTCCTGTGTTTTCTGGTGGTCTAGGATATCATGTTTAATCCTAAGTAGATAACATATCCCCCCGTGGACCGACGGTCATTGGCGCAACCTGCCCGGTCAGCATCAGAGAAAGCATTGGTGGGAGTGGTACCTTGCTTGTGTACATTAATGAAGGCTTGAAGGTTGGCACTACACTTTTGTCGAATAAGAAGACTATATTGAAGAGTGTCCTTTAAGTATCGAAGAATTTTTTTTAACCGTAGACCAATGATTTTCAGATGGAGCATGCATGTATAGGCATGACTTTGTTGACAGCGAAGACAATGTCAGGTCTGGAAAAGGTTACATACTGAAGGGCACCAACATTTTCTATATAGCGAGCTGACTCGGGTAGGGTGGTATTGCCTCCGCTTGATAACGTTTGAGTTGTACTCATAAGAGTCGAGACAGGTTAGCTATAATTAAGCCAACCGTGGGAGGACGTTAGTAACATATTTACACAGTGACAATAGAATGTCACGACCCTAAAAAACAAGCTCAAATCCAAGAAAGTAGTACAAATTGACAAGATCTTCAATGGCAAAAGCATCATCTAGTTAAGTGATTAGGGTATTAAGAACTCTTGAGTTGTTACTAGTAACAATAATATCAACATAGACCGAAATGTATATGATCGTCTTCCCATACTTGTAAATGAGCAAAGGGGATCATTTTTAGAGCCTTGAAAACCAAGTTTGTGAAGGGTTTGGGAGAACTGTTCAAACCATTCCCAAGGAGCCTGTTTAAGGCCATATAAGGAATTGGGGATTTGTGAAGTAAGCATACATGATTTAGGTGTTTGGGATAAGTAAAACCTTGTGGTTGCTTTACGTAGATAGTTTCTTTGAGTGTACCTTGAAGAAAGATGTTCTGAACATCTAAGTGTCGGAGGGACCATTGCTTTTGTCGAAATCCCCGAGCAACAAGACGTGCTTTGTACCGAGTAAAACCACTATATGTTAATCTGTCATAAACCTGTACAACCACTTATAATCAATAATGTTAGTATTATGGGTGGTGGTATAAGTGACCACATGCCATTCTTTATTATGGCAGTAATCTCCTCGGCCATGCTTGACACCACTCCGGATGTTGGGTACAGTGTTCAGTGAGGTAGATACATGGTTAGTTATGGAACTGTAAGGAACACGTGGTTTTGGATGTTGACTGAGATTGTGAGGACGGGGGGTCCTATGAGGTGGTGGAGAGGTGGGAGAGTTTGAGGAGGAAGAATGTGTGGAAGTTGAGTAGGTAGGGGATTGTGGAGTAGGTGGGGATTGTTGAGCGGTAGCTGTAAGAATGGGGTAGGTGTAAGAATGGGTGTTGGAGTATCAAATGGAAGAAAGTTGTAAAATGGGAGAATGAGATGTGTTTGTTAAGGGAGGGGATGATATCGCTGAGTAGATGTTGTAAATGGAAAGTAATGTTATTAAACGATCATGTCGATGGGTCAAGAGACTCAAGACAATGATAGCCATGATGATAACGGCTGTAGCATAAGAAAACACAAGGAGTAGAGCGGAATTTCATTTTGTGAGAATTTTAAGGTCGGAGATAAGGATAGCATTGACACCTAAAACTCGTAAGAAGAAAAATTTTAGGGAACGATGGAATAGGTGTTCGAAAGGTGAGGTACAAAATCTGGTTCGGGAGGGCATTCAGTTAATAAGATATACAACAGTGTTAAAGGAAAAAAGCTAGAAGCGCTTGGGAATGGACGACTGTGCCATAATGAGACCGGTTTCAACAACATGACGGTGATGACGCTTGACGATATTGTTTTGTTCACTAGTGTGCGGACTGTGGACAAGATAGTTGATGAAAGATACCGGGGGAGGTAAAGTAGGAGGATAAAGGTCTGAATTCACCACACCAATCAGTTTGAACATGTTTGATTTTGGAATTAAATTAGCGTTCAACCATGGTAACAAAGGATATGAATTTAGAAAAGACATCTGATTTTAGGACTAGTGGAAAGATCCACATGTATCGAGTGTAATGATCAACACGTAATAAAAAGTATCTATGAATATAAGAAGATAAAACAAGGGCAAGGCCCTATACATCACAGTAAATTAAATCAAGAATAGATGTAGTATGAAATGTAGCATTATGTAAAGATACATTTGAATATTTTCCTAAATGGCAAGTAGTACAAAATTCAAAAGATATGAGTAGTAGAAGAAATTTAAATGTTCTTGTAGTAGTTTGTAAATGGTTTGTGATGTAAAAAGTTAGCTAAAGCAAAGACATTGGCCGCTAGGGTTGAGATTTTTTCCCTAACACTATACTAGTGTCGTACTGATACGTACCGATCTAGCCATATCGGTACCGGTATTGGATTTAATCATTTTCAGTATCAGTAAAAATCGGTACCGGTGTTTTTCGGTGTTCCCGTTTCTAGTACTGACTATGAATGTAAACAGTTTTTTTTTTCAAGTCGTATACTTAATGGTAATTGACTTACATGATTCATGTATTGTTTTAACTTTCTAGTATATTGATTCAAGTTCAGTTTGTAATTTTATTTTTAGTATATGTAGTGTATGTTTTTTAATATATGATGTGCTCTAAATCTTTAATGACACGGTTATTGCTTTCAAATTACTATTTTGTGGTTTGACGTAGTGTAAGTTTTTTATTATTTATGTATGTCACACATGGCTCATGCTAAGTTACTAAAGAGAATTCAACCGAAGTAACAAGATGTTATAAAGTTATGCAAAGTTAGTAATAAGATGTTGCATATTGTTTTCCAATTTAAATTACTTATTTGATACAAGCATAATTTTCTATATTTGTTGTTTATTTAGGCAAAAATAGGAAAACATTAAAGCAGTAAAGTAACGAAATACTGTTACCGATCTCGATACCTTACCGGTGTCATTCCTACTGGTGGCTGTTTGTGGCGGTGTATGGTGGTAGGCAGTGGCTTGGCTCTGATACCAAGTGAAACTGATGCAGATATATTGAGATTATCAAGATATTTGAATAATATTTATTCTTTAATTATCGAGTCTATTTTAATTATCATATCTTTTATTTATTTATGTTTATCTCTAAGGTTGTTAGGGTCTAGTATAAATATTAAGGTTGGTTTTCATTTGTAGTTAGTTTATGTTGATTATTGATTATAAAGAACTTTGTTCTTGGAACCTTTGGTTCAACTTATGGTCTTTGATTAATCGTTGTTCTTGAGCCATTTGGATATTCCGTGGAATCGGTATCATTTGGTATCAGAGCTTTGGTTTCAAATGGCTCTACGTGGAAGAAGATGCTTGCTTGATCGTAGATTCGCCGCCGGAGGCAACGACAGAAGTATGTTCGCTTCACGTGCTTGTGGAGAAGATCGACGCCCTGTTCGTAGATCCGCCGCCAGAGGCAACGACAGAGTTGATCCCGACCCACGAGATCTTGAGATCAAACGACTCAAATGGCGAGTCCAAGATCTTGAGGAATCGTCGACATGGAAGGAAACAAAACCGGGAGAACCCGTCCGGGACGAGTTAACCGGGGATGAGGAGCATCCTACCAATGACGACACTATCTATGATTCTCCGCATGTGTTCGATGAGTACGATGATGAAGAATGGTATTCTTGGGCAACGAGCAATTTTATTGAAAGATTTGATGAAGATGGGTCATCTACAATTGTTTCAGGTAATTTTACTAGTGTTTTGCATAAATATAAAATTGTGAGTGACACTGTTATGATGGTGAAAGTTGGTGGCTTTACAATGGTTATGGGGGGTGAACCGACGACTGATGTTGATGATGCTAATTGGGGTGCACTACTATTGGATATCATAAGAAAAGAATTTAAGCCAATATTAGAGGAAAGCTTGAATTCATGGTTAACGATGGAAGATAATTATGGTGATTTTGCGATAAATATAAGTGCTTTAAATAAGGATCGATTGAGTTTGAAAAGTCAAACAATAAATCCACAATTGAAGGGAGACTTGATATTTGAATATTTTATTGTTAAAGATGACAAGAATATCTTGTTTGCTAAAATACTTGAGCATAAGGGTAAATATACGGATAAACATAGTGGTGGATTTTACAAGTTGCATGTTTCATGTGGGTTTCATGGGATTGATTTACATCTTTGGAAATTAAATAATCGTGCTTGGGATTTTGTTGGAGTTTGGTTGTTGGTTGTTAATATTGTGTCACATGAAAAGAAAAATAATTTAGCTAGCGGTGGTTATTATCGTTACCTTGTTCGTGAGCATGTTCTACGTGAGAGACATGGGACTTTGAACAACCAGATAGATCTGGGTGGAACATGTCAAGAGTTGGGCCGGACAAAAAGTGAAGTTAAAGGGTTTCGGCGGGTTATGATGGTAATGAATAAGAATCGGGTTGATGTTCCCTTTGATCCAGGTGGCTTTGGTCCTACATGCAAAACTCGAGGACGAGTTTTTTTTAAACAAGGGGAGTATGATGCAGATATATTGAGATTATCAAGATATTTGAATAATATTTATTCTTTAATTATCGAGTCTATTTTAATTATCATATCTTTTATTTATGTTTATCTCTAAGGTTGTTAGGGTCTAGTATAAATATTAAGGTTGGTTTTCATTTGTAGTTAGTTTATGTTGATTATTGATTATAAAGAACTTTGTTCTTGGAACCTTTGGTTCAACTTATGGTCTTTGATTAATCGTTGTTCTTGAGCCATTTGGATATTCCATGGAATCGGTATCAGAAACATCGTTATGTGTGTATTTTTAAATGAGTATTATTGAATTGTGAATAAGGTTTTTACAAAGAGGGGATTATATACTAATCTAATATTTTGATTAACTATTAATACCATCGGTTAGGAAAGTTATTGATGAGATTCATGAGCATTCAGGTGACTGATTTTCGAAAGCAGACTTTTGCCATCTATATACCCTTAATAGTTGTTGGAACATAGTTTTAATAAATGGTAACTTTACATGGTATTTCTTCTACCCAAAAGTGGTGGATCGACGTTAGTTTGCTTTGTCTCTAAGTAAATATTGTTGTCATGGATTTGCAGTGGGATCGCTGTGTCCATGGTGATGAAGTATGCTGACAATATTGTGAAGGTGAGGCCTTTCTTTTTGCTCTTAATCTCAATGTTCCCATGATTTTGTTTTAACCTCAAGATGCCCTACATGGCTAGCATTGGCTTATAAAGACGCAATCGCTTAAAGATAAGATATATTAGTCTGTATATGCATGCGTTTATACTGCTATTAAAGAAATGGTTTTATTTGGTTATTGCAGGTTTATTCGACTTCTGTAGCAATGCTACTAACAGCGGTTGTTTCTGTGTTTCTGTTTAACTTTCAACTATCCCTTGCCTTCTTCCTTGGATCCACGTAAGTTGCCGACACTGCTTAATTTCTGATCAATGAAATGATTGTTATTATAGGCTAACACATGGTGATATTGACAGTGTCGTTTCAGTTTCCATTTATTTGCATTCAATTGGAAAGCTACAGAGATGATAATGATGATGCCAGATTGGTTTTGTTTTTTCATACAATCAAGTGTTGGATGTAGTTGTGTAATTTGAATCCAATAGTCAGGTATAGAATGTATTACATTACATTGTACAAGAATGCCTCGCTTATGATATAAACGGGTCATGTTGGTTGTTTACGCGCTTTTATATAATGCATCTAGACACATGGTGCAAACAATACCATAAAGTGTTCATGTTGACCTGTTTGAACCCAATATTAACTGAAGTTTTATATGAACTAAAAAATCATGATAGGCACCAGAATCACGCATTTACAGGTTTAATACAAGGACAAAACCTGTTTACTTTATTTTTCCTAATAGTTAATATTTACTATATTGAAACATAAATGTTATGAATAATGTTGTGTGTTGGATGAGATGTAGTGTTGTCATTGGTTGGTGGCTTGAGTTACTGTTTTGTTATTCTTCGGTTTTGATTTATTGTGTCGTAATTAGATGTGGTGATGTGTTTTGGCTTTTGGGTGTGTGTCTAATATTTATTGGTGTTTTGTTGTTATTTTATTTTGATTTTCTTTCTTGGCTGTTATTTAGGTGTTGTGTTTTGAATTTGTGTTGTTTTGAGTTGTTACATGTGTTTTTTTGATGTGTAGGTGTCTCTGGTAACTTTGTTTTATAGTTTGTATGCCACATATCATGCCATTCAACAACGTATATCAACAAACTCAATTACTTATATCAATAAACAATTAGAGATTGTTTTCTCATAATTGTAGCATCTTCCTCATCAACATACTTAAGAGATAGAAAGAAATTGCAAGAGAAAGAAAGAAGCGGCGAGAACTTTCACATCTAGGCCTTAATTATTATAGTTTGACTTGCATAGTGATGCAAAGTAAACTATACATATGATGGATATTACTAGTTACAAATTTACGTAAAACAAGTAATAATTATTACGCCAAGATTCTTCGATCAATCGTACGTGTCTCATAAAAGGCCTATGTGTAATAAACAAGTTCTAGTAATAATTATGAATCTTAACGTACATATATATATATATATATACATAGCGTATAAGCTTCAAACTTATAAAAAAATTACTAAAAGAAAACGGTTCGGAAGTCTCGTAATCACCCCATAACATTATTTAAACTAAAACGTCCCCTATAAAAACGTTACGTCTCAAACCGGTTAACTTAGCTAATCAACTAAACCTATAAAACTTATTTTGGGTCATTTATGTAATTAATGAAACATAATTTAAAACTAGTTATAACTAGAATTGCAATAAACAAAAGACCAGGGACCAAAACTGAAAAATTACCCAAACCCCCCCCCTCCTCCTCCCTGTGCGTCTGCCTCCCTGTCGCGTCCCCCCTGTTCACCCGACCAATTTGTCTCCGTCTCCAGCCGCTCCGACCACCCTGTTCCGATCTCTTTTCTCCTTGATACCTGTTCGCAATTAATACCACATGCTCATCGATCGTTTATAACTCCCAACCCACCCCTCAAAACCCGTCGTTCGAACCCTCTTCCCATTTTACTCCGGCGACCTCGTTTTGGTTCAATCCGGCATCAAACAGGAAGTTTTGGCACTCATCTTACTCCTCTTGACCTCCTCTATCTCCGCAATCCATCAATCTCGACCCAAATCAGTTCCATATCAATGATTTTTAAGCAAAACGGCCGCAACTTGTTCTTCGCTCTAATCCATACCAAAACTTCACCAAATTGTAAGTTTCTTATACCAAAAGAACCGCAAATCCATGGGGATTAAAAGCCCCATGGTTAATTTGTCTGGGATTATCAAATTCGAACGAATTTGATGGATTTGTAAACTAGGGCTCATATGGGAAATTGGGTATTGTACAGATGAAGTGTTAAAAGTATTAAAGTTCAAGAATAAACAACAAAAGCGCGCCTGGTTTAGTGGGTTGCTCGTGTGTGTGTGGTTGGGGAGGTCACGGGTTCGATCCTCCCTTCAACCCATTCTTTTTAATTAATTTAATTAACAACTTAAACCAACACTATATTAATCTAATAACCTATTAATTGTTAATAATAGTTATTAAAGGTTAAAAAAATATGTATAAGTATATTTCACTTTAACAAGATTAAAGTTTCTAATTTTTATACAAAAACATTTTTTTTTTATAAAATAATTGAACGAAACGTTCGAACGTTCAAACTCGTTTAAAAACCTTGATCCGAAACGTTTGACTTCGGACTTAACTCCGGTTACCACGGTTCCATTTCTAAATTAAGATCTTTATACTTTTATTTATTAATACATTATATAACTTTTATTATTCAAATGATTAAGTTAATAATAAGTATTAAAGACTAAAATGTATAAGATTAAATAAAGATTTTAAGTATTTTTACCAATATACTACTAATGTTTTCTAAAATGGTTTTTCTTGTAAAATACAAAGTTTTAAAGACTAATAAATCGGTTTCGTATAAAAACGCTCGGTTACGGTTCGTACCAAAAATCTCAAATCTCCGTAAATTCTTATTATTCCTATTCTAGTTTCTATACTATATGTTTTTCTAAGTTAGGATTCTCATTATTTAGGTGATACTAATATTTGGGAAATCCTCGGTTCCAGTTGAATTATTTCTATATCATTTCTGATTCGTATTCAAGGTGAGTAAATTCACTCCCCTTTTTATACTATTTTTGGGGCTGAAATATGTCTTTTTCTATATTACGTTTTCTATTCTAAAAGAGATCATACAAATATGTTAATCTAGTTCGCGGCTTGATGCAACCTTATGTGTTAGTTAAAAGTAGTTTTATTGCTTGGTAAACCCACCGGTACAATGTTAGCGCTAATGGTTTGACAAACCCACCTGCCTGTACAACATCGATAGGTGATTTAAACCCGGCCTTTCTAATTCCATGTTTACTATGCTATGACGGTTGTTGCTATACTATGATGCTATGCTATGCCATGTCCCTAAATTGATAAATAATTATTGATAACTTATATATCGAGACGGTAAACGACGGTTGGTTAAAAGTTATCTTTAATTATCACATGAGTGGTTCTCATGCTAAAATGGCTATACGAAATACTATGGGTTCTAAAGTGATTGGTGTGCTATGTGATTCTAGGTGTCCTGGTAGGGTAATAATTACGAAATTGCTAATTATATAAGTTTGCGTAGCATATCTTGTTGATCTCGGATTTTCCATATTATTATTTATAAATTGTGTTTTACTCACTAGCTTGTGTAGCTAACTTTATTTTCACATATTTCAGGTGGTTCTTGATTTATGGTTTATTTCCAGTTACGTTCAAGACATAGGAGCCTTAGACCTAGTGAAATAAAAATAAAGACTGTTTAATTTCTGTTGCTATGGATTTGTCGATTTATGTTTAAAGACTTGTATTTCCTAAACTTAAGATAATTCCTATTAGACTTACTAATTAAATACCATGTGCTTTGTTACTATTGATATCCAATTCATTGACGCGCCCGGTGTATTCCGCCGCTGGGCGGGGTGTCACAGTGAAGCCACTCTAAGGAGAGAAAAGGATAGAAGAGAAGAATTTATAGCACATGAACAATGTGTTCTTGATGCTCAGTTGAAAAGGTTGTATGACCAACAACCTCATGCCATCCATGATGATGAACAAGACATGAATGATCCTTCATCTCATTCTAAAGATGAAGACGATGAAGAAGGGCGGTCTAGTAGTGAAAGACATGCTTCATCTCTTACTGGTTCTGACCCAAACTATGAAGCAACATAATATGAGGATGCTGAATAGAATGATGACAACACAGAAGGTTCATTTGGGTCATCTAAACAATTCAAGATATTAACTCACCAACTATTTCGGGACCCTAGGATTCTTAAAGGAGTTTCCAGAAGAAATGTAGAGAACAGTCTCACTCAGTCTCAGACTAAATATTTCAAACTTAGACTAAAAGAATATATGGAATGGAACAAAGAAAAGCAAATAGAGAAAGCAAAGCTAGAAGATGACATATACATTCAATAAAAATTGCAAAAAACAGTCATTTGAAATGCAAAAAGAACTAGGATTTATTGATATTGAAGATAATTCAAAGGAATTAATCCACTTGGATTTCCCAACAGACCTAGAAATGGGCTTTTTAAACAGAAGGTGATAGAAGGATACCAATTATCTCTCCCAGTCACCGAATGCTTGTACGAATCTAAAACATTTGAGTTGGTACTTAAAATGGGAGAAGATAAAAATATTGGTGAAGCCATAAGGCTATTTGACCTATATGAATTATTTCATTTGCATCCTAAGCTACATCTCTCATTTGAAGAAGTAGTCCTTTGTAAAACCAAGTAATGAACTATCTAGAAATGATATGTGTTCTTTCATGCACCTCCTTATTCTGCTAGGACTATCCACTCTAGAAGTGCACATAAACAAGTAGTTTTGGCTAAACGACCTGTCCTCACACATTTTGAAGACATATCCAAATTTGAAGCTGATGAAGAGAATGGGCTAAGTACTATAAAGGGAGACAAAGTGATTGTTACCTTATATACAGAAGCAGATATTGCAGCCCTAAATTCTCATAATCCAAAGATCATTTTGAAAAAAGACCTGAAACCAATATAGAAGTTTGACTATCAAGGAGCGAGAAGCTCAAAAGTTTTATTTCAATACTCTAGTAAGTGTCATTGGAAAGAAGGCCAAGAAAAGGGCAGATTGAAAGAAGAGAAAGCTAGAAGATGCAAAGTTAAGGGCATGCATTAAAGATTTGAATACATGAGTCATCGTTGTGTGTAAAGTGTAGCAAAAAGATCTGAAACCCACAGAAGGCCGCAAATAAGCTAGCAGTAGAGGTCGGGACTTGAATAGGTTAAGTAAAAACCGATCTTAATATGTGAGTCATCGTTGTGTGTAAAATGTTGAGGGCATGTATTGAAGATGTCTTTTCAGTTATTTTCAAAACTTTATGAACAACGTAAATAATATTGTAAAATTTTTGTTATTCAAAAAATGTACAGAATTGTTACTTTAATATGTACAAAAAATATGCTTACAAAAATTGTCTACATTTTAATTATATGATAATATTCATAAAAGTTTTAAAAATACATAAATAAACTAATATTTTAATTAAAAGATATTAATATTACAGAAATAGTGCTTTAAGTTTGAAACTACAGAAATAGTCCTTTAAGTTTAAAATTACAGAAATAGTCCTTTAGGGTTGAAAGACTAGTTTGCCCTTGACTTAACTAGAATATTTAACTCCGTTAGTGTTAAAGGACCAAATAATATAACAAATTTAAAGACAAATGAAGTTAATTATGACTTTTATACTTAAAAGACTGAAAGTACATATTTGTATAAACATAAAGGACCAAAAGTACAGTTTTTTCGTAAATTTATAAAGTTGATAATTGAGATTTGAATTTGTAATAACCAGATAAATATTTTTAGTATTAAAGCACCCCTGTTAATATAACAAATAACATCCACACAAAAACAAAATCAAACTCATTTTTGTTGATTCACCCATTTCCCTAATTACCA
Organism: Tagetes erecta; assembly: GCA_030867185.1. Classification (NCBI taxonomy): domain Eukaryota; kingdom Viridiplantae; phylum Streptophyta; class Magnoliopsida; order Asterales; family Asteraceae; genus Tagetes; species Tagetes erecta. Next base: position 16,266,647 of record CM061490.1, read on the forward strand.
GACATGATCTGTATGGTTTTCAACAATCAAACCATGAAATGAATTTCCTTTCATGCATCACGTAACCTTTGCATGATGATCACTTTTCTTTAGCTTCAAATAATTAGCCATGTCCAAATTCTTCAGTTTTACAACCTTAAGAGATCGTTGGTTTCGCTATTTCTTCTCCTACTCCGGTCTCCGATCCGTATCAAAGGATTTGGGTGATGGCACAGTGATGCATTGCTGGATCCCGAGAACATACAAACCATGGAAGCCTAATCTCCTCCTCCTCCATGGTTTCGGAGCGAATGCCATGTGGCAATACGCAGATCTCCTTTGTCATTTCACCCCAAAGTTCAACGTGTTTGTCCCGGATTTACTTTTCTTTGGTGGGTCGTTCACAAAGCGAGCAGAGCGGTCAGAGTCATTTCAGGCGCGATGTGTGATGAAGATGTTGGAGAATGGGTTTGGGGTTCGACGAATGAGTCTTGTTGGAATAAGTTATGGCGGGTTTGTTGGATACAGCATGTGTGTGTTGTTCCCGCATGCAGTGGAAAGGTTAGTTGTGTGCTGCGCCGGAGTTTGCTTGGAGGAAAAGGATATGAGGGATGGTTTGTTTAGTGTTTCTGATGTGGAAGAGGCTGAGAGAATTTTGTTGGCACAAACACCAGATGAGCTTAGGGAGTTGATGAGGTTTTCTTTTGTAAAGCCTATCAAAGGGATCCCTGATTACTTCCTTACCGATTTCATTAATGTGTGTAAAAAAAATTAAATTACTGTTTTTTTAAGGTATATTGGTTTCTGCTGGTCCTAACTATCATTTTTTGGCTTTTACAGGTCTCAACTGTTGAATTGGCTGTCAACGGTCCTAACTTTTATCACTTTAGCAACCAATGGTTTGACGTTACATTTTTTTAACGCTGTTAAGTTTTTTTTTAAATTCAAGACCGATGTTTTAAATCTTTTGATCGGAAGGATAATACAAGTCGAGTTACCTTGAAACGGCTCTCCGAACAGCGAAACGGTGCTTTAATCGGGTGTTTGAACCTAACGGTACTTCAGTTCGGATGTAAAAAATTTATTGTTCAAAGAGTTGTTTTGAGCAAACTTTTACATCAATCGACTCGTATTATCATTTCGATCAAAAGGACTAAAACATCGGTCTTGAATTCGAAAAACTCGACGGCGTTAAAAAAAGTTAACGGCGGACCGTTGGTTGCCAAAGTGATAAAAGTTGGTACCGTTGACAGTCAATTCAATAATAAGGACCAATATAGAAATTAAAATGTAATAGTAAGGATCAGTAAAACCAATATATGTTTTGCTAATATGTGCCTAGTTTTTTCTAAGAATTCATTAGTTGCATATGTTGGAAGATGGAATCGGCATATTTGTTTGCGAAAATATAAATTTCATACTAAACTACACAGCTTTCATATATAGCTTCAACATTTGTAAAACATATTTTTCTCACTAGATAATATTGGGAAACTGGATTTTTTCTCACTTTGTTAAGTACTCCCTTCGTTCCATTAGAAGTGTCCTAGTTTGAAAAACATAAAGTTTTAGGCACATTAAATGATAAGTATTTTTGCTTGTCATTTGACAATAATACCCTTGACAATAAATATTATTGTGGGTCCATCATATTGTTTGTTTTATGTTATTAAGGACAAATTTGGAAGTTTGCCAATAAATTTTAAAAATGGACACTTTAAATGAGACAACTAAAAAATGCAATATGGACACTTATAATGGGACGAAGGAAGTATTATTTTGGTAACTACTGACCGATGAGAGAAAGAACTGACTAAACAGATTTAATTTGTTTTTAATTTTTCATAATTATGTTTAAATTTAAAATTTAAATAAACTTTAATGTTCATAATTTTATTGAGGTTAAAAAAGCTAAAGAAGACTCTACTTTTGTATCTAGAGATCTTGTTTAATATATTATTGAGCATAACTTTAATGAACTTTAACATACTATATAGTATGTTAAGTTTTTAATTATGTGCAAACATTTGTTGACAGAAAAAAAAAAGAGCATGTTGCTATTTTATAATATTTGCGCTTTTATAAAAAAACTAAATAAGTCTTTTTTTCATTTTGGAGCATGTAGGTGATGTGTTCCGAATTTATAAAAGAAAAGAGGGAACTTATTCAATCAATTCTCAAAGATAGACAAGTTTCAAGATTTCCAAAGATTGACCAGGTTGATTTTTATCAATATTTGTAATGACTAGGCTAATTACATTGTTTTCAGAATCAGACCGGACATTAAACCGGTCTCTTTATCAGCTTACTAGTCGGACTAGTCATACCGGTTGAACCGGATTTAATGACCGTATGATTTCAGAAATACTTTAAATATAAATACAAAAATATAGAAAAAATAAATAAATTTCCGGTCCTACTTGTTTTTCCTCGGTTCAACCATCCCGCGATTCAACCCCTTAACCAGACTGGTTCCAAGCCCGGTTTCCAGTCCAACCAGCCAGTCTGGTTTTCAAAACAGTGGTTAATTGTGTTATCACATATAGTCATATGACATGTGCTTTGTTCTTTTAACACTTGATACAGCCGACATTGATACTATGGGGAGATAAAGATCAAATTTTTCCCTTGATCCTCGGAGAAAGATTAGAAAGGTGAGGTTTTAAATTTTAATTTGTATCTTATGTCATATATGTTTTTATTGTTTTTAAGCAAAGGGGTCATTGGTTACATGCACAGACATTTAGGGAACAACGCCAGACTAGTAGTGATTGAAAATGCTGGGCATGCAGTCAACTTTGAAAAAGCTAAAGAGTTTGCTAAACACCTCAAAGACTTTTTGTTATAATGTAAATGCAAGATTTATCTACTAATATATGAGGTTCAGTTTTACTAAGTATTTGAAGAGTTTATGAAATTTCTTGTGGGTGTAAATGAGTTTAGGACCTTAATCTCATATCTTTTGATTGAAGGGAGATGGTTTCAATTAATGGTTTACTAGTAAGGATCCGCGCGATGCAGCGAGAACGGTATTATCGACGGTTCCCATTTCTGGGTGTTTTGTTAATTTCATAATTTTTTTACTAAAGTGTATTATGTTTGTTTTTTTAAAACATTACAACACCGTACGTAAACATAAAGAATCTTATTATAACTAAAAGTATGCATGTGTGTATATACCTCAAAAAGGCATAAAAGAATCTTCATGAATCATTCGGAGTATACACAAACCGTAGCAAGAAATGAATATTTCAAGAGAGCAATGGCATTGATGTGTACATGAGCCATGTTAAAAAAATAACCAACCTAACTTAAAATACAATACAAACATAAAAAAACTAAAAGGCATATTTCTTACAAACACGAAGTAAAATGATCAAAACCATTCATGCCCTTCTTTTGAATTGTTAAAAGGTAAGTTCAATCTACAATGTCAGATTGGTACATACCACCGCCTTCTATATCAGCATGCTGCTTAAAATATGGTCAAATCGAATCTTAATGTAAGCCTCACTACTTCTAAGTGAGTATATCATTTAAAACCCGACCTAAAGATACCTTAGATAGTAAAAAGCAAAACTCCATAAAAAAATTGTATTATGGTATTAAGCACTAAGTCCTTAAAAATAAACTAATATTAAGGCTAACAAAAAGTATTAAAAATAGCACACAAGGGATGTGCAAACGAAACTAACTTAAAGTATAACCATTTCTTTGTATGCATGTAAAGAAAACTCACTATTGCAGGTGTGTTTTTCAACCTGTGTATCATTATTTAGTATTCGAACAAGAAAATAACAATTATGCTCAAATTGGCTAAAATCACTATTTATAAATGCTAATGCAACCGTAAAACACACATGTTATGTGCCTTTAATTAACGTCAAGATATTGATATGTTAAAACCTGTAACCAAATTAACTTAGGGTTATTGAATTTAAACACCCCTAACTATTGGTCATTGGCCGTTGTCACCTTCAAGTATCACTTTGGCCAATAACACTCCCAACTAAATACTTTGGTGTCCGTATCACCAAAAGTTAACCAAATCACTAACGCCGTTAAGTTTTGCTGACGTGGCACGGTGACGTGTCCTATCTCTGCTTACGTGGCACGGTGATATCGGCCAATGATCAATAGTTAAGGGTGTTTAAATCCAATAAGGCAATAACCCAGTATATATCTATATTTAACTAGGAATTGACCTGTGTCACGTGATGCGACGACCGGGTTTTAGTTGGTGCATATGTCGTGTAATATTTGTGACTTCGTTACATGCGTTATATATGTTATTGATTATCTCTTGCACGTTATGGTGTAATATTATGTTTTGTACCTTGCAACGTAATGCCGTCAAAGTAATTAAAAAAACTAACTAAAACAAAAGAATATACAAAGAAAAAAAAGTTTAAAAAGAAGAAAAAATACAAAAATATCCAGCCCTCGTGTAGATGTTCAATGCACATCATGACCACTTGATCCAATATGACACTGTTAACTAGGATTTTTTTGTACAATATAATGGTATAAATAAATTTCCGCTTTTATGGTGTTTATGGATTAAATGTTATCTTAATTCTGCCCAGTCATCAATTTTATTAAATAGGTCGCTTACTCGGAAGTTCACTTGAAAAGAGGATTGAGACAGGGCGACCTCCTTTCTCGCTTTTTGTTCTTGCTGGTGATGGAAGCATTTAATTACTTTGACATGTTACATTGCAAGGTACGAGGCATTATACTACACCAGAACGTGCATGAGATAATCAATAACATAACGCATGTAACGAAGTCACAAATATTACACGACATATGCACCAACTAAAACCCGGTCGTCGCATCACGTGACACAGGTCAATTCCTAGTTAAATATAGATATATACTGGGTTATTGCCTTATTGGATTTAAACACCCTTAACTATTGATCATTGGCCGATATCACCGTGCCACGTAAGCAGAGATAGGACACGTCACCGTGCCACGTCAGCAAAACTTAACGGTGTTAGTGATTTGGTTAACTTTTGGTGATACGGACACCAAAGTATTTAGTTGGGAGTGTTATTGGCCAAAGTGATACTTGGAGGTGACAACGGCCAATGACCAATAGTTGGGGGTGTTGAAATCCAATAACCCATTAACTTATCAATAGTTAAAGGGTTATTGGATTTTAATAATCCGAACTTTTGTATATTGGCCGATATTAAAAATTGTCTGTGTCAATCCCAACTTGTAACCTATTTTCCAACAATGATCCTCCGTTAAGATTAACTTAACACCGTTAAATTTTTTTCGAATTTTTGACCGAGGCTTTAGGGCTATTGATCGGGAGGACGATAAGAGTCTATTCATGTAAAAATTACATTGAGCCGACCCTCCAAATAAGCAAACGACCTTCAATCGGGTTTATAAACCTAACGGTGCTTAAATCGCATGTTAAAATTTCTTTGTTTGGAGCATCGACTCAAGTTAAGTTTTACATGATTAGACTCGTATCGTCCTCCCGATCAAAAGCCTTAAAGCCTCGGTCAAAAATTCGAAAAAAGTTTAACGGTGTTAAGTTAGCTTTAACGGAGGATCATTGTAGGAAAATAAGTTACAAGTTGGGATTGACACATGTAATTTTTAAAGTTGGGATTAATATCGGCCAATATATAAAAGTTCGGATTATTAAAATCCAATAACCCATAGTTAAAATATAGTTTTACAACATCTGAAATGTCGAACCTGAGCCAATTATGATAACAAGTTATGGATCCTAAATATCCATACAAGGAAAATAAAGAAAAAGACCTAAGAAAGAATGAAGTGCAAATATAAGTTATGGATCTTAAAACATCCATACAAAGAAATAAAGAAAAAGACCAAAAAAAAGAATGAAGTGTAACTATGGAAGTTAACATTCTAAAAGGAAATCTATACACATGTAAACTTCATATTGACCAAAAATTAAAACATTAAGGTGGCATCACAATCAAGTCTAGTGGTTGGGTAATGAGTTGAAACGGGTCAGGGACTTGGGGTTGATACAAGTCATATTTATCATGGTTTGAAACAGGTCCTGCCAGGTTTGGTTTGCCCGCAAACACATTTTTGTCCAATTTTCAAACAAATTATAGAAAACTAATGTGCATAGCATATATGCTTACAAAATTAGTAAGTTTCTATGATGTTTGATCACACACTCATGTTTTAGCTAAAACTTTGATTTCCAACGATCTGATCAAACGTAAGATTGACCGAATCGACTCACGTAATAAAGTTAATGCAAGCAAAACAACTATCTTACCTCTTCTCCGCGTTTCAAGTAGGTGAGATAAAGCATCATCAAAGATGAAAAACTATAATCAACGGATAACACCATGAAACGGTGAAATGCTAATAACTTTATGTAAACCACAAATGGCTTCACCCCCTGTTGCAGAAGATTGATACTGAAAAAAGATATGCAATTTCATTATTTATAACAGCTTATATTCTCAAAATATAAAATCTTCAAACAAATTCAAGATTAATTCGAATGAGGTAAGTAACCTTAGAAATCAAAACCAATAAACAGAGACGATATACAAGTTACCTTATTTAAATTCCAATTTTTCCATGTCAAATGCTTGGAAGAAACAACGGTCTATCAAAATCGCCACCTCTAAAACTATGTTCCTTCTCTTCTCCACCTCTGTAATTCTCCTCGCCTTCTTCTACCACTACTCTCACGCCACCACCTCATCAAACCCTAACACTATTTTTTAATTGTTCAACTGGAAATCCAAACTAAAGACTAATTTAAATCAAACAAACTAATTATCTTACCGGTTCAACATCTTCAAACAATTTTATTTATGGAAAACACACCTAATAGACCGGAGCAGTAGGAACTTCAGAAGCTTACATGGAAACCAAATACTAAGCAGATAGCACCTGAGACAAATACAAACCACAACATATAAGCCGTCTCCTTTGCAATAAACTAAATCGACCAATCAGATTGTTTAATATAAAATATAACAGTTTGAAATGAAGAAGTCACAACAGCTTTAAAGACCAACAGATACCAAGCCATGAAATTTCACTATACTTATCACTTTGTTTTCTTTATTAATCATAGGCAACAACTAAACAGGGAATGGAGGAAACTAAACATGGAATGGAGGATCCTACATCCTTTAATAATCTTTGGATTCCTATTATTATTAGTCACACATATCACAAAAACATATTATTTGTAACATCATTTGAACAAAAAAACACAAACAAAAATAAAAAGATTATGTCTGGGGGCATATCTTTAGCATGTTTCACCAATATCAGGTTTGAAAATGTCCTCTTTGCTAGCTTTGAGTGTTCAATTGAAATCACCATCAGTGAAAGTACAAATGAGGTGATAATCATCAATGGCCAAAAGGCATGCACGTCCTTTACATTAAAGAAATTCATCTTGCTTCTTCATCACACCTTGCTTGCAAATCAAATCCTAAACTATCAAATATTCATACTATAAATGTTTAAATGATCTATGAATAGACAGGATATATGTCTTAAAGCTAATGTTTATTTCTTAATCTAAACATCTCATGAAAACATAGCTTAATAAGTTATGATAATCAAAATTCTAGCTAAGACCATAACATTCCCAAAATCAAGCAATCAAGTTGTTGTTTAATAGAAACTAAATCACTCAGTCAGGTCACATAATTCAATTTCTATCCCAGTGAACACCATGCGACCAAAGACCACCAAATCACCATTTTGAACCCTTAAATAGATGAAATCCTATTGAAACATCTTGATTCATAGAAAATAAAGTTTAAGAATTGTGAACTACATACCTAATGATATCTTTTTTTATGATTTCAATTGCTCGACTATTGGTGCAACGACGAACAGGGACATTGGTGGTGGTGTACGATGGAGAGAATGGATCACATGGTGGTGCGACGGGATGTAACTACAGATACGGAGAAGAGCAACTGAGAATAAAGAGACCACCATAAGAATATGAAGATTTTGAATTTGAACGAAGAGTAGCTATATTGCCTTTGAAAGTGGAGCAATAAAGAATTGTGGTTTAACTTCTCCGTACATCATGCAATGCAAGTTAGCTTTGACAAGTAAAAAATTGCAACACATGAATAGGTTTTTTTAAAAAACTCAGAATAAAAAATCGGTTCTGCAAAATGTAATTGTACATTCATGCATAAGTGTTTGTACATAAAGAATTATAGATTGGTTTTATAAAATTTATACATCAAATCGTTCGTAAAATCATGCCGATTAAAATGATACTTTCAGCAGCTTTTAAAACCAAACATATTTTAAGTAATGGCCCAAAGTGTAAACAAATTGCATTCTTTCCGATTCATGGATTAGTAGTGTAATAATAGTTGCACATTACTTAAAGTTAAGGGTTATGGTGTAATTATTTATGATGGTTAAAATAGAATTAGTTTAAAAGACCATAATGCCCTCATTTTTACTTGTACAATATGCATTAAAAAATATACTTGTTCTTATTTTTTAGGTATCTTAAACTACCCCTCTAATCCTCTTTATATATAGTATAGATACTATTGTATCTTGAGATTGTGTTGAAGTACATGCAGGTTGTAAAGTGATTGTTAAGTTACATTTAAGAAAACGTATATTGGTTTCTATCGGTTCTAAACTATTGAATTTACTGTCAACGGTCACAACTTTTATTACTTTGGAAACTGACGGTCCGTTGTTAATTTTTTTTAACGCCGTTAAGTTGTTTTCGAATTCAAGACTGAAGTTTTAGGCATTCTGATCGGAAGGAGAATACGAGTCGATTGATGTAAAAGTTATCTCGAAACGGCGCTCCGAACGATATAATGTTTACATCCGATTGAAGCACCGTTAGGTTTAAACGCCCGATTGAAGCACTATTTATTCCTTCGGAGTGCCGTTTGAGGTAACTTTTATATAAATAGACTTGTATTCTCCTTCTGATCAAAATACTTAAAACATCAGTCTTGAATTCGAAAAAACCTAACAACATTAAAAAAAATTTAACGATGGACTATTGGTTGCCAAAGTGATAAAAGTTAGGACTATTAACAGCCAATTCAATAGTTGAAATCGATATAAACTAAAAAATGATAGTTAAGACCGATAAAAACCAATATACCAAAAATAAATGTGTAGAAAATTGTGACTCTAGCTTGTACCTATGCATGAGGATATTGTGTTGCACGAATAAAAATAAGAAATGATAAATAATGATATATTATGAGTTGGAATAAATCTTGAACTTATGTAGCGTAATAACATCCGGCTCATATGATGATTTTCGATGAGAAGGGCACATAGAAATTGGCGTTCTTGTAAAATTGGTGTGACACCCTGACTGATGGAAGAAACCCTAAGATAGACGAAAGTGAAGGATCGTTCAATAACACATGGTGAGTTAAATGTTTAAATATATATTAACAACTCTTTTCATAAATTCAAATAACATTTTACATTGTTTCAAACATCAAATCTACAAACCTAAATAAGTTTAAATTCCATTTAATTAATCTAGGTCCATGATCTTAAAATCCTCTTATGTTGCATTTTCTAAAATCATGTGAAAAGTAACTGATCAGCTAAAGAATTAGCTGATGAGTAAACATAAGTTTAAATACATACAAAATGGTTAAAATGATTAAAAATAAATAAATGATTCAATTGCATGTTTTATTAATACCTATCATGCAAAGTGTATCACAGAAGACAAAGCGATTGCATAATTAAACATGGATGACTTTAACCACTTAATCACACATATTAAGCCAGTTGGTTACAGTCATTACGCGTGTATGTAAATGGAGTAGACTTGTCAGGTCAAATAGACCTATTATTGATAACCGCTGGTTTGAATAAATTAGTGATTATGTGAGAATAAATGTTTATCAGCCTATGAAAAACATAATTGTAAGTAATAACACAAACATGAAATGAATGTAATAAATCAAATAAATATAATTAATTTGTATAATACTCACTTTGAATAATTGTAGATGATGAGAAAATTAGAATATTTGCGAAATAAGACTAATGATTTCTTAAAAGGTAACATAACGCACGGTGATTAAATCTATCTAATAAATCAAACTTTTAGGGGGCAATTTTTGAAGGGTTTTTCTTTCTATAATAGGAAGTTTGGGAGGTAAAATTTAGCTAAATTTTTCACCATGCAAGTTGATGGAGCCAACTCCTTAAATGTTATATATTTACAAATTGTTAAATACAATGGTTATAATTTCTTTATAAATATTACTATTTAACCCGTGTGTAACACACGGGTATTAAACCTAGTTTGTAATAATAAATTTAGGATCTAAGTACAAATTCTGGAACTAAGGGTTTGTAGTAGTAATTGCCTAATTGGGGGGGGGGGGGGGGTTTGGTTAGATAAATAATTAATAATAAATGATTTAAATAGTAGTTGAATAAATAATAAAGTAATTGTATTTAGTAATAATGAGCACAGGTGAATAAATATGTGCATTGTAAGATGATTGAATAACTGATTAAATAATGATAGTTAAATATTAATTAGTAAAATAGGAAATTATAATAGCTAATTAGTTGGATTAATCAATTTATTGAATACTCACTGATTTTGTAACAAAATATTTATGGGAAAATGTCCCATAAATATAATCAAGTTTTGATTTTTTTTCAATTAAGTCACTTAAACTTTATTTTGTTTCAATTAGGTAACTTATTTTTAAGTATTGTTCCAATTAAGTCACTTAACTTTTGTTTTGTTTCAATTAGGTACGTAACTTAAGTTTAGGAAAATGTTCTAATTCTAATAATTAACTTGGATAACATGTAAAAAAATGAGTTTAAATATTCATATTATAACACAAATAATATTTTTTTGCATTATTTTAATTTTTTTAGAATTTCTAAAAGGCTTCAGTTTTTAAAAGTAAAAATGTTTTTCGATAAAAAAAAGTTTCACATATATATGATTTAAACATTAAAATATATATATGTTTTTTAATTGAAAGAAAACAAAGTTTTAATTACTTAATTGGAACAAAATTTAAAGATAAGTTACCTAATTGAAACAAAACAAAGTTTAAGTGATTTAACTGGAACAAAACTTAAAGTTAATTTACCTAATTGAGACAAAACAAAGTTTGAGTGACATAATCAGAAAAAAATCAAAACTTGGTCAGTCCGGATCTGTTGGAAGGGTTCTGTTCCCTAACTGCCCCTAGTATCGTACGCGAGGGAATGCTTTGCTGTGAAAGTTGTTTCACCAAACCCACTTCTTTTTTAGGCAGCCTCATTGCATACGCATGCCCCTCGAGATGTTCATCAGCGTCATGGTTGTGGGTATCGTTAACAATAACTAATCGCCATGACGTATTTACCTTGTAACTCAAACGGGCAGTTTGTTTTCTTTGTGCCGGTCTTTCTAACGGTGGATGTGTTCTTGTATACATCACTGCGATCACATACAAGCCGTGTCTTAATAATTACTTTGAGAGCGTTTTTCTTAGATCGTTTCGTGACAATAACATACTCATTGTCACGTCCTATCTTTTGAACCCACTCAACCAACTCTAGACTTAAAAAACTTAACTTGTTTCGTATAAACTCTTCTAAGGGCTATTACTTGAGATATCCCCGCCTTCATTACCTCCGTTATCAACGTCATCACCGCCACCGTTGACTGAGTCGTCAGCACCACCTTTTTAATTTTCTTCACCACCAAAGTATTGATAACTATAACCCGAGTAATAACCTTCATCATTGTAACCCTGATAATTGTCAGGGTTATAACCCTCGCCAACATAAAAGGCAGAACTCTCACCGCTAAAAATATAATTACTGTCCCATAAAGACATTTTTTTAACTGTTTGTGAAAAAATGTAGAAGTATAAAAGTTTTTGTTGAAGTAAACTGTTCAAATGAAAACGATCGTTGTTGTTCATATATATAGTAAAAAATCGAGTACAGCGTCACATCAGTAAATTTCAAAAATTGATTGCTGTAACTTTTTTCGGTACCTTTAACGGGCCGTTATGGTTATAACGACCGTTATAAACTATATAAAACTTTCGATTTGATTGATGGCAGTTTTGCAGGTTTTATCGTTCCTTTATCAGTCTTTAACGGTCATTATTTTTGTGACGACCGTTAAGAGGGTGTTTTAAAAGACCGTTAAGCATTTAACGATCACTAATTGCCTAACTAACAACTTAATGGCCGTTATCTTTGACACGGCCGTGAGTATAGTGTCTAGTAGCCCATTAAGCTGTTAACGAGCGTTATGCGGATGTAGTTAATTTGTTAAGATGTTAACGTCCGTTAAGGTGGTAACGAGCGTTATGTTGATGTTGAATAACCCATTATGCGTATAACGATCGTTACGTTTGTTTTTCTATCTAACAGCCCGTTAAGATTCTAACGGTCCGTTAGATGGGTGTCTGGTCAGCCAAGAAGGTGTTAGAATATGTGGTCCCTTTATTTGTTAAAGCATCATCAAAGAACCTAAATAAGCCAAAATATTTGCCAATAAAACTCGATCTATTGTTGATAACTGTGATCTTTTGAAAAAAATCTGCAAGTACAAAAAATATTTTTTGACCGAAAACAAGTTATTGGAGCTCAATATACATAACAAGATGCTTGAATGGGGAAATAGTACATATCAAAACTTTGGTATAATTGTTGTTAATAAAAAAAACCAATTAGAGAAATGCAAAAGAAGTCTTAGAAAAAACGCAAAGAAGAGTAAATAGCAATAAAAAAAACTACATAAAATGGGTAAATATACAAAATTTTAAGTTTTAGTACAAGTAAATTGGGTAAATATATAAAATTTTAAGTTTTGTAAATTGTCGTTTCACCTGTGATAATGAGAATATCTAAATATCTTAAAATAAAAAAAAAAGTACAAGTAACTAGATTTTTCTCCGGGGCAGCGTGTTGCGGCGGCCGGGTTTAGTTGATTGTAATTATAAACATGATAACTAATCGTACTTTTACACAATACACTCCACATACCAAAATAGAGTGACACAATAACAACAAACATAAGAACGATCACCACGGTCAATGTAAGGGTAATTTGTAGACGACGAACTACTTGCGAAAATGGTAGTTCTACGAGGACGTTTACCAACCGAAGACATAATAAACACAAAGGATGCAGGTCAAAAGCTACAAAATAAAAACAAGCAATTGGTTCAAGTTTCATCAACTATGCAAATAATTAGCCATTAAAGACTCTAGATTAAGATATTAGTTAAAAAACCTTGACAGTAACTACCAAAATCTCAAAGTACAAAAAAAAATAAGTTAAGAGCCACAAACAATTAGTAAAGAAGTCCATGTAACATACAATTCAGCAAATCCATTAACTTATACTACAATAGTGTGATATGGTATATAATGAACAATGAGTGTATAAATCATACCATAATCAGTTTATACCACATACATGATACAACCCTACTAATCCAGCAAATCATACCACAACACCATGCAAGCACAAGAAAAACAATAGCCAAACCAACACAAATGTCAAAGTAGACTAAATCAGCAGCAAAAAAAAGGAGTAGAAGAAAAACAGTAACAATCGCCTTTCATAAGTAGAATGTCACAACTTGTTAACAAAAGAGACAAAAAAACTAAAACAACCTATCAAGCAAACACAATGACAAAACCCAAAATCAAAAAGACACCTACGATCAAGCGACAGAAGAAAAGCAGACGAAAAAAACACCCGCAACAGCCTTTGACAACGACAAGAAAATCCAGCACAATAGAAACCCAAAATCCAGAAGCATCATCATCTTAGTAGACAATCAACACATGTAATAACAAAGAACGGAAGTCTGGTAAACACACAAACTAGAATTAACCAAATGCTGATAGGGATGACAATCAAACCCGTACCCGATGAGGAAACCCGAAACCCGAGACATTTGAGACGGGTACGGGATCGGGTAAACGTGTATGGGGTCAGGTATGGGATTAAAACTAAAAATTTTGCGGGTATGGGACGGGTATGGGATTGCCTGTTATACCCGTTTACCCGACCCGATTAGTCATACCCGTTTACCTGTTAATATACCCAAAAATAAGTTAATATTTTTATTATATATTATGTTTGCTTATTTGTTTTTATTTTATGTTAGTTAAATATATCGTTAACTAATATATATATATATATATATATATATATATATATATATATATATATATATATATATATATTACATCTCACGTTTTATAATTTTAATTTCTTTATCAACTATGGTATTATTAAATATGATGTAATGGTAATTTGATGTGTCATTTGATTTTGATATTATGATGCAATTTATATACCCGACGGGTAAGTTTTATGTTATTAATGGTATACCCGATTACTCGCAGGTATGCCCGATACCCAACGGGTAAATACCGCACATATACCCGACGCGTATGGGGGCGGGTATGGGACACCCATTTCTAAACGGGTACGGGTATGGGATTACCTATACCCCGTCCCATACCCGCATCGTTGCCATCCCTACAAATGCATGTAAAAATTAACAAAGCAAAACCTCAAATAAACAACCAAAAACAAAAAACAAGGGAACCGATCAAATACAACCAACACAAAAACAACAGAAAAAATCGCAATCGAAAGAAGAGAAATCGGATGAAATAGAACAAACAATCAAGAAATTCAACAAACAATGACCACAACAAACAAAAAATCAGTGAAGTCATCAGCAGCAAAAGAAGAACACTCTACCAAGAAATCAACTGGAAATCACGAAAGAGAACAACACAGGAAAAAGGTGTGTTGTAAATGTGGGTTATAAAGAAAGGAAAAGGCGGTGAAAAAAATCATGTGCGAAGCACATGTTACCCACCGACTTTGCTTAATAGAAGTAAGGTATAATGGTAAATAGTCATTGGATAAAGTATTTTTAATAAACCATCTCAAAATGTGTATATTTGCAAATTAATGAGATTTGTAGAAGCGAATTTGCAATTGATTTTTTTGATGGGGATATATGTATTTAAAGTTTTTTAGAAGGGGAAATATGACATAATCTCATTTCAATATAACAAAAAGAGGCAACCTGACTATTGTCAGCTCTCGAGGCTTTTTGCCGGCAATCTAACAAGATCAAGGGTTTTCCTCGTACATCATCGTGTCTTTCACTACTTTTTTCATACTTAATCCTAAACAATATTTCAAACAGTATTCTTGTTTTAAGTAGTATTTTGCATGATATTACTGATTTATACTTGTTATTTCAACGTCAAACCGTCTAGCATCATCTTCAAATCACTTTCTGAAAAGTACCTAACCCCACTTACAAAATTGGATCATATAATTGCTTTAAGTAATTTTTGACCAAAACAACATACAACACAATGGGGGAAAATTCAGGATGATGATTTAGAGATTTATGTACGATTTAGATTTCGGAACTGAAAAAACTCAAGAAACCCTAACCAAGAAATTCAAAGAAAAACCTAAGAATCTTCAAACTTGTGTTGTTTAAGTTCAAACTAACATGACATTAGCAGAGATACCTCTTTTAAAGGAATAACAAACTGACGAGTGAAAGAGATTAGGGTTTGTGAGGTTGATGGTTGGTAGAGAGAGAAACACTTTAAAATTGGTATGAGGTAAGATTAGAGAAATCACATGGAAGAGATCATGAAGCCAAATCCGGATCCGGATCTAATCATATCAAAGGATCCACGCCTCATCAAGACGGGTAAAATAAAAGCGTAGAGGCCTATAAATCTGTCATGTGTCAAAGGGATGCCGAGATGAGCAGGGCAGACTTAGCATATATACTAAAAAATGAACCTATTGTAACCTTTTTATAACCTTTTTGCAACCTTTTTATTCAAAACGGTTGCATTAGAAGAAGTTGCATTAGATCTAATGCAACTTTTTTGTTACCTATTGCAACTCTTATTTAAAGAGTTGCATTAAAAAAAGGTTGCATTTGAATAAAAATTGCATTATGTAAAAAAAATAGTTGCATTATGTAAAAAAACAGTTGCATTATGTAATAAAAAAAGTTGCAATTGATTTAATGCAACTTCACCTAATGCAACCTTTTTTTACCAAAAAAAGTTGCAATAGGCTTATTTTCTTGTAGATAGAGATGGGGGCGGTTGCCCCCTGATGACGTAAAACATATATATTTGCCTAAAGATAGATACTTAAGCCCAAGCCAGATAACAAAAAACGCTAATAGCAGCCCGGCCCCGGCCATGGGCCTCAGGCTTAATCACGAGACAAAATAGAAATGGCTCAACATAACTCTCACGAGCAGATAACTTAATCACCAAGAGCAAACAAAGATTCCAAGTCTAGAACGTTCATAGATAATACAAACATATAGAGAGAGAAGAGGAATGGTTCAGTTTCCTTAGACTTACCTTGGAGAAGATGTTTTGTCACTTTTATCACCAAAAAGGTAAGACGATAAAAAGACAAGAGGCTTCCAGTCTGATGCGACTGAGTCCCCTCGAAAAGCATAGACAAAAGACTTATACCAACAAAGCAAGTATGTCACGGTCACAAAAGTTTAACCCGGGATAACGATGTCAGGCTCATCAGTCCGGGAAAGCTGTCGTTGTCCCAAGGATCTCAAGGAAAGCCCTTGGTTGGCTATAAAAGGAGGATCTCACCTTCCAGGTATGGGATTCACTACTCTACTCTCTTCACCCTCCATTCACTTACATTTTCTGATTAGTTTCGGATAAAACCCCAACTGATTCTCACGCCGGAGGTGGATCACAGGAGGCCTCCTCCTTCTGTGGTGAGGCTCATGGTTGTTTGTTTTGCAGGCCCGAGCTATCAAGTACTCAATTCAAGAGATTCCATCCTCAATAATGTGATCAAGGGTTAATCTCCACACTTATACATCATGTTTCAACACCCCCCCTCCTAACCAAAAAAATTTATGTCATGCACTTAGTTGAAAGTCTTAATCGCACCCTTAAAATTTTACGATCGTCCCCCTTAAAAGGCTTCTTTGACCCTCTTTCAGATGAATTTTTGTTAATAATTAGAATAAAATAGAGTGTTGGGTAGTTTGTCTGGTAGACCAGCATGTTGTGGTTTAAGCAACCTCTTACCAGAGAAGAAAAAAAAAACGAGGAAGATGACCTAGGGGTGTTCATTATTCGAATACCATTCGAATTATTCGAAATTCGATTCGAATCGAATTCGATTAAGGCCATTTGAAATCGAATTTCAATCATTCGAATTCAATTCGCATTCGACTCGAATAATTTTGTCGAATGTGGATCGAATACGAATATGATTTTATGTATTCGCATTCGATTCGCCCAATTCGAATAAGAAATTTATATATTTTTAATATATCTAATTATATATATATATATGAATATGATTTAATGGGCTTGAAGTAAAGTTAAAAATACCCAAACCCAACCCATTACCCAATCTTAATTGTTGTTTCTGCATATAAACATGATTTGGTGCTGTGACAGCCCCTTAATTGTTGTTTCTACGGGTTTTAAACTTGTTTATAGTCTTTTTTGTGTTTGATTATGCAAGTTTAGACCTTTTGTTACCATGTTTTAAACTTGTTGATGTGCAGTATTTTGCATATTGTTTGGGTGATGTTTTGCACATTGTTTGGGTGATGTTGTAGATTTATGTTATGTTTGTGCTACATTTGTATTGTTACTTGATGTGTTTGTTTATTTATATTTTTTATAAAGCGAATACATTCGAATCTATTCGAATTCGATTCGAATAACTTAATCGAATCGAATACATAGATTTTTAATCGAATGTGGATCGAATACGAATACAGTTTTTAAAAGTCCCAATTCGACCAATTCGATTCGCCTAATTCGCCCAATTCGCATTCGATTCGAATAAACACCCCTAAGATGACCTAAAAATACTACTGGGCCTTTAAAGTTTTAAACCAAAGCCAAACTATATTATTCTTCCATTCTACATGGCCGAAAAGCTGAATAAAGGTCAAATGATTGTTTTAATAATAGTATGGGTCTGTTTGGTATGGAGTAATGGAATGGACAAGGGAATGAAATGAATGAAGGAAAGGAACGCATAAAGGAATGAAATAGATCATTCCATTTCATTCTCCTGTTTGGTTACCATATAAAATAAAATGAATCAATACTTGTTGTTTGATAGGCAGGAAAAAACACATGAAAAAAATACAAATCTCTATAAATAACAAAAATAACTGGTCATGGTTATGGGTCGGGTCTTGGTTCGGACCATGGATCGTCTCATGGTTTGATACATGGGTTAATAGATGAGTCAGGTCATGGATAGACACATGGGTCGGGTCATGGTTCGAGTCACGGTTCTAGGAATGGGTTATGACATTGGTCAGTTCACGGGTCGGGCCATGAGTCAGTTCACGGATCTAGTCATAAGCCAATTCATAAACCGAGTCATGGGTTGATCGGGACATGGGTCGGGTCATGATATGAGACATAGGTCAAGTCATGAGCCGAATCATTGTTTGGGTCATGGTTCAGGGCGTGGATCGATATGGGTCGAGTCACGAGTCGGTAGATGGCTCGGGTCATGAGTCGGTTCATGGGTTGGGTCATGGTTTGAACCATGAGTCAGGACATGATCGGTTCATGGGGTCTTGGGTCGGGTCAAGGTTTAGGGCATGAGTCGGTTTATGGTTCTTGTCATAACTTAAAAAATTATTTCATTCCTTAAATGAATGAAAAAAAACATGGGCAATGGATGGAATAAAAATGATGTATTTTTCATTCCTTGGTAATGGTCCATTCCATTCTGTTGACTAACCAAACACACTTTTTCATTCACGCGTAATAAATCATTCCAGTCCACCTCTCATTCCCACATATCACACGCTACCTATATTTATCTTTTACCCATTTACCTAATTTAACTTAAAATATCTTTTAACCATATTGGCTTTATTTACTTATTCGTTAGTATTTTTATAGTTTAGTACTTTTAATTAGTCGTAGGCATATCTTTTTAAAAGTATATTTAATTAAAATATTTATATTGAGAAAAACTTGTTTAGAAATGCCAACTTAGATTTGCCTAGAACTAAATGATTTATGACTAAATTTAAACCATATATAGTGAACAATTTTAGACACATATTTTTATTATCTATATGTAGTGACGTTTGACATACTATTGTTTATCTTTTTATTAATATGGTCCGACCCGATCCAAACAAAAACAAAAACTAATATACAACAATAACCAAACGGTAGTTAAATTTTCCGTCCCCATAAAACATATTTCTAGATCCACCACTAAAGATAACATTTTCTTTTTATAAGTGAAAAGGTAATAACGGAATTTATTAAGGTAGTAAAATGTAAATATCAGTGTGGATAGAGGTTGTCAGTCAGCTGTACAGCGGTGATTAGTCAGCAACCACACCAACCACCTCACTTCTCGGCACCAACGCGCGTTGTTTCCTTTTTTCCTTAAACATTTCAAAACATCTTCAACACTCACCAAATATATGTTCCTCACTAATCATCCTCCATAATCATCTTCTTCTCTGTATTTGTCCCTCAGGTAATTTTCTAGATCTAACCCTATTCATTACTTCCATCTTGTTAGGGTTTTCATTTTCACTCAACTACATGATCTGATCTGAACTGAACTTATTGATCTGATTTGATCTTATTTGATCTTATTTGGTCTTATTTGATCTGATTTGTTAGATTAATTTGATTATTGTTTATGCAGCTAATTTGATGAGAAAAAGTTGATTGATTTTATGGGCAATACATGCCGTGGATCTTTAGGAACAAAACACACACAAGGTTTAGATAAGCCTGAAGATCGATCAATTTCAACACAAAACCCTTGTTCTAACAACTCTTTAAGTTTTTCACCAACAACACAACACCTTATAGCTCAAGAATTTTCCAAAGATCCCCCAAATCCTGATCCGAAACCCCAACAACTTCCGAAAAAAGAAACCACCATGAGCAACCGTGGAAGCTCGAATCAAGGCTACTATGTTCTTGGTCATCGAACCGATAACATACGCGATGTGTACACTTTGGGTCAAAAGTTAGGTCAAGGTCAATTTGGAACAACCTATTTATGCACCGAGATTGCAACCGGAGTAGATTATGCTTGCAAATCGATCTCGAAACGGAAGTTGATTTCAAGAGAGGATGTTGAGGATGTTAGGAGGGAGATTCAGATAATGCACCATTTAGCAGGACATAAGAACATTGTCACCATTAAAGGTGCTTATGAGGATCCTTTGTATGTTCATATTGTTATGGAGCTTTGTAACGGCGGAGAATTGTTTGACCGGATTATTCAAAGGGGACATTATAGTGAAAGGAAGGCTGCTGAGTTGACCAAGATCATTGTTGGTGTCGTTGAGGCGTGTCATTCGCTTGGCGTTATGCATAGAGACTTGAAGCCGGAGAATTTTTTGTTGGTTAATAGAGATGATGATTTTTCACTCAAGGCCATTGATTTTGGTCTCTCTGTTTTCTTCAAGCCCGGTAAATTGACCTTTTTTGTTATATAATCTTCCTGCTGTTTTCGTGTTACTGAATTGAATGTTGTATTGGTGCAGGTCAAATTTTCACGGATGTGGTAGGAAGCCCGTATTATGTTGCTCCAGAGGTGCTTTTGAAGCATTATGGTCCCGAAGCCGATGTATGGACTGCAGGGGTGATACTTTACATACTGCTCAGTGGTGTGCCCCCTTTTTGGGCTGGTATGTGCTCAACTTAGTATGTTATGTGGATATTATCGCCGGGGATGTTTAACTGGTTACTTTAAAGTTTGAATTTTTCTTTTGTAGAAACGCAACAGGGGATATTTGATGCAGTTTTGAAGGGATACATAGACTTTGAGTCGGACCCTTGGCCTCTTATATCTGACAGTGCGAAGGATCTTATTAGGAAGATGTTATGCTCTCGACCTTCAGACCGCCTCACTGCTCATGAAGTTCTATGTAAGTTTTGAACTGATCTGTGTATTATTAGGCCTTGTTTGTTTTTGCCTCTTTTCTCTGAATAGAGGAAAACGTCTGATTCGGTCAGACGTAATCAGACGTGAGGCTGTTTGTTTTTTTTTTTCTGGCATTAAGATGTTCAGCGTCTTAATAGCATCTGAACCAGTAAGAGCTTTTAGTGGGTCTGAAAACCTCTTAACCCGAAAAAAAACATACGTTTGTCTCCGGCCTCCATTAACTTCTAACCCGGAGACTAGCCTCCACCTCTTAATGATTTAGATTTCAGACATTTGAACCACCTCTTAACATTCAGATGTTGTATTCGGATTTAGACTAGTTTTTTTTTTTTTTATCAAACTCAATGATCGACACGCGCACTCATGTGAACAAACACAAGATTAGTCGAACGCTTTAAACATTGTATGAGATTATTTAAATTTTATATGAATTGTACAGGTCATCCTTGGATTTGTGAAAATGGCGTTGCTCCTGATAGAGCACTGGATCCAGCCGTTCTTTCTCGTTTGAAGCAGTTTTCTGCAATGAATAAGTTAAAGAAGATGGCTTTGCGGGTATAATGTTCAACTTCTTATTGCAAAAGTACAGAACAAATGTTTTATTTGATTAATGCAAAATATATTGAGTATTTTCTTGTTTGGATCAGGTTATAGCCGAAAGCCTCTCTGAAGAGGAGATCGCTGGTTTGAGAGAGATGTTCAAGGCGATGGATACTGATAACAGTGGTGCAATAACATTTGATGAACTGAAAGCCGGTTTAAGGAAGTTCGGTTCCACATTAAAAGATACGGAGATACAAGACCTTATGGATGCTGTAAGTCTCGTTCTTAATCCATGTTTCAAGTTGTTTGGATTTTTAGCTGATGTGCCAATTGTCGTATGGGTATTCAGGCTGATGTGGACAACAGTGGGACGATTGATTATGGAGAATTTGTAGCGGCTACAATTCACTTGAACAAACTGGAAAGAGAGGAACATCTTGTGGCTGCATTTCAATATTTTGACAAGGATGGGAGTGGTTATATAACGGTTGATGAGCTCCAGCAAGCTTGCACAGATCACAATATGACTGATTTATTTGTGGAGGATATCATCAAAGAAGTTGACCAAGATAATGTAACTTTGGAACTTTTTATATTTAAAATTGGGCGAATGTCATTAAAAACCAACATACTTTCTGTGTTTTCACATAAAAATCTGTTATCAAGTTTTCAAACAAAAGTCCTTTCACATGTTAGTATTGAAAATTTGATTTTTTTAACAACTTGAAACATTTCATTTGGCTGTTTTGCTTACATAAGTTGTTTTAAAAGAAATGACCATTTTTGTTTAAATTTATTATGTGAAGGAACTTTACTGTTTAAAATTTTTGTGAAGAGACTTTTGTGAGAAAAACAGAAAGTGTGTTTTTTTTAGAGTAAACTACAGTTTTGGTTCCTGTGTTTTGATACCATTAACAGTTTTAGTCCCACAGTAACAGTTTTGGTCCTTGCGATTTAATTTTCTAACAGAAATGGTCTCGAACACTAACTACATCCAATTTTCAGTTAAATCTCTCCCACGCGCCCTGCATTTGAGGGGTAAAATATCATTTCTTCTCTTTTTTATCTAGGTCATCATGTAGGTTAAAATTTTTATTAAATCGCATGTCAAAAAGAGTGGGAGAAATGACATTTTTACTCTGCATCTGAGGGAGACTTAATTGAAAGTTGGATGGAGTTAGTGTTCGGAACCATTTCCGTTAGTAAATAAAATCACAAGGAC
The DNA here is from genome assembly GCA_030867185.1 of Tagetes erecta. NCBI lineage: Eukaryota > Viridiplantae > Streptophyta > Magnoliopsida > Asterales > Asteraceae > Tagetes > Tagetes erecta. Next base: position 16,289,395 of record CM061490.1, read on the forward strand.
CAAAACCGTTAAGGTGGGACTAAAACTGTTAATGATATCAAAACACAGGATCAAAGTTGCATTTTTACTCTTTTTTTATATGCAAGAATTTGTTGGACTTGGAACTATGTTGATTTTTTACCCTATAATGTTCTTGCATCTTACTACAATAAAACAAATAGCGATGGACTTATACGATGTGATTCAGGATGGGAGAATTGATTATGGGGAATTTGTGGCGATGATGACCAAAGGGAACGCAGGAGTTGGAAGAAGAACAATGCGCAACAGTCTGAATATCAGCATGAGAGATGCACCCGGTGCACTCTAGTAATTTCCTTTCCACATTCCGCCTACAGGTACATCACACTTGCTTAAATCCAAGTTATGAGATATTTGAAACTTTGAACACGACATTTGACATTTTGAGTCGATGCATACTGCAGATTGTACAGCAGGATGAGATTAGGCGCGGCAGTTAATTGGAAGTGTCATGAATGTTTAACGTTTGAACGTTTGCTTTTGTTTTATGTTGTATTTGTTCAGAAGATGTAAGACTTAAAGAGTGCACAGTTTCTTGTTGTAATTGCTGTTCAAATTCTTGTAAGTTGTACCCATGGGGCAACACTTGTTTAATTTTAATAGCAGGTTGAATTAATTAAAATCATACTATTTTGATCAATCAAATCCCCACAACCATTATGACTTATTATGTGATAATTCTACAATTATGCGAACTGTATCCCAGCTTAAGTCTAGTGACTAGTTTATATAAACCATATCTAACAGCTTTATTTTGAAACAACCAAATAACCGGGTTTTTTTCCAAAAGTTTTGGTTATTTTACTTGGTTATTTTCGTTTAATTAACAAGTTTTGTCTAATATTTTATTATGATTTCGGGTTTTTTTCTAGTTAACCGGTGGATCGGTTAAAAAAACCCTGGTTATTCATAAAATAATCCCAAATCTATTACAAATCTGCGGTTAAAAAAACACTCTAATCAGTTATTTCTTAATCGCGTAATAACCAATGTTGGTTGGCTTGGCTTGGTTTGGTTCGGCCGGTTCAACCGGTTGAACCGGGATTCGGAGTGGGAACCGGTCTGATCCATACTAGTTCGTTATGTTATAGGAAGATCGGCCGGTTTGGACCGGTTGGACTGGTTGAACCGATGAATCGGGAGGTCTGACCAGGATTCGGCATGGAAATTGTTTATATATTATTAATAATTTGAAAATACGTTAGAAAATTATCTGGTTTTTAAATCCGATTAACCGGTCCGACCAATAAACCAGTAAGATGTTAGATTTGATGCCCATCTGAAAACATTGGTAAGACCATGTGTAATGGGGCGTCTTACCCAACCCAAAATGCTCAAAACGCCTCTAAAGCGCCCCCAACCATTACATAGGGGCGCTTTGGATGCATAATTCGTCTTTGGCGCTTTGTACAAAACGTCAAATTGTGTTGATTCTGGTGAAAATCTGACGTAGAGGGAATATTGGAATTTTTTTGGGCTCTTTATATTTTTACCACTACACATGATCTAATAACCCATTGCATTTTTAGTTATTTTGTGGGCCTCTAGAATTAGCTATGATCTACAAGAGAATCCAAACACAAAAACTAATCATTATGACTTTAAGTTGAGTTTTTTCCTCAAATAGGTGTTGTAGAAAAATATATTTACCGAGAGGGGTGTTGTAAAATTTGTTATTTCTCACTTCTATTTTTTTTTTAAATAATGACAAATGTTTTAAATACGAATAAAACAAAGTATTAAAATACGCTAGTAAGCTGTGAAGAAAATAAACAAATGTTCCAAAAATCATTCTAAACTAGTAGTTTTAAAAGGAAACATCACTGAACGGTTTAAAAAACAAAACGAACAGTTTAAACCCGGTTTAAGGATTTTTTTTTTGGGTTTTCTTAGTTTTTTCATTTGCTTCTATTTGTTTAAAGGAGTATTGGTCCCAACTATTGAAATATGTGCTGACGGTCCCAAACATTTATCATTTTTGCCACAAATGGACCGCCGTTAAAAAAACAACGTTTTAGGGCTTTTGATCGTAAGGATAATACGAGTCGACTTTTTACATCCGATTGAAGCACCGTTATGTTTAAACACCCTGTTGAAGCACCGTTTTGTCATTTTGAGCAACGTGCCGAGGTAATTTTTATATCAATCGACTCGTATTCCTCTTCCGATCAAAATCCAAAAACGCCGGTCTGGAATTCGAAAAAAACTTAACGCTGTTAAAAAAAATTTAACGTCAGTTCATTGGAGGCAAAAATGATAAAAGTTGAGACTGTCATCACATATTTAAATAGCAAAGCCCTTTTTTTCTTTGAAATCATTCCCTCTCCCTTCTCTCTTTTTTCAAACATTTATATTTCCTCTATTTTTCGACGGCGACTCCATCAACGATTCATCTTTATTTTCTTCACCGATCTAAGGTTATGCAAAAAATGTTTTTAATGTTTTTTCTCTTCCAAATCTTTCCAACATTTGTTTATCTTTCTAAATCCCTTATTTCCGATTTTTTTGTTTTTCTTTATGTATTTTACATATTTGCTCTTCCCTCAAAGGTTTGATTGTTATTTTTATCTTTTTTTCATGTTTTGTTTATATATTTGTTATTTAGAACACATTTTCTTTTTATCGGTTCATATGTCAGATATGTTAGTTTTGTTGTATTGTGTGATTTAAGTTTCAACTTTGGTTCAAATTTTGTATGTTATACAAGGTTTAGTATTAGGAAATGCTTTTGTTAGTCTTTTATGCACAGGTTAGTAATCTAGTTTAGTCACTTTTCTTATTTCCAACTTTTTTCATATATTAGTGTGGCCGGAGTGAGTGTGGGTGGGAGCGGCCCCGCAAGGGAACACCGCCCCACCCTCTATCGCGGCCGAAATTTGGGGTCCATTTTGGGGTGTCTTCCCCGCTTCTTTCCCTGACATTTTTTAACGTTGGAAGGTGGGTCCTTCCCCCCAATGGCTATAAACAGCTATTTATAAAAAAAATTTCTTTTTTATTTATTACACAATATACTATATATATATATATACTAAACCAAATAAAATAAAATCACTCTCATCTATATTTTTTCAACCACAAACATCAAAATCTCTCTATATTTTTACTACATAAAAATGTTGCATCCTTTATTACTCGAAGATTCAACAACGGGTTCGTCTTCATCATCTTCCGAAGACTCGAATGAAACCCGTGAAAGAAACATTGGATATATCCTTTCGGTCTCCAACTTTTTGTTATCTACCGATGTTCGCAACACTGCAAGCTCATCAAGAACCTACATTAGAAGAGATGATCGTACTGAGTCTCATGATCGTCTTGTTGATGATTATTTTTCTGAGAATCCGAAATATAACGCGAGGATGTTTAGAGAGCGTTTTCGGATGAACAAGGAACTTTTTTTAAAAAATAGTTGGGGATATGGAAAACGATAATGATTATTTTCGCACCAGGTTCGACGCAAGACATAAGACAAGCTTCCCGAGTTTGCAAAAATGCACATCCGCAATCCGTCAGTTAGGTTATGGAAATGTTCCCGACTCCTTAGATGAATACTTAAATATGTCGGATCCAACGTCACGTGAAAGCCTTCAAGAATTTTGTGAGGGTGTTATTAGATTATACGGGAAAGAATATTTGCGTCGACCAACCGCTCACGACGTAACAATTTTATACAATCACCATGCGACCCGTCATGGTTTTCCCGGCATGTTAGGTATTTTATTAAAAACTCTTCGTTAATTTAATTTTTGTTGTTAAATATATAATTTTTTATTATTTTTAAAATATATAGGAAGTGTCGATTGTACGCATTGGGCGTGGAGGAATTGTCTAATGGCTTGGTGTGGACAATTCATTAGGGGTGATCACAATTGCCCAACTCTCATTCTTGAGGCAGCGACGTCACAAGATACTTGGTTTTGGCATGCATACTTTGGTATGTCCGGGTCAAACAACGACCTAAACGTGTTGAACCAGTCGCCGTTATTCAATAATTTTTCTAATGGAACGGCACCAATTGTTCCATTTACAATGAATGGAAACAAGTACAAGTATGGGTACTATCTCGTGGATGGAATATACCTTAGATTGTCGGTTTTCGTCAAAACTATTCCTCATGCCACGGGTGATAAACGAAAACGTTTCAGCGGGGCACAAGAGGCTGCTAGGAAGGATGTGAAACGAGCTTTTGGAATCCTTAAAAGTCGTTGGGGGTATAGTTCGTTTACCGGCACGTGCATGGGAGGAAAACAAAATTAGAAAAGTCAAGTATGCGTGTATTATATTGAACAACATGATTTTAAAAGACGATGAGTTAGCTTTATGCCCCGACTATGTTCCAGACCCTCCCGCAATTGTACAAGATTTGGAGGACGTAAGAATGAAGATACGAGATAGCGGTGTTCACGAAAACCTTCAAATGGATCTTGTCGACTATATCGAGCAAGCTTACATTCCAAGACTCGATGATTAGCTATATATAATCGGCTTTTTTTTTAATTTTGTTGTTTACTTTTATTTATTAGTTGTATTTGTGTTTTATTAATGAAGTATTAAAAGTTTTAAATAAATGAGAAATAAAAATAAAAAATGATGTGGGGTGGTGTGGGGGTGGATACCAGGTGATTTGGATGAATGTAAGGTGAATGTGGGGTGGATACCAGGTGATTTACTATTATGCAATTTTGTTAATTAATCAAACCCCCCCCCCCTCAAATAATCTTTCTTTTAAAGGTCGTGTCTAGTTAAGTCAAGTCTTAGTAGTTTAATTTAGCGTAGTATATAGAGTCTGTGGGTCGACACTTGAACTTACGAACGATATATTACACTTGATCGGTCAACTTCCGGTTGTGTGTTAGTTAATTAATTGTGTGTTATGCTTCTTCAAAATATTGATAAAAAAGGTGGTTTGTGTAATGGAACAAGATTAAAAGTGGTATCACTGGGAAATTAGGTTATTAAAGCTGAAATTATATCAAGAAGCAACATCGGATGTCGAACTTTTATTCCTAGGATTTCGTTGATACCAACCAACAAAAGACTTATTTTTAAACTTCAGAGAAGAAAATTTCTACTTGACATATGTTTTGCAATAACTATAAACAAAAGTCAAGGGCAGTCATTGTCTAAAGTTGGTTTGTATTTGAAGGAACCGGTATTCACTCATGATCAGCTATATAAAATATCATTATCAAGAGTTACAACACGTGACTGCCTAAAAATAGTTATACTAGATACTAATGGTAATGTTTCAAATAAAATTTCTAATGATATATACAAAGAAGTTTTTAGAGATTAGTCAAGTTATCCTACAAAGGATAAAAATGGTACAAAGTGTAAGAGTTATTTTCAATCATTAGATTTATTTTTAATGATTGAGATCAAGTAGTAGAAAAACATGTTGGTAGAGAGATATTTTTGTCATTGACACTTTTGTTGACTTTCTCTCTATACATGCAAGGCACATGTCAATTCTCCTATTTTTTTTAAACGCTAATAATTTTTACATACGATATCATTTTTTGATTAAAAAAATTACATCAAAAAAACAAGCAATTTTTACCTTCTAAGCGCGTATGTATAGTATTGATATATAAAAAAAATGTTTTTCACATTTCTTCACCTCATTGTGTAATATCATATCATTGTGTATATTATAACTTGTGTAAAACCATGTTTTTTCAGGTCATTGTGTAATACCATATTTTTTAGCTAATTGTCAAGTCAATGTGTGGTATTATATCATTGTGTAGATCATTGTATCATGATATTGTATGTTAAAAACTTATCATTGTGTCAATTTGATTGTTTGTTTGAATACTACACCTAAATACAAAATGTTAATGTATATATTTTATTAGATCGTAATGTTATATTGTGTGTTAATAAAATATCATTGTGCGAAGCAAAGGTTCATATACAAAGTCATTTTTTGGTACAAAGTGTGAGAAAGACACAATGGTAAAAAGAGACACAGTGACACATTAAAAAAGTTGTAATTCATAGTATAAATCGAATTTCAAAAAAGTGCTTCGTAGACCTGGTTTCCCACGTCGTCCTTCTTCATAAAAAAATAAACAAATTAAAAAAAATCAACGTTTTCATTGTGTCTTTTTTTACTGTCATTGTGGTATTTGTTGTATCAAAAGTTTACAAAAGACACAATGAAAGTAAAAAACAAAAGATAATAAAACCTTTAATTGTTTTTATTTTTGTTATTTCTCTTTTATTGTTTTTTTATGAAAGAGGACGATGTGGAGAACAAGGTTTCCGTAGAAATTTTTTAAAATTCGATTTAATTGTGAGTTATGAATTTTTTTAATCATCCATTGTGTCTTTTTTGAACCATTATGTCTTTCTAACACTTTGTATTATTTTTACACTTTGTAGGATAATTTCACCCTTGTGTCAAATATGATTATATCTTGAATATGTATCTTAAAAGATCATTGTGTTATATTGTGTATTTTACTAATAATTATTATGTCAAAGTTGTATTGTGTGTTTGAATACTTGATGTAAACACAAACTGTTAATGTATATCTGACTAGATCATTGTATTATATTATGTGGTATTACATAATGACATAATCTAAAATATTACACATTGAGCTAGAAAAAAAACATGGTATTACACAATCTAAAATATAACACAATAATATGATATCACACAATTAGTTGAAAATACATGAATTTGTTTTGTTTTTTTATGTATCAATACTATATGCGTTTCGAAGATAAAAAATACGTTTGTTTTTTGGTAAATTTTATTAAAAAATAATGTCGTAGGGGATGGATAAAATAAAAACTCTCTTATATTGGAAAAACTCTAGAAACTCTTTAATAGCCATTGATTAGTTGTAATCAAAGGCTGAGATTGAAAGATGAGTTTGATTGATTATTTAATCAATTAAATGACTAAAAGGGTATAATAGGAAAAAAAATCTTACCTTCCTTAAACAACTACAAAGACCAACAATCAAAGCATCAAATCCCACATTCTTCAACAAAATCTACCTTTCTTCATTTGAATTCAACAAAAAACCTTTGTTTTCTCTCAAGCAAATCCAAATTTTCCTATCAAATATTCGAACATCAGTTTCCTTTCTTTTTTATTTGGTTTGATCATCAAGCAAAAAAATGTTGGTTCAGATCTGTGTTCGTTGGTTTCGGTGTTCAGATCTGAGATCATGTGTCACCGGCGGGACGATGCGGCAGAGCAAGGTGGCTGATTGTGGTAGTGACGAGGTTATGAAATGAAGCAAGATATGCATTTAAGGTGTTCGTTGGTTCGAATCTGATGATTAAAGATATAGAGGTGGTTAAATTGGATTAAAATCATTCAATACCATGTTTTAAGTTGGCGCAATACGTTGCCGACAGTAGCAGGAGAAGAAGCCGGTGAAAAACGAGGTATAAAAACTGGTTGTACAATGGTTTTGGTGGTTTTGGTTTGGAATTAATTTAAACTTATTTAATGTTATTATTAAAATTAAAAGTTTAAAATATATGTTTCATAAATACAATGCTAACCCCTCAAAGTTAGTTTGTTAATTAAAACTCTAACTTAGCTAATCAAACTAACTATTAATATTTATATAAACTTATTAATCATATAAAAGTTTGTTTTGCATAATTAATTTGATTTCTTTTACAAAATCACATAAATAAGAAAATAAATCTATAATTTTTATAAAACTTGTTTTATAAATAATAAGTTTATTACTTAGCAATTTTTATGTAACATTACGTCTAAATTGGGAAAAATGACATGTGAGTTCAGACTTAGTGTTACATCATGTTACATATGTTACTTATAAAAGAGTTGATTTAAAAAAATTAAGTGTTAGTCCAGACATATTACATATATTACATCATGTTACATATTTTATTACATCGTGTTACATATTTGGACGTAGTATTGCATATGTTACATTGTTACATAGTTTCAATCATGTTTCGGTTCTTGATAATCTCTCCGTCTTTGGCACAACAGTTCCTTTACCTACAAAGAAAACAGCATGTTACATAAGTTAATATAAAAGATGTAACATCGAATAAGTTTGTTAAAACGAATAAAAATATTAAAATGTAACTATGTAACAGAAAAAACATGTTATAATTGTACGTATGTTACATCGTGTTACATATTTTATTAAAAAGTACAAGTCAGTTGAGACATAGTATTGCATATGTTACATTGTGTCAGTCCAGACGTGTTACATATGTTACATATAAAAGGGTTAGAAATAAAAAATTTTAACTTGTTGAAAACTAACTTGTAGATACGTTACATCATGTTACATATTTATTAATATAATTTCTCTCACATACTTTATAATTTATCTCTCATACTTTTTTTTATTTTACTGACACTAGCTGGTACGTTTGTTACTGTGACACCCGACAAATTCAGGTTAACTCCGTTAATTAAACTTTGTTAGTCATGTTAACGCAATCATATTTTTTCATTTAATTTGACAAGTTAAATGTGCAAACTATTACGCAAATATACATACGAAACGACCACACGAGTTAATACCCGGGCGTTGGTGATCTTAAATGAATACAAATACAATAAGAAGACATTTTAACTGTTATGTGTGCTTAACTGTTAAATTTTCGTGTAACCGCGTATTTTGTCGGTTTTAACCATTTACGAAATTCGGTAAACTCGGTGAAATAAAAATTTACGTTTTATAAAGTTTTTCATTTTGTTTACAAACCGAGGTGAAAACGTGGTCTATGGACCACCCATGTGACCCATATGTGGCCCAAGGCCCAACCCAACTCAACATTTAACAAAATTAACAAAAATTAACAAAACACTAAACCTAATTACATAAAAAAAATGTTTTTTGGCTGGTTTCTGCCCCTTGGCTGCTGTCGCAACTCACAAACATATACAAGATCAATTTCTTTGCTTGTTGGTTCGATTTTTGGTGATTTCGTTTGTTGATTGAAGTAGTAAACGCTATACTAGTAAGTTTTTGTGTTAATTGTTATCATATGTTTCGAAAGTTTATGTTTTAGAAGCCCTAGTTCATCCAAAATGACCAAATTGATATCATGTTGTGGAAATGGTTTATTGTTTGTGTGTTAATGGTTATTTTGATGGTTAGATGTTGAGATTGGTACAAAAAGGTGTGTTCATAAAACTAGGGTTTGGTATGGAATCATTGAAACTTGATGTTGCATGATTGAAATTGAGAAAATAGGATTGTATTTGTATGTAGATGATGAATTGGATGAAGATTGTCTACTTGTTTGTGAAATTGCATGATTGTTATGCTAGATTACTGAAAATAGTAACTTTTATGTTAGTGGTCATGTGAAATTTCATGTTATGGACGTCTAATGATTGCTATGAATTTACTAGCATGTTTAGAAGATGTGTTAGACGAATTTTGAGCAATTGAACATGTGAATTCGACTTGGTTTGGAACACTTTCTAAAAGTAGAAACTTTTTTGACATGGAAATTGACTAGGAAGCATGTTTAGTAATTTCGGATATATAAACATGATTGGGACTTGCATATGAATGTTGTAGGCATGTGGTACTTAGAAAACATGCCTTGGTCACGAGAGGACTTTGGTAGGTGCTAGTTGGTTAGTAGAACGATTGCTTGAAAGTGTTTTTGGTTGAAGTCTAATTGTTGTGTGCTAATAACTAGGATGCCATGATGAAAGTTGCTAATTTGCTAGTGGACAAAGCATGTACACATTATATATTGCCTAGAAATGATGATACATGCCAATGTGATTTATACTAGAAACTATAAAGTAATGGTGAGTGTTGTTGACTTGTGTAACATGCTAGGGTATTGTGCATTAGTTGACATGCTTAAGAATGTTAAAGTATGCAAATACACTTTAGAGGCTCGACTTTCCTATAAAGGGAACTTTTGTGAAACTTGAACTTCTATTTGTTGAATACGTGAAGTGTGATGTGGTATGTGAATGTGATCTAGCCAAATACACCAAATGTAACGTGTTTACACTTAATAAATCACCAACGGGTCGTATGACCATTTGGATGCCTAGGGTACTATGACCCTACATGAACGCACATTAATCGACCTATTGTTATTTAGGTTGTCGAATTTTATACTGTGTGTGCTGTTAACTATTTTGACGTGCAACTTAAGGTGAGTTTCACTAAACTGCACTTTTACTATTTTACCCTTTTATGGGCCGAACACGAAACGATTACTTTTACGGATTTACGAATTCTGTATGTCGCATGTCTGGATTAGAGCAACTTTTATTTTGTTCATGAAAGACCTCATGGATACCTAGTTGACCGTTAATATTTGTGAAATAGCGGGGGAATTTTGAGTAGTACTACTAGGTTTGACAACCCCCACCCGGGCTAGTCGCGCTAGCACGACAGAAGGACCTGTCGAACGGGTGTTGAATAACCTAACATACTTACAGTGCATCCTGCTGGGATGTACGAACAGGCAAACTGCACTTAATGTGTACATACGTCAGCTTCGGTCAGATACATTACGCCTCTAAGGACATGTGCTGTAGATTAGCTACCTACAATGACATAATTTATTCATATATCTGCTTGCAACTGAATTACTTGTTTATACTACCATGTGAACTCACCAACCGTCGTGTTGACACTTGTTAGTCTTTCACTGTTTCAGGTCATTGATGTACAATGCACGTAGGGCATGGCATGGCGTCCTCGCAAACATTTAAAACCTTTCTTGCATTAAAAACTTCATTTTGGGATTTGTAAACTATTTAAACTGCGTGTTTTGTGTCGGGCGCGTGTATTTGCGCATTTACTTTCTGCATGGTTTGGGTTTGCTTAAACTTACTTATTTTATTACGCTTCCGCATAACTGAAAAACTAATTACTCTGATTGTCGTTTAAACTACCGCATTTAAGGGTTAAACGTTTGGTTTTTCAAAACTCATATAGAGTCGTTCGGTGTAATTAATGACTAGATCCTGGTTTGTCACACCTCTAACGGTAAAACTCCGTCAGTGGATTTGGGGGTGTGACAGTTACATCTTGTTACACTAGTTGATAGCTTTGTTACATCTTGTTACATATTAAAAAAAATGAAAGGACTACGTGTCACTCCAGACATGTTACATTTGTTTTGTTTAATATAATTTCTATTCCATACTTGACACTAGCTGATACGCTTGTTACATAATGTTACGTATTGTTTGAAAAAACAAAACTGAATAAATTATGTTTGTTACATCGTGTTACATATTTTATAAACAGAAAACTCAATGCATTATGTTTGTTACATCGTGTTATATGTTTTTTGAAAAAACAAAAATTAATGGATCACGTTTGTTACATAATGTTACATATTTTTTAAACAAAACTGAATGATAACATTCACTCCAGCCATGTTACATCATGTTACATATTTTTTCAAACAACAAAACTGAATAGATAACGTTTGTCAAATCATGTTACATATTAAAAAAACAAAACTGAATGGATTACGTGTCACTCCGGACGTACATGATACATTTGTTACATCATGTTACATATGTTACATCGTTATACATATTTTATTAAAAACTGAATGGATTAAGTTTGTTACATCATGTTACATATTATATAAAAACAACTCCATGGATTACGTATGTTACATCGTGTTACATATTATATAAAAACAACTCCATGGATTACGTTTGTTACATCGTGTTACATATTATATAAAAACAAAACTCCATGGACTACGTTTGTTACATCGAGTTACATATGTTTTTAAAACAGAACTGAATAGATTACGATTGTTACATTGTGTTACATATTTTTTTAAAACAAAACTGAATGGATTAAGTGCCACTTCAGACATGTTACAAGTGTTATATCATGTTACATATTTTGTTAAAATTGATAAAAAAAAAAATACATGTCAGTTCATACATAATGTTACATAGTTTCAATCATGCTTCATGCATGCTTCGTTTCTTGATAATCTCTTCATCTTTGATATAAAAGTTCCTTTACTTACAAAAAAGAAAACTAGATGAATTAAGTGTCAATCCGACAAGTTACATATGTTACATCGTGTTACATATTTTATTACATCGTGTTACATATTTGAATCTAAAAAAAATCAAAGTTACATATGTTACATCGTATACATATTTGAATTAAAAAAATCAAAGTTACATATTCTTACATATTTAACTTAAATTTAAAAAAGCAATAAAGCAAAATTACATAAGTTACATATTGTTACATATTTAACTAAAATTTGAATAATCTGTTGAAAACTAACCGATACGTATGTCAAGCACTCGAACATCAAAGACAAAACTAGATGGTTAACAACAATTGAAAAAATAACTAGTACATTTGTTACATCGTGTTACATATTTTATTAAAAAAAACTAGATGGTTAAGCGTCGGTCAGACATGTTACATCGCGTTACATATTTAATTAAAAAAACTGGAAAGCATTACATGTCAATTCTGACATAGTATTACATATGTTACACTAGTTTAGTGCCCGCGCTACGCTCGGGAACACAACATTCAAGTGATGTTTTTAAGGATATTCATGAACGTTCCAATAAGTTTTGAAACAAAACCGTGGTAAACCGGAACACGAAATATATTTTTAAAAATTAAATATTTAGTATAGCAATATTATACTCAAATTAAAGAGAATAAAATGCTCCGTTTTATGGTGTAATTTATTTTTTTATTAAAATCTATATAAAAAAGTTATGTATATTTATAAAACACTGAGATCTTTAATTGTATATTATTATTAATTTTATCCATAAGTTTCATTTTCACATCCTATCAAATATAAACCGACTCATGTACAACCCTTGTAATAGAGGGTTAAAAGTATAAATACTTTTATATTTTCAGAATTCTCAAAAATATTAGGGGACCAAAAATGTAATTAGCTTTATTATAATATATTTTATATACATATTTTAAATAAAAAATTATTATTATGAGATAAACTCTCAAATGATGCCACATAAGCCAGAAGCTTTAAAATGGTGCCACATAAGCTCTTTGGTTTTGCTATATTATATAAAGATTATGCTACATGTTTTAATTGGAACTATGTACTTATAGAAATTTGTTATAAAATCCGATACATGAATTAAAAAAATCAAAGTTACATATTGTTACATATTTAACTTAAATTTAAAAAAACAATAAAGCAAAATTACATAAGTTACATACTGTTACATATTTACCTGAAATTTGAACAACCTGTTGAAAACTAACAGGAATGTATGTCAAGCACTCAAACAGTAAAAACAAAACTAATGTAATTTTTTTTTCCAGTTTTAATAAAATATGTAACATGATGTAACATGTCCGAATTGACACTTAATCCATCCAGCTCACATTGTGTAACATTATGAAAAACCATCCAGCTCACATGCTAAATCATGTTACATATTTTATTAAAAACCTAAAAAAAATTACATGTCAGCTCACATTGTGTAAAATTGTGTAATATTATTAAAAAAACTATATATTACATTTAGTGGGGACTGACTAGGACTTGTGTAACATTATGTAACAGTATTAAAAACCATTTAAATTAGATGAACGCCAGTTTAGAACCCAAAACACATTTCAAACTTCGATTTTGCTGTTTATTTACGGTATTGGTTAAACACTTAAACCCATTTCCAAGTTTCAAACTCCAAAAGATATTAAAACCAATTTTAAATAATTATTCACACCAAATCAAAATGATAAATAAAATTTATGGTCAAAATTTGATGTCAAACTAATGCTTTTATTGTTTGCAATCATCAAGAAACCAACTGCAAATTGATAATTTCATCATTCAACGAAAAATAAAAAATAAACTTAAACTATAAATTAACATTTTAAATAGAGTTAAGTGCAAAATGCACCCCTGTGGTTTACACCCAATAGCACTTTGCAACCCCGTTTAAATATTTAGATCTTTTGCAACCCTAGACTTTCTAAAGTGAGTCATTTGCATCCCCCGGTTAGCTTAATTGTTAGTTGATCGTTATTTGTAACGGTAAAATAGACCATTTACCTAAAAAATAAACATATTTATAACTTATGAGATCTAAAAAATATTTAAGGAAGTGTATATGTCGTCGGTGCTAATGGTTATCCGACAGTGGGTTGTTATGATTATGCTTTTTTATCGTCTCTGGGTATATTTTTTGTATTTGTAATGCATTTCACTCAAAAGTATATATTTTTTAGATCTTATAATTATCAATTTTTTTCTTTTTTATATAAATAGTCTATTTTACCATTAAAGATAACGATCAACTAACAATCAAACTAACTGGGGGATGCAAATGACTCACTTTAGAAAGCCTAGGGTTGCAAAAGGTCTAAATATTCAATCGGGGTTGCAAAGTGCTATTAGGTGTAAACCACAGGGGTGCATTTTGCACTTAACTCTTTTAAATAATTACCCAAACCCAAGGCCATCCCCCCCCCGTTTTGCTATTTACTCTCCGGCCAAATTCCGACCATGATTCTGGCAAGAGTAAAACACATAAATTATCATTTTTTAATAAGTTAAATCGGTCTAACTCATTCCCATACCTGATTCGAACATAGAGAAACAATTTAAACCCAAATCCCACTATCCTTGAACCGATTTAGTATACAGTGTCGCTCATCCATAAAGCCAAAACGATTTTTGCAATCATTCCTATATCCATTTCCACACATAAGACCCAACCAGTTTAAGCAAAAATCATGGGATTCACACTAAAAAAGGTTAAATAACCATTTTATACCACAAATGGATGTCGTTGTTGCAGATCTGGGACGAGAAAGATACCGACAAAAGTTTACCTTGAGAAACAGAGCTGCCATGAACAGACACATACTTCCTTGGATTCGATCGACAACAATGATTCCGAGTTTAGATTGCAAAAACGGTTTCGTAGGACAGATCCATGACAATTTCAAAAAAAGAAGATAGATTTCTCTATAATGTAGAGAGAGATTGTTTTGAAGTATGAAAAGATTTGAAAAATTATGAATAAAGCAGCTTTATATATTGGTGAATGCAAATCATGTCAGGAAGACTAATGCAAATGAAATAGTAAATGACAATATTGTCCTTTAAGAGTAAAGACAAATCTATTGATAAATGGAGAAGTGGCACAATCTAAGCCTTTCATTAAGGTTTTTAGGTTTTTTCGTTATAAGTGAGTTTCCTATCTATACATCTCCTGGGGATGGCTAAAATAAAAACCCATCTATATTGGGAAAACTCTAGAAACCTCACCATAACCATTGATCTTACTAGATCAATGGCTCTCATTAAATCTGATTTTTTATGAATTTTTTTATTAGTAAAAAGTACCAAAAGGGTTGTTTAGTCATTTTACACATCACCTCTTTTTTTCATCTCTTAAGTACAAAAGTACAATCTCTTTCCTACTTTTTAATATAATATAAGTTCTCTCTCCTACTTTTCTATTTAATATAATTTTTCTCACATACTTTATAATTTCTCTCTCCTACTTTTTTATTCCATTGACACTATCTGATACATTTGTTACACCTTGTTACACTAGTTGATAGACTTGTTACATCTTGTTACATATTAACAAAAATGAATGGACTACGTGCCACTCCAGACATGTTACGTTTGTTACATCATGTTACATATGTTAGAACGTGATACATATTATATAAAAACAAAACTCCATGGATTACGTTTGTTACTGTTACATCGTGTTACATATGTTACAACGTGATACATATTTTATTAAAAACTGAAGGATTACGTTTGTTACATCGTGTTACATATATTTTAAAAAACAAAACTGTATGGATTACGTTTGTTAAATAGTGTTACATAGTTTCAATCATGCTTCATACATGCTTCGTTTCTTGATAATCTCTTCATCTTTGATACAAAAGTTCCTTTACCTACAAAAAGAACTAGATGGATTAAGTATCAATCCGACAAGTTACATATGTTACATCGTGTTACATATTTATTACATCGTGTTACATATTTGGATCTTTAAAAAAATCAAAGTTACATATGTTACATCGTATACATACATATTTGAATAAAAAAACAAAGTTACATATTGTTACATATTTAACTTAAATTTAAAAAAGCAATAAAGCAAAATCACATAAGTTACATATTGTTACACATTTAACTGAAATTTGAACAACATGTTGAAAACTAACCAGCACGTATGTCAAGCACTCGAACAGCAAAGACAAAAGTAGATGGTTAAAAACACTTGAAAAAATAACTAGTACATGTGTTACATCGCGTTACATATTTTATTAAAAACAAAACTAGGCGGTTAAGCTTCCGTCAGACATGTTACATCGTGTTACATAGTATTGCATTACTTGTCAATTCTGACATAGTATTGCATATGTTACATTGTGTTACATATTTTAGTTGAAACTATTTACTTATACAAAGTTGTTATAAAATCCGATACATTAATAAAAAAATCAAAGTTACATATTGTTACATATTTAACTTAAATTTAAAAAAGCAAAATTACATAAGTTACATATTGTTATATTTTTAACTGAAATTTAAACAACCTGTTGAAAACTAACCGGTACGTATTTCAAGCACTCGAACAATAAAAACAAAACTAGATTGTTAAAAACACTTGAAAAAATAACTAGTACATTTGTTACATTGTGTTACATATTTTATTTAAAACAAAACTATATGATTAGGCGTTAGTCAGACATATATGTTACATCGTGTTACATATTTTATTAAAAACAAAACTAACTGGTACTTAAGTTACACCGTGTTACATAACTTATAAAAAATCAAAACTAGTTGGTTTAAGGTGCTAGTCCATAAATGTTGCATATGTTACATCGTGTTACATAACTTTTAGAAAATTAAAACTAGGTTAATACAACAAAAGATGGGTGGAAATAAGAATCAAGATAAAGATACTAACCCAACGACTTGGCGTGAACGCCGTTACTGCAACTGTCTGCCGGTACGAGCAACTAAATAATAATAACTTATTAACGGCTCCTTAGTAACTTTTTTTTTTCTGTTTTGATATTTTCCCTAATAATAACAACTAAAATAATAATAAATAATAATAATAATAATAGTAATAATAAATTTAATAATACCGGAATGTTGTTTTTTCTTTCTGGTTTGATATTTTCCTCAAACATGAATGTTTTTTTTTTCTTTCTTCTTTGCAACTTTTCTTCTTTTTGTTCAGATGTATAATACTAACGGATGTATTATCACAAAGTTGCAAAGTTTGTTCAGATCTATAATAAAGCTTCATGTTGTTGTATTATCGTGAAGAATATAAAACAGCGTTTAACTCCTCTATCAGAAAAAAGTGTGTGTGATTGAGAGTATATACCTTTGAAAACAAAGCAATGATAATCATCTTCTCCGAAGTCACGTCGGAAACTCCGGTTCGTCGTTGAGAGTGCATGTCGGAAGCCATGCGAATCCATCGAGATCTATACGGTTTTGTAAGAAACTTTGGTTAAAACTCGTCGGTTCCGTTTCTACAACTACGGTTTTGGTGGCCACGGTTTTTTGGTCCAGATCTGTACGGTTTTGTTGACTTGATCTTGTTTAACTCATCAAAATCTAAATATTCAAACAAAAATATGATTTCAAGCTTCAAGATCTCATCTTCAAGCTTTAATGAAGAAATAAACATTTGAATCATTGTATAGTTTTAAGAGAGAGAAAGAATAAGCAGGGAGAGAATCTTTTGAAAATGAAGTTTGAAATTTAATTCATGTCAGATATGAAAAAAAGGGTGAAAAGGATGGGGGACAAAATGTCTATTATACCCTCACAAGGAAAAGACAAAATAGTGAAGCAAACGCACATGTGGCTCTGTATCAACCACATAAATGGGTTTCGTGTGTTTTTCCGTTAAAATCAAGTTTGCATTGTATACATCTCCTACATCTCCTAAGACTATCCCCATTGGTGATCTTGTAAAGGGTTGTCACACTATTTGAAAAAGAAAAAAGAAAAAAGTACCCCTAATCCGTTTGCTCAAGCAACCAAGATTTGGCTCATGTTTGGTGACACGTGTCACATTTCCATTGGTTGCTTTTTCATTTTTATTATTTCTTTATATTTCATTGCAATTAGTTTTAGCTATAATCTAGTTTATTAATAATATCTTTTACTAATTAACATTTTTAAACAATCTAATAATATCATCTTAATCAGTTTTTTATTACGAACGTGCCGGTATAAATATTATTAAAAACGGAGTTCGTTTAAAAAAATATATTTTTTAATACAAGATAAATATTATTATCTAAAAAATTAAATGTTATCTGTTTAAATTTTATAACAAAATAAATATTTTTCTAATAAACTTTAATAAAAAACCAAATTCATAAATTATATTTTTTATGTAATAAATATAGTGAAGATTGGGTTGTTAATGAGAGTGAAAAAATGAGTTTGGTTGGATTGTGTAGGTGAAAGAGAAAGAAATTAGTTTTTTATTAAAAAGTTGGGTTGGGTTGGGTTGTAAATGGGGATAGTCTAATGTCGTATGTAAAAATTATTAATAGTTAAAAAAGTGGAGGAATTGATATGCGCCTTGCATGTGGAGAGAGAGAATGTCACAAAAGTGGCTATGACAAAAATACTCGTCCACTAACTTATTTTTCTACAACTTGATCTTAACCATTAAATGTTGATCTAATGACTATAATCATTCTTATACTTTGTACCAAATTCATGCTTTGTATTTGAATATTTCTCTTTAGACATTTATAATTGATTATTCTAATGTAGTATACATAGTTTTTAGAGATTTGTAATTGATTATTCTAATGTTGTATAGAAAGAAGTTTTTAAAGATTTGTAATTTATTATTCTAATATTGTATACAAAGAAGTTTTAAAGATTTATAAATTATAATTGATTACATTCTGATTTTAAATTATTATATTATTTTTAAGATGTTTTAGTAAAATTTATTTACACACCGCCCGTGTATAACACGGGCACATAACCTAGTATTTGATAAAGAGGGACCGAAAGATTCTATAGTTCTATTTAGGATTTGAAGGTGATTGAAAGATCTAATTAAAGTCTTTAAGTCAAATGTAAGCTACTTTATAATTGAAATAAAGGTTTGTTGAATTTAAATAATCTCAACTTTCACCTATTGACGAATATTAATCTCACATTAACTACTGACAAAGAATAATCATAACTTTAATTTTATTGGCCGCCAACGAGCCTTTCCGTTACCCGACAAAATTGATATTGAATAATCCTAAAGTTCATTCTAATGGAAGGTTCCTTTGTGGCCAATAAATAGAAGAGTAAATTACATTTTTTGGACTTTGTAATACGCCAGTTTGCAGGTTTTGACCTTTTCTTTAAATTTTTGCACTAAACGGCCTTTGATTAAATTAAAGGGTCGGTTTTTGGCCTTTAACTTAAAGGTAGTTAAGTTTTCCCGTTAAGTTTCCTCATGTGCCAAGCACATGAGGGTATTTTTGTCATTTTACCTTCTTCTTCCTCAAATGTCTCCACCCTCCACCGTTACCCCCCTTCTTCTTCCTCAAATGTCTCCACCCTTCACCGAAATAAAAAACAACCAACTCCAGCACCACATCCTCTGATTTCCTCTAATCCCACAACCACCGTCCCTCTTCTTTCTCAATCAACTCCACCGGAAAAACAACCACCACCACTTCTTCAATCGAATACCTAAACACCACAAACAACTACAAATTAACTCAACATCACTAGTTGATGCTTATCACCACTGAAAGTGAAACAAGATGTAAAATCGAAGATGGCGGTTGTAATTGTGGTTGTGGCGGTGGTTTCAGCACAATCATCTCTGTCGCCTGCACCTCATACCTCAAATGGGTCTAAAACAGATTGTCAGATCTGGCCACCACTCAAACAAAAGCTTATCACCAAGGGAAGTGAAACAAGATCTAAAATCGGAGATGATGGTTGTAGTTATGGTTGTGGCGATGGTTGTCGGCGCCATCATCTGGCCACCAATCTAACAGATCCAACACCGTTTTCCATTCCTTTAAGGTTTGTATTGCGATTGATGAAAATGATGGTGGTGGTTGGTGTTTCGAGTAAGTGTAATGGTGTTACAGGTTTGAATTGTCTTCTTAAACAACAATCGACGTGAAGGAGCAATTGGAGAGGGGTGGTAATGGTGGTGGGGAATGATTATCAATGGTGATGGTGGAGAGAGAGAGAGAGAGAGAGAGAGAGAGAGAGAGAGAGAGATGGATGATTGTGGTGGTGGTGTATGTAGGGGATGGCTAAAATGAAAACCCATCTATATTGAGAAAACCCTAGAAACCCCACCATAACCATTGATCTTACAAGATCAATGGCTCACATTAAATCTGATTTTTTATCTAATTAATTATTAATAAAAAGTACCAAAAGGGCATTAAAGTCATTTGACCTCATGCCATAAGTACACACTCTCTCATACTTTATAATTTTATATAATTTCTCTCTCATACTTTTTTAATATAATATAATTTCTCTCTCCTACTTTTTCTATTTAATATAATTTCTCTCACATACTTTATAATTTCTCTCTCCTACTTTTTTAATTTCAATGAAACTATCTGATCCGTGTGTTACACATTGTTACACTGATTGATAGGTTTGTTACATCTTGTTACATATCAACAAAAATGAATGGACTACGTGTCACTCAAGACATGTTACGTTTGTTACATCATGTTACACATGTTACAACGTGATACATATTATATAAAAACAAAACTCCATGAATTACGTTTGTTACATTGTGTTACATATGTTACAAGTGATACATATTTTATTAAAAACTGAAGGATTACGTTTGTTACATCGTGTTACATATATTTTAAAAAACAAAACTGTATTGATTTCATTTGTTACATAGTGTTACATAGTTTCAATCATGCTTCATACATGCTTCGTTTCTTGATAATCTCTTCATCTTTGATACAAAAGTTCCTTTACCTACAAAAAGAACTAGATGGATTAAGTGTCAATCCGACAAGTTACATATGTTACATCATGTTACATATGTTACAACTTGATACATATTATATAAAAAAAAACTCCATTGATTACATTTGTTACATCGTGTTACATATGTTACAACGTGATACATATTTTATTAAAAACTGAAGGATTACGTTTGTTACATCGTGTTACATACATTTTAAAAAACAAAACTGTATGGATTACGTTTGTTACACAGTTTCAATCATGTTTTATACATGCTTCGTTTCTTGATAATCTTTTCATCTTTGATACAAAAGTTTCTTTAGCTACAAAAAAAGAAAAAACTAGATGAATTAAGTGTCAATCCGACAAGTTACATATGTTACATCGTGTTACATATTTCGTTTACATATTTGGATCTTTTAAAAAATCAAAGTTACATATGTTACATCGTATACATATTTGAATAAAAAAACAAAGTTGCATATTGTTACATATTTAACTTAAATTTAAAAAAACAATAAAGCAAAATCACATAAGTTACATATTGTTACACATTTAACTGAAATTTGAACAACCTGTTGAAAACTAACCGGCACATGTGTCAAGCACGTATGTTACATCGTGTTACGTATTTTATAAATATCGAAACTAAATGGATTAAAGTGTCAGTCCAGACATGTTACATATGTTACCTCATGTTACATAAAAAATACATGCCTATAATATATACATCACAATTTCAACTTATTACAAAGTTCTAAATATCAAAACTAGATGGATTAAAGTGTAAGTCTAGACATGTTGCATCTTGTTACATCACGTTACATATTTTTTCAAAAAACAAAACCGAATAAATTACATTTGTTACATCGTGTTACATATTATTTAAAAACAAAACTCCATGGATAACGCTTGTTACATCGTGTTACACATGTTTTAAAACAGAACTTAATGAATTACGTTTGTTACATCTTGTTACATATATAACATTACGTTTTAAAACAACACGGTAACATATATAACATTACGTTTGAAGTAACGTAATAAAATATGTAACATGATGTAACATGTCTGGATTGACACAATCCATCCATTTTTGTTTTTAATAAAATATGTAACACAATGTAACATAACGTCTATACTCGCATGTAATATGTTCAGTTTTTAATAAAATATGTAACATATGTTACATCGTGTACATGTTTTATTAAAAAATGGAAAAAAAAACTACATACTCGTTTACTTTATTTTTAAAACGCAATTAGTGTCCAAACTCACTAATAATTATATTCAAAGAAAACAAAATCAAACAGGCTCAGTACAAACAAAACAAAACCTATATGCTCATGATTCAAATCAATCCTAAACTCAGATCCAAAGTAGGTCTTCAAAATTGTCAAATCCAAAACGAACATCATTCAAAAAAGGAAATGAGCAATAAAGTAAAAAAGAAAATTAATAGATATAAAAAAAGGAAATGAGCAGACACCTTTTTAGTCTTCACGTGAAAAATGAGGAGACACCTCTATCTTCCCATTCACCTGTTCACTCATTCCATTGTTTTCAACACTGTAAAAGTTCATCCCCTTTCTATCGCCCACGCAACACGCTCCTCTTCCATTCAGGATTGAAACAACGTCGACCAAAGTGACGCAACTGAGCAGACACCTTTTGGTTTTGAAACGTACCGTGCTACCGGAGGAAGAGACGCCGGGATGACGATGACATATAGATCTGGATGACCGAAAATAACATTTTTCTTACCGACAACGACGTCGTACAGATGGATCTGTAGCAGATCTGGTCATCGAAGCTTTCCGGCAACGTTTTCGTATAGATCTGGATGTCCATCGTTGTTGCAGATCGTCACAGATTGCAGATTTAAATTCAAAACGCAGATCGTACTCACCATCATAAACGTTTTGGTTGACAAACTGCAGCGGTGATGTCTTTTTTATGGAGAAAGTCTTGATGATGGAGATGATAATGGAGATGATAGTGAAAATTTGAAAATGAAATATTGTTGTAGATTTTGGAGTTGATAATGTCAGATTTTAGGTTATGGTGAGCTGATAAAATGACGTTAATACCCTTCTATAGAAAAGACAAAAAATTGAAAGAATGAACCATGTGGCTAATTTTCAACCACACAAATGGGTTTTCAGGGTTTTCCTAATAAAACCAAGTTTCCTTATTATACATCTCCGGTGTATGTATGTATGCGAGATAATAATATAAAGAAAAGGTAAAATGACAAAAATACCCTCATATGCTTGGCACATGAGGAAACTTAACGGGAAAGCTTAACGACCGTTAAGTTAAAGGCTAAAAACCGTCTCTTTAATTTAACCAAAGGCCGTTCAGTGTAAAAATTTAAAGAAAAGGTTAAAACCTGCAAACTGGTCTATTACAAAGACCCAAAAATGTAATTTACTCTAAATAGAAAGTTGGATTATTCATGTCTAATAACTAAGGTGAGATTAATACAGACCACTAGATGAAAATTGAGATTATTTAAATCCAATAACCCTAAAGCTAAAAGATAAGAGTAACGAATCAAAAAATTTACAATATACTTGTATATTAATTGTATAGATTTTGATTGTTGTATATTAATTGTAACTTACTTCACCATACATACAATTAATATGTCACTTTCTACTGTTTTTATTCTTTTCCACCCGCGTGTAGAGGTGCACAAAATAACCGAAACAAGTTATTAACAGAAATTGATTATTAACCGATTGAGAAATAACTGGTTAGGGTTTTTTTAACAATAGGTTCGACTGGTTAGTGATTTTTTATGAATAACTGGTTAATCAAACGGGTTTTTTTTAACCGATCCATGGGTTACACGGATAAAAACGAAAACATATAATAAATTAATAGAAAAAACGGCTAATTAACTGAACCGGTAAAGGTGAATCACCGGAAATTTTTGAAAAAAATCCGGTTATTAAATGAAACGGTTAAAGTGAATAATCGATATTCTCAATAGCCAAAACCCGTTAGGTTATTAAATAACCGGTTAATTGAAACTAACTGATTTGTGCCCCTCGCGTCAATGCGGAAATAACCTAGTGACATATAAACGATAAAAAAAAGCATGCATTGTTGGGTGTGCCGTTGCCCATTTTTAAAGAATGTAATATTGGTATAGACCACGAAGACTAGATTCTATTTTTTCTGGATCAACTGTGCGGGAACTTAAAATGCAATTGACTAACAAAAAGTGTGGGTTAAGAGTTGTTCTTGAGGCTCTCTGTTGCAAGTCCTTTCTATACTTTATTTTTTATCCAATCTCGCACTTGGTCTGAGTTTAAAGTCGAGAATATCTATTTTGAAACTGAAATTCAGTGAGCACTTGCAACTGTTGCTGATGAATATCTGAATTATTTTACAGCTCAAAGTCTTTGTTATTGAAACATAAAGTTGGTGCTATTAAAAAGGCATGATTTGAGTTTGGTGTTGGGTCTGAGTTGCATAGGTTATGAGTATTGAAAGATTTGTTGTCTTATCAGGTTATGAAAATACTAATGAAATAGATACCGTTAAGAACAACAACGACGATCGCTACTATCCCTTGGTTTGGTGTCACGGCCTTCAAGTAGCAATTTATACCGAGACTCTTGTGCCGTCAACTATTTAGTGATTTATTGCTACCCACCATTGTCTTAATGTTTGCTTTTCCATTATGTTTGGAAAAATGTACGCTTTGCTACATATAATGGCTGGTGTAACTATAATTCTTCCGGATAAAAATGATGTTTCAAACAGCCGAGTCATGTTCCGATGACAATAACTAGCCCGTCCAACGGATGAGATTACAACTAGTTTAGAAACCGAGGATGCGAGTTAGTTGTGTATCTATCTAATAAATCAAACTTTTAGGGGGTAATTTTTGGAGGAATTTTTTTTCTATAATAGGAAGTTTGGGAGGTAAAATTTAGCTAAAGTTTTCACCATGCAAGTTGATGGAACCAACTCCTTAAATGTTATATATTTACAAATTGTTAAATATAATGGTTATAATTTCTTTATAAATATTACTCCCGCCGTCCCATTAGTAGTGTCCTAGTTTGAAAAACACAAAGTTTTAGGCACATTAAATGATGGGTATTTTTGCTTGTCATTTGACAATAATACCCTTGACAATAAATATTATTGTGGGTCCATCATATTGTTTGTTTTATGTTATTAAGGGCAAATTTGGAAGTTTACCAATAAATTTTAAAAGTGGACACTTTAAATGGGACAACTAAAAAATGTAATATGGACACTTCTAATGGACGGAGGGAGTACTATTTAACCCGTGTGTAACACACGAATATTAAACCTAGTGTTATCATGAATCTAGCTTATTTATTGAGCATTTAATAACATTTTGGTTACACCACTTATTCTGATGAAAGCATGCACTGATATTTAAAAAAAAAATCCTACAATCCACAAACATTTCTACTACACCTAAGATTCTCAGGAACAACATCAACCTCATTATTCGATGAACGAAGCGTTGCCCCAAATTTAGAATCGTCTCTTCAGAACCCAGGTTAGCTCATGTTTCCCATGCAAACGTACTTGATCTGCAAATAAGATTATTACCCAACAATTACACACGTTTTTTGGCACAATTCAGAGCATGTTCTATTCAAACGGGTCAAATTGCAGATCACACAATTATGTGTATGACCTATTTTCAATCTGAGTTGATGTAAAATATGGTGCGTTGGTACTTACTTCAAGATACTCATCCAATCCGTATTTGGAACCTTCGCGTCCTAAACCAGACTGTTTATAGCCTCCAAATGGAGCCACCTGCATGCCACCGAAAAAGATATAGTAGAGGTGGAAGGAAATATTGACCCATTTAGTTGTGAACGGGCTAATTTGTCTGGTTTCTTATGTACAGCCTCTATAATGAAAAATATTCAGCTGGCCAGAAAACGCCGAGTGGTTCAAACTGGTTGAAAGTTTCTGGATGTCTAATTTTTATGTATGCAACCTCCTAATCGGTTTACTCGCATATTTGATATAATTATTTATTGCAACTATTTTAAAAAACAGAGTAAGAAGTCCAAAACTGATGCGGGCTGTTTCAACCATACGAAAACGACTTGTTACAACTATAGCCCATTACTGACCCACCAATCTTGCATACAATAAGTAGATAACCAATACCTCTGTAGAAACCAATCCCTCGTTTACTCCAACAATACCATACTCAAGAGCCTCCGACACACGCCACGAACGCTTGATACCATTAGTGAATATGTAGGCAGCTAACCCTGCACATATATTATGATGTTTTATTTTATAATTAACAAACTAATCAGCTCATGACTTGGCATGGGGAAACATTTAAATAAAGGAACAATGTAAAAGATTAGCCACCGATATGATATATATATATGTGTGTAGTAATATATATGGATCATAAAAAAGAACCTGCATTCGTGTCATTAGCAATCTGTATTGCTTCTTCTTCGGTTTTAAACCTTATAACAGGTGCAACAGGTCCAAATACTTCCTGCCTGTAGTAATATATATTCTTAGTACTACTCAAATCCATAATGAAAACTAGAATTTTCAATAAGCTTGAATTAAATAAATAATAAAATATAGCCACCAAAATAACAATAAAAACCTGCAAATACAGAAGTTAGAGATTACCTTGCTATGAGCATCTCATTCTTGACATCACCTATAATTGTTGGCTCGTAAAATGTAAGCCCGAGGCTATGTCTCTTACCACCCACAAGAACTTTTGCTCCCTGTTTTAAAAACTAAATTAAACTCGAATAAAAAAAAACAGATAGACGATAGGCCAAGATTAGTTAATGAAGGATAGTTTGGTATTTTCCTCATTAGTAAGCGCGATTGAGGCAGTTGTCTAGGTTACTTCTTAAATGTATACAAATTACCAGTAAAGCAAAATAAAAGCCATAATTTTGCACCAATCAAACGTATATAAGTTTGAACTTATGTGGTAAATCAAACCTTAGAGATGGCATCTTGCACAAACGAATCAACCTGCAAGGTTATGTTAAAAACATTTAAAGTGATTCAAACGTATTCAAAATGAAATTTAAAAAAATTTAAAACAAAAAGAACCTTCTGTACAGCAGCCTCATTGATAAGTGGTCCCTGCAAAAGAATATCCCCAAATTAAGTCCTGTAACTTTTTCTTATACAATACTCGATTAATTCTAAATATACTTATTGCTTATAACGTTCATATATATTATTGCACACTGAAAAGCCAATTTTTTCAGAACACAAATTGACCATTTAGATATTTTAGTAGCATGTGTAAACTGATTACCTGAACCACACCTTCACTAAAACCATTGCCAACCTTAAGATTCTGAACGGCATTTGAAAAGGCACTTGTAAACTTCTCATATATGCCTACAAGGAAGGTAACCAGATGATCCTACTACGTATACAAAATATTCGAAATACCAAATCTAATAAAAAAGACTACTCAATGGAATATAAAAACCATAGGGGTCACATATATAAGGCTGATGTGTTAGTCAATGTATAACAACTATGGCTTTTTGAATGAAGAATGTTGTCTGAACTCTGAACTTTTCAACCATGAAGCCTCCTTCACCGAGAGAAGACGCAACAAAGTTATCTATGATTGAATACCCAAAACCATCGCCAAGAACTAGTTTATACACCACCAAAGACTGTAAAGGTTGTTCTGTCCATGAAAAGGTTCCGGTTAATTTCCTAAAGAATTTTATGTTTTGGATTAATGATCGAGTTACAGAGAAGTTGAAATCAAATGTGGAGCTAAAGAATCCAAGGCATAGATCACATAGATCTGTTGAAATTTGGAGAAGAAGACATGCTTTGTCTTAGCAAGAGCCAGATCGAAGCAGATGAATGGTTTGAAGAACAAGCCAAACCATTTACTGTGACGGTTGCTTTAGCTTTGAAGAAGCGGTTGTTTGCTCGTAGTCACAGCGCATTCACAGAAATATGAAGATTTTTTTATTGCACAGCTTAAGGGGGGAGTTGTAGGTATACTTTTGGGTTGAATACTAATATGCGAGGACTGAGCTACGAGTACTAGTGTGAATACTTATTAAGGTTTTAGTATAAATAGTTCTCTTGTGCTGGTCATATAGTTAATCGTGAAAAAGGGTCGAAGTGTCGAACGGCTGTTTCTTATATTAATCTTGTTTGATTAAATACAAAGGCATTTGAAGTTATATTGCTGTGTGTTCTTTCATCTACCAAGCTCCCCTAGCCTTTGATTCACTTTGGTGTTGATTTCGCCAACACAAAGTGATTACTCAGACCATATTGAAGATCCACGTTCATTTCACAGGAGTCAGGACTTACAAAAACAGTTAGGAACCAAAAAGATAAGTGTCACATTTAATCTTAAACATACAACAAAAAATATATAAGTTCCTATTGTACCTTCTTGCACAAGTATTCTATTTGCACATACACATGTCTGTCCACTGTTGCGGAATTTGGTTGCCAACTGAAGTCAGGGGTGAATAAGGTATTATTAGGTGATAATACACTAAGATAAGGTCAATTTATCCAAGAGAAAACGAATATAATAAAGTAATAAACTTATCTAATACAATATAATCATATAGATTAATAACTGAAAAGTGAACCACTTACACTCCCTTTCAATGCCACTTCCAGATCAGCATCATCAAAGACTATGCAAGGTGCATTACCACCAAGTTCTAAAGACACCTAAAACAATCAATAATTACAAAAATAAGCATTGCAACAACAGTACCGCGGATACAGATTTGGGTACACTTACCTTTTTAACTGTCTCGGCTGCACCAGCCATCAATTTCTTTCCAACAGCTGTTGAACCAGTAAATGTTATCTTTCTTACTTGTGGGCTCTCAAGTAAGGAATTTCCTATTTTAGGAGCATCTCCCATGACAACATTCAAGACGCCCTGTGATTTTAGAGAACAGAATTGAATTTCAAATGTGGTAAATGATGGTAGAGGCAGAAGACTAACAAAGAGAACGAAACCGGCTTTAGATATACGTAAATATCATCCGTGTAAGTTTATAAGACATACTGGTGGGATTCCAGATTGAAGGGCCAGCTCAGCTGCTGCCAAGGCCGTCAAAGGTGTAAATTCAGAAGGCTTTATGACCACAGTACAGCCACAGGCCAGAGCAGGGCCAACCTGTCGTAACAGCAACACACAAAATTTCATTCTGATTACAGCTAACAAATATGAAGGCCACAGGTGAAAAAACCAGCGGGTTAAATATTGGATCAAAACGAGTTGGATTGATCCAAAATCTCTGTTTATTTTTTAAAACAATTAGTATGTGAAAACTGATTAAAAAAAATCTATCTTTTCAATAATAAATATATATTTTTTATTTTAAGGATTCATAAGCTATCATGTGAGCAGCTTGCAATGCGACCCATATCTTTTTTAGTTCCTAGTTCCCCGGTAAAAAAGCGGTTCCCTATTGAACCCTCACAAAATATATAAATAAATATATATGTATGTATACATATATATGTTGATTGACTGTGTTTTATGAGTTATGATGGCTTTATAAATAACTTATAAGATTTGTTTTAAGCATGCGCATCTAATGTACAAAAGGCCGGCCACTTTTGCGCTTTAACCTGGTCGCTTTTGTGCACTTCGCGTCTCTTGAAACCAAGAAAAGGATTTGAAACTACCACCTCCAATAAAATCTATTATAATGATGCAGCATTTTCATTTAAAAAAAGTAAACATCCTACCTTCCGAGTAATCATTGCCAAAGGGAAATTCCATGGAGTGATTGCACCAACCACACCAACAGGCTGCAGATTAAAAAAATTATTAAACATATGTAATGGTACTTCTCACAGAACATGTGAAACAACCACACAAAACAGATTGAATAGAAACTAAGAGTTTGATTGATCAATATTCAGCAATAAATGAACACAAATAGTTCATATATCCCATGAAAGACAAAGGGGGTATATAACCAATGTCAGATACAAATGATAACAATTGGTACAGAATAAACCACCTGCTTTAGAACAAAAAGACGGCGATCAGTTAGTGTCGATGGAATGATGTCACCATAAACACGTTTCGCCTCCTCTGCAAAGAATTCAATGAAACTAGCACCATATCCGACCTGTAACACATATGCAAAAACATAAACACCAGCAAATGTGCTCTAGTACTTTAAACATGAACACCCTTGTTCAAGTTATAAGTTGTCCATGTTTTATATCCATACCTCCCCAATGGCTTCTTTTAGAGGTTTTCCTTGCTCCAAAGTTATGAGTTGGCCAAGTTCTTCTTTATGTTGAATCAGTAAGTTATACCTTACGTTGTGCAAAACAATCAAGGGCAATTAGTCATTGCATATCATAAACAAACAACATAGCTTCAGTATCAAAACTTATACCAATTACGTAGGCGACTACTCCTGTCAGCAGCAGTAAGCTTGCTCCAATCTACAAAGAAATCGATGTATTGTTACACATTTTGCAGATACCTAAAGCAAGAGATATTTTAAAGCAAGCTTTATCAGCCTAATGCAACTAATAACAGTGAAAATTTCGAGGGTCCGTACGGCCAAACGCATCATAAGCAGAAGAGATTGCATCTTTTGTTTCCTTCTCACCCATGCAAGCAACAGAAGCTATAAGATCACCAGTAGCAGGGTTGTTAACCTGCCAAGAAAGAACAAACATAATTGTTTATGTAATACTTAATGTCAACTTAGTTTTGAGCGATTAGTGAAGATAGATAATCATAAGAATAGTTGGAAAGGCCAAAAAGAAACACAAGCATGATTTTTGTTACTTTAGGTTGAATTAAACTAATAATTAACATTAGGTGTTGTATGAAAAGAGAGTCTTATTTGATGTTGGGAATCATAATTGTTAAAAACAAAAGCTTGTTGCTCGTTTATCTGTCACGTTTATATGTTAATTAGCGTTAGGTGTTATATGATAGAGAGTCTAATTTGATGTTAGGAATCATAATTGTTAAAAACAAAAGCTTGTTGCACGTTTATCTGTCACATTTACCTTATCTATTGATTAACATTATGTGTTATATGAAAAGAGAGTCTAATTTGATGTTGGGAATCATAATGGTAAAAACAAAAGCTTGTTGCCTGTTTATATGTCACCTTATCTGTAATTGTTGACGTTAGGTGTTATATGAGATGAGAGTCTAATTTGATATTGGGAATCATAATTATTATAAAAAAAACTTGTTGTTCGTTTATCTGTCACACGTTTAAGTTTTATACTAAATTAGAGTCTAATTTGATGTTGGGAATCATAATTGTTAAAAACAAAAACTTGTTGCACGTTTATCTGTCACGTTTACCTTATCTATTGATTAACATTATGTGTTATATGAAAGGAGAGTCTAATTTGATGTTGGGAATCATAATGGTAAAACAACAGTTGCCTGTTTATATGTCACCTTTATCTGTTGATTAACGTTAGGTGTTACATGAGTTGAGAGTCTAATTTGACATTGGGAATCATAATTAAAAAAAAAAAAAAAAAAAAAACAACTTGTTGTTCGTTTATCTGTCACACGTTTAAGTTTTATACGAAATCAGAGTCTAATTTGATGTTGGGAATCATAAGGATATAAAAGCTTGTTGCATGTTTATCTGCCACTATTGTAACCCTTAATTTACTAGTGAAAGAGAAAAAAAAATACCTGGATGGTCCTTCCATCGTACGCATCAGTCCATTTACCTCCAATAAGACCTTTGGTTTGCAACAAACCAGAGCTTTTGAGCCGAGCAACAACACTTTCAGTTCCCATGCTCATCTGATAAATCATCCAAGCCTCAATCAATATCAACAATCAAAACCTTAATAAGTTAATAACGATTAAGATTAATGCACCTCGCGACGTGAGATTGAAGAGTGGTGACTTTGAATTATGCTAACGCGATGAATTGTACGAGTAAACATCGTCTTTATCATGGCGTTCGATCGCCACAAACGCTGTTTCCTCCACGTATTTCCGCCGCCTTCTGATCACGGTACATATGGCGAAAGATTTTCAATTAGTTTTTTTTATTTCTTCTCACAAATAACTTATAAGTGAATTTTTGGTTTTACGATACCTATTTTAATAATTAAATAGCTTATTCACATGTTAACATTTAAACTAATTCAAATAGGATTCTGATTATATGTCATCCTCTAATTTAATTTTATAGATGATTTCAAGGCGGGTCATTTCATATTCGAAATAACCCGATATGTATAAATAAAAAATTAACAAATTATCATCAGTTATCTCCTAATATGATATGTTCAAATAAAAATTTACCGATTATCATAATCTATCTCCTAACCCGATATGTTCAAGTTAAATATTTACCAATTATCATGAATTATCTCCTAACCCAATATGTTCAAATTAAAAATTTACCACTTATCATGAATCATCTTCTAACCTGATGTATTCAAATAAAAAATTTACTAATTATTATAGATAATTTCCTTTATTTTAGCATATGATTTTTTATAGAAAAATATTTGTAAATATTCAAACCGATTTAATAGGGGATATGTTAAAAATAAATTTAATACCTAAATTTAGGTAAAACATATGAAACCAAAATCCCGTATAGTACACGGGTACTAATCTAGTTTGTTATAATATAACTATAATTATCACAAGATTAGTGACTTGATTTAAGAACTTTAGAGAGATTTGCAAGAAGAATGAGAAGAGAAATGTATACTCATACAAGTGTATACAAGAGGTGTCTTTACTCATTCACTTTGATGGGGTATTTATACTACAAAGGTAAATCATTGGTAGACAAAGTTAACTATTTAGTAGATAAGATAACTATTTGGTACTTGGTAGATAATATTGACTATTTAGTACAAGTGGTATGGAGCTAGTTGAAAATGTGTTCATCCATATTTAATAGCAATGATTTATAACACTCCCCCTTGGATGACACTTTTTCAAACTTTAGGGTCTTGAAGTACTGTCTCATTAAAAACCTTGCTAAAGAAAACTCAGTGGGAAAAAACTTTAGCTAAGGGAAAAATAGTGCAGTCTGTAGCTCCCCCTCAAATTGCGCATACATGTCTCATGCCAATATCATGAACGTGTTTTCTGAAAGTTGCTGTGGGAAGTGCTTATGTGAAAAGATCAGCTGAGTTGTTGCTAGATTGGGCATATCTCATTTCAACTTGTTTTTCTTTAACCAGGTCTTGAGTATATGAAAACAATCTTGGAGGTATATGTTTTGTTCTGTCACTTTTGATATACCATCCTTTCATCTGTGAAACACAAGCTGCATTATCTTCATAGATTGGAGTTAGACTTTTGTCTTTTTCTATTCCGCAAGAAGTTAATATGAGTTGTGTCATAGATCTAAGCCAGACAGATTCCTGGGAAGCTTCATGTAGTGCAATAACTTCAGCATGGTTTGAGGATGTTACGACAAGTGTTTGTTTCTGAGATCGCCATGAAATTGCAGTTCCTCCATTCATAAGTTCGTATCCAGTTTGAGACATTTCTTTGTGAGGATCAGATAAATAACCTGCATCTGCATAACCAACTAAACCTTCTTTTAAATTGTTAGGATAAAACAAACCTAAATCAGCAGTGCCTCGAAGATATCTTAAAATATGTTTAACCCCATTCCAATGTCTTTTTGTCGGGGATGAACTAAATCTTGCTAACAAGTTAACTGCAAAAGAAATGTCAAGTTGTGTACAGTTAGTAAGATACATAAGAGCTCCAATTGCACTGAGATATGATACTTCTAGACCGAGAACTTCTTCCTTGTCTTCACAAGGGCGAAATGGATCATTGTCTACATTGAGTGATCTAACAACCATTGGGGTAGTTAAAGGATTTGTCTTGTCCATATTGAAGCGTTTTAAGAGTTTTTCAGTATAATTTGATGATGTACAAGTATTCCATTATTCATATGCTCAATCTGTAAACCAAGACAATATTTGGTTTTTTCAAGGTCTTTCATTTCAAATTCTTTCTTTAAAAAATTACTTCATTGATTTCATTTTGTGTCCCAATTATATTTAGATCATCAACATAGACAACTATAATCACATATCCCAATGTGGTCTTCTTAATAAAGACGCATGGACAAATAAGGTTATTTGTATAACCTTTATTTATCAAATAATCACTCAAACGATTGTATCACATTCTTCCAGATTGTTTCAACCCATATAAAGATCTTTGTAATTTGATTGAGTACATTTCATTGGGTTTTGAAGTTGATGCTTCTGGGATATTGAATCCTTTAGGGATTTTTCATACAGATGTCACTATCAAGTGATCCATACAGGTAAGTTGTAACAACATCCATAAGACACATTTCTAACTTTTGAGAGACTGCTAAGCTGATTAAGTATCTGAATGTAATCGCATCCATAACGGGAGAATATGTTTCCTCGAAATCAATTCTCGGTCTTTGAGAAAAACCTTGAGCTACAAGTCTAGCTTTATATCTTGTAATTTCATTTTTCTTATTTCGTTTTCGCACAAAAATCCATTTATACCCTACAGGCTTGACAGCCTTAGGCGTAACAACAATGGGTCTAAAACCTTTCGCTTGTTGAGCGAATTTAATTCAGCTTGCATAGCATATTTCCATTTATTCCAGTCATGTCGATTTCGACACTCATTGATAGATTTCGGTTCAAGATCATCATCTCCGCTCATAATATCGCTTGCTATGAAAAAATAGAAAATCTCATCAATATTTTCCATCTCATATCAGTTCCATAATATATGCGTATGGCCATAATTGATAGACAACTCTTTGTTGTCATCATTTACTTTGTGACACCCCGCCCGGCAGCGGAAAACACTGGACGCGTCAAGTGAATTGGATATCAATAGTACAAAGTACATGACACACTAAAAGCATGTTTTAATATTATTAAAGCATAATGTTTGACATAAATGAAGCAATAAATAGTCTTAAAACCGTAATAAAAGCCAACAAATAATAAAGTTTATTTATTCTAGGTCCAAAGCATCATAAACGTCTTGAAGCCTAAAAGTCTCAAACTCCACCTGAAATAAATATGTTCCGCAATCTTATGTGTATAACAATTGCATTATATATCTCAACCGTGACTATAGAAACACATAGAAACAAAAATCATAGACCCCGCATGGTAACTTTTAGCAACAAGTCATGAGGAACCACTCATGTTACAAATACTGATAACTATCGTTTAACCGTCATTTAACCGTCTCGATATATAAGTTATCAATAAATGTTTAAGCATCTAAGGGACATAGCATCGTAGCAACAAGCATCACAAATAGTAACTAGTAACCAACACATAGAATCAACCATAGAATCGCTGGGTCAAATCACCTATCCGGCCATTAGTGTAGGTGGGCTTGTCAGGCCATTAGCGCTAATATCATACCGGTGGAAATTACAAGATAATATAAATACTATTGTCTAACACATAATTTTGCATCATAGGTGGGCTTGTTAACCGTTTTAGTATGTTTTCTCAGGTAATTAAGGAGCACGAGCACGAGTAGGACATGCATGCATTGGGTCGTCCTTTGGACTGTTTCAAAAACTACATTTAACCCTTATTTTATTTTATTTTATTGACTTGGTTTGTTATTTTGTGCGCGGGATTTTTGCGTACTGGATTTATTTTATGCTTCCGCTAAAAGTTGGTTTTAACATTTAAACTATGAACCTTTGGTTATTTAAAAAGTTAAATATTTATATAAACGTTGAGTCAAGGTTTCGTGTAACTAATGGCTTGAGATCCTGGTATGTCACACGCCTAACGGATACCCCGTTTGTGGAAATTTGAGGGTGTGACAGATTGGTATCAGAGCCATAAGTTATAGGGAACTAGCAATTCATTGCATATAGTCTATAACTTTAAGCATTTGCATTAGTTACACTCACACTGCACAGTAGAATCATAGTTAGAAATTAGAGTTTGTTTGCCTAAACGTGTTACATTTTACGTGCTTGCCTGATATATGATCTTTGTAGTCTAAGAATCCTTATACGAAATACTCTGTTCTTATCCTAAACATGAATTTTAATTTTCCGTTTAAATTTGATTCTTCTTCGCGGAATGTGGCTGAGACATCTTCTCAAGGCGCAAAGAGGCCAAGAGTATGAGCCTGACGATTACAACCATTTTGAACCGTTTGAGTATCCCTTCTAGAGTTGTGAAGTGGAGCATAAGTTATTCAGCAGTTCATTCCTTCTTTTCAAAATACATTAAATTTTGTAAGCCCAGAAAACCGATTTTTATTCAGATTTTTTTTTTCTCACTCTGTTGAAAGCGTGGTGAAAACAAAGACGCATTAAGTATGAAACACTCAAATCATAAAAACTAAGACGTTGAAGTTATCCGTAGTGATTTTCCTTCATTAAGTATTTTGTTCTATTCTTTTACACCTTCTCCATGTTGTCACACTTATCATATTTTCATCAAGTTGGTGCTTGTTGCACTCGTGAAAACTTGTGACTCGAAGAGGCGTGTCTTGAAGTTGAATACGTATGGTATTCTTGTTTTACATTAAGACTAGTTGGATCAGATTGTCACATGTATTATTGCAGAAATTTTTGACAAAAGTGCTTCTAAGTATACCATACCTCTCTTATACTTCCTATATTCGGAATAATATAAATTATCGTATAAATAAACACAAAACAATAAGCATGATAAAACTTAATACTAAAGCCCATGATGGGAGACAAATTAGGGTGATTGTGTAAGGTAAATTGACGATTACGGGTGCGCAACGTAATGGTGAATTTACAGGTACACGATGATCCTGGAAAAAAAAACCTGTCATGTGGGTTACAACCAAAATCGAAAAGTGAAGAACCAAACAACACAGATTCACTTGAAACAAAACTCTATCTCTAAGCAACATACTGGTATCAAGTTTATCCTTATGTAGTAAAACAATTATAATACCACCTTTCAATATAAACTTCTACCATACCAATGCCACAAACTCGTGATACAACGGAATGATTTAAATTTTGGTCAGTGTGGTATGACCTTTTACCCAACGCCGATAACAACTTAATATCATGGTTTCCTCAATCGAGCACTAAACAAAACTTATAATAGTAAGGGTTACTAGGAGGAGCCCTATAAAACTACGACTTATTTGGAAAACTCATTCCTGTCAGAATTAACCAGCCACATAATATCTCACATACATGATCGCTCTTCGTGAATGGTATTGCAATCACTATTTGTACCTCCACTGTTGTAAAACACGCATTGGATCTAAAACTTTATTTATCCATCAAGAATATTTAAGTTCATAAACATCATCTACATTCACTACATCAGAAAAATATATTCTAATCTTTTTACCAGATTATTCGCGTAACAGTAACACAGTTTAAGTGCTATCTATGTCGCGAGACTAAAAGCGATCACCCTTGAATCTTGTTTTACGAACAACCCTATTCTGTCTATCATTCACATGGCAATTCGTTATATATCTAGACACTTATAACTTCCAGGTATCCATTGCCCACGATGATAATGAAAAGCTAAGAGAATTTTATAACTGACCCCCCCCCCCCGACGGATATATAACTCTGAACATTGAATATGTTTGGTGACTCATTTGATGAGCTGTATAGTCCACAATAAACAATTGATACCAACTAGTGTTCTTCTTGAGCCTCACCTATTAAAGTTTAGAATAACAATCTCTTATTTCGTCATCCTAATACACCTTGTATCTTCTAAGAAATATAATAATTGATGCTCTCATTGTCATTTGACACTCCCATCGTGCAATATCTTTCTTTCAAAGCTTATGTTAAATTAAGAGAATCCACCTTGTATGTAATTAACGGTCTTGATCAAAACTATTTAAAGCGCAATGCAAGCAATTGTTACCTAATTATTTCAATTTCCAAATCAGGAAAATCGTAATAGGGGAAAATTGTCTGTTTAAAGAAATTAGTTAAGCTACACAATCCAGGAAATGAAATAACACGTTGTCCCTATCTAACCTGTTTTATCTCTCACCATCTCTTAAACACCTTAATGGCGAATTCAAACGCTGTCACATCAATGAAGATTGATATCAAAAATTCGGGCCAGCACCTTATTTCTAATCTATGCGTAATCTAGCACCCGTATTTTTAAAAGGATATTGCTAGATCACCCTGCAGGACCCACATGATTGAACTAATCTTCTATTGGAATTAAAAAGCAAGATTCTTGAAAACCCTCTATGAGAAGATGTTTGGCGTATGCCCCCTTCTGATCGTAACACACAAATTTCATCTGTTTTTAGAATGTCTATGACACCCTTGATTACCGCGTTTTGACAACGCTTCCTTTATAAATTCGAGTATCTACACACGGTTGCGTCACTGCAATGATCTCTAAACCACTTGAATAACAACGCTTCTTTAATATAGACTCTTTAGTTAAGTCTCGATCCTTGATCATCTATATAACAACTCGAAGCTTCGTGATCTAATATTTCTAAAACAGTCTGCATACAAATCGTTGTTTCTAAATCTTAAGAGTGGATCTCAAAGAAACTTTTGAATCTCTCCAAACCCGCGATACATTAGATCAGTTGGAATCCTGCAAATGATTACTCTAGTTGGTTTAAATCTCATAAAGTGGCTACTTAATGTAAAACAAATAAAATCATTCTTAGCTATTAAAGTAACAATGTCTAACACCAAAGGTACGATTTAATTTTCGGGACGAAAATTCTTTTAACAAGGGGATGATATGACAACCGGAAAAATTTTCTTTTCTTTTGTTCTATTTCGTTGCAGTCAACCAATGACACGACGTAATTTTCGGGACGAAAATTCTTTTAACAAGGGGATGATGTGACAACCCACAAATTCAGGTTAATACCGTAGCCATCTACTCGTTATCTAAAAAAAAATATATGTATATATATATAACGCATAGGGTTTATTTTTGTA
Organism: Tagetes erecta; assembly: GCA_030867185.1. Classification (NCBI taxonomy): domain Eukaryota; kingdom Viridiplantae; phylum Streptophyta; class Magnoliopsida; order Asterales; family Asteraceae; genus Tagetes; species Tagetes erecta. The sequence continues at coordinate 16,328,382 of CM061490.1, forward strand.
ATTAATTAAACCAAGTTACTAACTTTAAACCGAAGTTAAACAACCTATCAATTTAGAGGGGCCTAAAGTGTAACTTAGTAATTAAACCCAAACCCTAATAAACCCACAAAATCCCCCCACTGCTCTTCTTCTTTCTCTCGGCGGTACAGGAGAAAACACAACAGCAGCAACAGTAATCCCTCTGGTCTCGATCTCCCTTGTTGGGCGTTTGATCAGCAACTCAAGCAGCAGCCCCCATCGTCTCTTTATGGTCAGCGGTTAGCCGGTGACAGTCGCAAAACAACAGCCGTCATTCCGATCAGCCGCCTCCATTACAACCCCTCGTCGAGCAGAGGTCATCATCACCAAACCCTCCCTCTCTACTCTCGATCTTCTTCGTCGGCGACAGGAAAACAGAAACAGCAGCCGTAATCGGAAAAACAATCGACTCCGGCAACCCTGCAACTCCGACCAACCCGGCATCACGTCGGTAACTCTTCTGCCTCATCTACTTTTATCATACATCGCGTTATGGTTTCGTATTTAGTCGCGGTTCGTGTTTCGGTTTCGGGTTGTTCCGGGTTTTGTCTTTGGTTCGATCTAGTGCGCGTACTATGTATATATGAATACGTCTATGCAATTGTGTTATAGAGGGTTGATCTGCAATGTATCTTATGTATGTATATGCTCTAATGTCAGGTAGCTAGGTGAGATGTAATATATATATATATATGTATGTGCAGCAATAATGATCCCTTATATATGTATGTACGAGTTAATGTATGTAATGTTTGTGTTGTGCATGTGTTGTTTATATTGCATTGAAGTGTATGGGTGTATATATATAAAACCGTGTGTATGTACGTGTGTTGTATATATGCGTTTATCTGCAAGTAGTATATGTGTATTTTAACACAAATGTATGTGGGAGTTATAAAAGAAGCAACAGTAGATATGCATATTCAATATAAGTTACTGTAATTATGAAAAGGCATATATAAAAGCATCATGTATTGTGAGCATGTATAGATATAAAACCTGCATGAACTATGGTGTGTATATGCGTAGAAAGTAGCAGCAACATGTAGGTGTATGTATTTGTTTCTATGTGCTGCAACACATAAGTGTAGGTGATGGTATGTATTGTATATGAGGGGTTTAGATACGGATAGATCAGTTACAGCAAGGTTATATGTATACATGTATGTGTGAGTAGATGTTCATGTGTATGTACCACATTAGTTGTAAGTCGGGTTATATATGCATGTCAACCTTATGTATGTATAATTGTATATGAGTGCATGATAGTGTAGAAAAATATGCGATGACTACAAGTTGATATTAATGGGGGTGGTATGCTAATGGCGATGATAGTAGGATTACTGAGTTATGTTTATTGTTAAACCAAAATGTGGTGCTGAGAATGAAAGTGCTTGTATGATAATAGACGTGAAAACCTAGCATGATATATATATGTGAACTTGAGTGTGGTATATTGCTAGTATGCGGAAACCAAACCGGAATACACGAAACCATAACGGATGTTATATATTTATGCAAGTTCTTAGTTATTAAATAGCGATTAATTATTAAACAGGTTGTAGGACGGGTTAGGAAATCTATGTTGCATGTCAAGTTTTTGTTGTGCACTTCAAAGGTGAGTTCTTTGCCCGCTTTTAAATCTTTTTTCGGGGAGAAAACATACAAATGCTTTTAATGCGTCTTCGGACAACTATTTTACAGCGCCTTCGGGCGGACTGCATTTTTATGCCTTCGGGCAGGGCCTTCGGGCAAAACTTTATGCCTTCGGGCGGTGCCAACTAAGGCTGCATTTTATACCTTCGGGTATGGCCTACGGGCAGGTTTCGGTAAAAGTATAAATGCCTACGGGTAATTTTCGGTAAAAGTATAAATGCCTACGGGTAGGTTTGGTAAAAGTATAAATGCCTACGGGCAGGATTTTATTAGGGCTTATAGTGCTTTACACGAATTGGAACCACATTCAAGTCCTTATAAAAGTTCGAGGTTGATTAATATATTATAGCGGGGAAATTTGAGTAGTACTACCGGGTTGCGACGGCACCCCACCCTTGACTGGGCGTCATGTGGTGCAGATTGTCCTTAATGGTTATGGGTCATCCTGGTTAGATGGCGACAAGGCAAAAGTAACGTTTAGCTTTCATCTCGACGTGTTGACAAGCAATAAGCATACGGTCTTGCAAACCGCCTAATAAAATGGATTTTGTTTATTTTGGTTATAAACGATACTTTTTATTTATGTACAAATCTCATTGAACTCACCAACATTATGTGTTGACCGTTTTAGTATGTTTTCTCAGGTAATTAAGGAGCACGAGCACGAGTAGGACATGCATGCATTGGGTCGTCCTTTGGACTGTTTCAAAAACTACATTTAACCCTTATTTTATTTTATTTTATTGACTTGGTTTGTTATTTTGTGCGCGGGATTTTTGCGTACTGGATTTATTTTATGCTTCCGCTAAAAGTTGGTTTTAACATTTAAACTATGAACCTTTGGTTATTTAAAAAGTTAAATATTTATATAAACGTTGAGTCAAGGTTTCGTGTAACTAATGGCTTGAGATCCTGGTATGTCACACGCCTAACGGATACCCCGTTTGTGGAAATTTGAGGGTGTGACAGATTGGTATCAGAGCCATAAGTTATAGGGAACTAGCAATTCATTGCATATAGTCTATAACTTTAAGCATTTGCATTAGTTACACTCACACTGCACAGTAGAATCATAGTTAGAAATTAGAGTTTGTTTGCCTAAACGTGTTACATTTTACGTGCTTGCCTGATATATGATCTTTGTAGTCTAAGAATCCTTATACGAAATACTCTGTTCTTATCCTAAACATGAATTTTAATTTTCCGTTTAAATTTGATTCTTCTTCGCGGAATGTGGCTGAGACATCTTCTCAAGGCGCAAAGAGGCCAAGAGTATGAGCCTGACGATTACAACCATTTTGAACCGTTTGAGTATCCCTTCTAGAGTTGTGAAGTGGAGCATAAGTTATTCAGCAGTTCATTCCTTCTTTTCAAAATACATTAAATTTTGTAAGCCCAGAAAACCGATTTTTATTCAGATTTTTTTTTTCTCACTCTGTTGAAAGCGTGGTGAAAACAAAGACGCATTAAGTATGAAACACTCAAATCATAAAAACTAAGACGTTGAAGTTATCCGTAGTGATTTTCCTTCATTAAGTATTTTGTTCTATTCTTTTACACCTTCTCCATGTTGTCACACTTATCATATTTTCATCAAGTTGGTGCTTGTTGCACTCGTGAAAACTTGTGACTCGAAGAGGCGTGTCTTGAAGTTGAATACGTATGGTATTCTTGTTTTACATTAAGACTAGTTGGATCAGATTGTCACATGTATTATTGCAGAAATTTTTGACAAAAGTGCTTCTAAGTATACCATACCTCTCTTATACTTCCTATATTCGGAATAATATAAATTATCGTATAAATAAACACAAAACAATAAGCATGATAAAACTTAATACTAAAGCCCATGATGGGAGACAAATTAGGGTGATTGTGTAAGGTAAATTGACGATTACGGGTGCGCAACGTAATGGTGAATTTACAGGTACACGATGATCCTGGAAAAAAAAAACCTGTCATGTGGGTTACAACCAAAATCGAAAAGTGAAGAACCAAACAACACAGATTCACTTGAAACAAAACTCTATCTCTAAGCAACATACTGGTATCAAGTTTATCCTTATGTAGTAAAACAATTATAATACCACCTTCCAATATAAACTTCTACCATACCAATGCCACAAACTCGTGATACAACGGAATGATTTAAATTTTGGTCAGTGTGGTATGACCTTTTACCCAACGCCGATAACAACTTAATATCATGGTTTCCTCAATCGAGCACTAAACAAAACTTATAATAGTAAGGGTTACTAGGAGGAGCCCTATAAAACTACGACTTATTTGAAAAACTCATTCCTGTCAGAATTAACCAGCCACATAATATCTCACATACATGATCGCTCTTCGTGAATGGTATTGCAATCACTATTTGTACCTCCACTGTTGTAAAACACGCATTGGATCTAAAACTTTATTTATCCATCAAGAATATTTAAGTTCATAAACATCATCTACATTCACTACATCAGAAAAATATATTCTAATCTTTTTACCAGATTATTCGCGTAACAGTAACACAGTTTAAGTGCTATCTATGTCGCGAGACTAAAAGCGATCACCCTTGAATCTTGTTTTACGAACAACCCTATTCTGTCTATCATTCACATGGCAATTCGTTATATATCTAGACACTTATAACTTCCAGGTATCCATTGCCCACGATGATAATGAAAAGCTAAGTGAATTTTATAACTGACCCCCCCCCCCCGACGGATATATAACTCTGAACATTGAATATGTTTGGTGACTCATTTGATGAGCTGTATAGTCCACAATAAACAATTGATACCAACTAGTGTTCTTCTTGAGCCTCACCTATTAAAGTTTAGAATAACAATCTCTTATTTCGTCATCCTAATACACCTTGTATCTTCTAAGAAATATAATAATTGATGCTCTCATTGTCATTTGACACTCCCATCGTGCAATATCTTTCTTTCAAAGCTTATGTTAAATTAAGAGAATCCACCTTGTATGTAATTAACGGTCTTGATCAAAACTATTTAAAGCGCAATGCAAGCAATTGTCACCTAATTATTTCAATTTCCAAATCAGGAAAATCGTAATAGGGGAAAATTGTCTGTTTAAAGAAATTAGTTAAGCTACACAATCCAGGAAATGAAATAACACGTTGTCCCTATCTAACCTGTTTTATCTCTCACCATCTCTTAAACACCTTAATGGCGAATTCAAACGCTGTCACATCAATGAAGATTGATATCAAAAATTCGGGCCAGCACCTTATTTCTAATCTATGCGTAATCTAGCACCCGTATTTTTAAAAGGATATTGCTAGATCACCCTGCAGGACCCACATGATTGAACTAATCTTCTATTGGAATTAAAAAGCAAGATTCTTGAAAACCCTCCTAATGAATTGGGAAAAATCATACTTAGAAACGAAACAATAGTAACAGAATAATAAATCCGACATCTAGGGTTTCGGATTTGGGATTTAGGGTTTTAGATTATAAATTGGGAATTTGTACGAAACGTTGTAGTAATTTCGTATATATATATTTTAAACGAATCTATTTTAGTTTTCTGTAAAATATCTTGTATAAGTACCTAACCATGATCATCATCTACATATTCTAATAATTGAATAACACGTCCACTTGTCATGATCTTAGATACGCCACATAGGAAAAATCCTATGTGGCAACTTCTCCTTTAACTTAGCGTACGGATCCTATTCGGGTCAAATACTACCCGCATATCATTTTTTAAATAATTAAATTATCTTCTTATATATCTATCTACTTAGTTTAAATTTTAAAATACTCTCTTATCTATATTAACCGGTGGATTAGATAGTAATTATAATCATTGTGGAATTCAAATTTAACATTACATGTATACTGTACGTGTTTTTTAATTAAAAATATAATTTAATATTATATTTTTTTACCTAACTCGTGTGTTACACGGGCACTACTCTAGTTTATATATATATGTATATATATACATATATGTATTTGAAATTATAAATTTTTATGTTTTAAAAATGTATTTAACTTAATTATATTATTTAGGTTATTTAGGAAATGTAATTAAATGTTTTAAAATGTTTAAAAGTAATAGAATTAAATAAAACAGGTTGTGGGTTTCGAAACCTCTGCTTGAAACTGAAACCTACACAACCACCAGACCACTTCCAATTTTGTTTAAATAATCTGGTTTTTAATTGTTTTATCTTTTATTTACCAAGAACCCATTTTAACATTCAAGCCCTAGAACAAGAATCAATCCAATTCGTTCGAATCAGTTAATCAAATTCAAAACCAATAGAGGGCTTTTAATCTACATTGCATCGTGATCATTTTGATATATAACACTTACTTGGAAAACAATGAATTGGTACCGATTCAGAAGGGGAAAAGATCGACTGTTCTTGAGGATTTTCGAGAATCTGGAAACGATATGAGATCAAATTGATGATATAGATAGATGTAGGTGATTAGTAGGAGTAAAACGAATATAAAAACTATTTGAATTGGTGCCCGGAAAGTGAAGAACACTAAGTCGCCGGAGTTTCGGTTTTTTGTCGATTGATTTAGATATTTGTAGAGCAAAATTGAAGTGTTTTTGTGTTGGAGATATGATAGTCGAGTGGTATAGAGCGTGAGTGTCGAAGGAATTGATGTAATTGCAAGTATTGGTTTTGTTTTTGATTTTGTGATTTCGGGTTTACAAAATTAGTCCACAACGCGTTAAACAGTTGTAATCGCGCATTAGACTTTGATACAGGTTCGAAATTAGTTTTAGAAAGTTTTGGGATTGATTTTCGGTGATTAAATGTGGTCAATATGCGTCCAAACGGCTCGCCGGAAAACAAAAGAATGGCCGGAAATTGCCGGCAATATGGCTGGATGTACCGGGGGGGTTTGGATATGGGTTGGATTTAATTAAATGTTACAGTTATGGCCCTTGAAGTTTCAGAGATGATTTATAACTAGTTATGTGAAGCTTTTTATTTAAGTTTCAAATATTTACATTTTAGGCACAAAGTTAGTTTATAGTTAATACTAACTTAACTAAGTTAACTTGTAGCGTTTATAGGATTGATGTTTTTGTATTATTAGCTCGTTTATGACGTTAATGAACTATATTTAGACTTAGAAGCGGTTTTTGTTTGATGTTTTCAATAACTTTTCTTTTATGAACTATATATATATATAAGTTTTTGAGATTTAGCATTACATATAGTGTTTCTTCGGTATACGTTGATATTTTTTTTACGTAAATACGGTTGATTAATTAAGATAAGAATAATGTAAAATCCGACGTACTTATTATTAATCATAATGAACGTTACATTTTAAATAAATAAATACGATTACAAATAAAAGATAAACAACTTCGGGTTCGAGTCGGGCTTTCGGGTTCGGGTTTGGGGCAGATGTCACATACTTTAATATGAAAAGTTTATTGCTTAGTGTTTCATCAAAATCATTTCCCTTAGGATTGATTTCCTTTTCAGGCCCTTTTCTCTTTCGAAGATTTTTATCCTTCGAACCAATTGGTCTTTCATGTTTCAAACGCTTTTGAGATTCATGAGTCATATCATTATCTATTTGCTTATTTGGAATCTCTACTCGAGCTGGAGCATTAGCAAGCTGGTATATGAGATTTAGTTACTCTATGTGTATTAGTAAATTCATCAGGTAACTGATTTGCAACTTCTTGTTAGGGTATTATCTTTTGAACCTCTGTCTCACATTGTTTTGTTCTTGGATCAAGATACAACAATGATGGTTCACACCATGACACATCCTTTTCTTGAATTTCCTTTTCTCCCCCTAATGCGGGGAACATTGCTTCATCAAAATGACAATCAGCAAAACGTGTTGTAAAAACATCACATGTTAAAGGTTCTAGATATCTTATAATGAATGGTGTTTCATATCCAACATATATTCTCAACCTTCTTTGAGGACCCATTTTAGTGCGTTGTGGTGGTGCGATAGGAACATACACTGCATATCCAAAAATTCTAAGGTGAGAAATGTTTGGCTCTTGGCCAGAAGCAAGTTGTAGAGGGGAGTATCTGTCACACCCCGACCAATTAAATAAATAAAAGGCGGATAATCGTCGAGACGTGAGTGTTAGAGATTGCTCATAGCCACATGACGCTACAAATTAGAGTTTTAAATAAGCATGTATCACCAAATTAAATAGTACAACTAGTCCACAAGTTTGGCAAATTACAAATGACATAGCTAATAGTTGTTCATTGATTTAGAATTTAGCTAGGTCCAAAAGCCTATAGGGTTCATGATCCGAAGCTAGCATTAAACGTTGGTATTCCCTGAAACATGTTAGAAAATAATGTCAACATAAAAATGTTGGTGAGTTCACATAGATAAATAGATAGATAATAGTTTATAGATCACAATGATAAGCGATTCCATGTCCACAATGGTTAGTGCAAATATGTAACAACACGTACGGCCTCAAATGTACAATCAAGCCTCAACAATATAGAATATAGTATATGATCAGCTAAGTGAAATTTGGTTCCTTCAATGAACTAGAATGCGTCATTGAAGAGCCGGACTTAGTGTTGGTCCCAAAACACTATAGAATCAGTAACTTGTGAAGATTTTGGATCAAAATGTTAAAATAATGATGAACAAATGAAGAACACTAACAAAAAATCAGATTTGATCTATATGGAATTGCATAAGATGTTGTTTACATGAAAACCCCAATTCACTAGCTCATTCAAGCCCCTCCAAAACCTAAATGCACTTCACTATTTATAGTGAGTGCTTAACATGCTAATTACACTAATAGTCCCTACACTTAGACTAATTAGAAAATAACAAGTTAAAAGGCTAAAACATGTCTAAAACTAGATTAAATATATTTTGTTGACACAAAATATATTTATTACATTAACGATCCTAGACATAAAATAACTTCAACGTCTTGACTCGGTTCTTCGTCTCTAACGCGCCATTTGACTTTTTACGTTGACTTTGACCGCATGTTGACTTTTGTTGACTTTGACTGTGATGATAATATTAGACTACAATTCAGGTCCAACAATACTCCCCCGTAGTCTATTATTATCAACGTCTTGCATCGTGTTCAGCACCGATAAGTCAATACTGTTGGATCTTTAATTTGGTAAGCTTCAGTCTTAATTTTTGATCCAACAAAACTCCCCCAAGACTTATGCTTGCCAAATTATGTTGCTGAAGATCTTTATCTCACAAGCTCCCCCATATTGTATGCTCCCCCATTTTGTGTGCATCCTTTCTTAAAATCTGGAACGGATTTTCAACTATCTTTTCTTGAGTGCTTTAGAAGATGTAGGAGGAGGCTTCCTAGCTCGGTATCTTCTACAAACTTTGAGGAACAGGTTCTCTGGTCAGGTGCTTTGCTCAACTGATGATCGGCCATCACTTGCAGCAAATATCTGTAACACAGTCACAAACAAAATCTCGAGATTTCTCATTAGATCATTTCATTAAACAAAATAAACCGGTGTTTATCTGTGTATGAAAACAAGCGAACCCGTGTCCGTTTGTGTGTGCAATTTCCCGTGAAATGCATGTGAAAATGATAAAATTTTAATAGCATAATATGGAAGACTTGAAAATAATTTGAAATGAAAATCTTTTTGGATTTTTTTTTTAATTAAAATTAAAAATTCGAAAATAAGAGGAAGAGTCCGACAAGATCACAAATATTTTAGACACAGAGAACACATCCCATAAGGTACACACGACCAACAAGACTCAAGAACTCAAACATAAAATAAAATAAAATAAAAACTTCATGAAAGGATATCAGATAATGCGTTTTGAGCAACCATCCAGAGAAACAAAGACTTGGCTAGATTGTCAATATGTTTGTCCATTTAAACCCATGCCTTGTTCCTTTCAACAAACAATCATGTGACGATCTTATCATGTTTTGGTTCGATTTGAAGAAACTCGGGCGACTTGGTTTCTACAGACATTTAGCAAAGTAACTTGTCCTATCATCAGGGTTTATTGAGCAATATGATTGACTTTGCTTGAATTTCTTTGATCAAATCTTGAATATTGATCGATTTATGAACCTCTTTTGACTTTCAGCAATTTTGCATTTTTGGGAGTGGAGCTTGTCAACAATGATTCTTTTGAACACATTGCGACTTATTATTTGGGAAACTCAAATGGTTTAGAGCTCCAGGTCTATACCGACGTATAACAGAGGAGATAAACATTTGAGCATGCTCGGTGAATCTTCAGGTCAATACTTTCGTATAGCAGAGAAGATCCACCAACTCCAGGTCAATACTTCCGTATAGCAGAGGAGTTAAGCACTTGACACAATACGTTCTGAGGAGTTAACGAGTAACTCACTCAGAGGCTTTTCCGAAGAGCATCCCTAGCAGCTTTTTATTTTTTATTTGTTTTGCATACTAGAAACTCGATTCGGGGATAGGGCGAGGGTGATTTGGGATGTTTTGGGAAATCAAGACAAAGATTTGACACTCTCAACCCATTTTTGACAGAACCATTATCTTTGTGCAATCCAATCACGTCAAGGAGATAATCCTTGCTGTCGAGATCTTGAGCGTTATGTTTGGCTGCACAATCACTGTTTACTTTGTTTTCGGGCTGAGCCTATCTGACATATCCCAAACGCAATGCTTCTGACCTCCTTCAGCGACTTTTCAACATCAATCGAAACGGAGATCCTGAAATAGCAAAATTTGAAAAACTATAAATAGTTAATCTTTTATATCTCCCCCAAAATTTCTAAATAGTAGCCGTCTAAAAGAAATTTTTGTTTTTACAGATTTTGCTTAATATATATATATATATACATAAAAGTTAAAGAAGAACAAAAGAAGATGAAATAAAATAAAGAAGCGGAGCATTGAATCGAGTGACCCACAGATTTTTCAAAGAGGATAAAGACCCGATTATTTACAAAGACCAGATTATTTACATATTTACAAAAGGATTCTCACAGAAAAGGTTTTCAAAAAGATATAAGCCCAAGCATGGAGATCAGTTCATAAAAACGTGGTTTATCAAAAGTTTTTGTGAAAAGATCCGCTTTTTGCTTTCTAGTTTCGATAGGAATAATATCAATAAACCCCTTTTCCTGTGCATCCCGGATTGCATGAATTCTTGTTTCAATGTGCTTGGTTCGAGTGTGATGAATGGGATTCTTGGCAATTCCAACAGCAGCTTCATTGTCACAAAAGAGTGGCGTGTGAAGAAAGTTGATGCCATAATCCATCATCTGATGTTGAATCCACAGCACTTGGCAGCAGCAACTTGAAGCAGCAATGTATTCTGCTTCTCCTGTGGACAGAGAGACTGTTGTTTGCTTCTTGCTTTGCCACGAAACAAGACATTCTCCAAGGTATTGACATCCACCGGTGACTGATTTCCTGTTGATCCTGCAACCAGCATGATCACTATCAGAAAAGGCATGTAAATCAAAGTTCCCACCTTTTGGGTACCAAAGTCCCAAACGAGAGGAACCCTTAAGGTAACGAAAAATTCGTTTAACAGCTTTTTCATGCGATTCTTTTGGATTTGCTTGGAAGCGAGCACAGTAACACACGGCAAATGTAATATCCGGACGACTTGCAGTCAGATACATGAGAGATCCGATCATCGAGCGGTACCGATGAGCATCCACAGGATTCCCATTATCATCGGAAGTAAGGCATGTTTGAGCAGTAAAAGGAATCAATTCTGGAGAAGAGTCATCCATGCCAAACTTCGTGAGGATTTCTTTGATGTATTTCTCTTGGTGGATTAAAATTCCATCAGGCTTTTGCTCCACTTGCAGCCCCAAGAAGAAACACATCTCCCCCATTATTGTCATCTCAAAACGATCCATCATCACCTTCTCAAATTCTCTACACAACCCTTCATTAGTCGAACCAAAAATGATATCATCAACATACACCTGAACGATCAGCAGCTCGCCATCCACCTCCTTCTTGAATAAAGTCATATCTATACTGCCACGAGAGAAGCCTTTACTGAGGAGATACTGTGTCAGTGTTTCATACCAGATCCTTGGAGCTTGATGCAACCCATACAACGATTTGTCAAGCTTGTAAACCTTTGACGGGAAATCAGGATCCTCGAAGCCTGGTGGTTGACACACGTAGATCTCCTCATCGATGTCTCCGTATAGAAATGCACATTTCACATCCATCTGATAAACCTTAAAGTTTTTGTTTGCAGCATGTGCAAGAAAGATTCTGATGGCTTCCAGGCGAGCAACTGGAGCAAAAACTTCGGTATAGTCAATTCCCTCCTCCTGAGCAAATCCCTGAACAACCAGTCTCGCTTTATTTCTAATTACCACACCACGATCATCTGGCTTGTTCCGAAAAACCCATTTAGTGCCGATTGGACACTTGTTAGGAGGAAGATCAACCAGTTCCCAAACTTTGAGCTTCCTGAATTGCTGTAGTTCCATCTGCATGGCATCCACCCAACTCGGATCTTCAAGTGCCTGTTTATAATTCTTTGGAACGACTTGGGACAGAAAGGCAGCATAAAGACATTCATTAATCAAACCGCTCTGACTCCGGGTTCGCACACCATCGGTAATAGATCCAATGATATAATCGTGAGGATGGTTTTTCAGGGTTTTGAAGTCAGTGTTGAGTAGTAAAGGATTTTGGTCGGTTGTGGGTGTTTGATTTGATGGTTGTGGAGGTGTAGGTGTAGGTATAGGTGTAGGTGATGGAATGGTGTTGGATGTGGATGGAATATCTGATGTGGAAGTTTGAACAGTTTGAGATGATGGAATATTTGGTGGAGGTGATGGGATGTCAAATGAAGTGGGAGGTAGTTGTGTAGCTGAAGTGGAAGGTTGTGATTGTGATGGTGTAGATGTATGATTGAAAATAGAAACCGATGAGTGTGGAATGATGTCATCATCGTCAGAGTCGGGAAGATTGAATGATTTGAAAAAGGTGGTGGCATCATAAAACCAAGCTGGTTCACTACCAATACTAGTAGTGTTTGATTCTTGCCAATCAACGTAGTACGACTCTTGCACAATCCGCGTTCGTTTATTGTAAACACGATACGCCTTTTGTGTGGTCGAGTATCCCACAAAGAAGCATTCATCAGAGACAGCCCCAAACTTCGTCTTCTGATCTTGAGTATTCAGTAGAGTGCAAGAACATCCAAAGGGGCGTAGAAAGTCAATCAGCGGCTTAATCCCTCGAAACAGTTGGTATGAAGTCTTCATCTTTTCTTTGACTATCAGCACCCTGTTAAGAACATAAGCTGCACAATTAACCGCTTCAGCCCAGAAAATAATTGGAAGTTTTGACTCGATCAGCATAGTTCTAGCGGCCTCCACAAGAGTTCTGTTCTTTCTTTCAGCAACACCATTTTGTTGTGGTGTTCGGGCAGCGCTAAACTGTCTGAGAATACCCCTTTGTTCACAGAAGGAGTTGAAGATGTGGTTTCTGAATTCAGTTCCGTTATCGCTTCTGATGGCTTGAACCTTCTTCTTTCCAAGAACCTCTATTAGAGGTATCAGCTTCATCAATTCTTCTGCTGTCTCACTCTTGTTAGCCATGAATCTCACCCAGGTGTACCTAGAGTAATCATCTGTGACAACCAAGCAATAAGACTTTTTAGCAATTGATTTGACACTTATTGGACCGAATAAATCAGTATGTAACAATTCGAGGGGTTCTGAGATGGTATTTGTAATTTTGAGTTTATGTGGCTTTTTGTGCTGTTTTCCTCTAGCACAAGCCATGCATTTCTCGACCACAGAAAAATCCTTTTGTGGTAAACCCCTGACCAAATTGTTCTTAACCAATTTATTCAGAAGTTTAAAATTGATGTGTCCTAAACGTTTATGCCACAAAAATGATTCAAAGGATGATGCTTTAGACAGGAGACATGTCACGGTGGAATTTGATTCCTGTGAACCCATATTCAACATATAGGTGTCATTTCGTCTCGGAGCACGCATGATCACCATATCTTCTGGAATAGTAAACTCTTGCTTCAAGAACAGGCATTCATTTTGAAGAAACAGCACAGGAATATTCTTATCACAGATTTGTGATACACTCAGAAGGTTGAATGCTAGCTCAGGAACATAGTTGACGTCTTCCAAAGTAAGTGAGCCGTTTGAGACTTCTCCTTGACCTATCATCTTCCCGCCTTTCTTATCTCCCGCAAAAGCAACATAACCTCCATTTATGATCCTATAGTTAGTAAGAAGATCCTTCAATCCTGTCATATGTCTGGAACATCCGCTGTCAATATGCCAATGACTATTTACAACGGCATTTGAATGTTCCTGACATTTATTAAACAAAAAAAGAAAAGTTAGACCTTTGCAATAGGCACCCAAGTCTTTGTGAACCTGGGTGGTGAAACAGATGAAGTATTGCAAAAGAAACTATTTACAAAAGTGTTTAGCCTTTTTCCCAAAGATTTTTGCTTTGTGCTCTTTTGGATTAATTTAGGGCATTGCTTGACAGTGTGACCAGTGTTTCCACATTTAAAACAGTGAGACTTCAAACCGGTTTTAGGAATTCTGTTGACAGGAATTTTATCTATTACAATTTCCTCATCACATTCAGACAGTTGTGAGTCACAGTCACTGTAAGTGTCATAGAGTTCTTTTAACTTACTTGTTGTGACTTTACCTGTATCAGATTCAGGTTTTGGTTTAAGAATGTATGAAAAAGATGATTCCTTCTCTTTTGGTTTTGAAATTCTCACAGGTGTGAAAGATGGAATTTGGTGAGTGAAGAACTTTTGAAAACAGTTTGTTTTAGTTTGACTTTCAGAGACTTGACCTGAAAGTTTGTTTTTGTCATTCACACACACATTATTAATCAAATCAGCATCATTCAACACATTAGGGTTTGAAGTGGAACACCCTAGATTACTATTAAACATGCAATTGTCTGAATATGACATATTACTACAAACAGGATTATCTAAACAAATGTCTTCAAAAGACTTCTTGGAATCAGAACTACTGCAATCACTACTGCCAGAACACCCGAGCCCAACACTCGCACCATATGCGTACTCCTCTCTAACTTCCTTAAGGTTTACTTCACTTAAACCTGCAATGGAACTGTCAGTATCTTTCTGCATAATCTCTTGAATTAACTCATTTGAGGGATGAGGAATAGGTGTAGGAGAATAACAGAAAGTACTGGGTGGAGGATATGCATATGTTTCATTTTTACTAAAACCCAAACCTGTCTTGACCCTGGCCCCCCTTTGATTCTTGCAAAGTTCCTCCCTTTTCATACCAGATATGGTCCACTGCTGCAATTTGTTTTTGAGTTTTGGAGTTGTATTTTGCTCTGGTTTTGTGTTATTTGGACGTATAAAGCTTTTAAAACAAACCTGAAGGCAAATGGTCAAGTTTTGAATAATATAACATGTTTCACCCCAAAAGTGTATAAATATAAAAAGGGGTATGTAAACTCACATTAATCGGCTCCAAAATCTACTTAAGAAAATATACGGTGGAAGCCGGAAATAACCCTCGGTAGCTTATCCTATTAATCGAACATAATGATTTTAGTCCATATGTGGTTTCGAGATCGTACGAGTCAAATTCTTATTTTTAGTTGTTTTGCGAAATAGTTATGAATGTTTGTATATTTATAAGTTTTCATAAAAATATGTTAAAATATTATTTATTTGTAAATAACCTACCTTTAAAGATTTGTTGCCATTACAAGTCGTTTACTTGAATTTTTTTTTACAAATATGGTATGACGTTTGGATTTTTAGTTTATAAAGTTTTTAAATAGTTGACGAAATAAGTTTATGTGTCTACTTTTTATATAAATGATACTTACAAGGATTAAAATGAGTATTTTTGGTTAAATGAACATTCACAAGGATTTTTATAAAAATATATACATGTTTTGTTACTTGGTATTATAAAGTTTTTAAAGTTAATATTTGTTTTTGAAAACTTTTGGGTTCTTAAGACATAAAAATGATAAAATTATAATTTTTTACATGTTTAGTGGGTAGTTTGAATGCTTAAAGATGTGAATTAGTGGTCAAAATACAAAAATATACAAAAAAATAGGTTAGGGGATTCGAACCCGTGACTTGTAACATGTTAATATATGCACCCAGCCACTTGAGCTGGGTGACTAACCCAACAAAAATGCGGAACGTAATTTTTTTAATCTTTGATTGTTTTGAAATATATATGGTTTTTAAATAAAAAGGTGAGGGGTGTGCCTGGCCGTGATTCGAACCCCTGACCTCCTTGAGATTTTGTAATGCACCCAGCCACTTGAGCTGGGTAACTAACCCGTAAATCCATCCCCCTTTATTTGTTTTAACATATTTTTAGCAGATTCGAAAATCCCATAAAAACCCATACGAGCCCTAGAACTTTCACCCCCAAATTGGATTTGTTTTCATGGTTTTTGATAAAATTAACGTTAGGGCTTTTGATCCACTCCCAAAAACGAGTTCAATGATATAAGAAACTTACAAAGTGGTGTGGGCTAGGTACGTGTTCGAGTGACGAACGGGTTCGACCCTTCGAGCGCTTGATACGTGATTTTTACTTCGTTTTCGCGAATTCTGGGTATGGGGTTTTGTTTGCGAGGTGTTTGTGAGTGTGTGTGTGTTTAATTGCAAAATGGTGAAGTCTAGATATGGTTTTGGTCTTGGTTTTAGGTTCGGCCGAAGAGAAGAAAAAGGAAGGTTTTAAGTCAATTTTTCGTTCAATTGCACGCGAAATACTTGTTTGATGATAGCTAGGGACTGATCCAACACGTTATTACTTGAAATGGGTCTGATTTTGGAAGAAATTTTGGTTGATATGAAAGGGTATGGTGAAGATGGTTGGAGGTTTACTGTTGATGTGAAGGAGGAGTAAAGGAGGAGAAGGTTGTTTGGCTTTTTGACACTTTTGGTCCCCCATCTTTGCATGTTTCTTCTTCTTTTGTTTTTTTTTGTTTTGGTTGTTAACAAGTATTGTTACTTGATAAGTTTTGTTCTAGTTATTGCTATTATTGTTAGTGTTTTTCACTTGCTAAATCTCCTATTATAATAATTTGCTAACCCAATGCACCACACAACGCCACTTGGCGCAACCACATTCACCCTCACCAGTTTCGCGGATCCTTGGGTTGACCCGATTTGAATTCGCGGATCCCTTATAAGCTATTCAAACCTGTTTTCATTCACTTTCCCCAACCCTAATTCTCTCTAAATCCTTTGGCCTCTATCATCCTTCAACCAAAACCCTAAAAGGTTTCGTTTCTCTCTGCTATCCTTCTTCCGCTTTTATCATCTCTCAACACTTTTCTTCACTCCAGTTCGCGATTCCATTTGAGTATTTGAGATTGGTTAGGTGTTAAATCTTGTATTTCTTCTTCTTTCTTGATTTCAGGTTACGTACTCTATTTCTTCTTCTTCGTCATCTAAAATTATTGGTTTTGTTTACATGTCTTAGTAACGAGAGCATTGCTTAAAGGAACTGTGTTGCAGAGTTTATTGATTCCATTTATCGTGTTCTCTATTTTTCAATGATCCTGTTTGTAGTGTTTATTGATTCCATTTATTGTGTTCTGTATCATTACTTTCAGATTTGGTTTTTTGACATGTTTGTTTTTCATATTTGTTTCAAATTTGCAATGGTTTCTATTGTTAAAGTGCCAATTATTTGTAAATTTTTTAGGTTTGATGTAACTTCGGAAACATATAGATCGGAATAAGAGCCATGTTTCGAGTTTTGGTTCATTTTTTTAATGTTGAGTATATCATAAAGAAGGTTTTTAATTTGATCATTATAGTCGTGGAAGGGTTGTTTTGATTGTTTTTGGTTTTGAATGACAGATTATTGACAAACTCAAAGTGATGCTTTATGATTCTCAAGAACACATACATATGTTAATCATGGTCAAATTGATTATGTTGTTAACTTGATTTTGTAAACTATTTGGCAGGCCTGAGAACTCTTCTGTTGCTGTATGCACTTGTAGAGAAGTTCAAATATGGCCACAATATATGCAGAAATGTTATGTTTTGTGGCAAATATCATTGAAAATGTCAAGAAAATGTTATGAGAAAGAAGATTGTGTTCACACTATTTGAGTTCAGGTTGCATTCACTTGACAAGGGATAGAACTCAAAGTGTTGCAATATTGGTTAACGAATTCAGGTGAGGTTTATTAAACTTTGTGTTGTTTGATGTCAATATTTTAATTTTGACATACTCATCTTCGCCGATGAAGAAGACCCATGAAATATCAATATCATGGCTAAATATCAAGTAACAATAATATTGATTCCAAATAATTTTGTGTGGTGTTACAAATTGATTGAAGTTCTAATTAGCTTTTAACAAGGTGTCACTTTTGTATACATACAAATTGATTGACAAGCTTATAATGAATCAATTGTTTTTATCTTAGCATCAAGTTTTCAAAAGCAATTGATGATTGGAATTACAAAAAAGAAAATTTGAAATACTTTTTTATGACTGAATGTTAAAAATGTAATTTAGTATATGAAACTTAAATAATTTTTTTAATCTTTTGAAATACTTTCCAAACTTATTTTTTTGAATGTAAGTAAATGATGCTTTCCAAATTAGTTGTTAACAAGGTGTCAAATATGTGTGAAATTTGTGAACTTTTATAAAGTAAACCGAATTAATTACGTATTACAGTGAAGGGATAGTTAAGTAGCTGGAGCTATGATGAATGACATGGTTGGGTAAAGATAGGATCCTCAAGGTAATACTGATTACATATATGTTTTTAATTTAATTTTTATTTGTTTTTATGTTCTATTTTTTACTTCATGTATGTGATCTATCTTTGAGATCATGTGACATATCTTACCTCATCAGGAGGAACAAAACATTAGTTCTCGGCTGGCTATAACAATGGCTCCTCAAACACTACCAAACATGATGTTTCAGTGGCACAAACAAATGGTAAACCAGGAGAATTTGATCTGATGAGTCCGATTGTTTTATTTGATATGGATCATGTAAATTTGATGTTTAGTCAAAATAGACATGTTTTGTGTGTGAATATAACCTTTGAGTAAGCAAAGTTCTTATTCCTTCATTTTACCATATTTATCAAATATTTTTATTTATTAAAGCATTATAATCTTTGTTTTATTTTAAGTGTTTAAAAGTTAAATTTGTATTATTTTATTTATTTTTACTGTTCCATCCGCGTGAACACGCGGGTATTAACCTAGTTATTTATAAAATAAGTCACATAAACTTTAAGTATTCGATATTATAATTAAAAGCAAATTTCGTAAATGTTACAGTATCTATGATTTGCACTTGGCCTTATACGGATTAATGATCCAGCATTTAAAACTGCATGCCCCCAAATAGACACGGGAGTTTTGTTCTCATTATCAATGGTCTAGCTATCAATCGACTTATATTATCATTCCAATCAAAAGGCCTAAAACACCGGTCTTGAATTTGAAAAAAACAAAACGGATGACCATTGGTTGCCAAAGTGATAAAAGTTGGGACCGTTGACAGCCAATTCAATAGTTGAGACCGGAGAAGACAAAATGTGATAGTTAGGACAAGTGAAAACCAATACAGGTTATTCTTTTGACATTACTTAAACGATAGTTAGATTTGGTAGTTTTGTATCATGCAAAAGTGCAAAACCCATGCGAAGCCATCATAAAATGATTTTGTTTCACTTTAGTAGTATAAATAGGTTTTATGGTTCATTATTCTGATTGGCCATCTTGTAACCCAGAACTTTCAATGTTAATCATACAACTTGAGTTTGAAAATGATTATTTTCTATGTATGATTTACTTTTATTATAGTTCATCCTATGTGTTGCAATCTAACTTAACGTCCACGAATGAATTTCAACGAATTTCACGTGTTCGATTGTTGTTATTATCTATGAGTCTAGCTGATCTCACCCAAGAAATATGTACAACAAATGATGTTTTTTAGCCCTATGCATCACCTATCATTAAGGTATCCATTTTTCTCAGGATCTCATTTCAAACTATATGCCATTGCATATATACCTCTCAAGCAGGAGAGGATGATACAAGTGATCCGAAAAGTTTGAACATAGTGGATGTTGGAAACAGAGATGCTTCACGAATTGCATCGAAACCCAAATGGGTAACTTTATTCAATAAATAGATCATATTGTATCCCTCAAAATCGTACTCATGCATGTTTGATCGAATCTTCGTCCACAAGATTGTTAAGTTCCAAATCATGTTATTTTTTGGAAAACTAGTGAATTCAATTGGCCAGTAAGAACTGAAGCAATTGGTCACCCTCAACACAAAAGTGGCAATAGTATACAGTTTTTGAAAATTTTAAGGTACATTATAATCTCTTGTCATGGATGCTTTCAAATTTACAAAACTGGAAATTTGACATGTTAAATGGGTTATATTTGAGGGTAAGACGAATATTTGAACTAGACATGTTACATGAACATACATACATCATATGTGTGGGATACTTTTTATCAGCTGCTAAAAATGAATAACTGATATGTGCTTTAACTCGTTCACGAGTTGGAGACTGGGATTTGTTTTACACGCCAATTAGGTTGGTTCGATTCTGAATCCATAGGAGATATTTGCAAAGCGATTTTATGGAATTTACTAAGGCTTGTTCGATGTCCAATACTTATATACGTTATTCCTGCTGCATTAACTTGTTCATACAGGTGAGCCTGCAAATATACATATGAAAGATTATGCAAGTCAGTTGTACTTTTTTTTCATATACCTGATTAGTTTAAAAAAATGGTTTAACTTCACCTTAATGTTTAATTTCTCAATTCCTAGAATTTGATTATTTATGTTCCATAACTTTTGTAATCACACGCTAACCATGTATTTAGACAAAGTTTTTGAGACAACTCAACTGACCCATATGAAAAATGATTGTTTTCAACGCAAAAACCATTTTGACGTGAGACGCAATCACCCATTTTGGTCCTTTATTTATGTTATTTATCAAGTACCTCGTTGGCTTCGTCTAGAGCACTAGTGGATTCATCCAAGAGAACAAGGTTAGGTCGAGAAAGCAGCAAGCGTGCAAACGCAAGTCGTTGTTGTTCACCAAGAGAAAGAACACTAGACCATTCATTGATTGTATCAAGTCCACTAAACCGTGACAACAAGTAGCCAAGATGTACATCTTCTAAAGCCTTAACTAATTCATCTGTATCAGGCTGCAAATATCGCGCAAAAGTAACTTCAGACCTTGACACATCTTCAAAGAAAGGGAGCAAGCCTATAAAAAATTTAAGAATTAATTAAATGTCTTTCAACATAGTAACAAATTCATTCGTAAAGTCTTATGCTCACATACCAGTTGATTTAGCGCGTGGTGTATTGTTTTGAACACTAGGCCATGTGGGATAAAGCAACTGTTGTCGAAGGGTTCCTAAAACCATATACGGCCGTTGAGGAAGGAAAAATATACCTTTCGAATCCCGGTAATTCAATCTTTTATCATCATCATTATCAATATCTATTTCACTTGTCATAGTTGATTCTTTAGGAGCCACATCTGGTATATATTTTGCATAAAATGTGATCTTTCCTCTACCGGCACGCCAAAGTCCAGCAATAGCTCTTAACAAAGAAGTTTTTCCACTCCCACTTGGTCCAGTTATCTGCCATGGTTTTAAAACATGATTAGTTTAGTTCGCAAAAAAAACGTCAACTCTACAAGGAGGGTCCTAACCAGCAAATGCTCATTGTTACAGACTGTCAGCGACAAATCCCTGATAATCATGGCTTTATTTGTGGGAGTTTGTACACTCAAACTCTCAATTTCTAGCAACTTTGGTGCATCTAAAAATTTACTAGACAAGAAAAAGGTTAAATCTTTAACATCGATATACGTCAGTTGAATCTCGTCAAAGGGTTCTAAAGGATCATTTGCAGTGGTGTAGTCCAAGACATCATCAAATTCCCCTGCATGTTTATGACGTATTAGATTATGAAGATGGGTATGTGCGTAAAAGAAATACGAGTACCTAGTCGATCAATGACAGCTGAAAAGGCACTGATGTCCTGAAACTGATAAACAATGAGCGAAAAATCTCCAAGAATATGATTGAAGGCGGAAACACATTGATTTATAACGCCAAATTCAATCCTCCCAGCGAAATACATGGGTGAAACAACTGCAGCAGGAAGGATTTGAATCACGTGACGATAACCGCTAGTGAAAAACTCCAGGTTTCTTGTAGATACTAATAATTTCTACAAGTTCAACATAAAAGTGAAGTATATATTTTAAAAAATATTTTTAAATATACAAACATAACTTATTTTATACAAAGGTGATGATTTATATCATACAGTAAAGTTCTCAAAAGCATGTCTGAACATCTTCAAAAGGAGTTTAAGTTCATTTTCTTCGCCGCCATAAAACGCAATTGACTCAGCATTTTCTCTAATACGTATAAGTCCGTAACGAAAATCTGCTTCCATTTTTTCTTGCAGGAAGTTTAAGTTAACCAACCCCTAAAATAGCATAAACTTGATGTTTAAAAGTTAAAACTTGACATGATATCCCATAAGTTTCAAAAGATGGACAAATACCTTCCCAAGGAAAACACTAATGGCGGTTCCCGCAATCGAATATACTAAAAGAACACCAAAGAGAGGTGGATATATGCTAAACAATATGTTGCTGAATGATATCAAATCTACAACTGCATTGAAGAGTGTTAAAGAGAATGAAAGTGATGTTCCTGTGAAAGAACTTAGATCATCAACAATTCTTTGATCTGGATTATCAATCATTCCTTGAGACTGTATTTGGTAAAATGTTTGGTTCTTGAGATAGCCTTCCATGTAATACTTAGTCATCCAAGCTCTCCATCTCAAAGCTAGAATTTCTCTTGCGTAATCTCGAATCACAAAAATCTACAAAAAAACACGTAGCGAAAACCTATAACAGCCTGGGTAAATCCTACATCGGTCGTGGATATTAGCGAAGACAGGCTCATATGAAATACTCTATCTTAAATACCACAAATCCATTTTAAACATATTAGCTATGGATGAGAGGAAGACTCCACAGTTAAACGTGAGAGCAGAGAGACTCGGTCATAATAATATGGGGCATTTACATATATCCCCTTCTTAAGATCATTTATTACGTATTTACCCACTCCTTAAATTCAATTACATATTTCCCCTTCCTAAACCATATATATTACATATTTACCCAGTTTTTTTAAAATAGCCTTTTGATTTACTATTTTACCCTTAATGATCTTCATAAATATATTTTTATATTTTCTTATGGTTTGTTTAAAAGAAGGGGTAAATGAGTAATTTATTATGTCAAAGGAGATATATGTAATTAAACTTTAGGCTTGGGTAAATATGTAATTAATGGACATAGGAAGGAGAAATATGTAAAAAAAAACCTAATATTAACATGTGTGATGGGTTGAACTTTACAATATTATATACTAACAATAATATACATTGCCTAGCTATGAAGCAACCAAGATTTTCACCTTTTGGTCAGGGGCGGAGCCACATTGGGTCGATCGGGGTCGGTTGACTCAGTCTTTTTTCCGCACTTACAGTAATTTATATATTGAAAAATCGAGTGATCCCAGTCTTTTTTATTACCGACCTCAGTCTTTCATATCACCGACCCCATTGTTTTCTAATGACACCATTGACAATTTAGTTTTTTCTATAAGAAAGTTTTCAAAAATACAATCACAAGGTTTTATAAAAAGTTTAAACAATTAATTAAAATAGTTTTACTTCGTTAATTATGAGTTGAGCTATTAATAAAATCGAGATAGTTGGGCTTAGCGTATTAAATTATTAACCCATTAGTCTGTTGACCTAACCTAATCCCCAATTACTGTCTAAAAAACGCATCCCGTTCCCCAATTCACATTGAACAAAAATATATTCTTTGTTACTTTTTTGAAACTTTATATATATAGTATGTTTCTTTAATGAGAGTGTCTTTTATTTCGTGACCCGCCCCGACATTTGACTGACCCAAAAAATAATGACTATTTATCTAGGTTTTCGAAATCCACGAACAAAAAAATCCGACCCCACAGAAAAAAATTTCTGGCTCCGCCGTTGCTTTTAGTGGGAAGGAATTCAAGTAGACATGTGAGAAGTACCTAAAGAATGCAGCAATGTGCTCACCGGAATTCCACCGGCAAATGCACCAAGGTAATAAAGTAGTTGTTTGGTGAATTGTTTCTGGTTTTTTTCTGGCACAATTTGTCAAAATGCATACTGATGATCAAATATCAACAAAATAATGAAAAAAAAAACATATGTACATTTTACAATCCTTACCAGCAAGTGCATTATAGAAGTCGCGACCAAGAAAATTGAAACCGACGTTGATTCCAGTGGTTCCTAATGTTAAGGCAAACACGATAGCCAAGCGTATCCTTGCAGGAACTTTATCATCAGAAAACCAATAAGGAGCAGCGATTTTATAGAATCTTCGAAAAATCGTGGGCATGTCCGGCCCTTTTCTGGATTCATTCTGAAGAAAAATGATACGTTGTAAAATTTTTTTAGACATTTACAAAAGGGATAATGGTAATAAATCGACACCTCCTGTATTAGAGCCGATTGTTGTGGAAGATGTGGAGTAAACGGCGGATCTGCCAGAGACGTTGCAGACGTCGAAAGAGGTACGAATTTGTGCCTTGGTTCGACGTCGAGAAACTTGTGCGACGGAATAGCCATGCCAATGAAATGGCGAAATTACTCAAGGAAATATGATTTTTATTGAAACATTTACATCAAAGGTGGTGGTGGTGTGTGTTTGAAAATTAAGGGAAACAACTTTTTTTACTAGCTTTTCATGGATAGTTTGGTTATGGTCCCTTAAGTATTATGAAAACATGGTCATGTTAGTTTAGAAAAAAAAAACTTTTTACATTGTTACAAACAATTAATCCACAAATCTCCTTAACCCTCATGCCATGCTTTGTTTGGATGTTTAAAGGTTGCTTCATTCAAACTTGATTTGGTCTATATATTTTGGAAGTTGATAATAAATAAATCACTATGATATGGATTAAGATAAATGAGGAGAATATTGTTAATGAAGTAGTATGTTCCATTAAATACCATAAAGTTGTGTGGTTATCTAAAACTTCATGTTCCATTATATACCACAAACATGTGTGGTGATCTAGATATTCATGTTCCATTAAATGCCAGATAAATGTGTGGTTATCTAAATTTCTATGATTTGTGGGTTATGCATAAATATTTGTTTGACTCTAACATTGATTGTATACTTATTATTCAAATATGGTTTATATATAAAATGTTTTATTGGTTCATCTTAGATCGGGTTAGTTATTACATTTCATAGTCCAGATACTTATTTACTTATTTTAATAATTAAGTAACTCGTACATGTGACATCATTTAAGAACATCTACATAGGATTTTTTTTCTATATGGCAGCCTCATATGATCATATCGCTCCTTAGATGGAATCATAAGGACCCTATATGGGTTTGAATTTGACCCGGTTAAACGTCAATATTTCCCTCCGTGAATAGATTTTTAGGGTTTCTTTTCTCTAATTCACCAGGCTTCTCTTTGTATGTCGCCACTCCAAGGAAGACATCCAATGCTCGATTTTTACATCTCCATCTTCATAATCAAAACTCTACCTTAGGTTTTATGTTCATCAGAATCATAACCTTTTTGTCAATATATAGTTTACTTTATATAAATTAATGTTCATGTTTTTATTGCACAATGCGTCTGAGCCAAAACCTTCATGGTTTGAAACTTGGTTTAATATATTTGACTTTTTCATCTTCTTGATTAATGAAAAGGTATTTTCTTTAGCGGAAAAAAAATTCCAATTGTATTTTAAAAATGATTATATATACATATATAGAGTGGGTGTCTAAATAACCCATATGAGTGTTTATATAATAAAGCCTTCCATTATTCTCTTGTATCTATTTGATAATTAATGTATTTTCAAGTACATTGTTGTTGGAAGATTTGATACATGTATACATACACAAGATATGTAGATTAGGTGTTGTCTTGCTTCTATTAAAGTTAATAAAATATGATACTATTTTCTTTCCTTTAGGGACAGATTCTTTACTAATCATAATTTTCTTTCATATTATGACATGGTTGTTTATATATATATACTAGGTTTAATACCCGTGTATACACACAGATTGATATAATATAATAAATATTTTAATAATTAGACAATATTTAAGTAATTATAAATGATTTTCTAAATTACATATCATTGATACAATATAATGAATTCGTCACCCCCCCCCCCTCAACAAGGCAGAAATGCACAATGCAACACATGGTTTCCAAAGCATATGATTATCGTAAACATAAGAAACATAGTTTGATGTATAATTGTTTAAAAATACAAAAAGACTTAAAAGAGTTAACAAATGTGACCTGCAACGTGTTATATCAAACAATATCACAAAAGAGTAACATGCTTCATACTCATACTGGTATTTTCTCATGTTGATTCAATTTCAGGACAAACGTTGAACGTAGAAAGGTTTCATTTTTCTGCTTAAAAAAATTAATATGCAAGTCACTTGTGAGTATTCAAGTCACTGGTAAACACGACTAACCATGATAGGAGGTGTCAACCAAATACTATTATTCATATGTTCCACAGCTAAGTCTATAGCTAATGTTTGTAGTTGAAAGCAGGGTACCTTACCGACCTCAGTGAATAACTGTCTCATATACACCTAAGGATCGTTGATGAGTTACATGTTTACAATTCTCCCATAACTGACTCAGTACAACAAACATCGTTACATGTTCACGGTTACATGTTGACTTAGTGTGACAACCAGGGGGCACCCTTATAGGGACGAACCGGGGCGTCGGCCCCTGCGCGTTTTTGATAAAAGTATCGCACGCACTTCACGCTTTGATTTTTCAATGGTACATATATGTAGTATCATGCTACTTGATGCATTTTTTAAGCGATCAAATGACTCAAAAGTCTAATGATTATTTAGGTGATGTTTGTTTTTTCTGCAGGAAAATGCCTGCAGTCTGCAGACCACATCTGCAGACATCTGCAGAAGAAGAGGTGGACTAAACATCTGTAGTTTGCAACAAGAAGACTGTTTGTTTTTTTAACTTATGTAGTTTGTTGGAATAAACTGGTAGTGGTGATGGTGGTGGGGGACACTGATGGTGGTACTGGATAGTGGTGGGTGGGTGATGGTAGACAATAGTGGGTGGTGGTGATGGTGGATGATGGTGGGTGGTGGTGGTTATGGTGGACAATGGTGGGTGGTAGTGGTGGTGGTGGACAATGGTGGGTGGTGGTGGTTGTGGTGGACAATGGTGGGTGGTGGTGGTTGAGGTGGACAATGGTGGGTAGTGGTGGTGGTGGTGGTGGTGTGGTAGACGGTGATGGTGGTGATGGAAAGTGGGTGGTGGTACTAAGTGAAGGTGTTTAACTCTCCTCTGCAGACCTTAAAAGATCTTAGAAGTGGTTGGTCCAAGTCTGCACCAGAAAGAGGTCGCACATACCTTTTTTAATGAAACGTCTTCGAAAAAACAAACAGTCTGCAGATGACAATGTCTGTGCGTGGTCTGCGCGACGCAGACATAAGAGGCTGCGCAGACCTTTTCTGAAAAAACAAACAACACCTTAGTCTACATACGACCTTAAAGGTCTAATAACAAAGTTTTTTGTGTCACACCCCAATCGATGGCGGAAACATCGAGGCGCGAGACGTGGTAGATTGGTCAAAGACATCATAGCACTAATGTTACGATATATTAGTATTAAGTGTCTCTTTTTCATAATATCAAACAAGAAATGCATGGTTCAAAATAGAAATACAACATTATGAAAGTTTCAAGTTTAAAACAAAACATAATAGAAAGATAGATTAAGTGTGTTTCTAGGTCCACCCTAAATAGTTTTTCTTGATAGCTTCTCAAGCGTTTCCTGCAACATGTAAAAAATATCCGTCAATACAAAATTATGTTGGTGAGCATACCGGTTTGATTACATAGCATAGTTATGAATAAATCTCAATCCACATGTTTAAAGTATACCAAATTGTGTTTCATACTAGCATGCAACGACTATAAATCAATCCAAAGTGTCCACTAGCGTATCCTTAACACCGAAGTGTCTAAGGCCGTGTGCGTACCCTTATCGCCGAAGCAAATAAGGTCGTAAAGAATAACTTAACAAAGACCCAACAAACGGGGCGGATGTGCTAGTCCTATAGCGGCATAGCGCTATACTTGTTAAGGGAGGCTTGCAAAGTTAATGATAGATAGCTTGCATATGAATGTTTGCATGTATTCACAAATAGTATAACATGTAAGAATGTTTAAAGGATTGAGTTTTAGAGTGAGTTTGATTGAATGTGTGATTTAGTGTGTTTAATAATGGATACATGTTGCAACCCAAATAGTGTTTAAAGCGTGAAAAGGGTGTAGTATGACTCACGATTTGTAAAGTAATATCCACAAAGTGAGAAAACAAGCTTGAGAGAAGTAATCACCAAGGTCACCCTATATTGGTGAATAAGGTGTATAAGTATATGAACTTATAATTTAGTAGTGAATGAAAATATACATATGAAAATACATAAAAGTATATACTACTTAGACACTTATTTGGACACTATTACTTGTGTGTGTTTTTCATGAGTATTAAACACTCATTAGAAGTCCAAAATAAGGAATCATAAGATTAGTATATCGTACACCTTAACACATAATATTTAACCATGGATTGGGTTAATGTTAGGGTTAGGAGATAGTATTATACGTATGTGTATATATATGTATATATTATCAAGTATAGTCATGTATTGTCAAGCATGGAGGTATTATAACCTCAAGTGTTTCACCAATACACAAAACCATCAACATAATTGATGATTCGGATGGTCATGAGTACAAGAAGGAAATAAATAAATAAAACAACTTCTTTGTTTACTAAGTAATCAAGTGAGAAATGGTGGAAATTTTAGTTGTAGAACCAAGGTTCTTAACAACACCATTTTTATACCATAACACAAGTCCTCCAACATATTTGTTTGAAAACATGGTTCGGATTCACTCACTTCTTATTTATATACTACTTAGTGGTTTTAAGAAAGATATATAAGAAAGACATATGAGGCTAGGGGAGGGTTCATTTGAGATGCGAGAAGAAAAAGAAATTGCTAAATTCTTCATTATTTCAACCAAAAACGTTTTTAACTTACAAAACAATGATAGAAATGCAACATTTATTCATTAACTTTGATATTCAATAAATAAAATTTAATAAATTTCGTTTATTTGTTAAACCTACACATGTGGAAGTCATGTGTATGTTAGGTTACTTACACATAACCTACACGTGTGTAGGTAAATTTAAAACGCTAAATATACATACATAAAAAATATTTTAATGATTTTTTTTAGTTTATACCTTACACATTTGTATGTAGGAAGTGAATTTATTTAAAAAAATTAAACAAATGAAAAGTTTTTTTAGTGATTTAGGTTTCTTCTTTTTCTTCTCGCAATATATGAGTCTTCTCAAATGAACCTCCACCTATGAGGCTATGAGCCATAAGTTTTCTGGAATAAAACCTTAACACATGTTATACAACATAATATTTGTTGGTAACATGGTTTGGTACAAAAATATTCCAAGCAAAACAAAAAAAGGAATTTGTTTTATAAAGTTTTAAGAAAATAATCCTAACTTGAACCTTGAAATGGTGATTTACCAAACTTTATTTTTCTTGGAAAATATATGTAAGTCTAAGAGGATGTTTCAAGTATTTAGGAAGAAGAAATAATGTAAGATAAATGAAAGAAGAAATTAAGAAAAATGAAAGAAGAAATTTCGAAAAAAATGAGAGAAGGAATAAAAATGATAAAAATAAAACTCACAAGATGTTCTTGGAGATTTCTTGCAAAGAAATGGGTAAAGTTTTTTGAAGGGTTGAGAGAGTTTGAGGGAGAGAGTTTAGAGAGGTGGGAGTGATTTATGAGTGATTTGAGTTGGTATTTATAGAGGAGAATTAGGGTTGAGCATTAAAGAGGGTGGTTGGCTAAAATTTCAAATGTGGCCCCTCAATTTATTTATTAGTTGTTTTGTACCATAAACTTAGATGTAAGTATGTTTTTGGGTAATTTTAACATAAGAACCATAAATACTTATAAAATCATCTCTTGAAAAATATAAATCTTGATAAGTTGGTAAATTTTGCGTTAAAATGTGTATTCGAAATTATTTAAGCGTTGTGGAAGAATATAATCAACAAGAATGATATAAAAAGAGTACCTTTACTATGATAAAGTGTTGACACTATAAAGAATGAATAAAGAGTATGATTACATTTGAAATAAAAAAAACAATAAAATACGGGACGTTACATTTTGTATTCCATATTCAACAAAAAAAAATATTACATATAAAAACAAAACCAGTATCTATACTATATCTAAACTTACAGATAATAATAAACTAATAAACAAAAGATAAATATCATAACAAAATAAAATAAACCTAAAATTCAAACTAAAAGATAACTATGCATCAATACTACATATATGTAGTATACAATACTGCATATATTCAAATACTATAAAATTTAAAAGGGGATAGTGAATACGTTGCTGTTATGCACCTAAGTTACATGCAAAGACATCAAAACTAATTTTAAGAATGGCGTTAATAACACCTGCAAGTTTTAACTAGGGGTGTTGAAAAAACACTTTAATTCGAAAATTCGAAATCTGAATCGTATCCAAAATAAAAATAACCGATCCGATTGTTCGGATACTTGGTTTGGATATAACTGTATCCGAATTCCTTATTCGGATTCAGATGTCAAAGTTTTATGAATTCAGTTAATTCGGATATTGGTTTAAATCGAATAAGAGTTAGTGGGTTATAAAATTAATCCCTTATGCTCATACCTATATGTTTTCATCCCACTAAAAAATAGCCCATTAGCTCACTATAGAAATACCTAGATCTTGTTTAGACAATTTTCTACCAAGTTGCTTTGTATTTGTGTTCTAGACTAGTGTTCTACTTTCCGGGTTCGTACGCTTTATTTTGTATTTGTCGTGTATGTACGCTCCATTTTGGTTTTAGGTAGTGTTTAAGGAATTATGTTGCAATTTTGATTTTTCTTTGCATTCATAAGACAAAAAGGAGATTAAAGTGGGAAAAAAAATTCGGATAGATTCGAATAATTTTGGTTATATCCGAATCCGATCGAAATGAATGAGATTTGGTTCGGTTAGGAAAATGATTAATTCGGATTGGTTTGGATACGGATATGTGCTTGAAAATTTCAAATCCGAATAAATCATAAACCGAACCGATGAACACCCCAAGTTTAAACTAGTGAGTTTGGTTAAATAAAATGACCGAACCCGATACAACAACGTACATTTGCCTGGAACGCGCCCGACGACGAGCCGCACACTTTTGACCGAAAAGCTCCCAATGACAACAGACATGCGTTTGACCTGAAAGTGCCCCAACCACACGCTTTAGCCTAGAACGCATCAGACTACTTACACACTATTGGCCGAAACGCATCGAAAACGACCGACGCTCTATTGACCTGAACACGCCTAATGACGACCGTCACACTTTCAACGGAAACAACCTTGACGAAGACCTGCACACTTTCAAACGAAATGCCTTCGGCGACGACCCGCCCACTTTCGACCGGAACGCGCCCAATGACGACCTACACATGTTCCACTAAACGTGCAAAGGAAGACACACACTTTCAATCGGAATACGCCCAACGATGACCCACACACTTTCAATCGGAACATGCTCGACGACGACTTGCGCGCTTTTCCTTATGATCCTAACATGGATCCTCTCAGTGTGGAGACAAAAAGGCAGAAATGACCCTTTTTGTAAAAGACCAACTAGTTCACTTTACCGAGAGAGGTTGGAACAGAAATGCCCCCGACGACTGCACATTGATGTGTTGCAAAACACATGGATTTATTATATATTTTACTACATTTTAATCATATTTCATGTAAATATATTTGGTTTTATTTATTTATTTTATTTTGTTTTTGTTTTAGGTAAGTTCGAACAAAAGGAGCGGGATCGGAGCAAAATCGATTAGAAAATAAGAAAAAAGTTCCCAACAGTCCGCTGGGAATTGGACGCGTTACACCCGAGGGTTTGAAGATTAGAGCTTAAAGTTTGCTAATTTGAAGATTAAATTTGAAGATCTACACTTTGATTGAAGATTGGTGGCAAAATTTGGTGTGATCTCTTCTTAATTTAAACTTTTTAACTTGTTTTAATTGTTTTTAGTTGAGATGATGCTAGATCTAGGTTTATTTGGGATGGATTTCATTATCTACCTATACTAATACATGTCTAACTCACTGCCACATGTCGATCTATGAGACATGCCAACTCACTGCCACATCATACAATCCTAGGTGTCACTTCATCCTTTCATATGAGCAAATACACGCGGAGCTCCATGGACTATCCATATACAGAAAATCGGATCCTTTAAATAAGATGAAACCCCATCTCTCCTCATTTTACACACAAAAAAACCCTAAAAATCCTTAGTTGTCTCTGCCGTTTTCTGTCTTCTCCATCGATCGTCTAGGGTTTATCTCAGCCGCTTCCACTCTCTTCTTCAAGATTTCCTTCGATCATCATACTTCTCTCGGACACTAACCACTCTGTTCTTCAATTTTGCATTCAATCTATCATCAGCCACTCAGCCGCTCTTTGGATCTTCCCCCGCCTCTTTCTTCTGCCGTTTAACAAGAGGATCCCTTTAATTTTTTACTTTCAAGCCATCGATCAACCTAAGGTTTGTTTCAATCTTTATTGTATGATTATTTGATTATATGGTTATGTATCAAACCATATAAGTTTGTGTTTTGTTTATTGATTCAATCTGTTAATCCTTTCTTTTACCGATTCATAAACCACCATCTGTAGATTCATTCAAGTGTGCAAATCGATGTTGTAACTGGACGATTCATCGTCTGCGAGTAATATTCAGTCCATGGAGGCCTCTTCACCGTTTAACTCTTCTTGAATATATGATGGACCGATGCTTCCACCTCCGAGTGAAATGCAAGAATAAGGTTTTGCTCTTCGCGAATGGAGGAGGTGAGGTTTCAGTTATGTTGATTTAGGGATTTTTAAACTTATTTTTTTGCGTTTTGTTTTGGATTTATCATCAATTGTATATAGTATTGAGTTGATGAGTCAAAATTGCACTAGATCTAATAGGATTATATGAACTCTGTTTACAATAGTGTTTCTTCGAGATTTAGTAATCGTGTAGCGATGATGATCTTATGGAAACTATTAATATTTATCCTTTTTATGTGATTAGCTTTCTGAAACTGGTTTTTTGTATGTTCTGAGGATGCTTGCTAATATAAATTGTGATTCAAATATGCTACCTATATTAATACACAACTTTAGGTATGAATTGTATAGGACTAATAAGTATGAGATGATATTTCTTATAATAACTATATGGTTTTGATACAGACTAATAGATCCTGCAATATAAAATTAGGATTGTGTTTGTTTTTGAATTGCAAATTATGGTCAAAGTCGAGGTGATGCGGTTTGGACCAACTCGCTGCCACCATCATCAGTTACGGTATGTTTTGGTGTTTAGTTATAATTCAAACGGTGTGAAAGGTATTTCTTTAAAACAGTTTCGAAGGGAGGGGGGTTTGATTATTTTTTATTTGTAGGACACGCGCAATTACTAATATTAAAAAAACTGTTTCGAATTCATTCTGTAAGTGTTTTTTTCTTAGTCTTTAATTCACCGATGAGTTTATATGTTTACACATTTAAAGTAATATTTTGTAAATGGAAATTTAAAATAGTCAAATATTTAGATTCTGGTTTCTAATCATAAAACATAATTTAATAATGATGAGAACAAGCTCAATATTTATAAAATAAATGTCAAATATTCATTTTTAATAGAAGGTTGAACAAAATCATAATCATTGACTAAATTATTAAAGATGATTTAGTTGTTAGATATAAATAATTATAAACGATTTAGTTGCTAATCAAAACACAAAATTAAATAA
The DNA here is from genome assembly GCA_030867185.1 of Tagetes erecta. NCBI lineage: Eukaryota > Viridiplantae > Streptophyta > Magnoliopsida > Asterales > Asteraceae > Tagetes > Tagetes erecta. The sequence continues at coordinate 16,362,209 of CM061490.1, forward strand.
GGTTGAAAATATCCTTAATATTTGACATATAACTGTCAAATGTTTTAATTTGAGAAAGTTTTGATTTTTAGTTAAATAATGATTAGTATAATCAACTAAATTATTTACTTTTTGTAATTTTTAATTTAGTATAACTGAATTAATTTGCCAAAATGTTAGACATTTCCTTTTTTAAGTCTAATTTAAATCTTTACTTGATTTAAACTCTTTATATTTGATTTACTTTCCAAACATTTATAAATTTTATACATAGAAAAGATTTTATTATGGTAGGAAACAAATCAACTTATACAATTATCCCTTCGTATGCATGCAATAAAGCAGGAACTACAACCCTATAAGAAGAACTCGGCTCCTATATATGATCACCATAACAATTCAAAACTGAACTCGGTTCTGCTCCACTTATTTTCTTCTGCGTCGCGAAGATACAAATTAAAGGTAATACAAAAAACACTAATACTTTAGTTCGTTGTTGATTTTTCGGAGTTCGAAATTGACAAACAAGACTAATATAATATAATCATATAAGTATTATTAGAACGTTTAATATTTGAACATAATTAGTTCTTGAGTATGCCTTTTGATTTTTTTATTTATTTATATGGATTACAGATTCAAAATGATTCAAAATACTTTTTTGAATATAATAAGAGACTCTAACAATCCTTTATTGGTATGTATATTAATTTTAATACTTTATTTGTATGGTGTTTTGAGATTCTTTTAAATTCTTAAATTGGTTGCATTACATGTTTTACAGGAGATCTCTAATAATTTTGTTAGAACAATGTGGGGACGTAAGGTCCCAATCGGACCAATAGTAATCATGACAGTAGACAGTAAGATTTTCCCAGTCAAACTTTTCAGAAACAATGAAGGTCAAGTGTTTATCACGGATGGTTGGGCTAAAGTTGCTAGAGTGATGGACTTACAACAAAAAGATATCATTGTTTTTAAACTAATAACGGATACCATGTTTAGGATATTTATTTATAAGCATGAGAACTCAACTTGTGGCTCATCCATGGTTGTTGTCATTTTAAAACCATCACAACCTTTCATTGTAAGTATATTTATAAATTTAAGCATTCATATTCATTACTTTTAAACATTTTAAGTAACATACTAAAGTCTTTTGCAGTTGTTGAGTGCTGATTTTCTGCATAATTGTTATGGTGACAATGTACCAGAACAGATAGTTACAATTCATGGTGATGAAGTTTCTCCACGTTGTTGGAATGTCAAACTCAGTCGTCAAGGAGATAAGTATTCATTCAACGATGGATGGTTCAAGCTTTCAAAAGATATACACTTGGAATATGCTTATTTCATTGTGTTTAGTCAATTAACCCGGGTTTCTTTTCAAGTGACGCTTTATGCACAAAATGGAACTCAACTGGTCATACCAAAGCATGAATATAATAACATCGAGATTCAAAGTAGTGGAAATCGTCAACATCTTAATCATCAGGTTACATAATTTTCGTTCCATTAACTTTAGTACATTAACAATTTTACATCATAACATCTATGTTTACTCTACTATTTTTTCTCAATTATCCAACTTTTATATTTTGAATGATATGCCTCATTTTATGTTGATATGATATAGGAGTTCAATGGAAAGCAAGGAGGTATTCAGAAACCCGTTTATGCCACCGAACCCGACCTAATCGAGTTCACTACAACTGCAAACAAGCCATTGGTAACTATGTTTGTCATAACACACTTTTGTATTGTTTTTTAAAATCGTTAATTTTTATAAAATTAAATTTTTTAGCGTCTTCCCACAAACGTTGCAAAAGCTGCTAAACTTCATGATGAATTGATGCCCATAAAAATGAGATATTTGAGTAAAAAAACATATATGGTTGGCGTTCGTCCAGAGATTTCTAATAAAACTACACGCTTCGCTCTAACCGGATGGACAGACTTCCTACTATCGAACAGAATTCATAAGGGTGATAAGATTTACTGGGCTTTTCAATCATCTAAACGTCTTTTGATTGTGAACAAGGTTGACCCAAAGGTAAATTAATAATTCTTTATATCTTTATAAAATATAGCAATAATTTTTTTTTATTTAACACTTATGTATCTCTGTTACAAGTTGCTTCAAATCGTATGAAAAAAAATATGAATCATTCAACCAAGTGAAATGTGATGTTGATATTTGAGATTTTATGAAATTTGTTTTATGATATTTGAAATGTGTAGTAGACAATAGACATTCTTGATTGTTTTTGGTGTTCATCTTATGGTATAAACTAAGTTTGCTTAATGTTTTTATGTTTTTCTTATAGTCTCCCACTAATTTAGGTTTCAAACGATGTATTAAATTTTTCAAAAGCTATAAAATTGATTTGGTTTAACAGCCTTACAAATTGTGAACTTTTAATAATTTAAAACCAAACATATTTTCAATCACTCATAAAACGTGTTAAAATATTTAATCAGTTTACGTATTTAATCTAAAAAGTTTACTGCCTTGAGATGAACAAACTTAATTTTAATTGTCATGAAAACTAACATAATGCGATCGTTAGCCACCTGTAGCTTAAATAACCATTGTGAAACATCAACTAAATAAAACATTTTTCTAACATAAAAAATATATGATTTTCAACCCGTGTGTACCACGGGTCACTAACCTAGTTATGATGATATTTGGCTAAATCTTGCATGACTACTTAGGATATATGGATGAATGATGATATTTTGATGATTTTTGATTGATTTAATATGTTGGATTGATGTTCTATGTGAGAAAATTGGTTTGTTCATGATTATGTATGGAATATGTGTATTAGTTTTATGATTTTTGATGAAATCTTGTCTTGATTATGGTTGTGGTGCATGAATTTGATAACTTTGTAACAAAGATCATATTTTTTATGTTAAAATCGCTAGATTGAGGCATTATTTGGATAGATCTAGGAATAGATATCCATAAGATAAGGTTGATTTGTGGGTTTGAGCAGATGTGCTAGCCGGAGTCGTTACCGGGAGGTAGAAGTTTGTAGATTTCATCCTTTTGTTTGTTTTGGTTTGGGTTAAAATGCTACGGGAGTGAGTTTTGCTTAATAAAAACTGACAACTTGTGTTATCTAGTCTTAATTTATAACAAACCGATTGATCCCGTTATTTTAGTTTACTGAATGAGTCAGTTTCTAGGATAAATGAACTAGTAAACCGAGAGGTGAGCCAGTTTAGGATCCCTTAGACCTCCGAGAGTGATTTGCAGACATTCCTCATGCCATGAGCTTCACATATTTATTTTAGGACTTTCTGGCATCCACGAGACCTTAGTAGTAGGTACTGATGTGACATCCGGCCCGATTCGTTTTCTTTTTCTTTCTTTATGTAAACCGAACCGTCGAATAATAATGTAATCTTATGGTTTATCATGAAATAAAGGTTTACGTTATTTTAATCTCGTTATATTAATATTTTAATTACCAATTATAAGTTATAAAATGATTTTTTACTAAGATAACAGTAACAGTTGATTTAAAAGTCTAAGTTTTTATAAATAAATGGTTAGTTAAGCTAACTAATTAAGGATAAAACTAACTGCAGGGACCATATGTGTAATTTATGAAACACAATCTAAACCCTTAAACATAATAGAAACAAATGAAAAGTGCAGGGGCTAAACGGTAATATCTTTTAAAAATCCAACACCCCACCCGCAGACCCCGTGATTTCGGCTACCATTTCCGGCTAGCCGCTGGTGACTCCGGCAACACCTGAATCGACCAAATCCATACGCTTTTGACTCGTTTAAATCATTTTGTCATCCTAATCCGCAAGATTCAAACCCGAAGCATCATTATCTATCCATTTTGAGGCTGTGAAATCGATTTCAACCAACACCCACATTTTCCGGCCGAAATCCAAATCCAATTCAACCAAAACAGTGGATAAAAATCAAATTAACTATATCTAAATCATTCCTGTACAGATTATGATCGTTTCGACTAGTTTGATTAACAATTATCATAAGAAATCATTTGAATTGGACTCGACTCGATCCAATCCATTGAACCCTTCTCAGTCGATTATAAATAATCACAAACCCTCATTGGACTTCGCATCAGCTTTCTGCAACAACAATTTCACTTCTAAACACACACATCAGCCGATTTAATCCCATGTTCATCGTGTCCTTGCTCAACAGTCGATCTTCAACATTCAGGTAATATTTCCTACGATAAATCGAGGGCTTTCACTTTTCGTTCATCGTAGATTGATTTATAATCATCAATTGAAGCGGATCATCTAACCAAAGCATCGTTTGATTTCGTTATAGCCGCGAACTAAAGTTCTTATCTTTCCTATCAATCTTTAACCAATTCGGGTAATCAAAGGTATCATTGTGCTCGTTATCATCTGTTGATCATCATAGTTATATTTGATTTCGATTTTGTACATGATTCGGGGATTAATTTGGGGGATTAGGGTTTATGGTTTGAATAAGGAATTGAGTTTAAGAAACAAAAGGTTTAAAATTATTTTGTTTCAAATTAATTCAACTAAGTTGTTATGGTCTGATGGTTTGGTGTGGGTGAAAGTGAACCGCATGTCCAGGGTTCGAATCCACTGGCTTGTTTTATGTTTGTTAGTTTCAAGTTTTACAAATCTAAAGTCTTATATTAACTTCAAATATTTATTATTATTATTATTATGACATTAATTATAAAACTATTTATAAAAGTTTTACAAGTCAAAGAATATATATATATGTTTTGTACAAAAAAATATATAAATAATATATAATTTGTTAGATTAAACGATTAAAATTTGTAGGAACCGTTCGTACAAAAACATAAAATTATTCTATAAATTCATTTACAATACAAAGAGAATGAATAAAACAAGTACATTACAATATGATTACCACCGGAATAAAACAAGATACAAGAAAAGAGTAGAAACATAAGCATAATTGTGGTTGAGGATTCGTGTTCAACACGGGTCCCTTAAAACAAATTCCGAGTCTCCCAAGAGAACTCGTTTGTTTCCCAGGGTACAACAGCCGAAGCAGTATGTACTGCCGGGATTGACACACAACCCAAATTATACTTAAAAGAAAAGAGATGGAGAAGATCAACTACATGTTGGAAAAAACTAGAAGAGAAAGAATGAGAGAATTTGAGAGAGTTGGAGTGCATTGGTGTTGTATTTTTTATGTGTTTTCAACCAAGTTTACCTTGGTATTTATAGGACAAGAATGAGTTAAAACTCCTCATTCATTGTCCATAAACTTGAGTTGAAACATATTCAACATAATTATTAGTTGAAACATCTATTCAACACAAATAATTAGTTGGAACCCACAAAATATTCAAACTTATAACACCAACTAATTTATTATTTTGTATTTTTCACAAAATATAATTTGTGTATTACAAAATTTTCCAACAATCCCCCACATGGGAAAAAGACAAAATCTCATTTCTCAAATTAAAAACCCATTTTCTCACGTGAAAAACTCATTTTCACATATTATTCCAACAATCCAAATTGATCGTTACATACTAGTTCCTTAGATATAATTTAGCGGTTGAGTATTGCCGGATAGGTAGGTGTTACCTTTGAACCTTCCGTTGTGATGCATACTTAGTCTCCTAGTGGTTCGGTAGACGTGATGTCCTTGAACCAACCACCATTTATGGAGACGACAATACACTTCACACAACACTCTCCCTGGTTCAGTCAAACCCTCATTGTCGTGTCCGTTATGGTCATGGCACACTAGCCTGGTTCTGCGAAAGCTCTAGGAATTGCGCACCCCACAATTTCATTCGAAGCGACCCCACTTCTCTTTCACATAGGTGATTTATCTAAAAAATCATTAAAAGCATTAAGGTTACTATGATTTCGCAAATCATTAACCATACGGTATGCTTAGCCTCACAACATGTCACTGTTGTTATAGGAATGAACTAGGAAGTATTTAAGCTCCCTTTATAATTTAGGAGGACATGTATAAATATTTATATATACATATTAGCTTATATATCGACTTGTATATTAGCTATGCCCCCACAGTGACCACCCTTAGATATATGAGTAGGTTGTCCTATTGAACTTAGATCTTGGGATCTCCAGTCAACTAAGTTAGGTTTTCCTTCATATACCATCTTTCATGGGCTTTAGTCTCATTCCACAACTCCATCTCTCATGTTGTTGGATCCAAAACCATTATCTATGACTCCGTCGAGTCAATATAGATAATTGCAGTTGAGATGAGTTGTTATGATGTGTTATTAACTCACAAGTTAATCTTGCCTTTTGTCATTTTTTAAGACTATAACCCCGAGTATCAACTCGAACTGAGGTACATTTTTGTCTTTAAAATGCATTTCAAGCCTAGCATATCCATGCCATTAGTAATTAGATGTTAAATCTAACCAATTGACCTTCGAGTCTAGCTTGTAGATTCGGTCACATAGTTGCATTATATTTGGCTCAACAAAAGGTTCTCTTTTGATACGGGTTTGAGAAAACTTCTCAAATACCATTTCTCAAATGGCTTCCCCCCACATTTCTTGCATTTAGATAGAAAATGTTTAAATATACGATTAGACATCCATGATTTGAACAAGATCAACGTCTTGTATCAAAGATGTCGTCAATGCTTGTTTGCCGACTAAAGCAACGGATGCCTTGTCATAAGTTGTTATCAACCATCTCAAACTTAAACACTTTTAAGTTATCATCTAGGTTAAATCTAGAAAATTGAGTTCTCCATGAGTTATATGACTTTTCTTAGATTGAATGACAACCGTCATTCAAATTGTCTTATACACAACTTTACTTTTATGTTGTATATGAGTTGAATGTTTCACATTAATAGTCTCCTCAGAGCACCATAATTAACAAGTACTAGTCTAGCATGCTTTAGACTACAATACTCTAGCATGTGAACAGAAGATGCATCATTCTGATTCTTCACAGCTTTTAAGGAATATCTCAATATTCGTTCAAAACATTCATCTCATTGTTTAAACAAACAATGAGAGTTGTTCAACATCCCAAAATCTCAATATTTAGGAACGTCTAATACGTATGTTACGTAATCGTACATAGACCGTCATTCAATCTAGGATCATAAACTTTTTTTTCTCAAAAGATTTCATCATTGACTCATATGGACTTTGAAGAATCACAAATTGATCTCCCATAGTGGTACTCCCACTTTGAACAATCACAAAATTGATATTAAACATCATGTTGTTTATATGGTGAATTGTTCACATGTATTAGTATTTGAACAATTATATATGTTCATAACAACAAAGATTTATCTTTCCATCAAATAGTCAACTTGAATCTATTATTGCTTTATGACATGTTACTTTCACAAGAGTAACAAACTATGTTAACACTTTATGTAAACTTTTGGTTTATTTCATTTTAAACCAAATCTTAGTTTTGCCAAAACATGCACTTAACAGTTTCGAAATAAACTATTTTAATTTTATGTTTTGATTACGGGAATCAATACCCAAAATTGTAAATAGTTTTGTTGAATAAATAACTTCTAACGCACATGTTAGAGATAAGATGTTTACATAAAACACTCTTATTCAAATTTATCATTAACACAAATGTTAAGAATAAACGCCTACATAAGACGCTTTTAGACCATAAAATTAAGGTCATATCTAACACACATGCTAGATAAGTAAATGGGTTCTAACACGCACATTAGTCAACAAAAGTCTACATCAAACGTTCTAAGCATATGGATTCATGTAATGAAAGATTCCAACAAAACGTTTGCAAAATGTTTTGAAACGAAAAGTTTTATATAATGGTCATTTGTAAAGCACGCATAATTAATGAGCATGATTGTCAACGTTTTCGAGTGAATAATGATTTCATCATTTGTTTCTAACAAAAAAAAAACGATTTTAAATTTAAAAGATTAATACTAAATCTATACATACTTGATTATTTTAAAAGGAATCTCTTCTAATACTTAATTAGAACAACATTAGGTTTTAACACACATGTTAAAAACACAAGTTTCACTTTCACATATGAAAGATTTCTTACTCGCAAATAAGAAATACCGGTTTTCATAAGATGCGTACACAAGCATAACCATTCTTAAGACGCATATGAAAACTAATCTTGGAACCGACAAACGGTTAATTCAAAGTTTTAATCTTGAAACCACATAAGGTTTCGAAAACTTTGATTTAAAACAAAATTGGATTTTCAACCTTTTTGCTTTAACACATTGAACCATTCAACAAAATGGTTGTAATGAAAATAAACCCACTTTTGAATGCTAAAGTAATTGGGTCAAGTTTTATGAAAACTACAAAAGCTTTTATACATAAACAAAATTACACTCAATCAAAACCAACAAATGGTGAAAATTGAGCCACTTTTTCTTTGTAAATAAAATCCGGTTCTAGAAAAAAGTCAAGTGTAAGTTCTCTAAGTCCAACTTTGACAGACGAACAATGACTATATACTTTTTTTAAATACGAACGGTGATTTAAAAAAATTTGTTTTAAGATTGTAGGAACCGTTCGTACAAAAACATAAAATTATTCTATAAATTCATTTACAATACAAAGAGAATGAATAAAACAAGTACATTACAATATGATTTCCACCGGAATAAAACAAGATACAAGAAAAGAGTAGAAACATAAGCATAATTGTGGCTGAGGATTCGTGTTCAACACGGGTCCCTTAAAACAAATTCCGAGTCTCCCAAGAGAACTCGTTTGTTTCCCAGGGTACAACAGCCGAAGCAGTATGTACTGCCGGGATTGACACACAACCCAAATTATACTTAAAAGAAAAGAGATGGAGAAGATCAACTACATGTTGGAAAAAACTAGAAGAGAAAGAATGAGAGAATTTGAGAGAGTTGGAGTGCATTGGTGTTGTATTTTTTATGTGTTTTCAACCAAGTTTACCTTGGTATTTATAGGACAAGAATGAGTTAAAACTCCTCATTCATTGTCCATAAACTTGAGTTGAAACATATTCAACATAATTATTAGTTGAAACATCTATTCAACACAAATAATTAGTTGGAACCCACAAAATATTCAAACTTATAACACCAACTAATTTATTATTTTGTATTTTTCACAAAATATAATTTGTGTATTACAAAATTTTCCAACAAAATTCTCGTTTGGAAAGTTTTGAGATGTTTGGATTTTTATAAAAAGTCTACTTACGGGTTTTGTACTAAGTACTCGTGAGATTGAGTTTAATCATGTTATTCATTTAGGACTATGGTAATTATAGTTTTATAAGTTAATTAGTCACTTTTAACAAAACGGTCTTGTCATTTAACGAGTCATCTATTTTTAAATGATTATCGTAAAGAGTTAAGATTCGTATACAACTTAAACAATATATTACATTTTCAATCAATGTTAAAATAAATCTATTAATATTACATCATTTTATATTTTCAGTTGTAACATTTATTCACTTAAACCCATATTCCAAATTAACGTACATTCGCCTGGAACGCACCGGACGACGAGCCGTACACTTTCGGTTGAAATGCTCCTAACGACGACAAACACACGTTTGACCTGAGAGCGCCCCCACCCACGCCTTTTAGACTATAACGCCTCTAACTACTTGCACACTATTGGCTAGCCGTGCACAAAAAAATCGGTTCCGGAACCGACCCGGTGTACCCGAACCGTAGGGTACACATGGGTTTCGGTTTCGCAAAGAAAGTGGTACCCTTGGTTTTAAAAAGCGCGCATTAAGCGCGCTTAAGCGCAAAGCGCAGCTAAGCGCAATCCTCTGCGCTTCGCTTACCCAAAGCGCGCTTTTTTCTGAAAAGCGTACGCTTTTCACGCTTTTTTCACGCTTTTCCGCTTTACCGCTTTCTCGCTTTTGGAAAATAAGCAGTTTTTCAACTATTATCTGGGCTTGTTAAAATTTTAACATGTTAATGGGCATACAAAGCCCATAAAAGATCCCGATATAGCTGTTGGTGGCAAAAGTTAGCAAGATTTTACCCTAAATTGTCAAATTGAAGGTAGTTTACACTTTACAAAGCCAAGAAGGAAGACTTAAACTTTGGGATTTTACCTTAAATCTTAGTTGTTATATATATTATTGATTTATTTGTAATATAATTAGATTATATATAATATATATATAATATATATATTATTTTTAAACATGTGCGCTTCGCGTATGAAAAGCGCACCGCTTTTTCGCTTTACGCTTTGCGCTTTAATTTTGGACCTTGTCGCTTTTGTGCGCTTAACGCTTTTTAAAACCAAGGTGGTACCCGAACCGGAACCGGTCAAAACCCGGTCAAATACCCGATCATACCCGGAACCGGAACCGACCCTACCCGGTTCTTGACTTCGTTGACCAAAATCGGACCCGGTTATTACCCGGAACCGGTTCCTAAAAAAACCCGTTTTGTGCACGGCTAGTCGGCTACTATTGGCCGAAACTTCCCAGCGCATTCTAATTTGTGCAAGTGGCTCGGCCCAATAAACTCAGGGCCCAGTCTAAAAAAATGTGTTTAAGCCCAACTTCATAGTGTTTCACGTCACGATGACGTCAATAAACACAAACCCTTTCTCTGCCCTAAACAACGGTACACATAATTTTCCATTTGTTTTCACCATTTCTTCGTTCCTCCATCTCCTTCTACAATTCAAAACCCTCTTCTTTGATTCACAAACCCTAGTTTCATTCAAGGTACTTTCGTTTAGTTAGTCTTTCGCTTTCACTTTTCTTTTTCTCCAAGTTTTACATTTCGAATTAAATCAGATCAATCGTTCGACTGTCTATTCACTTTACCTAATTGCAATTCTACTTGTGTTTTTGATAAAAGTATCGCACGCACTTAAACTTTGATTTCACTTGGCGTGTGCGTGAATGTCCTTGTACAAAGTTTGATTTTGCAATGAATTGCGAGCTGGAACTGAGGAGTTTGAGTGTATAGATTTGATCAGATGGAAGATGCCGCGGCTCTTATTGAGGCAACAGGATCTCGGTTTAGTGATCTTGAACTCATTGGAAGAGGTTCATTTGGAGATGTTTATAAGGGGTAATTGTTTCGTCACTTAAATTATGTGTTATATAGTTGTATTTTTCTATCATATGATTGTATTAACATCCAAGTATTAATGTTTATGACATGAAACTTGTACTAATGTTAGATAAGGAGGAGTAGTGTGTTAGGCCACTTAGTTAGATGAAACGTGTACTCTTTTCATGGGTGGTTTGCTTCTCCCATGTTATCTTTCTAGATCTTATTGCTGACCTATATGGACTTTGTTCACTTTAGGAAAGATACTATCTTTGAGGTTGGTTTGATATTAACAAAGATTGATTTGAAGGTTTACATTCTCATTTTAAACATCGTTCTTAATTTGCAAACATTTGTTAACCGGAACGTTTATGAGGTAGAAAATTGAATCTATAAATAGATCAACCTTTCAAGTTTTTACACAGAATCATGCCTTGTAACTGATACTTGAGTTTTGAGAGGCAGTATATCATTGTATGCAGCTAGAAGTTACATGCTGCTTATGTAAGTTATTAAGTTTAGTTTGTTACGTAGCATACCACATATAGTAGTCGAAGTCGCAACGTGGACTCAAGGTGCAAAAGGCTTGCCTATCATTAGCGCACAAGGTGCAAAGGACACCCGAGACAAAAAATAATTACGCATGCAAATATGCAATAATAGGAAAAAATGTAAAATAATTATAAGAAGCATGGAAATTTAAAGGTGTAAAAATGTCCCACTTGCGTTTGGCCAGAGGTGCGCACCATATCATGATTGCTCTAGTGACTAGCTAGACTTGCATAGCTCTAGCTCTTGAAGAAATGATAATTTGTGGAGAATAAAGTATTTACCAGGCTGTATCAACAAAGACTGATTATAAGACGGTACTAGTTACTAAGTAAACAATACCACTAAGTATTTTTGTAAAGACCTTTACATCTTATTTTTTAAACAGCTTTCTTGATTTAGAAACCTTTTGTTAATTGGGAAGTAACCTTTTAAGAGGCAGGCGGTTTAATTTTGAACTTTAGTTTAAAGATAGATCAAGTTATCAACCTTTTTAAATAGAATCATGCCTTGTATCAGACACTTGAGACTTGAGAGCCAGCCATTTAACAGTCCCTAGCCAATATTTTTTTTTTAATTTTTTTGCAATTTTATAATGTATGTTGACATGTTGTTGGACTAACCATCTATTAACATTTCTTGGACTTTATATGCTGCACAATCACCTTATGCATGTACATAGTAGTCCAAGTTACAAGGCGCTGTGTATAGGGCTTGCATTTTACAACTTCGCCTAGGCAAAGCACACACTTGAGACAAAAAAATAGTTGTAACGTGCAATGAAAATTAAGAAGTATAAAAAAAGGTGCCTTTAGCTCCTGGTCAGAGGTGTGTGCCTTTGTGTTTCGCCTAGAGGAAGGTCCTCACCTTGCTTCTACTTGAGTCGCAGTCAGGGGTCTTGCATGAGTTCCTAGGCATGCGATTTGTGCACTTTTGACTACTTTGATATCAAACTTTATGTGTCTAGGCTTAACTCTATCAATGATACCTTATTTCTATGTTATGGACATCAATGAATTTTTCTTGTTTATGTTCATCTATTTGATACTTAACTTTTATGTTGGCTCATTCATTATTGTTTATGTCTAGAGATATCTATATGTGGGCACAGTTTCCTTTTGCTGAGCTAACAGTTGTAGCTTTTTTTTATTGACGCACAGGTTTGACAAGGAGAACAACAAAGAGGTTGCTATTAAAGTTATTGATTTGGAAGAATCGTGAGTTGTTTTTTATTATATACTTTCTATATCTTGATGATACGCCTATTTTTTTGTTTTAGTTTGATAATACATCCATAACTTGGTAGGCTTTTCAAATTTTGTGTCTTGTTTCTGTGTTAAAGTTTACTTATATATGTTCTGCAGAGAGGATGAAATTGAGGACATTCAGAAGGTACATCTACATCACTACAAAATTGATCTACTATTAATTTTGTATTCAATTAACATATTTATCAGTAATATTCTTTCAGGAAATAGCAGTCTTGCAACAATGTCGTTCTCCATATATTACAGAATATTACGGGTCCTATCTTCACCAAACTAAATTATGGATAATAATGGAATATATGGCTGGTGGCTCTGTTGCTGATCTTGTACGACTTTTGTATAGTAATAGATTGATAAAGTTTCTACTTCATTTTGATAGTTAAGGTTTTAAGGATATAATACTCATTTTAATCTTTTTGAAACATTTGTTTCTCAGATCCAACCAAATCAACCGTTGGATGAAATGTCTATAGCTTGCATTTTACGTGACTTGCTTCTCGCAATTGAGTACCTCCACAACGAAGGAAAAATCCATAGAGACATTAAAGGTTACGAACCCAAAGACCCAGTAGTTTGATAACTTTTTTCATCAATTATTAGCTTTGTTATTATTTCTCGGACAATGACAGCATTTCTTTCTTTTGACAGCTGCAAACATTTTGTTGACCGAGAAGGGCGATGTTAAGGTATTATTTTGCATATTCACTTATACTAATTATTCTTGTTGTAGTATTTGTAAAATACATCTTGATTAGTATATGACATGCTCTTTCAACTAAAGTTTCTTATTTTTTCTCGTTTTCATGACAGGTTGCAGACTTTGGAGTGTCTGCACAACTAACTAGGACAATTTCTAGAAGAAAGGTATTGTCAGTTTTATTTACATTTCCTTATAATTTGTGCTTTATGAAGATCAACTATCAACTAATTTTCAGTTTTTTATAATTTTATTGGCAAAATAGACATTTGTAGGAACGCCATTTTGGATGGCACCAGAAGTAATTCAGAATTCAGATGGATACAATGAGAAGGTTCTATATATACACACACTCTTTAAACACATTCACAGACCTATTGACTTCGTTTTTAGTCAACTGATTTTTTGACTGTCTGTTTTTGTAATGCAGGCAGATATATGGTCTTTAGGAATAACTGCAATTGAAATGGCTAAAGGGGAACCTCCTTTAGCTGATCTTCACCCAATGAGAGTTCTTTTCATTATACCTCGAGAAAGTCCACCTCAGGTCTTCAAATCTTTATTCAATTTCATCGTTTAGTTCATTAATTACAGAATTAACATTTTATGTTTTATGCAGTTAGACGAGCATTTTTCTCGTCCAATGAAAGAATTTGTTTCATTGTGTTTAAAGAAAGTGCCTGCTGAAGTATGTTTCTTTTCACCTTTTGACCCTCACTAATGTCCAATTTTGGACATTTCTTGTTTGTTTAAATCATACTTTATAGCTTAAGTCATTTACTCTTTTCATATATATTTCAGAGGCCAAGCGCAAAGGAACTTTTGAAGCACCGCTTTATTAGAAACGCTAGAAAGAGTCCAAAACTTCTGGAGAGAATCAGGTGCCTTATTGATTTTTAAGTGTATAACTTATAGTGGATAATTGGATATTTTATAAGGTTGAATTGTTCTTGAAACCTTTGCTGTGTAAGAATTATAAAAAAATGTATATACTTCAACAGAGAACGACCAAAGTTCCAAGTAAAAGAAGAGGGCAGTTTGCCAGCTGGTACAAGAGTTCTTGAAGGATCTGATACCGTGAAGGTTTCAAGAGTTGAAGATACCGTTAAAATCAAGTTAGTTTTAATCTTCAACCAGCCATACACGACCATATTAATTTACTAATAAACTATTGGCATTTGACCATTTTAAACCCTCAGAAATGACGGCTGGGATTTCAGCACAAGTGGTGGGTCCACAAGCACAGGGACAGTAAGAAGCTCTGTAAGACCACCTCAATTTAGGAATAGAATAGCAGGCGTTTCTTCAAATCAAGCGACTGTTGACCAACTCTCATCAGAAATTTCTGCCGAAAAAGATACTCAAGAGTTATTTCTTGAAGACAATCAAGATTTTAATAGGGAAGATGTGAGTCTCTCTCTCTCTCTCTCTCTCTCTCTCTCTCTCTCTCTCTCACCCACACACACTTTTTTTCTTAACTTTTTATATATTTTGTTCTGTTATTTCAGGAAGATATATCTCCAGTTGGCAGTGGAACGATGGTGATTCGACCTTCTATATCGGAAAAATCGTCAGTTTTTAGTAATCAGAGGACCATGGTAGGCATACCGTGTTATGTAGATTATGTTTAAACAGTTGGAACCATCCATTTGCACTTTGTATTACTAATAAATTTATTGGTGGCTTACAGTCAAGTAGCAACACGTTTACTTCTCTTGAGGATGCTTCCACCAGTGGTACGGTTGTATTTCGTGGAGAACATGATGATTCAGATTTATCTGGAACTTTTAAATCAAGATTGGGCAATCAAGAACGGGCTTCCGCAGCTTCCCCTGAAGACAGTGCAATAAATCTTGCAGAGGTTTCTTTTTTTTTTCTTTCTTTTTTCTAGTGATGTTTATATCATTTTCAACTGATTGTTGAACTTTATATATTAATAGGCGAAGGCTGCCATTCAATCAGGTATGAGAAAAGGAAATGTGCGGGATAAGTCTAATTTGAGCAAAGTCAACAAAGATGCCCATGAAAGTAAACGACCAGAGAGATCAACAAATAGTTCTTATTTTTCCAGGTAAGATTTATTTTTACACGTTTTAGCAAATTTGAGGGGGGTAAAACAAGCAGACGTTCACATATTTAGGGATGGATTTGTAAGCTTACTGATTGTAGAATTATTTTTCGGATAAATGAATAAAATTTCTGCTTCAGAGATTTTCAAGATGCGATAAAAGCATTTGCAAAACCCCACCAAACAAGTAGTGACGAAAAAGAGAGGCTAAAAGTATCTGCCACATCCTCATCTACTACACTGTCTACTCTAATAATTCCTTCCTTGAAAGAGGTGTGCATTCTTTAATCATTATTGCAATTGATGCCAGTATATATTTTAAAATCATGATTAACCCCAGTTACACAGGAAGTGAATCTTTTTGTAATGTTGTAAATGATTTACTTTGCATAAAATGTAGGAAATTTCTGAGGATTTAGGAGCTCCTGTTGTGCAAACGGTTATAAACTCTTTAATAGATATGGAGTACACAAAGCCTGGTTCATGTGAATTTCTTGTTACAAGGTTGCTTCACCGGCTTGCAAGGTACAGTACTTTTAAAGTTATAATTTTTTGTTTTTTTTGGTACCTATCTTGTGAGACTCTTCTTTTCAGCTCAAAGGAACCATCGCTGAAAAACCTTCAAGATGTGGCGGTTCGAGGGTTTTCCAAGGGTAAAAAAGTAATTGAACAGCCAGAGAATGAGAATCCAGAAGCTGATAGCAAAAAGAAGCAACAAAACAAGGAGACTCAATCCAATGCCAATTTAAGTCCACTAGCAAGGTTCTTGCTTTCAAGGTATGCCAAGTTACCATTTTTATTACAATGGGTGGAACAAGTCAAAAGTTGCGTGAGGTCTATTTTTAATTCAAACAAACTCTAAATCGTTTTTTATTCTTGCTATTGATAAATAACACCGAAAGTAAAGAAGTGCACCTAATCGTTTTATTGGTCTTGGTATTAATAAATAACACCATAGTAAGAAGTGCACAAGGCGGTGCATCTCCTGATGGTGAGATGAGGTAACACCACTGCGCCTAACATCTGCCTTCGAGGCGCATGTGAGGCGAGTTTCTTAGCCCTAGACCCCTGCCATTTGTTGTTTCAAGGGTTATGAGTGTTGACTCCACCTCTTAACCTGATTTAGAGCATAACCTAAAGTTCCTTTGGTCTCGTGTAATGTACTTGAAATTAGCCTTAACTTCTTAGTTATGATATCGATCGGACTGTATTTTATATGTCTGATGATATTAACTTTAATTAGTTTGTTTGTCACCACGCTCGCACACACGCATGTGCTTCATGTTGTTGTGGTGTCTGGTGTGCGTGCGACGTAAAACCGTTTGCACTCGGTCTAGTGACTTTTGACTATTTTGATTAACACATGCATGGGTTCTAATTTTGTTTGGTGCAGATGGCAAGGACATACTTCTAAAGATGTGAACGCAATTTGAATGAGATTTTGATTTTGTAGATTGAGACATTAATTTTGGTGGTGCATTTTAGTTTTATTTTTTGGTATTTATTAATTTATTCAAGTGTATATAACATCTAGAAAAATTTGTATATTGTTTGAGCTGCGAGTTTACATCTCATTTTTTTTTTGGGGTTGTAAACTTTTTTGCTTCCATTGTAAAAGATCTTGTTGGTGCTGGCTGTCCTTTGGTTTATAGGCTATCATTATGTTTAGAATTTTCCATTTTGTTGATTTTTAATTGTAGATATTTTTCGCTTATACAAAGTTATAAATTAGAAAGCTTATACTTGTGAGGGGCAAAATTTCATAGATGAACATGGGATTCAAGAGAGCACTATGTGACCGACGCACTTGTTCTAGTGTGTAGTATTTGTTAAAAGTAGGTTATAATTTTTTATAAATTTTAAGTTTTGTTCAACATATTTAAACTCCTAAAAAGCTGACACATTACACCACATGAAAAATCATTAAGTTGAGTGTTGGGGTGAACAATCTTTGATAAGCCTGGGGTATATGTGCGCTTTGAGTTGATACGTTTAGGTAGAGAGTCGTACATGGCATGCAAAGTTCTTATGTTTATGACCCGAGAATTCGTGTGGTCTGAGAAATCAGGTTGGACGCATGATACACCTTGTCATGGTGCATGATACACCTTGTCATGGTGGATTTGACATGATCTTTTTCCCACATCGTATGAAAAAGTACTGGAATGACATGTGTTAACATACATTGACTTCGATAGATTTGATTTGCAATCAATTACTTACACAAACTTGTGTAAATGTCATGTTTAGTTATGAGTCACCAAAAATTATGTCATTAATGACTGCGTTAAATACGTACTTAATTCCACATTTTGATCGCGTAATTGTCTTGAATTAGATAAGTATGGTTGTTTTTATCTCAGGTATACTCGAGGCTAAAATGGAGCATTAACGTAGTGCTTGATAGAGGTGATCGGGAGTAAAAGTAAAAGAAGAAAAGGAGGATATCTGCCTAGTGGCCGCCGTAGCTTTCGGTGCCACCGTAGGCTACGGCGTGGCAAGAATTGAAGAAAGAACCACCGTAAGTCAGAATGAAAGTGGCATAGGAAGTTTGCATCCGTCGTTGCTTACGGCACCACCGTAGCTTACGGGGAACCCAGCTTCCAATTTTGTAACTGTTGCTAAAAAATAGGAAAGGGTACCTTTTCAATGGCTAATCATTAGGAGACGATTGGGACAAGATTTCTGTCGATTTTCAGGAGTTTCTGGTGAAGAAACAACAACGTTTTGTTACTCTAATCTATTGTAATTCCTTCTTGATTCTCATGGATTTTATATCTAATAGTCATTTGGTTTGCAAAACAATCTGTGACTAGTTCTTTTATGTTTTCTCTTGGTTGTATGGATCTTCAACTATGATATTGTTAATGCTTTTCTATTTATGGGATAATGATTTGATCTTTTGATTAGTTGTTATGGTGATTGTGTGTTGTGTGTAAAGGGTTATATTGTTTATCTTTTTTAGTTTCAACCATATGTTCTTGGTGACATAGGCAACCTTGAATTAGTGGAAGGGATTGGTTTAGATTAATTATATGATGCCGATCATCGGGTGATAACCTTGCGTTGTTTTGATCCAAGTACTTAGTCCCCTTTTATCACACATTAACACACACTTGCGAACTATGTCTATGTAGTTCTTCCCAATTGAACATTGACATCATCACTTGTTGACATCCGGAGACCAAGGGGGAACATTTTTTCTCATTACTGAATACTCAGTTCTTAAGTTTGATTTATTACTTTACGTTAATTCTCTCAATTAATCAATCAATTCAAAATTCTGAATTTACTTTTGCTTTATCTTAGTGGAAGATTCTTTTAACAGCGATAAGATGAGACCTTCGGGTCTGATTGATACCTAGCACAAACACAACAGCGTACATTATATCAGGTCTAGATGCAGTCTAGTACATCGACAATCCAATCATTGATCTGTACAAAGTTTGGTCAATAGATTTTCCATTCGAATCAAAGACAATCTTGGAATTTACATCAGATGGAGTTTTAATTGATTGACAATCCTGCAACATAAACTTCTTGAAGAGTTTCTTAAAAAAATTGCTTGATTAATGAAAATTATGTCAGGAGATTGTTTCAATTGAAGACCAAGAAAGAAATTAATCTCTCTCCTATTGAACTCATTTGGAATCGAGACTTCATCATTTCTTCAAATTCCTTGCATAAATCAAGACTTGTAAAGCCAAATATGATGTCATCCACATAGACTTGCACACACAAACGATATTAGTCTACCTTATTTATGAATAAAGTAGGATCGATTTGACCTCTAGTATATTCGTGCTCGATCAGATGTTTCGAAAATGTTTCATAACAAATCCTTGGAGCTTGATGAAGACCATACAACGCTTAACTGAGATTGTACACATGATGGGGATAGTCATGATCTTCAAAACCATGAGGTTGCTTATACACATCATCTGTGATTGGTCCATACAAGAAAGCACATTTCAGGTCCATTTGATAAACTTTAAATCTCAAATAAGAAGCATACGCCAGAAAGACACGAATTACTTCAAGCCTTGCAACTGGTACAAACACCTCTTCATAATCAATTCCTTCTTCTTGTGTATATCCTTGTGCAACTAGTCTCCCTTTGTTGTGTACAACAATTCCCCATTCGCCTGTCTTATTCTTGAATGAGCATTTAGTTCCTATGGCATTTTCTCCTTCAGGTAAGTCAACCAAATTCTACACTTCTTGTTTTCTAAATTGTAACAACTCTTCTTGCATAGCTTCAACCAACTATTATCCTTAAGAGCTTCAGTGATGTTCTTCGTGACAATTTAAGAAAGAAAACACGAATATAAACAAAAATTAGCTTGATCTAAATGACTTCGCATTGTTCTTTGAATCAAAGGACTGATAATCTGCGACTTCGGATGATTCTTGTGAATACGAGATGTTGGAATTGCATCTCCTAGAATATTAACGTCCATATTAGATAGGTTCAAATCGGATAAATCTTGCAACAGATACGAAGTATATGGAGTGAAATTAGGAACTTGAGACTGTGAGTTGATAAATTAATCAAGATTATCTTGTACGGCTTCACCATCTGAATCAGAAGAAGATTCTAACTCTTGTTTCATAATTTCAAGACCATCATTAGGAGTGCTATATTAATTTTCAGGAACTAGATCCACTTGTGCTTGAGGATGTACAGAAGGTTTAGATTGAACTTGCGGTTGAGTTTGAACTTCATAGAATAACCAAATGACAAGAACAGATAGACTTGACTTGGATCATCCATATCATTATCTGAATTATCACTGAATGAATCTAAATCTCCTTCTTGTTTCTTCGAATTACCTGTAGATTCAAACTACTTAGAATTTAATGAATTGGATAGTGTATGTCAAATAACCAAGTTGGACCACTTGTAACTAATGGAGACAAGTTTTGAACAAAAGATGTTGTTGAGATTGCTTCATCCCAAAATGTGATCAGAATCTTTGCATCTGCCAACAATGATCTCGCAGCTTCAATCAACGTTCGGTTCTTCTTTTCAGCAACTCTATTTTGTTGAGGAGTCTGAGGAGCATTGAACGATCAAGCAATGCCTTTCTCTAAACAGAACAATCAACATTAGCATTCCTGAATTTAGTTCCATTATTACTTCTTATTATTTTTACTTTTTGATCTAACTAATTTTCCACCTTTATGATAAACTCTTACAAAATTTCACCAGTCTTAGATTTTGCATATAAAAAGAAAAACCAAGAAAATCGAGTAAAGTCATTAATGATAACTAAATAATACAACTTCTTTCCAACACTCTGCACATTTGGTGGACATCAAAGATCCATGTGCAGCATCTATAGTGGTTTGGAATTTAAGTTTATTAGCTTAGACTTACAAAATGCTCTGTGTTGTTTTCTTTTCAAACATGCTAAGCAATGATCAGTAGTAGCGAACTTCTTCAACAAAATTTCACTGCATTATTTCATGCTACAAGCTTGTTCATGTTCTTAAAATTTGTATGATCGAGCTGTCTATGCCAAAGTTGGCTTTCATCATTATCCGCTTCAGCATAACACAAGTTGTTTCAGCATTCGAATCCGCCTAAGACATATGAAGTTTGTATACATCTCGATCTCGTATAGCCTTGATAACAACCCATTCTTCACTTATCTTAAAACCTAACTTCAGAATATAATAATAAGAGTCATCAAATAAAGTAGAATAGGATTTGTCATAAATTTGAAATACGCTTAGCATATTAAAATTCAACCGGGCACAATAGTTGACTTTGTCAAATCTAATTATCTCATTGGACACAGTTCATTCACCAGTTATTTTTCCACCTGCATCTCCACCAAATGCTACATGTGTACCATCTTTTAGCTTGAAATCTTGCAGCAAGGCATGGTTGCATGTCATATGCTGGCTACACCCACTATCCACATACCATTATTTGATAGGTCTTCTTAGGTGTACATGCATTTCCAAAAAAACGATTAGTTTGAGTGATCGACCCAAGTCAAAATGGTCTTGGGCGTGCCATATTTATCAATAGTTGTAGATTGTTGATAATGCAATTTATTCATATCTTTCATTTGTTTATTCCTTATTAGAAGGAATCTTTTCTCCAACTCAGAATCAAGATTATTGCGATTACCACCCTTTCCACCTTTGTTCATTCGCACTAATCGTGGAACAAACTTTTCATTTTGATAATTCTTGTTCGGCCTATCAAATGAATCCTCACAATCTGAATTGATTCTTTTGAAAGGTCTCAAACGCATGGACGGTTGAAAGTTTAAGTTCTAAAAACTTAATTTTTGATTTCTTTGAAATTGTGGGTAAACGTTTATGTTCCTAGGTGAGATTTTTCGGATGTAACAATCCGATGTGTTGTTATTTCGCTCATAACTTATTGCACAATACTTGTTAAAGTAAAAATCATTTGTTGAATGATTCCTCATATCACAAATATAACAATGCTTGTTAAAGAAACACTCACGGTTTGATGATTATACATATCACAAATTTCATAGTACCTCTACTTTATGTTGAACAATTGACGATTAACTTTTGATGTGGATTAAAATGTTGAATTTAATCCTTGTTCAAATTTATGGGATTTCAAGTTAATCTTTTGTTTCAGATTGGAAGTTTTGTTCAATTGAGTTCTGCTTTAGGTTTTTGATTCAAATCCATTAGTTTTTGATACCTTATTAGATTCAAACCTTTTGTTAGTAGCAGAAGACTTAGGACCTGAACCTGATTTCAGATCAGAGGTTGGTTTGACCTTAGAATTGATTTGGTTATCTTCACTTTTGTTCAAAATCAAATTTACCTACATACACAAAACTCACAGGTTCCAATGGTTTATTACTTTGATTCTGCATTGATTTGGATTGAGTAAGCTTTGCTTTTCTTCTTAATTCTTATACTTAGAAGAACTTCATTTGCTTTGACTTTGCACTTAAGCTTTAACTTTTTTGCTTTTGCATCTCCTTTTGCCATTTGATAAAGTCCGAGTTATTGAAAAACATATGTTGAAGATACATCACTTGTGGATTCACTTTGCTTTGATTTTCCATTTTTCTTTACATTGATTTCTCAACATGTGAGCCTTTTGGGACATAACCTGCTTCCTTTCTGCTTAGGTTGATATGATTTGACCTTGATGGGATGTCCATTCTTGATCTTCTAGTCATCGGTTTCCATAAAGATCTCCACATTAGCTTTCTCTTCCGAACTCTCAAAACCTGATTTCTTCTTTTGAATTGCCTTGAACTTTGCTTTGTTCTCTGGTGAGTAATCATGAGTACTGACACTCTCAGGTAAAGTGTTTGAGATTGATTCAGGCATTGGTTCATGTGTGAATCCAAGTCCTATGTTGTTCTTGTTAGTTGTCTCACTTATCAAGTCTTCCACGATTGTTCTTGAACTTTTCAGTTTTGCAAGTTCTATTTGAGTTGCTACATGAGCAATGATTTCCTTTCCAAGAGTTTTTGTAATTTCCTCAAGTTGTTGTTTGGCTATTTCAAGCTCTTTGATTCAATCATTCTAGGATGCTTGTAGAGAGTTGATTTTATCATCTATGATTTTGTGATCTTCTTTGAGTTTATTATGTACTTTTTCTTCTTGACTTAATTTATAATAAATTTTGAATGAATAAGTGCGATAATGTTCAACCTGTTCAACGCACTCTTCTATACATAACTTTTCTCTCACATCACTCGGCATTGGAACATAATTTGATGATTTTTCAGAGTCAGATGACAAACTATCAAACTTAGGTTGTTCAGACTGTGCCATGAGAGCAACTTCTACAGCTTCCTTTTCAGTAAGTTCAGATTTGTCACTCCATTCATATGTTTCATCATCTAAAACATCTTCAGCAAGCTTTAGATCATTTTCTTTAGACCAGTCTTCTTCATTATGCATTTCAGCAACAAGAGCAAGATTTGAAGTAAGATCAGCAGTAAACTGCTTCGCATATGCACTCCAGTCATATCTGTCCTTCATTTTCACAAGAAGTGCCTTGTTAGGATCTTTAGTGAACTATGATTCCTCTTTGGATTCTGGCATCGGCATACTTTGATAAGGCTTTTGAAATGATCTTTGATTTCTTTGTTGAAAGCCTGAATTGCTTGAACTTACTTGATAAGTCTGATTACTCGAACCCGCTTGACCCTAGCATGTTGATTCTTTGGGGATTTGCATTCACTTGAAAAATGGTCATAGCTATTAGCACTTGGCTTTTAATTCCTATTGATATATGCATGCTTCTGAGTTTGATATGCGACCATCACTATTTTCCAGTTCAAATCCATCTCTTCACTTTCTTTTGGATCCATTTCGAATAAATCTGGCAAAATAAGATCCTAAGCTAGTGAAATGACTATCGTGGCATGCTTGAAAACTAGCCAGGAAAGCAGTAAAAGCATCTTTGGTTTCATCATCTTGCAACAAAATATCAATAACATCTTTCACTTTGGAAGAATTGACAGAGTTAGAAGAATTTTCAGATTGAGCTTTGGAATTTTGAGCTTTAGGCAGAGACTGAGGTTGAGTTGTGTAGATAGGTGGATAACTTGAATATAATGAAACTTGAAAGAAACTCGCTCCCACAAATAGATCTCCCTCATCTTCAGATTTATCATCACTTAGAACAAGAAATGCATTTTCCACAATGTTTGTTGGAGAAGCTGCATACTTGTACTGAGAAAGAGTAGCAGGATGATCATTATTCCTTGAACTTTCATCAATCTGAACATATTTGATTTTAGCAATCAACATGTCTAAATCCATTGGGAATTTTTCAATATGCTTTAGAAGAGTGACAATTTGATTCCAAATAGATGGAAGAGTATTTAGCAATCTGTCGTTAGTAGGTAGAACACGATTATGTGGAATTTTATCTATAGCCTTCCATAAATCAGTATTGATAGAATTAAGATGATGCTTGATATAGTGTAAACTATACGTATTTCCCGTGTACAGTATGTTTACGTTTTTGAGTCTTTCTAGTTAGTTTTATTTATGTTTTGTTTACTACTGAGTATTATGTGTTCCGTAGGTCCAAAGTGGAAGAGATGGTGAAAAGATCGCATTAAAAGAAGATCGTAGGCGAAAACGGGACACAAAACGGAGTTAAGAGCGAACCAGAACGCGAAAACGAAGCAACCGAACCACACGAGGGTGTAACCAAGCCACCCGACCAGCATGAGGATCCTAGCCGCACGACGCGGCTCTCCTATGGCTGATGGTGGTGTGGTGACATCATGTGACATCTGCCCCGAAACCGAATCCTAACGCTCGACTCGAACCCAAGATTATCCACTTTTATTTGTATTCATATTTATTTTACGTTAAATGTAATGCGTTGCTATTAAATATATATGCATAAATACACTTTGAACATTATGATTAATTTCTCGTCTTTCATATATATAACGACCGAATTATTACCTAATGTTTACTAAGTTAATTACTAAATGCAATTATTAAATCTCCAATGTATATATATAAATTGTATTTTATAAAAGTCATTTCATAAATATTATTAAAGATAATTACTATTACGCCTAAAAGTAACCATTCAACGTCGAGAACGAAGTAAATAAAAATAAGCGTCAATGTTATAAATGTTACGAGTTAACTCGGTTAAGTTAGTTGATTAAAATAAGTATTTATCTAACTTCGGGCAAAATATGTCAACTTCTAAAACTGGTATTAAAGTTAAAACCCATTTTGTTAATAGATGAAACCTAAAGGACCTTTTTGTAAAATTCAAATTGACTCAACCCAGCCTCCACCCCTTGCCCGTTTTTCCGATGAGACCCGCCGGCGACTCCGGCAACATTTCAGGCCAAGTCCGGCGAGGTCCTAACTTCATTTCTAGGTGGTTTTAATTCGTTTAAAATATTCTCGACCGAGTTTCGAACCTATATCCACTTCCTAAACATCCTACAATCAACCAAAACCATACTTTTAATCAATTCTAAAACCGGACTCAAAACCCAAAAGTGCAAATTAACCGTAATGTCGTTTCAATCAAACAAATCAACCAAAAATAATACATTCGTCGATTGGAAACCGTCCATATCGTTTAATTGGTTTATTAACACCGATTTAATCACTCATTAATCTCCTTTAAACCCAATCAAAAATAGAATTCATTTTACCATTTCTAAGTCGAATGAATCAAATTCAAATTTGGTAAAACATTCCTAATCGATTACTCTGACCCCTTGATATCTCAATTGCAATAAAAACGCTCTCAATCTTATCTCTCTTATTCATCAATTTTTTTCAACCGACAACTAATAAATCAGGCGTCCAAACGTTGATTAAACCTGAAATTCCATTAGGGATTTTATTCATTGCATCATCTAGTGTAAATCTGCAAGAGGAATTGGATTATAACAGCTTCACAATATCATTTTGATTCTCCAAACAGCGTGTTCCTGTTCTTCATCATATCTAATCCAAAACGCCATCAATCAAGTAAGTAAAACATGTTAAAATACTCGTGTTTATACGTAGATCAAAAGCCATATCATTGTGTTGGCGTAAGTTATCTTGTTGATCAATTTGGTCGATTTGGGTTTTAGGGTTCATAAGGGTAGATGGTGAATTAGGGATGAAGTTATCTATCTACTAATTCAAGGTTTTAGGGGAGACAAATTTTGGGGGGAAAACTTTTTGTTCTATAATAGGAAGTTTATGAGGGAAAAATTAAGTGAATAATTTCACCATACATGAGTTGATGAAACCAAAATTCTTAAATGTTAAATATTTACAAATCGTTAAATATAATAATTATGACTTCTTTATAAATATTATTATTTAACCCGTGTGTAACACACGGGTATTAAACCTAGTTTCGGAATAAAAAAGAAATTAGATCGAAAGAGTTAACAAAAAGTCAACTTGGTGTAGTGGTAAACGGTTTTCCTGTGAATGTTGAGATCACGGGTTCGATCCGTGTGGCCATCCTGTTTATATATATTTTTTACTGTTTCGCAAATCTTCTCACAAATCTAATTCCAAATGAAGAAAAATATACTATTATCACAAGAAAATTAGTTTTTTTACAAGTATTAGAATAGGTATTATCAAGTTTCACAAATATGAATTTTTAACGTATTTTGATACTTTAAAGGCGTAATTCATATTTTTTTAAAGAACTATCAAACATACGTAGTTAATTCTAAAAAGATTACTCAAAACTTTTGAATATGTAGCATCAAATGATTATCAAAAGTATTATGTTTATAATAATTATGATTACTATTGCTATTATTTTCCGTCGTTATGATTTAATACATTTTATATATTTTAACTATTTACTTCAAAACCCCAAATCCCAAATTCAAAACCCTAGAATTCCAAATTTACCTTAGATTCCTATTGACCGTATTCTAGTTTTCTATACGACATGTTTTACTAAGTTATAATTGTCATTTACTTAGGTGATTCTAGTAGTTGGGCAATCATCAGTTCTATTTAATCTAGTTGCTATTTATTTCGAGCCCGAGTTTCGAGGTGAGTAAACTCACTCCCCTTTTTACTGTTTTTGCTTTTGGGGCTGAAATATGCGTTCCAATATTATACTATGGTTTTTCGTTTTTTTTAATTCTTTTTCAGATGAGATCATTAAATGTGTTAGTCTTGACTCGCGACAAGATGCAATCCTATGTGGTAGTTTAAAGTAGTTTATTACTATTTAATTTCCACCGGTACAATGTTAGCGCTAATGGTCTAACAAACCCACCTACATGTATTTCAAAATAGGTGATTTTAACTCGGTGATTCTTTGGTTGATTAGATATGTTGGTTACTAGTTACTAAATGTGATGTTTGTTGCTATGTTGCTATGTCCCTTTAGATGCTTAAACATTTATTGATAACTTGTATATCGAGACGGTTAAATGACGGTTAAACAATAGTTATCATTATTTGTAACATGAGTGGTTCTCATGACTTGTTGCTAAAGTTACCCTATGGGGTTCATGGATTCTATGTACGTTTCGTTGGTCATGGTTGAGTAATATGATTAAATTGCTATACACATAATCTTGCGAAACATATTTATAATGATCTCGGATTTCATATTATGTACTATTAACTGTGTTTTTACTCACTAGCTAATTCTTTAGCTAACTTATTTTACTCATATTTCAGGTGGTGTTTGAGCCATTTATCCTTTCGAGACACTTAGGATCCTTATTGGACTTAGAATAAATGGCAATAAACGTTATTAATTGTTGACTTTTATTACTGTTTTAAGACTTTATTTCCCATTTATGTCACGACATTGATGCTTTAATGTTATTAAAATCTGCATTTTAGTGTGCCATGCGCTTTGTACTATTGATATCCAATTCACTTGACAAGCCCGATGATTCCGCTGACGGGCGGGGTGTCACACATCATGCTACTCGGCCACAAGCTTGTTTCCTCGTCGCGCGACGCGACGAGGTCGTTTCGACATATGGTTTTGACCTTTTTTTACCCTAAACACTATATAAACTCATATCCTAAGAATCTAAGCCACCATACACGAATGAGAGGTCAAAAGAGGTTATTTTGGAGCTAAGTCAAAGCCGAGAGAAGCACTAGAAAGCATAGGATTGAAGATTGTCGGTCAGCATCTCTAGGTTCTTCAATTTCTTTGTTTATCTAGTTTTTCACTCATGTTTCATACTTTTTCCGTTGGTTTTGGTTTTGTTATTATGTTATTTGACTAGACTTGATTTTCTATATAGGATTAGATTAATGTTTGTGGATTGATTGGTTGATCTTGGACTTGGTTGAGGTTTTCAATGATTTTGGAATTGCTTTGAACTTATATCACAGTTGAATGTCAGATTGTGTATGAGTAGTTATAGCTTTATTAAACTAAGTTATTGCTTCATTGATGTTCTTGTGATGGTTTGTCATATATGAATGCTGATTAGGTCATAAACTTTTTGGTTTTAAACATTTTAAAGTTAATTTGGCCAAAACCACTATAGGGGCATTGGTTTGGGATAATTTATGTATAATTGGTATGTTTAACCTAATGGATGTGAAGTGCATTTTAGTAGTTGTGTCTCGGCCTTTTTCAGGATTTGAGTTGTCTATTGCAGGAGAAGTTCTAGCAAGTTAGCTTATTTCTGTTAGGTGTTCTTGAGCATGTCTAAGTCTGATGGTCAATTGAGAGTTCTTTCTTATCACTTTAGGGTGTTAGAATGTCATGATGTAAGGTAAATAGTCTTTAAGGATAGAGTTTAAGCAATATTAGATGAACTGTGAGGTTGTCTGATTTACCGGTGGATTAACATAACTAGTAAATTGCCAACAGGTTTCTTCTCGAAAAGGATCGAGGATCCTCTAGGTAGTTATTTAGCTAATAACTTAAAACTCAGAAGCCAGTGAGAAAAACGCAAGTCCAATTGATGTCATGAAGTAATAAACAAGATTCTAGCCTAGGTTGTAACTCTCCATTTATCCTAGTTTCTCAGTCAATCTAACTAGGTGTATTCACCTACTCGCGCTTTGCGCGCCTTTTTTCATTCTCGATTACGCACGTTCAATAAAAGCAATCATGTTTAAAAGTGTTATTAACAAACTTTGTTACTAAATAATTTTTCTTGGCTCAGATTAAAAAACTGAATCATCAAGATAATCAATGTTATCACACGGGTTGCAAGTATGAAAAACTTACCTACCATCCACATGTACACAACCAAGAGACCGGTTTTTCAAAATATCATTATAGTCGGACATATAATTCATTCGAGGTCCACCCAAGTTTAATAACCTAAAGCGTACCAAATCAAACCCATTTTTACAAAAATTGTACCAACTTTCTTCGTAATTTGTAGTTCATGACTTCCCAAAAAAACAATTTTGAGAATTCTAATAATGCAATATAGGTAATGAGTTTGAGATGTTCAAAATCATGATCAAACCTCATATCAATATGAATGTTGTAGATGCATGTATGGTGGGGGTTTTTGGTTAACCGTTCAAAATTCAAATCCAATTACACTACAACAAAAATGGCTTTTTAGGACCTTTTGTGTGAGACGCTTGTAAAAGATGGTCCTAAAAAACTATTTAATAGGACGAATGAAATCTTGGGGACCTTTTATAATATACTCTACTAAATCGGTGTCCTAAAAAATTATTTAATAGCATGGATGACTTTTTGGGGTCCTATTATCATATAACTTAATAAGACACTTAGAATGTAGATGCTAATAATGTAATTTATAAGACATTATAAGTTGTTGGTGTCCCATTATGCGGTAATGTAATAGGACACTGGATGAAATGATGTCCTATTATAACATTACTTAATATGACACTTTGTAGTTGAGTCTTTAGTGTTCAGTGTTATAGGATCCTTAAGTTGAAGTCATATTAGAACACGATTTAATAGGACACTTGACATTTGAGTATTATAACTTTAATCTTTATAGGACGCTTAATCTTTGTGGTTTTATAATAACACATTGTAATAGGACACTCGATATTTGAGTCATAAAACATCAGTTTTATAAGACGCTTATTTGCTAGAGTTTTAATATAATAGAGTTTAATAGGACACTTGACACTTGGGTTTTATAACTTAAACCTTTGTAAAACACTTATTCATTGTCGTGTTATTATAATATATCATGATAAAAAAAGAAATAAACAAGCTAATAAAGTTCGGGGTTAGTTTAGTTATTAAGCACGTTCAGATACATCAATTTACAATCAAGGGAATAATACTTAAAAACGATTTGGAACATCGTGAAAAAAAAATGTAAGCTTTGACGGAAATTTGATATGGGAAACGATACTAGACGCAGTGCGTTACACGCGCTATTAAATTAAAAAGCCCAGTAGCCAAACCCTACCTATAAATACACTTTATCACTTTATCATCTCAATTTCATCTTTTCAAAAACCCTAGTATCATCCCACACAACTTGCAGCCGTCACCTTTCCGGCCGTTTTCCGGCCAGCTCCGACATCCCCATGGGACCTATTATATATCAAAATCTTCGTCTCGACGATACGGTTCCAATGATAGTAAATGCGTCATCTAACACGTAACGATGAAAAAGTTATGGTCATTTGAAGATTGCGGCTGCTAGGGTTTAACCCCTTCCTTCTTCGTTTTTCCGGCAACTTGTCGGCGTGTTCATAGCGAGTATTATATATCATTTTCTTCGTCTCGACGCAAGGAATCTAATGGTGGTGGTAGTTTCCTCCAGTTCTTAATCGTTGAGAAGATATCTTTGTTTGAATGATGCGGCGGCTAGGGTTCTTCTTGTATGTGTTCTTTGTTTCCGGTTGATTTCCAGCTTCTCCGGCAGTTTCCATGACACATATTATATATCAAATTCTTCGTCTCGACAAGACGATTCTAATGGTGGTAAATGCATTTTCTTAAACGCTATGGTTTGAAAGTTATGGTCAGTAAAAGAGTGCAGCAGTAGTGGTGACAGTTAAAGCTCTTAATGTGGTGGTGTTGGGGTTGTGCTACGATGATGGTTATGTTATAGTAGCAGGTTTCGGTGTTTCATGGTTGCGATAAGTGGTGGTTGGTGATGGTACTAGGGTGTTACAACGGTGGTCTATGGGGGTCGATGATGGATGGCGGTGATTGTTGGAGATAAATGGTGTTTCTTGGAGGTTTTAGTTGATATTTGTATGGGTGGAAGAAACCGGGTCTTGGACAAAGAATGTGGGCGGATTTGAAAACGGAAAGGAAAAGGTATAGTACATAAATTATACAAAGTGAGATCAAACTTATCATAGTGTTTGTTTTTCAAACTGTTCAATTTATATGTATGTGTTTGCAGGATTAAACGAACATAAGAGTGAAGAGTTTTCAAACATTAAGTGTTTCAAACATCATAATGGCAACTAAGATGATACGGACATCGGAGACCTGGATGATTATGAACTAGTTTTGTGTTTTTAACTAGTAGTTTTATGTTTGTGACTTTAATTAGACAACGACTATATGTTAGCGATTATATACTTTTATATAATTAAATATAATATAATGGTTCTGGTATTTGTTGTGTATGTATGTATTTGATTGATATGTTGTTTGTATATTGTTTTGGGAAAAACATGAAACTGCTGGAATTATCAGCAAAAATAATTGAAAAATGTTCATGGACCTTTAGTGGCGACTCTTTAGCACTAGCGGCGACAAGGCAAGCATTAGTGACAAAGCAATAGCGGCGACTCATTAGCGGCGATATGTCACCGCTAATACCTTTAGCTGCGACTAATGGGTCTTTTAGCAGCGATAACTGTCGCCACTAATGGTCGGATTTTTTGTAGTGAAAGTAAGTAGTCATATATTGTAACATTGTAAAAGTGTCCTTATATGTTTTTATTAGGACGTTTTTTGAGTTGTTCATAGACATATTATGCGACCATAAAATTGGTTTCATAATCTTATTTGGGATATTAGGACCCTTTTCTTAGTACTAAAGTACCTATACTGTTACATTATAAGGGTCCTATAAACTAATTTTTAAGGACGCTTGTACGTGTATCATAAGATTAAAAGTAAGTAATCACATATTGTAACATTGTAAAAGTGTCCTTATATGTTATTGTTAGGACGTTTTTTAAGTTGTTTATAGACATATTATGCGACCATAAAATTGGTTTCATAACCTTATTTGCGATATTAGGACGCTTTTTAAGTTTCTGGACTTATTACAACCCCTTTACATGAAACGCTTTTACTATTGGTCCTATTAAATGAAAGGTCCTATAAAGTACCATTATAGGACACTTTTAGGCGTACTAAAAACCCAATTTTGTTATAGTGTTACAACACTAAACATATCAACCCACCAACATAGTTTTCCCATAAACAAATACCATACTACTAAAATCACCTGGAGGCAAACAAAAGTATCTTACACTAACCCATCAATAATTTTAGACGGGTCACAGGTAAAACCAGTTTTCATATCTTTTCTAGATCACAATGAACTGGTCAACAGTAACACTGACTTCGATTTCTTTTCCACTAACAACGAAAATAAACCCAACAAACAATGCCTCACGAAATCAACCAATACAACACAAACAGATTCATTGTTAAAGTTAAAATCCATGCCAAATGTAGTTGTTGGATAAGAACAGTAGCTGTAACATCTTGAAACCCCAACAACAACAAAAAATAAAAAATGGTATTAACACCAAGATAATCAACAAACTCATTAGGCTCAGGGGGTGTCAAGAATCAAATTACCATGACTGTAATGAATGCCACGCCATGGTGAGATTTATACCCCATCATCATAGCCTTGGAACAAAAAAAACCCCAAAACACAATCACTACAACATCAACCCAAGTTACAGCCGACAAAAAGTTTCAACCAAAATAAACAAACATAGCAACAGTAGCTGCCGTCGAACCCAAAGCCACATGTATCCAAAGATCTGTAGCGATCAACAATCTCAACACCATGAACAACCACTTGCAACAATAATTCAGATCTAAGGACCGACAACCATCATCGGGAAAACCCTAGGCCATACAGATCCAAGATGAGTAACAATCATAGATGAGTAAGATCATCAACAAACATCATCGAAGCATAACCACTGGATCACAGATCCGCGAGGTGGAGGCAACAAAGCAACAAAACACCACCGGAAAACGGCAGAGGCAACAAAGATAGAGACGTTGCTACATCTCCATCCCATTCACCCACTTTCTCACTCTAAAAATTGCACCGAGCAAAGAGATTATTGCCTCACTTCTCTCTCTAAAATGAAACTTGAATAAGAGATAAGGCAGAATATATTGCTGGTAATCAAGAACATAGCAATTAATATCAATCCTACATCTGGCCATGTGACACATCAAAAAACCAAACTGAAATTACCAAAATACCCTTACAACTGTTCATTACCTTTTACTTTCAATATAGTTTAATTCGAGTCATTTCTAGTTAATTTATAATGAAAGTTAGGTTAATTAGACAACCCCCCTAAACAATAAATAATTAGTGTAACTAATTAAGTTAGATAAAGTCAGTTAAACGGGGTTATATAGAGTATGTGTGTTCGATCTTGGACTTACTTAGGCTATTCTACACTCGATCGGTGTGACACCCCGCCCGGCGACGGAAACACCGAGCTGTCATTGGAATTGGATATCAATAGTAATCAAAGCACATGGTATTTATTTATTAAGTTCAATAATGTTATAGTAAGTTTAGTACATGAGTCTTAAATGGATACGACAAAAGTAATAAAACCGAAACAGTAAATGCAATTGTCTGATTTATTATTCTAGGTCCAAGGCAATCGTATGTCTTGGCAAAAGCAGCAAAATAATCATAAGTATCACCTGAAACATGTGAAAATAAAGTTAGTTATTTAAAGCTAGTGAGGAGTAAACCACAAATTGATACATAGTAATATAGAAAAATCCGAGATCATCATAATATGCTGCACAAGCTTACGTGCATAGCTATTTCATATCATTCTCGACCATGACCCCTTGCACACACATTGTAAACCATAATTGTAACGTAACTTGTAGCCATTTATCATGAGAAACCAACTCATGTATTAATTAACGATAACTTTTAAGCAACCGTCTCGTAACTGTCTCGATATTTAAGTTATCATTAATTATTTAGCAACTTAGGGACATGGCATAGCAATAGCAACTTGTATCATCGTATAGCAACTTGTAACATCGAATAGCAACTCGTAACATTGTAATTGTATGGGCGGGTTTAAATCACCTATCGTTGTTGTACATGTAGGTGGGTTTGTCAGACCATTAGCGCTAACATTGTACCGCTAGGATTACAAAGTAATAATACTACTGTAAACTACCACATAAGTTTGCATCTTGACCGGAACAAGACTAACATATTTTATGATCTCTGTTGGAAAATAAAATAGAAAATGGAAAACATTGCATTGTAATGGAACACGTTTCAGCCCCAAAATGTAAAAGTAAAAAGGGGAGTAAATTTACTCACCTTGAACTCGGGCACCAAACAACTAGTAAATAGTTCTTAATTGAAACTAGGATCGTCAAAATATTAGAATCACCTAATTAAATGACAAATCCTAACTTAGTAAAACATATTGTATAGAAACTAGAATAGAACCAATATGGATCTAAGAAAATTGGAATTCTAGGGTTTCGGATTGGGATTTGGGGGTTTTTCGTTGACAACCAAAAATATATAATCGCGTTTATTCGAAACAATAACAATAGTAACAAAAATCATTTTGATGAATGATAGAAACTTCAAATAGATATTTTTAAGTAATTATACAATGTCAAAATATATTTTAGTAGCATTTATATAATTTTAAAGTATATAAAATACATTTTTTATAGCATTTAAAAGTATTTGTAATAAATAAATTTATGAAATTAAGTTTATAGAAATTATTATTTTGGCTATATTTTAGAAGTTATTAACATTTTGTAATATAGATGGTTTTGTATATGTGTTAGGTTTAAAGTATATAATAAAAACAGTTGGATGTATAATTCAAACAAAATATTAAAATGTGAAGGCCCCTGGTTTCGAACCCAGGACCCTTCTAATCAAATAACTCTGCTTAACCAACCGCACTATGTTTCATTGTTGTTTAAAAATGGATCAGAAATGGTTTTTAAGCAAGTTTCACATAAAACCCCCATTTAACACATAAACCCTAAAACAGAAATTCTCAAAATTGATCGATCACACAATCTTGAAACCCCGAATCATGATAGGGCTTTTGATCATGGAATGGAATGGATCATTTTAATGTATAAAACTTACTGGATTGTTGACGAAACGAGCCGATGAACTCGAAGAACAAGGGTCGACGGGTTAAGAATCAAGGACTGAAATTTTGGTGATGTTGTTTGAAATTGAATTGATAGAGAGTGAAAACAAGTTTAGGAGATGGTTTCTGTCGAATGAATTGGATTAATATGACCAGAAACTATACATATGAGTTCGAGTTAGTGTACGGGTTAATTGAGATTAATTAGGTGTTAATTTGCCAATTAAAATCTGATTAATTGTTGTAGACAAATTCTAAACGTTGAGATAGTCGTTTTGGTTGATTGAATTTAATAAATCAGAGCGTTTTGGGTCGATTGCTAATAATGGGTTTTGGGTTTCGGTTTTGAGTTGTGATTTAAAGAGGTAATTTGATGTTTATTAAAAGATTAGGGGTTCGAGTCGTGCATAGGATGGTGTTAGAACGGTTTTACAAGGATTAAATTTGGTTATAGAGGTTTAAAACTCGAAAATTACACTCGCCGGAGAACGGCACCGGTGGCCGGAATTTGCCACCGGAAACACGGGCAGGGGAAGAGGGGACGGGGGTGGTTTGGGTAAAACTAAATTTACAGTTAAGGTCCCTGCATTTTGTATTACTTTCAATTCATTAATTAAAACATTAATATAAGTTTCAAAGTTGTCATAGGGTTATCCTACATAGGGTTGGAAATCTAAGAAGGCTAAGAAGGATTTATGACCTTTAGATCTCTCTTTTAACGGTTGAGATCAATTTGTAAGAAAATAATTTAGTGGAAGGGTACATTAGTCATAGCCACTTTTGTTGACTTTCTCTCTCCACATGCAAGGCACATGTCAATTCCCCCACTTTTTTTAAAACGTTCATAACTTTTGGATACGATATTATTTTTTTAAAAAAATTACACCAAAAAAACAAGCATTTTGTTATCTTTAAAACGCGTATAATATTGATATATAAAAATAATTTTTTTTTCAACACTTGTCTACTCATTGTGTAAATGTGATTGTGTTATATTATAACTAGTGAAATATCACTTTTATCGGTTCATTCTTAAGTCATTATGTAATATCATCTTATTTTAAATATTTGTTGTGTCATCTTATGTGTTTAGAAATTATCACCGTGTCACAAATTGTTAATGTGTTTGAGAAATGTTCAAAGACAAAGTCATTTTTTGTTACAAAGTGTGAGAATGACACAATGGTAAACAAAGACAATGGTAAACAAAGACACAATGACACTTTTAAAAAAATTATAACTCACAATATAAATCAAATTTTAAAAAAGTGGTTCGGAGACCTTTTTCCCCATGTATTCCTCTTTCAGAAAATAAATAAACGAAAAATTAAAAAAAAATAAAAAATTTACCTTTTTTTATTTTTTAAATTAGACACAATGAGAAAATAGTAGTTTTTTTAAGTTTTGTTTATTTATTTTTTAAGGAGGATGATGTGGGAGCAATATCTTTGAAATAGTTTTTGTGTTATTATGTAATTATTATTAGATCATTGTGTAATACTTGTCAAATAAGATTACACAATGACCCGATGAATAACACAACAACCCTACGGATGACACAATCACACAATGACCTGACGGAAGACACAATGACCTGACGGAAGACACAATGAGCTGAAAAAATGTGAAAAAAAGTTCATTTTTTATATATCAATATTATACGCGTTTTAAAGAGAAAAAAATGCTCGCTTTTATGGTGTAATTTGTTTAAAAAACTAATGTCGTATGTAAAAGTTATAAACGTTTAAAAAAAGTGGGGAATTGACATGTGACTTGCATGTGGAGAGAGAATATTTAAAAAAGTGGGCATGACTAAAATACATTTTCTCCTAATTTTCCTAGATGTCACATGTCAATCTCTTATTGCTTCTTAGCCTTCTTAGACTATCCTCATTCACAACCCAACCTAACCCAACTTTTTAATAAAAAAAACTAATTTCTCTCTCTTCCACCTACATAATCCAACCAAACCCAATTTTTCACTCTCATTAACAACCCAATCTTTACTATATTTATTACATAAAAATATAATTTATGAATTTGGTTTTTTATTAAAATTTATTAGAAAAATATTTATTTTGTTATAAAATTTAAACAAATAATATTTGATTTTTTAGATAATAATATTTATCATGTATTAAAAAATATATTTTTTTAAACGAACTCCGTTTTTAATAATATTTATACCGACACGTTCATAATAAAAAACTGATTAAGATGATATTATTAGATTGTTTAAAATGTTAATTAGTAAAAGATATTATTAATAAACTAGATTATAACTAAAACTAATTGCAATGAAATATAAAGAAATAATGAAAATGAAAAAGCAACCAATGAAAATGTGACATCCGTCACCAAACATGAGCCCAATCTTGGTTGCTTGAGCAACCGGATTGAGGGTACTTTTTTCTTTTTTCCTTTTTTTCTTTTTCAAATAGTGTGACAACCCTTTACAAGATCACCAATGGGGATAGTCTTAAATTTCTTATACTTTGTAGGTGAACCTTGATGTGTGAAAGTGTATCTATTAAATTTTAACCAAGTTTTAAATAGGAAAAACCTACAAAACCACACATTAACGGCAAGTGCACCGGTCACGGTGTAGCTAAGTAAATAAGTCCGGATTATCGAACCTTGGACACAGATCTAACGACTCTTGAAAACAAATCTCTATCGAATCCTAGCCTACTAAATTGATTTGATGAGAAATGGTTCTTAAATTAATTGTAATTAAATAAATAACTAGAACAGAACGGAAAGTTCGAAAAACGGAAGAATAGATTGAAACTTAAGTATGGGTTAAAGTAGGTTACTTAGGCAAAAATCCCTAGACTCATGAATGAAATCCTAATTTTTGGAATTGAATGAAGACCCTGTCTAATCCGATAAACCCCAGGAAGATAAACCGAATCTGACATAAGACAAGTGAAGAAGTGCTATAATGGATTGACTCGAGTTATCGACCACCAAATCCCACAACTATCAGGTAAAAGATAATTTAAATACTAAAACCCTCAAGTTACGAAGCTGAATAAACTTAGAAAACCGAAACCCTAGAAAATTCTAGACGCGAGTAAACTGGTGAATCCGAGTTATCGGCTACCCAAACTGTCAAACAACGTCTATTTAATAACCTAGCAATTCTAAATTAGATTTCTCACTTTCAAGAATTGATTGCACGCCTTAATTGATTGATTTTAATAATTATTATACTTGAATTAGATTTCTCACTTTCAAGGTCTAAACCGAAAACTAAAAGTTGACAACCTAGACTAATTCCCGAATCTAAAGTATATTTCTAAGTATCTAGATTAATGGAATCAACAAATATATTATCAAACCAACCAATTCAAACACACAAATAATAAGAATCGGATTCAAAGTCTAAACATATAAATCAACGCATTCATTCAAAACCAATAATTATTCATTCAAATAAAAAGTCTAGTTCGTCAAACCTAAGCAACCATGAAAAGTTTAGCTACTCAAAATGTTCAAAACAGAAACAAAAACTGAAAAACAAAACAAGTTATCATTCATCGAAAACAAATAAAATTAATCAGCTACCTGTTTGCTTGCTTAAATTAATTGACGTACATGCCTGGTAGCTTAATTAATTCGATTGACTTTATTGACGTGCTAGCTTTGTTGCTTCTGTTTTTTTCTTTTTCTTCGAACGACACACAGCAGCACAAGTTGGATTTTATTTTCTTGATCTCGACGGCTGCTGCACAATGCCTTCCTCCCTTTCTTTTCTTTTAATCCTATCAATATATATTATATCGATTAGGTTAATTTTTTTTCTATCTCTCTCGTTTTAGGTCATTTATACACATGGGCTTACAATTTAAATTAAAACAAACAAACTAAATAAATTAGCTCCAATATATAATTTTAGCTCATGGTCTCTTAAATTATTAAAACATGAATATGAAGCGTATAAGAGTAGAAACCGACCAATAATGACCCAAAAGTGGAAGGAATATTTGTATAAAATCATGTTAAATTTAAACCTCATCAAACCTCCCTATATATATATATATATATATATATATATATATATTAGCACGCATCAATTTTTTGTCGGGGACTCTTGGCGATTGCGTTAACTACTTTGATTTTTCTTGATTAATTATATTTTTGCTATTTTTTTAGTTTTAGTATTAGATATTTTTTTCTCTTTTTTTCTCCCCATTGAGTCTTGCTGTTAGTTTAATTATGTGTGATATTTGTGGAAGACCCCATTTACTTGTTTATGTCCTCATTACACGAGGTCCTATATACTATCTTGTGTTACTAACTTCCTTATGCATGCTCAGACATACTATTCATAGGAGTGTCCAAAATCCTTAGATTCTGGGCAATTGAGCAGAATAGAGGGCTTGCTAACCAAACTAGTGTCTAACAAGGCTAATGTCCATGGTTCCATTGCCCAGGATTGGTTAACAAAGCAGGAAGTCCTCGCATAGAAAAACAAGATTCTTATGAAGGTATAGAGGAAAATAGGAGGAGTTTGGAAGA
Source organism: Tagetes erecta (assembly GCA_030867185.1). Lineage (NCBI taxonomy): Eukaryota > Viridiplantae > Streptophyta > Magnoliopsida > Asterales > Asteraceae > Tagetes > Tagetes erecta. The sequence goes on from CM061490.1 coordinate 16,402,180, forward strand.
GGTTCAACTTTAGTGGCTAGAGCAGAGATCAGGTAATGATCTTTGCCCTTATCCTAAATTCAATACTTTTTATGATGATTTGGACAAGATCATGCACACACATCCCCCTCCTTGTTTTTTAGGTAACGATAATTCATTCTCTATGTTCTATCCTGATTCTTGTAATATTATTATTGAACCATAAGATATTTTACACTAGTCATGTGAGGATGATATTTTGCAGGAATTCCAAGTACAACCGGAGACGACAACAGACGTTTCAGTCCCACCTCCAGTTAGTCAGGAAGAAATAGTATAAATGAGGAGTTGCTGAAGTATCAAAGAAGAACAATTGAAGGTGTAGGAGGTCATGAACACTCGATGGCACTCACTAAGTTCAGCTGAGAAACTTCATTTTCTGTCAGAAAATGGGAGGCTTAGCGATGAACTAGTTAATCTAAGGATGGGCAACATACGCAGCCGCTCAAGAACCAGGTATCTCTACTAATGATGAGAAACAAAAAGTGGAGTATGCCTATACAGAAGTGCATGATGAGGAGATCTTTGCGAAACAAGTGTTCTGGCCATATCTCAATTTGTTCTGATATTCCTGAACCGTTTAAGTCATCATGTGGTACATTTGAATCTTCGGATTTTGTTGATATTTCACAATTGTTCTGTGAGTTTGATGAGATAAGGGAGATACAGGAGGAAGATGTGAAGGATGTGCTAGTTCCATCTTAGGAGGATGAGTTTGTTGATAGACTGGTGGACCTGCATTTTTGTGATGAAGGAGAATTTGAACCACTTGACGATTTGAAGATGCTTGAGGACTTAGTATACAATCAAATGCCAAGTGTTGGGATAAATCAAGAACCAAGTAAGCCCGAGGAAGAAGTACATGATGTATCCTCAAAATCAACAAAACCTTGGGATAAAGCAAGAAAAGAACCGATGGAGCGCACATTGTTGCAGGTCGAAAGATGGTCCACAAGGAAGAAGGAACCCTTGAAGTGCAAGCATGACCAGTCTTCACGATACATGCCTTGCATTTGGTTCTCCCCAGGTAAGTATAAACGCTAGTGGTCTAACTTGTTTCAAAGATTTAAATTAATTTTTAAAATCGTTTTCAATTTCACATTTAACTTTTAAATATTTTTGTGGACCGAGTGGAATTGAATGGGTTAGAAAGGATCCAGATCAAAGAAAATCTTCCTGATTAAGTTCAGGGGTGGGGAAGTTTCTTATCAGTTTATAGAGTTTGTATATTGTGTCGGTATATTTTGTTTAGTCTAATGTGTCGAGTAAGTATGCTCGAGTTTTGTGTTTGTTTTCATAGGTTTACACCATTCTTGCCCGTACTCAATCTTCATTCGGGTGAGTTTGCACGTGAAAAAAAATAGAGCCTAGGAGTGTCGATGTCAAGGTTGATCGCGACTGAAATGTTATACGGTCAACATTTGAAGATTGGAATGAAGACTTGGAGCATATGTTTTCTGCAATATTATCAGCTAAGTCAATTACAATTCATCTTTTTATTAAGTTTTAGTCCTTTGAATTTGGTTTTAATTTTTATATTTTTAGCTTTAAGTTTAGATGTTTTTCATTTCTACATTGAGGACAATGTAGAACTTAAGTATGGGGATGGGAAATGGTCTTTTGAGTCATTAACTTAATGTTAAGTTGTTAGTTGAGTCCATTTAAAGTCTAAAAAATTAAAAATTTACAGAAATTTAAAAAGATTTTCTTTTTTTTTGTTTGTTTCTCAACCTTTATGAATGAAAGGACAGTAACAATGTGACTTAATAAAACCTAAATTGAGTGATTTTAGTGAGAAACAACTTGGTCTTGAAGTGGAATAAAAAAGTTGGGTCGTACTCAAGCTTTGTAGACTAATTTGATACAAATTGAAGTTGTTTTTGTGAATTATGTGGCTTGTGTTAAAATATTTTTCATACTTCTAGTTTTAGTGGTTAACGTTTCATGTCTTACAACTTTATAGTCTTAATTCTTGTATTGATGGGATATCTTGGGGTTCCAAGACCATGGTCTTTACGCGCTCTATCATCTGGTAATCATACTTCTCAAAAGGGAGTATGAATATTTAAATTAAATCTCAAAGAGCAAAGCCAGCAGTTAAGCTGTCATTCTAAGTCAATAAACTTGATAACAATGTGCTTAAAGTACAAATTTACTACTTACTTGATCAAACCACTTGTTAGTCATATGGGGTCCCCTTGCTCGCGTCCTAATACTAATAAGAAACAGACCACAAGGGACACGCCATATGTAAGCTCACAGATGAAGTCATGCATAACACGTATGGTGATGATTTTGGGACATTGCTTCATAACGGGGGGTATGTCATGTAATGGGGAACATTAACTAGGAGTTATATTAAATTGAAATTTTACGCCACTTTTGTTGAACTGTGAAGTGAATAATAAGCAGTGTTTGTGCACTTAAATATTTTAATCAATTAGTTATAAGGTTTAAGTCAAGTTAGGATGACTCGTCCCAATAAAACCATGAAAATCTAATTTAGTAACTATGGGTCCCATTCTAACTAAAAATCACTAAATTTTTAGTCATTGTTACTTGTTTGATTAAAGATTGATGGTTTGGGTTGTAATTGTATATTTTTCTTGTTTTAGTTTTAATTATTTGAGAGTCTAAAGTCCCTGAGATTAGTAAATGCTTTTTCAAGGACGAAAAAGGTTAAGTGTGGGGATATTTGATATAGTGTAAACTATACGACAAAGGTTAGTGAATGTTTCCGATTGAATTGCTTCATAGTTTCTCGATCAATCAATCAATTGAGTTAGATGACTTGTGTAATCGTCTCCTTCCGATCACACCTCGAGCATTCAACGAAGCTCTGATACCAATTGAAAGCAGGTACCAGAACAAACGATTATTGAATATTGAAATGGTTTAGGTCATGGGTCAAATATTCATGGCTCAGGTCATGGATCGATTCATGGCTTGGGCTGTGAGTCGATTCATGGCTCAGACCGTGAGTCAGTTCATGAGTCGGGTCATGGCTCAAGGCGTGGGTTAAGAAACGGGTCAGCTCATGGGGTCTTGAGTCGGGTCAATGTTTAGGGCATGGACCGAGTCATGGTTCTAGTCATAAATTAAAATAAATATGTTGTAATAATATATACCATTCCTTGAAAGAATGAAAAAACATGAGGTGGGGATATAATGAAAATGAGATCTTTTCATTCCTTTGTAATGGTTCATTCCATTTCATTGACCAACCAAACACTCTTTTTCATCCCGTCGCAATGATCCATTTCATTCCACCTTTCATTGCTGCATACCAAACGCTACCCTACAGTACCGGAGCAAACGCGTGACTAGTGGACAAGTTTTAATGCATATTAGCATTAGGGGTGTTCAAGATTTGGTTCCAAACCTATTAAATCAAAAATCAAACCTAAACAAAACCATTTAAACTATTTTATGATGTTGATATCGTAAACTGATTCTTTTTATCCTTGAAATAAAATGCAGCTAATATAAAAAAAAGGAAAAATTTATATATATATATATATATATATATACTTTTTTTTTGCTAATTTGGTTTGTTAGGTTCAATCCGAAAACCAATCCGAATTAGAAATTGGTTTGTGGTTTGTGGTTTGGATTAAGTTTTCACGAATTAGAGCATTCACAATATGAGAATCAAATATATGTGTGTGAGGTTTTTATATTTTAGGGGGTTGTTATGAGTTGTTGTGAGTGAAGGAGAGAGAAAATTTGATGGTGGATGAGAGAGAAACTCTATATTTGAAAAGCTACTGTTCACCCCCTATAATTTTTTAATATTTTTTGAAAGTGTTGTGAGTGGAGGAGAGAGAAACTGTAATGATAAATGTATAAAAGTATTATTATTTAAATAGAAGGAAAGAGAAAATGTAGTGATTTTTAATATAAATTTAAAGATAGGGATGGTTCCTCTACTGTGAATGCTCTTAGGTTTGGTTCGGATTGTGGTTTAAACAAAAAAAATGTCAATCCAGAAAACCCAAACCGAAAAAAAACCCAAAAACCTACAATCCGAACTGATAAACACCCTAATTAGCATGAACTTTCTTATATTTTGTTTGTGATTATTATTGATGTGGAAATAGATTTACCAACTAAAAGTGATCTTTCCTACAATGGATAAAGACTTAAAAACTGCCATCACCATTAACCACCAATAATTTCAATTAAAAGACCTTACATTAGGACCAAATGCACACGTTGCATCTAGATGCCATTTGCCACCACCATGTTCCCGGAAAAAAACGGAGGCAATGCAGCTGTTCTGGCAGAAATAGGAACACACGGGACGATGGGTAACCTACTGATGAAGGAGATTGAGCATTACAAAAGACTTGAGTCAGAAATTTGTGGTGATCATCTCAACTCTAAAAGCACCTCTAATCCTGAAAAGCATACCGGCAACGACCGTGGTGGTGGTTCCAGATTTTGGTGTGGTTTAGGATTCTTTAAAGCTAAATGGCAAAGTAAGAAGAGTAATGGTGGTACTAGTGATAAGTTTTTGCCAAGGATCTGTATGATGATGAACGTTGCAGAGGACCGCCACAACTACCACCAGCACCGCCATGCAAACAAAATTCCTGGGTTCAATTACCACAATCTTGAAGCTGACACTAAGCAACACAAGATCTGGTAAAGGTTAAAAGATCAAGATACATTGTAGATCATGTATTCACTGAACAAGCTAGTTTTACGGTAATATTCAACAATATAAATCTCATTCTGCTCATGGAAATAAAATCTGAATCTTTCTCTACATTCTGTCACTATGTGGGTTTCATCTATATTTTGTTCTAATGTCAAGAAAATAAAAACATGTCGGTTTTTTTAAACTATATTTACTGTTTGATATTCTGATCAATTTTGACAATACACTAAAAATACAAATCATTCTGGAAACTATGTTTGTAACCAGTCATTTATACAAACAATTTAGTTTAAGAAAAATAATCATTTTGCCGTATAAATTATTGAATTTTATAAAACAAAAAGCTTTGACAGCAACTAAATTCATTTAAACTCAAATACGTATTATTCATACGATCTTTTTTATAAACTTATTAGTCATTTTTAAGTTTTTCTTAGAAAACTTCTCATTATATCTTAATCAATGTTTGCCCAACATCATGTCTGCAGCCAACACCACCATCGGTTACCCCTTGCTATTGCCCACAATCACTGAACCCTCCAGAACGCTAACCATCAAATCCCACCCATATCACTGACAGCCCTCCCTTATTAAAAACATGGTCCTCCCTTTTTATTAACACCCTAACTAAACAAAAACCCGGTTACAAACTTTCCACTCCTCGTCACACATATTCTTCCAACTTGGGAATTCAAAATCATTCCCAAATTCAATACAAGTATCTAGACCCTAAAAACGTATTTTTCATCATCGATAGTGGTGGAGAGAAGTCCACCAATTGATGAGAGTACAATGCACGATTTCAGCCCTTAAAGGCATATACCATACCTCAAAAGGTTTTGGTTGTGTCTCATACTGTAACGGAAATGAAGAGCAATGAAAGGGTATAGCCTATACAAGCACCATCCTCATCATACTAAATCACATTCACAGCAAAGCTATTGATGGGATCGGGAAGGGTGGGATGTTACCTCTATCACAGGGGACAGAGTGGTTGCTTCTAGAGACCAGGGTGGGATGTAGACGATCGGCTCCAAAGCAAGCAGTACAGTGCAGTAAAAATAGGACTAAGTGTATGCAAACATGAAACTATATACACATAGGAAACTACCAATAGCAAATGGTCAACAAAACAAGCAACTAAAGATAATTTTAGACCGTATACCAATAGCACATGGGACGCAACCAATAATAAAAAGATTTGGTAAAAGAGTTGGAAACAATAAATACAACATCTCCGGCATTAACCATCATAAAATAGCACATATGTATAAGCACCCTAAGAAAATATCTTAAAAAGTCCCCTGAAGGTTTGGGAAGAATCAAACTTTCTTAAAAAAAAACTACGACATGTTTGTATCCTCCCATTAACGTTAATCCTACATGTTCATTAACTCCTATCAAAGACCATGTCCCCAGAGAGTGCAATTGTATAACTTAAAAAGTATGTATTTTATGGTATGCTGCTAATATGGCAGTTAGCCCTATTAACAAATAAAACAAGCACAGATAAAATTACCTCAATAGTGAAAGATCATTACTCCTTGGACAAAATGCAATGATATATTGAAAACAATAAACCTACTTAGTTATTAGTATGACTAATAATGCAAAGAAAAGAACAATTTCATTTAAAATAATAAATTCAAAAAAAGAGGTATCACCCGACCGAGTGACGTTGATTTTGACATGACAACATGAAAGAGCATATCGCATACAATTTCAAGTGTACTCTACTTGGATAATTTCTCTTCTACTTCACTCCAAACATCAGCCTTGCTAGGAAACTTGTTCTTCATCTGTTCAATAAGCTCTTTTGCTTCATCAATTTTGGAAGTATTTGCAAGCCCTTCAACAAGTGATTTCATAGTTGAAAAATTAGGAACCCAATCTTTCTCCATACTTTTCTTGCATACTTCCAATGCTGCTTCAAAATCACCACTTTTACAAAGATAGTGGACCAATGTGAAGTAACAATCACTTTCTGGTTTATATCCACCATTAACCATCTTCTTAAACAAGTCCTTCGCCTCATTCAACTTTCCCTCCCTACAAAACCCATGAATCAAATGACTATAAGTAACTGAATTAGGCTTCATACCCCTTGACTGAACCCCATCAAGTAAAGCTTTCGCTTCCATCGTCCTCTTAAGCTTACACAAACTTTGAATTCGAATGTTATGCGTTGCAATCCCTACAGCCACTTGATGCTTTTTCATCATTTCCAACACTTTCCCAACCTCATCAAACTTTTCCTCCTTGTAAAACCCAGCAATCATGAGACCGAAAGTGGTCGCATTCGGCTTACATTTCTTCCTAACCATTTCAGCAGTCACCGAATAACACGAACTAGCAGAACCCGACTCACAAAAAGCCTTGATCACAGTATTATAAGTGTCAAGATTTGGCTTCACTCCATACTTCCCAGGGAAATCAAGATACACACGCTTCACTTCATCGTAATTTTTAGCCAAAATACATGAAAACAACAAAGCATTTAAAGACTTTGCATTCTGAACAGCACCTAGTTGTGGCATTTTATCAAACAGTTGGAACGCATTGCTCAAAAGCCCAGCTTGACCGTAATAAACAATCGCGTTACAAATAAACTTCTCGTTGTTCAAATCAGGTCTAGTTTTAAACAACTCGTCAATGAAGTTACGGATACCTTCGTAGTAATTTAACTCGGTGAGCTTTGAAATTGCGAGAGAAAATGCGACGCAGTCGAGATGCGATTCGGGAGTGAGGGAAGCTGCTCGGCAAATTTCAATGATTCGTTCTGGGTTTTTCTCCGATTTGAGGAGAGAAAGAGCCGCCCTTGATTTCTCTTTACTGGAGAGAGGAGTGGATGAATCAGGGTTTAGAATTGATGAAAAATTGCGTGATTGAATTTGGCATATTGCATAAAGTTTATGACGATTGCTTGTGTTGAACAATCGAAACTTGACGATGGAAGACATTGATGATCAACAATCGAAGTTCCAAGAACAAGAGACGTGTTTGAATTAGGGTTTCGTATGGGTTTAGAAAGAATTTTACTATGGAGATGTAGCCTTTTAAACCCAGAGATTTTTATAACTTACCATTATTGAATCACTATGAAATGTAAGGTGTTGTTTATTTTTTCAGTATGAAAATGTCTATAGTTTGTGGATCAAATCTGAAAACATCTGTAGAAAAATATGTGGACTAAACATCTGCAGTCTGTAATAAGAACGATTGTTTGGAAAACTATAAAGAAAACAATTGCAAGTAATAAAGTTGATTGTGATAATAATGGAAAAATGGATCACCTCCGGGTTTAGGTTTCGGAAAGATATGCAATTAGGTTTAACATGCTAGAAACTACATAGACATAGATAGTTGTGATCATAGGTTAAAGCGTGCTAATAACTAGACTCACGGGTAGTTAAATTAGATGATTTCACGACCAATTTTCATTGTGTTGGCCGGATCCAAACCAATGCCGGACCTAGTGGTTTCGTTTAGAAGTACAAGTTATAACCATGTAGGAAAACGACTCGAATGTTGATTACTAGTTAGCTTGGCTAGTGAATGACATACAAGTTTCTCAAACAAAATGCAATAACCATTAATTAAACTATTGATCACAAACTCACAAGTCTACCAAACATTCAATTGCATTCAAATATCAAATTCATAGACAAATTATAATATTCAAACAAAACCAAACATTTAACTTATGTCTAGCACATTAAAACCCTAATTAGACATTAACTAACACTAACCATCCACCCGGAGATGAACACGGGTGGTTTAGCCGCTCATGTTCTTGATTGGATCTTCAAAAGTTGATGAACTAAGCATTCTAGATGATAGATTGATGTTTTGTAGTGATGAAATGATGCCAAGACCTTAGTTGAACTCCAAAAATTCGTCAAAAACTCGAGAGAGTCAAATGGGATTGAAGGAGTGATTAAATAGGTCAAAACCCGACCTAAAAACAAGTTTCCAAAAATAGGCTGGCGTAGCCTACGCGAGCTGGCGTAGCCTACGCCAGAGGGTGTTCTGTTTACTTTAAAAGTTGGCTGGCGTAGCCTACGCGAGAGGGCTTTCTGTTACTCTTGATTATGGGCTGGCGTAGCCTACGCCAGAGGCCTTGATGAAATCTTCGTTCGCCTTGTCTTTAGCCTCCAACTTTCGTGTAATCCATGTCCCTCTTCCATCCCTCCTAATGCATAGTCCAAAAGCACCATTTTTACCTACAATTCACATACACATGCGTAGTTATCTTCTTAATGAAAAACACATGAATAACACATATAAACGCATCTAACCTCTATCATTTAACTCTTTAACATCCATTTAATCACCCTCACATCACATCCCCACACTTATCTTTTGCTTGCCCCCAAGCAAACCCGCTCAAACAATAAACAACAAACAAAACCAAATGCCCTTTCAAAATCTTAGTTATGGTCCAAAGTCATACCCCATTCATGGTTTACAATAAACATGTTTTACAAGCAAGTAAAGTATATTGCAATGCAATTTAAACAAGAACATACCTAACTAAACCTAACAAGCTTCTATGTAACATCCCGTATTTTAGGTACTAATTTAACTTTTTATTTCTTTATGTGAGAAATATTTATTTCGTCACACGAAACGAACCCTGTCGATTTGTAAACAAAACTTTGGGAACCACGACTCGACCATACTAAACGTAATAGAGTAATATGAATTATTACTCTACAAATCCGACTTAAGTCTTCCTCAAAATAAATTGTGGAAGTAACCATGCAAAACATATACACATGCAAATATACATGCGTGGGTGTATATATATATATATATATATATATATATATATATATACATACACACGTATGAAACACACATGCAAGCAAAACATGAAAACTACATATAATCAATCACCCAAAATAAAAACCGAACTACCACAAGTAAAGACTAACAAAAACTACACGTTTACTTATCAACTAAACCAACCGAAACCTTAAACCACTAACACCACCACCAACCATCATGATCTTGTACCACTTTGCTTCTTCACCTCCTTCCCTACCCCTCCTATAGCCGTCGCCCATCACCATCACCACCAACCCATCAACTTCAAGTCACTAGTTGACTCCTAGATTACATTGACTTATGGCTAATACACAAGGGATTAACATAACACTTGAAACCAATGGACAACAACTTTTCTAAACACTATATAAGGAGGGGCTTGGTTGCTTATTTTCCCACAAGATAGCTAACACTCTCTCAAACACACACACACACCCAAACCGCCCCCCCACCTTGTGTGCTGCTGATCGGACGAAGAAAAAGGCACCAAGACGAAGCCACGAAGTCAAGCACAACACCCTCCATCATCCTTCATTCTAGCCCCAACGTTCGGTAAAACACTAACTTCATTTTCTTAACTAAATCCTATGTTTTTACTAACCCTCAAGACACTAAGTTGGTATAATAAAAGTCCACAACAAAAATGACACCAAAACTATGCTCAAAGAAATGGTAACTCGAAGGATACAAACAAACGTGATGAACTATGGTTAGCAACTACAAACACACAAAAAGAAAATATATAAGTTTTTCATAAAATTCTTCTTCTTCCCCTCTAGATCTTGATGTTGGTTCTAAATGGGTCTTGGAAAAGACAAGATAAACCTCCAACACAAGAAAAATGGACAAAATTTGAAGTGATAACACAAAGGTCTTGGAAAACAAGACATATCTTCACTCAAATCGTATCGACGTCGCCAAGCTCGGGTGCAAAATGGCCATTGGTAGACATGGTCTACTTATAACCGAGATCTCACGACTAGATACGTCTAAAGGTTGGTTTGATGACATAAAAGCCATGGTTGACAAGGCAAACAATCAAACCAAAATTTAGACACACTAACAAAGTGTAATGTTCAAAAACATTTTCTATAAGTAACTTGAGGTCATGTTAATATTTGTGTGAGACTTGTAAAGATGAGCATAATAATAATAACAAACACATCCTCATAACACATTGGGTTAACCCCAAAGACATTGCTAATACACACTAAACATTAAGATCTAAAAGTTGTACCTTATTAAAAAATATAAAAGCTGGCAGAATATATAGGTCAACTTTAGGAGGTCTTATCTCGGCCAAAACTTGATGAAACTACACGTTTCTGGAGTCTAAAATATAGTTCAGACTTTTATCTTTCAAACCCAAGTGGTCTCATAATTTTTAGAGGTGATTTGATACCCGAAAAGATAGTTACAAAACAGAAGGTCGGAACTGTCGATTTTGGCAGCATGTTTAAGTCAACTTTAAAGTGACACTACTCTCTCAATTTTTACTCAAATGACTTGATTCTTCTTTTAAAAGTTAGCTTTATGTGTTAACTTTAAAACCCATGTAACTTATCCTCACAAGGGTAAGATTTGGACACTCAACCAACCTAAATACTTTAGTAAGTCCAACAGCAAAATGTGACGAACCTTTGTCAACAAATAAATAAATTTGAGGTCCTTGACTAAACTATTAAATAAGAACCGTCAAGTTTCTAATATGTTAAAATACATATAAAAGTATGGTAAAAATCTCAAGTTTTACTTAGCGCAATTAGTCAACTAAAACGATGCCAGAAATAACACATATTACAAATATAAACTTTAAATAAATGAACTTATTACTACTCTCACCCTCAATTTTAATCACTAACACGTTATGAACAAATTATAAGATCCCTAAACGTCAACACAATCCAAAGATACAACTAAAAGAAACTACCAACTTGGAAGAAAACTTGAGACTTGGTCAAACTTATAATCATGGGCAATAACCATGTGCCAAACTCTTGTGTACTGTAGGTCGTGTTCGTTACCACCCACTTAATCATTTGCTCAAATCATTCTCTGCTAATCGACAGTGAGTTCTCGTAGCCCCCTTTTTACTATTTTCACTATTTTGGGGGAAAAACATGTTACTCAAACTTACTTTTCTTCTTCTGAAACTTATTACTTTATGTATGTGCACTAGTAAACTATATAATGTATTTCATGAGCTAACTGAATATCACACTCTTTAAGATCTTGTTCTACTCGAACACAACCTCTTAGCTACTGGATGTAGCATATGGATTAATATTGATAGTACTATCGGGATTGACAATCCCCATTCTCCCGACTGATTGGAACGCGTAAATCCACGGTCAACAAATGTTGAATGATTATTTTCATCCTTATTTATTTGCAAATATTCGTGATAGATATTTGCTCAAGATCTTATACTTATTACACTTGTCATTTGGTTGAGGATTGTGGGCTCATGGTAATTATTATCAACCGACTATGTGTTACTATTACATAAATTATATTATGAACTCATGATGATCATTATCCAAACTTTGATTACTTTTGTTTATCGAGTCTCTAAACTCTACGAGCTCACCAACTTTATGTTGACCCATTTTCTGACATGCTTTTCAGGAAATTAAATCAAGTAGGTGTGGAACTTTTGGAAATGGCATACTAGGGCACATAGAAAGATTTTGAAGCATAGGCGTAGGATTATCTAAGCAAATGCGTTATAATCTTTTAAATATGTACCCTAATACATTGTAGCCATTTTGGATGTCATGTACGCTTAAATGGAATGTAGTAAGATCTTTTGTTACACCATGTGTTCATAACATCCCATGACGTCACGCCCTCGAGTTTCCGCCAAGTTGGGGGTGTGACATTCTAGTTTATATCTTTCATGCAACACACCCCTCACAAAATTCACTCCTCTCGGCTTATTTCTGGATTGGTAAAAGATGTACCAATATATCACTTAACATGACCAAATACAAGAGTCTATTATCATAAGCTTGGATGACAATCAAACCTCCATAGTAACGCATAGATATTGCACACATCAAAAGGACTTACGGGTTTTTGGGTTTAGGTTAGGGTAGTAATGTTTGGCTGTGGAAGTGGGTGAAAAATATGTAAAAACCAACTGCGGACATTCTTTATTTATTAAATACAAACTTCAAACTAAACTTCAAACATAAAGTACTAAAATTGGGTACACAATTAACCCAAAACTATAACTCGAACCTTCTTTTACTTTTCCATTTTTCTTCACTTTGGATTTTCTTTTTCTTTTCTTTTTTTTTTCTTTTTTTTTTATATATATATTTTTTTCTTTTACAATAAACAAAACAAAACACTACTACTGGAATGTCATCAACAGTGGTATGTGGATTGTGGGTCGGTTTGGGTTAATCAGTGATAATTCGAACAAAAGATGAAACTTGAAAGGCTCAACATGGGGTACTAGGGAAAAACAAGAGAATTTATGAACACAAAGATGGTGTTCTAAGCGAAAGGGAGGTCCTAAGGTTGCCTTTATCCTTTATGTGCAAAAGTCTAGTCCACTATCTTGGCATGCATCAAATCATACAAGTTCTAAAACAGACAATCATATGGCCTACACTCGACAAATAGATCATTTGAGGGTGAACTACAATCTAATATAGGCTTAAAAGCAAATCTCACCAAACTTGGGGAATTGGGTTGCCGATGCGTGCATGAAAGTTATTACCAATAGCATGTTACCTCTAGTTAGGTATTTCTAAACCAGAGAAATTTTAAAAACCTTGCTTCACACATTTCGTTTGCTCACTTGGGAATTAGACCATGACCAAAGACCATCCCACTGATTAAGTTAGAAACATCAGGCATGCTTTCACCTTGTTTTCGTGTTGATTGGGTTGCTTAATTTTCACAAAATTTGTCAGTTTCCATCCCACATCCCCGCACTTGGGATACATTGTCCCCAATGTATGGGTTTTCAAAGCTAAACAGGCCCAATCATAACCATCCAACACATAATGTAATATACTACCAACCAAGAACACATAGACATCATGTCGACTACCGAGTTTATCACATAATCCTACCAAATAATTAAAACAATTAAACTAAAAAATTAAAAAAAAAAAAAAATCAAATAAAGACATCAAAATTAAAACAAAAGAAAATAAAGATAGAAAAGAGTACATGGACCTGATAAATATCAGAGAGTACTCAGTAGTACGGGGGCTGTGGATCCCCAAATATACTTCTCAAAGCGCTAGACATGCTACTGGTGTCAAATGGGTCGGACGAGCTCCCCTGTCCTTGTTGTTGATGAGACTGCTGCTGCTGGTATTGGATCGGGTCTATCCATGGGGAGTGATGAGTCTGCACCGGATGCTCAATGGTGCCATCATATGGGGGCAAAGTGGAATAATCAACAATGGTGGATTCTCCACCCACGGTGTACCTTGCCTCCAACATTCTTCCTGTCTTCTCCTCTCATCATCTTGCCATCTCAAGTTGACCTCCCATGCCTGGTTAAAAGCATAGGACCGATTCCACTCCTCTTGCCTGTTGTATGCTGCCCTGTTAGCATACCTCTGCTCCTCAGCAGTCCTCAACCCAAGATCATATGTATGCTACGGGTATGAGTCCCATGTCGCCCATGCCAGAGGCCGGTTTTCCTCAACATACTCCTACATGTTATGATATGCAGGAACATTGGCATAATAATCGTACATACCTGCGTGCATCGGTCTACTCAGGCCATGTCCCCCAACATCCTCTATTACTTCATCTTCCTCCTCCCGGTTCTCTTCTTCCTCTATCTCCTCTTCATCCTCTTCATCATCAGACTGTTCTACATCAGTTCTCACGGCCTGCCACACAACCCCAGCGTTGATCAACCTGTGATGTCTTGCCGTTTTCTCATACCTCCATCCAAAAGATCTGAGTCCTGCCAAATCAAACATAGGGATTGGGTCCACAACAAAAGCCATATCATCATCAATACCCCTTTGGCTTTTGAGAAATGCAGTGATCAAGCGGCAATAGGGGATGGTTCGTTTATCCACCTTGTTTCTCGAGTACCAAATATTTTGCATCACGAGATGCATAAAAGAAATCCGTGGTGACCCGGTCAACAACGAATGAACAATCTGTACATCTTGAGTCCGGATGTACCCCCTATCACTCCTTCGAGGCAATATATTCTGTTGCACCAGAAGCATCAACAATCTAGTTGTCATCCTCATCAGATTCCTCCTCATGGTGCCATCGTTTCCACCTTGTGGAAACAAATCATTCAACATCTGATTATATTGAGGATGCTCCTTGGCTCTATCAAACAATTTAGCAGCCGATGGGTAAATGTATTTGTCGGTTCCTCGCCCATTCGGCTTTGAATCAAAATTAGCCAAAGCACTCAACGTTTCCCGTGACATGACCACCTCGACACCATCCACTTCTCCAATCAATCTAATGGTTTGCGGTGGTCTTCTTCCGCTATCATATCGCAATGACCCAACCCAATGCATGATCGGCACCAGGTATCGCTTCTCAATTTCCCCATCGTAGCAGTTAAGGGCTGCTTCCCATCCCAAAGCCTCAAACTTCTGAACGATTCCCAAATCCCTAAACTCGGCAGTATCCACCACTCTCTCGTATAGGAATCCTTCTTCAAAAGTTTTATTTTTATTCATTTTTTTCTCGAACAGATCCATGTGGTATTCTCTTCCTTTCTTTTCGAGTGACCCTGTCATCCACTCTACTATCCTTTCTCCACCACCAGTGCCCATTGCTCGAATCCTTTCTTCCTTTTCCATTCGTTCTCTTTGTGCAGGGTGCATTTGCCCTGATGAACTTGCTGCTGCTTTCCCTTTACTATTAACTTTTGGCATCTGCACAAACATTCCACAAACAACACATAAATAGATCAAGTTAGGTCCTGAATCATCATAAACCATGAGCAAGTGTGTAATTATAACTTCACATCCCCACACTTGATCATAACTATGGCTACTAGCATTGTTGAACCAATTTCTCCACAACTAATGATTTTTTTAACCCATGAATCAACACTTTAAAAACTTATGCTAAGTTACCAAGTTTCATTGAATCATAAATCACCAATTTTTACTCCAAAGTTATCATCTTTGATGTTCAACAATCCAAATCCGATCAACTAGTAGCCATAACCTATTTCCCAATTCCCAACAAACATGATTCTAGCCTAACTGTGTAATAATCCTCCATACTATATCAATGCATTACGCTAGAATAACAATTACAATCAAGTTCCGTTCTCAAGCATAACTTCCACCCATAAAGTTTCAACAATGTGAATAAAAAATCATACCTTTGGTGTTTATGTAACTCAAGAACACTTCAATTGTGAATAAAACACTTAAAATCAGAAACCCCTAATTTTGAGAAATCAGGGTTCTTCGAGTCACGCACAGATTGGGTAAAATCGAGTGGGTTTCGTTCAAAACCGACACCACCAACAAGTTCCTTGCGAAAAATTAAGTGAAAAGCACTATTTGAACGTAGGATTTGGTGGAAAACTTCGAAAATTGGAGATGTTTGATGAAAGAGGTGGGTTATGGGGTTGTTGTGAAGAATGAAAGAAGAAGAAGAAAAAGAATGGTGAAAAGAATAGGTTAAATGTGGGTTATGGTTGTTATTCAGCCACATCGACCCGGGCCCACCAAATTCGAAGCTGGCGTAGCCTACGCCACCCGGCGTAGCCTACGCCAAGGGGTGTTCTGCTGAGTCTGGTCAGGGGCTGGCGTAGCCTACGCCACCCCGCGTAGGTTACGCGAAGGCCTGTTCTGTTTGGGTTGGTCAGGGGCTGGCGTAGCCTACGGCACCCGGCGTAGGTTACGCCAGTAGGTGTTCTGTTTGACCTTTTCGAAGCTCGGCGTAACCTACGCCACCCCGCGTAGGTTACGCCAGAGTGTGTTTTGGTTGCCTTGGTTCAAGCCTCGCGTAGCCTACGCCACCCGGCGTAGCCTACGCCAGACCACATTCTGTTTGGTTTCTTTTGCCAACGCAAAATTTAGCAGGATTAACTCGTTGACACCCCACCCCCTCTTGAAACTAAAGTCGCCCCCGACTTTAATATCGACTTAAACGTACCTGGATGGCGAGTGTCCCCACAATTGATTTTGACTCCGGTTTTGCTCTAAAACAAGGTAAACAACACACAAAACAAAAGAAAAACAAAACAAAACAAAACAACACTAAGAATCAAAACAAAAGAAAAATTACTAGTTTCGGGTTGCCTCCCGGAAGCGCTAAGTTTTGTAAGTCTTCAGCCAGACTTCTCGTGACCCTCAGACGGTCTCTTCAAGTAGTGAATCTGAAAGTAGATTCACTTCTTCCACAGCTTCCTTGTTGAGATCTTGAAACTCCAAATATGGCTTAAGCCTATGTCCATTCACCCGTTGTCTCAAGTGATCATCGAAATCTTCAATTTCCACATCTCCATAGTTTCCGACATGTGTCACTAGATACGGGCCTGTCCACTTGCTTCTCAACTTACCTGCAAAAAATTTGAGTCGAGAGTTAAACAACCAAACTTTTTGCCCTACCTCAAAGGTTTTCTTCTTTAACTTTGCATCATGCACGACTTTCATCTTGTCCTTGTACGCCGAAGCACAATTGTACGCTTCATTCCTCAATTCCTCAATCTCGCTCAACTGCAACTTCCTTGCCCTACCTGCTTTCTCATAATCTGTATTTACGCTTGTCACAGCCCAAAAAGCATGGTGAGCTAATTCCTCAGGTAAATGGCAACCCTTTCCATACACTAAGCGGTAAGGTGTGGTGCCAATAGGAGTTTTGAAAGCCGTCCGGTACGCCCATAAGGCATCAGTCAAACGAATTGACCAATCCTTACGATCGGTTCGCACCGTTTTTTGTAAAATTTCCTTTATTTGCCTATTGGACACTTCCACTTGACCACTTGTCTGTGGATGATAAGGTGTTGCAATCCTATGATCCACGCCATACCGTTTAAGTAACTTTGCAAAGTTAAAATTTTTATAATGGGATCCCCCATCACTTATGATCACACGAGGTACTCCATATCTAGAAAAAATATGTGTTTTCACAAAGTTACAAACAACGGTATGATCATTTGTTTTAGTGGGAATGGCCTCAATCCACTTAGAGACATAATCCACTGCCACTAAAACATACAAATTACCGCGTGAATTAGGAAATGGCCCCATGAAATCAATCCCCCATACATCAAAAATTTCCACAACCAGGATTGGTTTCATGGGCATCTCATCCCTCTTCCCAATGTTACCTAACTGCTGGCATTTGAGACAATGTTTAACATATTCTGCAGCATCCTTAAAAATAGAGGGCCAATAAAAACCTGAAGATAGAACGCAATAACCTGTCTTTTGGCCACTGAAATGACCCCCACACGTAGATGAATGAACCAAGCTTAAGATGGCTTGCACTTCACTCTCTGGTACACATCTCCGGATCATCTGATCAGCTCCTATCTTAAAAAGATCTGGTTCATCCCACATGTACTATTTGGATTGAGTTAGGAAGTGTTGCTTCTTCTTCTTGTCTCAATGCTGTGGAAGTTTACCTGCAGCCAAAAAATTAACAATATTAGCAAACCAAGGTAATGTAGAGACTACAAATATATGTTCATCAGGGAATGTCTCATTAATCTCCCTCTTATTTTCATTCTCATTAAACACGATGCGAGACAAATGATCCGCAACCACATTCTCACTCCCCTTCTTATCCCGAATCTCCAAGTTGAACTCCTGAAGCAACAAAATCCACCTGATTAGCCTTGGTTTTGCATCCTTCTTCTCCATTAGGTACTTGACAGCACTATGGTCCGAGTATACGATCACTTTGCTTCCCCAGATGTAGGACCTAAACTTGTCAAGAGCATAAACAACTGCAAGCAACTCTTTTTCAGTAGTTGTATAATTTAATTGAGCACCATCAAGAGTTTTACTTGCATAATAGATGGCCACGGGTTTCTTCTCAACCCGTTGCCCCAAAACAGCCCCGATTGCAAAGTCACTTGCATCACACATGATCTCAAAAGGAAGAGACCAATTTGGTGCTTGCAAAATCGGGGCTCCAATCAACTTTCCTTTTAAAGTTTCAAAAGCATTTAAACACTCTTCATCAAACACAAAAGGAACATCTTTTAACAGCAAATTGCAAAGTGGTTTTGTAATGACACTAAACCCCTTAATGAACCTTCTATAGAAACCCGCATGCCCCAAAAACGAACGAATGCCTTTCACATTTGTAGGTGGAGGAAGAGTAGAAATTACCTTTATCTTTGCATGATCCACCTCAATCCCTCGCTTGGAGATTACATGACCTAACACCACCCCCTCTTGAACCATAAAATGACTCTTTTCCCAACTTAACACAAGGTTAGTTTCAATACATCTTTTCAACACTTTGGTCAATTGATTCAAACAAGTTTCAAAAGATGGACCAAAAATTGAAAAGTCATCCATAAAGATTTTCAAAGACTCCCCGAGCATATCTGAGAAGATACTCATCATGCACCTTTGGAAGGTGCCCGGGGCATTACACAATCCAAATGGCATTCGCCTAAATGCAAATGTGCCAAATGGACATGTAAAAGTGGTCTTATGTTGATCTTCAGGATGAATAGCTATCTGATTATAACCCGAATACCCATCCAAAAAACAATAAAATTTCTGACCTGATAATTTCTCAATGATCTGATCGATGAATGGGAGAGGAAAATGGTCCTTGGAAGTGGCAGCATCCAGCTTCCTGTAATCAATACACACTCTCCATTCTGTGACTGGTCTCGTGGCTACATGTTCTCCATCCTCACTCTTCACCACTTGAATTCCTGACTTCTTTGGCACAGTCTGTGTTGGACTTACACACGTGCTATCACTAATGGGATAGATAATCCCTGCATCCAACCACTTTAGCACCTCCTTCTTTACCACTTCCCTCATGTTGGGATTCAATCTTCTTTGTGCATCTCTTGAAGGCTTAGCATCTGCATCAGTAATAATTTTATGCATAACAATAGATGGGCTAATACCTTTGAGATCAGCGATGGTCCATCCTATAGCAGCCTTATGATTCTTCAACACTTTTAGTAGGACCTTCTCTTGTTGTTGGTTCAAATCAGCGGCTATGATGACAGGTAGTGTCTCACCTTCCCCCAAGAAAGCATATTTGAGGTTCTTGGGTAGCTCCTTTAGTTCAACCTTGGGTGAGCTCTCTAGTGACGGCTTCAGCTTAGAATCTATGTGCTCGGGTAATGGATCCACCTGAAGACTCCAAGGTGGTCTTTTCTCACTCACAGCTACCGCTTCAATCAACTGCTCCTGCTCTTCCAACTCATGGGCATGTTCCACACCTAACCTGTCACACAACAAACAAGGTTCACTAGTGTTCTCCTCAAACTTATGAGGTTCACACCCATTAATAGTATCAAGCACAAAACACTCTCCCTCGTCGACCGGAAATGATAACTCTGACTCAGCTTTAAACGCTTTAATCGTCATTTTTCTATTTCCAAATGCCATTTCAACTCCACCACCTATGCAATCAATTTGAGCCCCTGCAGTTGCCAAAAATGGCCTACCAAGTATAACATTAGATGGTTTGTTCTTATTAGAAGACACGTAGTCCAACACCAAGAAATCGACTAGGTAGTAAAAATCCTCAACTTTCACAATCACATCAGTTAGTATTCCACGGGGAAGCTTGGTTGAATGATTTGCCAACACCACGGTGGTGTTGCATTTTTTAAGAGGGCCAAAATCATATTGGTCGTACAAGCTTCCCGGTAAAATACTAACACTAGCACCAAGATCCAAAAGAGCCGATGAGATTCTACAATTCCCACTTGAATGGGAATGATTGGTGCTCCTGGATCCCCACGTTTTGGTGGAAGGGTACCCGCAAGGATTGCATTACAAGTCTGAGTCATGTCAATTGTCTCAGGAAATGTATTTGTTTTCTTTCGAGTGCACATATCCTTGAGGTACCTCGCATATGCCGGAACTTGCTTAATTGCTTCCAAGAGAGGTAAATTGATTTTAACTTGTTTGAATACCTCCCACATTTCATCTTGTTGTGGGCCCCTCTTTGTCACCGGTTTCTTGTTTGGCTTTTCCAAAGCAGCAGGATAAGGGATGCTATTATTCTCCACACCCTCATCTTGTGTTTTAGAAGAAGCATTAGGAAAATCATTTGAATGTTTAGGAGTTTCAAAACTTTTTGTCGTTTTCCTATTAGGTGAAGCAAGTTCCTCTTCCACCTCTTCCACATCAGAAGTCTCATCTTCAACCACCACTCCCTCGTTAGATGGTGGTGGTGGTTTAGGTGGCTCATTTGTTTTCTTATAAACCTTACCCGAACGTAAAGTACTTACCTCATTGATGTCCACGCTCCTCACATTCTTTGGTTTGCCATTTTGATGAGCTGGGTTTACCTGTGTATCACTTGGAAGCACTCCGGCCTTCCTCTCACTCATGAGTAACGAGATATCTCCTGCCATTTGCCCGATTTGTCGGGTGATCGCTTCTGTGGATTTGTCACGGATTTCTTCCCTCAATCTAGCCTCGGCGTCTCTCTTCTCTTGCTTCTCTTCCGCCTTCCTCATCAAGCTCAATAGTGTTGTCATCTCACTAGGAGGATCATTGTTGGCAACTTGTGCTTGTGGGTTCTCTTGAGCTTGGTTATATCTTCTAGGATAACCACCTTGTTGCCCACCTTGATTGTATTGCCTCTGATACCCTCCTTGTTGCGTTTGAGCTCCTTGATTTGGCACCTGAAAGTTAGGATTCAATTGGTTAGATGGGTTAGCATATGAAAAATTGGGGTGATTTCTCAAACCTGGATGATATGTATTGGAGTTCATATCATATGGTTTCCGATTAGATGAATACACTTGATTTATCTCCTCTTCACCACTTTCAATACTTGATGGACAATCACTACCATTGTGCCCTATTTCTTGGCACACTTCACAAACCTCATAACCAATCGACTTGACTTCTCGCCCACCGGTTCGTCCCATCTTGGATAGTTGTTTCTCTAGTGTTTCCATCCTTTCCTTAAGCTCAACATCACTCCTTGAGTACCTTGAAGATTGACCCTTACTCTTTCTCCTAGCCGATGCTTGAGTCTTTGAATCCTTTGCCATATCTTCTAAGAAATTCCATTCAAAATCCGGATTCCTTGTCAAAAACTTACCCCCGCTTGTAGATCTCACATACTTGATCTCTTCATCTGTAAATCCATCACAGAATGCCCTGATTAATTCCCACTTCTTCATCTCATGGTGAGGTACCAACCTAACGAGCTCCTTGAATCTTGCCCATGCCTCATGGAGAGGCTCCCCACTTTGTTGTTGGAAAAGCCTTATATTCTCGATTGCATCACTTGTTTTGCCCATGGGATAAAACTCATCTAAGAACTCTTGCTGCAACTCATGCCATGTATGAATACCATTGCTAGGCAGCATATGATACCATTGTTTGGCCTTACCAGTCAAAGAGAACTGAAATAGCCTAAGTTTGACCTCATCTTGCGTGACATGTGGTCCACCAATTGTGCTACAAATAGCATGATATTCATCCAAATGAAAATATGGCTCTTCAGTTGCATTCCCCGAGAATTTAGGCAAGATTGCCAAATAATTGGGTCTAATCTCAAATTGCCTCCCCCGTCGGTTTGGCATCACAATCGGCCCCGGATTATTGTTCACTGCCGGTCTGTAATGGCTATTCACACCCTCTTCATCAAACTCATCATATCCTCCCTCATTTCTACCTCCACCTCCTCTACCTCCACCGTAACCTCCGCCATACACATTTGCCCTTCCTTGTGGTGGTGGGTTTCTTCTATGGTTCACTCCCCTATTCACTTGTTGCTCATGACCCATCATACCTTGTCTCCGAAGTGGTGGTCTTTGATTGTAGTTATAAACTTCATCATATGAGCCATCTTCCTCTTCATATCCCTCACCTTCACCTTCATAGCCATGGGAACCAAAACCTTGCCTTTGATAATCATCACTACCATCCACATGTCCCCTCATGCTTCCATCTTCCTCATGCCCCGTATGAGTCTTACCCGGGTTGCGGGTGAAGTATTGGTCATCAACATGTTGGGTGAAAGGGCGTATTCTAGGTTCTTCTTTGGCTTGGTAATGGTTTTGGTTTAGTACTGGAGGTGAGTTTCGTGGTTGAGGTGGGTTTTGATTTGAGCTTGTGGGTTGTACGGTTTGTGGTGGAATGGTGTATTGGAAACCGAGATCGTCGGTTGTGAATTGAGGAGATTGGTGTGGTGGTGGTGGTTGTGTGTTTTGTTGTTGGTTGGTGGGTGGTTTGTTGTCCATTTCTTTGGAATTGGAGGAACTAGAACTTGAACTTTGGGTGGTTGTGTTGCTTCCTTGTGAAATCGGCTTCACAAACAAACTTGTCCGTTGAAGGAGACGGTTCTCCCTCGCGGATTTCTCAATTTCTGGGTCAAACAAAAGTGGTGATCTCTTACCCGAATGTCGAGTATGCATGCACCTGTCACCTGCACACGAAAACACAACCCGTATAACACAAAAATAGAGAAAATAAAAATCAAACTAATTTAACACCAAGCGCACCGATTCCCCGGCAACGGCGCCAAAATTTGATCGATGTCGAAGTGACGATCAAATAAGATGTATAAAATTTCCTATTCAGCTTAAGATTAGTTAGGGTAAGCAGGGATGTCGAACCACGTGGAATTAGTGGATGATGTATTTTAGATTGATTAAGAAAACAAATAATTAATTAAAGTAAATTATGCTATTGCCTCTTGGCTGTGAAAAGATGATTTGTTTGTAAAAGTGAAAACTATAAAGAAAACAATTGCAAGTAATAAAGTTGATTGTGATAATAATGGAAAAATGGATCACCTCCGGGTTTAGGTTTCGGAAAGATATGCAATTAGGTTTAACATGCTAGAAACTACATAGACATAGATAGTTGTGATCATAGGTTAAAGCGGGCTAATAACTAGACTCACGGGTAGTTAAATTAGATGATTTCACGACCAATTTTCATTGTGTTGGCCGGATCCAAACCAATGCCGGACCTAGTGGTTTCGTTTAGAAGTACAAGTTATAACCATGTAGGAAAACGACTCGAATGTTGATTACTAGTTAGCTTGGCTAGTGAATGACATACAAGTTTCTCAAACAAAATGCAATAACCATTAATTAAACTATTGATCACAAACTCACAAGTCTACCAAACATTCAATTGCATTCAAATATCAAATTCATAGACAAATTATAATATTCAAACAAAACCAAACATTTAACTTGTGTCTAGCACATTAAAACCCTAATTAGACATTAACTAACACTAACCATCCACCCGGAGAAGAACACGGGTGGTTTAGCCGCTCATGTTCTTGATTGGATCTTCAAAAGTTGATGAACTAAGCATTCTAGATGATAAATTGATGTTTTGTAGTGATGAAATGATGCCAAGACCTTAGTTGAACTCCAAAAATTCGTCAAAAACTCGAGAGAGTCGAATGGGATTGAAGGAGTGATTAAATAGGTCAAAACCCGACCTAAAAACAAGTTTCCAAAAATAGGCTGGCGTAGCCTACGCGAGCTGGCGTAGCCTACGCCAGAGGGTGTTCTGTTTACTTTCAAAGTTGGCTGGCGTAGCCTTCGCGAGCTGGCGTAGCCTACGCGAGAGGGCTTTCTGTTACTCTTGATTATCGGCTGGCGTAGCCTACGCCACCCGGCGTAGCCTACGCCAGAGGCCTTGATGAAATCTTCGTTCGCCTTGTCTTTAGCCTCCAACTTTCGTGTAATCCATGTCCCTCTTCCATCCCTCCTAATGCATGGTCCAAAAGCACAATTTTTACCTACAATTCACATACACATGCGTAGTTATCTTCTTAATGAAAAACACATGAATAACACATATAAACGCATCTAAACTCTATCATTTAACTCTTTAACATCCATTTAATCACCCTCACATCAGGTCGTGCAGACGTTTTTTAATAAAACGTCTTCGAAAAAACAAACAGTCTGCAGATGACAATGTCTACGCGGCGTAGAAACCTTTTTTGAAAAAACAAACAGCTCCTTACACACTAACAAGGATAAGGGCACACATTCAAACTCAAAACTTTCATATCAGATCACTCAAACGTATAAATAAGGTGAAAGTATGATGAACAAAGGTGATAATAAGTATATTGTGTCACTTTAGAGGTGTGTTGTTAATTTTAATGAAATAACTTGAAATTCATATCTATTGACAACGGTTTACGTAATTGATGTGTGCAATATATATATAAAATAAATAACTAAAAACACCTAAGTTTTAAATTTATAAAACCTAGACAAACCGACTAACTTACACACAACCGGCAGTGGACCGGTCGAATGCAATATAGCTTAAGTAAGTCCGGGTGTCGACCCACAAACTCTATATATCACGCTAATTAACTAACTAGGACTCGACTTAACTAGACACGAACTTTAAATAAAAGATTGTTTAAAATGGGGGGTTTATTGCTAAAAATAGTAACCAGCTAAAAATAGAAACTTTCTAAATTAAGAAACTTACTAAAAATGGAAACTGGCGATTTAAAAGACGGATTTCAAACAGATGAAAGAAGACGAACCACCTAGGCTAGAATCATCGTTAACTTCAATAATCGCTTACGTTGGACTAATGGTTATGGAACCGGGATCTAAACCTATTCACTTAAAAGTTTCCATAATTAAGACCCTCGACCCTTTTCGAGAAGAAACCTAAAGGATAACTATTAAGTTATTAGCACACCGGTTAGATTAAGTTTCCTCACAGTTACCTAATCATGTTACGCTTAATTGACCCACACTAAAGACCTATCTCACGATATAATCCTTAAAGCCATTTGAACCCAATCATTCGATTTAACAAGCAAGGTTGGTAATTGACACTAAGCCGGAATTTTCACAAAAAACCTAAACCTAGCAAATCAAGCAACCAAGACTTATTAATAACCTATCACCTCACGGATATCTAGGTTAGCTACACATTATTATCGATTTCACTAATATATTTAATCCTATGGTTTTATTGCAAATCAATCATAATTAATCACAACGCAAGTTAATGACTAAAACGAATCCTATTACGTGACATAGACAATCACCAAGAACACGTGGATTAAAAATACCAATTCTATCAATTCAAACATATATAATGCATCAAACAATTATAAAGATTCAAACTTTAATTAAACGTAAACCATAAACCAAAAGTTAATCCAACACAAGTTCAAAAAATAACGTTAACGAATCATCACTACGCCTAGATGATTCTAAAAAGGTTTAGCTAACCATAATCAACATGAAAAACACAAGTTTAAACATAATTGACATGATAGAAAAAAGAAGAAAACAATAGATCGAAAGAACCCGGAACGTCTAAATGAATATCTTCAATCCCGTGCTCTCCCGTAGCTTCTTTTTCGCCTCTCTAGCCTCAAAAACTCTTATTTTTCGTCCAAAACCGTCCCCTAGTCGTCCCCTAGGGTTTTTTGGAGGCTAGGGTTTCATAAGGAGTGTTTATATAGCGAACCGGGCCAAGAAAAGCCCAAAATTTCTTCGTTTTCGCGTACCGGCTCGCTCGTAACTCCGTTTCGCGCCCCGTTTTCGCCTACAAATTCGATTTTTCACGATCTTTCCGTTTCTTTATCAACATGGGACCTACGAAACATAAAAACGTCAGTTGTATCAAAATTGCTATAAAAACCATACCGAAACAACTAAAAACGTAAACATACACAACTAGGGATTTCTGTATATTTATCACTTTATCAGTAATCGGGACGCACGATACGGCGACCGAGTATTAGTTGGTACGTTTTGACTTCGACACTTGTCGTGTATCGCAACGACAGAAACACGAGAGTCTTGCATTTGCGAACTAGGCACACTCGTTGATTAAACAATGTTTGTTTTGTCTAAAAAGTAAACATTTATAGTTATGTGTCAAAATGATAATTAAGTAAAAATCGGGGATTCAAGTTTTAAACATGTCAAGTAGATAGAGCGAAGTTGCCAACATTTAGAAGTCAAATTAAAGGGGCAAAAATTTTCAAAAGTTAAAAGTGGCTAGAGGGACCAAAAATGTCAAAAGTTGAAACTAGCTAGATGTCAGAGGTGGTTATCAACTCCCCGTCTACTATAGTCAGGTAAATAATATGCATATAATTTCAAGCGACTGACTTTTTTTAAAGGTTTAGGTTGTTGATATATCTTCATTTATATATTTTTTCATTGATATTCATTTGTATTTTATGTTGTTTTTAAGGCATTATTATAAAAAAAAAAATACTTCATAAACTGTTTTTTTATAGTTCTATGTTTTTAGGCGTTCTGGACAAAAAAAAACCCGAACTAGAGCGAAAACTAAAGAAAAAACTAGAAGTTTGAAGCCTTTCATGACCATCCATCTTAATGCATGACCATGCATTGGGCCCACAAGAAGTCCAAGTGAAGACGAAAGCTAAAAAGACTTCGAAGATGTTACGAGACCTTATAAACTTCAAATAAGGATAACTAGGGCTAGGAATGAAGTTACGGGACCCATAACCCATCAATAGAAAGGTCTCAAGAAACTACACAAGACAAACATGACGTTGAAGCATGATTATATCCCTCGTTAATACCACACTCAATAGACGGATGCACGTGTTTGTGACTAACACCTTTAAACTTCAACTGTTCATATATCAAGCTACGAGCGGACTTACGGATACCTTAATATGAGTTTGGAATCTCAAATAAAGGAATACAAAAAATGAAGATAAAAAATCAACAACACTAATCATAACCATGCATAAATGAAACACGACCATGCCTTCAGTACACACAGAAAGTTTTTGGACTTTTGGTCATTTTATCTGGAAAAGGTTAGAAGCATGGGTACCCCAGGACCAAGCATGGATGTGCTTAGCATCATATTTGGTTTATAATTACAAAGCTTGGATACTCCATTTCACTCGGTAATCCCACTACCCCAAACTACAACAATTGATCTAACCATAGCATGGCATACCATAAATATAGGATCATATTGGATAGTACAAAAGGACAATAGACTTCAGCAGCTCTACAACATGTGCTGAAAGTTGTGGTATCTCCACTACTCTTCAGCTCTGACACAGTTGCCTATGCTGAAGATCTTCAGCTAGTAGAGCTACATGCTAGAAAAATGTCTTGCAACAAATATAGTTTTAGCAGATAAACTTCAGTAGACAAAACTTGATTACACAGAATTCGACAAATGTTCTGTTTAATCTCTTAGACTGTTTGAATCAGATGCTTTGACTTGTCTTTTGTTATAGTTTCATCCTTCACATCCCAAAAAACTCCTCTAGGATGATGCTACCAAAACTTCATACACATTTTATTCCTTCGTTCTTTATGATTTGAACAATTTCAAGAACACTTCTATCTCCTGAAGGGTTCTGCTGTGGTAGATTTGCAAGATCCATTATGTTTAGTGGTGATAGAGTAAATAGTGTTGCTTCAGAGAATTCTCTATCACCAGCCTAGAGAAAGTCAATAAAAGCTGATGATCAAATGTATGGTGGCATTCACCTAGCCGTTAGATTACGTCTTATGTTTATTGTAATATACTAGTTTACTTTAATGTTTAGTCTTTTGTAAACTGAGTCCTGCAAAACTACGAGCGTAGTCAGACACGGGACAAGTGGCTTGACAATTTCGCATGTCCGCAAAATTGTAGTCTGTATATAATGTCGTTTTGGTTCATTCCAAATGTAACTCTTGGAACTTTTCATTGCAAATTATCTTATTATTAAGTTAATTTTGTGTTGATTATATGAGCTTATTTCATATATCTATCGAGCTTTATTTACATCTTATTTAGTATTGATAGTTGGACATAAATGGGTTTTACGTAGTTTTGTGCATAATTCAATCAATCCAAATTCATAAGTTATTAGATCTAGTGACAACTTGTGGATTTGATCAGATCTGAATTATCATATCCCGTTTGATCGATTATCTGGACCAACAATATGGTATCGGAGTCTTTGTGCTCTTGATTGTTTGGTATTTTTGCTTTTTATGATGGAATTTGATCGAGGAAAGTGAGGATTTGGTATTGGAAACATTGTAATCATCATATCTACAATCAGTTGTTTTTCAGTAGTTTTTATGTGGATTTTTGGCATTTTTACGTGAAAAATGGGGTTTACAGATTTGTAGAGAAACAGAACTGGAAATAATACTTGAAGTGTTATTTTACAATGAGGTGAACCCCTCTATTTATAGAGGGTGAAACCCTAATCTAAGGCTCATGGGCCTGAACTAACATACTGGGCCAAACTACATTATCTAACTTAATGGGCTAACTATATACATAACTAACAAGATTCAAATTGCGAAACTAGTGTTTGCATGCCGCAACTATGTGTTCATCGTGCGAAACTAGCCGATCGTTGATTTTGTGGTTGTCTGTGATTGTGTGCGACACTACTTGAACGAAACTTCTTTGTGTGCTTGATCTGGCGTGCGAAACTGCTGCAGAAAATACCTTGTGCTACCGAAACTATCATCTGCCTAAATCCTTAAACGAAAATTCAACCCTGCTTCAACTGTGCTTGCTTGCGAAACTAGTTGCCAAAAGTACTGCCGAACTGGTTGCCGAAACTAAGTTCTGGATCAAATTTAAAATCTTTCCGATGTCAATATCTTTTACCATAGCTAATTTAGAAGGCGGTTCTCCAAATAGACCACCTAAGCTGATAAATGATGATAATTTTGAGGATTGGAAGAGACGATTGAAGGCTTTTATTTATACACTGATCATAACCAATAGGATTCGATTGAAAATGGTTCACATGTGTTTGTCACTACTCAAGGGGATGCAACCGGAGATTTATACTGAAAGAGGCACAAAGTTGGGTTTGGTGAGCATAAAATCGCTAAGTCTCTATATGATGCATTATGTGAATTTTATGATGGGAATGATGAACTGGTTAAGGATAAAGGGGTGCAAGCTGAAAAGGAATTCAAATCTTTTGTTGGACACAAAAATGAGAAGCTTTCGGATTTAACCAATTGTTTTCTGACTGTGACTAGTAATTTGAAGAAATATGATGAACAGCTGACCAACAACGAGCAGGTGACGAAACTTCTAGACTCTCTTCCACCAGAATGGAGTCCACAAGTTGAAAGTTAAAGCAAGAAAGAGGACTTTTGGATTACAAACTCATGGATATAATCAACAAACTTGAAATCATTTGAACTGGACATCAAGATGAGAGAGTATAATCAATCCGAGTTCCCAACGCAGATTTACTCGCAAAACGTTTCTTTAATATCATCCGCTATAAACTCTTCGATGAACAACACTGCGTATTTTGGGTTAACTAGGATTGGTTTGTCTGATAATTCAAGTGGAAATGTTTCTTCTCCAAAAGCTTCAAATATCCATTTAATTCATTCAGAAACTATGGCATTGTTTGGTCTGTTTGCACATAGTCTAAAGTGTAACACCTATAAATATTTCGTATCCGAATTATTAAGATGTTCGACCTTGTAGTCATAAATAAACAGTTGATATGTATATATATATACACCTACAAATATTTCGTATCCGAATTATTAAGATGTTCGACCTTGTAGCCATAAATAAACAGTTGATATATATATATATATATATATATATATATATATATATATATATATATATACTCATATATATGACAATCATATTTAAAATATTGCCAAACGACTAAGAAACATGATTAGATGGCTATTAGAAATATGAAATGTTTAGAGAAACAATTATTATTATTATTATAGAAGACCGTCTTATAATAATAAAACTATATTATATTTGAACTTTCTCCGTTTTTAACGAAAGTTAGGTCGATGCGTAGAGAATGAAGAGATCATCCTAGCGGCAGTGGCGGAACCAGAAGTTTTATACTAAGGGGTCAAAACAAAAGTGTTTACATTTGACGTGTTTTGGTAGGGGAAAAAATCTCTTTACGCACTCGTCCTTGAATGTTAGGGCTGTTTGGAAAAATATGAATCATTAAGCGTTGAATGGTTAAGAGGTCTGAACCATTAAGAGGCTCTATTAATGGGAGAAATATTGAGGTAAAACTTCAGATGATGGTAAGTTGTTATATGCACAATTAATTTTTCTTTCAGCATCTATCTGTCTCTTAACCATTCGGTACTTAATTAAACCATTCAGAGACTCTTTTTTTATGAAACAAACGTTTTGAATGTTGAATGCTGAATAATAAAACACTGAACTGAACCATTAAAAAATAGAAACAAATATCCCCTTAGTTAAATAACTATTAATTGATTTATGTAAAATAAGATTCCTATAAAAGAATATGTATTTAGAATTATGTATACATATATAATAGGAAAAAGTAGTTATATAAAATAATAAATTTCAATTTGTTTAATACAAAAAAATAAGTAAACAAAACACGTATTAAATTCTTATACGGTAAATAAAATACAATACTCAAATAAATGTACACTAAAAACAAAATCAAATAATATAGAATAAAAAAAAGTAACATACTTATGCCCTGTTTGTTTTTGTCTCTTTTCTTTGAATAGAGAAAAACACGTATTAAAAGATGAATGTTAAGGTTATGAATGATTGTGAAGAAAATGTTGTGATTGGCAGGAAAGAGGAAAAAGCTGATGAAGTTACTGATGTTGAGCGAGAAGAA
Organism: Tagetes erecta; assembly: GCA_030867185.1. NCBI lineage: Eukaryota > Viridiplantae > Streptophyta > Magnoliopsida > Asterales > Asteraceae > Tagetes > Tagetes erecta. The sequence continues at coordinate 16,433,474 of CM061490.1, forward strand.
GAAAGGAAGCGTAACACAAGGGTTTGTAACTGTGAAAAGGCCCTTGCTGCTGAAAAGGTCATCATGGATCTTCTATATGAGGTAATTCAGGATATGTATTTGTCCGCTTGCAAAATCCGTTTATTTGGTGTGTATAAGGCTAACAGATTATTGTTAACAAACCAAAGCGAATTAACAACCATAAATAAGGAACTTAAAAGGAATGAAGTAAATTATGGAGGAATTTTAAACTAGTAAGCTTAAGACTAAACTTGACAAATGGACAATTTCTAGAATGAAACAAGAACTCTTTACTAAACAAATGGGAGCTAATTAAGTCGGGTGTGAGTACCGGTAAAACTCCATTTGTTTATCCTCCTCGTAGTAGTTTTTGCTATTCTCCTATGCCTAAACCTTATCCAACAAGTGATTTAATTGAAAAACATACTAACAGTTTGTTTGTAGGTTTAGAAGGAATCAACCTCAAGGAGGTTCATAAAGAGTATGATTATGAAGGAAGTAGTGGTCTTGGATGTTCTAGTTCTAGTGTTTATGTTTCAAAGAAGTTTGATTTAGACAGTAATTTTAATAGTCCAGGATCAAAGATCACATGTCCAAGTTTGCTGAAAAGTCATGTGATGGGTACATTTTTAGATACTTCTCTCTATCTAGAGCCTATACATTATAAAACATCAATGACAATACTACTGAAGAATCTAACCATGTTGAGTTTAACGAATCCACACCAAATAGCATTGGCACAACCCATACTTGGATGTATGATCTTTCTAGTTTCACAAATGCTTTTAACCATTTGCTTGAAAGTGTTTCATAGGATTCAACTGGCAATCCAACAAGAAATGCAGTTAATCAACATTCAAAAGATGAATCAAGAGCTCCAGCATATCCATTTCAAGAAAACATCAATCATGCCCCAAATTATCAAGACCTATTTGCTGATGATTCAGATATGCTGAACAAGCTGAACATGAAGTTCAACATTATTTAATTACATCTGCTGAAGGAGAAGAACTTTCAACATGTACCTCATTTGCTACTAAAATTGACACCAACTTCTCAAATCTGGACTTGAATCAACAATTGAAAGTAATCCTAAGATTAAGAATCAGCATAACTCATTCAGCAAAGAATTTCATTGGTGATGTTGAAGGGGGTGTGAAGACGAAGAGTAAAGCAAATAAGTCAAACATTTGTTTGTACTCATGCTTCTTGTCTCAAATGGGACCAAGATAGGTAGATGAAGCCTGAGTAAGAATAGTAGGGTTAGAGCAATGTAGGAAGAACTAGTCAGTTTCAAAGGCAACAAGTGTGGAAATTGTGTCCACTTACAAGAGGAAGACTACAGTTGAAACCAAATGGGTTTTTAAGCACAAGAAATATGATAGAGGTATCGTGATAAGAAACCAGGCAACACTTGTGGTATGGGGTATACACAAAGATTGAATTTGATTATGCATTTGCTCTTATGGCAATATTGGAGGCCATTAGGACTTTCATGGCACTTGCATCATTTGAAGTTTCAGATGGACGTCAAAAGTGTCTTTTTGTATGGAGATTGATGAAAAAGTCTATATGTTCCAACGACCTAGGTTTTAAGATCCAAAGTTTCTACACTATGTGTGCAAACTTTAAAGCCCTCTAGGGCTTATATCAAGCACCCAAGAAGTGGTATGAAACCCTTTCAAGTTTGTTGACCACAAATGGCTACAAGAGGAAAAGCTAACAAGACTCTCTTCATCAAGAATGTGGAAAACGATATCATGTTGGTAAAAGTGTATGTGTGTGGATGATATTATCTTTAGGTCAACAAATGAAAAATTATGCAAAAGAGATTGAGAAGCTCATGAAGTCTAGATTTGAGATGAGTTGAATGAATAAAGCTTAATTACTAATCAATACAAAAACCACCAATATAAAATCCCTCAAAAATAAAATTAAAAACAAATACTATATATATAAATAAAAAGTTAATCACCATGATAACCTTTACGACAGTGTAAACAAAATCTAAAACTGTGAGGAAGTTTTCTTTCTCCTTTCAACTGTAGAAAAATCCTTCTTGAAAAATAAAATTACACCAATACACATTGCTCTTTTAAAAATTTAAAACTAAACTTACGATTAAATACCTTGGCGACTTTCATCGACAAGAGCCAATGTCAACATTTCTGTGCAGAACTGATCATCCGGATTAATCCACAATGCCTGCTCATACAAAACCAGTTAGTTGCAAACTTGCACTTGTAAAAACTGAATATATAAACAAACTTATACAAATATACAATTATGATGATTTTAACTGATCAAACTTGACCAAATTACCTTGTGATAGTATGTAACTGCATCAGTGTAATTATCCTGTTAAAAAACCAATAAACAAAATGAATCATCATGCTATTGCATTTTGGTTTCCAAACTGGTAATTTCATTACAGCTAGGGCAGATTCAGCCTGACCCACAAACATTTACTTAATCTTTCTTTTATATACTAGACATCAAGCTTTACATATGATTACAAAACTATATGTTATGAGAATGATATAAACTTTAAAGGTTTATCAAATACACACTAAAGTTGATATTATCATGTATACCCTTACCAGATTATAAATATAATTTAGATCCGATGGTTAATTGAGAAAAATTAAAGCTCTAAGCTAAGAAGGCAGTGTTCACTATACCCTTAATCTTCTCCCGTCTAAAAGTTTCTTATTCACCCCTTCTGTTCACATGTCAAAATGATATAAGAACATACGTAAATAAGACTACTTCCATTCGCAAACTAGATTCTCTTTAAAAAATAAAAATAAAAAAATACTTCCAGGATCTGCTGGTTCCATGTTCCAACAATCTATATTGGCATGAAATTTAGATCCAAAAGTTGACATGTGTCCATTTTGTTCCTATTTTCTTTTCTTGTTTTATATTTCATCCTAATTAGTTTTAACTACAATCTTGTTTTTTACTAATAGCTTCTAATAATTAACATTTAAAAAATCTATTAACACTGTCTTGATCAGTTTTTTCTTATGAACGTACCCATATAAATTTTATTAAAAACAGAGTTCATTAAAAAAATGTATTTTTTAAATATAAAGTATTATAATCTAAAAAATCTAACATTTTATGACCAATAGAGAACAACTTCACAAATCACAATAGAGTTGTTAATGTGAGACTGAGCACATATGACAAAATTTCGTGTGATGAATATTATGTAGTTTGTAATATATGTAAGTGTATTTTTATATTTTATGCTACAACTGTAATTTGGTATATCTATTTAAATACATATTTTAAATGAATATAAATATTATTTATATTTTTTTAAACATTTTCAATTTAATTTAATTATTATTTTAAAATAAAATAGTTATTTTTTAAATTTCTAATTAATTTTTATAAAACCCAAATCAGAAATAATTTATTTTTATTTAATAAAAAATAGTGAGGTTGAGTTGTTAATGTGAGTGAAAAGTTGGGTTAGGTTAGGTTGTGTGATGAAAGAGAGAAAGTAGTTTTTTATATTAAAAGGTTGTGAATGACTGAATGGGGATTGTCTAAATAAGTTCAAAACAAGCAACACATCTTCGAGAAAAATCAAAAAAATTTAAAAAAAACGTCATTTGTCGAGCAGCAACTGTTTAGTAGAATAAAAACGTCAAACAAATGTCTGGTTGACTTTATAGATCAACCAGCATTACTCACTATAGTTCTTCAATTATCATTTCCTTGGGTATGTAAATAGCTAATAGGCACATTGGCTTCAAACACAGCCAGATTCAAAATGTTAGAACGATTTGTTTGATTTTAATTTGAATAATGCAAAATGCCAAAATCAAATCTATCATACCTACTCATTATGACATATTACCTAAAACCATTGCTTTACATAGCATACTATCTTACACAAAAGCAATTGTTTTAAACCACATCCTACCAGTTACCTGTTCTGAGACGTTCAGTAAAGCAAATGTTCTAATCAACATAGCTTTAATGCCGGAGCAGAATGGGGGCTTAAGTCTATCAATCATGGGAAGAAAAAAAACGGGAGTAATTTTCAGTATTTAGAGGAAGTGGAATAAGGGTATTGTTGGATGTGGAGGCTTTGCTAAGCACAGCCAGACCTAACCCTAAACCAAATTAAAAAAAAACCAGATTAATTTCCCTGTTAACCCTAACTAATGCATCATAAGCAGATGGGTAGGCCTTTGTAATTTCCTGAGCACCTGTAAAATAAATCATAGTTGCAGAAAAGTTGACAAGGCCAGACTAGACCGAACCACTCTAAATCCGAGTGTTACGTTTACGTTTGTGTTCGTGTGTGTTTGATACCCTTACAGGTGTGAATGTATGATGGTCAATAATTCCTTACATGATAGCATTAAGAGTTTTATACATGATAAGACTAGTCATTTAGATATATGATATAATTTAAATTTTCAGAAGGGATGAAGGGTACAAATGATAGATACTAAGTTAGTTGGGTAAATAGGATATTTCAGATGGCTTTCCACCCGTTTGACTCGCATAACCCATTGGGGTAGTTTAGCTTTTAAGTTAAGGGAGTGTTTGGTAGCCTCTTAATTGTCATTCAAAGGCTTACCTCCTCTTAGTGGTTCAAAACCTCTGAACAGGTAAGTGATAAAATAATGCAAAATGGTTGAGAGGTGGCCTCAATATGGTACAACCTCACCATTCATCATATTTTTCATACTTACCGTTTAATAGACTTTTAAACCATTAAAAGGTAGCATCTTACTGGTTATTCAAAGGTTACCGAACAGCCCATTGTCTTCTAGTTAAACCAAAGTGACCCTTTAGTGCATAACCCAAATCAACCCATATGTATAACAATAAGTTGAGATTGCCACATGTAGCCTCAATGTAAAAGGCAATGTTACCTGCATGTGATATGTGTACGCTAAACCCGCATATGTGCTTAAGCTTCTTGTTGATAGAGCAAGCGCCTTTTCATAATATGTGATTGCTTCACTGTACCTTCTGATGTATAGTTGTCCAATATTTAGAAAAAAGTGTTCGAAAAGTCAAAACCATTAGATCCTAAGTTTAGGCGGAAAAAGAAGACATACTTCAATTTCCGTAAGGCATGAGCAAGATTAACCACAGTTGATTCCCACATCTCACTTAACGGTGATGGTATGTGGACCAAAGTCTTTTCAAACCACCATACGGCTTTATTATACCTAAAATATTTCACATTTATTTTTATGAAAAATAAAATAGCGGAATTACAGTTTCAATAAAAGAATAAAGCAACGAAACTCACTCTTTCATGTTATACGCCACAACTCCAAGTTCATTGTATACAAGTGGATCCGAAGGGCATATAGCCTTCGCCTGCATGAAAAACTGCAAGGGATACCAAATAAGAAATTAATTAGGTTCACCGTCATCGAATTTCGAGGCTTAGTATTTACATTTACATATTGGCATGAATTTGACACCCCTCAAAGCATAGTCGTTAGATGTCAATATCATCATTAAGAACCTGATCAGCAAGTTTGAAGCTGTGAGTACGCATGTACTCCATCCCAATATACAGAGCAGGTAAGTGACACCTGACACAAATAGAAACATGAAGGTTTTGTCTTATTAGAATGTACATGCTTTACATGTTATGAAGTGACTCAAGACTGCAAATGCACAATCTAGAATTTAGGTTTTCACTATACACTTATGGAACGGTTCCTTCAAGACATGAGAGGCAAAGAATTGACACATTGAGGCTTATAATAAATATAAGGATGTTCCCAGCATCCAGGGATTAATTGTTAACAAGAAGTGCGCAAATAACTGTGAAAAAAAAGCATCGAAAGCAAGATGAGTGTTTCACGGGGAGTAAAAAATCAAATAAACTAGCATTACCCCGGAAATAAACGAGCAGCCGTACGATAACCTGACATAGCTTGGTCACCTTCTTCTTTGGCTGCATAAGCATTGCCAAACCCTATCCAACCAGGAGCAAATGTTCCATCTAAGCTAGTGGCTTTGCTGTTAAATAAAAAGATAGCATGTGTTAGTAATCTAACAAGTTCGTTAAATAATATAACAGATAATCTGATAACAGAGGTATATTACCTGAAATAACGACGTGACTGGTCATACTTCTTAATACAATAGTAGTAGCAACCAACAGCAAACCATGATATCGCCCTTAGAAAATACATATGATAAAATTAAAGGCATTTATTAATGAAATAAAAAATTGTAAACTTTTATAAAGTAGAGCATAAAAGAGAAAATTCAGCATATTAACATTCTCTCACTTTTGAGGATAGTCCTTGACTAAGTTGCAAGACATAAGATAAAGCTCATTTGAGTGTCCAAGTTCCATAGCTGCTGCTATATGAACCATGGTACTTTTAAGATGGAATGGATCCTTCTCAAGCAATCTGAATATTAAAGAACAGTTCTATAAAAATATCAAGACAATTAATTAGATCTTCTCGGTCAGATGGTGAACAACTTACATTGAAGTCAATTCAAAGCATTTCTGATATTCACCGCATTGATGATAGTATTCAGCTTTGCAAGCCAATAGATCTGTGTTGTTTTTCAGTGTACAAATCATAGAGTCATTTGATGGTTTTGTGCTAATATCTTCATTCTCGAGTTTGTTAAACTTCTCTTCTACAACAGTTGCTTTCTCGTACTAACCAGAATAAAAACACAAGTAACTGAGTAAAATTGGCAAAAAAAGAGGTCACTAGGATATCACACAAACACAAGTGGTCTGAATATACAGGTACCTTTTTTATTAAACATGAATAAAAAGAAGAAAGCCAGCCATCTTCTTGAGCAAACTGCAGAGATGAAATAAGACTTTTCTCTGAAATAAAATAACAAATTAAACGATGACAATGTGATCTCTGTTATATCAACAACTACCCAAGAAAAACCATATAGGTAGATGTTTATGCAAACTCTTATCTCAGCATATACAACAAAAACTTAAAAGAAAAAAAAATCATCAAGATAGGTAATCTAATACTGAGTACCTTCTTCGCATGTCAACATGTGATTCTCAATAAGACATTCCAGGGCCTTAAACAAAAAAAGATGCACAAAGAAACAAAATATTACAAAACAGTGATGATAAATTATCAAAACAGAAGATGATGATGAGCAGGAGAAAACAATTACACATGGTTGCAATTGCACATGATTGTGTGTACCTCATAGCATAAAGGATCAGCTCTAATAGCAGCCGTGTACCTAAAAAACATAAATAGAGTGGGATATTCTAGATGAGAATGTTACACACACCAAGAAGATAGAGGGCACGTGGATAAACAAGATGTTAGTACATCAATTTTTTATTTTTACCATTTTTCAACATTATGTCTTTATGTAAGATGCAAAATCTAATCATTAGAGGCTCAAATACGATGTACCATTACAAACTTAAAAAACACAATCTTATGATCATAGAATGTGGAACTAATAAAAGGAAGCAAATGCCAAATTGTATGGGCTTTTAAACATTGTATTCTCGTGAAGTGAATCACGCATTTCTAACTAAATCCATGTCAAATAAGAATTATGATATTTAGTATTAAACATGCATCCACGTTGCAAAATATATTGAAAACCAACCACTTTCGCGCTTGAGAACGATTTTCCAAAGCTTCATATGCTTTGCCTCTAAGAAAACATATTGCTGACGATATCTGTAATAGTATAAGATGTATTAGCTACCAGCATATGAATATATCAATATTATTTTGTGAGCAAGAAAAGATGACTGGAAGAAAAAGAAAACAGTAGAAGATAGACTTCGGATGTCATTTTTTGTTAATATGATATCATACAAAAAGAGTGCAACAAACTTATGCCGATATGGAGTTATTTTTAAAAAAAATCAAACTACTGCCACAAGCATAATTTTGAACAATCGTCCCTGGATTGAACCTCCTTACCTCTCTAATAAAAACAATACTACGTATATGTATCGCTCATCATCTACCAAACCGAACAACACAGAAAGATACAAGCTTAATAATAGAATAAACGGCAAAAGAATAACTCACATTAATTTCACGATCTTCGGTGTCTTTATCCAAGTACATGACATCCGAATCCTTGGTGTCCCTAAAATTCCCATGTTCATCCTCACTACCTTCTCCAAGCATTTGCAAACACTGATCCCACTCCTTTAGTTCTTCCTAAGCAGATAAATTAAAAACAACCATTAACAACCAGTCAATAACAGATACACCAACATACATAACAAATTTGCAACATAACAACTCACATATTCGGTTTTATGTCCGGAAACAACAAACAAAATGAAATTTATATAAACTCAAATAAGATACACGAAAATTAAGTTAGAACAAACGGCAGGCAGTATATTAAGTGCAAAAGAATGAAATTAGGGCAGAAGATGAGACTGACGAGACATTTGGCAGCGAGATAACGAAAGCGGAGATCACGGAGAATAATCTGAGATGCATTGAGAAGGTGAAAAGCACGGCGGTAATGGCGACCGAGAAATAGAGCTTGTGCTTGCATGTAAATATCGGCTGGATCGGAAGTGAAGGCTGCAACTTTATCGGCGAAAAAGATCGCCGACGAGTATAGATGCTTGCTAACGCAATCTCTAACAACTCCTCTCAGTTTCTCAATTTCTTCTTCCATCATCTTCTTCTTCGATTTGCTAAAAATTTGAAAATGTTGAGGGGAGGGTTTGTGGAGTATAAAAGAGCGGGAGGTGAATTTGAGGTACCGGAGCTTTACAGGTTTTGCCCTTTTCAATGGCGGATGTTTATTTTAAGAAGATTTTTGTTTCGGTGTTGTTTGGTAAAATCTGAATTATTTGGGGCTGTTTGGCAAAATCTGAATCATTAAATGCTGAATAGTTAAGAGGTCTGAATCATTAACAGACTCTATTAATAGGAGAGATATTGAGGTAGAACTTTAGCTGATAGTAAAATGGTAAGTTTTGTATATGCTCCATTTAGTTTCATTCAGCATCTTTCAATCTTTTAACCATTCAGCACTTAACAAAACCATTCAAAGGCTCTTTTTTTATGAAACAAACGCTCTGAATGCTGAATCTGAATAATTAAGCACTAAACTGAAGCATTAAGAGGTGAAAAAAGCAGCCCTAAGTGCTGAATGGTTAAGAGGTCTGAACCATTAAGAGGTTTTATCAATGCGAGGGATGTTGGGGTAGAACTTCAGATGATGATAAATTTGGTATATGTTTCATTTAGTTCCATTCAGCATCTCTATATCTCTTAACCACTCAGCACTTAACTGAACCATTCGATTGCTTTTTTTTATGAAACAAACACCTTGAATGTTGAATCTGAATGATTAAGCACTTAACTGAACCATTAAGAGGTGAAACAAGCAGCCTTTTAGTCTAGTGTTAATGGGTTAAGGAAGAGAGATGGTGAATGAAATTTAATGAAACATATATCAACTTTAAACTGTGTTTCCGAGTTTATTTAAGGAGATAAGAGAAGACAAGTGGAAGAAAAGAAAAAAATAGTTGTGTTCCAGAGATTTTTTAAAGGAATGAAATGGAAGGACAGTAAAAAAGTTATGTTCCCGAGTTTACTTAAAAGGAAAGAGAAGAGAAAAAGAAAGAAAATGAAGGCTAAAATAAATCTTTTCAAATCGGAAAAAAGTAGAGAGAATGAAAGATAAGGGAAATGAATTTTTTTTAAAAGAACATAAATGAAAAGAAAGGAAATAAAGTTGTTTTTCTCTTGTTAAGTAAACTCGGGAACAGAGCATAATTTCATATGTACTTTACCTAGGTTCGGTCCTACCAAGCGACAAAATTTGTTGGGTTCTGTGCGAGTAAAAATCTGGGCTCTACGCTATGTTTCCGAGTTCACTTAACGAGGGAAAGGAAAGGAAAAAAAATCTTTTCTTTTCTCTTCTCTTCTTTTCTTCTCCTCTCTTTTTTTCCTTTCTCTTCTTTCCTTTTCCTTCCATTTTGGAAGGAAACACTTTCCTTCCTTTTTTCTTCATTTTTCCCTTCATTTTCTTCCATTTCCTTTTCTTTCTTCCCTTTAATAAAACTCAGAAACACAATTTTATTTTTCCTTCCTTTTGTTTCTTTTCTTTTCTCTCCTTTAACTATACTCGGGAACACAACGCTAATGTCTAAGCTAACAACATGTTACACAATGATGATGAATTGATGAAATACTTAAACCCGTCCACTCTCATCCCAAAAAAGCTAAACATGCTAACCCTAAACCTAAAAGTTAAACCCAAAAATCTAAAATTTTAACACAGGAAACCTAAATACAAGAACTAAAGCCAAAAAATCAAATCGAAAACCAAATAGAAAAAACTATATCCAAAAGTCAAGCCTAAAAATTTATATTGTTTGAACATGTTTTGATCAAATACGCGTTTCACAATTAAAATACTTTCGTTTGTTATCGAATTAATTTATAAATCTATAAGATATATTTTATAATAATGAGTTAGATGATTACTCGTTAAAACGTATTGGGCCTTTAACGAAAGCTAAGCCTAAAAAATTGTATTGTTTGAACATGTTTTGATCAAATAAGTGTTTCATATTTAAATGATTTCGTTTGTTATTGAGTTAATTTATTTGAAGCCTTATAAATCTATAAGATATATTTTATAATAATGACTGTGATGATTACTCGTTAAAACGTATTGAGACTTTAATGAGACTGGTTCGTCATGTTGGGCCTTACTAGGCCTTTGAGTCCGTTTACTAGCAATCAAACTCACTTGAGTCTTTAACTCGGATTGTGCGATAACTAACACAAACTAACATTCAAATGTAAGTTAAGATTAAAGTAACAAAAATAACAAAGTTTTATTAACGGACTTAGTTTGAAATTACCGAGCGTCACACTAAAACTAACCGTAAAATTAGGGCTGACAATTTCTGACACAGACACGATAACACGACACGAAATGACACGGAATTAACAGGTTTCGTGTTTGACCTTAACAGGTGCCGTGTCATTAACAGGTTAACACGATAAAGACACGTTAATTATCGTGTCTTAACAGGTTAAAGATCTGTTAACACGATAGGTCAACTGTTAATATTTATTTATATGAAATGTTAGTGGAGAATGGAGGTGGAGATGGACTTTAATAGACTTTTAATCTTTTTTTCATATTCGTTTATCAAGTATTATTATGGTTAAATACTATTTTTATGTAATTTTGTTGTTTTGTGTGTTAAGAATTATCATATTAAGTCATATTTATTATTTAAGACTTATGAATTTTTTTGAAAATTTTAATTTTGTTAAAAATGAGTTTTTATCGTGTCATATCGTGTAACCTGCTTTTTATCGTGTTCGTGTTTGGAAAAAATGACACGATAAGTTATCGTGTCGTGTTCGTGTTTGACCTTATCGTGTTCGTGTCTTATCGTGTTTGTGTCTTATCGTGTCGTGTCTGACACGATATGCCAGCCCTACTTAAAATGTTAAATCCTAAAAAAGAAATTAAATAAAAGAAATACTTGAATCCAAACAATATAAAAGAATATATTTCCTTATGAGTGTGTTACACAGTGATGTATAGAACTCAGTATAGAACTTAGGGTCTGGTTTCTCAGAGGGCCTGAAATTTTCAAAAGAAGTTACAATTATTATAGTTAAATATGTATAATTAGATATGTATAACTAACTATTTCTAAATGATGTTATAGCCCAAAATAGTTAGTTTATATAAAATCCCAATTTAAACCGATTCAAAAACCCATTATCTCAATTACCCAATAATAAAAAAAAGGTTTTTAGTGTTTTACATATCAAAATTGGGATTGTAGTTGCTGGATTCTGTATTGGCAATCAAGTGGGATTTCCAAAAATCAAGCACATCCAAAAGTATCTCTCCAAGAGCCGACTGATCAGGACCACGTCACTCCAAGTAATATTATTAATTCTCTTTATGCTTCAACAATTTGATGTAACTCGCTTTTTTTTCCTAATACTTTAACTGCATATAGAGTGTTGTTAACTATTCCGGTAATGTGGCATCAATAGAAATAGTTTTCAAAACTGAAGGTGCTAAAAGTCCTACTTATGATTTGCAATGACACAAGAAAGACTTAACTAGCTGGCTACAGTTAATATTGAAAATGATATATTAAAGAGTATGAACTATAAAGACTTAATTAGGAACTACACCTCCAAAAACACTAAGAGAGTTGTCATGTTCACTTAAGTAAACTATAACATTTTACTAAAATATTTTTTCTATATTTATTGTTATAACAATTATCATCGTATTATATATTTTTGCCAATTATCGTCATTTTGTTACGAGTTATTAATGCTAACAGCCCAGAATATTTCCGAGTTATGCCTAAAGTAAGTTTGCAAAGTCGATTTTAATATGTTTTAACATGCCCTTCTTTATATTTAGGCATAAGATACTTAAAATAACAAACAAATCAACCCACAAACTCAAAAGATTACCATAGTAGGGATCCGAGTGAGCCTTCCTGAGAAGGATGTCAGCCGTACATACTGATTTTGACTCTACAAGCCTAACTCATTCAAGAACACCATCAAGGAGGAAATCCACCACTTGAGAAACCCATTTGAGTCGGGACTTAAACATGAAACCTATAAAATTTCAAGCTCTTACCCATCACCTCATGCCATTAGACCAGAAGGTCAAATGCTTATTGACGTAAAACTAGTCTATAATCCTGTTTAGATAAAAACCCAAACTTGTAAATTGCATGTTATGTTGATGTGACGTCAGAAATTCATAGATAAACCAAGTATAGCCAGAACAATGACTTATTTGCGTCTCTTTCCCTCTGTCTCTATTCTTTCAAAGAACAAAGAAAGTGGCATGGCAAATTTATTAGAACAAGCATTTTCCAATGTGTCATCATGTATTAGAGGTGGTTATAGAGGTGGTTAAAGTTATCATAAAGAATAGATGTACTCATACAGTCTCTTGCAAATAGCTAACCTAATTTTTAACCACTTGAAACTTCATTGAACTTAAATACACAATCATAGAGTCTCCCACCAAGGAACTGGGCAACTTCTGGATGCTTGACCTAATTGCATGCAACCAACATTTGGTTAAACTAGTGTAAAATTAAGGATATGTAAAACACAAACTTGAGAGAATAAAGTGTTGCTGACCATTCCAATCTTGAGGGAATCACATTTAAATTGAGCATACAGGTTTGTCTCGATTCCACGACCCTGCCAACAAATTCAATATCAGAAAATAGTGAGATATTGATACAGGTGATCGTAGATTGTTAAAACCGACCAATCACCAAGCCAAAACACATAGGCTGGATCTTCCGGTTGAGATTCATATGCTACGCTCCACTGTTAAAACCGAATTTAACTGCACTGCTAAAAGTTTGTCTTGGAACTGGCCAAGTATAATTTTTTTTAGAATATGTGGTTACGTATATGGGGTGAGGATCATTACAGAACACCCTTTTATCGCGAGAAAAAAAAAAAAATTTCTGGCTCTTGATCAAGTTATTGACTATTCAAATATCACTAATTTACATATATGTAAATCAATTATTCCTTAATTTACAGGTATGTAAATCAAAGGTTCTGTAGTTTCGTAATTAAGTTTGTTCTATAAGGATCCTAATCCTACGTATATGTATGCTATTCACTAGCATCTAATCATATCAAACAATTTAATGAAAATTATCGAGTATAAAATAAAAAAAACTGGTTTGGCAACCGTGTAAGGACAATTTGGTCAGTATGCCAACCCAGCCTGTTTGGTTTGCCGTTTTCCGAGACGATAATTAGCCTACTTTTCGTCAAAATCGGCCGAACACAATCATGAAAAATTACACCCCCATACGTTAATCACAAAGTTGACTGCTTGCATATATAATATGTGACAAAGTGCTTTTGTGCACTTGTAACATTTATGGCCTTCTGTATATAGTTAGTTAATACTCACCATTCCTTCAAGCATTACCAGGTCAGCATCACTTGCCAGGTAAGAAAGCTCTTGAGACACGCTCGAGAGATCAATAACCTATCATAACATTTAACTAATCATACTCCACAATGACAAACACAGAAACACTCAACAAACTGAGGCACATGATCCCGTCTTACCGGTAAATCGTTACCAGAATTTGCAATCAAAAGATTTTGCGTATCAACACCCATGAGCCTTCCATTTTCATCCTTCAACTGGTAGAATTCATTAACATCAATATAAACCATGCAGCAATAGTACCCGCTTATGTAAAACAAAATGCAATGCCAATAAAATTACAGATCTAGTACCTTTGATATGATCTCTAGTAGCTCATGATAAGTTACATCGTTGATTGAGGGTAGGTCATTAGCTGCCAATACAACCTGTATCATATGATACCCTTGTGATACTGTATAACACCATCTACGCATTTTATGGTTTGTGTTTGGGAATGTTAACTTATGTAAATTTGCTTTTACTTAAAATGTAATTAACAGATTAATTTTCCTTGAATCTAGTAATGCAGAAATATATAAAATTTCACCTGATTCTAATTCCTATATTATCAAGTTTGAATCGGGCATTTTAACTTCGAACAATAAATATCTGTGCTCGCACACACATATAGAAGGGCGTTTATTTCAGAACAGAGAACATGTCGAGAACCGTTAGAACCACTTATTGCATATGTTCCTATTACATAGAATGTGATACACAAGACGGTTATGAAGCCGTCTTTGTTTCTCTCCTGATACTTCTGATTATCTTTTATGCCTTACGTACAAGTGCAGTATATGGTTCTCAGCTTATTATTAGTTCTTAAACGAACACACAAACACATAGATCTTACATAACAAAATATGCCAACAAGGTTAAACCGGGGCCATCTGAAAACACAATGGAAATGCAAAATAAAAAGGAAACTAGCATAAAATATTTCTATTCAACAAAATAGGAGTAGATCATGGTCTGAAAACAAGTTTGAAAAAAAAGAGCGGGTCTGGGATCAAAGAGAAGAGCACCTGGACAGAAGAATATTAGACTAGTTATGTATTTAAATGTAAATATCATAGTCTCCAAGGTATCTATGTGTAATAGCAGTCTCTATATATAAAGCCCCATGTAACCCTATTATACGCACAAACCAACATACAATTAAACAAGTTCAAATCTAGTCCCCCAAGTTCCATCTAAAGATTGGATATCATGTAACTAATTACCATCAGGTCCTGTGGAGACGTATTTCATTGATAATAGCTGATATTTTGGCCAGGATGCAGGTAGAAAAAGCTTGTTAGACATAAAAGGGCCAAGTATCCGCCAATCATTATGGATACTTAGGGTTCATGGCAGTATTCCAACTTTTTTAGCAGATAAAAGGATGTTCGGCTGAGATTTGAAAGCTCCATACAGAAAATGCAAGTGCAGTGCACAATAAATGACTATATCAGAGGTTTCTTATAATTCCGTGTTTGAAAGCTACAATACAGCAGGTACTGTAGTCCTTGCTTCGTTATTGGGCTATAAGCCTGTAACTAAAATAACACAAGGTTCGATGGTTGAGTAGAAATGAATTTCTGGACAGAGATCTTGAAACCAAAATAAGAACGAAATTCCATGTAGCTGCTTCCAAACATTAGAGATTGGTTGAAAAGTTCAGATCCCACTCTAATATCAAAAGGAACTTAATCCACCAAGATTAAAGGAAAAGAGAACGCTTTGCATCACCAAGATCAAAGATCTATAAAGAAAATAAAGACTTCAAAGGAAACAGACCTTGAACTCTTTCACATTCATGGATTATAAAACTAGAATCCACCAAATATATAGAGGTAATTTACAAGATGTCTTACCTGACAAAATAAACAAAAGCTGGCAATAATACCAAAAGTCAGCTTAAATTAAAAGAAGTCAAGCTTCTTTTAAATTCTAGGCTCCATTTACAGATCAAAATCATCAAATAACTCCCAAAACATATGATTTAAAATACTGATACAACCCAACAAAGTCAGATGATTTTATTTAATGAAAACAGTGTACAAAATGATGATAAACCCAATTCAAGATGGGGAATCTCCTAAAACTTGACAAAGCAAGATAGCCACATAAACAAGACAATGAATACTAGAACAAGAAATGAGTATTTAAACATAAATTAGAGTGGTTACTAATCCTAAACTTCAGCATTTGCATTCTACTCCTAGCATTCAGCCCCAACTAGTTCAGCCTCAAATCTTTCCTATTGATTGGAATCGAATCAAATACATATGGATGTACATGTGATCAACTTATTGAAAGCAGTCTTCGGAGCATGGTTAAATTGTTAGTTGCATTAATGATTACCTAACAAGTAACAACTCCACAAAATGTGGTATATCAAGTAGGGGTGTGACTTTCAGACATGAAAACACAACAAGAACCTAACAAAACCCACGGGTTCAGGTATAGTTTAAATAAGTTCAGGTCAGTTAGGGGGCTTAGCTAAACACGTCATGTTCAGGTCAACTTGTGGGGTTCATGGGTTACCTGTTAACAAGCTTAAATTTTTATTTTAATAAATTGTGTTATACATCATGGTTAGGTGTTTTATGCAAAAAATTATAAGTGAAGAGAGAAATCGATATCAAGTTTTATAATCTAAACATAACTATTGTATAGATCTTTATATTTTAGTTGTAAACACATAACTTGAGAGTAAAACAACGTGGCGTAGAACTCCTTTTCATACTTGCCGTCGCATTCAAGCTTAAAATTGAACTACTTTTTTCCTAAAAATATACGAAGACCTTATGGGAAAATTTAAGCCAAGCAAAACATCGCTCCTTAAGATAATATGTGATATGAGCAACAAGTATTGAGAAAGTTTTAATAAACCTTCAACAAAAAGAAGACAAAGCCATGACAACTTCTTACATTTGTGATGGAAGAGGAAGTACTCACGATTTACTTGCTTCAACAAAGATCCACATATATTCCTTCTTAAGGAACCACGTAACCAAAAAAAGAATTACAAGCATCACAAAATCACATTTCTCAAATTTCCCATGGTTTTTATGTCTTCTCAAACACACTTCTCAAATAATCAAAATGCTTTTCTTGGGATCTTGAGGATGCACCAAAGTATACAACAACAAATTGCACAATGGAAGGTCATATGACTTCATCATCACCCTCATGAAGTTGTTTAGAGCACTAGTAAAAACAAATCACATAAAAAACCATTCAAAGAGATTTCCACTGATTATAAAGGTTGTTTTTAGCTCATCTCCGTCCTTCATTCTAATGTGAGTACACCTGCTGCCAAGATCAACCTTAGAATGGGCTACCTATATTTGATTCCATCAACCCTCATTTAGTCTAGGAATGGGCTACCTATATTTGATAGTGATGTTGTTAATGGGCGCTACTATCAACTAACATACACAAGTAAAACATTCTCTTTAGGCACCAAAAGAGCCAAAAACATATCATCTCATTTGTGTGTCTTTTTGTAATTCTTAAATATCTTCACTAGGGAAAGATTCCCAAGCTGGATTGTTAGGAAGAACATCCCATATGCTCAATTATGTGTTGTAAGTTGCTATTTGAAGATAAATATCTTTTTCATATATTCTTTATGATCTTTTTCTTCCCTTCAAATGGCCTCTTGTGATTTATATTTACAAGGCATCTCTTTAACTAGAAATAAAAAAAAAAGCGGGAAATGTAAGGATATGTTTTTCTAGTACAGAAGTTTCAATCGCCAGTAAAGAAAACTTATTAGCATCCCTTGTTGCGACTTTTTGTGCCACTAAAGTAATGACAAGTAAATGAAGGATAAAACAAGTCAAGCTTCAGTGGGACTTCTTTTGTTAGAGTCCAGGCTTCATTTCTATGTCAAATAACTTCATGCATTTGCTTGTGAAGAGCTTGCTAAAAGCATATAGAAGATAGACATGCCCTATGCCAATCTTTGGGGCAAGGTAAATCCTTTGTTGTAACCAATATTACCTATTTAATTCACTCGTATTAAAAGGGAAATGGGAATCCAAACCCTGACATTCAAGGTTGTACAAGTGCGTACTCAAAATGACACAACTAACTGATAATCAATTAACAACTAAGAAACTATGATTGGTATGATTCGAGTGAACGATTACACTGACAAATCAAACAACTAACAAGAGAGGATGGGAAATCAGAGATTATAGATCCTCAGGTGGGAAGAAGAAAACAACACATTCATTAACAATATTTTCATAACCCTAACTCTCACGTTATCTTACCTTATATATGCTACCATCCAATTAACTAAAACCTCTCTTAACTATTAACTTTGAGTTGCTTTCAAATTCACCTTGTCCTCAAGGTGTATGTCTGAAATTCGTTGGACTCGGCTGGAATTAGCCTCCTAAGGTGCCTCATGGCAAGGAGAGTCATGGATGTAACGAACTATGTTTGGTAGCTTACGCCCATAAAGGGTCTCAAAGGAAGTTATTAACAGGACCAATTGCACGATTTCTTGTTGTTGGAAGGCAAGATACTAGAAGGACCGGCCTGATACCGAAGTCGGTGCGGGTAACCGTGTAAGGGAAAAGAGATCACCGTTCTGATCGGATCTGCTGCCTCTAGATGTTTCCATAGTTTTTAGAGTATGTAAAAGTGCCAGTCGAACATACGGTTGATAAGCTGCAAATTAGTCAACCTAAGGTTGTATATAAGTTCTCAACATTAACAACTGCATCAAACAAGAACCAACGTGTACCTATGCATCATGTCCCCATGGATTCAAACCACTTTGTTGTGTCCTAAGATGCTTAACATGCTGCAACCTGTTCTTGTTTGCAGCTTCCTTTGCCTTTTCGGTTCGATGACGTTTTGTCGTGCCAAACTTTTAAAGAAGGCGGGCTTGAGATGTGCAACTGTTGTGAACACCATGTGTGGCTTTAACTCATTTTGTAATAATAGCATCAATTTGTATTGACAGAGTATTGCCATTGATGTAGAGTCCATTTAATAAGATTCTGGTATCCTTGTTTGCTCATATTGTAGTGGTGTTAACCATGCGTAGGTAGCTTGTCGGTCAGACGGTCAGCAATAATGGCAAGATATGAAGGGAACAACTGGAATGAGATATCAAAAATAATATGAACCTGAGTAGTATGTTGAAGTTGGTGGCAAGAAGCAAATAAAGCATGAGAAAGTTCGCCACCGGCTTTTCCAAAGCCCATGCCGGCGTAGCACCAATGTTACTAAGATGCAAACTATTGATTTGCAGACAAAAGGAATTACAAAGGGGTCCTCAATATGTTTGGAAGCTGATAATCAATAAAAGCATGAAGCACCATGTGTGATGCCGTTAATACTTCTACACTAACCGTAAGAATGTTCTTAACCTCTAAGATTGATTGTTTTGACAAATTTAAGAGTGCCCTGGCGAATGTTGCAACTAAAGATATGAACTCTTCTTACTAACACAAGATGGTTGGCATGATGTTTCGACAAAGCTGGTAAAACATAAGTGCATATTACAAACCTGATAGCAATGAATAATTGCTTTGCACATGCCCCTTCTTCACAATTTTGGATGATGACGACATCTTTTGGGTTGTGCAAGACAAACAAATTCAACATTGATTGAAGTCGGTGTCAAAACAAAACTTTTCGCCATTGTCACTCGTGAACCATAATATCTTGACAACAAGTGCATTGAATGGAAGTAGAAAAAACTTTGTGGTTTAATCTAATTTAGCCTTCCACTTATGCCACATATACATTGGTACCTTATGTGCAGTGACCAAATAAAAACCATTAACAAGAAGTCTTTCCTCCATTTCTTTTAACTGTCAACACATGTACCAAAAACAGCAAAAGGAATTTCTCCATTCACATAATACTTCCCTTTTAAAATTACTCCCACATTCACAAATGAGTTACCAATTGACAAACTATACGCACAAAAATTATAAGATTTCATTGGTAAAGATATCCGACCTTGCACGCCTGTGTCGTCGTAGACATAGTACATGTCATAATAAAGTTTTTAATTTCATCACTAACCGATATATGAGTAAACGAACACACAACCCAAAGTACAAACAGAGCCTTAAACTGGTTCCATCCCATATCAGCCGCTAGGTTGCCACTAATTAACAGTAAAAACCATAAGACCATATGGAGTTCAAGCTTCATTTTCTCTCTGGAACCAACATAACTATTTGACAGAGTCAAAAACTAGGTACCAACTTCAATTCCAATAACCTTGCAAAAGCAATCAAGCTTACCTTGAGCATAGAACCAACAACACTGAAAGTTCTCCAAAATATCCAAATTGGTGCAAGCCTAGCAACATCCTTATAAAAAGGAAGTTGTTGAATAAAGAGTGGAGCAATAACCACATCCAAAAATACTCCGTGCCACTCAGCCGCACAAAACAAAGGGTAACCAGCATTGATGATAGTGAAACTAAAAAGTTGGTAACGTGCTAGACGAACAGTAGAAACACCGGAATAATATAGAAAGTAAAGGTTTGTAACTTTGTATATGGGTAAGGTGGTTTCGGATCCTTATCCAAATCAAACAACATAAGAGCAGATATATATAAGGGTCGGGTGGTTCTGGATTAGCATCCAAAAAGATCAACTTAGGAGGAATCACAAGCTCAACAACACGAAACCATGGGAACATCCAAATAACATAACCATCCATGGAAAAAACTAAAGAGGGTTGCAACTGAACACTATAAGCAAGTAAGCAGCTATGTAATCTTTAAAATCATAATCAAAAGGTAAATATAGGGGTGTTGCTAAAGCAAATCTCCAATTGAGGAAGTAAAAAAGTATGAGTCAAAGCGTTATTAGTTGTAGCAGGGGGTATTCAAATACTATGTTGTCAGTACCAAACCACTTTATATTCTTATGTGTGAGCATAGAAAAGTCCTCAACATAACAATCAGTGGTGGTTACCATATCATACTCGTTCAAATCATGTGCCTAGACTATATGTCTATATGTATGGCATACATATTGGATGCTAGGTTTAACACTCTAGCACAAATTCAAAATCTAATATATCCATTTAAGCAATCTTTAATCCAAGTGACTTATTAACAATAATCATTGATTCAGATTGGATTGCTAATACGTCTTCATCAATGACTTCATGGGCTTCAGTATCAAATTTATTGTCAATACCATCAGGCATTTCATCAAACACCTTGCGAGCAACATGAACAAACGGAATCGAAACAAAGTGAATCAGACCTGATGTAAATGAGGGAGTGACAATGGAATTGGAATCAAACCTGGAGTCAATCAAAGCTAGTTCCCGAATCGGATCAAGTGTAGCTTTAATTTGGTGAATTGAACATGCCTCAATGGTGATTGAATCGACAAAACTATCATGAAATTGAGTAAGCAATGCAATAGTGAAATCATTCCAAGTGAAATCTGAACTTCGATACCAAAAATTGAACCACAGAAGGGTTCATCATCATATGATTCAATGATAGGGAAAACCGCTTATCACCATATATGGTGTAATAGAGAATATATCGTTCAACTTGAGAGATCTAAGGGTGGATGTTCCTCCAAGAGTTTTCCCAAAGCCATCTATGCTAAGGAACAATGAAAGCACCAATGTTGTGTAGTCTACGCAAAATGACACAACTAACTTATAATCAATTAACAACTAAGAAACTGTGATTGGTAAGATTTGAGTGAACGATACCACTGAGAAATAAAACAAGATGAAGGGATGGGAAATCAGAGAATATAGATAAGGAGGTGGGAAGAAGATAACACATTCATCTACCTATTCTAATAATTAAGTATCACATACACCTGGCATCATCTAGACATGTCCACATAAGAAAAATCCTATGTGGCAAGCTCTCAATGAGTTTTTTAATAAAAACACGCGGATCTTTTCGGGTCAAAATATACCCGAATTCAAACCCTCACAATCAGCGTTTCTTTCTCTCCGAGTTCCCTCAAGAAAGCCCTAGCTAATTTCATTGCCGCTTTCACACGTCTAAAAATCCATCACGTTAGTCTTTTGATTTCTTGCTTCAATCCCTTGGACAACTTTTGTCGATTTGGTTTTCTTTCCATCTGTTCATGTACTGTATACTGTTCATTCCTTTTTGATTCACGCTTTCTTTCAATCTCTTACTACGTTTATGTTTCCTTTATTTGTTTATACCAATAAGTCTCTCAATTAAGGTTTTGCCCCTTCCCTTCAAGTTGATGTGTCTTTAAATCATGTTTAGGTACTTTGCAGATTCTATTAGAACCGGTTTCAATGACATTGGAATTATTGCAAGGTCAACTAGAACAGGGCATTGACTATATATTGTACGTGATCATATTGAGTTATTTGGTAAGCTATTAAACCCAAAATAGGTTTAGTTAATAATACTAAGGGGTTTATAAGAGTCTCCTTCACTATGGTCATCATGTTCACAGTAGGTGAGAAATTTTATCAAATAATTTTGTGATTTAAAAGTAGACTGCCTATTGCTAAAATGACCCTTACCCTTAAAGTTCATACCTTATTTTAAATCAATAATGAGTATTTTTATGAGGAATTTAAATATCAACTTATTTAATTAGCTGGTATGAAAAGAGTTTAAAAAGTGAACAAACTATACTCAATATATATGGTTTTTGGATTTTATGATTGGCAGTAAAGGTCTTCAGGGGTATACTCAATATATATCAATATATACATGGATGTCAAAAGTTTACCTCATAAAATCAAAAGCTAATGCTTTATAAGGTTTCAATATTAAGCAAAGTCTATCTCAACATATGGGGGGCTATATGGGGCTGAGTTTGTTGGTTGTAGTGATGCCAAACCTATTGTTGTCATGATTTAGTGCCAAGTACATTTTCCTTTGGCATTTTTGGATACAATGGCTTTATTGAATCATTGCACTTACAAGAAGGTATGTTTGCTAAAATGAAGTATTCATTAAACTCCTTCTATTTGCTAGGATCCTAACTTTTTTTTTGCTCATCTTAGTATTTTACTATAGGCTAGATTGCTCTTATTAGTGTTTCTGTGAAATGAACCTGAGGGTAATTGTGTCATAACAAATGATATGATGGGAGAAAATGTTTCCAAAGTTGCATTACCACAACCATCTAAGATAATTCCATCTACTCTTACAAGTGGTTAATACTTATCTTTTTATTTTTCTAGAATATAGGAAGCTATTATTCACACTTTTATATGTTGCAAGTATGGTTGTTTGTCACTTCGGAGTATTAACTAGGAGTAAAGCAAAGAATGTAGATATGGTTAGTCGGTCATGTGTATACAAAGTATTGGAACTTTATAAAAGATTGTTGTAGCTTCTCATTTTGCATTACTATATGTAACAATACGTAATTATAGTAATGACAAATTACTACAATTCTGTGAATTTTATTGTTATTATTTTCCAACCCGTGTATTACACGGGATCTAATCTAGTTTACAATATTTTCATAACCCTAACTCTCACTCTATCTTGCCTTATATATTTTACCATCAAATTAACTGATGGCCCTCTCTTTATTTTGTTAACTTTGGGATGCTTGACTAAGTCCAATTAATGTTCACAACAAGAAGCTAACCATAAGTGATTTCTTAACTTTAGATGCTTGACCGAGTCCAATTAATGTTCATAACAGCAAGCTAACCATATGTGATTATTTGTTAGGTGGTATAATTTGCCTTCAAACTCAAGTGGGTGGGGACAATTTTGTTTACATACAAGGGGGCTTAGTAGTCAACTTTAATAATTAATGTTAATAATTTCCTTTTAATTAGTTTACATGTTAATCAAGATTATTTGTTGGCTATGCTAACGTTTGCTCTTTTAATATAAGATGGTTTTAAGTTGTGGGGTGCAAGAACTTGAGTCTTACTATATGAGATCCCCAACTTCTAGAACTGTATAAACTATCTTGCCATTTTCTTTGTTTTCCATTTGATATTAATAAGTACTGAGCCTCATTTGTATCAATAGGATGAAATAAATAGTTAAAACCTTCATATATTGTTACGGAAGATGAATTTAAGAGAAGCGGGGGAAACCAGAAGAAAGAGAACCAAGACAAGAATGCTACTTTTATGTTCCTAACTAACGGGCACCTACATAAAACACACATCGTAAAGCGTGAACACACAAGTTCTAGAAGAAAGAGAACTAAGACAAGAATGCTACTTTTATGTTCCTAACCAAAGGATGCCTACATAAAACACACGTCGTAAAGCGTGAACACACAAGTTCTAGAAGGGAGGGGGGTTTCTTTGGTAATAACCATCCAAGAAAATTTTAGGTAATGAATAATACATAAACAATCTAGGTTCTAGAGCAGAAAAGTATTTAGTTTGACAGGCTAACCTTCATTCCACAACGGAGCAATTCCCTAGCAAAGGGCAATATACCCAAGATAATATCTGCACCAGAGTTATCAACAAATATGACAGCCTGTAATGATAAATATTCATAAAACAGTTAGTAAAACTGACATGCATAAAAATAACTATTAGAAGAACTAAATTGATGGGACAAATACCAGTGGAACTTGCCTTTTTCCAAGGTTTCTTGCCCCATTTTAAAATGAAAGCATCTAAATCATCAATGACCCAGGGTCGGGGAACAATATTTTGACAACTAGCCAAAAATGACATTCCGTCTTTAGAGAATAACTCTGCAAGCTTTAAGAATCATGAAAAGGTTACACCATAGATAGAAAGAAAACCTAAATCATTTACAACATGCAGCTAAGTTAGCGATTATTGGCTACAGTACACCAAATCCTTAATCCTTATCCTTAATACTAATAAAGGAGTAAATAATCTACCATTTGTAATTCAACTAGGTCATCCACCTAAACTTCACAAACTATGGAAAGTATGTATGTGCATAATAAATCATAATAATGTCATTTTCTTTTTTGTTTTGTTTCTTTCTGATTGATGAGAATTATAATTCTAATAGACTTTTAATATACGTAACTCCTTATACAAACATTAAAACAATTATTTTAATATGGTTTAAAACACCTTATTATTCTTCGATTCAATGCAAACCGTTCAAAAACACATCAATCAAATTTTAAAAATAAATTGAATATAGTCAAAATATCATATTATCCTAACCTAATATATAGAATAACATTTCTCAAGCTTCAAATAAGAGTTCCTTCAACCTACTTAATTACTTAAACATAACTAATATTTGCATTGATAAAAAATAGTGTAAAGATTGCATGATAGCATGTAACATATGCTATCAGTTTAATAATTCAGCTAAACTGTTTTAATAGAGATGACCAAATTTATGTCCACACAGAATGGAAGAAAGGTGGAATAAATGTAAGAGCATTTGTATACCTTTGCAGATCCCAGATCAAATATGTTCCCTGCAAATATCCCTCTGACCAAATTCTCCACTCGTTTTGGTTCTTCCTCAATAGCATCATTCAAATTGACAACATCCTTAAACAAAGAAATTGCTTTCGCATTTTCTTCATCCTGGTGCATCAAACCCAAAAATCAAACACCATTTCTAGGTTTGAGGTACTTGAATTATCAAAATTTAGCAAGATAAAATCACTCTTTCACAATGCAATGGCCTTAAGGAAGTAATATCATGGATTGAAGAACTTAGAGGAATTCTCTTCACAAGTATGCCCGCAAAATAGACATCAATAATAATGAAGCACAAAAAGGTCATGGATGAATGTTGCACAAGTAGTTAATTGTTTGCATGCATTGGACAACTAATGACCAGGAAAGGCGAACGACATATCCTCACCTTGACCTTCTTGAATATGTCTCTGAAACCAACCTCCCTAAGGATAAGCTCACGTATACGACAAAGAAGCTGCAATAATCACACACACCAAGGAAAACATCATGTCTACATAAAAGCATAACAATCTCATCAAATGCTATATAGAGAAGAAAGAACACATTTGCTTACAATGCAATCAGGTGGTCCACCATGGCTTTGAGGATCCTTCTTAAAATCCTCTAGTATTTCAGCATACCTTCACCAATAAAGTCAGATTAAGGGTATGAACTGGTATAGTAAATGGAACGGTTGGATATTTGCCAAGAGTATGTCAAAGATGCAATTTGAAGCCTTTAGTTCTTCATACTTGGCATTGCATCTTTTGTTGCGTTTTTTATATATATTTTTGTTTCTTTGTTTTGGTCTTTCTTGGTCCGGGGTGTGGACCAATATTATATTAGAAATAGTTGGTTTAGTTAGTTTCCATTTGTTAGGGGCTTAGGGCCTCTACATTTGGGTTGGTGAGCCTCCAGTTGATCAGAGTCGAAAACTTGACAACCAACCGTTTGTTTCCACATAACATATAACTATTTCAAAGAGCAAGCATCACAATTCAATACAATTCTATTATATCAAAACCTGAGTGACATGATTAACAGATTACAAACTTATCTTCAATCAGATTAGTCATGTTCAAAATGCATACAAAACAAAACCATTAATAAATAACTAAACAAAACATTAACAAATAAGTAAGTAACTAACTAACACACACCTTTGAGCAAATTTTTCAGCTTTAGCAGGAGCATCAGTGACTGTATCATCGCTTTCGGCCCTCTTCCTGTGACAATAAAAAGCCCTATGTGAACCTTACAAATAACAGAACAGAAGAGTGTTAGTTAGCAAAAAGAGATTGGTTACTTGAACGATGGGATGGAGTTGGCGAAGAGGTTGATCCATGAAAGCTCAATGGGAGTTGGTTTGTGGGGGTTGTCGGAGGGAAATCGGTAGGGGATGGTGCATGCCCTGTAATTGTTCTCGATCGGCGTTATTAACAGCGGAAACGCCACCATCTCTCCCGAGCTCTCCATCTCGATTCGATTATGCTCCAACCAAATCAATGTAAATGTAAATGTAAATGGTGGTGACCTTGTTTTTTTTATCGATCGGTTCTTCTTTCTCTATATTTTCTTTTAACAGCTTGAAGTAACTTAACAGAGTCAAACGCCGTTTGTTTCATCTTTTAATGGTTTAGTTTAATGTTTAATTATTTGACGTTTGTTTTTATAAAAAAAGAGTATTTTGATGATTCAGTTAAGTGCTGAATGACTAAGAGATAATGAGATGTTGAATGTAACTGAATGAAGCATGTACCAAATTTACCATAATTTGAAGTTTTACCCCAACATCTCTCCTATTAATAGAGCATCTCAATGGTTCAGACATATTAACCATTCAGCACTTAATGATTCAGATTTTGTCAAATAGTTCCTTACTCTAATAAGGAGCTAGTCCGGTTACGATAACTAGGGCTGGTAATTTCTGACACGGACACGATAGCACGACACGACATAGAATTAACAGGTTTCGTGTTTAACCTTAACAGGTGTCATGTCATTAATAGGTTAACACGATAAAGACACGTTAATTTCATGTCTTAACATGTTAAAGATCTGTTAACATTATATGTGACCTGTTAATCTATATCTATATATATTAATAAAAGAAGATTTTTGGTGCCACGTGTCATGCATTGAGACATGTTGTGGATAGTTTTTCCGTCCAAATTTTTCTATATTATTTTTTTGGTAAGAAATCGGCACTAAAAATATCCCGATTTGTATGGTTTGGGAACTATACAAAATTTTATTTGTAAATAAAAAAGAGAATCACGAGACAATATGATTTTAAATAGTTTTTTGTAAAATTATGAACAGGTTAGATTTTTACTCATCGTAGTAATTGCTTAAAGTTTTAATTATACATAGTTTTAATCATATGTTATAAAAAAATATTTTTATTAGCATATGAATCCACTAAAAATATATAATCTCATACATGCGTCTACAATATGTCTACAATATGTTTGTCGTTTGATCGTGTTTTTTATGCTCTATGGGTGTATACAAGTGTTAAAATAGGATATACCAGCTGGATTTTGAAAATTGGAGCTATAATGTTATATAAGCATGTTTAAAGTGTTTGAGAGAACTTGTATTTTCACACACGTGTGTGAAAACAAGACATTGTGTGAAATATATTAGACAAATACGGAAAACACACAAACGTAACCTCGAATGCCGCTTACAAGGAAGTTTTACTAATTTGCATTTTTATAAACTATTCAATATACTTTGCTTTTTTTTTTACTTTTGAAAACCAAACTTTATTTCTTACGTTGTTTGCTGTTTATAACATTTGTAACTGGTAACTTGAATGATAATACTATATGTGTATTTTTATAGTTACATGTTAACAACTCAATCCTTTTATTAGTTTAATATTTTAATGACCCACATGTGTAACACACGGGTAATAATCTAGTATTTATATAAAAGAAAGTTAGTAGAGAATGGAGGTGGAGATGAACTTTGATGGAGATGAGTAGAAAAATCAAAGACTCCTTGTACTTTGATGGACTTTTAATCTTTTTTGCATATTCGTTTATCAAGTATTATTATGATTAAATACTATTTATATGGACTTTTGTTGTTTTGTGGCTTAAAAATTATCATGTAAATCATATTTAATATTTAAGACTTATGATTTTTTTGAAAACTTTATTTTATTTAAAAAATGGGTTTTTATCGTGTTCGTGTTTAGAAAAAAATGACACGATAAGTTATCGTGTCGTGTTCGTGTTTGGCCATATCGTGTTCGTGTCTTATCGTGTCGTGTTTGACACGATAAGCCAGCCCTAACGATAACTATCAAGTTGAAGTTAAATAAAAGTTACGATTTGAATTTTAAAATGAAGGAACGTTTTTTTTTCGGGTTATTGGATTTAAACACCTCCAACTATTGGTCATTGGCAGTTTTCACCACCAAGTATCACTTTGGCCAATAGAACTCCCAACTAAACACTTTGGTGTGTCTGTATCACCAAAAGTTAACAAAATCACTAACGTCGTTATGTTTTACCGACGTGGCACAATGACGTGTCCTATCTCTCCTTACGTGACACGGTGATGGCGACCAATGATCAATAGTTGAAGGTGTTTAAATCCAATAACCCATTATTTATCTATATTTAACTAGAAATTGACCTGTGTCACGTGATGCGACGACCGTGTTTTAGTTGTTGCATATGTCGTGTCATATTTGTGACTTCGTTACATGCGTTACGTTATTGATTATCTCATGCACGTTCTGGTGTAGTATTATGTCTCGTACCTTGCAACGTAACGTCGTCGTAAAAAAAACTAAACAAAAGAATATACAAAGAAAAAAAAGTTTAAAAAGAAGAAGAAAACAAAAATATCCGGCCCTCCTGTAGATGTTCAATGCACATCACGACCACTTGATCCAATATGACACTGTTAACTGTGATTTTTTTTGTACAATATAATGGTATAAATGAATTACCCACCTTTATGGCGTTTATGGATTAAAGGTTGTCTTAGTTCTGCACAGTCATCAATTTTATTAAATAGGTCGCCTACTAGGAACTTCAATTGAAAAGAGGATCGAGACAGGGCAACCCCCTTTCTCGCTTTTTGTTCTTGCTGGTGATGGAAGCGTTCAATTACTTTGACGACGTTACGTTGCAAGGTACGAGACATTATACTACACCAGAACGTGCATGAGATAATCAATAACGTAACGCATGTAACGAAGTCACAAATATGACACGACATATGCACCAACTAAAACTCGGTCGTCGCATCATGTGACACGGGTCAATTCCTAGTTAAATATAGATAAATAATGTGTTATTGGATTTAAACACTCTCAACTATTGATCATTAGTCACCATCACCGTGCCACGTAAGGATAGATAGGACACATCACTGTGCCACGTCAGCAAAACATAATGGTGTTAGTGATTTGGTTAAGTTTTGGTGATACGGACACCAAAGTGTTTAGTTGGGAGTTCTATTGGCCAAAGTGATTTAGTTGAGAGTTTTCAAACGTCATTTTCAAGTGTGATTGCTGTTTGTTACCTCGAAACATTCATGTAGACTGATGTTTTTCTTTGGCTCAATTATAAACAAATTTGGGAACAAGAACACAGTGGACCGGGTCCGGCCTAATAATCACAAATGACCCGGTCTCAACGATTACTTTCAATGATTCATGCAGGTTTAGATTTTGTTAGGAGAATTCGTTGCATGCTTTTACTATTGCTTTCCACGTACGACGTACCGGGTATTTCCTTTTAACAAGTAGTGAGTGCGAAAGAAAATTTGTTTTTTTATGACTAGCTAAATTATTTTCCGCCATAATTATTGACATGGGTGAAATAAGTGGGAGAAAAAATAAAATGATATTAAAAAAGGTGTTTTTTTTCGGTTCTAAATCTCTAAGAACCATTTTTTAAGTGATACCATACTTGCATCACTAAGAGATCCTATACTTAGGACTCTTTTTTCTTTTGGTTTGATTACTTCTTCCCATTTAATCCACTTTATGTTTCTTACATTTGTATTTTCACTCCATAGGAATTTAAGCCTTACTTGTTCCACTTTCTTTCTCTAAGTTACATACCTTATGTTCTTAACAAAGATTGGAGCCCAAGTTAGTACAATAAAGTCCATGTTAAAGTAACTAGGATCGTTCCCTCATGGAATATTGACTATGATGTGACTTGCCGTGTGCATACAAGTTGGTGCAAGTAGAGAGTAGTTATAGGTGTATTGACTTGATATTCTCGGAGAAATTAAAACGAAAACTGTTATAGGGTTATTGTTGGATCGACTATATTTGTCACACCGTCAATTTTTCACAAACGGGGTATCCGTTAGGCGTGTGACAAACCAGGGTCCAAGTCATTAGTTACAACAAACGAAACTATATGAATTTGAAAACCAACGTATCTCATTAAACTAGAAAACCAAACGGAACGTCAATTGAAAGTCAAAACATTTTTGTAATGTAAATACATTAAAAACATGCGCCCAAAATGTAATAATACAATGTGCAATAAACAAATAGCATAGTTTGTAAACATGTTGATCCAATGATGCATGCCCTAATAGTGCTCGTGCTCCTAAATTACCTGAGAAAAACATAAAAAGTGTCAGCACAAAGGTTGGTGAGTTCAATGAGTTATAATTATCCAAAATTAAAAGAATTAGTTAACTGATAAAGTAGACTACTTAATGTCCGGTTGGTTTGCAAGACAAGTTACTTATTACTTTCGCATGTAGATGTCACATCCCGATTTCTGGGTCACGTCATGATGATTGGATTTTCACAAGTACGTAGCCGTTTTAAATATTACAGCGGAAGTCTTAAGGTCCAAATTTACATTTACATTTACATTTGCATTCTACGGTTACATACTAAATTTTATTCATGCCAACATAATTTCTTTGCTAAATAGCCAACCAATGTGTGACATCTGTCCTAAATCCGAAACCAAATGCCCGACTTGAACCCGAAGTCATCTATCTTTTATTGTATTCGTATCTAATTTATGAAAATCTAACGTTGCGTTATTATTAATATGAATAAATATGTCGGGTTTTTAGTTATTTTCTAGTCTTTAATAAAAACGACCGAATTATTATCTAACGTGTACTAATTAAATACTAAATACAATTATTAAATCTCAAAAATATATAAATTGTATTTTATAAAAGAGATTTTATAAAATTTGTTAAAGATAATTGCTTCTAAGTCTAAATATAACCTTCCAACGTTGAAACCGAAGCGAAGATATAAAAAACGTCAATTATATAAATGTTACGAGATAACACGGTTAAATTGGTTAGTTAAAATAAGTATTTAATTAACTTTGTGCCAAAACTGTCAAATTCCAAACTTGTATTAAAGTTTATAACCCAAATTAATAAACAACTTAAACTGAAAGGACCAATCATGTAAATAACTAACCCCCCCCCCCCCCCCGGACGCTGAAAAACCCGTAGTTCGGGTCACCCTATTAAAAACAAGTTTTAACCCAATTTAACCAAAACAAACCCATGTAAAATGATCCTCTACATGTTTCGAACTCGATACCACTCCTTAATTATCCTTTAATCCATCCAAATCATGTCCAGATTTAATTTCTAAAACCGTAACATAAACCCACTTAACTCAATCGGCCAAAAACGCATAAGTTCAATAAATTGAATCAACTAAAACGATGATTTCATAGTTTAGAATCCGTTGGTAACATTCAATTGAATTAAAATCGACGAATTAAACACCAATTACTCAAACTTTACTCGTAATCAAACTCCAACCCAATTGACTGCTTCCTGACCAAAATCAATCCAGTTCAATCGACATAGTCAATCTCCCAAACCTCCCTTCTGCAATCTCAATTTCATCAAAACCATCTGCAAGTCAGCAAGTAATCTTCATCTTCCTTGTTCTTGTTCATCATCGATTGATCACCTAAACATTGATATAATCTCCAATTGTATTAGGGCTTTTATTCGTGACATCTAAAGGATCGTTTCTGCAAGAGGAATTGAATTCTAAATACCTCTAACTACCATTTTGATTCTACACCCGTCGCTTTATTGCTCTTTGTCTTCATTGATCCAATTCGTTGTCAATCAAGTAAGTTGTTCTATATAAAATACTCATTATCATATGATGATCAAAAGCTCTCAATCAATATCTAGTTTCATTGTTTAATCCGACGTAATTTGTGAATTGGTATTCTAGGGTTTATATGAAATTGGGATTTTTATTGCAAATAGGTTAAAAATATGACACCCCACCCGGCGACGAAAACACCGGGTTTTCATAGAAATTGGATATCAATAGTAACAAAGCACATGACACATTTTTTTATTAAATTCTAATAATTGTCATAACATAAGTTTTGGAACATGAGTCTTAAATAGAAACGACAAAAGTAATAAAACCGAAACAGTAAATCAAATGAATAAAGTGCAATTTGAGTATATGAGTTATACTCCAATTTGCACTATGAGTACCTAAGTTTTAATTTTAGTCAATTGAGTATCTTAACTTTCTAATTTTCGCAATTTGAGTACCTAGAACTAACAAATGTTAATTAAATGTTAACTCATAGGGTTATTTTGGTCAGTTCCTATATAATGTTAGGGTTAAATTAATAATTTTATTTTTAAAAGTCTCACTAACAATAAACATGTAGAGCGACGCTTTTTAAACCCCTAAATCTATGTTCCATTGCTCGAACATCAGATAGAAGCTTTGAACAAAATCAGCTTCTATCTGATTTTCGAAGCGTGTGGAACGTATATTTTAGGGTTTAGAAAACTTCGTTCTATTTGTTTATTTTTAGTGAGACAATAAAAACTAAAATTGCTAATTTAACCCTAACAATATATAAGAAATGACAAGAATAGCCTTATGAGTTAACACTTAACTAGCATTTGTTAGTCCTAGGTACTCAAATTGCGAAAATGAGAAAGGTTAGGTACTCAATTGGCGAAAATTAAAACTTAGGTATTAATAATGCAAGTTGGAGTATAGCTCATGTATTCAAATTGCACTTTATTCAAATCAAATTGTCTTTATTATTTTAACTAGGTCCAATGCAATCCTATGTCTTCGTAAAAGCAACAAACTAACCAACGCCACCTGAAATATGTGAAAATAAAGTTAGCTATAAAAGCTAGTGAGTAAACCACAACTGATAAATAGTAATATAGAAAATCCGAGATCATCATAAATATGTTGTGCAATCTTACATGTATAGCTATTTCATATCATTCTCAACCATTGAAATTGTAATACAACTTGTAATCATTTCTCATGAACCAACTCATGTATTAATTAAAGATAACTCTTCAAGCAACCATCACTTAACCGTCTCGATATAATAGTTATCAATAGTTATTTTTGCAACTTAGGGACATGGCATAGCAACATAGTATAGAAACTTGTAACATAGTAACTTTAAACATTGAAATTGAATGGCCGGGTTTAAATCACCTATCGTTGTTGTACATGTAGGTGGGTTTGTCAAACCATTAGCGCAAACATTGTACCGGTGGGATTACCAAGTAACAATACTACTTTAAACTACCACATAAGATTGCATCATGCTGCAGACAAGACTAACACGTTTTATGATCTCTTTTTGAAACAAAAATGGAAAGAAAATTAGAAAACATTGCATTGTAATAGAACACATATTTCGGCCCCAAAACGTAAAAGTAAAAAGGGAAGTGAATTTACTCACCTTGAAACTCAGGTACGAAACAAATAGTAAATAGTTTAAAAAGAACCGAGGATCGTCCAAATATTAGAATCACCTAATTAAATGACAATCCTTACTTAGTAAAACACATTGTATAGAAAACTAGAATTGAAACAATAGGAGTCTAGGGAAATTGGAATTCTAAGGTTTCGAATTGGGATTTGGGGATTTCTCGTTAAACGTCTAAAAATATATAAATTCGTTTATTTATAATGATAGCAATAGTATTAATAATCACTTTGATAAATAATAGAAACTCTAATAATATATGTTTAACAACAATTATATAATGTCAAAAATATGTTATATTTATTAGAAATACTTTAAAATACTTAACACAGTTTTAAAGTATACAAAATCCATATAAAAGTATTATTTGAATAATTTATAAAACTTTGTATGTATTTAAAAAAATATTATAGATACTTTTATAGTATTTTTAAGGAATTAAAAGTATTTGTAATAATTAAATTTATAAAACTAAATTTATATAAATCATGATTTTTGATATTTTTTTATAAATTTTCAACATTTTGTAATATATGTTTTGTTGATATTAAATTAAAGATATATAGTAAAAGTGGTTAGTAGAAATGATTAAACAAAATAATACAAAAAGAGAAACCCCCTGAACTCAAACCTAGGGCCTCACAAACACAAACAACAACATTAACCAAACGCGCTATGAGCTCCTTTGATTAAGATTTCGAACATAAATTTTGTTAACTTGATTCAAACAAAACCTCAATTTCCCAACTCAAGAACAAACCCTAATTCCTAAATTAAATCCAATTGAAACAATGAAACTTGGAATTGATTGAGGGCCAATGATCTACACATCATAACAAGAATTTTAATATATAAATATAACCAGATTGAAGACGAATTGGATTAGAGAGGATGAAGAACAAGCGCGACTGCTTAAGGATTCAAGTTGATCGATTGAAACAACTACAATAAAATTAAACTTCCAGACTCCTTCTTGAGAAGATGATGGATGATCTCGCGTGATCAATTTCAGAAAATATGCACGATAGGATGGTGAATTGGTTTTGTTTAGATTTGGGTTTTTAGATGATCAAATCGATTCATTTAGAGAAATTTGTAGGAATTAAGTTACTGGTACAACATAGAAACAATGAGAAACGATTTTGTTCAAAGATTTGATTGAATGGTACGTTAGAACGACGATTGGTTAATTGGGTTTATGGGAGACGGTTTTGAATCATAAAATCGAGTTATTAATTGACCATTTGATAACTAAATGAGAGTTGTAGGTTCGGTATTAATAGAGAAAGATTTTACCATTGTTTAATTAAGTTAAAAGTGGCTTAAAAGCGGTTTTAAACACTCGCCAGAGTTGTGAGTTTTGGCCGGAAAAGATGCCGGCGGCCTTTGGCCAGAAATACGGTGGAAAGACACTGCTGGGTTTTAATTTAAGTTTATAGATTTAGCCCCTAAGGTTTCAGTTATTATTTTTAAGATAGTATAAGTTTTAATAGAAGTTTAAGAATTGATAGTTTTGGCCCCAAGTTAAATAAATACTTATTATAACTAACTACGTTAACCGAATAGAGACATAACGTTTATATAAGTGACGTTTTTATATCTTTAGCTCATTATTTACGTTGGAAGGTTATTTTGAGACTTCAACAGTTTTTATCTTTATTAAATCTCTTTTATGAAATACAATATATATATATATATATATATATATAGATTGGGGATTTTCTAAAAAGGCTCAAAACTCTAAGAAGTGTAGGAAGCAATCAACAACAAGCACGTGGCAATGAGAGAAAAAAAACACGGAGGGGCATCTTCGTCATTTATACGCGCGATGCTGAGATGTTCAGTTATGGTGTTTTTTCACAGCGCGATGCTGAGATGTTCAGTTATGGTGTTTTTTCACAGCGTGATGCTGAGATGTTCAGTTATGGTGTTTTTTCACAGCGCGATGCTGAGATGTTCAGTTATGGTGTTTATTTGGCGCGATGCTGAGATGTTCAGTTATGGTGTTTTTTCACAGCGCGATGCTGAGATGTTCAGTTATGGTGTTTTATCACAGCGCGATGCTGAGATGTTCAGTTATGGTGTTTTTTCACAGCGCGATGCTGAGATGTTCAGTTATGGTGTTTTTTATATGCATGTTGAAAACGCACAATGACTAATCTACCCCGGAACCTTATCGCGCGTCATTAAAAACATCATAATATTTACAATATTGCCACCGCGTTAATCTTGACCGTAAACACCCTAAATCTAACGTCCCAGATCGCTTCTTAGTCTTTTTAGAGTTTTAGCCATTTGTAGAAAATCCCTCCCCTATATATATGTATATATATATATATATATATAGGATGAAGTTCAAATGAGAAGAACTAAATTTTGCAAGAAGAAAAAGAACACATCCTAACCACTAGATTATTTGATCAATGACTCACATTTAATATGGCATAAAAGTAATTATATATATAATTAGAGAGACATTAATTATATGAGATAAGGGTAAAATAGGTACTCAATTTGAACTATATTCAATTAATTTCAACTTTCCCCATTTAATTCTCTAATCTCCGTTGACAAAAATTCAAATGCTCCCTATTTATAAAGATTTTATCTATTCATATTTCTTTCTTTACAATTATAAT
Source organism: Tagetes erecta (assembly GCA_030867185.1). Classification (NCBI taxonomy): domain Eukaryota; kingdom Viridiplantae; phylum Streptophyta; class Magnoliopsida; order Asterales; family Asteraceae; genus Tagetes; species Tagetes erecta. Next base: position 16,470,240 of record CM061490.1, read on the forward strand.
AGAAGACATCTTTGCATAAACCATAGTTGTATATTTACTTGCAAAGATGAAACAAGTGTATGTTCAATCACGTCAAACATGTTGCAAGTTTTCATTCGCTTCACAACATACTCATTCTATTGGTTTTAATCACGTGATGGTTATCTTCATTCTGCAGCTTCATACAATTGATTTCTTACAATAAACGATGTTTAAATACATGTGGTTTGTTCCTTTTAAACCTGTATTTTAACTAATTTATGTTCTTTCATTAATAAAGATAGATTTACATGGAAATAGAAGGTAAACGGGCAACAAGCTGCGCCGCTAAACCTTTTTGGATAGCAAAACCAAGTCTTTTAAACACTACATTCATAGCCCTCGGGGTCATAACAAAGCTATGCATAACCCGTTGGACTCGATTAAGTACCTCCACAGCCTCAGGTGCAAGAAAACCAAAGGTGTCAAACGCAAATGGAACAAATACGTGTTGGTTGTCAATGCATGCTTTCTCGTGTTTAGCCACTTTGCAAGAAGCAGCTTTTAAAACAGCTTGACCCACCCTGAAAACACCATTTCCCAGGCCCACTAGTGGGGAAACACATGTTAAGTCCACACATGCATGTTTACCTCCTGTCCATCCAAATATCAAAATATCAGCCGGTCTAAGTGTAGATCTACTTTCTGACGGGTCAGTCAAGAAATTCACCGGTGCTTCTTTCTTAACCGAAACCCCGGCTCGCCTGAATATGTCAAAAAGAACATCCCTCACTAAGTCATGTCGGTACTTAAACCCTGGAAGCTCTCTACAATGTACCGCATGCTCCCCGAATGAGTCCAAACACGCCTTGCGACAAATAGGACATACCTCATCATTTGGAAAAATGGGAACCATTAGGCGGTACTTAAGAATAGTTCGATACTCAATTGACGACATATGTTGGCCTAGCCCAGCAATTGGGATAGCAAGAAGAAAGTCTTGAGCATGTGGTGCTTGTAGACACTCAAAAACAGCTTTTTGTCTAATGGTCATGTCAAAGTGTACTTCCATGTCTTGTACGATCCTACTAAAAAGGGCACTCGCCAATTCATGTTGGGCTTTAGGGGGGGGCGGTGTCCTTTTTAGTGAAACCGCCGAAGTCATAGCTTGGAATCGTATCACGAAGACAAGCCAAAGCACAACCATAATCAGAATCCATACCACATATACCACTGTCACGTAAAATGTGGTCTTGAAGCACCCAAGATTGGGCCCTCGAGGCCACAAATGCGTAGGATGAAGCCTCTACTGCCGAATACAACCCCAAACCCCCAAATCTAATAGGTAAGGAAGCAAGACGCCATTGGAAGTCCCCAAAGAAAGGGCCTCCACAAACCACTATGTCCTCAATCGCCCCACGCAACCCTTTGTCAAAGAACAACGCTGCCTCCATCATGTGTACAGGTTGGCACGTCCTCAAACCAAAGAAAAGTTTAGCAATACTCATACATGATCGAAGCAATAGTAGTTCGCTCTGCGGGTCGCCTAGTTGAGGAAGAAGGCTCATCAAATTAACAGCATTAGTAGCTCTCTTCTTTGCTAACCCACTAATGAATTCAGCGTCTCTACTAACTGCTCCCCCAAGAAGCTTCGCCCCCAATAAGGGCCTCCCGATGTCAAAAGGGAAAACACCTGCATGCAGCTTCCGACCATCACAAGAAGGCCAAAATAACTCGGTTTTCCTGATATTCAGTTCGAGACCCAAAGCTGGCCCGTGAACCTGAATGATGCTTAACACTCTAGCCACCTCATCTGTATCTCCAATGACAGTACCATCATCAAGATACCAAGCATGGAGAAGAAGCTTGCAATTGTCTCTAATTTGATGCACCAGTGGGTGCAACACGAGAGCGAAAAGAAGTGGTCCTAATGGATCTCCTTGTTGAACCCCAGTAGTGGACCAAATATGTTCATCTCCAAGGTACAGTCTTGCTGGCAACCCATATAAGAATTCTACCCACGGAGAAATAGAAGGGCACCTCATCTTGACCTCATGAAGTAAAGCAGATCTATCCACCATATTAAACGCATTAGAAAAATCCACTGTAAGCATTGCAAGAGACCCATCAGTATGATACTCACTCAATACTCTATTCACGCTGTGTAATATGGCTTCTGCGCCACTTGACACACCAACACCAAACTGAAAGTCGCTAAGGTACTTGGCCATTTCCTTACGAACACCCTTCATAGCCACTTTGGAAACTAAACGCCTCCATATAGTACCCACTGCAATAGGCCGAATCCCATTGTCGGGTTTAAGAAGCGGCGTAAGAGGAGCAGAAGCAACAAACTCTGCCAAACTCAATGGACATCTCCCACGTAACCACAAATTAACCACTGCAGTGATAGCACATAAGAGATCAGTGGCAATAACAGACCCATCTCCACACAAAGCATCCAAAATGTGTTGTGCCCTCAAGCCGTCCCTACCGCATGAAGTTCCTTTAGGAAATGATTTAATGCAGCTAAGGACACTATCAACCTCCGCTACGAGGGGAGGCTCAGGATATGTAGAAGACGGCATAGATGGAGGTTGCTTTTGCGGATGTTTATCCTCTAAAGCCTTCATGGTGTCCCCATTGTATGGAGCAACACCAGCCGAGCATAACACCTTCACCGCTGCTGTAAAGTGACCATCAGCAACTTTCCGAAGGCACTGTCTAATGTTGGTGTTGCTAACCCGTCTCTCGTTATGATTAGTTGTGTCTCCTTGGTCTACAGACCCCACACCATAACCTGTATTTATGTATAAAATAATTAATTATTTTTTGTTTTCCGATAGATGTTAGTTTGTTTCATGTTTATATTAGAAAAATATTATCTTAGTGATAGTGATAAATATTTCACTTGATTTTTATCTTGATTAATTTGCAGTTATTTGTTAAGCAACATTTAATAAAATGTGAAAGTGAATCACCGAGTGCTAAAACAATGAAAACTTGAGAATAAATTCCAAATACTATTTAAAAAAAATCAATTTTGTAGAATGCTTATAGTAGAAGTGTTTTTTTGTTTCACCTGTATGCATTATATGAAACACGATACAATTACTTTTTAAATACACATCAACATTATGATATACTTATGTGTGTATGGATGTGTTATGGATGCCATTTAAAAAGATCTATTTTTTTTGCAGATTGCATGTGTAGAATTTTTTATGAGAGTTTCAACTACACGAGTAGAAATCAACTTACACATATAAAGTTTTAGCCTATCCATACGAAGTTTATAGCTCCATGAGAGCTTCAACGTACACATATATGAGATTTTACCTATACATAAACTTTCCAGCTCTATTGGATCTTAAATTACACATGTGGAATTTAACCAATTAACCTACACATATCTACACATATGGCGTTAAACCTACATGTATATAAAGCTATGGAGTTTTAACCTACAGACATGAAACTTTATATATTACACCTAAGCCATTGATATGTTTTTTTGTGTAGGGTAAATTTTGTTATGTGTAAGATGAGCTACGTTGCATGTAAGATAAATTAATGTTCAACTACACATTTTATACATCTAAGCCATTACTACGTTTCTTTTGTGTACGTAGGATCAATTTCTTTTTATGTCAGTTAAGTTTTATATGTGTATGACAGTTTCATTATGTGTATGACAACTTTAATTACGTTACATGTAAGAAAGTTTTTTTTATTATGAGTATGTTTATATGTGTGTTGACAAAGATTAAAAATAATAAATAAGTCATAATTTTATGCATGAATTTTAGTTATTTGGAGAAGAACTGTGTTGATGATTGAAATCAATGGCACACAGTTTTTGATCTTGAACACTCACTACTGAACCCGTTTTTAGGGAACAAAGAACAATTACAAAGAAATGGATCAAACCTAATGGTCGAATCCAGAAAATGAAGTTACAGAGAAGAACAACAAACTAACAAATTGAATGTATCTAACCTACTCTCTAACTCTCTTTATAACCAACACTATAATGACCGTTAACAACAAGATTAACAAACTATACATCAAACTAGACACTTCTAGTCCCTATTCTTTTGCCATATGTCATTACAGCTAATCTCATTCCCTCACAACTATCACATATGACAGTTTAACCCCCTGCAGTTTACCAAGTTGCCTGTTGACTTTAAATTTTGACTTTATACTTCACATTCTCCACCTTAAAGTCAAAAATGAATTTTACTCAATCCCCAATGATTTTAAACAAAAATCAAACTTTGCTCCTGGTAAAACTTTTGTGAACATATCTGCAGAATTAAGATTGGTATCAATCTTTATCACTTTAAGTTCCTTGGTATTAACCACTTCTCTAATAAAGTGATATTTGACTCTCACATGCTTGGTCCTTTCATGAAATCTGCTATTTTTAGACAGTTGAACAGCACCCTGATTATCACATTTAACCACCGTATCTTTCACCTTAATACCCAAATCTGACACAAATCTTCTAAGCCACAATGCCTCCTTAACTCCTTCAGTTAAAGCTATATATTCTAACTCAGTTGTTGACAAGGCTACCACATGCTGAAGTTGTGCTTTCCAGCTTACAATATTTCCCATTACCATAAAGCAGTATCCAGTTATAGACCTCCCTCTATCTATGTCCTTGGCATAGTCTGAATCAACAAAGCCCACTACTTTATCACCTGTTTCATTTGTCTTCTTTGTAAACAATAAGCCAACCTCTTGAGTGCCTTTTAAGTACCTAAGTACCCACTTTACAGCCTCCCAGTGTCTTTTTCCTGGACATGATATAAATCTGCTAACATAACTAACAGCATAAGCTATGTCAGGTCTGGTGCAAACCATCAAATACATCATGCTGCCCACAATATTTGCATAAGGCACCTTCTCCATGTACTTTCTTTCTTCTTCATTCTTTGGAGAATCTTCAAAAGACATCTTGAAATGAGCAGCTAAAGGTGTTGTTACAGCTTTACATTCAGACATGGAATAATTCTTCAGAATTTTCTTCACATAAGTATGTTGAGATAACTTCAACTCTCTCTTGCTTCTATCTCTGTGAATTTCCATGCCTAATATTTTCTTAGCTTCACCTAAATCTTTCATCTCAAACTCTTTCATCAGCAAACATTTGGTAGCATCAATTTCTGTCTTGTCTTCACATGCCAATAACATGTCATCAACATACAATAGAAGATAAACAAACTTACCTTTTATGTATTCTCTGGAATATACGCAAGAATCATATGAACTTCTTTTAAACCCAACTCTGATCATGTACTCATCAAACCGTTTATACCACTGCCTGGGTGACTGTTTCAGCCCATATAGAGACCTTTTTAACAAGCATACCATTTCCTCTGACCCTTTAACCTCATACCCCTGTGGCTGTTTCATATATATCTTCTCTTCAAGGCTTCCATGCAAGAATGCAGTTTTAACATCTAACTGCTCAAGTTCTAAATCCATAGATGCAGTTAATGACAAAATGATTCTGATAGATGAGTGTTTGACTACAGGAGAAAAGATCTCATCGTAGTCTACACCTGCCTCTTGAGTAAATCCCTTAGCCACAAGTCTGGCTTTGTATCTTGGTCCATCTTTAACCTTGTACAACCATTTGCAGGATACAATCTTCTTACCCTTGGGTTTACTGACCAATTCCCAAGTTTCATTTTTATATAATGAATCCATTTCTTCATCCATAGCCTGCTGCCACTTCTTATTATCTTCAGATAGTATTGCTTCATTGTAGGTCAAAGGTTCAAAAATATTTTCTTTTTCTCCTGCCATAAATGCTACAGTTGATATGTCAACATCATCTCTATATCTAATAGGCTTTACCACATTTCTTTTCACCCTATCTTTAGCAATGCTGGATTCAGCAACCACTTTTCCCTTATTGCTTTCATTCCTTTCACTTTTATCTTTACATGACTTTTCCTCAGGCTCCACCTCATTTCCAACTTCTTGGTCATCTAAAGTAACTTTGACTACTTTAGTTCCTACAACATCTTTATAATACATGTGTTCTTTGAATACAACTGTATTTCGACTCACAAACACTTTGGGGCTACCACCATCAAGCCTCAATAGCCTATGGCCTTTTACTCCTTCAGGATATCCCAGAAATATGCATCTTTCTGCCCTGGGTTCAAGCTTACCCTGACTGATTTGAGAATAAACCAAAGTACCAAACACCTTCAAGTTGCTGTAGTTAGTCTTTGACCCTGACCAAATCTCCATTGGAGTTTTCATGTTTAATGCAGAAGATGGAGATCTGTTAATAAGATAAGCAGCTGTTGTTACAGCCTCTGCCCAAAAACTTTTAGGCAACCCTGAACTGATCAGCATGCATCTCACCTTATTTAACAGAGTTCTGTTCATCCTCTCAACAAGCCCATTCTGTTGGGGAGTTCCTGGTACAGAAAGATGCCTAGCAACACCTTCTTTCTTGCACAATTTGACAAATTCACCTCCACAAAACTCAAGACCATTGTCTGTCCTCAGTTTCTTGAGTTTTCTATCAGTTTGATTTTCAACCAACACCTTCTAATCTCTAAATTTCTCAAAAGCCTCATGTTTGTTCTTTAAGATATAAACCCAGACTCTTCTTGAAAAATCATCCACCAGAGACAGAAAATACCTAGCACCTCCTAGTGACAGGTTCTTTGTTGGTCCCCATAAATCTGCATGAACATAGTCTAAAATGCCTTTAGACTTATGTTTACTCCTAGTGAATTTGACTCTATGTGATTTTCCCATCACACAATTTTCACAAAACCCAATGCCAGACTTATTCTTACCCTCAATCAGATTCTGTTTGTATAGCTCCATCAAGCCTTGATCACTAATGTGACCAAGTCTATTATGCCACAACACATTTTCATTCAACTTTGTGTCTTCAACATTGTAGCTTACCCCACAGGTTACTTCACCATCTAAGATGTAAGTGTTATTTTCCATTCTTGATCCAGACAACACAGTTAAAGCACCTTTGCAGACCTTTGCTTTGCCATTTTTGAGACTTACATAGTAGCCTTCTTTTTCAAAAGTTCCCAAGGACAAAAGACTTCTCTTGAGATTAGGAATATACCTAACATTGTGTAGTTCAACTTCCATACCATTATGCATCTTGATGACAATTGACCCACTTCCCAAGATTTGACATGGGCTATCATCACCTAACTTTACTGTGCCCAGATCCTCTTTCTTTAAGTTCTTGAAACATTCAACCATGGGTGTCATATGAAATGAGCAGCCTGAGTCCATGACCCACTTCTCCTGCTTTCCATCATCAGAAACATTCAATACATCAGAGCTATCATACCCATCAGATAAATATGCTTCATCTTGAGAGATATTGCTATTCTGGCTCTTGAAACCACCAGACTCACCCTTTTTCTTCTTCCATTCAGGGCAGTCTCTCTTGAAATGTTTCTCTGAGTTGCACACATAACACCTCCTCTTGAACTTTGACTTAGACCTTGATTGATTTCTCTTCTTATTTCCTCTGTGTTCAGATCTCCCTCTTACCAAAAGACCATCTCCACCTTCATCTTTCATTTCAGTCTTCTTTTGCAGCTCCTTAGAGTTCATTGCACTTATGACATCTTCCAGGGTGAGAGTGTCTCTTCCAAACATAAGTGTATCTACGAAATGTTCATAGATCTGTGGCAATGAGGCCAAAAACAAGATTGCTTGATCCTCATTATCCACCTTCACATCTATGTTCTCAAGATCTAACACAAGTTTGTGAAATTCATCAATGTGATCATTCAAAGTTTTACCAGAACTCATATGAAAAGTATATAACATTTTCTTCAAATATAACCTGTTTGCAAGTGATTTAGTTAAGTATAATGTTTCCAGTTTAGACCAAATACCAGATGCTGTTGTTTCTTTTGAAACTTCCCTTAGCACCTTGTCCCCTAAACTGAGAATTATAGCACTATGTGCCTTTTCTTTTATACTTTTCCATTTCTCTTCAATGTCATGTTTCTCTTTTTCAGTGGCCTTCTCTGGCACAACCGGTTCTGCTCCATCAATGGCCTTTATCAAACCCTGATGCACTAATAATGCCCTCATTTTCATCCTCCACAGACTGAAATCGTTCTTCCCATCAAATTTCTCCAAATCAAACTTCGTTGCCATCCCAGCCCTTCGATTTGATTTCCAATTGAACACTTACACCTTCAATTAACCAATCTCAGCTTCAATCGAAGATAAATTTCAATCATGAGCCACAACCAGGCTCTGATACCACTTGTTGATGATTGAAATCAATGGCACACAGTTTTTGATCTTGAACACTCACTACTGAACCCGTTTTTAGGGAACAAAGAACAATTACAAAGAAATGGATCAAACCTAATGGTCGAATCCAGAAAATGAAGTTACAGAGAAGAACAACAAACTAACAAATTGAATGTATCTAACCTACTCTCTAACTCTCTTTATAACCAACACTATAATGACCGTTAACAACAAGATTAACAAACTATACATCAAACTAGACACTTCTAGTCCCTATTCTTTTGCCATATGTCATTACAGCTAATCTCATTCCCTCACAACTATCACATATGACAGTTTAACCCCCTGCAGTTTACCAAGTTGCCTGTTGACTTTAAATTTTGACTTTATACTTCACAAACTGCATTATACGTAAGTGAATATGTACTATACGTAGGTGAAAATATACGTAAGTAACAATGTTTGTATGTGAAAATGAGTTATGTGTAAGCATTTGGATATGTGTTATTGTGTAAAAAAAGTGAATGAAATTATGTGTATGTGAATATATTGCGTAGATGAATATGAGTTATATGTATGTGAATGAGTTTTGTGTAGGATAAATATTTTTATGTGTATGATAAGTTTCATTACGTTAGGATGTGTAGTGTATATTAATAATGTGTAGAGTTAATTTTTTACTAATTAATCATAAAGAAGATAATATAAATATTATAATTTCATGTAGGAGGAAGTTTATTTAATGGTTAAGTAGAGATATGAGAAAAAATTAATTAATTAGAGAGAGAAACTAATTAATTGGAAAGATAAACATTTTATGTTTACAATTTTACCCTTTTAAATTATTTTGAATTTATTAACATTGAATAAAAATAAGTGGTCCATATTATTTCTTTAACTTCTCGCAATATTTAGATTTCTGTAAAGAACCCTCCCCTATATATATATATATATATATTTTGGAGATATAATTTACTATAACTAGTAATTAATTAGTACTCGTTGGTTAATAACTTGGTCGTTAGATATTAAAGACGAGAAATAACGTAACGCTCAACATATATATATATATATTACTAATGATACGTTACATTTTTTGAGAAAATAAATACAAATAAATAGAAACTAACAATGGATTCGGGTTTGAGTCGGGCATTCGGGTTCGGGTTTGGGGCAGATGTCACAAAAAATATTTTTTTTTGAAATCTGATCAATAAGAAGTCTTTTGTCTGCTGGTTTGTGTGTGTTGCTGTGACCCATCAGGGTCCTCTGGTTCGAAACCAAGGACATGAATATGTTTTTTTTTCTCTACTTAATGTTTTAACTATTTTACTAACTAAATTTACTAACCTAAAACTAATACCATTCTATATATTTTTTAAAATGCTAAAAATCTTATAAAAATAGCCAAACCGTGATTTTATATAAAATTAGTTTTCATAAATTTCATTATTACAAATACGTTTAATACTTTAAAATACTATAAACATGTATTTTAATACTTTTAAAATACATGCAAAGTTTTATAAATATTAGGTTATACAAATAAGATTTTTATATAGACCTTTGTATACTTTAAAAATTGTGGCACATGTTGTAAAGTGTTTCTAAAATATATAACATATTTTTGGCATTATGTAAGTTGTTAAAAATATATTCTATGAGTTTCTAGCGTTTATTAAAATTATTATTATTACTATTGTTATTATTTTTCATCGTTATAACGATCTTATATATTTTTAGTAGTTTAACGAGAAACCCAAATCCCAATTCGAAACCCTAGAATTCTAAATTCCTTAGATTACTATTGTTTCTATTCTAGTTTTCTCTAATATATGTCTTACAAAGTTAGGACTCTCTTTTACTTAGGTGATTCCAGTATTTGGGAAATCCTCGGTTTTATTTAAACTATTTGCTATTTTTTTCGAGCCCGAGTTTCAAGGTGAGTAAACTCACTCCCCTTTTTACTTTTACGATTTGGGGCCGAAATATGTGTTCTATTACAATGCAACGTTTTCTAATTTTCTTTCTATTTTCAAACGAGATCATACAAATGTATTAGTCTTGCTGCAACATGATGTAGTCTTATGCGATAGTTTAAAGTAGTATTATTACTTGGTAATCCCATCGGTACAATGTTAGCGCTAATGGTTTGACAAACCCACCTACGTATACAACATCGACGTGTGATTTAAGCCCAGCCATTCAATTTCAATTTCAATGTTACAAGTTGGTATGTTGCAAGTTGCTATTCAATGTTACAAGTTGCTATACTATGTTGCTATGCCATGTCCCAAAGTTGCTAAATAACTATTGATAACTGACATAACGAGACGGTTAAGTGACGCTTTTCTTGAAAAGTTATCTTTAATTGATTTATGGGTGGTTCCTCATGATAAATGGCTACATATATTACAATGATGGTTTACAATGTGTGTTCAAGGGGTCATGGTTGAGAATGATATGAAATAGCTATAAATGTAAGATTGCGCAACATATTTATGATGATCTAGGATTTTCTATAATATTATTTATCAATTATGGTTTACGCACTAGCTTTCATTAGCTGACTTTATTTTCACATACTTCAGGTGATGTTTGAAATAGCTATACATGTAAGATTGCGCAACATAGAATTGCCTTGGACCTAGTTAAAATAATATTGAGTATTGCATTTACTGTTTCGGTTTATGGCTTTTGTCGTTTCTATTTAAGACTCATGTCCCAAAACGTATGAATCATTATTAGACTTCAATAAATAAATACCATGTGCTTTGTTTACTATTGATATTCAATTTCTTTGACAATCCGGTGTTTTTGCCGGCGGGTGAAGTGTCACAGTAATTCATTTGTCAGACTTTATATATTGTTTGTTTTAAGTATTACTATAGTATGAACTTTTAGTTACTATTATAAATATTTTAATATATAACTAAGTATCGTGGGTATTAATTAATTCTATTATGTTGATTTTTCACTCTATACCTAGTTTGTAATAGTTTTGTAACAAAAATAAAGATGGTAATCATTTGCTTTTAAAATAAATTCTTTCTAACGCATTTTATATCTACTTGGTTTTCTGATATTATGGTTTTAATGTATTACTTTTATAACCATTTAAATGTTAGCTTTTTTTTAATGGTTTTTTAGGTTTTGAATCCTTTGTGAATTACTATTTTAAACTCGCTAGCTCTCTTAAAATTAGACGTTGGTAAAGTGATTAAAACGTGCATAACCAAAAATAGTGCATAACCCACATTTAAAAGCTTCTTGTTCTGTCGCTGTTCTAAGCAATGATATTTAATAAAATAACGATGAAACTTCAAATATTGCTAATGATATGTAAGAATATGAAAATAAAAGTATTGATATTGCTAAGGATATACAAGAAAATTATTATTATTATGGTCAAACGAGACATATTGCTAAAATATAATAAGAAAGTAGACAAAAAAAAATTCATTATCGTATAAATGTACAGTAATTTTTTCATTATTGTATGAGTGTATGTCAAAAAAACATTTAAGGATACACCTGAATTTTAAAGCTAGATCTGCCATTGCTAATGCCATCATAATGCTATACATGATCCCGTTTACCAATCATATCACCTTATCATGATTTCCGCCCAAAACAGTTAAATAAAACATTATTTAAAATGGGATCGAAGAACTCATATAAGTTAAAATAGTTTAACACAAAAACCATTACGAGTATGCATTTCAACACAAAACGTATTTAAAACATTTTAAAGGAAGGGCTTCATAGAACTCACATTATGTAAATAGGTTACTTAGTAAAACCTTTATAAATATGCATCCGCCCCAAAATGTCTTAAAAACAACTTTAAAAAATTGATTCATAGAACTCACATTAACCATGCACTTCAGTATTTCCTATTTGTTTTCAGATATGATCTGCTGATAATTTCGGATCTTTGACCTTAAGATCCTGATCGATAATCATATATGTGTTAGAATGAGGATATGGAAGTAGACTACTATATTCTATTTGGCTTAACCGACCATCTAACATGTCGTCTCACATGTTTCGTTAGTTAATCGTCTTTTCATTGGATATTATAGTTGGAAACCATTATTATACTTTAAAATATTTCACTTATGTATTTTCCCAAAATAGTTGACTTATCCATATATACCTATAAGTCTTTCATTACTTTTCAAAACATAACACTTTCAGGTTTTTATATATTCAAAATCAAGATTGACTTTTACAAAAATTATACATATTATTTATTAGAAAATCCGTCAAATTTTATCAAATTTATATATATATATATATATATATATATATGAAAATATTTTATTTTGTCACTTCATATTTTTATCAAAGTCCAAGAGTCGGCTTTTGTATTTTAAAAATGAATCTTCAGTTATTCAATATATATAAATATGAGTTTATTTAAATATCGATTTTTATCAATTTGATTGTTTTTAGGTAATAAATATCTTATACATTAATCTTAATGATACAAAATCTAAGTCTTGGTTTTTACTTATAGAAGTCTATTTCCAATGTCTATTATTTATATATCGTTAGTTTTACTACTAGTTTATCAATTTTTTGTTAGATATAACTACTTATTTATATTTATAAATATCCATATATATCGTTAGTTTTCCAATGTCTATTTTTGTCTATTATTTATGAATATATATTTATATTACGTCTCATTTGGTTTATATTTTATAAGTTTTATATATTGATATTAATTATAAATGTTTACTTATATAATTCGCACTCGTTCCACTCATTTACCACAATCCACTAACGGAGTTTTACCGTTAAGTGTGTGACAAACCAGGATCTCAGTCATTAGTTACACCAAACGACACTATATGAATTTAAAACATACGTGTCTCATTAAATGAGAAAATTTTAATACAGAGTTAACGTTTAAAAGTTTGCGGAAGCGTAACCGAAATGTAATGTCAAAATATTAAATGTAAACTAAATGCGCAGAACACGCGCCCAACACGAGATACACAGTCTAAATAGTCATTAAACTCAAAACATGATTTTTAATGCAAGAAAGTGTTTAAATGAAAAGCCGTGACTCCATGCCATGTCCTAGGTGCGTGGTACCCCAATGACCTGTAAAAGTGAAAGGCTAACAAGTGTCAACACGACGGTTGGTGAGTTCACATAGTAAGTATAGAATCCAGTAAGTTCAGTTGCAAGCAGAAATATAAATTAAGTATGTCATTGTAGGTAGCTAGTCTACAGCACATGTCCTAGAGGCGTATGTATCTGACCGAAGCTGACGTATGTACACATTAAGTGCATTTTGCCCGTTCGTACATCCCAGCAGGATGCACTGTAAGTATGTTAGGTCATTCAACACCCGTTCGACAGGTCCTTCTGTCGTGCTAGCGCGACTAGCCCGGGTGGGGTTTGTCAAACCCAGTAGTACTACTCAAAATTTCCCCGCTATTTCACAAATACTAACGGTCAACTAGGTATCCATGGGGTCTTTCATGAACAAAATAAAAGTTGCTCTATCCAGACATGCGACATACAAAATTTGTAAATCCGTAAAAGTAATCGTCCGTTTTGTAAGGGTTTTGCAAACACACTGAAAATCTTTCTCAAATATTCATTTTTGTTTCGTAATTTTGTTTCGTAAGGGTTACCGAAATCCGCAAACAGTTAAAACCGGTAAAATACGCGGTTATACGAAATTTCAACAATTAAACACACATAACAGTTAAAATGTATTATTATTGTATTCGATTCATTTAAGATCACCAACGCCCGGGTATTAACTCGTGTGGTCGTTTCGTGTGAATATTTATATAACGGTTTGCACATTTAATTCATCAAATTAAATGAAAAGTATAATTGCGTTAACGTGACTAACAGAGTTTAACTAACGAAGTTAACCTGAATTTGTCGGGTGTCACATCATCCCCTTGTTGAAGGAATTTTCGTCCCGAAAATTGGATACGGACATTAAAATAGGTTTCGAGTTGTCACACAATGTTCCCAAAAACCTTTCGGTCACATAACATATAAGTTCACTACATTTATATTTATTTAGTTGTTCGGAATTATTATTTTATCAACTCGCCAACATCCGTGTATTAACTCACGTGATCTGGTAATTCCTTGGATTGTCGTTACATGTAACTGTTTGTGTAATATGTAGCGCGTTTAACTCAACTAATTAAAGGTGGAGTATAATTTCATTAATTGAAGTAATGAGATTTTGTTAACGGGGTTAATATGAAATTCTCAGGTGTTTGACCCACCATGCAACACCAACAAGTTTCTTGATTTCATTCAAGAAAACAAACTGATCAGTTGAAAAACCGGGCTTCCTATCATTTGAACGTGAATTATTCAAGTGGATATGTTCACATACATGTAATGAACATACAACCAAATTGTGTCAATAACCAACGATCAGATCTTCGGTAAACTGAGGATATTTGAGACTGGGTTTTCTGTGACGAAAATTCCAAATAGTTCGTTTTTAGACATAAAAAGCATACCTCTGAGTAAGATCATCAATAACTGAACGGCAGATGTTAACATATATGTGTTAGGCATAAGCCTTCCAAATTTCAGACGCATCCAATGGCTAGATCTTCCAGAATCCGTCCTAGAATATATCTGTGTTTTTGGAAACAGAACATGCAACCATGTTATAACGTTTGTCACGAGTTTACACGGTTTTAAAGAAGGAATCAGGCTAAAAAAAGCTGACGATCGCATTTGGGACGTCGGGAAATGATTTAAGGTTGAAAACGGCATCTCCGGCCGTCGCCAGATCACCGTGGACCGTCGCCAGACCACCACGGAAGGTGGCCAAAATTCTGTAGAACTCTCCAGCTCCCTCTCTTTGTAAAACACACTCATGTGTGTGTTTTTATGAGAAATAATGAAGGATTTTCCATTATATAGGGGTTCAGTAACTAGCTTGTTGCTACGTGCCAGTTTGTACCGTGTAAAAATCTGATCGACATCCCGTTTTTATCAAATTGTGTTTCATAATGTTAATTATCATTAGATATAATAAATACTCTCAGACTATTTATTTCATCAAACATGCCGTGTATGACGATAATGACTCAGAACGCGTTAATATCGCGTATTTTGCACGCTTAATTGTTTTAAGAATTTTCTCGCACCGAACGTCAAGATTATATTTTTACCACTTATATTGAATCAAAACAAGTGTAAAATAATATTTTCAAGTCAATTGAGGCGTAGAAACTGCTTCAACAAATAAAGTTAGCTTATGCACGTTCTACGCAGTTTTATCGGTTCAGCAAACGTAATTTGCGTTTGGCGTTCGAATTGAGTTTCCGAATGATTATAAATGATATCAATGATATTCATAGTCATGACACCCGACGTGTCATGTTTCTGATAGATACCGGTTATCCAACGCGTTATCCATTTATTAGTAAGAATATTCATTTGTGAAACTTAATAATCATTGTTACGACTTTTTAAGCAAGTCTAACTATTTATTGAAATTGGGATTACCAATTTCGACTTCAGATGAACCTAAAACTTTTAATGGGCCTTACGGGGCCTTGTGTTGAAAGCCCACATAATCACAATGCATCGGCATTCACCAACAAAATCCCTATTTATACACATAACAAATAATTTATAACATTAGTACGGTGTTATTATATATGTGTGGTTGAGTTCTTTGTTGTAATCACAGTATGGTGATTGATCATTACTAAAATTTGGTTGTATCATATCTCTTGTTCAAGTATTAGTGTTTGTCATTTCTTTACATAATATATGTATTTCTTTTGGTAAATATGCTTTGTTAATATCTCTTTGTATATAACAATAGTAGCAACATTAACTACATTAGTAATAAAGTAAATACAATAATAATGTTACCTATAATAATAATAATAATAACAATAGCCGATACATTTCGTGTGTTACAATCCTTGTCCCAACTAAACGACGTGTCCTCGTTATACTTATTGAGTTCCCAAACAAACCTTTGATATATTTGTTGCTTAGTTTACAAGTGTATCTCCGTTATTAATATTTTTATTTTTATTAATATTTGAGCTCAACTTGCGACATTTTACATTATTAATATATTATTATTAGCTAATTTGATTTATACCTTTCCATTTGGTTCACACGCGAGAATCCATATGTGGTTGATTCATCTCAGCAGTATGACCTTGTCTAACTCTCTTTGAGTTGCCCAAACACACAAATTATGTATCCAAAAACCGCAACTTCCAATGTGGTGTAGTGGTAAGAGGCTAGGATTCTCCAAAAGAGACCGAAGTTCAATTTCCATTAGCACCACTTTAGAAGGGGCAATGAAGGGAGACTTGTGCAACACAAGTTCGATCTCTGAACCAATCGAGTTTTACCTCTAGCTTGTTGTCATCCCTACGGGCGGGCGGGTTGGTGAGTTTTCCCCAATCGGAGTCGGGTTTTCCTCTAAATAGGTGGGCTTGGTCTACCCAACGCTGTCTGTGTTCGCAGAGGGTATGGGGTCGTAGAGTGTGTAAGCCTTTGAAAGATAATCCGCTCCTGGCAAGAGCAAATCTTCTCAACTATTTTTTCCATACGTCCATCACTGTTACCATGAAGTTACCGTTCATCAACATTACTTCACCGTTACTCCTTCCATCTGTCTGTAAAATCTTCGTATAAAATTCAATTCATGAATCTGATTCACACATCTAATCCCTGTGAGGAATCTGATTCCTAGCTCAGATTCACTTTAATCACTTACTATTCAACCACTATTCACATGTGATGAGGAGTCTGATTCTTTGCCAGTGATTAGTAAGATAAAGCTTGTGAATTATAGTTGGAGCATTGACTATGGAAGAAGCATGGGTGCTAACTATGGTATGAATCAAAAGTAAATAAAAGAGAATGAAAGAGAGAGGAATGACATGACTCACATTGTGTTTTGTGTCTAACCCCACATCAGATTTTTTTACTTTCCATTTTTACCCTTTTGTACCCAAAAGCATATATCTTATTTAATTTTACTTTAAAAAAGTCATTTAAATAATTGCTTTTAATATGGTCCACATGATTGACCAAGATCAAAGACTGGTATTTATCATTAATATCCTCACAACTAAAGGTTGTTCTCAAAATACCTTCTCCCTATATATATATATATATATATATGCCTAAGTGAATGTACAAGGATATATATATGACTATTCACGCAACATCAAACGACGAAAGGCGCATACGTGCACTCGATTGATCATTTCATTGTAAAACAAAATACCAACTTCGTATTTTCATTAGATTTCAAAAGATATAGCTTACAATATTTCATAAGAGAAAGATTTCAAAAAGAAGGACAAAGACATGGTGAGGGTAGCATCCTCCTCGAGACTTGCCTATTAAACCTCTTTCTCTTCCAAAAAACTAGTAGCTATTCTTCCCTGTCTTTCACCCTTCAGACATAAAATCGCCGAAGGTTTGTTATATTCCAATGCCTTGAAATACCCTTGCCTTCCATATCTTTAAGTTTATAGGATCCTCCTTTGTGTGCTTCTGCTACTTCGTAGGGTCCTTCCCAACGTGGACCCATCTTTCCCAGGCTTTGTTGTTTACTGGCTTCGTTCTTTCGCAGGACCAAATCACCATGGCAGCTCCTTTAAAAAGTTCCAAATGATCTTCTGGGTCTCCCAACCCATCGTAGGTTTTTACGTTTTGAGGCATCTTTGTTTTAGGAGGAAACTGGAAGTTTTCTATTCGTGGGGTGAATCTGGATTGGGCGTCTGCGACATAGGGTTTGGACAAATCGTCGTCCAAGTCTATGTGTATGATTGAGGGCGAGATATGGGTGGTGGTTGTATTTTGCTGTGATCCGAAGGCTATGGGTTGAGATGTTGGCTGTAAGTGACCAACAGTAGTCATTGGAAACATCGGAAAGCCCGGATTTATGGTTGGCATAAATTGTGACGAAGGGTACATCATTGGTTGGGAGAGATGAGGATAAGGCTGGAACTGGTTCGCTAAAGTCTGGGCTTGACTGTATGCTAAGGAAGAATTCGTGTCCATCATGTTTTGGGCATTGGCATACACTGCTGGTTGCCATGGGTAGCCTCCATACATCTGTCCAAAAGCATTGCTGGCCAGCCAATGATTCATCAATTGATTTTGATATAGCTCAGGATAGGACACTTGTGGAACTTGGCTAAAAGTCACTGTGTCCGTCCCGGTGGCCATCTGCTCCATAACTGCCAAGTTCAAACTGGCCTCCACGTCGGCGGGTGACACAACATGTTCAACCCGCGGGGTTTGTTCTTCCAAAACGTCAGGATGGTCCTCGTAGGCCAAGCGTACCCTGACTCCTCGAGTTCTTTCTTCTTGTACATAATCATTGATTAGCTCTTGCAAGCGGGAAAAATTTTCCCTCACTCCTTCTGGTGTCAACTCTATCATATCAGAGATGTCCGGGGGTTGATCTGGCGAATAGGAAGGTCTAGAAGTTCCCGCTCCCCCTGACATCGGATGAGACCCCGACATGAACTTTGTTGTTAACAAAACGGTACAACAAGGTTGTATTCTTCACAGGTTTGGCAAGAGCCGTTTCTGTGTGTGTTGGACAAGACTTAAAGTGGCTGAACTTAGAGCATGCCCCACGGTGGGCGCCGCTTGTTACAACAAAAGTCGTGGGATCCGGATTATGTAGGTAATGTGACTTCAAATATTGTCGAGTCTTGCAACTTCCTGGCCTGAGATCTGCACACAAACAACAACCGTTAGGCTCACCACAGGAGGAGATCCCATGTGATCCACCTCCGGCGTGAGAATCATTATCTCGTAGGTATAGGGGAACTATTAATGCTTAGATCTGGCGGTAAGTATGCATGTGTGAAAGAGTATGTGTTCATATGAGAGTGTAATAAATAAGTGAATAAATGGATAAGTATGTAAGTGAATGAATAGAGAATGACTTGCCTTCTTTCATTGAAGTCTCCCATATATATAAGATCCCATGAAGTATGCTAGGAGACAATTTCCTTCTTGTTTGGCTAATGAGCTTTTCCTTTCCTTATCTTTATTCTCGATTTATGACAATGTTTCCATATTGATATAAAGGTTTGACCCCTATTTATGCTGGTCTCTTTTACTATTTCAAAGGAGATATCTTTCTCCTTTTCATGCATCTACCTTTTTATGTTAAAAGGTTGCCTTTCTTTAACTGTGCCTATATTCTCTTCTGAACCTTACATGTTTCTGGCCTCATGGTTGGGTTTCGTGTTCTTTCCCACTTAATCGAGGTTTACCATATGGCTAGGTATTTAACTGGCTTTGCTTTTATTGCAAGGATGTCTGGTGCCTTTTAGGCAGTTCATCTAAGGTTAGTGGACTGTAATCCATGTACGTCATCATGTTCCTTAGTAAATGTATTAAACCACATCCTATTGTTGCAACACAATCATTATTTTTGCAACTTCATTTAGGTTATAGACTCATTTGCAATGGTATTAGATTGTTCGACTTATATATGCATATTTGTTTAAGTTTTGTGTTTTACTATATATTACACTCTTACACTAATTACTTCTTTATGATGCTTAAATAAGAGAGAAAAGATAACCTTGCATACTTGACTTTTTTCAACTATTACTCGCACTTTGCAACAATGGAGTTTTCCGACTCAACTATCTGCAACAGCGCGTGGCTACGCCCCTTAGTATTATATTGTAACGCTTTTTGTATATGTTGCTATTCCTGACTGACTGGAACTCGCACTTTGCAACAATGGAGTTTTCCGACTCAACTATCTTGTGTTCCGTTACTCTCGTGCATGTTCCAATTCATCTCCTTTACCAACAAAGGGTGCATATAATACGATGCCATTGTGTAATATCATACCGCATGGCCAAACAACCAAACTGCGTACATTTAATACAATGCAATGCGATTGTGCAATGACTATTCTACAAAATCTGGCTTGGTTTCCTCAATAAAATGACCAATATAAACCATAAATCACATACAAACACCTTATGGTTCAATGAGAAGCAACGGTAGCAGACTCTGCCTCGCTAAACGCTTCCCAGTTAACTTGTTTTAGTGACTCAAGCCGTTGCTCCAATGGCAAAAATCCAACTTGAGGGGTCACAATGCCACTAGTCCCAGCTCTATAAATCAGAACAATGCTCTCTCCCATGTCGGGCCCATGAAGTTTTCCTGTCAGCAAAACTCGCAGGGGCATGAACAGAGATTTTCCCTGCCAATCCACATCAAAGAATCAATTTAATCAAAGGTGTCCACAAAACAATTGATTTGGTTAAAATCTATGATCTAACCTTGCGTTTTAATGATTTTCCGAAGGCTTTCACCCACTTTTGCCACCCGGATTTTCCTTCTTCAAGTGCACCAAAAAGCTCACCACTATCGTATGCAGCTAACAAGCCCTCAGCAACCGTAGGAAGACCGTCTTCTAAGATTTCTCTACCTTCAGAACTGCCAATGCCATAAGATTTTAGTGAACTGGCATATTTTTCTATTTTTGGTCGTACTCTTGGTTTTAAAACATGCCTACCACTCCAATGCGTTTTGATTCCAAAAACCAATGTGTGATGCGTGCACATCATGTATGTGAGGTGTTCTTTATCACAGAAACACTTCGAAAGAACTTATAAACAGTATTTTACATTGTTAACTTTTAAGCACTTAATTATAAGACATCTTCATCATCTCTGGTCATATTGTGTTTAGATACTCTTGGTTCAGTCAAAGGTCTAATGTGTTTAGATACTCGGACCCATTGCTACAACGGTGGTTAGATTTGTTCAAATGATGGTCAGACCTTGAAAAAATCAGACGCATTGCAATTGACGGTCTAATTTGTTCAAATATTGGTCAACTGCATGGTGCATCAACCGCATCATGCTCCAGATCACATAAAAGCTCATTAGGCTTATCACAAGCGCATCATGTAATCATGTCACATCAGCTGCAGTGATGCGATCTCATCACCGCATCATCACATATGCGCTCCTAATGCGTGCATTTTATAATCAAGGTTCTTCAATTTGGGTTTTCTTTCACAGTAAAAAACATATTATGTCATATGCAATATTTAGGTACACTGAAGTTTGATGTTTTTTTATCCGACCTACATTGACATGTCTCTATTGTGATTTGTGAACCAAATGGTATGGTTGATCATAGGAGTCAGATTTTTTTTTTCCATTTTGGTTTGTTATATGGAAACTTCGCACATTCAAATTAAAAGTAAAATCGGCTATAAAAGTTGGTATGTACATGAAGAGCAGAAAGTAACCTTGATAGAGTAGCAAGAAAAGGATAAGATAGCAAGTCTGAAAGTAATTTTTCGGCATCCGTTATCACGTCAATCCCACCCTCCAGGAGCTTAAACGCATCCTATATACATCAAAATGAACATTTAGAATGTATACTATTCATCCAACATATAAGTGTTTCTACTCAGACTGAAAGCTTTAAAAAGTAAACCGTTTAGGTGTTGAGTAGTAATAGCCATTAAGTGGTGTTTTTTGTGTTGTGGTACTGCTTTGTTGCACACAAAATATGTAGCAACTGTAATTTTTAATGCAGGTACAAATGGGTGGGGTTGGGCCAGCTCCTCAACACTTTCTTATCCGCTTATTTTATTTTAATAAATAACCAATGTTTAATTTATTAAATAACCAACGTATTCAATAAGAGTTATTAAACCTATATCGCTTTGATCATAATCTTCTTTCTAATAAAACAATTTAGAAAACTTTAAAAGTTTGTAAACACTTGGAACGACTTTCGACCAGTTTTGACTTGGTTAACCCATTTGACCAGTTTACTTTTTTTTTATCTAAATTTATAGTCCTGTACTAGTCCTGTTTAACCGTTGAAGATAAAATTACGATCCAAATTGATCCATTTCTTAGTAAATGGGCCAATAGTTCCAACCCTACAAGTAGGCATGGAGCTGCATAAGCACAATCACTCAGCAGTTTTATAAAAAAATATAATGAAGAAAATATTTGGCAACAGAGGTCTTACTTCTACAAAAGGCCCTTCTGATTCATTAAGGATACCAGCACTACTCCATTGCTCGCCTATGGACTTTAACAACTCATCTGTGGGAAGAGCTTTCAAATGCTGGCCATTCATCCACCTACATAATGTATTTCAGGAAAACATAGCTATAAATACTTAAAAGCGTTTGGAATTTTAGGAGGAAAAAATGACCTGGGTAATTAAACATGTAAACCTTATGTTATGAAGGCATATGATGACACAATAATAACACTATAGCTACAACAGTAGTCACTCAGACCATGGCTATTCCAAGATTATCTAAACTTCAAATGTTTTGCTGCATCGGTGATAAACAAACGACTAGTTTTACTTTGGTTATGTCAAGTGGCCTAAAGCAGCTACAGGCTACAGCTGCAATCACAAACATGCAATGACGCAAAACTAAGAGCACATTGTCACCTCAATTTAACTGAATCAAATATGGCTCCACTTTTGTTGACGCGGTCAATCGAGAACTTTTCAACTGTAACACAAGAAAAATAGATAAGTTCCATGAAGTGTAACTCAAGTGATCAGCAAAATATGATGTGCATAACATCAGATTTTATGTACTAACCCATCTGTTCCAGTGTAAAAAATTCAGCATTAGTCCCATCACTCCAGCCCAATAATGCTAGGTAATTCACAATCGCTTGAGGCAGATACCCCATCTCCCTAAACTGTCAATGTCAAAACTAAATAAGCATGAAAAAGTAATAATATGTATAAATATATGAAAACTTGGTAGTCTATGAACTAGCAGTTTTGACTTTATACACTGAAAGTTTATGGAAATTAAGATTGGCAAGTGGTAACTACCTGCCCTACTGAAGTTGCACCATGTCTTTTGGACAATTTGCTCCGATCAGGGGCAAGAATCAATGATACGTGTGCAAAAGAAGGCATCGAGAACCCCAGAGCCTATGACAAAATAACATATAACGGGAAAAATGATAGTGATGCCAGGAGTAAGTTGATTGACAAAAAAGAAAACCAACCAATGTAAAAAGTCTACCTTATATATCAATGCTTGCCTAAGTGTATTAGGTAAGTGCTCTTCTGCCCTGGAGATGTCATAATATTAGAAAACATTAATTCTTATAATGCAACGAAGCCTATAGTTTCTATTACTGACCAATACATGGTAACTAGATTACCTTATAACATGTGTAATAGCCATGGTAGCATCATCAACAGTGACACAAAAATTATATACCGGTTGTCCATTACTCCTCATAACAACAAAATCCCCAAGTGTGTCTAGATTCCAGCTAACCTAAACAACAAAAACTTAAAAGAATCAAATGATCGATGTACATTTCGGGAAGTGAAAATTCAGCAGCCCATAAAAAACTGCCTTAATGAACTAGAATGACAGAAATCTATTTTGAATTTGGGGAAGAGTAACACCAACATCTGATAGCTGACGAATTGAGTTTTGCACAAAAATTAATTACCTCTCCTCTAATCAAGTCATTGATTTTCAGACTCCCTTCCTTAGGCACTCTGAATCTATAGGTACATGGGGTTCCCTTTGCTAACTCTTCTTGAACTTCCTCATCAGTAGCAGTTGCCCACTTTCCAGTATAAACAGGAGGTAACTGTTTTTCCTTTGCAATCTCCTTCATTCGCTCAAGTTCCTAAAAGAGATAAAGCCAGCATATTAAGATGAGAAAAGATTATGCTAATTCACCTAAAAAGTAGAACATGTAAAGACTAAAAACGAGTTTGAGTTAAAGCAAGCTAACTAAAGTACCTTAATAGAAGCAAATTATTCTAATACATGATTATAGGTATAAGAATGAACATGATTACTACTCATACATAATTATCAGCGGGAATACTTTTACTAGATAGTTTATGAACATAATTTATACCAGGATATACATAAAATGAAGATATGCAACCACGGGAGGATCTACCATAGACCACATTTTCTATCAATGACCGCCCGGGTTCAATTCTTGTAAGCTTCATATTTACTTTCTTTTTCTTTTACTTGTATTTTTCTTTTCGCTTATTTTTTTTAATTACTATGATGTAACGTCCTTGGGTAAAAAAGTCGAATCAATGTTCTGTAACAATCTTTTGTTTTGATTTTCATAACTGCAATCGACTACGTATGCTTATCTTTACGTTGTTAGCCAAATCGTTTTAACCGCCATAAGCGGCTTGGCCATACGAAGGTCATAACGCTTAAACTTTAAACACTGAATATTCTTACGTGACTTTTTTTCACACTTCGTTGCCGTGCAGCGTGAAAACTAGTAACTAGTTCTACTATTGACATATAATGATATAGAGATTACCTATATATTTGTTCATCAAATAAGAAACATATTATAATTTCTTTAATGGGTTATGGTGAATGAAGTTAAACCCTTTTCTAAGATCCCTTTATTTGTGTTACATGTTTAATCTCTCAATTAGTTCTTTAGCTAACCGATTGATGGGCAATATGATGTTTACCTTAATATTTCAAGATAAAAATGCTGAATGGTTCATCAAATGCTAACCAAGAACTCCAAAATTAGAGGGGACTATTATGTCAGTGTTTGCTAAATTAATACTACAACTGATGCTAGAACATAGACTACCATTCATTTTTTTTCTTCCATTTTGGTTATGGTTTAATGCAAGATTTTTTTATCCATTTTGACTTGATCATTTTTTGGTCCCACTGACGAAAAAGTCTGGATCTGCCACTGCCCACTTTATGCAACCATATGCGGTATGTAGATATGTAGTCCACCGAAGTGAAACACGCATTATTATACTCATGTATTACAATGCAGAGGGAAAGGGTACACACAATAACTCATGCTTTGTTGGAGTTGAGCTTCTATGCCGTTTCATGGTTAGTATTCTACACCATGCCCTGAATTTGTTTGATCCTATTAAAGGGCAACAAATCAATGAGTGCATGTGCAGATTGTTAGTATTACAGGCACATCCACAAGATAGTTGGGACGCTAGGGCTTGGGTTACTAGGCATGTCCAACCTGATTGTGATTATTTTGTATTGAACATTTTGATACAAAACAACTCGATTTATATCAAAATTAAATTTATAAAACTTGATAAATGGCTTCGACTAGATTCAAGAGGCCAGCTCGCTTTCCTAATTTGCTTACTTTCAAGAGGTATGCTGAGTTTCCTAATGATGCTGATAGAAACCATAACCCAAGATGCAAATCAAGCATAATAATTTCCTAACCATAATCCCCCAATTTATTTAGATTTAATTTATAATGGAAACAATATACAAACATACCCCGTAAAATTCAACTCATAAACTAGGGTCTAGGGAGGGTGAGTTGAGGGCAAACCTTACCTCTATCCTATGGAATTAAGAGGTTGCTCCGAGAGAGACCCCCAGCTCATAAGAAAAGTATTGCATGTATAAAAAAACACATTTCATATCAAGACATAAGTTCTAATACTAAAGACACCTTTTAAGACAACAAGCACGCTTAAAACTAGAGCACCCATAAGCCGGTAGCTAGTTATGGAAACAATATACGGTCTTATTAAGAGATAACACTATAGGTCACTCCATGGGGACCTAACACGTTTGAATTGCAGACAGGTGCGTGAAGACTGCAGATCTGTTATAGTGGGGTGCAAATAGGATTCTGCTGCTGTCTAATATCCTCCGGTTGATGAATTGCTCAAGATTATGCTTAGCAATATCATCCTTATAAACAAGCATTAGGTGGAGAAAAGGGCTATTGTTATTTATTTTTTTCTATCCAGGGCTCGATGTAATGGGCACTTCAAGTCAATTAAAACTAAAATCTGCTAGCACTTCAGTAACAATAAGTAATGACAAAAAATCATATCATTTTGTGGTAGTTAACTTACTCAGCCTGTACGGAGATAACACATCCAAACTGTTTCTAAAGACTTGTACAGTTCGACTATGATATAAATATAAGAAGTCGAAACACTGACATACCTCATTAGAGCAAAAGCAACGATAAACTTGACCAGATTGTAGAAGCTTATCAGCATATTGTTTGTACAAATCATTCCTTTCCGACTGCCTATATGGTCCATAATCACCACCAACTCCAGGACCTATATAATCAAATCCACAACAAATTCAATATCTTCCTGTGAATATAAATTTACAAAGTTTTTGGCAAATTCAATAACAAAGTTTTGAAACCTTCATCCCAGGCAAGGCCAAGCCATGAAAGGTCTCGCAACACAGCTTCCTCCGACTCTTTCGTTGATCTCTCCAAATCCGTATCCTCTATTCGCAGTATGAACTTGCCTCCTTTAGACCTAATTCAAATCAACGTCAGTGATCAAACCTTACTTTAGGAGAAATGAAAACTGAACCTAACCTAACCTAGCGTATAGGTAGTTGAAGAGAGCAGTTCTGGCGCCACCGACATGAAGGTAACCGGTGGGGGAAGGAGCGAATCGGACGCGGACATTGGTATCGTCGGAAACGGATGCGGAGATTGAAAAGGTTCGCTTTGGAGCAAGAGAGATGCTAACAATAGTGTTGCGGAAATGTAGTGACGGACGAAGTAACCTTGTTTGTGGCACCCGAGACCCGCAGCCAACGCCGACGCCGATTCCGGCGAGAGTCGCCATTTTCATCATTTACAGAGACACACGACTAGCAGATAAGAATATGACAGTTATCCTTACAAAGAAATATTACAATTTACAATAGAAGGTGAATTTTGACCGGTTTTTACCCGGAATAAAGTTTTCACAAATGTTTTCAAATCCGGAGTGGATGGTCTTATAATTTTTACGGGTTGGATTGGGATCGGACGAAATATTTATTTATAAAGAATAGAGTGTAATTTGAGTACCTGAGAGAGATGTCCTCCAATTTGCATTACGAGTATTTACGTTTTAATTTTAGCACATTGAGTGTTTAACCTTTCTGATTTTCGCAATTTGAGTACCTATGACTAACAAATGTTAGTTAATTGTTAACTCACAGGGCTATTATGGTAAGTTTTTATGTAATGTTAGGGTTAAATTAGTAATTTTAGTTTTTATTGTCTCACTAACGATAAACAAATAGAGGGATGTTTTTTAAAACCTAAAATATACGTTTCACATGCTTCGAAAGTCAGATAGAAGCTGAGTTTGTTTGAAGATTCTATCTGATGTTTGAAGCATGTGGAACGCAGATTTAGGGGTTTAAAAACGTCGTTGTACTTGTTTATTGTTAGTGAGATTTATAAAACTAAAATTACTAATTTAACCATAATATTATAATGAAAATGACCACAATAGCCATATGAGTTAACAACTAACTAACATATGTTACTTCCAGGTACTTAAATTGTAAAAATCAGAAAGATTAGGTACTCAGTTGACTAAAATTTAAACTTACGTACTCATAGTGCAAGCTGAAGTATAGCTCAGATACTTAAATTGCAATTTATTCATTTATAAAAGTAATATCATAAAAAATTTAATTAAAATGCAACATAAGTTCAATAATATTAAATTACCACAAAATTCATAATCCAAACAAGTTATAACACCAAGAATCACCAAAAATCTGTGACAACCCGACTTTCAGGTCCCACCTCAACCTTCGTTATTAGTAGATAATTATATTATTAAGAACATGACTACTAGTGACTACCTTAATTAACCATTATTTAGGCACAAACGAATATCTAAGAGGATATAATTGTTTGCAAAACATGGTTTAATTCGTGATAAAACATGAATATTAATTTTGAGGTTTTCATATAAAGTAAAGAAAACCAACGTTTTATGTTGTCTCGTAATGTTACACAATGAAACAAGGTTTCGTGACGTTACACAATCAACCCTGTACTTAGCCCGGCTTGTGCCTCATAAAATACCAAAAGAGCCGGGACTAAGCCCAAATACATGTTCCCACTCTGCTAGTGTAAGAACACTTGTCTCAGTCAAAACCTGTCACATGCCGCGAACAACCCCTCAGGATCTCAGTGCGGACCCTACCTCTAACGCCATTGATGTATGGCAAGTAGGCACTGCGCGTGGGGGATTCCCCAAGTAGTACTACCCATATAAACAAGCGGTCCATCCCAAAGATAGAATTAATGATCGTGTAAATAATTTAGCAGATAGAATCGGATACATCATAAATAGCACATCAAATAACTCAAAAATAGCATATCAAATAAATAAGCTTCAAAACTTTTAAAAAATAGCATGCTTTCATCCCAAAACATTAAGTAAAAAGGGATTCATGAAACTCACCTTGACAATTAAGCAACTAGTCACAAATAAGCAAAACGCCCGAACTTGCTTCTTAGCAACCTATTATAATGTTGTATACTCATAAGTTTCTATTTTATAAGCTATCATATAACCATGTGCATCCATAAGTGTATGCAATATTCAAATAGTTCACCTCACGGTGTTGTTGTCGAGTTTTATAAAAATAAAGCTTCTTAAATTGGAAAGTCTTAGAGTTTTGGGTTCTTATTATTTATCACTTATCATGACGTGGACCTGTTCTATGAGTTCCAACTCAGCCCCAAATATTACACTTGTTTTAGATAGCGCGTTTCGGGTGTCGTTAATTAATACTGTTACACGCGCCTAGTTTAAAAGTTTTTAAGGTTTAGTTCATTACCTATCGAGATTTTCTTACCATAACTTTTGTAACCTGTTGTCTACTAATTTTTATAAGGTTTCGGTTCCAAAACAGAAAGATTTTCGGAGTTATCAATATTAGTCCCTTAAGTTTCAAAAATGACACTTTTAATCCCAAAATTTCGTATTTTGACGCTTTTTGACCCAACAAGGGTCCACACTCATTTTATAAGCCTAATATACTTATTTGAGTCATATTATAACCAAAAATTCCAGAAAAGTTTATATGTTATAAAAATATACATTTCGGTTTTACCGGTTACGGTAAAACCGTTACATTACGCTTTAAAAATCCACTTTCTCAACCACTTGACTAAAGACCTTAAAAAAATCAGTATCATAGTCTCATATTGGTGTATATAATCTGTAAATAACAAGTTTTTATGTTATGAGTACACAAATCTCAAGTTTTACACAAAACCGTTAAAAACCCGTTTTTGACCGTAACTGTAAGGTTAAATATATGATTTTCCCACTTTTATTTCAAAAACCTATTTTAGTTGTCATATGCTACTGTAAAATATCAAATTTGTGATTTTTACCCCTTTTGACTAATTATTAGGATTTATTCACGAAAATGTGTATTTTAGTGATTATTTTCACTAATAAATTTGTATAAAATACATTTTAAGGCAATAAATCATGAAAATTATTTTCTAGCACTAAAATATGTCCATAAAGGCCTGGAGATAACAAAAATTAGGTTTCGTAATGTTTGGTGCAAATTTGTAGTTTTAAGGCTTACCGGGTGCTCGGTTTTGTATCTTTTTACTAGTTTCATGCTCGTTTTGTTACATCCAACCCAAGTCACGATTTTTACACTATATTTCCAGCCCATTTTCATATTCAAATCTGAAAGTTATGTTGGTGTTCATGTTCATCTGTTTTTCGGGTTTTGAGGTGTTCAAAATCATTATTTACATCAATGTAACATTCATAGTTTTGCACCAAACCAAACTAAAACTTATTATATCTTTTAACCATGTTTAAGAAGAGTTTATTTACTGTTTTAAGAAGTACGTGGGGTTTTATAGGGTTTCAAAACAATGTATTAAATGGTGTAAACTAGTGCAAAATGAAGGTTTTAAGGGTGTTTGGTCGTGTACCAACCTTGGTCCAAGCTTGGCTTCAAGAAAAACGACTTGTGAGGCTTCTAAAGAGCTTAAATGATGCGTGAAAGCTGCTAGAACTTTCTGTTGGGGATGAGAGAATAAGAGGTTTGCGAGTTTCAAGTGTAAAAACTAAAGAAAAACCATGTTTTCGTTACCTTGGAGCTTGGTACTCGTATTTAACACTTCAATAGCACTTGTAGCATTGTTTGTTGCAGATTATTGGGAGTGTTTATGAGTGAAAAATAGAGAGAAATGAGATAGAGAGACATTTGAGGAGATAGAGAAGAGGGAATATTAGAAATGTTGCATGTTGCTTGTGTGTAAGAGTAAATATGATGACTTGAGAAGAGTGAAGTGGGGTTGGAAAGTGGAAATTTGATGAAACAAGGCAAGTAGGTAGTTGGTGAGTCAACTTTGAATTCCTATTGGACCATTTTTTGTCATGGAGTGTAAGATTGAACATAATGTTTGAACTACTTAATATATATATATATATATATATATATATATATATATATATATATTGAATGTTAGGTAGGTGAGTGTGCATGCTTCCATGCGTACAAGTGTGTATGTATACTTGCACATTATTGTTTTGTCCATTATTACAAGTATTTAAATTTGTGGGTAATGTTTGTGGGGTTTAATTTGAGTTTTTTGTATCTTTAGTGGGTATTTGTTTAGTAAATGTGGGGTGGACGAAAATTTAGGATATATTATGGAGTTGTCATTGTGTTCTTGTGGTAAGAATATTACCCTATTGATTTCATTTGGTAGTTCTCCATGGACTTCTCTCTTTAGCCCTTTGTATAAGAGTCGGGTATTTTTATTTGTTTGTTTGTTAAGAATAATATTACACTAAAGCATTGTTTCACTATTGTCTCTAATGGTTTTGCTAGCCTAACTCATGGCATTAAAATAATCATCTAACCATAAATAAATAAATACACGTGTACAAATAATATTCGGGTATCACAAAAATAATATTTTGTCTCTTAAATATTCGTTTGTGCCTAAATAATGGTTAATTAAGGTAGTCACTAGTAGTCATGTTCTTAATAATATAATTATCTACTAATAACGAAGGTTGAGGTGGGACCTGAAAGTCGGGTTGTCACATTCTCCCCCTGTTAAAGAGATTTCGTCCCCGAAATTAGCTTTAGTTATTCTCCGGAGGGTTAGGCTCGAATAAGTGTGGATACTTTCTCTTCATTTCGCTTTCGCGTTCCCAAGTGAACTCGGGTCCGCGTCTAGAGTTCCACCTTACTTTCACTATTGGTATATGACTTCGTCTCAATTTCTTCACTTGGCGATTCATGATTTCGACCGGTTCTTCCATAAAATTTAACTTATCATTAACACGTGCCTCTACAAGGGGGATTACCAACGTTTCATCCGCAAGACATTTCTTTAAGTTTGACACGTGAAATGTGTCATGTATGTTGCTTAACTCTTGAGGTAAATTTATTTGGTAAGCTACGGGGCCTACCCTTGCTAGAATCTCAAAGGGTCCTATGTACCTAGGACTTAATTTTCCTCGTTTGCCAAAACGGATGGTGCCTTTCCATGGGGACACCTTTAACAACACCCTATCACCAACTTGAAATTCCAAGGGTTTACGCCTTTTATCGGCATACTTCTTTTGGCGGTCCCTTGCGGCAACCAAACAATCTTTTATTTTGAAAATCTTATCGGTGGTTTCTTGAACAATGTCGGGACCTGTGATTTGAGTGTCACCAATTTCATTCCAAGACAAGGGGGATTGACACTTACGCCCGTAAAGTGCTTCGTACGGTGCGGCTTTAATGCTAGCGTGGTAACTATTGTTGTACGAAAACTCTACCAATGGTAGGTGGGTGTCCCAACTCCCACCGAATTCTAATACACAAGCCCTTAACAAATCTTCTAGTGTTTGAATCGTTCTTTCGCTTTGTCCGTCCGTTTGAGGGTGGTAAGCGGTACTCAAGTTTAATTGAGTTCCTAAGGCTCGCTGTAATGTTTTCCAAAAACGTGAAGTAAAGCGACTATCACGATCCGATATGATTGACAATGGTACACCATGTCTTGCTATAATCTCCTTAACATAAATTTGGGCCAATCGTTGCAATTTGTAATCTTCTCTAATTGGCAAAAAGTGTGCAGATTTAGTTAGTCTATCTACAACGACCCATATGGCATCATGTCCACTAGCCGTTCTTGGTAGCTTCGTAACGAAGTCCATAGTGATATTGTCCCACTTCCATTCGGGGATTTCGGGTTGTTGTAGGTACCCCGAAGGCTTTTGGTACTTCGCCTTGACTCTTGCACATGTCACACATTTCGCCACATAGGTAGCAACTTCCTTTTTCATCTCAGGCCACCAAAAGTGTATTTTCAAATCTTTATACATCTTGTCACTACCCGGGTGAATTGAATACCTAGACCTATGCGCTTCATTCATAATTGCGGTCCTAATATCCCCGTGCCTCGGTATCCAAATTCTACGGTCAAGCCTTAACACTCCATCATCTCTTGCCTCTAAAAGTTTTTCCATCCCTGGGGGAAGCTCCCCGGATTGGTTCGTACTACCATAGGCTACCTTTTGTGCGTCTTTAATTCTATTGAGTAGTTCGGTTTGGACCGTTACCCTTATGGCATGCAACTTAAGGGGCTTATCCCTAATCTTCCTACTAAGCGCATCCGCTACAACATTAGCTTTTCCCGGGTGGTACCGAATCTCACAATCATAATCGTTCAATAGTTCAAGCCATCTTGTTTGGCGCATGTTCAAGTTCTTTTGGTCTAGGATGTGTTGCAAACTTTTATGGTCAGTGTAAATCACGCACTTGGTGCCGTAAAGATAGTGTCTCCAAATTTTTAACGCGAACACCACGACTCCTAATTCTAGATCGTGTGTGGTATAATTTCTCTCATGAATTTTGAGTTGTCGTGAAGCATAAGCGATTACCTTGTCCCTTTGCATCAAAACACAGCCAAGACCTTGGTGAGAAGCATCGCAATACACGACAAAGTCGTCATTTCCATCGGGTAAAGACAATATGGGCGCGCTACATAGCCGTTGTTTTAGCGTTTCAAATGCTTCACTTTGCTCTTTTCCCCATATGAACTCCATCTTCTTTTGGGTTAAGGTGGTTAAAGGCAATGCAATACGAGAAAAGTTCTTAATAAACCTCCTATAATACCCGGCCAACCCAAGGAATTGTCGTATCTCGGTAGGAGTTTTTGGGGCTTCCCATAACTTAACGGCTTCTATTTTCGCGGGATCTACTTGAATGCCACTTTCATTCACAATATGTCCTAAAAATTGTACTTCACGCATCCAAAACTCACACTTAGAGAATTTCGCATAAAGTTTCTCCTTTGCTAACAACTCTAAGATCAACCTAAGGTGTTGCTCATGGTCCTCCTTATTGCGAGAGTAGATCAATATATCATCAATGAAAACAATCACAAACTTATCTAGGTATGGCTTACACACACGATTCATGAGGTCCATAAACACAACGGGTGCGTTTGTTAAACCGAAGGGCATAACTAGGAACTCGAAGTGACCATACCTAGTCCTAAAGGCGGTTTTAGAAACATCACATTCCTTTATCCTTAATTGATGATAACCGGATCTTAAGTCAATTTTTGAGAAATAAGTTGCACTTTGAAGTTGGTCAAAGAGATCATCAATCCTCGGAAGAGGGTAACGATTTTTCACTGTTACCTTATTTAATTCCCTATAATCGATGCACATTCGCAACGTCCCATCTTTCTTTTTGACAAACAATACCGGTGCTCCCCATGGTGAAACACTCGGACGAATAA
Source organism: Tagetes erecta (assembly GCA_030867185.1). Taxonomy (NCBI): domain Eukaryota; kingdom Viridiplantae; phylum Streptophyta; class Magnoliopsida; order Asterales; family Asteraceae; genus Tagetes; species Tagetes erecta. Next base: position 16,504,088 of record CM061490.1, read on the forward strand.
AACCCTTATCTAATAACTCTTGAACTTGCTTCATCAATTCTTTCATTTCAGAAGGAGCTAACCGATAAGGTGCTTTAGCCACCGGTGCGGCCCCCGGTAGAAGTTCGATTTGGAATTCAACTTCTCTAGTGGGAGGGAGGCCGGGTAGTTCATCGGGAAATACATTGGCAAAATTTGAAACTATCGGGACCTCCTTTATCGACTTTTCCTCTTTTTGTGTCATCACATAAGCTATAAACGTGTAACAACCCCGCTCTACATACTTAGCAACTTTAGCGCATGAGATGATGGATAAAGAATGAGTAGATCTTTCACCGGAAATTTCTAACACATGATTATTGGGTAGGGGGAGCCTAATAAGACGTTTATCACACACAATTTCGGCCCTATTTTTAGCTAGCCAATCCATTCCAACGACCACATCAAAACCCCCTAGTTCTATAGGCATCAAATCAATCAAGAATATATGATTCTCTAGGTTAAGTGAACAATCCCTAAGAATTTCGTTTGCCTTGATTAGTTTGCCATCGGCTAGTTCTACCACATATGGATTATTTAAGGCAATTGATTCATTATTAATGAGACGCCTAAGACTAGAAGATATGAAGCTACTTGTTGAGCCGGTGTCAGGTTGTTTAAGAGAAACGTACCGGTGACAACGTCGGGTTCATTGCGTGCTCGAATCGGGTTCATGACAAAGGCCCGGCCTTTAGGCTTTTCTGGTTCAGGGTCCTTATCCCTTCCTAACTTTGGGCATTTGTTCCTCCTATGGTTTGGATCCCCACATTCGTAGCATTGCGCACCCTCTCCGTATTTGCAATCCTTGATCAAGTGCCCCGTTTTGTTGCACCTAAAGCAAGTCATGGGTTTGCATTCCCCTTGGTGATGCAACTTGCACTTAGCACACTTGGGGTTAGTGCCTTGGTACAATTTCCTTTCCCTTGGTTCTTTGTTTGCCTCGGGCTCCTTCTTGCCCTCGGGTTTTCTAATGAATCCACCCTTGTAACCGTTGGGATGCCTTTTGTCATCACCCCATTTGCGCTTCTTATCCTCCTCCCACTTACGTTTCTCACCGGACTTGGGGTGTTCTAGAACTCCCGCCCTAACCAAATCGTCAGTCAGGCCACTGGTCGAGTCAACCGCTGCTTGTAAGGTCAAAGGCTTGGATGCTTTCACCATCGCACGAACCTTAGGATGTACACCCCAAATGTACCTAGCGATCCCCTTTGATTCTGGGGTCACCAAGTGTGGTACCAAGCGAGACAATGCGTGAAACCGATTGGTGTAGGTGACGTAATCCGCACCAACCATTTCCAAGGTTAAGAATTCAGCCTCAATCTTCTCCACCTCATTTATTGGGCAATACCTATCAGTAATCAGTTTCCTAAATTCACTCCACCTCATTCTACTAACCGCATTACGCCCCCTCGGCTGGATTATAGACTTCCACCACTCAGCCGCCGCCCCCTTTAGTGAAAGGGTGGCAAAGTTCACCATATTCTCGTTCTTACATTCACTGATGTCCAACACCGCTTCAATTTCATCTAACCACCTAAGAGTTTCAATCCCTCCTTCGTAACCCCGAAGTTCCCTTGGCTTACATGCCATGAAAGTTTTGTAGGAGCAACCATTCCTTATTTCTGTGTCATTCTCCTCTTCTTCCTCGCGTCCTCCACCCCCTCCATTATTAGTTTCACGCTCCGCATTAATTTGCGCGATAATGGTAGGGATGGCGTTAGCAATTTGTTGTGCAACTAGGTTTGCAATTCGTTCGTCCTCGTGGTTTGTTCCACCTTCACGAGTGTCGTCATCACGGTTCTCAATTTCAGGAGTAGGTTGTCGGTCACCACCTCCTCCCCTAGTTCGCATCCTACGCCACCACGTGCAGCTTGTCGTCTTGGAGGCATTCTGATGAAACACACGATATTAGTATCAAGAAGATTTAAAATTTTTGTCTCAGCATTTGTATCATTCAATTCCTAAAGGTCTTATTACCATGTTCAGTTCGTGGCTACACTTAGAACATATGAGGTCATATGGTTACTTATCTTTAAAACAATACAATTTGTGTATTCAAACATTTGAAATTTTCATTTGTACCTGCAATAACGTTAGTCTCATACAATCGTGTATTAGGCAAACATAACACAAATATCACATAAAATAATTGGTTCGTAAATGACACAAATAAATAACCAAGAGATTTTGTCTCTTTCATTCAAAAACCAAAACTTAGGGCACTATAACCCGTGCCCTATAAAGGAATGTCAAAACCACAACAATTGTCTCAATGCAAGTACCACAATAGTCATAATAGTAAAATATTAAAAATAAAGTCTCATATGGCGTTTCCCAAGTGTTCACCCACTACTATCATCCCTTTTTATTCCAGTTCCACTGCCACGGCCAGCCGAACCCCTTCTTTTTCTTTTGTTCCACATTGATCCTTTGCACACCCGAATTCGCCGCGTGGGTAGTAAGGAATTCCGAAGTCGCCGTACGAGAGACTTCATCTAATGAACGCCTATGAGCTACTTGGTCCTGGCGCATGATATCCATTTGCGCCTTTAACTGCTCGTAATCACTTGCCCTCCGACTTGACTGCGCGTAGGGATCTCCCATGCGAATCGCAGAGGGATCTCCGTGCACACTGTGTCGGGGTGGCACCCAAGAGCTAGCAGACGGGTCTCTACGGGTTTGCACGGGACACCATGGTTCGGGGATGGGAGTCATTCGAGGTGGCTCCCTTGGCGGCATTCGAAATGATACTGAGGTGCCGGGTCGAACCCTCATCCTCGGCTTCCGAGGAAGGGTTGGGCCATGACCATACGGATACTGGGTCGGAGGTGGGACGTGGGGCGAGTGGGACCGGGTACGGCTACGCTGCTGCGGTGACGGTGACGAGTCAGTGTCCTTTGACGGATCCGTATCGGAAGAGGTGATTGGATACACCCGTGTTCAGTCGGCGTGTACTCCGGTGTGCCATCCCGACGGAATGATCCGGATGCCCTCCTAACGTGGCCAACGGGCACAATCTCCTCTTCTGCTAACGCTGCGGCTGTTAGGGTTATTTCCTAGTTAAGATTTACTTTGTATTTTGTTTATATGTTTGTGTATAGTTTAGGGTCTATTTTGCATATTCCTTAAACTTGTATATTTTGCTAAAAGCATGTAGTGAGAGAGTGTGAGGAGAGAGGCTAGATCACATTTTCACGTAAGAGAGAGAATTAGTGTGTGTGATTTATTTTTCTCCTGCACTTGTATTACAATACTGCTTTGATCATCAATATACAAAGAGAATTATTAGTATGAATTGTGTTTGTGATTGAACTGTGTTTGTGTACATGTTATTCTGATCATTGAGCGATATTCACGATCCAATTGAACTTATCAATTGGTATCAGAGCTGTTGGTACTGTGTTCTTCGCTATTCATCAAGCAAAACACATCAATATTGCTCAAATATCATGATCTGAATAAATTGTTGCTGTTTTTAGTTGTGATTTATCATCGCAATCACTTCTAATTCACAACGATTGTGCAAATTCTATCAGATTATCATCAGATCTGAGGAATTAAGAAGATTGAAAAAGTTACTGTTCGATTGAATTTTGCTCAAATTCATCAAAATTTGATCATGTTTTGGATTGATTGAGATTAGGGATTGATAATCGGACTATTTCACTGCTTGTGTGTGAATTTTGAACGAATTGGACAAGTTTTTGACAAAACCCAGAAAATTCTCATGGAGAAGATGATGAACAGTATGAACTTGGTTGAAGATTAACTTGCCGGGTGATAAATTTGACTTAGACAATTTCCTTTGGACTTGGATTGAAGAACAATTAGGTCCTGTGCAGCCGTGTAAGGGAATTTGTGCTTGTCGGGTAAAGAATTTGACGTGAAAAAGTGTTACTGTTCAGCCGGATCAAACACTGTTGTGCCGGGTGATACACTGTTACGCCGGGTGATTAAGAAAATTTCTGCCGGGTGATCAAGACTGTGTAGCCGGGTAAACAACATTGCCGTGTGATCGACAACTGTTCAGCCGGGTAAACCTTTTTGCCGTGTCAAGATTCAAGCCGGGTCAAGTTATTGCCGTGTGAAGTTATTTCTTGTTGCCGGGTAACTGTTCAGCCGGGTCAAGAACAAAAGTTTTACAACTGTTGAGCCGTGTAACTGTTTAGCCGTGTAAAGACTTTTTCTCTGCCGGGTGACGAACAAAGATACTGTTTAGCCGGGTGAAGAAGGATTTTCACTGTTCAGCCGTGTGACTCATTTTAGTTGTTTTAATACTTGTTTTTCTTATCTTGTCTTTAATTACTTGTCTTTATTCTAGTATTTTAATCATTTCTTTTAAAAAAAAAAATAACAAAAACCAAAAATATTTTCTTTAAAAAATTGTTAAAATGGCACCTAATGATGATTCTGATAACCATGTTCCTAGACTTGTTAATCGTGCAGATTTCAAAAATTGGACAATCAGACTGAGACATCACTTATGCTCCATTGACAATGATTTATGGAAGTCCATTGAAAAAGGTCCTCATATTCCAACTCAGACTGCTCCAGATAGTGCAAGTACCTACACCAAAGACTCTACTGAACCTTATCCAGAGGATAATTTGTCAGCAGAAGATTTAAAGAAAGTGAAGAATGATAGCAAGGCTTATTCTTTGATGTGCAAGGGACTGCCACTTCAAGTTTTGTCGAGATTGGATGCATATCAGACTGGTTATACATGTTTCAAGGCATTAAAGTCGATATGTGAAGGAGGAGAACAATTGAGAAGTTTGAAGAAATCAAAGTTAAAAAGGCAATTGGAGTTATTTGAACATATTCATGGAGAAACAGTGCATCAGATGATGAACAGATTTGTTCATTTAACTACTGAGATGTCAAACCTCGGAGTTAAGACTGAACTTCAAGACTTGAATGATCGATTGTTATGTGCTTTGCCATCATCATGGAAGCAGACTGTTACTCTGTTAAAGCATACTGAGAAATTTCCAATGGAATTAGATTTGCTTATTGGAAAGATTGAAGAAGTTGAGATTGATGAAGGATCAAGAAATACTGATAGATCAAGCTCACAAGCTCAGTATAAGTATGTGGTAAATCCTGCCAATACTGTGGAGAATGCATTTCTTGCACAAGATGCAATGAAGTTTGAAGAAGAGGGTGATTTATTTGTTGGTGCAAGTTTCTATACTGATTCAGCATACTTTCCAAATTCACCAACTTATTCTCAACCTCAATCTCCACCAAGAAATCAAGTTCAAAGTCAAAATGTGAAAACACAATCAGAAAATCAAAGTTTGAATGTTCAAGCCAAGGTGAAAGATGTAATGAACATTCTGTTGCAAGATGATGAGACCAAAACTGCTTTTACAGCGTTTATGGCAAGTTTTCAAGCATACCAAGGAAGTCACTTAAGTCAAATGGACGTGGTTCTTCAAGACTTATTTGAGATGGATCCAGTTGACGTTGAAGAAATGGATTTAACCTGGCAGATGGTAATGGTTGCATATAGAACGCAGAAGCATGCATATGTTAACCGAAGCTACAAGCCTCATGCAAACAAAACTGTTGGTTTTGACAAATCAAAGGCCAGATGTTTTAATTGTAACCAGTATGGTCATTTTTCAAGAGAATGCAAAGCTCCCAAGAATCAGAATTTCAATGACCAAGCTAGTTCAAGTAATCAAGGTCAAGGTCAAAGCTCACAACAGTCTTCAAGCTACCAAAGCAGAAATCAACGTTACTTTCAGAAACCATACCAAAGTCTTCCCATGCCTGAATTGAAAGATGAAGGAAAGAAACCAGAAGACCAAACAAAGGCACTGGTAGTGAGTGTAAAAGATGGTTATGATTGGAGCGCTTATGCAGAACAATTTACATCTGATCTTACATCAAGTTTGGCACTGGTATGTGAAGTTGAAGAAGACTGGTCTGAAGAAGGGGATGGTAAACTGATTGATAATGAGAATGAAGATGTAGAGGAATATGACTGGAGTGCAAAGTCTGATCCTGTTGAAGAATCTGAGTCTGAAATTGCGCTAATGGCTACATCCAGTGAGTCTTCATCTTCTACCGAACAACCAAAGGTTAGTAATGACTTACCCCCTAACTATGTTCCATTACCTGCTGATGTGAAGGAAAGGTTGTGTTCTGAACAATGCATTCAACAAGTAGAACATTATCGAACTCATTCATTTAAAATTGGTGATAAATTAAGTAAACATGAAAAACTTCATGAACAACTTAAAATTGATCATAAAATTTCTGATGAGAAGATTTTGTCACTTAAAGAATCATGGAACAAGACCTTAAAGGAACTGGAATTGGTAACAAAACAACTTGAAGAAATGACAAAGAACTTTGAACAAGAAAAAGTTGCACATGCAGTCACTCAAGTTGAATTAACAAAGGTTAAAAGCTGTAAAACCATGGTAAAACAACTCATTAATGAAAGAGGTAACAAAACCAAAACTGGGTTGGGTTTTACTCATGAACCAATGCCAAATTCAATCACTCAAACCTTACCGGAAAACTTTAATGAATTTGATCATTCACCTGAAAATGAAAGAAAATTCAAAGAAATTCAAAGAAGTAAATCCGAGTCTGAAGGATCTGAAGTGCTGATGGAGAGTTTGAAAGAAGAAGATGGTGTGACAACTGAAGCTGATGATGAAGCTAGCAACAAATCAGAGCCTGTTCTGATTCAACTGGTTGAGTATCCGGAACTGAATCCGAAGCCAGAAACAGTGAAGGATGAAGGTGAATTTTCAGGATACAATGATCCTGAATACATCAGGTGGAAGAAAGAACAAAAGGCGCAAGTTGCTGATCAATTGATCAAGAAGCAAGAAGTGAAGAAGGTTGAAGTTTCAACTGCAAAGAAGCAGAAATCGAAAGAAATAACCAATCAATCTGAAACGAAACAGTCAAAAGGCAAAAGTGTCTTAAAATCGAATGATAACACCAAAGTTCAAAGTGTTAAAACTGACAAAGTTAAACCTGTCAAGAAAGTGTCAAAAGGTAAGAACATCAAGTTTGTGTCTGCAGGAACATTTGATTTGAACGGATCTTATGGTAAACCAATCAATTCTCCAATCAAATCTAACTCTGGTCTGAAAACAGGTTCAGGTCCTAAGTCTTCCGCTGTCAATGATAAGAGAATTGAATCTAAAAAGTTAACCAAACAGAACAGTTTAAAATCGAACCAAAGTCCCATGCAATCAAAACCACAAACAAAGTCTCCACAGAAAAGCGTTAATCTAAAACCGAACAACCATGATAATGAATCACAATTTGGTTCAACATCAAGAGTTAACAATCGGCTCTTTAGGATTAGCAAGAAACATTGTGAAATTTGTGATACATATAATCATGCAACTGCTGAATGTTTCTTTAACAGGTACTGCAGTTTCTGTGACAAAAGAAATCATTCTTCAGAAGAATGTTATTATAACAAATTTTGTGATATTTGTGAAAGAAGAAACCATGACACAAAGGATTGTTGCTTTCGATCAAACTCAACAAGAGAAATGACACCATTTTCAAATTTTCAAAGAAATCAGTCATTTGGTTTTCAAAAAATGAATCAAAGTCATTCTCCGGTTTTGAGAAATTTCAATCGAAACAATTCTGTTTCTAACTTTTCAAGAAATGTGCAGGTTAACAGTTTTAAGCCAAGAGCTTTAATGGTAAGAAACCAAAAGTTTGAAAATAACCTTGATCCTAAGTTAGAGGAAAGGTTTAGTGCTTTGAGAAGAAAGCAGTCAATGAACGCCAATGGGCGAAACAATAGTTATCAGCATCAAAATCTCTTAAATGAAACAAATTTTCAAAAAGTTCAATATCAACAAGTTACTATTGCAGATAGATTCGGAAAACCCAAGACCGTGTGGGCCTGGGTTGACCAAACTAACTAAGTGATTGTTGAAATGCAGGTACGCCCAAGAAGACCTATCAACTCATGGTTCGTTGATAGTGGGTGTAGCCGGCATATGACAGGCAACCATGCCTTGCTTCAGGATTTCAAGCTGAAAAATGGTACACACATTGCATTTGGAGGTGATCCGGGTGGTAAAATAACAGGAGAAGGAACCGTATCGAATGGGGTCATTAGTTTTGATAAAGTCAACTACTGTGCACAGTTGAACTTTAACTTACTAAGTGTATCTCAAATTTGTGATAAATCATATTCAACTTTATTTGATGATTCTTTCTGTTATATACTCAAACCAGGTTTCAAGATCGACAATGAATTGATGGGTAGTGGTGAAAGCTCCAAGAGATCGTGATGTATACAAGCTGGATATGTCGCAGGTTGATGCCGAAACCGAAACTACTTGTCTCATTGCGCATGCTTCAAATGATGAGAGTCAGCTTTGGCATAGACGGCTGGGCCATTCAAACTTCAGAAACATGAATCGTTTAGTGACTGGAAATCATGCTGTAGGAATACCCTCGAAGAAGTTCTCTACAACTGATCTCTGTCCAGCATGTTTGAAAGGAAAACAGCATCGCATGTCTTTTAAGTCCAAGCCAGAAAACTCCATTTCAAAACCCTTGCAGATGCTACATATGGATCTTTTCGGACCAACAAATGTGCAAAGCATTGGAAAGAAGTCTTACTGTTTTGTCATTATTGACGATTTCACTAGATTTTCTTGGGTTTATTTTTTGCATGTTAAATCTGAAACTGCGGAGTTATTAAAAGAATTTATCATCAAAGTTGAAAATCAGTTGGATTGCAAAGTGAAAATTTTAAGAAGTGATAATGGAACTGAATTTAAGAACGCTAATGTTGATTTGTTTTGTGCAGAATAAGGAATTGCTAGACAATTTAGTGCTCCAAGAACGCCTAAACAGAATGGGGTTGCGGAACGGAAAAACCGGACACTGATTGAAGCTGCAAGATCCATGCTCGCAGATGCCAAAATCCCTATCACATTCTGGGACGAAGCTATTGCTACTGCGTGTTTTGTACAAAACAGGACATTATTGGTTCAGGATAAACAGAAAACATCTTATGAGTTGTTATTTGGAAGAAAACCGAATATTTCATACTTAAAAGCATTTGGTTGTCCTGTAACGATTCTGAATTTAAATGATCATCTCGGGAAATTTGAGTCAAAATCTGACGCTGGATTTTTCCTTGGATATTCGTCTGTTTCTAAAGCTTATCGGGTTTTTAATAGCAAAACAAATACTGTTATTGAAACTATTAACGTAAAGTTTTTAGAAAATTCGTTTCCGTCAGTGGCACATGGTCCCGAATGGTTATTTGATTTAGATTCGTTATCAAAATCTTTCAATTCTAACTTATTTGATTTTTCAGGAAAAGCAAGGAAAGAATCAGGTGACTTGGGATGCTTTAGTGACGATTCTGATAATGACGAAGATGGAAATCTCAACTCTGAATATCCGTTCATGTCATTTCATAATCCTGATCATGTCAAATCCAGTCAAGCTCCGGGTCCTTCTGGTTCTCAAGAAGATCAAGAATCAAACAATCTTGAAGATGATGTGAATCCGCAAAGTTCTCCTAATGATGGTGGATCCGTTCAAAATCAACCATCATCAGATCCGAATGCTGAAGTTATTCCAGAATCGTTTGATTACTTCATCAATTCACCGGATCAAGTCCCGAATTTCACTCCGCATACTTCTACCATACTACAAGATCTACCGAATCTGAATCATTCTAATTTGGAGAGTCAAGTGCAAGGAGGTGACATACCAATTCATTGAATTCACAAGAAACATCCCGTCTCTCAGATTATTGGGCCTTTGAATCAGAGAAGTACAAGAAGTCAAACTGAGCAAGCAAATGTTTGTCTTTATTCATGTTTTCTTTCTCAAGTGGTGCCGAAGAACATTTCAGAAGCGTTACAAGATAATAGTTGGATTGAAGCCATGCAAGAGGAGTTACTTCAATTTCGCAAACAAGAGGTTTGGAAATTAGTGGACTTACCTGAAGGAGAGAATGCGATTGGTACAAGATGGTTGTACAAAAACAAGCCAGACGAACGTGGCATTGTTGTGAGAAACAAAGCAAGACTCATTGCACAGGGATATACTTAAGAAGAAGGCATTGATTACGAAGAGGTGTTTGCTCTGGTCGCAAGACTAGAAGCCATACGCGTTTTTCTTGCATATGCTTCCTTCATGAAGTTTAAAGTATTCCAAATGGACGTTAAAGGCGCTTTTCTGTATGGACCTATTACAGATGACGTATATGTCAGACAACCTCCGGGTTTTGAAGATCCTGACTATCCTCATCGTGTATACAAGTTGAGTAAAGCTCTATATGGTCTACACCAAGCTCCGAGAATCTGGTATGAGACATTATCCAAGCATTTACTAGAACATGGATTCACAAGAGGTCAGATTGATCCAACTTTGTTTATGAAGAGGGAGAATGAAGAACTCTTATGTGTTCAAGTTTATGTGGACGATATTATCTTCGGATCGACCAGTGCGTCAATGTGCAAAGAATTTGAGGAAATCATGAAGTGCAGATTTCAGATGAGTTCTATGGGGGAGATTAATTTCTTTGTTGGATTACAAGTGAAACAATCAGCTGACGGAATTTTCATCAATCAATCAAAATTCGTTGAGAAGTTGTTGAAGAAGTTCAAGATGCAAGATTGTCAGACTATTCGAACTCCATCTGATGTGAACTGCAAGATACAACCGGATCCGAAAGGCAAATCCGTGGATCAAACACTATACAGATCAATGATCGGTTCACTGATGTATCTTACTGCATCAAGGCCAGACATCATGTATGCTGTATGTGTGTGCGCAAGATATCAGTCTGATCCAAAAGAGTCGCACCTGATTGCTGTGAAACGTATTTTCAGATACCTTAAAGGGAAACCGAATCTTGGGTTATGGTATCCTTATGAAGGAAATTTTGAATTATATAGTTATTCTGACAGTGATTTTGGTGGGTGTGCTCTTGACAGGAAATCGACTACTGGTGGATGTCAATTTCTGGGTCCTAGACTTGTTTCTTGGCAATGCAAGAAGCAGACCAACGTTTCTGTACCCACAGCTGAAGCAGAGTATATCGCTGCATCTGCAGGATGTTCTCAAGTTTTGTGGCTACAAAACCAATTGCTTGACTACGGGTTTAACTTTCTCAAAACTCCTATATACATAGATAATACTGCTGCTATGTTTATTACTGCTAATCCTGTTCAACACTCAAAAACCAAACATATCGAAATTCGATATCACTTTTTAAGAGACAACTCTGAAAAAGGTTTAATAATTTTGATTAAAGTTCATACCGACAAACAACTGGCAGATCTTTTCACAAAATCATTTTTGTCAGGACGGTTTGAATTCTTAATTCAATCCATAGGATTAATCAATCATGATTGATTCTATTTTTCGAAAACAAAACAAAAATCAGAAAAATATAAAAGCCAAAAATAAAATAAGTTGATGTTATATTTTGATTCCTTTGTCTTTTATTTTATGTTTTGCATTGTGAGTGTGCATGAAAAAGAAAAGCAAAAACAAAATATAAAAGCAAAAAGAAAAGAAAATATCATGTCATAAGAATCTATATTGCAAAAAGTGAGAAATGATAGTTACACTAGACATTATTTGTAACATCATTTTTAATAAAGACTGATGAATGTTAAATTGATGTGCTAGACAGCTCAGACAATTAGACTGAAAAAGTAAGTTGATTGTTGACAAACATAAACTTAATGATCTTTGTGTTAAGTTCCATTGTTATACATGTCTAGATATATATCTTTTGATACATTGCTTGTGATGATCGTTGTACATGATCGGGTAACGATGTAGTCTATTCAGTGTGATGAACCGCATCGTGAGCTTCTTTGTTATGGTATCCACAAACCTGAAGTCTCACACGAAGTCTCTTTTGAGCTTCAAGGTGCAGCAAAAGATTCCCAAAGATGGAACAAAAAGAGTCCCAAATGTGGACCATCACCAAACAAAATTCCAAAAAGGAATTCAGAAGATTCCCAAGGGGAACGATAGGAAAGAAAAATTCCCAAAGATGGAATTAAAAAGAAGTCCCAAAGTGGACCAAATCCGAATAGAACCCAGATTCCACACTGTGTATGACTGTAAGTGACCAGGTTTTGTGCAATATGCATTCAGGTAGTGATTGATAAGGAAATATGTTGACATATGTATACATGTGGGTCACATGAGTCATTTTAATCGAACCTTAAATATCATCATGATACTGAAAAAGTAAGTGTGTCAACTCGAGCTAATTGGTATGTGTTCATATCATCACTCAATCAAACATAAGTCAAATGTCTATTCAAAACTTGCAAAACATGTTCAGATAATGTGTGGTATGATCTCACAGCGATATTTTGATTCATTTGCATTGCATATGTCTTTATTTTAATGTGTGTGCTTTGTGTGTGCAGGCATTTGGAATCATTATTGACACATCGACATCCTTGTTAAACTTAAAAATTTCAAGAAATTTCAAGTTTAGGGGGAGAATAAATTGAAGAAAAATATCTACAAAAATCCCAAAAATATTTTTGAATAAGTATGTTTTGAATGAACAAGATTATGTGGTATGAAAAGCTAATGTATTGGATATGGTAAAAACAAACCCAAGGTCTTGCAATGTGATTTTCAGAAATTGCTTCGGGATATAGAAAATTTGGTTGTGCAAAAACATCTTTGAAAAAGAAAAAGAAAAATGAATTTAATTGGAATTTATGTTATTGCTTGTTTAATGTTGTTGATAATTAATGTGACAAATTCTTTTTAAGGATATCTTGTCTAATTAATATGTCGAGAATGTTTGCAGGTGCAATAAATGCCGTTGAAAAAGTCAACAGACGAGAAAAGTGAAGAAAAATCGAAAGTGTTATAGCCGGGCAAAGATATCAGAAACAACTGTTTTGCCGGGTAATGAACATACTGTTCAGCCGGGTAATGTTGTGAGTTTGATACAAGCCGGGTGATTGAGAAAAAGTTGGAAGATATTATGACTACTGTACAGCCGGGCAATGAACATGTCAAATACAGCCGGGTGAAGGTCATAGATATCTGCCGGGTGACAAGTGTTCACTATACAGCCGGGTAAAAGAGAAATTTTCTTGCCGTGTAAAAGTGTAACACTGTGTTGCCGGGTAATGAAGAAAAAGCATGCCGGGTGATCTAGAAGACAACTGTGTTGCCGGTTGAAGAAGAAAAGCATGCCGGGTGATATAGAAGATAACTATGTTGCCGTGTGAAGAAGAAAGCATGCCGAGTGATAATAAAAGCAACTATGTTGCCGGGTGATGAAGAAAGCAAGCCGGATGAAAGAAAAGCAACTGTGTTGCCGGGTGATGAAGAAAGGTTGCCGGGTGATGTTTGAAGACTACTATTCTGCTGGGTGATGAATAAAACCCATCAGGTGTAGTTGTTCCTAACCTTTACCCGTCACTACAGTGACTTACCCGTCTCTACAGTGTTTGACCCGTCAAGTGTGTTTCAGGTTGTGACTTGTCCCAACAGTACATGACCCGTCACAACAGTGCATGACACGGATCAACAGTGCTTGACCCGGCAAGGCTTATTGGGCTTTTTAAGCTTGCCCGTCCCATGTTGTTGACCCGGCACCTCAAGTTTGACCTAATTCTTAAACGATATAAAAACCCGCCTCTTCACAAACACTTATCATTTTTCACATTCACTCTCAAGCAAATCCCCTGTACTTAAATCGTTTTGATTATCATATTCAGTCATTGTTCTGTAACAAGTGTAATCGACTGAATAAGGTATTGTCCTTGTGATTTGTTCTTGATAAACCTGCAAATCGACCGATAAAATGAAAAACGATGATGAACAGTGCTTTTGATCATTGAATCGACACTTTGATTGTGTGTGTTAAAACCAAAATCGAATGTTGTTTTAAGCATAAAAACTGTCGATCATCAAGAATCAATCATTCATTTGCACCAAAACACCTTAAAACCAACTGAATCAATCAAAATTGTCATAACTGTTAAAACCGCCATTGATGAACCTTGAAAGTTCTTTAAGTGTTAACTTCAAACTGACAAAATCTGTGTTGAACATTAACAAATCATTGTTAAAACTAAGATTAACATGTTAAACAACTTCATCATACAAATGTCAAAATTATGCCTTAAGTGATTAACTGTTAAAATTGAAACATGCTATATAATCATTAAAAATTCAAAGTTGTTTGATTAAGATGATGAAAATCAGGTTATTAGAACAATTTAGAATTTAAAATGATTATGTGAATGTTTTGCTTTCTAACTTTTATTCAAACACTTATGAAAATTTTGATATGTATTAATGAAGAATCTAACACATTTGTCTTGTTTGTGTTTGTTTTTGTTTTAACAGATGGAGAATTTAAAATTTAAGCCCAAACACAATTTGGTGGCATGTCTAGATGAATCTATCCCTGAAACTGATGGTTACAGAGATATGATCAAGTTTATAAAGAGGACAAAGTATGTGTATGCTATGTGTGCCAAACCGGTCATATATGCAAGGCTGATTAAGAGTTTTTGGAGAACAACAGAAGTGATCAGAGATGATAATGGTGTTGCTGTTGTTCGGGGAAATATTGCTAGTGATATGATATTGACAGTTTCTGAAGAAGCAATCAGAAATGCCTTAAGGATTGATGAAGATGAAGTGGGAATGAATGATGAATTGACCATGGCTGAGTGTCAATCGTGTTTTGTTAATATGGGTCATCCACCTGTATTTCCAAAGTCACAGTTTTATAGGGCAAAGTTGGGAAAGAAGTTTAAGTTGTTATGTTATGTTGTGCAACAATGCATGTCAAGGAGGAGTGCAGGCTTTGACAATTTCCCATCTGACATAGCATCCCCGATTGTTGCCATAGCTGAGAATAAACCATTCAATATGTCAAGATGGATCATGAATGGATTTGTTTTTAATTTGGTAAAGGGCAAGAGGTTTAAGTTTCTCATGTACCCGAGATTCTTACAACTGATGATCAATGTTGCCTATCCTATCATCAGAACTGAAAGTTATACTGGAGGTATATTATATACTGAGGACATGAACGATCTATCTTACAGAAAGATGAGTATCGGGAATGTGCCTAATGTGGATTTATTTGACTATATGAGAGATATAGCCAATAATGAAGAAGATATTGAAGGTATTTATCATCATATTTCTCATGGTGAGATAGTTAATCCACAGGACCTAGTGGATGAGGTGCCTGATAATTTGTTAGATGATGATGAGTACTTTGCTCGTCATCCAGAGGATGAAAATGAGTCTGAGAATGAAGAAGAAGAAGATGATAGTGATGATGGTGAAAATGGTGACAGTGATAGTGATGATGGTCAAGATGATGATAATGATGATGGTGGTAATGAAGGTGATGAATCTGAATCTGATTCAGAGGAGGCAGAGATTGTTGAAATAACTGAACCAACGGAATTGGAGTCTGAAAATGTAGAAGTCATTGAGCCTGTTGTGATAGAAGAACCTGTTGAGGTTGCTTCTGTTGAAGAAGAAGTAGTTTCTGAAATTCCAAAGGATATTACTGTTCAGTATGTTAGAAGAAAAAGATCAAAACCAGTAATAGAGCCTGTGATTGTAGAGGAACCGAATGTGATAGAGTCTGAAGAGATAAATGTAGTTCAGATAGCTCAGGAGGTAATGGCCGAAGCTGAAACTATTGCACAGATAGTTGAAGAAGCTGATGCTGGCATTACTGATCCTATCTCTGTTGATATACCCACCACATCATCCCCCGTTGCACAAAACATTGAACAAAGTTTGGAGTCTTCACCAAATTTTGTGTCAAGTGTTGAAGAAAATGAGAATGAGAAAAGGATTGCTGAGTTAGAGGAGATGGTACAAAAGTTGGTAGAGGCAAATGATTTGTTGAAAGCTTCGAATGAAAGGAAAAAGAAAAGGTTTGAAGAGTTCTGGGATATTCATAATCAAAACTTGAAAACTTTCAAAGAGTTGGATGCAGATCATCTTAAGTTGAAGATTGAGCATGATGATCTGAAGGATAAATATGATAGATTGAAGGAGGAGCATGAAAATTTGAAGTATGATTATACTGAGTTGAAAGCTGAATGTAATACGTTGGAGGATGAAAAAGAAATGTTGGAGAAATGGCTGGAAGAATCCAAACCGAAGAAATCTGGTTCAACATCTGATAAAGATTTTTCAGATGAAGTTTTTGAAACGACTGAAGCAACTCAAATACCAAAAGTTTATCTGACTAGAGCTAGAGGTACTACAAATGTTGGTATAAGGGTGGAATCTCCAATCATCATTCCCGATGAAGCTGTTGCTGAAATTGTCAATACTGATAAAGCTGAGGGAAAAAGGAAATTAGATGCTATACCAGAGATTATGGGTGATGAAAGCAGTTCGAAAAAGGCAAGGATTGATGAGACAGTGCAGATTGAGCCGATTCAATCTGTAGCTGTAGTTGAAACTGAGATAGTTGATAAGATTGTGACTGAAGCTGAAATTGCTGAACCAGTTTAGATTGAGCCGATTCAATCTGAAGCTGCAATTGTTGAAGAAGTGTCTGAAACTGCTGAAATTG
This sequence comes from Tagetes erecta, assembly GCA_030867185.1. Taxonomy (NCBI): domain Eukaryota; kingdom Viridiplantae; phylum Streptophyta; class Magnoliopsida; order Asterales; family Asteraceae; genus Tagetes; species Tagetes erecta. The sequence continues at coordinate 16,520,691 of CM061490.1, forward strand.
TTGAAAAAGTGTCTGAAGTTATTGAAGTAATGGAGAATGTGCCTGAAATTGTACCTGAAGTTGCAAGTCAGTTTGAGCCGGTTCAAACTAACAATGCACCTATGATTGAAGCTTTAGATGATTTGGACGATATAGACTTCACTGAATCTGAAAATGAAGCTGAGCCAGAAACTAATGTTGATCAAGAGATTCCAGATGATTTAGATCAAAGATTTGCTTATCTTGAAAAGATGAAGTATAATGCTGTGTTTCTGAATGGATTGACTGTGAGCCAGATAAATGAAGAATATGAAAAGTGTATGATTGCCCAAGACAAAGCCGAAGTTGATAAAAAGGAATTTATCATTGAGATGGGTGAATGGACTCCATTGCAAGAAAGTTTGAATATCGAAGATTTGCCTCCAACTGAATTGTATCACCAAAATCCGGAAGAAATGTCAAGTATAGATATGCGTAGTTGGCTGAGCTCAAGGAATTATCCATATAGGACTCTGAAGAGATTGAAATCTGAGTCACTGAGGAAAATTGTTGTTAGCTTTATGAAGACCGAAAAAATGTACAATCGTATGTTTTATTTGGACTACAACAATCCTCAATACTTCGAGCTGACAAAGAGATATAAAGTTCTTGGACCAAAAGAATTACCGGTGATGGCTTTACCTGAAAATGCTCACAAGAAACGGCATGAATTGATGGATATGTTTCCAAGTGAAGTCAAATCTTATAACATACCGATGGATGTTCGTGAATCATGGCATAAATCAGCCACAGCAGGTGACGTTGTGAGGTCACTGCTGAGCAAGGGTCAGTCAATAGCTGAACTGCTTGATTCAATGATTGTGCCAGAAAAGAACAAGAAGGTGAAGATTATAGCATGGAAATACGATGAAGTGTTTGATGCTTTTATGATAAAAAGAGTTAATGGTTTATGTGACGTATACCATTATTACTCGAGCATTTTTAAGTTGGAAGTTCAAGATTTAAAAGAGCTGCACAAACTCAGGTTGATAAATCACACGCATGCTGAGCGTGGTGATAAATGTGCAATGCTGCTTGATGCCGGGATAGCCAGACCACCGAAGTATCTTGATTTCAGAGGACAACAAGAAGATACTGCTTATGTGCAATCGAAGAAAGAAAGAAAGAAGAAATGATTGGTTGTGAGTGAAGATATGTATCTGGAAGAATTTTCGGATGAGTACTTTGACAAAGTGACCAATCCAGGACTGAAGGTGATAGATGGTTCGCAAATGACGAAGCCTATACTTAGAGTTTTCTATAATCAAGAAACGTTTGAGTTGAAACTTGTTAGAAACTTGGAAGATTGGGACAAAGATATGATTACTTTGTTCAGTACCTTTGAGTTGAAGCTGTTACATCCATCTTACATAGATTTTTTGAGAAGTTACAGAATGGAAAAATGTAAAGATAAACTTGCTGAAGCTGCTAGAAAATTGTTTGTGGTGATGATAGAAGTGATAGCTGCTGCAACTGAAAAGATTCGAGTGAGGAAGACACTGCTTAATTCTAATCTCGTGAGGGTTGACATACCAGAGATAGAATTTATGAGAGTATCTGGAAGAGGAACTTTGGAAGTGCAAGTCAAAGGACAGGAGATGCCTTTTGAATTTTATGCTAACATTGACTTTGCAGGTTTAAATCTGGATTCACTTAGACGCATGAATGCCTGCCCAATTCTGACTAACGAGTCCAAGCCAAGGCAAGCCAAGATTGCAGAAAAGTTCAAGTCTTGCATTGAAGAAGCACTGAAAGAACAAGAAGAGTATAAAGGAAAAGAGCTGCTGGATATAAAAGAAGAACCAGAAGATTGGTGAAAGAGATTGATGCTGAACAAGATGAAAAAGATTTGAAGTTTTTGCTGAAGATTCAAAGTTAAATCTTAGGGGGAGTACTGTTAGGGTTATTTCCTAGTTAAGATTTACTTTGTATTTTGTTTATATGTTTGTGTATAGTTTAGGGTCTATTTTGCATATTCCTTAAACTTGTAATTGTTGCTAAAAGCATGTAGTGAGAGAGTGTGAGGAGAGAGGCTAGATCACATTTTCACGTAAGAGAGAGAATTAGTGTGTGTGATTTATTTTTCTCCTGCACTTGTATTACAATACTGCTTTGATCATCAATATACAAAGAGAATTATTAGTATGAATTGTGTTTGTGATTGAACTGTGTTTGTGTACATGTTATTCTGATCATTGAGCGATATTCACGATCCAATTGAACTTATCAGCGGCTTTTCCTCTACACGCCATTTCCTGTGATGTTTGGTTTGAATAAGTATTTGTATCTTCCCGAAGGAGTAAAATAATTGTATATATATAAAAAAAATTGTACACAAATAAAATGAAAGGATATGAGTAAAAATAAATGTAAAAACAAAAATAAGCTTTGTGAAACATTTTTAAATTTATTATATATATACAAGCATATTATGAGTTTTTGGTTGTAACAATTCCTTATTAAAACTTGCGCGTCTAATAAATTCACGATTACGTTGATCAGGTGTAATCGTCAATTTATTTAACCCGTTAGTCCTAATAATTCATTATCACAATGAGGTAGTCCTAAGGGTCTCGGTTGTAGCTTAAGTTTCTCCTAAGAGTCTTATTTCCCTACAACCTTTGGCTCTGATACCAATCTGTCACACCCCCTATGTGGGTGACGTGTGACGACTGATAATCAACGAAGTGGCGGAAGCGTACTTCTAATAAACCAAAGATTAAAGGAAATAAGCATGGCATTACTTCATTACATATATAAAAATAAGTTTAGTCTCGTCCACTAAGGACGTAAAACGTGTTTCCGAAAATCAAACGATAGGTGTCTTATCCAAAATACATAATATAAAATTGTCTTTTAAGCTTAAACGATGAAATAGTAATGCCATTATAACAGGTTGACTTCTAAGGCTTCTTCCTCTAATGATAGTCAGCTAAGTCCAACTTCAATTACCTGAAAACATGCTCAAAAGAAAATGGGTCAACAAAAAGTTGGTGAGTTTCAAGTTTATGTTTTAAAAATATAATTGTTTGCAAAACATGGTTTAATTCGTGATAAAACATGAACTTGAAACTCACCAACTTTTTGTTGACCCATTTTCTTTTGAGCATGTTTTCAGGTAATTGAAGTTGGACTTAGCTGACTATCATTAGAGGAAGAAGCCTTAGAAGTCAACCTGTTATAATGGCATTACTATTTCATCGTTTAAGCTTAAAAGACAATTTTATATTATGTATTTTGGATAAGACACCTGTCGTTTGATTTTCGGAAACACGTTTTACGTCCTTAGTGGACGAGACTAAACTTATTTTTATATATGTAATGAAGTAATGTCATGCTTATTTCCTTTAATCTTTGGTTTATTAGAAGTACGCTTCCGCCACTTCGTTGATTATCAGTCGTCACACGTCACCCACATAGGGGGTGTGACAAAATCATATCATAGTTTAAACAAGTTATAACGCCAAAATAAAACCAAATCATAAGTTCTAAATTCAAAAGTCACGACAAGTATCAAAATCATCATCATTTAGTAAAACGAGTTCATCATCTTCAACAGTTAAAACATCAACATATTGAATTTCATCATCAAAATACAAAAATAAATAGATGTAAACATAAAATCCAAGAAAACTAAAACAAAAATATATATTTTAAGACTAACTCGGTTCAACCACGGTTCAACTACGGTCTGTTCCGGTCCGACCGGACTGGTTCACAAACACGTATCAAACTGTTTCTAATTGAGCCGGAATTCTTAAAAGAGTGGTCCAACCGTTGTCGCCGGTCAGACCGACCGGTTTAACAACATTGGTTTCCACCAAACCCACATATCTTGTGTTTTTTGAAATGTTTTTTAGATTGGTCCAACCGAGATTTGGTGACTAAGGCAGTCCGGTTCGGGGGTTTAAACCGTTTTCATTCAAACCGGTCAGTCGGACCTAGACCGAGGAGAAATCTGGTCGGACCTTGCATGTGAAATAAGAAATGAAGGGATGTTGACGATGGAGATTTAGTATTAAAAAGAGATTAACGGCGATGACTGTGTTTGGTGCTTTGTTTATTCGTTTCTTAAACAGAGAGAAAAATGAAGATGATGAAGATTCGGCGGTGGTTAGCCACAGTCGCAAAGAGCAACAATGTCCTTGTGAGCTTGTTAGCGGTGGTTGACTGGCAGTTAATTTTGGTGGATGTCTTCGTTGGTGAAGGGTATGTTGTGTTAGTTGTCGTTTGCCTTTGATGATGAAGGTGTTTTTTGACCCTTGATGGTGAAGGTGTCATTGAACATTGATGATGACTGATCTTTTAAGTTAGTATAGAGAGAAGATACTATAGAGTAATAGAGATAATAAGTTCTTGTTTTAAGTTTTAGTACAATTAGAAGTGACTACTTGAGGGGCTCCATGCACGCTTGTACTTTTGTCTATTTTTGTTAATTTCATGAGTTTTTATATTCATAATATGTTTAAAAAATTTAGTGTATACTTTTGTGTTGTAGTAATTTTATTAAATAAATTATTGTGTTATCTGGTTTTCAAATCCGGTTCGACCGTTGATCGGTAAGGAGACCGGTTAACGTCCGGTCCAGTTCTGAAAACATTGGTTTGTTAATCAATTTTCGTTTATTTGGTTCTTTTTATAGCAATCCACCCGTTTACCCACCCAAATAATATTTAGGTTAGCTAGATTTGTATTATATTTTATAAGTTTACTTAAGAGGATCTTCACTAGATAATAAGTATGAAATGCCAAATATAAGCGATTCCAATGTGATTTTTTTATAAACCCATTAGGTAAACACATATATATTAATTAAAAAACAAACTTATAAACTAAAGATAAAACATTAAATTGTATTAACCAAATAAGAAAAAAAATTGGATGGATGTATATTGAGCTATGATTACAAATAATACAAATAAATATTAATAATAAAATAACATTTTTATTATTATTCGTTAATTGGGTTAACCTAATTATCCTTTTTAACCCAAAAGATAGTTTGCTAGAAAATAACCTAAAACTTCTAATAGACACATCTCAAGCTAAGAGGTGAGATATGAGAGCCATCTACCTAATATTTCAAGGTTTTAGGGGGGCACCAACGCCCTTTTAGGAGGGAAAATTGAGGGGGAATCCATTTAGAGTGGCAAAAAAGTGGGGGAAGGAAACTTTATTTACGGCAAGCTTGGGGGAGGTGGAAATTAAGAGAAGTTTCTCAAATGGTAAGTCAATTTCTTTCATTATGATATTCATCTACGTTGCATTTTTGGACGGCATATTTAGGGAAAAACACACTGAGCGGAAAAAATATTTGGAGGGGTTCAATGTTGAGCGATCAATCAATTCCGCAGTTCCGTTAGTTTCGGAAACTAATAAATCTCCACACATAAATCACGGAATTGACCGACTCCTTTATAATCAATACAAATTGATCTCCAAACCTAATAATCTTTTTCCATTCATGATCCGGCAAACCGTAATAATCTTGGTTTCCAAGTTAAAAACTCTCACCATTTCGAAATTGAATATAATCCATGCTCAGATGTGTAGTTGGATGTTAACTTTGGTTTGGTGATAACACTGTGATGTAATTATGTAATTACTTAGGTAAAATCAAAATCCGATATGTTACGTTTTTTAGTGTGATGGAAGACTCTCTTCATCTCCGATTGGCGATTACAGTCTTTCTTGACATTCTCACTTCGATGATTCACGTTCTTGGTATGGTGTTATGCTGCGTCTGCGTATGACCATCTTTTGGTTCGTTCGTGAACTGAGGCTTAGTGACACCGTGTTTTGGTTATCTTTTTTAGGCTTTAATGATCCTATTATCTTTCCCTGAATGTTATTTTTGTATATGATTATTGATCTTATGTTGTTTATTTTAATGAGAGCTCGGTAAAATTCATATGTGTAGTTATTGATTTGGTGTTTGTTTTATGAATTGGTTTCTTGAATGTATGTATTAATTTGCATTTGATTATTGAAACCGCATGAACTTTTATATTGAATGATACTATACATGACATGAATGTCGACCGATTATTATATCTAAAATTGGACGAATCTAACTTCCTAAATCGTGAAAAACATTAGATTATCACCATGTATTTCTTTTCGGGCTAAATTGGACGAATCTAACTTTGGTCAATGAAGTCAATACCAAAGTCAAAGGTGTCTACATATGGTTTAAATTGTAAACCAATGTTAGTTTGTAGTTAAATGAAGTATTGTGTCTAATGGTCTATTAGACGAAAATGATGGGGCTAGAATTGTCAAGTCTAAAACTTGAGTTGTTAACGATTAGTTAAAAGCTATTATTAGGTCTTAGAGATAGTCTAAAACTTCTAATATCAGATGAACACGGTAAACTTAAAACTACAACATCAAATGTCATTGTTAAAACTAATAGTTTTGTATTAATTGGAACATTAACTACATACATCTTCACTTATTATATTTTCTTTTGTGTTTTACGTTAGATTACAAAGTCATCAAGTTCTCTATTGGGCTGCTATGGATTGGGCTTGTGAAGCAGAAACAGTTTATTTGTTTGACCCATGTTGCATCTCGACTAGGGTTTTGGATTTATAAAAGAAAATATATGGCATATTTTAGTGCAAACAAGATATACAATTCTCTATCAGCCGCCTTCTTTATTCATCTATCTGATTCATCTTATGTATCACATTTGATTCTGGTTACCTTTTATATTACCATATTTGACAGTCATGTACAAAAAAATATTTGGATAATTAGAGTGATTTGTTTTTCAACTATTAGTTTACATCGATTGTTGCTTGTATTCAATATTATTTATACTTTGGTGGTACATTTTGTTACAAAAAAAATTGTTAAATACACGTAATATCGTTCAAGTGTTATCTAAAAATTCATTTTACAATTGCTTCAATATTATGTAATTTTTATATTTCAAATACTAAATATTTAATGTAAATTCGTGTGTAGACACGGGTGTTAAATCTAGTTATATACTAAAACAAGGTATCTCGATGAGTGGAATTTGAAAGTGGGGACATAACGGGTCACTAGCCCCGTCCTTTACAGACCTACAAATCAAATAAAGAATAAGGGACTCAACCCAAATTAGTTTGGAGTAGGTTTTAAGATCATAACTTGATCCATATCAGTACCAACCTCAAGAACGTGAAGGTTGTGGTTATAAGTCTGTTCTTGACCATAATGTTGGGATATTAAGGATGAAGCTACATAGAACATATCAAGTCTTTTATCGAAACCAATCCATGTGTTGATGTTCTAGACAAAGTTGTCAGTGCTGAATGGTAGTGGAATCTCTACACATTAAGCAGATGCCACAGTTGTGTTGCTGTTATGTTTACTTTTTGGTTAGCGAACTAGAATTCACATCTGTAGTATGCCATGATGTGTAAGATCCATGATTGTAGTTTGTCATTGATCTTTTATTTAGAATCACACTTATGTATAGTTTTGTGGTTAACCGTTTATATTGTAACATGTGCACCTTGCAATATACTTTAAGAATACATTTATATTTGTAGGTCCGTGGTATAGCGACAATATGATTGTCCTTGGTATACAATGGCGGATCTAGCTAAAAATCAGGGGTATCCTGGAATTTATTTTGTCGTACATTCGTACAATAAAGAAAAATCACGATAATAAATAAAGTAAAAAGTAATACATAATATCTTTGTCATTCTCATTCTTTTATATATTGTAATCGAGTTATTACATCGTTATTTGTTATTTTATCAAATGTATCTCTTTCAACCGTATAAATTAGAGCATACTCTAGATCATTAACAAATGCTTTATTTTTAGTACTCGTAAAAAATATGAATCCCAGTATGGTGTAATGATGTTTTGTGACAAGGGCCATTGAAAAGATATAGTCAAACTTATTTGATTAAATTAGTAAGAGTTAAGTGCAATTTACACCCATGTGGTTTACACTCAAAGTCACTTTGCATCATCGCCTGAAAAATTAGACCATTTGCACCCCTATGGGTTTTAAAGCAGGTCATTTTACACCCCTCCCTAGTCCCTACAAGCAATAATTGTTAAAATAACAGTTTACCTCTCTTTAAAGCATTAAACTCACTTTGTAATGTTTTTAACAGTAATTTGTAATGTTTTAAACTTATGTATTTGATATTATTAGTAAGCATGAGTTATTGTTGGTCTTTAATATTCATTGATCACCTACCAACATCAGGTAACTTTTTTGAAATTTTTGTAAACAATTATTAAATGCCAGAACAACCAAAATACAATATCAACCAAAACCACTAAAATACAAGTCTTAAGCAGCACCAGCACCATAACAACCAAAATACTAGACCTAAAGTCGTTAGAAACTAAATTGGTGTTGTAAAATCGTTACAAACTCAATTTAAAGAATCAAGCATCTTCATATTGCTTGTAGTAGGCATCAATTTAGGTTTTTTTGTGGTGTTGTGTGAAAGAACAAAGCCATTGTTCAAAAATAGGAGAACCTTAGGGATGTAAAATGATAAAAGAAGTTTTTAAATGGTTGAAAGTAGTTTTTACCCCTTCAATTAACAGTCAACTAACGGAAAAAGTTAGGGAGAGGTGCAAATGACCTGCTTTAAAAATCAGGCGGGGATACGAAGTGACTTTAGATGTAAACCACAAGGGTGAAAATTGCACTTAACTCAGTTAGTAATAACAATAAAGAACAAAACTAAAAAAACTTAATATGTTAACTTATTTTCATTTAGTTTAAAAGGGATGTAAATGTATTGTTTTTATCCATACGCAAAAATTGTTCAACTTTCAAGAAAAAACAATAAAATACTAGATTCTTATTGTCCTTCTATTAAAGGTGACAAAATCTATATTAACCACATATCACTTTTATTTAAATATTTCAAAAGTCATCCTCCATCACTATCATTCATGATATCATCACTAATATATGCTACAGAAAGCATGAGGCGTTGCTGCCGGAAAACCTTCAAACAACTCATTCTTCTTTCCAAACTTCAATTACCAACAGGAGACCAATGAATCTAGGGGTATTCTTTTAATTTCTAAGGAGTATTCGAAACATAAAATGAAAAAAATACAAAAATCTATAATACGCACAGAAATTTGAGCCCTACCCTGAGATACCCTGCTCTCAACATACGTCCTCCCCTGTTGGTATAGCAGTTGAACGATTAACCAAATAGTTATACTCAACTTTACATAATTTAGTTTTCTAATATACGAAACCTAGCCAGGTTTCGCCCCATGCGAAACCTATAGGGCGAAGCCTAGCCAGGTTTTGCATGCAAGGAAACCTTGCGTTTATGAAACCTATACAAACATCAAAAGACATAAGGAAAACTATTAGAATCTATGATCAAACAAAACTTAAGAACTACAAGTTGTCATAATCTAATAGTCAACAAACTCGCCCTTGATATCAGCTTGTTGGTTTTTAGTCTTTGATCATCCTTATTAGGGGTGTTCAAAAATATCCGTATCCGAAAACCCGTTCCGAAAATCCGATATTCCGAACCCGAAATACCCGAAATTTCGGATACCCGAAAATTCGGATATCCGAACTTCGGATACCCGAAATTTCGGATTCGGGTTCGGATAGTAATTTTGGCATAATTCGGATATTCGGATTATCCGATTATCCGAAATCCAAATTTTTTATTTTTATTTTTTTTAGATTATGTATTTAATATATTTATAAAACTATGCTTATAAACTTTAAAGTTAACATGTATTTAGTATTCCAATTACATTCACGCCCTCTACCCTCCGGTCTCAAATCGGTGCACGCTCCGGCGACCCACTGTCGCACGCTCCGACAAGTCGAAAACCCACCGGTGCACGCCTCCGATCATGTTGTTACCTTGTAAATGCATTTGTACTTTTTTATAGTATTCTTTATAGTCTTTTTTAATAATATTTTCTAAAATAACCAAGAGATAACTTATATTTGATTTCATTATTAGTTTTTCAAAAGTATGAGAAATTAAAAAAAAACTTCATAATCATGTCCAATATTTGATTTTTAGTTAGTTTTTTTTGTTGTCGACTTATAAGTCGTGGTCATGAGACAAGTAGCGGACTTGTCAGATGTATAGAGTGGACGATTATTTGAATGTATTGAAATGTTTGGAGTTGATGTTTGATTAAAACAACTTGTTATTTAGATATTTGTACTTTGACTATAATTGTCTTATGACTTTTTTTGTTAGTTGTTTAACATTAAGGCTAATTTTGGATTGAATGAAATGCAAAAAAAAAAAAAAAAAAATCAAAATTTTCGGATATTTGGATACTATCCGAATCCGTATCCGAACTTTCGGGTATCCGAAATCCGGATATCCGAAATTTCGGATTCGGATAGTGAAAATCACTATCCGAAATTTTCGGATATCCGAAAATTCGGGTATCCGAAATCCGGATACCCGACTTTGAACACCCTATTCCTTATATCAACATTTCCATTTCTTTTGATCCTGCACATATATTCTTCTTCACACAAACTCGAACAACCTTTTGAAACTTCTGAGCTTCTACCATGCTGTGACACCCCACCCGATGACGAAAACACCAGGTTGTCATAGAAAATGGATATCAATAGTAACAAAGCACATGACACACTTTTTATTAAATTAAAATAATTGTCATAACAAAAGTTTTGGAATAAATGCCTATATGGAAACCGAAAAAAGACATAAATAAGAACACAATAACTGCAACACTTTATTGTTTATTAAATTCGAGGTCTGAGACGTTCCTACGTCTTGGAAAAATAGAAATAAGCAAATCATCACGCACCACCTGATGCGTAAAATAAAGTTAGCTATTTAAAACTAGTGAGTAAAAACACAAATTGGTAAATAATAGTATTGAAATCCGAGATCAACAAAATATGTTGCGCAATCTTACATGTATAGCCATTTCGTAAATATTACTCAAACATGACCTCTAGAATAGAACACAACCACTTAGAAATCCACAACATTTCGTTTAGCCATTTTATATGAGGAACCACCCATGTATCAATTAAAGATAACTTTTAACCAACAATCATTTAACCGTCTCGATCTATAAGTTATCAATAATCAATTAACAACGTAGAGACATGGCATAGCAACTAGCATCATAGTATAGCAACAACTGACATAGCATAGAAACATAGTAAACATGAAATTAGAATGGCCGGGTTTAAATCACATATTGATGTTGTCCAGGAAGGTGGGTTTGTCAAACCATTAGCGCTAATATTGTGCAGGTGAGATTACCAAGCAATAAACTACTTTAAACTACCACATAAGGTTGCATCAAGCCGTGAAGTAGATTAGCATATTTGCATGATCTCTTTTGAAAAATAGAAAAAACAGAAAACGTGAATGTTTTGGTCAAAAAATGAATAAACCAAATTATATAAGTGAGGTTGTGTGTTTTAATGATAACGATGAATAAACTCTAAAATAGTAAGAATAACACAAGGATTTATACGAGGAAAAGCCCTTGATCATGGATGATCGCAGACACAAAAACCTCGGGTGATGACAATCGTCTATCACCACTATATTAATGATAAAAATGGATTACAATTCGAGAGTTATGGCCGCTAGTACGATGTTTGTGTGTGAGCAGAAGTAATCAGTCGAGAGAAAAGAATAAGTGTGAAGGATCACGTGTCTCGTGAGCTAAGCCATAGCCTCATTATATAGCTTGAACTAATCGAAAAATCATCCTAAAAATAAGCATAAAGCCGTTGATGGACTTTGACCACGTTCTTAGCTTGTTCCACATCCATATTGACCGAGTTTAGTGGAGGACTGAGTCTTGAGAACGTTACCTGCATTTGAAGCATATAAAACACGCAGAAGACAATAGTTAGTTATTCGACAATTATAAGCATCAGTGATTCTAAATCCTTTAAACGCCTACATCCTCGATAGCCAGAATTCAAGCCCTAATAGTGGTATAGTATAAACATACATTTCAGCCCTAGAAAGTAAAATTAAAAAATGAAGTGAGTTTACTCATCTCAAAATATGATCGTATGGTAAAACAGAAATGTTCATCAAGATAGAATCGAGGATTGCCCAAGTACTAGAATCACCTAGCAAATTTAAGAATACCTAATTTAAAAATAGAAACATATAGAATAATAATTAGAAATTAGAAATCAGGAACCTATGGTTTTGAGTTTGGGATTTAGGGCTCCCGATTGGAATTTGGGAATTAGGTTTCATTTGGGAATTTAGGAATTAGGTTTCAATTTGGGATTTGGTAAATTTTACCTTAGTGTGTTGGATATTAGTAATTAAATCCAATAATGTTTTTATAATTTTAACAAGGACGATTAGGTAAATAACGGCTACTTTGATATTAATATAATGGATAAATATGTCCAAATGATTGCGTTTAGATTAATTATTTTTTTCAAAAAATCAATTAGGAACTAGTTGATGAAACGACGTTTTGAAATCTAGTATTTATAATTTTTTCTTATAAAATCCGCCTTTATAGATTTAGTAGTAATAATAATATATCTATTTTATTAGATTATATTATATTTGTAGAATTTAGAAACATGATTTAAATATGAGAAATACGGAAAATATGATAAATATGAAAAATGTATAATATGGAAAAATTGGGAATCGAACCCATGACTTGTTATGGTCACATATTCGTTTTTACCACTGAACCAGATTGTATTTTGTTTTCAAATGGTTTTATTAGTTATTTTAATCATGTGAAAGTTTTTTTAGTTATAAAAGACTTGATGTATGAAGAACCAAGAACAGAAAGAATGGTTGTGGGACTCGAACCCAGGGCTGATGCAGCCACCCAAATAAGACATACCCACTAGACCAATTGTGGTTCTGTTATTAGAATTGGAAAACAATTCGTTTTATTCAACTTAAAGCAAGAACCCCAAATTCTATTATGAACCCTAGAAATCAAGATCACCAAATTGATCATATTGATGAAAGATACAATCAATTAACCATAAGGCTTTTATTCCCCATAGATCAACGAGTAGAATGACATATTAAACTTACTTGATAACGCCGAATTGGTGATGAAACTATGAGTTGCGGGTTCAAGCAAATGGAGAATCAAAAACCGAGTCCTAGTGATTTTTTTTTATTGAAATTGGAATATCAAGGAGAGCAATCGAGACCGAAGGAGTGTTTTACACAATTGAATTAGTTTAATTTGATCTAGAAATGGACGAAGTCGTTTAAGTTGATTTGCGAGTAAAAGGAAGTAAATGCGTGATCAATTGGGTGATATTACTTCAACTAAATAGTATAGACAGATTCAATTCGATGATATGAATGAGTTGGTTAATTTGTTTTCGATTGAATAGTCGTTTTGAATGAATTGGTATTTGGGTTCTTGTTTTTGAAACCATAAATAAAGAATTTGGTTGAATCATTTAAACTCGAGCACTAAAGTCCAATTAAAAGGTAGTCATGGGTCCGAAATTATCTTAGGAACATTTTAACGATGTCAAAAATGCATCAAGAAAACCACTTTTGGAACTTACTAGAGTTTGGCTGGTCTCCGGCCAGCTCGCCGCAAACCATGATGCCGAAAATACTAGCAGGCACGAGGGATGGCGGGTTGGGTTTGAAAACTTTAAAGTTTTGGCCCTTATACTTTCTATTGTTATTAGTTTGTTATAATAGCTTTTAATATAGGTATTAACATTTACGCTTTTAGCCCAAAGTTAATTAAAACTCTATTTTAACTAACTAACTTAACCACGTTAACTTGTAACGTTTGATGTGTTATATATTTACGTTGTTTTTGGATGATGAAATGATTATTCTAGACTTAGAAATAATTAACTTTACTAATATTCATAAAATCTCTATTACAATTTACAAGTTATATATTTTTTGAGATTTATAAAATGTAACTAGTTATTAAATAGTAGACCTTAGATAATAATTCGATTGCTTTATTAAAGACGAGATTGTGACACCCTACCCGATGACGGAAACACCGGGTTGGCATAGAAGTGGATATCCATAGTAAACAAAGCACATGGTATTATTTTATTAAGGTATAATAATGAGTCATAAGTTTTGGTAATAATTGTCTAATTGAAAAATCGACAAACAATAAATATGAAACAGTAATGTAAAAAGTCTTTTTTATTAGTTTAGGTCCAAGGCATCCCTATGTCTTGGAAAGGAGTAGTAAATCGAAACATGAACCAACTGAAATATGTGAAAAATAAAGTTAGCTACCCAAGCTAGTGAGTAAAAATATAATTTGGTAAATAATAGTATTGAAATCCGAGATCAACAAGATATGTTGCACAATCTTACATGTATAGGCATTTCGTAAATATTACTCAACCATGACCCCTAGAATAGAACACAACCACTTAGAAATCCACAACCTTTCGTTTAGCCATTTTAACATGAGGAACCACCTATGTATCGATTAAAGATAACTTTTAACCAACCATCTTGTAACTGTCTCGATCTAAAAGTTATCAATAATCAATTACAACTTAGGGACATGGCATAGCAACTAGCATCATAGTATAGCAACAACTAGCATAGCATAGCAACATAGTAAACATGAAATTAGAATCGTCGGGTTTAAATCACCTATCGATATTGTCCGGGCATGTGAGTTTGTCAAACCATTAGTGCTAACATTGTACCGGTGGGATTACCAATCAACAAACTACTTTAAACTACCACATAAGGTTACATCAAGCCGCGAACTAGATTAACATATTTGTATGATCTCTTTTGAAAAATAGTAAATAGAAAAAAACGTAACACATATTTCAGCCCCCCAAAATGTAAAAGTAAAAAGGGGAGTGAATTTACTCATCTTGAATTACGAGGACGAAATAGATAGTAAACCAACTAGATAGAAATCATGAAATGTCCAAATACTAGGATCACTTATGTAAATAAAAATCCTAACTTAGAAAAACGTATAGTATAGAAAACTAGAATATAAATCTAAGGTAATTTGTAATTCTAGAGTTTTATAGATTATTACTTATAAAACTTGTATGTATTTAGAAGTATTAAAATACATTTTATAGTATTTTAAAGTATTGAAAGTATTTGAGCTAATTAAATTTATAAAACTAAATTTATATGAAATCATGGTTTTAATATATTTTATAAGATTTTAGCGTTTTATGAAATATATCATATAGTATTAATATTAGATCTAAGATAAATGGTAAATATGGTTAATAAAGTATTTAAACAAAAATATAAAAAAATATATGTATGTCCCTGGTTCGAACCAGGGACCTCAAAGACATATCCACAAAACTTAACCAGACGCGCTATGATCAGTTCTTTGTTTATATCGGATCAGAAATGTTTTTATCTTATATTTGATAAATACACCCAGATCACATACACCCTAGAAACTAAATCCATAAAATTTAGCATGAATTCGATATAGATGCAACAATTAAACTTAAGGCTTTTGATCTGGACACGATAATGAGCATTTTATATAGAATAAATTACTTGATTTCGAACTAATTGGATCAGAAATGATGATGAACAAGAGCGACTGAGTTGCGAATCCAAACTTGCATATAGAGGTTTTACAATTCGATTCAAATTGCAGTTTTACTCCTTATGATGCATCAAAAGAAAGCCCTAAAGAAATTTTGAATTATATTAACGATTTGATGATGATTGATAATGAAACAGGTTCGATCAAAACTTGAATCACTTATAGATTTTTTGAGATATATGCGAGAAATTGAAGATGTAGGGAGCAATTACGAGTATAGAAGAGAGTGTGGGTCAATTGAATTAGATTATTGTGATAAGAAAAATATCGAATGGTTTAGAGCTTGATTGCGAACAAAGATGATTAAACTGGTGTTTAATTCACTAATTAAAGTATGATTAAATGTTACCAACAACTTTTAATTGTCGATATAATCGATTTAGTTAAGTCAATTTACTGATTGCAAACGTTTTAACAGCTTTTGATTGGCGATTCCGTGGTATGGGGTTAAGTTTACGATTTGAAACCGATTAGAACACATATTCCGATATTTATTTGATGATTAAAGGATGTCCATGGGTTCAAAACTTGATCACGAGCATTTAACAGCTTTTGATTGGATTTAAACTCTTAAAAATAGGACGTTTGGACCTCGCCGGAATCGGCCGGCTCCGGCGAGCTCCTTTGCCTGAAAAACGGGCTGGTTGCGAGAAGGGGAGGATTTGGTTTGGGAATTTACAAAAATTGTCCCTGTTGTTTGAGCTGTTATCAATATTTAGTGTTACCTTTGATATAAGTTTAGAACTTGACATATTTGACCCGAAGTTAAGTAATTCTTTATTTTAACTAACCAACTTAACCATAGTATCTTGTAAACGGTTATAAAATTGACGTTTTTATACAATTGCAATGTTTTTGACGTTGAATGGTTATTTCTAGACCTTTTAGTAATTAACTTTAATAATCCTTATAATAAAAATCTTTTGTTTAATAAAATACCATTTATATATTTTGGAGATTTATTCCTTATAAGGGGAAATGTCATAGAAACATAACCAAGTTTCAGTTTTGTTCTAATTAGGTCACTCAAGCATATTTTGCTTGAATTAGATGACTAAACCTCCAAATCGAGCAATTGTTAGATTTTGTTTGTGTCAAGAAATGAATTGAGGATAGAATATGAGGGTTGGAATATTTAATATATGTAATTATATTTAAAAATATTAAAATATGTTAATTATAATAAAAAATAAAAAAATAAACTTACAATTCACATTACCACTTCACATTAGCATCAAAAAATGTATAAAATAATTCCTAACTAAAACGTAAAGAAAAACATGTGAAAACAACATATTAAAACCTCTAATTTAAATAAAATATGAAGGTGAGTGACCTAATTGGAACAATTTTTAAACTTAAGTGACTTAATTAGAACAAAATTAAAACTTGGTTATGTTTTTACAAATATAAATAGTAACTATTTCATAAACTTAGATATTACGCAAAATGAATCCGATCAATTTATTAAAGACGAGAAATAATATAAAGTCCGACATATTCATTTTTATTAATAACAAACATTACATTTTTAAGAAATTAAATACGAATACCATAAATGATAGATAGCTTTGGGTTCGAGTCGTGCATTTCGGTTCGGATTTGGGGCTGATGTCACAGTCTCCCCTTCTTACAGAAATTCCGTCCCGAAATTGCTCAATCAAAGGAGAAGATGATGCGAACATATGAGGATTCTTAGCTTTCATTTTTTCCTTGCTTGAGTCTTAACAAACTTTAACGATTGGTATCCGACTACGATTGAATCTCCCACGGTCCATGATTTCCAACGGCCGATCGATAAACTACATAGATCAATTTGCACCTCGTCATGAGATACATGGAGATTTTTTATCAGCTAGACACATCTTGAGATTTAGGAACGTGAAAGACTGGATGAACACTACCCAATTCCTCAGGCAATTATGGTTCATAAGAAACTTTCTAAATCTTTTAAGAACTTTGAACGGTCCATATCAATACTGGCATGATATTTTTTTATTATGAGAGAATTTGATCAGTGGAAGATGAACATTTCGATTGAAAACATAATTTTAAATAATCAAGATTAAGAAGTTAATTATTTTAATTTGTTTTGAATCATTGTGAGTCATCTACTTAACTCTTTTCGGGTTATAAGTGTTTGAGGAAATTAACGGAATGAAAATTCGAATACGGATTGCTTATGTCACACCCTCAATTTTTCCACAAACGGGGTATCCGTTAGGCATGTGAAAAAACCAGGATCCAAGTCATTAGTTACACCAAACGACACTATATGAATTTAAAACATACGTATCTCATTGAATGAGAAAAAGTTATTACAAGTAATTGTTTAAACGTTTGCGGAAGCATAACGACAAGTTATTGTCAAAACCCTTTTTTAGTGAAGTAAATGCATTAAAAGTATTTAATACAAATATGTTCAATAACAAATTAAAATCTTGAATACATGTAGACCTAATGATGTATGCATGTCCTACTTGTGCTCGTGCTCCTTAATTACCTGACAAAACATACTAAAAGGTGTCAACACAAAGGTTGGTAAGTTCAATGATTTTATTTATCAAAAGCATTAACGCAGCTCGAAGGCCGATAGAATCTTGCCCGAAGGCCCTACCCGAAGGTATAAAATGCAGCCCACCCGAAGGTGCTGTAAAAACGCAGCCGCCACAAAGGCGCCGTAAATGCAGCCCACCCGAAGGTGTTGTAAAAAGCAGCCGCCACAAAGGCACCGTAAAACGCAGCCCACCCGAAGGTGCTGTAAAAATGCAGCCGCCACAAAGGCGCCGTAAAACGCAGTCGACTCGAATGTGTTGTAAAACGCAGCCCGCCACGAAGGCGCTGTAAAACGCAGCCGCCACAAAGGCGCCGTAAATGCAACCCACCCGAAGATGCTGTAAAATGCAGCCGCCACAAATGCAGCCCCCCCGAAGGTGCTGTAAAACGCAGCCGCCACAAATGCTCCGTAAATGCAGCCCACCCGAAAGTGCTGTAAAAATAGTTTCCCGAAGGCGTTGTAAAAACGTTTGTATGTTTTCTCCCCGAAAAAGTATTTAAAAGCGGGCAAAGAACTCACCTAGCTTTGAAGCGCACAACAAATAACAACAGCACACTAACACCAAAAGACTCAAATCACCCTACAACTTGCTTTAATAATTATGCACTAGTTATTGACTATCGACATGTAAGCAATATATATATATATATATATATATATATATATATATATATATATATATATATATATATATATTAGTCGCGGGGGTTTTGAGTATTCGGTGTGGCTTCTTACACTAATTACAACACACCACATAATATATCAGGTACGCTACACATTATAACTTTATATTTGCATTTATAACACAATTAAAACATCCTATCATTAAATCAACCCGACTCACATCATCATCTCCCATAAATCATATATATATATATATATATATATATATATATATATATATTCTTACAATGCATCATATGCCTATACCTCATCTCATACATGTCGTCCACCCCCACTGTTCTATTCGATTTGAAATTATACAATCACACATATACAATATTAATCTATACACATGATGATGATTTTATTTATACGCACTGTTGCAACTAAAACCCGCAAACAACATACTTACACAGCAGCTGATCTTGTTTAATTATACACATGATCATCTACTCTTATACATATTTCCTACACACATTCACCTAAACTTGCCTACGCTGGAGTCAACAAGATCACGTTACTCTTGCGGTTTATCATACTCATTCAATACATATATACGTGCTATATCCAACTGATGCTAATCTTGTTTCATATTCATACATACATAGCACATACACAACATATACCACATATACATACTGACATACGCTCGTTGATCATGTTCTCGTCTAAAAATACGTACACGTAATGACCTAAATTTATATATTGTACGGCTGATCATGGTTAATCTACATATATACACATAATAGTACATAATCACATACAAATAACACATGCTCGAACCGAAAACAAAACCCGAAACAACCCGAAACGGAACTGAAACCCGAAACGAATTTTTTTCAAAATGGTATATTTAAGGAAAAAAAGTGGTAAATGGATGTTTTGTAGGAAAAGTTGGAAAAGAGTAAAGCCGTTGGTGCTAATAGCGGTCGCAGTGCAAGAAAAATAAGTTATCAGGTGGTTGCAGGGTGACCGTTGGTGCTAATAGCGGTCATTGTTGGTTGAATTACACCCACAAAGGGGGCCGCTTGTGGCAGGAGTGGTCGCCCCTTTGAACTTAAAACCCCATTTTTCACTTAAAGGGGGCCGCTCCTGCCATGAGCGGTCGCCCCTTTAAACCCTAACTCATTTTTTAACGTCCGTTTAACCCCTTTAAACCCTAATGCTTAAAAAAATTTATGAAGATAAAGAAATGGATTGATTTTTAAACATGTTAAAATTTTTTTTTTCACATTATTGCAGATTTTACCACTTCATTTGAAACACAAAATAATTTTTTTTATCATCAACTTTCCTCCAAACAACTTTAAAAACAAATATTTTCACATTATTGCAGGTTTTGACCACTCCACTATCCTCCAAACAACTTTTAAAATAAATATTTTCACATTATTGCAGGTTTTGACCACTCTACTATCCTCCAAACAACTTTAAAAAATACAGGCTTTGCAGGTTTTTATTATTGCAAACATCCATCAACTTTACATCAACTTTTCCAAACAAATTTATTATGCCATCAACTTTGCAGACAAATTTGACCACTCCATTAAATAATTAAGACAAAAAAGTGGTTGTCTTGTTTAATGATGACATGTAAAATTAAAAGACAACAAAGTAGATGTAGATTCAACAATATAATATTTACAAAGATGTAAATAAAAAACGAATACAATGTAAATAACAAAAAGACATGTTTTCACCGCTTGTTATGTCTTGTATAGTGATGGTCCTCGGTTCCACACGGCGGTGCTCCTGCGTTTCTTTGGGGTTGCATACGTCTTTGTACTGGTTATTCTGGTTCAGGAGCGGTTTCTTCTTCGGATTGACCCGTTTGTAGTCCCAAGTCTAAACGTACCGGTGATAAACCACGGAAGCGCGGTTGTTGTTGATTATCACTAGTATACTGAAACCTATGGAACTATTGGAATTGTTGGGATTGGTTTGGAGAAATCCCACGAATAATTTTTCTTGGGGTGTTCGGTAATCAAATAATGAGGAGACAAAATCCAGACCTTCAAGACTGGGTCGATAAACGTCCATCGATGTAGGCTGCTCAAAATTTTCAAAACTGGGTCGATAAACGTTAGACGGACCGACTTCAAGACCCGGTGTACCTCCTTGAAAAGTATCTTGCCCAAACATTTGAAAACCCCTTGTAGAGTTTGCAAAATTTTGGAACCCCTATTGAAAACTTTAGGTGACCTCCCCAAAATTTTGTCTGCCCTCTTGAAAATTTGAGGGGCCCGACTCTAAATTTGCAAATCCCCCATGAAAACTCGTGGGTCCCTCCCCAAAATTTGAGGTACCCTCCCTAACATTAGAGGTACCCTCAATATTCTGGTTGTTACCTTCCGATCCCCTTCTACCACGGGTGCTTGGTCTTCGACGAGCACGCTGCGGTATTGTGTCATCTGTTTCAAAATGAACAGGATCCGTTTGTAGATGTGGGCGATGTTGTATGGCTTCACTTTGACCAACCATTCCAATAATGTTAGTGGTCATGTTTTCAAGGGCGCTAAAATTATTATAATAATTATCAGCGCCCATATTCCTCATTCTGGGAATTTCTTGGCCAATGTAGCTTAAACCTTCCACCTACAACAATAAATAAGTCTATATATAAGTTTGGTTTATTATAAATATATATTGTACATTTTATAATATGTTGCGATTAATGGTATAAACCAACAATCTTGAAGTTCCACCAAGATCTTGAAATCCAATAAGCCGAGCATCAGGATTTACATTTGGGTTCCTCACGAAAAGAACCGTAATCCGATTGAACCAGCCGTTGTAGTGACGGTCTACAGTGGGCGTGACGCTTAGTTCCCCTCTCACTAAGTTCCGGTGCCTGTTTTCCCAGTCATTGATGATGGTGCTGGGACCAGTCCATGTCTGCCCGATCGGAACGATCAAGTTTACGCAACTGTGTATGCGTATTTTTGGACAGAGGAAATGGGCGAGGGATGGTTTGAACTAAACCAAACTGGCGCATAACCCTTTCTGCCGGGTGATATTCAACTATAGCCCAAAAAATTAAAAAACATTGTGACGCCCAAGTTTGCATTCCGGCCGTGCAAATCTGAGGAAGGGAGTGAAGCACGTTCCTATAAGGCGTCCAGTCAAACTACAAAAGAAATAATTTAATTTAAGTTCTTTTTTTTTCAATAGTGACTTAAAAATTACTAAAAAAAATACTTGATTAGGCAGGAGATTCTGCAAACTAGTACGGTGGGCCACCAGGACATGTGAGGGGGATTCTTTATGAGTAACAGAATAATCTCACCTAAAAAAAATTAATAAATCAACTCATTGTTAATTATAAAACTATTGACATTATATATTAAATAAATACCTTGCACCATATGAAGCTGTAGCATCAACATTTATATCTTCTGTTATTCTTGGTGCCAACGGTAATATCCTTGTCCATGACCACAGTTGTAGAAGCGACATGGGTCTGCCAACCGCAATTGTTTCTGGGTTGGTTCCTTTCGATAATTCTCTATACAAACATGCCAGTGTGGCACTGCCCCAACCTAACCCCCCACAATTATCTATGTCTTTTATATTATACAAAAAACTTAAAGAAGCATATGTATTAGTTTTATTTGCAAATAAAGTACTAGAACATAGTATTAGAATAATACAACGCGCTTGATTAGCGTACATTTCGTCGTCGGCACCCTCGTCAGGTAAAGGGTTTGATATCAAGTATTCTATTATACTACTTATTTTTATGTTATGTCTTTTAAAATGAGTAGGTAAGGGTCTAAAACCTAAGTACTTCTCACACAAATTAGTACAATCACTTAAGTCGTACAAAGAATTGAATAAGGTGACGGGTTCACCCTCGACGGGTAAACCCCATATTATTCCCACATCTTTTAGAGTTACTGTTACCTCGCCAATAGGAAGGTGGAACGTGTTAGTCTCCGGATGCCACCTTTCAATCAATGCCTGGATTAAGGCACGATCA
Source organism: Tagetes erecta (assembly GCA_030867185.1). Classification (NCBI taxonomy): domain Eukaryota; kingdom Viridiplantae; phylum Streptophyta; class Magnoliopsida; order Asterales; family Asteraceae; genus Tagetes; species Tagetes erecta. Next base: position 16,543,481 of record CM061490.1, read on the forward strand.
ACTTTTCGGTATCCACAGCTGAAGACTCCCTTAAAACCAGCAACTTCAAGTTTGGTCATAACTCCTTCTGATATATAAAGATTACCTTTATATACGGAGTCCCAAAATGACTCTTCCCCGCGCTTAACGTCAATGTCGCAGGTTAACCCCCATTATGGTTCTGTCCACAGTTTTCTAGCTTTATGTTCCTCTCCTAGATACAAAACATTATGATCGATAGGACCTGGGAAAACATGGAGGTTCATGTTCATGGCTATTGATTTTTAGAATTGGATGCAAGAGAAAATGGTTCAAGTGAATTGAGTGAATAGAAATGAGTAACTTCAAATCATGTAAGTCATGTATTTATATGAGCAGGTAGGAAATGGTTCATGTATTTATTTCTTGAATGCATGCATGTATAGTCAAATGAGTGGTGTAGCAGGCTTTTGAGTGGTGTAGCAGGCTTTTGATTTTTTTCCATTAACATGTCATGCATGAGTGGTGTAGCAGGATTTTGTTTTTTTGCTAGACTTTGATTATATCTACGAAATGGGTAGGATCAAACGAAAATAATAAAATGTCATTTATTTCTTGCATGCATGTGTAGTCAAATCATGCATGTGTTTTTATTTTTTTTTTGTTTTAACATGTCATGCATCTTTGTTGCAGGATTCTTATTTATTGGAGCCAGCAATTCATTATTTTGAAATGACTAGTCATGCTGACAATATCTTTATCAACACGAAATAATTTTCAACATGAAATGATTTTTTTCTCTGTATCTAGGAAATGATTATTATATAGAAATTATTATCAACAGAAAATGACTAGTCATATCATGCAATGTCTTTTTTTTTTTGCATTAACATGTCATGCATGTATGTAGCAGGCCTTTTGCAAGTGGGTATTTATTATCATGCAGGCTTTTGCAGAAAATGAATTGAGTAGTGTTTTGTAGTCAAACGAAATTAATGAATGACTAGTCATGTAGGCTTTTGCAGGATTATTGTATTTTAATGCAGCCTTTTGTAGGACTATTGTGTTTTAATGATGGTATATTATTATGGTAGGATCAAACAAAAATAATAAAATGTCATTTATTTCTTGCATGCATGTGTAGTCAAATCATGCATGTGTTTTTATTTTTTTTTTGTTTTAACATGTCATGTATCTTTGTTGCAGGATTCTTATTTATTGGAGCCAGCAATTCATTATTTTGAAATGACTAGTCATACTGGCAATATTTTTATCAACACGAAATAATTTTCAACACGAAATGATTTTTTTCTCTGTATCTAGGAAATGATTAATATATAGAAATTATTATCAACAGAAAATGACTAGTCATATCATGCAATGTCTTTTTTTTTTTTTTTTTGCATTAACATGTCATGCATGTATGTAGCAGGCCTTTTGCAAGTGGGTATTTATTATCATGCAGGCTTTTGCAGAAAATGAATTGAGTAGTGTTTTGTAGTCAAACGAAATTAATGAATGACTAGTCATGTAGGCTTTTGCAGGATTATTGTTTTTTAATGCAGGCTTTTGCAGGACTATTGTGTTTTAATGCTGGTATATTATTATTATGGTAGGATCAAACGAAAATCATGCATGCATTTATTTCTTGCATGCATGTGTAGTCAAATCATGCATGCATTTATTTCTTGAATCAAACGAAATGTCATTTATTTTGTTTTTATCAAACGAAATTAATGCATGTGTAGTCAAACGAAAATAATAAAATGTCATTTGCATGTCATTTATTTTGAAATGACTAGTCATGCAGGACTATTGTATTTTAGCAGGCATGCTTTTGCAGGTATTATTATTGTGACTATTTAGTAGCATTCATGAAACACCAAGATAACATTGGAAGTAGCATTTTATCAAAGAAATTATTATCATGCATTTATTTTTTTATTATCTAGAAAAACATGAAACACATAACGATAACATTGGAAGTTCTAAACATGTGAGAAACGTGTGTTGTACAACTGATTAGCCATATGTAGCCTGAATTTTGTGCACTTATCTTTAAAATCACCTTGCATATCCACAACTTTGTTCTTCACAAGATTCTCCATTAACATACAGACAAGAACCCCCGATTCACCACCAAGATCATCTTCATCTTTGGGCATGTATTCACTACTAACAACGTGGACATTTAGGGATCGATCTTCTGGTCTTATATAAGGTCCATTGTAATGTTGCCAATACTTAATCTCTTCCAACAAAAATTGGGAAAAAATTGGAATCGATTCCAACAGTGGTAAATGAATCAACTCTCTATAATTGCATGAGTATTTGACGTTAGACCAATACTGAGTCATCTCCATGGTGTACAAATTAATACGAACAAGTAACCATTCATCTATTTTTGTAACATATAATGGAATATAAACATACTTAACCTCCCAAAATGGAGGGTAGGGACTATGAGTTCCGTTGGCATATTTGGCACCAAATGTATTGTCTCCGGCGACAAGGTCAGAACAAAATGTTGGTGGTAGAATTGTCCAGTGTAGTCCGTCTGGTCCGTTTTTTCTAAACGCGCTTAACCTTGTTAGCATCATCCGATTAACCCAACCTTCAATGTGCTGTAACAAATTATATAGAGCATGTTAAATGGTTAAAACTTAATAATAATGTGCAAAAAGGATATGATACTTACCAAACTTGTAAGACGTCCGTCCCCGCGATGTCCTAATAGAGTCCCCCAAAAATCACTATCAAGTTTATTTAGTCCTAGAAAACAACAATAGCAGAATGGAGCATCACCGTTGTTATAGAAGTCAACAGAGTCTTTGGACCATTTGTACGACTCGTTATTTCAGAATATACAATGACGTATGTTATCTTTGTGTTCTTCAACGACCGGTTCAGTCTCCTCGGCGGCAACAGGCTCCTTCGATGTAGATGATGAACCCTTGTGATTCTTTAAACTTAGACGTCTCCATTTCTTAGGAACCCAACTTGGAGATTTCTTAATTGGCTGAGAACTATAGATTTTATCATCAACAATATCTTTTCCATTTGTTTTTTTCATATTAGTTTGGATGTATTGGTAATTGATATGGTGGAATATGAAAGGGTGTTGTGGTATATATAGGGAAAATATCTTAAGTTGTATTTTTTATAATAAATGTCATATATTTTCATGTTTATTTTGTGTAATATATTTTCATGTAGTTTATTTTTAATCATATTTAGGTTTTAATCATACAAACTACTATAAATACCAACATATACGTCATATTTATCATCATCCATTTATCTAACAAATTCATCATACCAACATATCATAACAAACTTTCCAGATGGTTTTTATCCTCGTGCAAGATTTCAGCTTAGATCCGTAAATGAGCCCGGCCAAGCAGAGGTTGTTGAAGAGCTTTATGCGGACAAACCTGAGTATTTTAGCCTCAAAGTTTACCATGGTGGGTATTTTAGTGGAATGCCGGGTAGAACATACGATTACGGTAGCATAACTTTCGTTGACTTTTTAAACGTCCATGAGTTTAACGTCTCTGAGATGTATCTTATTTATCCAGAATTTGGTTATGGGTTTATTCCCAGGAATTTAAGGTTTTATTTTAAACATCCGGTTGGTGATCTCGATATCGGGCTGTTTCCACTGAGAAATAGTGAAGATGTAACATTATTAACTTCATACATTGGAGTTAATGGGGTCCGGGAGATCGAATTGTATGTTGTAACAGAAGAGTTAAATGAAGATACAGGGAAAGACATAAAAAGTGGAACCTGGCGACCACATGTGCGAGAAGATGCTCCAGTTTGCCGTAGACTATTTTGATTATTAAAGTAGTTGTGCTAATGTTATGACCCGGTTTCTAGACTTAGTTTAAGTAGTTTCTATTTTACTGTCTAATAATGCTTTAAATTAGTTTAAGAAGTTCAATGATGTTTTTTATTTTAATAAAATGGTGTTGGTGTTAAAGACCTCTCCTACCAAAAGCAGGCTCTAAATGTGTCACCCACTGCAGGCTCTATTTTCTTTATATATATGGACTCATCCACCCCAAAATCAATCCATTCTCATAAACGTTTACTTACACTCATATAATAAAAAAAGTATCATCAAAAAATGGCATCATCATCCTTCTTCAATCCACTTCTAGTAGAGTTATATTATGGGGGTGAGGTTTTTTACACCGAAGGGGTAGTTATAGGTGATGTATACACTCATACTACTTCATTTTTTGTTACATATGGAATGAGTTATACCGATTTTGTTGATCGGATATGTCAATGTGTTGGTGCTGAACGAGAATCAAGTCGTCTAGAATTAAAACTGTACTTTGAATACAATGGTCGTCCACAATGTTCATTCATTCAACAAGAAAGTGATATGTACACAATATATCTTATGGCATCCATTGTTTTAGAATATATATGTAAAATTCATGTAAAATGGACATCGATATCTCCCAACGTCCAACAAGGTGGTCACATGGAACTTTTACAGGGTCTTTCTTTATTTCAACCAGATCCATACCATCAAGTTCAAATGCAATCTCAAACTCAAATGTCAACTTACACTAGTTTGGATGAAACTGAAGATAGGGCAGTAGAAGAAGAAATGGAAGAAATAGAAGATATGGCAGTAGAAGAAGAAATGGAAGACACAGAAGATAGTGAACAATCTCCTTCAGAATCTGAATATGAATCTGAATCTGAACAAGAAGAAGATGCACCGATCCCTCCTCTACCACAGCAACGAAGTCAGGGATTTACCGGTTTCCCCGGTATGAATGTTATTGGTACTACAATGGATCAGGACTATATGGCTCTTGATAATTTCGGTGAAGACGAGATGCGATTTTGGAATGCTGAAACAGGTGGTGAGATAACTTTAAATATGTATTTCACATCCAAAGAGCAGGTTGACTATGCAGTCCGGTTATGGAATGTTTCTCAGAACAGAGAGATTTTTATGAAGAACACAAGACCTGATGTTTTTAAAGCGGTATGTAGAAGCACCAGAGAGTCAAACAACGAAACACCTTGTCGTTGGACTGTATCGGCGAGAAAATTTAAAAATTCCAACTATTTCAGGGTCACCCAATGGACCCCTGCACATAGCTGCTTCACCACTGTGACGCGCAACAACAATCGAGCCCTTAGATCGAAGATGGTGGCGGAAGAAATCAAAGAACAAATTAAGGTAGATTTATCACTTTCTATGAAACAAATTCAAGCTTTGATCAAAGAGAAGCTTCATGTTGATATAACTTATGCCAAGGGTTGAGCCGCCAGAAAAAAAGTCATTGAAAAAATATACGGTACCTGGGATGAAAACTTTCGTGCTTTTCCTAGCTACCTGCTTGCGCTACAACAATCAAACCCTAGAACGGTTGTCTAGTGGTTATTCCATCCCAATGGGCCACGTGACGGGGAAGTGTTTGTCTTCAAGTATGTTTTCTGGGCATTCCACTCGAATATTGAAGCTTTCTCGTTACTGCATTCCAGTGATATCTATAGATGCCACCCATCTGAAGGGGCCATACAAGGGGAAAATATTGATAGCCGTTTCAAAAAACGCCAACAATATGATATTGCCGGTGGCGTACGCCCTCGTTGACGAAGAGACCAACGATAGCTGGAAGTGGTTTCTTCAGCAGTTCCAGGAGAATGTTCAAGACCCCCGACAATGCAAGCTTTGTGTCATATCGGATCGACATGCAGGTATATTACACGCCATGAATAACTTGGAAGCCTGGAAAGAACCCCATGCCCACCATCGCTTTTGTCTAAGACACGTTAGAAGCAACTTTGTGAGCAAGTTCAAGAACGTGACCCTGAAAAGAATGTGTTAGTTGATCGGGAGCACAACACAGGAGCCAAAGTATGAACGTCTAATGAGGGAGCTTGAAGCAACAAACAAAGCAGCGTCGCGGTACCTAAAACAAATCGATAAAACCAAGTGGACGCTCCTTTATGACAGGGGCATGCGTCGATGGGGTAACCTAACCACCAACATATCAGAATGCATGAATAACGTGTTACGTGGTGCCAGGATGCTCTCAATACAGGCTTTAATCGAGTATACTTTTAAGAGGGACGTTGATCAGTATGCTAAGAACTACAACACCGCTCTTAATTGCGTGACAAACTTTCTAGAACGCATGTGGAATGTTTTCCATCAACGTGAGATAATTGCACGAGAACACCGAGTGTATCCTTATTCCGCCAGAGACAAGCGATATATGGTGGAGACCAGGATTCAAACATCTGACGAAACTGGCAGCTATCATTACACCGTTGAATATAAGGATAAAACTTGCACGTGTGGAAGGTGGCAAAATTACCGGTTCCCATGTAGTCATGCTCTAGCTGTTTGCCATCACCTAAAACAGGATCCTAAAGAAACTGTTAGTCACTGTTCTATTCAGATTTCTACCATGCACAATACAATGGTGATTTTAACCCAGTGCCGCCAAAGAGTACATGGCAATATGCCGGGTGGGTGATGGTTGCGGACCCAGACCGGTTTACTATCAAACGAGGCAGGCGTCGTGCAAGAAGAATGTTTAATGAGATGGATATCAACTATCCCGAGGAAAGGACGAGACGTAGGTGTTCGGGTAGGCAGGCGTCGTGCAAGAAGAATGTTTAATGAGATGGATATCAACTATCCCGAGGAAAGGACGAGACGTAGGTGTTCGGGTTGTAAGCAGACAGGTCACATAGTAAACAGGTGTCCAAGCCGACACAATTAAAAGCTTATATAAGTTTTAATACGATTTATGTATCATGATTCCCGTTGTTGACTTTTTATGCTAGTTAAGTTGATTATATAAGTTTTATTGTACTTGCGATTATTTTGTGATAGTTAAGTTGATTATGTAAGTTTTAATTTATGGAATATTAAATTTGCCTGCAAAGTTGATTGCATAATAAATTTGCCTGGAAAAGTTGATGGATGCCTGCAATAATAAAAACCTGCAAAGCCTGTATTTTTTTTAAGTTGTTTGGAGAATAGTGGAGTGGTCAAAACCTGCAATAATGTGAAAATATTTATTTTTAAAGTTGTTTGGAGGATAGTTGATGATAAAAAATTATTTTGTGTTTCAAATGGAGTGGTAAAAACCTGCAATAATGTGAAATTTTTTTTTTAAATATGTTTAAAAATCAATCCATTTCTTTATCTACATAAATTTTTTTTAAGCATTACGGTTTAAAGGGGTTAAACGGACATTAAAAAATAAGTTAGGGTTTAAAGGGGCGACCGCTCGTGGCAGGAGCGGCCCCCTTTAAGTGAAAAATGGGGTTTGAAGTTCAAAGGGGCGACCGCTCCTGCCACGAGCGACCCCCTTTGTGGGTGTAATTCAACCAACAGTGACCGCTATTAGCACCAACGGTCACCCTGCAACCACCTGACAACTTATTTTTCTTGCACTGCGACCGCTATTAGCACCAACGGCTTTACTCTTTTCCAACTTTTTTCTACAAAACATCAATTTACCACTTTTTTTTCTTAAATATACCATTTTGAAAAAAAATTCAACCCAAAACACGATACAATACGAAACCATAACGTGATGAATGCAAGAAGTAGCATGAATTGTTCTGCTTAATACAACCGAAACGGGATCAAAATCTTAAACAGAATAGGCGAACTTAGAAACTCACCGGAATGCGATGGAGAAGATGATCGGAGACGGGAGTTGCAACAGAAACGATGATCGGATATGTTTTCTAATCCTGGCTTCTATTCGATCACCGGCGACCCGCTTGCAGATAGGGATGAGGAAGATCGAGAGTTGCTGCTGTGAGTGTGTGTGTTGTGTTTCTGCCGTCGGCCAAAGAAGAAAAAAAAAGACGAAGACCGAAGGGGGGGTTAGGGTTGGTTGATTTTATAAGATATTACACATGAAGCCCCTTTAGTTTGATAGATTATTATTTGGCAAACAAAACTATTGTAAGTTTAATGTCGGTTAGTTAAAGAACAAACCCTGAACTTTATATAATGAGACGAAATAGTTAAAGAATGGTTAACGTGGTTAACCTGAATTTGCGGTTTGTCACAACTTACAACCCAAAATTGGATTGGGATGAGATAAGATTTAATATGATCAATGGATATTTTTGAAGTCTTAATTTGGAAATAGAATGACATAAGTAAATGAATTTAAAATAAATTAAATGAATAATGAAAATGAACACGATTAATTAAACAGATGAGACGAATAGATGAATGAACTAGCTTTACGTATAGTTAAGTGAAATGATTCAAATAAAATGAATTAGCCGCAATTAGCAAAATTTGTAAACGAGTCAATGAAAATAAGATGATTAAATGTGGCCCAACTCTACCAGTTGTCCATAATATTGCGCTTTCTGTGGCACCCTACCCGGAGGCGGAAACATCGGGTTGTCATAGAAATTAGATATCAATAGTAACAAAGAACATGACACACTTTTTATTAAATTCTAGTAATTGTCATAACATAAGTTTTGGAAAATGAGTCTTAAATAGAAACGACAAAGGTAATAAAGTCGAAATAATAAATGCAATTGTCTTTATTATTTTAACTAGGTCCAAGACAACCCTATGTCTTGGTAAAAGCAGCAATGTAACATCAACACCTCTTAAAATATGTGAAAATAAAGTTAGCTAATGAAAGCTAGTTAGTAAACCACAATTGATAAATAATAGTATAGAAATCTGAGATCATCATAAATATGTTGCGCAATCTTACGTGTATAGCTATTTCATACTATTCTGAACCTTGACCCCTTGAACACACATTGAAATTGTAATATAACTTGTAGCCATTTATCATGAGGAACCAACTCATGTATTAGCTAAAGATAACTCTTCAAGCAACCGTCACTTAACCGTCTCGATATATTAGTTATAAATAATTATGTTGCAACTTAGGGACATGGCATAGCAACATAGTATAGCAACTTGTAACCATTTGGAATCAGTGGTCTCATTTAATTTAATTTTTTATATAAAACACTTATATATAAATAAGGAAAATAATAATACGTTATTATTAATGCGGAAGCGTGAATGTTCAAAACTTTAACATTAAACAAGACAATTATCCCACCAACAATCCAGTTACGAGTGATATAAACAATAAATAAACCACAATCATAGGGTGTTTAGAATTCGAACTTTTTGATGAATACCGAAAGATTGCACGAAGGATGCGACGAACGGATCCACTAGAAATCCCGACCACTTGTTCAACTCTTGAACCCGAAAGAACACCTCAAACCAATCCCGAGAACACTTCGGAATCACCTACGCGGCGGAGACGATGGCGGCGGAGACGGAGATACGGCAGAGGTGGGGTGGCGTGCGACGGCGATAGAGAGGGGGACGGCCGATTTGGTTGCAAGTTAGGGTTTTCTCAAAACCCTAATCACTCTCTTTTGATAACAATCTTTTTATCGCCTATTTAGGGAGTTTTAACATCTATATATAATATAAGATGTTACACTTTAAACCCTTTAAACTTATGACTTCTTGCACAAGTCATTAACCCTAGTCTAGTAATTATCTTCTATAATTAACATGGATTTTATTAACTCTTTAATAAATATCATAATTATCCCTTGACTATGCGACCTATCTCTATTAAACTCTTTAATATACTTTATTTATAAAGACCATTCATTATAATAAAGTCCGTATTTTAATTCCATTACCTGCAATTAAGGAATTATTATAAGTGATCAATAATATTTAACCGTTAAATATTATTCATTGTTCGTTGTCCAATGTGTAACTCTTGGACCGTACCTTTTAGCAACATTAATTATAATCAGGATCGGACATTCCTAATCCAACAATCTCTCACTTGGACGATTTTGATTATCTCATAATGTAGACAGAGGAAGATGCCTAGCTGCATATATGTGCCCCTAAAAAGGTGTTGGTCCATAAAGATCGTGATTTCAGTGCTATATTGACTTGTTTAACACCAAAATACCCAAGACTTGAACAACAAAATGTATAATAACCAAACAAACCCAATAGCAAGATTACACAACACAAATGAGGTATATAAGCTACAAAGATAAGTAGAATATGCTCCTAGCACCTCAAATGAACGATTACTCAACACAATCAGTGAATAAGAGTCTTGGTTTAAAGATGTGCAAAAGTTGTATTAAGATGAGGATAAGGTTACAATATATAGCAGTGTTAGGTTCGCTGATAGATTCGCTGTAGCGAATCTATCTGGCGAACCAACACAGGTTCGCTGGGCACATACAGATTCGCCCAGTCGACACCTAATACAAAAGATAACATGAACTGCGGGCGAATCTATAGATTCGCCCGTAGGTTCGCTAGAACAACTACAAATACAAGTCATACAAGTACATACAAAAGTAACACCGACAAGCCGGTGAGTCCAACCTATACATAGTGACTATCAATACTCCCCCTAGGTTGGACCTCACCTGGGGAAGTCTTCTAATTTAGCTCCATCTTGATCTTGGCTTCATAGATATTCAACGTACGCTCCTGCCCTGTCTTCAATTCCGGCCAAAGGATTTGTAACATCTTCTGATCCGGCCTCATCTTCACTCAAATTCAGCATCGATTCCACAAACTCTGTATCTGCGACCTCAGTATCAGGCATATGTTGAACTGTCGTCTCCGCCTGAGTTTCTACTGTTTGCTCCTGTCCCATAACCTCCAAGTCTATCACATGCACCGGTTTCTCGAATCTCCTTTCAATGGTTTGATCCAGCTGTCTTGATAGGTCATCCATCTCCATTCGCTGATCATCAGTTTTCCTCAATCTGTCATTCACCAATCTCAATTCTGCACGGATTCCTCGGGCTTTGTTTGCGACCTTCACAAACAGGTTCGCTTCAGTAGCAGTATCATCTCCAGCCCCGTGCTTTATCCTGTTCTCGCACAGCACCTTCAGATCCTCATCACAGAAAGAAAAGATCTCCATTGGGTCAAACAATCTGATTTCAGGACGATCTTCCCCTTTTAATCTGATAATAGCTTCACCCGTGCTGTTATCGTAAAACCATTTAAAGAAATCCTGCAGCCTGGGTGGCTGAGTGTCAGGAACCCTAACCCTGGTCATTGTCTTCGGAGCCTCAATCTTCAATACAATCTTTCCCTTCCACGAGATCCAGTGCCTATCTTTCTTCTGCCTCATTCTCCTCGGCTTCTGATATCCAAAATCAATAAAATTGGTCTTTGCGGCCTCCCTGATTGTAACTTCAAACGCACAAGCCCTTCCACTTTCTTCTTTACCCAACAATGGTAGCTCTGCCAGCCTACGCAAGTCCCATCTTGGTAAGGTGGCGAAGTGCTTCCTGTTCTTGATATACGTAATGTCACCGCCCCTTCTTTTAATCATATAAGCATCCACCAAACTATTATACTTCCATGCTATGACCTGCCTATCTAGCTGTTTGGTGTTGGGTTCATCCAAATGTTGAAATATCGGCACCTCAGGTACAACTTCTACTTCCTTCCTAAACCACTCTGACTTATCTAGCTCAACGTGCTCGAACTGGTAACTCACTCCCTTTTCTTCCACTTTATATGTTTCGGGCTCGTCATCCAGATCTTCCTCACTATCTGCATCTACGTCCAACTCTGGTTCATCTATCAAAGTGTAATCCTTACCAGATCCTCCGACCACTTCTTCTCCTTCGAAAACATCCAAATCAATCCCCATTTCCTCGTCAAACTCTTCATCGACTGCTTTGCCCTTTCCTTTATCTCCAAAATCAACATCCATTAACGGATACTTTGCAGCATCCGTTAAGGAGTTCAGTTCAGCTTCAGTCATCGCAGGTTCAGTCCCTACCTTTTCCTTCAAACTGTTTAACTCCTTGAAAATCCTTACTATCAAACATTGCTGATCCTTCATCATTCTACCCATCTCATATATAACGGTTGATTTCTCAGCATCCTGTTTTTCCAGTTCCTCATACCTGCCTTTCAGCTCCACCAGTTCTCCCCTCAAACTCTCAATCTGACCCTTTAATTCCCTACCAGCATCGATCTCTGCCTGGATTTCATCCACTTCTCGATCAAATGAATAGTCTTTCTCCTTTGCGTACGCCTTCCTCTTCTTTATTCTCTTCTCAACCTCCTCAATATTCTCACCACCACGTTTTCGCTCTGACTCCATTAACCGCTGAATCTGTACCCATCTGTCTGCTGGGTACATGTTCTCCCACAGATATGACGTCCTACCGACACAATCCGATCTCACCGCCTTACAGTCTTTGAAGATCCTCGAGTGCATCTCCCAGATCTTTAGTTCTGCACCCACCACCGGCAGATTTGGCAGTTTGTCATTCAGAATCATCTGAATGAATCTGGGGTACATCAACCACTTAGCCCCTTTGGTGGCATGGATGTTCTCGAGTAGATAGTTGAAGATCAGCTTCGCAAGATTGGCTTTTTGCCCTCGGCAAAACAGCATCATAGCGCGTGCCCAGTCTAAGTTCAGCCCGTCCGTACCCCCTTTCCTATGATCCAGGCACATAATAAACACGTGAGCGATGTACCTCCACTCCTGGATCAGATAGGACTTTACGAACTCCATTTTCTTCTCACTGGGCATTGGACCCTCATACCCCGCTGTCCGGAATGCCCCATATACTTCTTCAGCCGTCATACTAACCTCTTCCCCGACATCCTCCTCTAGCCTTAAAATCCTAGCTAGATCAGCTTCTGTGAACTCCAAGTCATAGCCACCGACTTTGGCACAGATACATGATGGCTGTACCGACACGTTCATTACCGCAGTTCGCCAGAAATCCCGAACATGCAGCTCATATATAGTAGGTGAGTGAGAAATGGCATGATGTATATGAGACGACTTCAGCCATTTGATAGAATCTCTATAGCTGCCGGCCTTTTCATGATTCTCATCAAGCAAAGCACACATGTTGTGCTTTCTTTCGAAGAATAATGTCGACATTGTGCCTGAAAAATAAACGGAGATTGATCAGAAATGAAGATTTGAAAAACAGTTAATAAGTTCGCTGGAATTTAGATTCGCTGGTATAGCGAACCTGAGATTTTGGCACCTGAACCTATAAATTCGCTGACATGAAAACTCAGTCATTTTGGTCGAGCGAATGTATAGGTTCGCTAGCAACAGTCGGGCGAATCTATGTTGTTGCGCGGACAGCATAACGACATAGGTTCGCTCAAAGTTTTGAACTTTCGTTCAGATTCGCCAGACGAACACATAGGTTCGCTGGAAACCCTAGTTTTGGAAAAATGGCCAGAATCACAGACAAAGCATCAAAATCAAGCAATCAAAGCAACGAACAAGTAATATAAACATTTAACGAGGCAGTTATGAAGTAAATCCCTAACATCCAACACCAAATCAGTCATGTCATTTACATACAATCACACGTCAACAGATTTAAGCAAGTTTAGAGTGCGATTAGGGGTTTAAACAGAGATTAAGATGAAATCGATCACATACCAGACACTATAGTGTTGTTTAATGTGTAAAAAAGCCGGTTGAAGTGAGAATCGAACGTTTGTGGTTTGGATTTTGAAAAGTCTGCTACAGTACAGTTGACAGCGAAAGTGTGAGATATTTCGCTGTCACTGTATATATATACATACACAGGTTCACTGGCAGACAGACCGGTGAACTTTAGATTCGCCAGAAGACCAAAAGTCAAGTGAAACCACGGCAGCGAATCAAAGAGATTCCGGGCGAACTTTGAGGTTCTGGCGAACCTGTTGGTTCGCTGGTAGGTTCGCTAGCACACACAAAAAATATTTTTGGTTTTTCTCAATTTTTAAATTCTTTGTAAATCCACGAAACCGTCCCACGATTTCAACGCTCCAAAAATAAACATATAAACATATTATCCTAAAAAAATAGAAATTAGAAAAAATAAAATAAAATAAAAGGAAGATAAAGTCAGAAATTTTAAACGCTAAAGAAGGATATATAAATTTTTCATGAAGTTTTGAGCAGAATCCGGAGAATCATTGATTAGCGGGATTGCAGATATGTTTGTCCATTTAAACCCATGCCTTAGTCCTTTTAACAAGAGATCAGCAGCTTCTTTTATCATGTTTATGGTTTGATTGAAGAAGCTGAGACAACTCGGTCCCCACAGACATCTAGGTAAAAAGAACAAGTTCTGTCATCAGGGTATATCTGAGCAATACGATTGACTTTGCTTGAATTTCGATGATCAACTTTTGAATGTTGACCGATGCATTAGCTTCTTTTGACACTTGTGCAATTTTTGCATCTTTTCATTGTGAGTGGAGCTTGTCAGCAATTGATTCTTTTGAACACAATGCGACTTATTATTTGGGAAACTCAAATAGTTCAGAGCTCCAGGTCTATACTGACGTATAACAGAGGAGATAAACATTTGAGCATGCTCGGTGAATCTTCAGGTCAATACTTCCGTATAGCAGAGAAGATCCACCAACTCCAGGTCAATACTTCCGTATAGCAGAGGAGTTAAGCACTTGACTCAATACGTTCTGAGGAGTTAACAAGTAACTCACTCAGAGGCTTTTCCGAAGAGCATCACTAGCAGCTTTTTATTTTATTTGTTTTGCATACTAGAAACTCGATTCGGGGATAGGGCGAGGGTGATTTGGGATGTTTAGGGAAATCAAGACAAAGATTTGACGCTCTCAACCCATTTTTGACAGAACCATTATCTTTGTGCAATCCAATCATGTCAAGGAGATAATCCTTGTTGTCGAGATCTTGAGCGTTATGTTTGGCTGCACAATCACTGTTTACTTCGTTTTCGGGCTGAGCCTATCTGACATATCCCAAACGCAATGCTTCTGACCTCCTTCAACAACTCTTCAACATCAATCAAGATGGAGATCCTGAAATAGCAAAATTTGAAAAACCCTAAATAGTTAATCTTTTAAATCTCCCCCAAAATTTCTATATTGTAGCTATCAAATAAGAAATTTTTGTTTTTCAGATTTTCTTAATATATATATATATACAGAATAAAAGAAAGATAGAAAGAAACAAAAGAAAATAAAGATAAAATAAAGTAACGGAGCGATGAAGCGAGTGACCCACGGATTTTTCAAAGAAGAAGAAGAGAAGAAAAGATTATTTACATATTTACAAATGGATTCTCACGGAAAAAGGTTTTCAAAAAGATATAAGTCCTAGCATGGAGATCAGTTCATAAAAACGTGGTTTGTCAAAAGTTTTTGTGAAAAGATCAGCTTTTTGCTTTCGAGTTTCAATAGGAATAATATCAATAAACCCCTTTTCCTGTGCATCCCTGATTGCATGAATTCTTGTTTCAATGTGCTTGGTGCGAGTGTGATGAATAGGATTCTTGGCAATTCCAACAGCAGCTTCATTATCACAGAATAGTGGCGTATGAAGAAAGTTGATGCCATAATCCATCATCTGATGCTGAATCCATAGCACTTGGCAACAGCAACTTGACGCAGCTATGTATTCTGCTTCTCCTGTGGACAGAGAGACGGTTGTTTGCTTCTTGCTTTGCCATGAAACAAGACATTCTCCAAGGTATTGACATCCGCCAGTGACTGATTTTCTGTTAATCCTGCAACCAGCATGATCACTATCAGAAAAGGCATGTAAATCAAAGTTCCCACCTTTTGGGTACCAAAGTCCCAAACGAGAGGAACCCTTAAGGTAACGGAAAATTCGTTTAACAGCTTTTTCATGTGATTCTTTTGGATTGGCTTGGAAACGAGCACAGTAACACACGGCAAATGTTATGTCTGGTCGGCTTGCAGTCAGATACATGAGAGATCCGATCATCGAGCGGTACCGATGAGCATCCACAGGATTCCCATTATCATCGGAAGTAAGGCATGTTTGAGCTGTAAAAGGAATCAATTCAGGGGAAGAATTATCCATGCCAAACTTCGTGAGGATTTCTTTGATATATTTCTCTTGGTGGATCAGAATTCCATCAGGCTTTTGTTCCACTTGCAGCCCCAAGAAGAAACACATCTCCCCCATTATGGTCATCTCAAAACGATCCATCATCACCTTCTCAAATTCTCTACACAACCCTTCATTAGTCGAACCAAAAATGATATCATCAACATACACTTGAACGATCAGCAGCTCGCCATTCACCTCCTTCTTGAACAATGTCATATCTATAGTCCCACGAGAGAAACCTTTGCTGAGAAGATACTGTGTCAGAGTTTCATACCAGATCCGTGGAGCTTGATGCAACCCATACAAGGATTTATCAAGCTTGTAAACCTTTGACGGGAAATCGGGATCCTCGAAACCTGGTGGTTGACATACATAGATCTCCTCATCGATATCTCCATATAGAAATGCACATTTCACATCCATCTGATAAACTTTAAAGTTTTTGTTCGCAGCATGAGCAAGAAAGATTCTGATGGCTTCCAGGCGAGCGACTGGAGCAAAAACTTCGGTGTAGTCAATCCCCTCCTCTTGAGCAAATCCTTGAACAACCAGTCTCGCCTTGTTTCTGATTACAACACCACGATCATCTGGCTTGTTTCGGAAAACCCATTTAGTGCCGATTGGACACTTATTAGGAGGAAGATCAACCAGTTTCCAAACTTTAAGCTTCCTAAATTGCTGCAGCTCCATTTGCATGGCATCCACCCAACTTGGATCTTCAAGTGCTTGTTTATAATTCTTTGGAACAACTTGAGACAGAAAGGCAGCATAAAGACATTCATTAATCAAACCACTCTGACTCCGAGTTCGCACACCATCAGTAATAGATCCAATGATATAATCATGAGGGTGGTTTTTCAAGGTTTTGAAGTCAGTGTTGAGTAGTAAAGGATTTGGTTCGGTTGAGGGTGTTTGATTGGATGGTTGTGAAGGTGTAGGTGATTGAATGGTAGTAGATGTGGATGGAATATCTGATGCAGTTTGAGGTGGTGGAGGTGATGGAATGTCAAATGAAGTGGGAGGTAGTTGTGTAGCTGATGTTGAAGGTGGTGGTTGTGATGGTGTAGGTGGATGATTGAAAATAGAAACTGATGTGTGTGGAATGATGTCGTCATCGTCAGAGTCAGGAAGATTAAATGATTTGAAAATAGTGGTGGAATCATAGAACCATGCCGGTTCACTGCCAATACTGGTAGTGTTTGACTCTTGCCAGTCAACATAGTAGGACTCTTGCACAATCCGCGTTCGCTTGTTGTAAACACGATACGCCTTTTGTGTGTTCGAGTATCCCACAAAGAAGCATTCATCAGAGACAGCACCAAACTTCGTCTTCTGATCTTGAGTATTCAAAAGAGTACAAGAACATCCAAAGGGGCGCAGAAAATCAATCAGCGGCTTAATCCCTCGAAACAGTTGGTATGAAGTCTTCATCTTTTCTTTGACTATCAGTACCCTGTTAAGAACATAAGCTGCACAATTAACTGCTTCAGCCCAGAAAATAATTGGAAGTTTTGACTCAATCAGCATAGTTCTAGCGGCCTCCACAAGGGTTCGATTCTTCCTTTCAGCAACACCATTTTGTTGTGGTGTTCGGGCGGCGCTAAACTGTCTGAGAATACCCCGTTGTTCACAGAAAGAGTTAAAGATATGGTTTCTGAATTCAGTTCCGTTATCGCTTCTGATGGCTTGAACCTTTTTCTTTCCAAGAACCTCGATTAGTGGAATCAGCTTCATCAACTCTTCGGCAGTCTCACTCTTGTTTGCCATGAATCTCACCCAGGTGTACCTAGAGTAATCATCTGTGACAACCAAGCAATAAGACTTTTTAGCAATAGATTTGACACTTATTGGACCAAATAAATCAGTATGTAACAATTCAAGGGGTTCTGAGATGGAATTTGTAATTTTAAGTTTATGTGGCTTTTTGTGCTGTTTTCCTTTAGCACAAGCCATACATTTCTCAACCACTGAAAAGTCTTTGAGTGGTAAACCCCTAACCAAATTGTTCTTAACCAATTTATTCAGAATTTTAAAATTAATGTGCCCTAAACGTTTATGCCACAGAAACGATTCAAAAGATGAAGCTTTAGACAGGAGACAGGTCACGGTGGAATTTGATTCCTGTGATCCCATATTCAGCATATAGGTATCATTTCGTCTCGGAGCTCGCATGATCACCATATCTTCAGGAATAGTAAACTCTGGCTTCAAGAATAAGCATTCATTTGGAAGAAACATCACTGGAATATTCTTATCACAGATTTGTGATACACTGAGAAGGTTGAATGCCAGTTCAGGAACATAGTTGACGTCTTCTAAAGTAAGTGAGCCATTTGAGACTTCTCCTTGACCAATCATCTTGCCACCTTTCTTGTCTCCCGCAAAAGCAACATAACCGCCATTTATGATCCTATAGTTAGTCAGGAGGTCCTTCAACCCTGTCATATGTCTGGAACATCCGCTGTCAATATGCCAGTGACTATTTACAACGGCATTAGAATGTTCCTGACATTTATTAAAAGAAATGAAAAGTTAGACCTTTGAAATTGGCACCCAAGCCTTTGTGTACTTGGGTGGTGGAGCAGATGAAGAATTACAAAAGAAATTATTTACAAATGTGTTTAATCTTTTTCGGAAAGATTTTTGCTTTGAGCTGTTTTGGATTAACTTAGGGCATTGCTTAACAGTATGACCAGTATTCCCACATTTAAAACAATGAGACTTCAAACCAGTTTTGGAAACTTTGTTAACAGGAATTTTATCCATTTCAATTTCCTCATCACATTCAGATAGTTGAGAGTTGCAGTCACTGTAAGAGTCATAGAGTTCTTTTGACTTAACAGTTGTGACTTTAACCTTATCAGATTCAGGTTTGGGTTTAAGAATGTATGAAAAAGATGATTCCTTGTCTTTTGGTTTTGAAATTCTCACTGGTGTGAAAGATGGAATTTGATGAGTGAAGAACTTTTGAAAACAGTTTGTTTTGGTTTGACTTTCAGAGACATGACCTGAAAGTTTGTCTTTGTCATTCACACACGCATTTTCAATCAAATCATCATTCAACACATTAGGGTTTGAAGTGGAGCACCCTAAATTACTATTAAACATGGAATTGTCTGAATATGACACATTACTACAAACAGAATTAATTAAACTAATGTCTTCAAAAGACTTCTTGGAATCAGAACTACTGCAATCACTACTGCTAGAACAACCGAGCCCAACACTCCCACCATATGCGTAATCCTCTCTAACTTCCTTAAGATTTACTTCACTTAAACCTGCAATGGAACTGTCAGTATCATTCTGTATAATCTCTTGAATTAACTCATTTGAGGGATGAGGAATAGGTGTAGGAGAGTAACAGAAAGTACTAGGTGGAGGATATGCATATGTTTCATTGTTACTAAGACCCAAACCTGTCTTAACTCTGGCCCCCCTTTGTTTCTTGCAGAGTTCCTCCCTTTTCATACCAGATATCGTCCACTGCTGCAATTTGTTTTTAAGTTTTCTTGCTTCAAATTCAGCAAGTGTAACTTGCTCAGTCAAGTAGTTTATTTCACAGTTCTTTTCTAAAAGAGTTCTTTTTAAGTGTTCATTTTCCTTTAAAGCTTCTCTTAACTTAACAAAATATTTTGATTCACTTAGTTTAAGCTCTTTGATGGTTCTTTTTAATTCGTTTTCGTTTGACATTAACAATTTATTTGCTTTGTATATGCCAATTAAACGAATTTTGCAAGCAGATGAACACATATCTTCAATAACATCGTAAGGAAGACCAATTACCAGTTTTTCGGCAGCCAGAGCACGATCACACTGGCAGTAGGGAGTGCTTCTTTTGAATTCATCAACTGCATCTAGCCTTGCCTTCTCAATCATTTCTTCCAAAGTAAGCTTTGACTCCTCCTCATGCTTCACTTCATTAACAGCAGCTTCACAAACCAACCCCGAATGATTCAGATGTCCTTGAACAATAACATCTGATTGATCTTTATCAGCATTCTCCACTTTCTCTTCCTCATCATTTCCATAAAATTCTTTGAATGGATCAAAGCAATTTATATCGTTGTCATCAATCTCAGCAATCTCAGCAACAAGGGCATGATTAATCTCCTCCTTGGTTTCTTCAATTTCTGCACTCCAATCAAAGTTGGTGAGCAGTGCAGTTTCATTCTTTGACTTTGCTTCCTCAACCCTTTCTTGATTTGGAGCAGATCTTGGATTTGCAGAGTTTACTGGCTCAGTAACAATTGGTAAAGGGCATTCCCTTTTGAAGTGGCCCAATTGTTTGCAGTTATAGCATCTTAACTTTCCCTTGTCATACCCCAGCTTACTATTCTGTCCCTGATTTCCAAAGTTTCTTCTACCGGTTCTTTCCATGAATCGTCTGGCACGAAGAGTGAGCATAGCCATCTGCCATTGGATGTCTGTTTCCTTCAGATCATCAGGATCCACCTGATACATATCTTCTACAGTCATACCCTTCCCTTTTAATTCACCTGCAACAAGAGCTTCATAACTGTGCACAAACATTCCAAATAAAGCCATGGTGTCAGATGGAATCTGAGTGGTGACAGATGCATTTGAGCTTGAACCAACATTTGAAGGTGCACCAGCAGATTTAGTAGACACATGACTTGATGATCCTCTAGATGCAGCACTGTATATATATGAGTTTGCAGCGGATGAAATAAGTGCAGCATTTTGAGAAGGAATGTTTGGAACCATCATTGACTGATTATATTCTCTTCTCTTCACATCAAGGTCGAAAGACTTCAGCTTGTTTATAACGTCCATCAGTTTGTAGTCAGGAAAGTTTCTTTCTTGTTTCAACAGCTTGATTTGAAGACTCCACTGAGGAGGAAGAGAATCTAATAGTTTTGCAACTTGTTCATGATTGCCCAGCTTATCATCATACTTCTTCAGATTACTTGACACAGATAGGAATCGATTTGTAATATCAGTCAAGTTCTCTTGTGAGTACCCCACGAAAGAGTTGAATTCTTTTTCAGCTTGCGCTTTTCTATCCAGTTTCAGATCCTCATTGCCATCATAAAACTCACACAATGCATCATACAAGCTTTTTGCAGTTGTGTGTTCAGCAAACCTGTTGAAGATGTCCTGATGCAAGCAGAGTATCAATGCCCCTAGTGCCTTCTTGTCACGATCAAGTAACTTGATATCTGTTTCAGTAAAAGTACTTGAATCTGTGTTTATTGAAGTGACGGTTCCTTCAACTGTTGTTGGCATGTGCGGACCATTTACTATAGATTCCCATTGGTTGTAGTCCGTGTAGTAGAAAAATGCTTTCAAACATCTTTTCCAATCTTCAAAGTTTTCACCACTAACAAGCCTCGGTGGCCTGTTAGGTTGAACGCTATCCAGATCATTCATATTCAGTGTTGATGAAGTCATAACTTTGAACAGATTATAGTTTCGCTGAAGACTAACAGATTCGCTGGCTAGATTCGCTCGAAGAACACAGCAGATTCGCTGATAGATTCGCTGATGACAGATTCGCTAGACAAGCAAACAGATTCGCTCGCCTGATTTTGGCAGCAGTTTCGCTTGCACAATTAGCAAAACCAGTGAACTTTCGTTCGATGAAATATCAGATTCGCTAGCCCAAACACAAACCAACAGTCCAAGAATTTGAAATAGATTCGCTGGATGAACACTTAGATTCGTTGGAAGAACAGATAGTTTCGCTGGATAACAAACCAGCCTGTAACAGTACGAAAACAACCCGAACACCTTCAAAATTTGACCATTTGCACACACGTTTGTTTTAAAAGCTTCCTATGACCAAATAACACAATACTTGAGCAAAATACAACTCCAAAACACCAAAACAAGCTTAGAAGAGAATCAAGTAGAGTTTCGACTCAAAAACCCCAAAATCAACATAAAAATCACTAGAATCAAACAATCAAGAGCACTAAGGCTCTGATACCATATTGTTGGTCCATAAAGATCGTGATTTCAGTGCTATATTGACTTGTTTAACACCAAAATACCCAAGACTTGAACAACAAAATGTATAATAACCAAACAAACCCAATAGCAAGATTACACAACACAAATGAGGTATATAAGCTACAAAGATAAGTAGAATATGCTCCTAGCACCTCAAATGAACGATTACTCAACACAATCAGTGAATAAGAGTCTTGGTTTAAAGATGTGCAAAAGTTGTATTAAGATGAGGATAAGGTTACAATATATAGCAGTGTTAGGTTCGCTGATAGATTCGTTGTAGCGAATCTATCTGGCGAACCAACACAGGTTCGCTGGGCACATACAGATTCGCCCAGTCGACACCTAATACAAAAGTTAACATGAACTGCGGGCGAATCTATAGATTCGCCCGTAGGTTCGCTAGAACAACTACAAATACAAGTCATACAAATACATACAAAAGTAACACCGACAAGCCGGTGAGTCCAACCTATACATAGTGACTATCAAAAGGTATGACGTAATTTCTTTCGTCAACTATTCTCTTAGTGTTATTATAAACTCTTTTATAAAACAGAGTATAGCCGTAGTATTGTAATCTTATATCCTTTCTGTAATGAACATCTATCAAAACATGAGACATGGATCCTCTATCATTCTCATTTAATTGTTGAACATTTCTTCTTCTCGTACCAGATTCAAAATGGTGATATGAATTCACAATTCATAGCGTTACATATTTGAGAGTCGCTAATCGATTTGGGATTAGAAGTATGCCTTAGATTTGGTAATTGATATTTGATTTGAAGTTTTGGATAATTCGATTGAGATTAGTCAATATGTCTTAGTTTTGATTTGGAACATTTGGTTTACAGTTGTGCAATTGTGTGACATGGATAAACTATCGAGCATATCGCATAAATAGTATTGTAGCATAGAAACAAATGAAATGATGGAACGTAGAATAACACGGTTTTGTAGCAAAATCTTTAATCCACTGGAACATCCGGTATGATAGTAGCACCTCGTTCTACTTAGAATATCATGGGATCTTTAGAAAACACAGTATACTAAACACTTAGAAATCATAGAGACTTCTTAGAAATCATAGAAGGCATGAATAAATAAATTTGAAATTATATAAAACACTTAAAAATAATATAGAAAACACAGAGAAATATTTAGAAATCTTTGGAAAACTGATAATCATAGAATCATTGAAAACTACATAGAATTTGAAAGCCTTAGGAATGTCTTGGTTTTGGACACTTATGATATATCAAAGTGTTAAGTTCGTTTTAACGTATTCGAGGAGGCGTGCTCTAGCCTATAGGGTCACGCTCATCTCGTGCATCCCTAGGTAAGCACACATGTACCTTTAAGTGATTTATACGAAATGCTTTGCCTGAGACAGGATGTTCGTGATACAGACGCTTCCCTTCCGGATTACACACGTTCCCCACATTTTAAACATACTTAAGACTTTAACAAACTTCCAATTATGATCATGTTTATTTGATGATGATATGAATTCACAATTCATAGCGTTACATATTTGATCTAGACAATCCCTTAATACGTTATTCAGAGGATCTATATATCTCATCGATACTCGTAGGTTTGTCCGACATACCAAGGCTAAAATAAATTAAATGCAAACCCAAAAACCATTAGTGTTGCATAAAATTATCCAAAAACCAAAGTATAAAACCAGAGAACGTTGAGAACACTAAGAATGATAAGGATAACAAGATTATAGAAAACTTAAAAAGTTGTTACTAACATAGTATGTGCTACCCCATCGAAAATAACGACAAAGGTAATAAATGCCACAACAAATGGGTGACTAATAGCACATTTGAAACAAGAGGCTATGAATATAAAATAAATATAATTTAGTGGCGATGAAATTAAACTTGTGATAAGTTTGATAACATGAAAGGAACCTATGTTTAGTATCGAAATAATTCTAAGAAGAACTATACACCCAAAATCATTTTAGGAAACTATGAATCATATTCTTATGAGACAAGTTAGAATAAAATTAATAGTAGAACTCATATGGAGTGGTATACTATTAAACTCGATAAGATATCATGATTAGTTCATCATTTTTATAACTCTATAGAAATAACACATTAGTCATTTCATTTGTATAACAATAGATCAATGACACACTGTTAGGGCTCGTTTCTAGTTAAAGATTTACTTTGTACTTTGTTTATACATTTTGTATAGTTTAGGGTTAATTTTGTATTTTCCCTAATGTGTTGATGCATAAAGCATGTTGTGAGAGAATGTTAGAGAGAGAGTCTAGATCACAATTACACGCTTAAAGAGAGAATTAGTGTGTGTGTTCTTACATTCTCCTGCACATTTGTACTACAACTTTTATGCTTTGATCATCAATACAAAGAGAATTATTAGTAATGAATTGTGTTGCTGATTGAACTGTTTGTTTTATGTACTTGAATCATTCTGATCATTGAGCGATATCGATCCAATTGAACCTATCAATTGGTATCAGAGCTGTTGGTATTGTGTTCATCGCTATTCATCAAGCAAAAACACATCAATATTGCTCAAAATCATGATCTGAATGATCTGTTGCTGTTTTTAGTTGTGATTCATCATCGCAATCACTTATAATTCACAACAATTGTGCAAATTCCATCAGATTATCATCAGATCTGAGGAATTAGGAAGGAAGAGAAATTCACTGTTCGATCAAAATTTGCTCAAATTCATCAAAATTTTGCTTAAATTCATCAAAATTTGATCATGTTTTGGATTGATTGAGATTGAAGATTGATAATCGGTACATTTCACTGATTGGGTGTGATTTTTGAAGTAATTGGACAAGTTTTTGTTAAACCCAGAAAATTTCGTTTGACGAAGATGATGAACAGGATGAATTGTTTGAAGATTAACTAGCCGGGTGATAAAATTTGACTTAGACAATTTCTGGACTTAGATTTGTGAACAAATAGGTCCTGTGCAGCCGTGCGAAGGCAAAATTGTCTAGACGGGTGAAGAATTTGCAAGAAAAAGGTTGTACTGTTCAGCCGGATCAAGAACTGTTGTGCCGAGTGATAAACTGTTCAGCCGGGTGAGAGACATTTCAGCCGGGTGATTCATTTACTGTTTAGCCGGGTAACAGCTATTCTGCCGTGTGATCAACTACTGTTCAGCCGGGGTCACTATATTTCAGCCGTGTCAAGTCAGCCGGGTGATATATTTGACAACTGTTCAGCCGGGTAAACCTTTCTGCCGTGTCAAGTTCTAGCCGGGTCATGTTTTCAGCCGTGTGAAGTTTTACTGTTCAGCCGTGTAACTGTTCAGCCGGGTAACTCTACTTGCCGGGTGAAGATTACAAGTGTTGAAGATTGACAACTGTTGAGCCGTGTCACTGTTTAGACGGGTGAAGAACATTCTCAGCCGGGTGAAGAAGAAAAGTCACTGTTCAGCCGGGTGAAGAAGAAATTTTCACTGTTCAGTCGTGTGACTCATTTTCAGTTGTTTTAAACCTTGTTATCTTATCTTGTCATTATTTACTTGTCTTTATTTTTAGTATTTTAACTGTTTATTTTCAAAAATCATCAAAAACACAAAAATATTTTCTTTAAATTTTTAAAAATGGCACCTAATGATGATTCTGATAACCGTGTTCCTAGATTGGTTAATCGTGCAGATTTCAAGAACTGGACAATCAGATTGAAGCATCATCTATGCTCTATTGACAATGATCTATGGAAGTCAATTGATAAAGGTCCTCACATTCCTACTCAGACTGCTCCTGATAGTGCAAGTACCTACACCAAAGACTCTACTGAACCTTATCCGGAAGATAATCTATCAGCTGAAGACTTACGAAAGGTCAAGAAGACAGTAAGGCTTACTCTTTGATGTGTAAGGGATTGCCACTTCAAGTGTTGTCGAGGTTGGATGCTTATCAAACTGGCTACACACTGTTCAAAGCATTGAAATCAATCTGTGAAGGAGGAGAACAATTGAGAAGTCTCAAGAAACAGAAATTAAAGAGACAATTGGAGTTATTTGAACATATTGCTGGAGAATCTGTGCACCAGATGATGAATAGATTTGTTCATCTGACTACTGAAATGACAAATGTTGGTGCAAAGACAGATCTTCAAGATTTGAATGACAGATTGTTGTGTGCTCTTCCATCTTCATGGAAACAGACTGTGACTCTACTGAAGCATACTGAAAAGTTTCCAATGGACTTAGATCTGCTCATTGCAAAGATCGAGGAAGTTGAGATTGATGAAAGCTCGAGAAATACTGACAGATCAGGTTCACATGCTCAGTACAAGTTTGTTGTGAAGCCTGCTAACACAGTGGAGAATGCCTTTCTTGCACAAGATGCTGCAAAAACTGATGAAGAGGGTGATTTATTTGTTGGTGCAAGCTTTTATACTGATTCGTCATACATTCCAAACTCACCAACTTATTCTCAACCTCAATCTCCACCAAGAGCTCAAGTTCAAAGTCAGAATGTGAAAACTCAATCAGAAAATCAAAGTTCTACAGTTCAAGCAAAAGTAAAAGATGTGATGAACATCTTGTTACAAGATGATGAGACAAAGAATGCATTTACTGCTTTCATGGCAAGTTTTCAAGCATATCAAGGAAGTCATATAACTCAAATGGACGTTGTACTTCAAGATTTATTTGAAATGGATCCTGATGACGTTGAGGAAATGGATTTAAATTGGCAAATGGTGATGGTTGCATACCGAACTCAGAAACATGCATATGTAAACCGAAGCTACAAGCCACATGCAAACAAGACAGTTGGTTTTGACAAGTCAAAGGCCATATGTTTCAACTGTAACTGCTATGGTCATTTTTCTAGGGAATGCAAGGCTCCTAAGAATCAGAATTACAATGATCAAGCTGGTTCAAGTGGACAGAATCAAGGTCAAGGTCAAAGCTCGCAACAGTCTTCAAGCTATCAACATAGGAATCAACGTTTCATGCAGAAACCATATCAAAGTCTTCCAATGCCAGAACTGAAAGATGAAGGCAAGAAGCCAGAAGATCAGACCAAAGCACTGGTGGTTAGTGTGAAAGATGGATATGACTGGAGTGCTTATGCGGAACAGTTTACATCTGATCTCACTTCAAGTTTGGCATTAGTATGTGAAATTGAGGAAGATTGGTCTGAAGAAGAGGATGGTAAAGTGACTGATACTTTCAGTAAAGATTCTGAAGAGTATGACTGGAGTGCAAAGGCAGATCCTGTTGAAGAATCTGAACCAGAAGTTGCGCTTATGGCTACATCCAATGAGTCTTCATCATCTGCTGAACAACCTAAGGTTAGTACTGAATTACCCCCTAACTATGTTCCTTTGCCTGATGATGTTAAAGGTAGGTTATGTTCTGAACAATGCATTCAACAAGTAGAACATTATCGTACTCATTCTTTTAAAATTGGTGATAAATTAAGCAAACATGAAAAAATTCATGAACAACTTAAAATTGATCACAAAATTTCTGATGAGAAGATATTGTCACTTAAAGAATCATGGAACAAAACCTTAAAGGATTTGGAACTAGTAACAAAACAACTTGAAGAAATGACAAAGAACTTTGAACAAGAAAAAGTTGCTCATGCTGTCACACAAGTTGAATTAACAAAGGTGAAAAGTTGTAAAACTATGGTTAAACAACTTATAAGTGAAAGAGGAAACAAAACCAAACTAGGATTGGGTTTTACTCATGAACCAATGCCTAAATCAATCACACAAACTTTACCTGAAAACTTCAATGAATTTGATCATTCACCTGAAAATCAACGAAAATTCAAAGAAATTCAAAGAAGTAAATCCGAATCCGAAGGATCTGAAGTGTTGATTGAAAGTTTGAAAGAAGATGATGCTATGACGACTGAAGCTGATGATGAAGCTAGCAACAAATCTGAGCCTGTTTTGATTCAACTTGTTGAATATCCTGAACTGAATCCCAAGCCAGAAGAAAAGGTGAAGGATGAAGCTGAATTTTCAGGATACAATGATCCAGAATATATCAAATGGAAGAATGAGCAAAAGGCGATTGTTGTTGGTCAACTGATCAAGAAGAAAGTGAAGAAGACTGAAGTTTTAAATGCAAAGGTGCAGAAATCGAAAATAATAAACAATCAATCTGAAACAAAACAGTCGAAAGGTAAAAGTGTCATAACATCAAATGACAAATCCAAAGCTCAAACTGTTAAAACTGATAATGTCAAACCTGTGAAAAAGAAAGTGTCAAAAGGTAAAACAATCAAGTTTGTGTCTGCAGGAACATTCGATATGAACGGGTCTTATGGTAACCAAATCAATTCTTCAATCAAATCTAACTCTGGTCTGAAAACAGGTTCAGGTCCTAAGACTTCCGCTGTCAATGATAAAAGATTTGAATCAAAGAAGGTCACCAAACAAGATGGTTTAAAATCGAACCAAGTTCCCAAGCAAGCAAAATCACAAACAAAATCTCCACAAAAGAATCAAGTTAATCTAAAACCGAACAAAACTGATAATGAATCACGAGTGGGTTCAACATCAAAAGTTAACAATCGGCTCTTTAGGATTAGCAAGAAACATTGTAAGATTTGTGATCGTTATAATCATGTTACTGCTGAATGTTTCTTTAACAGGTACTGCAGTTACTGTGACAAAAGAAATCATTCTTCAGAGGAATGTTTTTATAACAAATTCTATGATATTTGTGAAAGAAGAAACCATGACACAAAAGATTGTTTCTTTCGGAAAAACTCATCAAGAGAAATGACTCCGTTTCCAAATTTTCAAAGAAATCAATCTATTGGTTTTCAAAAGTTTAACCAAAGTCATTCTCCTGATTTGAGAACATTCAAACGAAACAATTCTGGCTTTAATGAATTTTCATCTAGAAATGTGCAGGTTAACAGTTTTAAGCCGAGAGCTTTGATGGTGAGAAATCAAAAATTTGAAAATAACCTTGATCCTAAGTTAGAGGAAAGGTTCATTGCTTTAAGAAGAAAGCAAACAAATCAAGCCGTTGGGCGAAACAGTTTTCAACCAAATCTCTCAAATGAAACAAATTTTCAAAATCTTTATTATCAACAAGTTACTGTTACAGATAGATTCGGAAAACCCAAGACCATGTGGGCCTGGGTTGACCAAACTAACTAGGTAATTGTTGAAATGCAGGTACGCCCTCGAAGACCTATCAACTCATGGTTTGTTGATAGTGGGTGTAGCCGGCATATGACAGGCAACCAAGCCTTGCTTCAAGATTTTAAGCTAAAGAATGGTACACATGTTGCATTTGGAGGAGATGCTGGTGGTAAAATTACGGGAGAAGGAACCGTATCAAATGAGGTTATTAGCTTTGATAAAGTCAACTACTGTGCACAGTTGAACTTTAATTTGCTAAGTGTATCTCAAATTTGTGACAAATCTTATTCAACATTATTTGATGATTCTTTTTGTTACATACTCAAACCAGGTTTCAAGATTGACAATGAATGGGTGGTGGTTAAAGCTCCAAGAGATCGTGATGTATACAAGCTTGATATGTCACAGATTGATGCTGAAACCGAAACCACATGTCTCATTGCGCATGCTTCAAATGATGAGAGTCAGCTTTGGCATAGACGGCTGGCCCATTCAAACTTCAGAAACATGAACCGATTGGTGACTGGAAATCATGCTGTGGGAATACCGTCAAAGAAATTCTCAACAACTGATCTCTGTCCAACATGTTTGAAAGGAAAACAGCACAGAATGTCTTTTAAGTCCAAGCAAGAACACTCTATTTCAAAACCCTTACTGATGCTACACATGGATCTTTTCGGACCAACAAATGTTCAAAGCATCGGAAAGAAGTCTTATTGTTTTGTCATCATTGACGATTTCACTAGATTTTCTTGGGTTTATTTTTTGCATGTTAAATCTGAAACTGCTGAGTTGTTAAAAGAATTCATTATCAAAGTTGAAAATCAGTTGGATTGTAAAGTAAAAATCTTGAGAAGTGATAATGGAACCGAGTTTAAAAATTCTAATGTTGATTTGTTTTGTGCAGAAAAAGGAATTGCGCGTCAATTTAGTGCTCCAAGAACTCCACAACAGAACGGAGTTGCAGAACGGAGAAATCGGACACTGATTGAAGCAGCAAGATCCATGCTTGCAGATGCCAAAATCCATATCACATTCTGGGATGAAGCTATTGCTACTGCGTGTTTTGTACAAAACAGGACATTATTGGTTCAGGATAAACATAAAACGACTTATGAGTTACTTTTTGGAAGAAAACCGAATATTTCTTACTTGAAAGCATTTGGTTGTCCTGTATCGATTCTAAATTTAAATGATCATCTCGGTAAATTTGAGTCAAAATCTGACGATGGATTTTTTCTTGGTTACTCGTCTGTTTCAAAAGCTTATCGGGTTTTTAATAGCAAAACAAACACTGTTATTGAAACTATTAACGTAAAGTTTTTAGAAAATTCATTTCCGTCAGTGGCTCATGGTCCCGAATGGTTATTTGATTTAGATTCGTTATCAAAATCTTTCAAATCTAACTTGTTTGATTTTTCAGGAAAATCGAGAAAAGAATCAGGAGACTTGGGATGTTTCAGTGATGATTCTGATAATGACGATGATAGCAATCTTAATTCTGAGTATCCGTTCATGTCATTTCATAATCCTGATAATGGTGTATCCAATCAAGCTCCGGGTCCATCTGGTTCTCAAGAAGATCAAGAATCAAACATTGATGTGAATCCGCAAAATTCTCCTAATGATGGTGGATCTGTTAAAAATCAACCATCATCAGATCCTAATGTTGAAGTTGTTCCAGAATCGTTTGACTACTTCATCAATTCACCAGAACAAGTTCCTAATTTCACTCCGCTTGTTTCTACAATTCTACAAGATCTACCGAATCTGAATCAGTCTAATCTGGAGACGCAAGTACAAGGTGATTCAATTCCAACTCATCGAGTTCACAGGAATCATCCTCTTTCTCAGATTATAGGACCTTTGAATCAGAGAACTATGAGAAGTCAGACTGAACATGCAAACGTTTGTCTTTATTCATGTTTTCTTTCTCAAGTGGTGCCAAAGAACATTTCAGAAGCCTTACAAGATAATAGTTGGATTGAAGCCATGCAAGAGGAGTTACTTCAATTTCGCAAACAAGATGTTTGGAAATTAGTGGACTTACCTGAAAGAGAAAATGCGATTGGTACAAGATGGTTGTACAAGAACAAGCCAGATGAACGTGGCATTGTGGTCAGAAATAAAGCTAGACTTATTGCACAAGGTTATACTCAAGAAGAAGGTATTGACTATGAGGAAGTGTTTGCTCCGGTCGCTCGACTTGAAGCTATTCGAGTTTTCTTAGCTTATGCCTCTTTCATGAAGTTCAAAGTGTTTCAAATGGACGTTAAAGGCGCTTTTCTGTATGGACCAATTACCGATGATGTTTACGTCAGACAACCTCCAGGCTTTGAGGATCCTGAGTATCCACATCGTGTATACAAATTGAGCAAAGCTTTGTATGGTCTACATCAAGCTCCAAGGATTTGGTACGAGACGTTATCTAAACATTTGCTGGAACATGGTTTTACAAGAGGTCAGATTGATCCAACTTTATTTATGAAGCGGGAAAATGAAAATCTTTTATGTGTTCAAGTGTATGTGGATGATATCATCTTTGGATCAACAAGTCCGTCCATGTGCAAAGAGTTTGAGGAAATTATGAAATCAAGATTTCAGATGAGTTCGATGGGGGAGATTAATTTCTTTCTTGGATTGCAAGTAAAACAGTCAGCAGACGGAATTTTTATCAACCAATCAAAGTTTGTTGAAAAGTTGCTGAAAAAGTTCAAGATGCAAGATTGTCAGACTATTCGAACGCCATCTGATGTGAACTGCAAGATACAGCCGGATCCAAAAGGCAAATCCGTTGATCAAACACTGTACAGATCGATGATTGGTTTGCTGATGTATCTTACTGCATCAAGACCAGACATTATGTATGTTGTATGTATGTGTGCAAGATATCAGTCTGATCCAAAAGAGTCGCACCTGGTTGCTGTTAAACGTATTTTCAGATACCTTAAGGGGAAACCGAATCTCGGGTTATGGTATCCTTATGAAGGAAATTTTGAATTATATAGTTATTCTGATAGTGACTTTGGTGGGTGTGCTCTTGACAGGAAATCGACTACGGGTGGATGTCAATTTCTGGGTCCTAGACTTGTTTCTTGGCAATGCAAAAAGCAGACCAACGTTTCTGTATCCACAACTGAAGCAGAGTATATTGCTGCATCTGCAGGATGTTCTCAAGTTTTGTGGTTACAAAACCAATTGCTTGACTACGGGTTTAATTTTCTCAAAACTCCTATTTACATAGACAATACTGCTGCTATGTTCATTACTGTTAATCCTGTTCAACACTCAAAAACCAAACATATCGAAATTCGATATCACTTTCTCAGAGACAACTCTGAAAAAGGTTTAATAATTTTGATTAAAGTTCATACCGACAAACAACTGGCAGATCTTTTCACAAAATCTTTCTTGTCGGGACGGTTTGAATTCTTAATTCAATCCATAGGGTTAATCATCCATGATTAAGTCTATTTTTTGAAAAATCACAAAAAATCAGAAAATATAAAAGTAAAAAATATAATAAGTCGATGTCAAGTATTGATTCCTTTGTCTTTTATTTTATTTGTTTTGCATTGTGTGTGTGCATGAAAAAGAAAAGCAAAAACAAAATATAAAAGCAAAAAAGAAAAGAAAATATCATGTCATAAGAATCTATATTGCAAAAAGTGAGAAATGATAGTACACTAGACATTATTTGTTTCATCATTTTATATAATAAAGACTGATGAATGTTAATTGATGTGCGAGACAGCTCAGGCAATTAGACTGAAAAAGTAAGTTCATTGTTGACAAATCTAAATTCAATGATCTTTGTGTTAAGTTCCTTTGTTATACATGTCTAGATATATATCTTTTGATGCATTGCTTGTGATGATAGTTGTTCATGATCGGGTAACGATGCAGTCTATTCAGTGTGATGAACCGCATCGTGAGCTTCTTTGTTGTGGTAACCACAGACCCGAAGTCTCACATGAAGTCTCTTTTGAGCTTCAAGGTGCAGCAAAAGATTCCCAAAGTTGGAACAAAAAGAGTCCCAAATGTGGACCATCACCAAACAAAAATTCCAAAAAGGAATTCAGAAGATTCCCAAGGGGAACGATAGGAAATTAAAATTCCAAAATGGAATCAAAAGAAGTCCCAAAGTGGACCAAATCCGAATAGAACCCAGATTCCACACTGGTTTATGATTGTAAGTGACCAGGTTCTTGTGCAATATGCATTCAGGTAGTGATTGATAAGGAAATATGTTGACATATGTATACATGTGGGTCACATAAGTCATTTCAATCGAACCTTAATCTCATCATGATACTGAAAAAGTAAGTGTGTCAACTCGAGCTAATTGGTATGTTTTCATATCATCACTCAATCAAACATAAGTCGAATGTCTATTCAAAACTTGCAAAACATGTTCAGATAATGTGTGGTATGATCTCACTGCGATATTTTGATTCATTGCATTGCATATGTCTTTATTTTAATGTGTGTGCTTTGTGTGTGCAGGCATATGGATTCTTTACTAACACATCGACATCCTGTTTAAACTTAAAAATTTCAAGAAATTTCAAGTTTAGGGGGAGAATAATTGAAGAAGAAAAATATTTACAAAAATCCAAAAATATTTTTGAATAAGTGTGTTTTGAATGAACAAAATTATGTGGTATGAAAAGCAAATGTATTGGATGTGTTAAAAACAAACTCAAGGTCTTGTGATGTGTTTTTAAGAAATTGCTTCGAGATAAACATTTTTACGAGAAAAATCAAAGAAAAAGAAAAAGGATTTATTGAGAATTAATTTTTGTTGCCTTGTCTTATATTTTTGATATTTAATGTGACAAACCCTAATAAGGATGTCTTGTCTAATTAATATGTCGAGAATGTTTGCAGGTGCAATAAATGCAGTTGAAAAAGTCAACAAAGAAAAGTGAAAAATCGTTCAAGTGTTTCAGCCGG
Organism: Tagetes erecta; assembly: GCA_030867185.1. NCBI lineage: Eukaryota > Viridiplantae > Streptophyta > Magnoliopsida > Asterales > Asteraceae > Tagetes > Tagetes erecta. Next base: position 16,577,457 of record CM061490.1, read on the forward strand.
ATGAAGGCATCAGCCGGGTGAAGATATCAGAAGTTACTGTCTAGCCGGGTGATGAAGTTACTCTTTAGCCGGGTAAGGTAGTGATTGTTGATATCAGCCGGGTGATTGGAAGAGAAGATAGCCGGGTGAAGATATTAGACTTCACTGTGTTGCCGGGTAATGAAGTGATATGTTACCAGCCGGGCAATGAACAAGTCACTATTTTGCCGGGTAAAGAAGTCATGTTGATATCTGTCGGGTGACAGTTGTATGCTACTATACAGCCGGGTGATAAAGTGTTGACACTGTACAGCCGGGTAATAGAATGAAGTTCTATATAGCCGTGTAAGTGAAGAACACTGTGCAGCCGGGTAAGTATGACAACTGTGTTGCTGGGTGATGAAGAGAAGCTGTCTTTATACAGCCGGGTAATAAAAGAGTATCACTATGAAGCCGGGTAATGAACATAAAGTTATTGTACAAGCCGGGTGATGTTGAGAAGACTACTATGCAGCCGGGTGATGGGTAAAACCAAAACAGGTGTAGTTGTTCCTAACCTTTACCCGTCTAAACAGTACTTGGCCCGTCTCTACAGTGATTGACCCGTCCAAGTGTTTTACATGTTTTATGTTGACCCGTCCCAATGTTGTGACTGTCCCATGACTGTGACCCGTCCCATGACTGTGACCCGTCCCAACAGTACCTGACGCGGCTCAACAGTGCATGACCCGTCCAGGCTTTTTGGGCTTAAATGTTTACCCGTCCCAAATTGTTGACCCGTCCCATTATGTTTGACCTAATTTTTCAAGCATATAAATACCCGCTTCTTCATAAACACTTATCATTTTTCACCAATGTTTTCAAGCAAAATCCCCTGTACCTCAAACCGTTGATTATCATATTCAATCGATTTTTCTGTAACAAGTTATATTGATTGAATAAGGTATATTTTACATGATTCGACCTTGATAAACCTGCTAATTGATCGTAAAAACGAAAAATGATGATGAACAGTAATTGAACCACTGAATCGACACTTTGATTTTTAGTGTTAAAACTGAAATCGAATGTTGTAATAGGTGTAATAACTGTCGATCATTAATAATCACTCGTTAATTTGCATCAAATTGCCCAAAATCAACAGTATCAACTGAAATTTTCACATGACTGTCGAACCGCCATTGATGAACTTTTGAATGTTCTTAAGTTTTGACATCAAACTTATGAATCATTTGTTACGTTGTGACAAATCGATGCTAAACTGAACTAAAACATGTTAAACAACTTCATCATACAAATTTCAGATTTGTGTTCTTGAGTGTTTAAAACTGTTAAAGTGTAAGATATTGTATGATCATTAATTTCCAAAGTTGTGTTAATCAAAATGGTGAAAATCAGATTGATAGTTTAACTTAGGTGATAAAATGATTATGTGATTGTTCTACATTGTAACTTTATGTTTAAATACTTATGCAAATTTTGTTATTTATAAATGAAAAATCTAACACATATGTCTTGTCCTTGTCAAAACAGATGGAGAACCTCAAGTTTGAGCCCAAGCACAATCTTGTTGCTTGTTTGGATGAATCCATTCTAGAAACAGAAGGATACAGAGACATGATCAGATTTATTAGAAGAACAAAGTATGTCTATGCAATGTGTGCCAAGCCAGTTATATATGCTAGACTTATAAAGAGTTTTTGGAGGACTGCTGAGGTAGTGACTGATGAAGCTGGTGTGATTGTGGTAAGAGGGAATATCACAAGACAGTTACAATTAACTGTATCTGAAGAGTCTATCAGAACAGCTTTGAGAATAGATGATGATGAGGTTGGTGCCACTGATGAATTAACAACTGCTGAGTGCCAGGCATGTTTTGTCAATATGGGTCATCCTCCCATATTCCTAAAACAGCAGTTTGTTAGAGCTCGATTGGGGAAGAAATGGAAGTTGCTATGTTATGTGATACAACAATGCATGTCCAGAAGAAGTGCTGGGTTTGATAACTTTCCTTCTGACATCGCATCCCCTATCGTTGCTATTGCTGAGAACAAACCTTTCAATATGTCGAAGTGGATAATGAAGGGCTTTGTGTTCAATTTGGTGAAAGGCAAAAGGTTCAAGTTTCTTATGTATCCGAGATTCTTGCAACTTATGATCAATGTTGCTTATCCAATCATCCGAGAAGAATGTTTTGAATGAGGGATACTTTACACTAAAGATATGAATGATCTATCCTATCGGAAGATGAGTATTGGAGGTGTTGAAAGTGTTGAAATGTTTGACTATATGCGGGATATAGCAAACAATGATGAGGATATTGAAGTGGTGTATCATCACATATCACATGGTGAGGTTGTTAATCCATCGGATCTAGTTGATGAGATTCCGGATAATTTGTTGGATGATGATGAGTACTTTGCTCGTCATCCAAAAGATGAAGATGAGGATGAGAAAGATGAAGAAAATGATGATGAGGATGAAGGAGAAGATGAGGAATCTGATGATAGTAGTGATGATGATGATGATGGAAATGACGATGTGGTTGAAGAAGAAAGTGATGATTCAGTGTCTGAGGAAGCAGGAAAAGGAGATGAAGAAATGAATGTTGAAGATGTTGAAAATGTTGCGATTGAAACTGTTGAGGTTGTAGAACCAGCTGTGATTGATGAACCTGTTGAGGTTGTGAAAGCAGTTGAAGATGTTAGTATTAATGCTCCTAGGGACATCACAGTTCATTACTCCAGATCTCGAAGATCTAAAACTGTGGATGAACCTATGATTGTTGAGGAGCCGGATATTATTGAAGAAGTGTATGTGCCTGAACAGATTGATGTAGTTCAAATTGCACAAGAAGTTGCAGCTGAAGTGGAGACGGTGACACAGACAGTTGATGATACTGATGATTGCATGATTGTTTCTGATCCAGTAGAAGTTGCCATATCCTCCAAAGCAGCTGAACATGTTGAACAACTAAAGGAGTCTTCACCTAAATTTGGTTCAAGTGTTAATCTGAATGAAGAAGAAGATAAAGTGTTTCACTTGGAAAGGATGGTAGCCAAACTCTTAGATGCTAATGCGCAGTTGAAAGCATCTAATGAAAGGAAGAAGAAGAGATTAGAAGAGTTTTGGGCTACTCATCAGAAGAATTTAGAAACTTTTAAAGCATTAGATAAGGATTATGAAAAGCTGAAAGTTGATCATGAAAAATTGAAGGCTGATTATGAAGAGTTACAGGCAGAGTGTAACACTTTACGTGCTGAGAAGGAAGTGTTGGAAAAATGGATAAAAGAAGAGGAGCCTGTTAGATCAGAATCAGACAAAGACTTTGTTGATGAAGAGAACGTTGGAGTGTCTGAGACTCCTAGGGACGTCACAGTCTATCAAACTAGATCACAACGATCTAAGACTGTGACAGAACCAATTGTAGAATCTGTCCCTATTCCCGATGAAGCTGCTGATCCTGTCAATCTTGACAAAGCTGAGGGAAAACGCAAACTGGATGTTGCGCCTGAGATTATGGGAGAAGAGGTATGTGCGAAGAAAGCTAGAACTGAAGAAACAGTTCAGATTGAGCCGGTTCAATCTGAGTCTGTAATGGCAGCTGAAGTGCCTGAGATGGTTAAAGTAGCTGAGATTGAGAAGGAAAGTTCTATAGTTGAAACAGTTCAGTTTGAGCCGATTCAAACTGATACTGCGCATACAATTGAGGCACTTGATGATTTAGATAATATTGACTTTACTGATTCTGAACCATAGGCTAATCCTGACAATGAGATACCTATTGATCTTGATGAGCGATTTGCATATTTAGAGAAGATGAAGTATAATCCAGTTTATTTGAATGGACTTACAGTCAGTCAGATAAATGAGGAATACGAAAAGTGTATGAATGCTCAAGAAAAGGTGACGGATGATGAAAAAGAGTTTGTTGTAGAAATGGGTGAGTGGACGCCTCTGCAAGAAAGCTTAAACATTGATGATCTTCCTCCTGAAGAACTGTATCATCAAGACCTAGAGGAGATGTCAACTAGAAATATGCGTGAATGGCTTAGTTCGAGGAACTATCCATACAAAACGTTGAAGAGGCTGAAACGGGAATCTCTGAAAAAGATTGTGGTGAGCTTTATGAAGACTGAGAAAATGCATAATTGCATGTTTTTCTTGGATTACAATAATCCACAATACTATGAGTTGACCAAAAGGTACAAAGTGCTCGAACCTAAAGAGATACCGGTGATGGCATTGCCAATTGATGCACATAAGAAGAGGAAGGAGCTGATTGACATGTTTCCGAGTGAAATGAAATCTTACAACATTCCAATGGACGTACGAGAATCTTGGCATAAGTCTGCCACAGCAGGTGATATCGTCAGATCACTGCTGAGTAAAGGTTAGTCAGTTGCTGAATTGCTGGATTCAATGATCGTGCCGGAAAAGTCTAAGAATGTGAAGATTATCGCGTGGAAATATGATGAAGTTTTTGATGCATTTTTTATTAAGAGGGTAAATGGTTTGTGCGATGTATATCATTATTATTCAAGTATTTTCAAGCTGCAAGTGCAAGATTTGAAGGAGCTGCACAAATTAAGATTGATTAATCACACGCATGCTGAGCGTGGTGATAAATGTGCAATGTTACTAGATGCCGGGATGAGCCGTTTACCAAAGTTTTTGGAATTTCAAGGACAACAGGAAGATAGTGAATATCTGAAGACGAAGAAGAGAAAAGAAAAGAAGCTGATATTGCGAGACATGTACTTGGAAGAATTTTCGGACGAATATTTTGACAAAGTCACAGATCCAGGGTTGAAGGTGATTGATGGTTCTCAAGCTACAAAGCCCATTTTGAAGGTGTTTTACAATCAGGAGACTTATGAGCTGAAACTTGTTCGTAATTGGGATGATTGGGATCAAGACATGATCACTCTGTTTAGTACGTTTGAGCTCAAACTGCTACATCCATCTTACATTGACTATCTCCGAAACTACAAGATGGAAAAGTTGAAAGATCCTGTAGCTGAAGAAGATAGAAGATTATTTGTTATTATGATTGAGGTGATTGGGGCTGCTACTGAGAAAATCCGATTAAGGAAGGCATTGCTTAATGCTAACCTTGTGAAGATTGATATGCCTGAGATCGAGTATATGAGGGTGACGTCAAAGGGTACCTTGGAAGTCAAAGTCAAAGGAAGGAAGAAACCGTACGAATTTTATGCTAACATTGATTTTGCAGGTATTTCCTTAGACACTCTCAGACGCATGAAGGACTGTGACATTGTTGCCAACGAATCAAAGCCGAGACAAGCAAAGATTGCTGAGAAGTTCAAGTCATGTATCGAGGAAGCGTTAAAAGAACAAGAAGAATACAAAGGGAAGCCGATGCTGGATGTTAAAGAAGAGTATGAAGATTTTTGAGAGATTGAAGCTGGAAAGCAAAAGTTGAAAACTGCTGAAGATTTTTGAAGTCCAAAGATAAATCTTAGGGGGAGTACTGTTAGGGCTCGTTTCTAGTTAAAGATTTACTTTGTACTTTGTTTATACATTTTGTATAGTTTAGGGTTAATTTTGTATTTTCCCTAATGTGTTGATGCATAAAGCATGTTGTGAGAGAATGTTAGAGAGAGAGTCTAGATCACAATTACACGCTTAGAGAGAGAATTAGTGTGTGTGTTCTTACATTCTCCTGCACATTTGTACTACAACTTTTATGCTTTGATCATCAATACAAAGAGAATTATTAGTAATGAATTGTGTTGCTGATTGACTGTTTGTTTTGTGTACTTGAATCATTCTGATCATTGAGCGATATCGATCCAATTGAACCTATCACACACTTAGTTATCAAATACAGTGTTATTTGATAGGAAAGATGATAGATATCCTAAACACATGAAAGGTTGCAAAACAGATAGAAGGATAAAAACCCAACATAAATTAAATACACTCGAAAGGAGGGAAGCGATTAGATCAACAAGTTTAAAACAATAGAGTGTCATTAAAAGAGATTGTGCTATTTTCTTAAAATGCATATAAGGAGCCAAGAAAACCAAGATTCCTATCATGTACAAAACCTTGAATGTATTTATGAAAAAATTAAATGCATGTATCTATTTAGTTGTCTTGCTAAAAGATAGAGAAGAATAAGATAATCATGCACTAGGCTAAATGTCTATGAAATATCATAATTGTTTAGTAAAACTAAAAAAAAGATCTATCCAGCTTTCTTGTAAAGACTACTACACATATTACTGTCAGGAAAAAAAATAAGTTGAGAGATATAAAAATAGGATGAAGAGCATCAAGTTTTCCCAATACTATATGACAACGATTTGTCAAAACAGTTAATGTTAATGACTAAATGTTTACAAAAATAATAATATCATATTAACCTCTATAACGATCAGTAACAAAGATACGATATGTGGAAATTCTCAGTGACTCTAAATATGATATATTTATCATACGAGCAAAGCCAAGGATAACTAATAAAAATTAAGGACTATAGCCGGATGGGGATTACGGACTAAAACCAAGGATAACTAAAATATTTTATTCCATAACAATTATCATATTGTGACTAATTTCTTAGTAAGACTTAATTAATGATAAAACATTATGTCAAATCGATGACAAAGATATACCCACACCAGTTCAATCAAATCTCGAGGACGAAAGTTTTATAAAGGTGGGGAGGATGTTACTCCTATAGAAATTTTGTATCTTGATTATAAATTAAGATGCTTGATCTCGTGGACATAACATAACTGTATTTTCTAGAAAATGAGAGTAGTTATGTTTCTCTTCAGATTTGTTGTTTTTCATGTGCTCTTGCGTGAAGCGGAAAAGGGGGAAGTAGTTGGTATATATATATATAGGTGTGTGTGTGACAATTATATTTCAAATATTGTCAAACGAGTAAGAAACATATTAAATGGCTATTAGAATATTAAATGTTTAGACAAGCAATTATTATTATATGAGACCGTCTTATAATAATAAAATTATATTGTATTTGAACTTTCTATGTTTTTAACAAAACCTAGCTCGATACGCAGAGAATGAAAACTCCTCCTAGCGGTATATTTATAATTTTATAAAATGCTATATTTTAAAAGTTATACGAGAAAAACGAATGAAACAGCTGAACTAATTAATTCTATAATTATAAGCAAGCTAGCAGGTCACTTAAATCCCACATTGATGCAACATATAAATTGAGGTGCATGCTTGCTTTTTATATATAGAAGCTTAGGGTTATATTATTGATATCAAGTTCTTTTAACAGGAACACTCTAGTATAGAAAATCTCGAGAACACATCATATTGTCATTTCTAGAGCATGGTTAGGAGCACGAGTAGGGAGACTTTACATCATACTGTCATAGATAGTTTAAGAGGTATATTCTTGTTTAAATTTATGTCTAGTTAATATTTATATTTATTGGTATATATTTTGTTAGGCTTAGGGTTAGGGTCAGGGTAGACATTAGGTAACTTAACTCTAGTTTAGACATGGACTGATCAACCATGTTTAAACTAGATAGAGTTATTCGTAGTTGATCACGACGATGAGAAGCAAATACCCCACTCCTTACATAATTAATAGCTAAGACTTGCCCTAATTCTAACCAGGAACCAAACTTCGTAATTGTTTCAAAGTACACAAGAATCCTGCTCAGAAATCTAAAAGGTTTAGAGACATAACTACTCTTTGTTTTATAAGCAGTTATTCTAATCAAGGTTAATACATTTGTTTTATAAATGCTTTGCGAAATCTTTGGTATTTCGAAACTAGCATGAAAAATAGTTAATTTATTAATTCATGATGGAAAAATACGAGACGAACAATTGGCATGCACTATTTGATCAGAAATGGTATACACGTGTTTAGGCAGAATTCATACGGTGAGTTATGTATCTAAGGGTGGCTGGTACAGTTTGTGTGCCCAAAGGAGTGAGATTCACTAGCACCAGAGTTATAATGAAATAACTCACATCTAACAAACTATTATTAGTGTACAACATGGTGTGTATTTTATCCATGAGTCTAGTATGGTTAATCTAAATTAATGCTTTCATGCTTATAAATGATTTGGGTCTATAGATGATTTTCACCAGCATTATCGCTGATGTTTTATTTTTAAAATCTTTTTACAGGTAATGAATAAAAAGAATGGAATTGCTAAGTGCCATGTTGTACATATAAAGTTTTACATGTGCACATGAGCTAATTAAGCATAAGATACATCAAGGAAGAATGGACGCATTTTATGAAGAAATCTTGTGGCTTTAAATATTATAGTAATATGAAATTACTATGTTTTGTAAAATAATGGGTAGTTAAGCCCAACTATCTGAAAACAATGTTTCCTTGTAAATATTGTAAAATATTATGAAATGGGACCAAGTTTTGAGAAAACTATCCCGTTGTATTGAACTCTGTGTTTTCATAATAAAATAATCAAAGTAGGTACCAATCGGGTCACACGCTTAGGGCATGCCAAACTCGGGGTGTGACATATATCCTAGCATATATATACCATTTAGAGCTTTAAATCTATGCATCATCTAAAGAGTTATTAAATTTATAACTTTGACGTTTTATGAGTTGTGGCTAAGCTAATGAACTAACAAGCACATTATTACATATTATCAAATTAGTTTTGGTAAAAAACAATGAATTTATTTAATTCTCAAGATTCCTATGATTATTGGAATAAGTGTTGAGCTTTTAATTACTAATGTCCGTACACAAATCGCTTTTGTTGAGATGGCCACTCAGTTGATTGCAAAGCCAATGATCATGAGAGCAACATGTCATGCTTGTGAACATGTTATTTTAAGTGAAAAAAATATTCATTAACATCGAGCCAATAAGTTATAGCATCGCAACTTCTCCCCATTATATTCCTTTTTTAGTCAAGAACCAAATATTACCATTTGAGGTTTTAGATTGTGCGGTATATTTTCTAATTGTTCCACCATAATGTACAAAGATGAAACTTCAAAGGAGGTTTTGAATACTTGCATGTTGTGTATGAATTTTATTGATTTTTAATTAAAATTCCCAACATGAGTTGAAGACAAAAAACAGCTAGAATGTGAAATAAGCATGAACGATGTATCTTTGTATCATATTGATCCTCAAAGTGATAGTGTGAACTAGAAGTTCAAATGACAATTCATCGATTACCAAATGTATCCACTCACCTTAAAAGAGTGACTAATTCAAATATATTAGCTGCTAATGCTCCGATTTAGGTTAGTGTCCTAGAAGGACAACTACATATGTGTAGTGAGTCTATGGCATGTTTGAAGCGTGATAGACTAGTTGATTCCACGAATAAAATCCTCAATAATGGAGCAAGTATTAAGATGACTAAGTTGTGCTATAATATAAGGGTATCGTGAAGAGACAATAGACATTATGGTTCTAGATGAACCTCGGGTACCTGAATATGAAGATATCTCGGTAAATTATATAACGTTTAAAATTGTATGGAATCAAAATAAAATCGACGTCGACGATACATTATATTTGATGTAGCGCTTGAAAATATGAAAACAATGAGGATCAATAACTAAGACTTGCCAATGAATGAAAGGTTATTAATGATTGGCAAAAATGAAAAGATGCAAATAAGGCATAGTTAAATTCACTAATACGTTGGATATAAAATGGTCTTTTATATGAAAGTTGATGTGTGTAAAGTGTATAGATTTCTTTAACAATGATTTTTCACACAATCAGGTCTTAAATTTATAAAAACGACTATTACTTTAAATTTAACTACACACAATAGGCAAGTGTACCTATCGTATAGCAGTATAGCTTTAGGCAAGAACCGAATATTCATCCGTGAACACAATGTCTCCCAATACTAAACCTTCATTATTATTTAACTGTTCAAATAAGAATGGTTTGTAAATATTTTAATTAACTAAATTGGATAACAATTAATCTTATTGAGGCAAGTTAACACAAATGAAGATAATCAATCAAAGGAAGGTATCACTTAGATTTCGAATCCGTTTACCAAAACAATGACAACATGTATAACCTTCGGTGAGATCATTTTCTACACATGATACATGGAAGTAAATTAGACTTCTTCCAAGGTTAACTAATCATATAACCATTCGGAAAGCTAGAACGATAAATACACAATAGCCACCTAAAGTTATGCCATGAAGAATTATTGATACTATTAAGGCAATGTGAAAGATGGTTTGGACTCCCGTGAAGGCTATCCAAACCCATAAATCTTTGGATAATTAACTCGATGAACACATGATAACCATCTCAATCCACGTAATGTAACAATAGCTATTCAACTTCTTAAACTTATGAAACTTATGAATGTCCTAACACGAATACATGAACCATAGATTTGCGCATTATCAATAGTAACACGTACACAAAATTAGAAGATATCCATAACAAACACATTGGTTTTTCCAAACATATGTATAAGGATGCAAACCTGTTCAACTTTCCTAAACATTCAACCCTCATTCACCATTCCTAGTCAAATGCCATAAATCACATACTAGCATATGTATTACATGAATAAATGTCATAACACATATGGTTTTCCAACATAATATGGTTATACCACCCACAAGATTCAATATTTCATCAAGTCAAACAAGAACACATAGTCATTGAAGAGTTTTCATATCTTTGTAATAAACATTAACATAGTCATCACTAAATGTTGTATACTGGTTGTCAAAGTATTCTAAAATTCATCTAATCTAAGTGATACAAAATATTTAGCTCATGGAGCTTACAAAAACCACAACCACACTCATAGAAATAGAAGAAAACATACTAGATCTAGAGATTTTCAAACCAAAATGGAATTTTTTTTCAAACGGGTATTTTTAAAGAAAAAAAGAGGTAAACGGATTTTATTTATGAAAAAATAGGAAAAGAGTAGAACCGTTGATGCCACAAGCGGTCACAGTACAAGAAATAATGGTCACTGTTGGTTGTCAGCCGGCTTTCAAGGTGACCGCCCCTGCCACCAGCGGTCACCGTTGAAAATTGGATTTTTAAGGGGGTGGCTCCTACCACATGCGGTCACCCTTTAAACTCAAAACCCCACTTTATTAACTCTGTTTAACCCGTCCGTTTAGTTTAACATGTTAAAAAAAATATTAAAAAAATTGTGATGGAGATGAAGAAAGGGAGAGAGGACGGTTTAAGATTGGAAACTCAATTAAGTTTGTATGTCATTTGAAACTTAAACCGAAAATCTTTTAATTTTAATAAATTTTTGGATACTATATAAGGTGTGAATTATTAATGATTTTCTACTATTGATATTTAGCATAACTTGTTTTTCTTAAAGGGTAAATGGGCTTAAAATAATCCCTATTGACATTTAACCCGTTTAACATGTTAAAAAAAATATTATACCATCAACTACCATCTACTATCCTCCAAACAACTTTAAAAAAAATTTGAAAAAGGAATCAAATTTATTATTGCAGGTTTTGACCACTCCATTAAGACAATCAATTACGATCACTTATTATTGCAGCAGCTTTACTTACACGATTTATTATCAACATTATTACAGCAAATAAATAAATGAAGAAGACAAATAATGCAGGGTTTGCAGGTTTTTATTAATGCAGGCATCCATCAACTTTACATCCAGCAAATTTCATGATTATAATTTACAACAACTTTTTCAGGCAAATTTATTATGCCATCAATTTTGCAGACAAATTTAATATTCCTTAAATGAATGAAGACAAATAAGTGGTTTTCATGTGTAATGATGGCATGTAAAATTAAAAGACAACAAAGACGATTCAATAATATAAAATTTACAATGATGTAAAATTAAAAACGGATACAATGTAAAAAACAAAGGAGATGTTTTCAACACATGTTATGTCTTGTATAGTGATGGTCCTCGGTTCCACATGTCGGTGCTCCTGCGTTTCTTTGGGGTTGCCTACGTCTTTGTACCGGTTGTTCTGGTTCAGGACCGTTTCCTTCTTCCGATTGACCTAGCTGTAGTCCCAAGTCTAAAGGTACCGGTGATAAACCACGGACTCGTGGTTGTTGTTGATTATCACAAGTATACTGAAACCTATAGAACTGTTGGAATTGTTGGGAATGATTTGGAGAAATCCCATGAATAATGTTTTCTTGGGGTGTTCGGTAATCAAATAACGAGGAGACAAAATCCAGACCTTCAAGACGGTAGTCATTAACGTCCATCGATGTAGGCTGCTCAAAATTTTCAAAACTGGGTCGATAAACGTTAGACGGACCGGCTTCAAAACTTGGTGTACCCCCTGTAGTACCCCTGAAAAGTACTCTGCCCAAACATTTGAAAACCCCCCTGTAGAGTTTGCAAAATTTTGGAACCCCTCTAGAAAACTTGAGGTGCCCTCCCCAAAATTTTGTCTACTCTCTTGAAAATTGGAGGGCCCCACTCTAAATTTGCAAATCCCCCATGAAAACTCGTGGGTCCCTCCCTAAAATTTGAGGTACCCTCTAGAACATTAGAGGTACCCTCCATATTCTGGTTGTTACCCTGGAGCCCTTCTACCACGGATGCTTGGTCTTTGACGCGAACGTTGCGGTATTGTGTCATCTGTTTCAAAATGAACAGGATCCGTTTGTAGATGTGGGTGATGTTGTAGAGCTTCACTTTGACCAGCCATTCCCATAATGTTAGTGGTCATGTTTTCAAGGGCGCTAAAATTATTATAATAATTATTAGCGCCCATATTTCTTGGCCAATGTAGCTTAAACCTTCTACCTATATATAAGTTTGGTTTGTTATAAATATATATTGTACATTGTTGGGGTTATTTGAAGATGTCACTTTCCAAATATAAGCGAGTGAAGATATCGAGCATCATCACGAGCAAGCACGGGTGAAGACGTTCATTAATTGTATTTGTCTTAGAATATTTGTGTAATCGTTTTGTGCTTAAATGCGCGTTTGTGCTTAATTGCACGTGTTTTAGGTTACATTGTAAGGTGAATGGTATAGACTATAAATACCATCACCTAGGTCATTTGTTAGTGAGTTGCCTACATTTCATTCCATATCCCTTGTAACCTCTCCATTGATCTAATACAATTCACCTAATCATATTATCATAATCTTCATCATACCTTGCATTGATCTTCATGAGCATTCAAGCATCAATACGTGATCAGTGAGTTTCCGCATCACTGATCGCAAACAACATCACCAAACAATCTCAGATCTAGATCCAAGCTCGGTTCATCTAGCACTATCAATTGGTATCAGAGCTGTTGGGTGATCTTTGATTGTTGTTGTTATTGATGGAATTTTAGCTACCATTAGCTTTGATTCATGTTTGTGTAAAGAACTGCAAAGTTTGAGATCAATTGGTGAAGATTTGACTGAGTTTTTGAAGAAATTATTCATGTTCGTCATATTCACTGCTCAAAATTATGATCTGGAAATTGTTGATGATATTGAGAAATTGATGATTGAGATGTGTTAGAAATCACTATCCTAAGCTTCGTTCATAATCAAACGTCACTGATTTGTTGATTTCAATCCATATTTTGTCAAATTGTCTCAAAACCCACTTGTTGTGTTCTTCATCAAAAATCCGGATCTGAATGAGATTTAGCTTGTTTCAAGGTGTAATACTTTGAAGGATTGTTAGAAACATCATTCCTTAGCTAATACAAGCATTGAATTGAACAAAAACAACAATATTGAAGAATTGATCTTATGTTCATCACAATTTTGACTTTGAAAAGTCAATCTGATATGAAGATTTGAAGAATTGATTGATATTTGCCCAGAAACTTATCATAATCTGAAGAAGAATTGAAGAATTAAGTGATTGATTCAAAGAAAATTTTTCCTAAGTGTTGATAATCTTGAAGAAATTTTCAGACGGGTGAAGAAGTTTTCAGCCGGGTAAAGAAGAAATTTCACTGTTCAGCCGGGTGAAAACACTATTTAACCGTGTCAAGATTTAGTCGGGTGAAGGTTGATACTATTCAGCCGGGTGAAAGAAGAAAAACACTATTCAGCCGGGTGAAAACACTGTTCAGCCGGGTGAAGGCACTGTTCAGCCGGGTGAAGTACTGTTCAGCCGCGTGAAGTGTTCAGCCGCGTGAAGTACTGTTCAGCCGCGTGAAGTACTGTTCAGCCGCGTGAAGTGTTCAGCCGGGTGAAAACACTGTTCAGCCGGGTGATAGAAGGAGATCACTGTTCAGCCGTCTCAATTGTTGACCCGTCCCAACAGTTACCCGTCCAAACAGTTACCAGTCCCAACAGTGACCCGTCTCTAAAAAAAAAAAAAAAGTTTGGAAAATCGAAAAATTCATTTTTCCAAAATTTCAAATTAGTCATTTTTAGCCAATATGACTTCCCAGAAAAAGTATCAAGCTGACTTTGAAAATTCAAGAAAAATGTCAACGGGCATGTTAACCGTGATCCGAGAAGAAAATAAAAGAGAAAAGATGTGCACCAAAGAATGTTTTGAACAAATTGAAGAGTGCAAATTATATTCACTTTGGATTTGTGATAAACTAAAGAAAGAAGAAACCATGCACAAGAATCTAAAAGAACAACACGAAATATCTGAGCACATAATCACATCTCTTCAAGAGTCACTCAAGAAAAGTGAACAAGAAGTTACAAATGCAAAGAATGAAGCTGAAGCATCAAATGCACACTCATCCAGTGTGATCAAAGATTTGCAAGAAGAGATTACAACGTTGAAGAAACTCTCTGAAATGGTTAATTCAGAAAACAACAGTCTAAAAACCAAGCTTCAAGAAGAACAAGAGAAATTCAAAAGTCTTCAAGAAGATCACAAACTGTGTGAAGACAGATTCAAATCTCTTACACAGAATGTTGATTCAATGCTTATCGAAAAGCATAATCTGAATGTTCAACTCATGGAGCTCACTGACAAACTGAACAGATCACAATCTGATCTTGTGCTTATCAAAGAAGTTCGTCTAGAACTATCAATTGGTATCAGAGCTGTTGGGTGATCTTTGATTGTTGTTGTTATTGATGGAATTTTAGCTACCATTAGCTTTGATTCATGTTTGTGTAAAGAACTGCAAAGTTTGAGATCAATTGGTGAAGATTTGATTGAGTTTTTGAAGAAATTGTTCATGTTCGTCA
Organism: Tagetes erecta; assembly: GCA_030867185.1. Taxonomy (NCBI): domain Eukaryota; kingdom Viridiplantae; phylum Streptophyta; class Magnoliopsida; order Asterales; family Asteraceae; genus Tagetes; species Tagetes erecta. Next base: position 16,592,600 of record CM061490.1, read on the forward strand.
TGTTCACTGCTCAAAATTTGAGATCTGGAATTTGTTGATATATTGAGAAATTGATGATTGAGATATGTTAGAAATCATAATCCTAAGCTTCGTTCATGATCAAACATCACTGATTTGTTGATTTCGATCCATATTGTGTCAATTTGTCTCAAAACCCACTTGTTGTGTTCTTCATCAAAAATCCGGATCTGAATGAGATTTAGCTTGTTTCAAGGTGTAATACTTTGAAGGATTGTTAGAAACATCATTCCTAAGCTAATACAAGTATTGAATTGAACAAAAACAACAAAAATTGAAGAATTGATCTTGTGTTCATCATAATTTTGACTTTGAAAAGTCAATCTGATATGAAGATTTGAAGATTTGATTGATATTTGCCCAGAAAAGTATCATAATCTGAAGAAGAATTGAAGAATTAAGTGATAGATTTAAAGAAAATTTTTCCTAAGTGTTGATAATCTTGAAGAAATTTTCAGACGGGTGAAGAAGTTTTCAGCCGGGTAAAGAAGAAATTTCACTGTTCAGCCGGGTGAAGATACTATTCAGCCGTGTGAAGAAGTGGAAATCACTGTTCAGCCGGGTAAAAGACACTGTTCAGCCGTGTGAAGTACTATTCAGCCGTGTGAAGAAGTGGAAAACACTGTTCAGCCGGGTGATAGAAGGAAAACACTGTTCAGCCGGGTGAAAACACTGTTCAGCCGGGTGAAGGTACTGTTCAGCCGGGTGAAGTACTGTTCAGCCGCGTGAAGTGTTTAGCCGGGTGAAGACACTGTTCAACTCATGGAGCTTACTGACAAACTGAACAGATCACAATCTGATCTGGTGCTTATCAAAGAAGAAGCTGAAAAGGTAAAGTCATCCGAACAAGAAAAAGAATGATTAGTGCCAACCGGAATTGTTGGATCACTATCTTCTCAAGAAGAAGAAGAAAAGACACAAGAGTTTCAGTTAAAGAAGAAGAAGAAGGTTAGAAGAAAGAAGAACAAAGCCAAGAAGAATAAGACAAAGGCCACTTCATCTGATTCTACACCACAGCTTTCTTTAACTCCAAAGTCTCAAGATTCCGAATCCCCGAGTGATTCAAACAGTGATGTCTACTGTTTAATCTGTGACTCTGAAACTCATCATATCTCTGATTGCATCTACAGTCAAGGTGTCTTTCCTTTTGTGTCAAAGAGTGACAAGTTCAAGACTCCAGCTTCTTCAAGCAAGCTTCAACAAGATTCAGAGGTCAAAGCTCCTCATCAAGAAAAAGGTTCAACTGCAAAAGCTTCTCAGAAGCAAAGAAAGAAGTCTCCCTTCAAGGCTCATCAGAAGTACTGCAAGATATGTCAGATGTACAACCACGACACAATGGAATGTTACTACAACAAGTATTGTTCCTTCTGTGACATGGTAAATCACAACACATCCGAGTGCTACTACAAGCCGAGAAGGTCAGTCCAAAGAAGTTCATCATGTGCATACCCTTCCAGGTATTTTTCTAACTTTAAAAGATCTAATCATAGACATTCGTTTGATGAAAATCAACATGTCAATGATTCATGGACACCAAAGTTTGTCAAAAACAAAAAGAGAAATCATGATTTAAATGATAAAATGATTCCAATAGTGAATCAATCTTTGAATAAGAAATATAGTCAACAAAACCTGTTTTTAAATGAAATTCACAATTTGTTTGAAAATGACTATAATTACTTGTTTGACAAACAATCCATGAAAGAAGATGAAGGTACAAATTACATTGTATCATCAGAACCACCACCTGAAGGTATTCCTTGCACTTATGAGAATATCTCTTATGTTGATGAATTTGGACGACCCAAAACCGAAATGGTTTGGGTCATTACCTCTAACTAATTTGTTAGTGTGTTAGGGATAGTTATGGAGGTCGGTCAAACAAAGAAAAGAAGACCGTGGCTGATCCCTTATCATGACAAGATACCGAATCTTGTTCATGATGTCTTCGATGCAACTGACGCCAAATGGAGTTGGAAACAAAAAGGAATCATTGCAAGAATTTAAAAAAAAAACATTTTCGAAAATCAAACAATGATGGCAGTGCAAGAAACAACCGATGTTTCATTTCGTCTGTTTAGATTAAGTATATTGCATGCACTCTTCATACGTTGATAACATATCTGCCATTTTCTTTTCATTAAACTTTCAATTTTCTTAGAAATTTAAAAGTTTAGGGGGAGAAATCATTATTAAAAAAAATCAAAAAAATCCAAAAATATGTTGAATCTACTTGCACGTACATGAGAAATGATAGTACACTAGAGTTATTCAACGCATCCTTTTAAACAATAAAGACTGAAGCGTGAAAATTGATGTGCGAGACAGCTCAGACAATTATACTAAACAAGTATATTCCATGATGATTTAACTAAATTCTAATGAGTTTTTGTGGTTGAAACGTCTTAGTGCATGTGAAACGTTTATACAAATCAAATAGATATCTTGTGATGCAACTATATACATCGGGTAATGATGCAATCTATTCAGTGTGATGAACCGCATCGTGAGCTTCTTTGTTGTGGTACCCACAGACCTGAAGTCTCACACGAAGTCTCTTTTGAGCTTCAAGGTGCAGCAAAAGATTCCAAAATGGAACAAAAAGAGTCCCAAATGTGGACCGTCACCAAACAAATTCCAAAATGGAATTCAGAAGATTCCCAAGGGGAACATAGGCAAAAAGAAAAATTCCAAAAAGGAATTCAAAAGAAGTCCCAAAGTGGACCAAATCCAAATAGAACCCAAATTCCACACTGTTTATGATTGTAAGTGACCTGACGTGTTGAGATGTTCTCAGAATATTTAGATGAAGTGTATAACTTTCTAATGTGCAAGGTATGGGTCACTTAAAACTTATTCCTAATCAACCTAATTGATCATCAAGAATAGAAAAAGTAAGTGTGTCACTTCGAGCTAATTGATTTGTTCAACAATTCATCACTCAATTACTTCACAATTCAAATGTCTATTCTTAAAAACTGCAAAACATATGTTGGATAAATTGCTAGTATGATCTCATTGTAGGTTAAAGATTCAGAATGTAAAGAGAAAATTCCAAAAATATCAAAAACATTAAAAAATTCAAAAACACCAAAAAGATTGTCATTTTAATCTTTGTCTTTTGTGTTGGCAGTTTGACATGTGTTATTGATATAGGAATTGTTCATCAAGCAATATCTCATCCGATTGAGAACTTAATCTTTACATTGATGATAAATGCACATTTTTGCCTGAGTTTTAATGTTTTTCTTTGAGTTGCAGGAACAGTTTCCATTGCAGAACAAGCTTCCACGCGACTTGAAGATGTTCCTGTTCAAGCCTGATTCCAGTCCAAAGATCTCCAAGTCAGATTGTTGAGTGTTACGAATCCTCCTCTTAATATCTCATACACAGATCCCGTTAACCTCTAAAGCAAAAGTTGAAGGGGAGTATTCTAAGTCAAAGAAGTCTTCTCATTCTACTTCAACCGTTGAAGAAGATCCCGTTGCTGATATATAGATTAACCGGAATCTACTCTCTTCTTATTTCTTTCCATAGCCTCTGATGTTACTCAAAAGGGAGAGAAGGATGCAGATTGCTTGTTGAAAGACAGAGTTTTGGCAGCATCATCTTAGGGGGAGTACTATTGGGTCCTCTTGAAGATAATGCATACCAAAACTTTAAGTTGCTCTCTATACTCGCCACATGAAGATTTAAGCTAATATGTCAGATTTGTAAAGTGTCATCTTAGGGGGAGTACTGTTGGGGTTATTTGAAGATGTCACTTTCCAAATATAAGCGAGTGAAGATATCGAGCATCATCACGAGCAAGCACGGGTGAAGACGTTCATTAATTGTATTTGTCTTAGAATATTTGTGTAATCGTTTTGTGCTTAAATGCGCGTTTGTGCTTAATTGCACGTGTTTTAGGTTACATTGTAAGGTGAATGGTATAGACTATAAATACCATCACCTAGGTCATTTGTTAGTGAGTTGCCTACATTTCATTCCATATCCTTTGTAACCTCTCTATTGATATAATACAATTCTCCTATTCATATTATCATCATCTTCATCATACTTTGCATTGATCTTCATGAACAATCTTGAGACTTTGAAGTAGAAGAAGTCTGTGGTGTAGAATCAGATGAAGCGCCCTTTGTCTTGTTCTTCTTGGCTTTGCTCTTCACTCTTCTAACCTTCTTCTTCTTCTTCGACTGAAACTCTTGTGTCTTTTCTTCTTCTTGTTGAGAAGATAGTACACACTTAGTCTACAAAACCGATTTTTGAAAAATAGGTTTAGAAATGACTATGACAGATCTTCCATGAATGATTCTAGATGGGTGTCCAAACCAAAGCATTCCTTTGTTCCCACACAAAAACAGTTGTGGAGAAAAACACCTGTTAAGAAACAAGATGAGCAACGTGCTTCATCAATCGATGGTCCACCAGAAGATGCAATTTATCAAGAAGTTACCTATATTGATGATTTCGGACAATCCAAGACCGCAATGGCTTGGATTTCACCCTCTAACTAATTTGTTAGTGTGTTAGGGACAGTTATGGAGGCCGGTCAAACAAAGAAAAGAAGATCGTGGCTGATCCCTTATCATGACAAGATACCGAATCTCGTTCATGATGTTTTCGATGCAACTGACAACAAATGGAGTTGGAAACAAAAAGGAATCATTGCAGGAACTTTTAAAACATTTTCGAAAATCAAACAATGATGGCAGTGCAAGAAACAACCGATGTTTCATTTCGTCTGTTTAGATTAAGTATATTGCATGCACTCTTCATACGTTGATAACATATCTGCCATTTTCTTTTCATTAAACTTTCAATTTTCTTAGAAATTTAAAAGTTTAGGGGGAGAAATCATTATTAAAAAAAAATCAGAAAAATCCAAAAATATGTTGAATCTACTTGCACGTACATGAGAAATGATAGTACACTAGAGTTATTCAACGCATCCTTTTAAACAATAAAGACTGAAGCGTGAAAATTGATGTGCGAGACAGCTCAGACAATTATACTAAACAAGTATATTCCATGATGATTTAACTAAATTCTAATGAGTTTTGTGGTTGAAACGTCTTAGTGCATGTGAAACGTTTATACAAATCAAATAGATATCTTGTGATGCAACTATATACATCGGGTAATGATGCAATCTATTCAGTGTGATGAACCGTATCGTGAGCTTCTTTGTTGTGGTACCCACAGACCTGAAGTCTCACACGAAGTCTCTTTTGAGCTTCAAGGTGCAGCAAAAGATTCCAAAATGGAACAAAAAGAGTCCCAAATGTGGACCGTCACCAAACAAATTCCAAAATGGAATTCAGAAGATTCCCAAGGGGAACATAGGAAAAAATAAAAATTCCAAAAAGGAATTCAAAAGAAGTCCCAAAGTGGACCAAATCCAAATAGAACCCAAATTCCACACTGTTTATGATTGTAAGTGACCTGACGTGTTGAGTTGTTCTCGGGGGTGTATAACTTTCTAATGTGCAAAGTATGGGTCACTCAAAACTTACTCTTAATCAACCTAACTGATCATCAAGAATAGAAAAAGTAAGTGTGTCACTTCGAGCTAATTGATTTGTTCAACAATTCATCACTCAATTACTTCACAATTCAAATGTCTATTCTCAAAAAACTGCAAAACATGTGTTGGATAAATTGCTGGTATGATCTCATTGCAGGTTAAAGATTCAGAATGTAAAGAGAAAATTCCAAAAATATCAAAAACATTGAAAAATTCAAAAAAACACCAAAAAGATTGTCATTTTAATCTTTTTATTTTGTGTTGGCAGTTTAAAATGTGTTATTGATGTAGGAGTTGTTCATCAAGCAATATCTCATCCGATTGAGAACTTAATCTTTACATTGATGATAAATGCACATTATTGCCTGAGTTTTAATGTTTTTCTTTGAGTTGCAGGAACAGTTTCCAATGCAGAACAAGCTTCCACGCGCCTTGAAGATGTTCCTGTTCATGCCGGATTCCAGTCCAAAGATCTCCAAGTCAGATTGCTGAGTGTTAAGAATCCTCCTCTTAATATCTCATACACAGATCCTGTTAACCTCTAAAGAAAAAAGTTGAGGGGGAGTATTCTAAGTCAAAGAAGTCTTCGCAATCTACTTCAACCGTTGAAGAAGATCCCGTTGCTGATATATAGATTCACCGAAATCTACTCTCTGCTTATTTCTTTCCATAGCCTCTGATGTTACTCAAAAGGGAGAGAAGGATACAGATTGCTTGTTGAAAGACAGAGTGTTGATAGCATCATCTTAGGGGGAGTACTGTTGGGTCCTCTTGAAGATAATGCATACCAAAACTTTAAGTTGCTCTCTATGCTCGTCACATGAAGATTTAAGCTGATATGTCTGATTTGTAAAGTGTCATCTTAGGGGGAGTACTGTTGGGGTTATTTGAAGATGTCACTTTCCAAATATAAGCGAGTGAAGATATCGAGCATCATCACGGGCAAGCACGGGTGAAGACGTTCATAATTTGTATTTGTCTTAGAATATTTGTGTAATCGTTTCGTGCTTAAATGCGCGTTTGTGCTTAACTGCACGTGGTTAGGTTACATTGTAAGGTGAATGGTATAGACTATAAATACCATCACCTAGGTCATTTGTTAAGAGAGTTGCCTACATTTCATTCCATATCCCTTGTAACCTCTACATTGATCTAATACAATTCTCCTATTCATATTATCATCATCTTCATCATACTTTGCATTGATCTTCATGAACATTCAAGCATCAATACGTGATCGGTGAGTTTCCGCATCACTGATTGCAAACAACATCACCAAACAATCTCAGATCTAGATCCAAGCTCGGTTCGTCTAGAACTATCATACATTTTATAATATGTTGCGATTAATGGTACAAACCAAAAATCTGGAAGTTCCACCAAGATCTTGAAATCTAATAAATCGTGCATCAGGATAGAAATTTGGGTTTCTCACGAAAAGAACCGTAATCTGATTGAACCAGCCGTTGTAGTTAGGGTCTACGGTAGGTGTGACGCTTAGTACCCTCTCACTAAGTTTCGATGCCTGTTTTCCCAGTCATTGATATAGAATTGATGGTGCCGGGACCAGTCCATGTCTGCCCGACCGGAACGATCAAGTTTACGCAACTCTGTATGCGTATTTGTGGACAGAGGAAATGGACGAGAGATGGCCTGAACTAAACCAAACTAGCGCATAACCCTTTCTGCCAGGTGATATTCAACCGTAGCCCAAAAAATTAAAAAACATTGTGACGTAGTTTGCATTTCGGACGTGCAGATCTGAGGAAGGGTGTGAAGCATGTTCCTATAAGGCGTCCAGTCAAACTACAAATGAAATAATTTAGTTTAAATACTTTTTTTTCAATAGCAATAGTGACTTAAAAATTACTAAAAAAAATACTTGATTAGGCAGGAGATTCTACAAACTAGTACAGTGGGCCACTAGGACATGTGAGGGAGATTCTTTATGACTAACAGAATAATCTCACGTAAAAAAATTAATAAATCAACTCATTGTTAATTATAAAACTATTGACATTATATATTAAATAAATACCTTGAACCATATAGAGTTGTAACATTAGTATTTATCTCTTCCGTTATTCTTGGTGCCAACGGTAATATCCTGGTCCATGCCGACAGTTGTAGAGGCGATATGGGTCCGCCAACCGCAATTGTTTCTGGGTTGGTTCCTTTCAATAATTCTCTATACAAACAGGCCAGTGTGGCACTGCCCCAACTTAATCCCCACAATTATCTATGTCTTTTATATTCTACAAAAAACTTAAAGAAGCATATGCATTAGATTTATCTGCAAATAAAGTACTAGAACATAGTATAAGAATAATACAACGCGCTTGATTAGCGTACTTTTCGTCGCCGGCACCCTTTTCAGGTAAAGGGTTTGATATCAAGTATTCTATTATACTACTTATTTTTATAGTATGTCTTTTAAAATCAGAAGGTTAGGGTTTAAAACCTAAGTACTCCTCACACATTTTAGTACGATCACTTAAGTCGTACAAAGAATTGAATAAGGTGACGGGTTCACCCTTGACGGGTAAACCCCATATTATGCCAACATCTTCTAGAGTTACTGTTACATCGCCAATAGGAAGGTGGAACGTGTTAGTCTCCGAACGCCACCTTTCGATCAATGCATGGGTTAAGGCACGATCAACTTTTTGGTATCCACAGTCAAAGACTCCCTTAAAACCAGCAACATCAAGTTTGTCCATAACTCCATCTGATATATAAAGTTTACCTTTATATACGGAGTCCCAAAATGAACCTTCCCCGCGCTTAACGTCAATGTCGCAGGTTAACCCCCATTCTGGTTCCGTCCATAGTTTTCTAGCTCTATGTTCCTCTCCTAGATACAAAACATTATGATTGATAAGAGCCGGGAAAACATGGAGGTTCATGTTCATGGCTATTGATTTTTAGAATTGGATGCAAGAGAAAAGGGTGCAAATAGAAATGAGCAAGTAGAAATGAGTAAGTAGAAATGAGCAAGTAGAAATGAAATCCAAATCATATATTTATACTATAAGAAAGGGGGTTGCATTCATTGGAAGTAGGTAACAAAATTATTAGTATGCATGTATGTTTTTTGAATTGACTACTCATGCATGTATTTATTAGCATGCATGTGACATTGGAAGTAGGTAACGACAAATCTTTGCATCTGACAAGTTTATCATCTATGTGACAAGTTTATTAGCATGCATGTGACAAGTTTATCCTTTTTTATTATGGTAGCAGGCTTTTGATGGTGATAATGACTACTCATGCATGTATGTTTTTTATTATGAATTGAATAAATACTAGTAAAAATTGAATAAATATTAATGCTTAATGTCATGACATGTCTGTGACACCCCGCCCGGCGACGGAAAACACCGGGCGCGTCAAGTAAATTGGATATCAAAAGTACAAAGCACATGGCACACTAAATGCATATTTTAGTATTAATTAAGTAATAATGTCGTGACAAAATGAGGCAACCGAACAATCTTAAAATCGTAACAGAAACGGCAAATAAATATTGTTTATTGTCTTTTTATTCTAGGTCCGAAGCATCCTGCGTGTCTTGAACCAAAACCAAATCAAACTCCACTTGAAAAATGTGTAAAATAAGTTAGCTAAAGAATTAGCTAGTGAGTAAATCACAATGTATAGTACATAGTATAAAATCCGAGATCATTATAGATTGTGTTTCGCAATCTCATGTGCGTAGCACTTTCAGCATATATCTCAACCATGACCATAGAAACACATAGAAACAAGTATCATAGACCCCGCAGGGTTACCTTTAGCAACAAGTCATGAGGAACCAACTCATGTTACATTTATTGATAACCATCGTTTAACCGTCATTTAACCGTCTCGATATGCAAGTTATCAAAAATGTTTAAGCATCTAAGGGACATAGCAACGTAGCAACAAGCATCACATGTAGTAACTAGTAACATAGAATCAACCAAAGAATCGCCGGGTTAAAATCACCTATCAGGCCATTAATGTAGGTGGGCTTGTCAAGCCATTAGCGCTAACATCGTACCGGTGGAAATTACAAGATAATATAACTAATATTGGCTATCACACAATTTTGCATCATGCGGCCAAACACGATTAACACATCTAATGATCTCATTTTCGAAAATAGAAACATCAAAAGAAACCATTGTATTATAGAAACACGTATTTCAGCCCCAAAAACGTAAACAGTAAAAAGGGAAGTGAGTTTACTCACCTTGAAATGCAAGGATAATAGTAACATTAGAATCGCAACTAGAGAGATTCGAGGATCGCCCAGATATTAGAATCACCTAATTAATCGGGAGAACCTAATTTAGAAACGAAGCAACTAACGTAATAACTAGAATCAAGAAAATAGAACTTCTAGGGTTTTGGATTTGGGTTTTAGGGTTTTAAATTATAGATTTGAAATTAGGGTTTCGAAATATAATTTGGGATTTTTAGGGTTTTAAAGTACCAATTGGGAGTTAGGGTTTTAAAATACAATTTGGGAATTTAGGGTTTCAAATCCAATTTAGTGTTTCAAAATCTAATTTGGGGATTTAGGGTTTCAAGAACCAATTTTTGATAAACGACAACGTTTTAAGTAATATATATATATTTTAACGGATTTTTATATAAAATGTCAAAAATTTATAATAAATCCTTTGTACAACTAGTTTCTTTTTACTGGAATAATATTTGTACAAACCTTAAGAAATATGACTTAACTTAAAAGTAAATGGGTTAAAACATAAAAATTTAATAAATGTGGTCAGTGGGACTCGAACCCACAACCCAACGCATCACAACCAGCAGCCTTACCGCTGAACTAAACGCGCTTTTTGATTTTAAACAGACAGCGATAGTTTTAATCTTTACTATACAAAAATACCCCCTTTCCAGATAAACCCTAGAATAAAAAATCAACCAAATTCGTTTTTAATCAGATGATCGAATCCAAACAACCATAGGGCTTTAATCTACACGAACTCACGATTATTTTGATATATGATACTTACTTGATTTATGAGAAAAAGAGTCGATGAACATGATGAACAAGGCGACGGTTTTGAGGATCAAGGGCTGAGTTTTAGATGTTTTTGCTTGAAATTGGATGAACAGGGAGTGAAAGTGAGTAACGAGAAGCGTGTATGTCAAAGGAATTGTGTTTTTGTGTACCGGAAGATGCCGATTGAGATGGAGTTGAGTTACGAGCAAAGGTGATTAATTGAATGATTAATTCGATATATTAAACCCAGTTGATTGTTGCTACTAACTCAAAACGCCGAGGTGATGATTCTGGTTAATTGAATTTACTGTTTTGATGCGTTATAAGACGGTTTGATTTCGTGGGTGTTGAAACCGATTATAGATTTGATTATTACATGTTAACAGGCGATTAAACGACGTATTGGGTATGGTATGGTGTTCGAATCATGTACACGAAGATTTTGTATAGATTTAATTTGATTTTAAGTGTCAAAATCGGGTGATATGAAGTTCGCCGGAAAAATGAACTCCGGCCAAATGGGCCGGATTAGTTGGGACCGGATTTATGGGTGTGAAGGGGGGAAATTTGGGTTGGTTGTGTAATTTACAGATATGGCCCCTCAGCTTTTGAGTTGTTTCAATTAGTTGTTGTAAGTTTTAAATAATAGTTTGTAACTTGACAGTTTTAGCTCAAAGTTAATTATTTATATCTTTTAACTAACTAACTTAACTAAATTGAAATGTAACAATTATTTAAGTGACGTTTTTATAGTTTTAGTTCGTTTAAGCCATTAAAAGACTATTTCGAGACTTAGAAGCGTTTTAGTTTAACGTTTTAAAAAATTTTCTTTTACGAACCATATATATATATATATATTTATATATATATATATATATATATATATTGAGATTTATTGCTCCAACAATATTTATTTGATATACGCGTGAATGTTTTGCGACATAAATACGATTATTTAATTGAGACGGGTTTATTCATAATATTAATAATAAACGTTACATTTTGAAGAAAAATAAATATGATTACAATTAAAAGGATAACAACTTCGGGTTCGAGTCGGGCATTCGGGTTCGGGTTTGGGGCAGATGTCACAACGTCTAATTTGAAATCAAAGTTCTCGCAATCCAGAAGGTTCCGGCAACATTTGGAAGCATCCAGGGCTACCCGGAAGTACCCGGATCAGCCTACAACTTACGGGACCAAAAGGCACAATGGAGGGACCTTAAATCAGCCTACACAAGGCGTAAAAGCTGTTGGAAGACTCCGGAAAACGCTGCACCATTCTGCATACTTATTGCAGCCCCGGAACATGTCCAAAAACGTCCAGCCTTGTGGCTGCCACAAAAGGTTATCTAGACCAGCCTTGAGAGGTCTTAGAAGGCTCTAGAAGGGGCCGGAAATGCACCATAAAATCTGCCATGGAAGACTCGTGAAGACCTAGATATTTCCTTAAAATTATCTTGGATATTTTACATAGAAATCTCTGGATCATTATGGGCTAGATATTTGTATAGATGTGTCTAGATTAGAAGCTTCTAGATTAGCTCCAAACTAGTATAAATAGGTGATGAATGCTCATTTGTAACCTACCTAGCATACTTCACTTCTACTTACACTTTTGTAAGCCTACTTTGTACTTGTGTTCTAGTAACACAAGCTTCTTACTTGTGTTGTAAACAAGCATCACAAGCATTCTCTACTTGTGCACTATCAATCCAACATTCCCCATACAAGACTTACGCTGCGTAATCCATCTCATCGAGACTTAAAGGCTGACTTAGGACGCATCTAAGTGCCGCACGCGACTTGGAGAATATAAGTCCGTGACATTAAGCTCCATAGTATAAGACTAGTCATGCATGCTTTATTTGTCATTGCATAGTATAAGACTAGTCATCCACAAATTTTTTTTTTGAATTGACTAGTCATGCATTAATTTATTAGTCATTGCATGTGAGAAGTTATTGCATGTAAGAGACATGCAAGCTTTTGAGTGACTAGTCATTTCATGCATGCTTTTTGATTGAGTAGTGTATTTTTATCAATGAATGACTAGTCATGCATGCTTTTACAGGTATTTATTATCATGCAGGCTTTTGCAAAAAATGAATTGAGTAGTGTTTTTATCAAACGAAGGTAATGAATGACTATGATATTTATTGGCTATTCATGCATGTATTTAGTAGCATGCATGTATATTATTATTATGGTAGGAGGTAACGAAATTATTTTTTTGAATTGACTAGTCATGCATTAATTTATTCGTCATTGCATGTATTATTGCATGTAAGAGACATGTAGGCTTTTGAATGACTAGTCATTTCATGTGTTATTATGAGTAGTGTTTTTTTATTATCCTGCAGGCTTTTTGATTGAGTAGTGTTTTTTATCAATGAATGAGTAGTCATGCAGGCTTTTGCAAGTATTTATTATCATGCAGGCTTTTGCAAAAAATGAATTGAGTAGTGTTTTTTTATCAATGAATGACTAGTCATGCAGGCTTTTGCAGGTATTTATTATCATGCAGGCTTTTGCAAAAAATGAATTGAGTAGTGTTTTTTTATCATGTATTTATTAGCATGCATGTATATTATTATTATGGTAGGAGGTAACGAAATTTATCATCTATTTATTTGAAGCTGGTAACATAAAGAGACATTGCAATATCTAGAAAAACATGAAACACATAATGATAACATTGGAAGTTCTAAACATGTGAGAAACGTGTGTTGTACAACTGATTAGCCATATGTAGTCTGAATTTCGTGCACCTATCTTTAAAATCACCCTGCATATCCACAACTTTGTTCTTCACAAGATTCTGCATTAACATACATACAAGAACCCCCGAATCACCACAAAGATCGTCTTCATCTTTGGGCATGTATTCGCTGCTAACAACATGGACATTTAGGGATCGATCTTATGGTCTTATATAAGGTCCATTGTAATGTTGCCAATACTTAATCTCTTCCAACAAAAATTGGAAAAAATTGGAATCGAATCCAACAGTGGTAAATGAATCAACCCTCTATATTGCATGAGTATTTGACGTTAGACCAGTACTGAGTCATCTCCATGATGTGCAAATTAATACGAACAAGTAACCATTCATCTATTTTTGTAACATATAATGGAATATAAACATACTTGGCATCAAATGTATTGTCTCCGGCAACAAGGTCAGAACGAAATGTTGGTGGTAGAATTGTCTAGTGTAGTCCGTCTGGTCCGTTTTTTCTAAACGCTCTTAACCTTGTTAGCATCATCCGATTAACCCAACCTTCAATGTGCTGTAACAAATTAAATAGAGCATGTTAAACGGTTAAAGCTTAATAATAATGTGCAAAAAAAAAAGGAAATGATACTTACCAAAGTTGTAAGACGCTCGTCGCCGCGATGTCCTAATAGAGTCCCCCAAAAATCACTATCAAGTTTGTTTAGCCCTAGAAAACAACAATAGCATAATGGAGCATCACCGTTGTTATAGAAGTCAACAGAGTCTTTGGACCATTTGTACGACTCGTTATTTCGGAATATAAAATGACGTATGTTATCTTTGTGTTCTTCAGTGACCGGTTCAGTCTCCTCGACGACAAGAGGCTCTTTCGATGTAGATAATGAACCCTCGTGATTCTTTAAACTTAGACGTCTCCATTTCTTAGGAACCCAACTTAAAGTTTTCTTAATTGGCTGAGAACTATAGATCTTATCGTCAACAATATCTTTTCCATTTGGCTTTTCATATTAGTGTGGATGTATTGGTAATTGGTATGGTGGAATATAAAAGGTGTTGTGGTATATATAGGGAAAACATCTAAACGTGTATTTTTTATAATAATTTTTTATAATAAATGTAATATATTTTCATGTTTATTTTGTGTAATATATTTTCATGTAGTTTATTTTTTTTAATCATATTTAGGTTGTGTTAGGCATATACTTCATATAAACTACTATAAATACCAACATATACTTCATATTTATCATCATCCATTTATCTAACAAATTCATCATACCAACATATCATGAGCAACTTTCCAGATGGTTTTTATCCTTGTGCAAGATTTCAGCTTAGATCCGTAAATGAGCCCGGCTAACCAGATGTTGTTGAAGAGCTTTATGCGGACTGACTTGAGTATTTTAGCCTCAAAGTTTACCATGGTGGGTATTTTACTAGGATGTCGGGTAGAACATACGATTACGGTAGCATAACTTTCGTTGACTTTTTAAAAGTCCATGAGTTTACCGTATCTGAGATGTATCTTATTTATCCAGAATTTGGTTATGGGTTTATTCCCAGAAATTTATGGTTTTATTTTAAACATCCGGTTGGTGATCTCGATACCGGGTTGCTTCCACTGAGAAATAGTGAAGATGTAACATTATTAACTTCATACATTGGAGTTAATAGGGTCCGGGAGATCGAGTTGTATGTTGTAACAGAAGAGTTAACCGAGAAAGACGTAAAAAGTGGAACCTGGCGACCACGTGTGCGAGAAGATGCTCTAGTTTGCCGTAGACTATTTTAATTATTAAAGTAGTTGTGCTAATGTTATGACCCGGTTTCTAGACTTAGTTTAAGTAGTTTCTATTTGCCTGTCTAATAATGCTTTGAATTAGTTAAGAAGTTGAATGATGTTTTTTATTTAATAAAATGGTGTTGGGGTCAGAGACCTCTCCTACCAAAAGCAGGCTCTATATGTGTCTATTTTCTTTATATATATGGACTCACCCACCCCCAAATCAATCCATTATCATAAACGTTTACTTACACTCATATAATAAAAAAAAGTATCTTCACAAAATGGCATCATCATCCTCCTTCAATCCATTTCTAGTAGAGTTATATTATGGGGGTGATGTTTCTTACACCGAAGGGGTAGTTATAGGTGATGTATACACTCGTACTACTTCATTTTTTGTTACATATGAAATGAGTTATACCGATTTTGTTGATCGGATATGTTAATGTGTTGGTGTTGAACGAGAATCAAGTCATCTACAATTAAAATTGTACTTTGAATACGATGGTCGTCCACAATGTTCATTCATTCAACAAGAAAGTGATATGTACACAATATACCATATGGCATCCATTGTTTCAGAATATATATGTAAAATTGATGTAAAATGGACATCGATATCTCCCAACGTCCAACAAGGTGGTCACATGGAACTTTTACGGGGTCTTTCTTTATTTTAACCAGATCCATACCATCAAGTTCAAATGGAATCTCAAACTAAAGTGTCAACTTACACTAGTTTGGATGAAACTGAAGATAGGGCAGTAGAAGAAGAAATGGAAGAAATAGAAGATAGGGCAGTAGAAGAAAAAATGGAAGACACAGAAGATAGTGAACAATCTCCTTCAGAATCTGAATCTGAATCTGAACAAGAAGAAGATGCACCGATCCCTCCTCTACCTCAGCAACGAAGTCAAGGATTTACCGGTTTCCCCGGTATGAATGTTATTGGTACTACAATGGATCAGGACTATATAGCTCTTGATAATTTCGGTGAAGACGAGATGTGATTTTGGAATGCTGAAACATGTGGTGAGATAACTTTAAATATGTATTTCACATCCAAAGAGCAGGTTGACTTTGCAGTCCGGTTATGGAATGTTTCTTAGAACAGAGAGATTTTTATGAAGAACACAAGACCTGATGTTTTCAAAGTAGTATGTTGAAGCACCAGAGAGTCAAACAACGAAACACCTTGTAGTTGGACTGTATCGGCGAGAAATTTAAAAATTACAACTATTTCAGGGTCTCCCAATGGACCCATGCACATAGCTGCTTCACCACTGTGACGCGCAACAACAATCGAGCCCTTAGATCCAAGATGGTGGCAGAAGAAATCAAATAACAAGTTACGGTAGATTTATCACTTTCTGTGAAACAAATTCAAGCTTTGATCAAAGAGAAGCTTCATGTTGATATAACTTATGCCAAGGGTTGGGCCGCCAGAAAAAAAAGCCATCAAAAAAATATATCGTACCTGGGATGAAAACTTTTGTGCTTTGCCTAGCCACCTACATGCGCTACAACAATCAAACCCTGGCACGGTTGTGTAGTGGTTATTCCATCCCAATGGGCCACGTGACGGGGAATTGTTTGTCTTCAAGTATGTTTTTTTGGGCATTCCACCCGAATATTGAAGCTTTCCGTTACTGCATTCCGGTGATATCTATAGATGCCACCCATCTGAAGGGGCCATACAAGGGGAAAATATTGATAGCCATTTCAAAACATGCCACCAATATGATATTGTCGGTGGCATATGCCCTCATTGACGAAGAGACCAACGATAGCTGGAAGTGGTTTCTTCAGCAGTTCCAGGAGAATGTTCAAGACCCCCGACAATGCAAGCTTTGTGTCATATCAAATCGACATGCAGGTATATTGCACGCCATGAATAACTTGGAACCCTGGAAAGAACCCCATGCCCACCACCGATTTTGTCTAAGACACGTTATTTGGATGTCGATTGGGATGTAATGTCAATCCAACATCTTGTTAGTCTAGTATAAAAAAGAGAGAATTGATATGCGCCATAATGTATAGTCATGTAATGTAAGTTCTCGAGAACATTATGATTATTGCATATACATTTGGATCCAAATACGTAATGTTATTTTATACGTTATTGAATTGAATATACTATGAACTCCACGTAAGTCTACAAAAGCATCCGAGTGCTTAAAATGAATCTTGAAACATCTTAAGGATGCAATTCTTGTGCACCAATTAATGAGATATTATGATGTACAAGAACGGTAGATTATTGATTTTGGAAATGAAGAAACTATTGATGAAATATTTGCACATGACATAGAAATCAACGTGTTCAATGAGAAAGTTAATGTGCCAAATGTTTTGATGATTGTACGCACATAAATAATTAGTCAAACCGAATGAAGTTTCTTAAATATTATAAATGCCGGAAGCATTTATATCAAAACCTCAAAACTCTTCTATAGAGTTAACAAGATGAGTATGGATTAATATAGTTGAGTCGAGCATGGTATAATCGACCTAGTGATTGTCTCATATATAAGAGATATAGATATGATATAAATGGTCCATAAATTCTTACTAAAAGAACAAATGAGGTTTATATAAATTATATATCATATGTTTAAAATACCATCATATCTCGTGAAAGAATTGAAAATAATTCAATTGTTGAAGAAATAATTTAAAATGAAAGATCGTATTACAAATATTTATTACAAATATTTATGTCTCGATTGGCATGCCGAACATTTGTATAATGTTAATTTTATCCACCATTCAAGTTACATTAAAAGGATGTTAAAACATATAATATGGACAAAGCTATCCATTTTGAGTGTGTTAAAAGTTTTATGAGCATCATATCTTATCAATAGGGTAGAAACTATTTGTCAAGATATACCATAGTTGAATGCATATGATGTATTAGTACTAAACACGATTGCACGTATGGTTTCCTGTAAACTATAGCTCATGTCCAATAAGAAGACATTGAAAAAACAAAGATTTTAATAATCTTAAGGAATGAGAGATATGTGTTTATGTTTTACTAACCTATCGAAATAAGTTTACTTAGCTTTGCAGATTAAGTGAATATGAAAAATATTTGGCATTTTCTTAAGGGAGAAGACATTACATGATGCTTCTAGATTATTACTCAACATAGAAGAATTGCACATCAAGGATTTAAGCGAAAACCATTAACAACAGAACTTTTGATTCATTTCATTATAGATCAACACAACTCGTTTAACATATATTTAAATAAGGAAGAATATTATACAAGTTGCACTCTTTTTTTCCTTGAATAAGTTTTATCCCAATGGGTTTTTTTAGCGAGGTTTTTAACGAGGCAACTTAACCAATGTAGAAGCATCAGGGGAGACAATACGCCCTGCACTCTTTTTCCTTACATATAGTTTAGTCCCACTAGGTTTTCTTAGTAAGGTTTATAACGAAGCAGCATCACCCAAACATATGAAGTTGATAACTAAGGGGGAGTGTTATAAATATTTATTATTATTGTGGTTATCAACACCTAAAATAGATTATGTTTCTTTCAGTACCATTGTTATTTTATATATATTCATTGTACCCCATTATATATGACACACTTGATCAATGATATAAATCTCCCATTCTCTTTATATTTCTTCTTTTATTCATATACTAGTTTAGTGCCCGTGCTACGCTCGGGAACATAACACACAAATGATGATCTTAAGGATATTCATTGGACATGTATAATTCCAATCAGTTTTGAGACAAAATATTGGTAAAGCCAGAACACAAGATTTTATTTTAAAAAAATGCTTTTTAGTGTAGCAATATTATAGAGATGTAAATGCTCGATTTTATGGTGTAGTGTTTTTAAATAATGTCGTATAAAAAAAGTTATGTTTGTTTAAAATTTTTTTAGATTTTTAGTTGTAGGTTATTACCAATTTATCCCAAAGTTTCATTATTATACCTTATCAAATATAAGCTGACCTATGTATACCCTTGGTAGGAGAGGGTTTAAAATGTATATAATTTTAAATTTTTAAAGACTCTCCTAATGATAGGTTCAATTGGATCGATAATATCACTCAAATGATCAGAATAACAAGTACAAACAAAACGATTCAATCACAAACACAATCCATACTAATAATTCTCGATGTATATTGATGATCAAAGCAATTCGTAGTACAAGTGCAGGAGAAACAAAATCACACACAGTTAATTCTCTCTCTAACAGTGTAAAAGTGATCTAGCCTCACTCCTCACACACACACACTACATGCTTATAACAAACAAAATACAAGTTTAAGGAAAATACATAATAAACCCTAAACTATACAAACATATAAACAATAAACAAAATACAAAGTAAATCTTAACAAGGAAATAGCCCTAACAGTACTCCCCCTAAGATTTATCTTTGGATCTTCAGCAAAATCTTCTATCTTTTTCTTCTTCTTGATCAGCATCATCTCTTTTTCTATCAATCTTCTGGTTCATCTTTGACTTTCAGCAACTCTCGTCCTTTATATTCTTCTTGTTCCTTTAAAGCTTCTTCAATACAAGATTTGAACTTTTCAGCGATCTTAGCTTGTCGAGGCTTGGATTCATTCGTCAGAATTGGTAAGGCATTCATACGTCTGAGCGAGTCCAGATTCAAACCTGCAAAGTCAATATTAGCATAAAACTCGAATGGCAGCTCTTGGCCTTTGACTTTCACCTCCAACGTTCCTTTTCTGGATATCCTCATATACTCTATCTCTGGCAAATCAACCCTCACGAGATTAGAGTTCAGCAACGCCTTTCTCACACGTATCTTCTCAGTTGCAGCTGCTATGACTTCAATCATCACCACAAATAAATTCCTGTCAGCTTCAGCTAATTTATCCTTACATTTCTCCATTCTATAACTTCTCAAAAAGTCGATATATGAAGGATGTAGCAGTTTCAACTCAAAAGTACTGAAAAGTGTAATCATGTCTTCATCCCAATTCTCCAAATTTCGAACAAGCTTCAGTTCAAACGTTTCCTGATTGTAGAACACTCTGAGTATTGACTTCCATCAATCACTTTTAATCCAGGATCAGTCACTTTGTCAAAGTATTCGTCCGAGAACTCTTCTAAATACATATCCTCAGTCACAACCAAACGCTTTTTCTTCCTTTGTTTCTTTGCTTCCACATAAGCTGAGTCTTCCTGTTGGCCTCTAAAGTCAAGAAATTTTGATGATCTGCCAATCCCGGCATCAAGCAACATTACACACTTATCACCACGCTCAGCGTGCGTGTGATTTATCAACCTCAGTTTGTGTAATTCTTTCAAGTCCTGAACTTCCAGTTTAAAAATGCTTGAGTAGTAATGATATACGTCACACAAACCATTTACTCTCTTTATCATAAACGCATCAAAAACTTCATCATATTTCCAAGCAATTATCTTAACCTTCTTGTTCTTCTCAGGCACAATCATAGAGTCAAGCAATTCAGCAATCGATTGTCCTTTACTCAGCAGTGATCTAACAACATCACCTGCTGTTGCTGATTTATGCCAAGTCTCACGCACCTCCATTGGTATGTTGTAAGATTTAGCTTCACTTGGAAACATATCCATCAGTTCGTGCCTTTTCTTATGAGCATTTTCAGAAAGCGCCATCACAGGAATCTCTTTTGGTCCAAGCACTTTAAATCTTTTTGTCAACTCGAAGTACTGAGGATTGTTATAATCTAAGTAAAACATCCTGTTGTACATTTTCTCTGTTTTCATAAAACTGACCACTATCTTTCTCAGTGACTCGGACTTCAACCTCTGTAAAGTTTTGTACGGATAGTTTCTCGAACTCAGCCAACTTCGCATCTCAGAAGCAGTCATTTCATCTGGATTTTGATGATACAGCTCAGTCGGAGGCAGGTCTTCGATATTCAAACTCTTTTGCATCGGAGTCCATTCACCCATCTCTATCACAAACTCTTTCTGATCAGCTTCTGCTTTGTCTTGAGCAATTATGCACTTCTCATACTCCTCATTTATCTGACTCACTGTTAAACCATTCAAGAACACAGAGTTGTACTTCATTTTCTCAAGGTATGCAAACCTTTGATCCAAATCATCTGGTAACTCTTCAGCAACATTTTGTACATGCTCAGCTTCATCTTCAGACTCAGTCCAATCTATGTCATCTAAATCATCCAATGCTTCTATCATAGGTGCATCATCAGTTTGAACCGGCTCAGACTGACTAGCAACTTCAGATACTAATGTAGGCGCACTTTCAACTTCAACAGCTTCAGATTGAATCGGCTCAATCTGAACTGTGTCTTCTGAACCCACTTCTTTTTCACTCTCAGTGACAGCAAATACTTCAGTTTCAGCAACGGATTCAGTTTTCTCATCCTCAGCTACAGCTACAGATTGAATCGGCTCAATCTGCACTGTTTTATCAACTTTCGCCCTTTTTGAACTTTCTTCGTCACCAAAAATCTCAGGAACAGCATCTATCTTCCTCTTTCCCTCAGCTTTGTCAGTGATGACAGTTTCAGCAACAGCTTCATCGGGAATAATGATTGGTGATTCTACCAAAATACCAGCATTTGAAGTACCTCTTGCTCTAGTCAAATAAACTTTCTGTACTTCTGATTCAGTTACTTCAAC
Source organism: Tagetes erecta (assembly GCA_030867185.1). NCBI lineage: Eukaryota > Viridiplantae > Streptophyta > Magnoliopsida > Asterales > Asteraceae > Tagetes > Tagetes erecta. The sequence goes on from CM061490.1 coordinate 16,614,330, forward strand.
TATTTCTTCAGAAAAATCTTTGTCTGATGATGAGCCAGCCTTCTTTGGTTTCATTTCCTCCAATTCTTTTTCCAACATTTCTTTTTCTGCCTCCAACGTATTGCATTCAGCTCTAACCTCAGTATAATCATACTTTAGGTTCTCATATTCCTCCTTCAATTTTTCATGCTCAATTTTCAATTCATCATGTTCAATTTTCAGCTTCAGATGATCAGAATCCAACTCTTTAAAGATTTTCAAATTCTGATTGTGAATATCCCAATATTCATCAAATCTTTTCTTTTTGCGTTCGTTTGAAGCTTTCAACAAATCATTTGCTTTAATCAAATTTTCAACTATCTCCTCCAATTCAGAAATACGTTTCTCTTTCTCATCATCAACTTCATCAACACTTGGCACAACATTTGGTGAAGACTCCAAACCTTGTCCAATGTTTTCAGCAATATGTGGTGAAATGGTGGGAATATCAATGGAAATAGGATCAGTAATGCCAGCATCCACTTCATCTATCTGTGCAATAGATTCAGCTTCGGCCATTACTGTCTGAGCGATCTCTAACACATCAATCTCTTCAGGTTTTTCTACTGGTTTCGACCTCTTCTTTCGAACATACTGAACAGACATATCCTTCTGAACTTCAACAACAACTTCTTCAATTCCAGAAGCAACCTCAGCAGGTTCTTCTATCTCAATATTCTCAATTTCCATTGGTTCAACCTCCTCTGAATTAGATTCAGATTCAGTATCATCACCACCATCATCATTAATATCATCATCACCATCATCCTCACTATCACCATTCTCACCTTCTTCTTCATCTTCTGGATGACGAGCAAAGTACTCGTCATCATCCAACAGATTATCTGGCACCTCATCCACAAGGTCCAGTGGATCAACAATCTCTCCATGAGATATGTGATAGTAAATACCTTCTACATCTTCTTCATTGTTTACTATATCTCTCATATAGTCAAACAAATCAACATCAGGCACATTCCCGATACTCATCTTTCGGTAAGATAGATCGTTCATGTCCTCAGTATATAAAATGCCTCCAGCATAACCCTCTGATCTGATGATAGGATAGGCAATGTTTATCATCAGCTGTAAGAATCTCGGATACATGAGAAACTTAAATCTTTTTCCCTTCACCAAATTGAACACAAAACCATTCATTATCCATCTCGACATGTTGAATGGCTTGTTCTCTGCAATAGCTACTATCGGGGATGCAATGTCAGATGGGAAATTGTCAAACCCTGCACTCCTTCTTGACATGCATTGCTGTACAACATAACACAGCAATTTATACTTCTTCCCCAACTTAGCCCTGTAAAACTGTGACTTTGGAAACACAGGTGGATGTCCCATGTTCACAAAACACGATTTACATTCTTCCATAGTCAGCTCATCCATCATACCAACCTCATCCTCATCAATCCTCAGGGCTTGCCTAATAGCATCTTCTGAAACAGTAAGTACCCAATCTCTGGTTATGTTGCCTCTAACAACAGTAACTCCATTATCTCCTCTAACCACCTCTGCTGTCCTCCAAAAGCTTTTAATCAATCTAGCATAAATGACCGGTTTGGCACATATAGCATAAACATATTTGGTCCTCTTGATGAATTTGATCATGTCCCTGTAACCATCTGTTTCAGGAAGTGATTCATCCAAGCATGCTACCAAATTGTGCTTAGGCTCAAACTTGAGATTCTCCATCTGTTAAAAACACAAACAAATACAAAAACAAGACAAATGTGTTAGATTCTTCATTAAAACATATCAAAATTTTCTTAAGTGTTTGAATAAAAGTTAGAAAGCAAAACATTCACATAATCTTTTTAAGTCCTAAATTGTTCTAATAACCTGATTTTCATCATATTAATCAAACAACTTTGAAACTTTAAAGATTATACAACATTTTTCATTTTAACAGTTAATCACTTAAGGCAAAATTTGACATTTGTATGATGAAATTGTTTAACATGTTTTGGTTCATTTTTATCATGCATTTGTTACTTTTAACACACATTTCATCATTTTGAAGTGAAACATTTAAGAACTTTTAAAGTTCATCAATGGTGTTTTTAACAGTTAAGTCCATTCCACTTGATTCAGTTGATTTTAAGGTGTTTTAGTGCAAATGAGTGATTGAATGTTGATGATCGACAGATTTTAACCCTAAAACAACATTCGATTTAAGTTTTAACACACAAAATCAAAGTGTCGATTCAAAGTCCAAACACTGTTCATCATCGTTTTTCTTTTTAACAGTTGATTTGCAGGTCTATTTAGGTCAAAAACACAAAATCACTACCTTATTCAATCGATAAACCTCGTTACAGAGCAAACGATTGAATATGATAACACGGCGATTTTTAGTTCAGAGTGTTTGTGTGAAAGTGAAAGTGTGAAATGATAAGTGTTTGTGAAGAGGCGGTATTTGTATCGTCAAAAATTTTAGGTCAAACTTTAAGTGCCGGGTCAACAAAAGCAAAATAGGCCCAATAAACCTTGCCGGGTCAAGTACTGTAGTGACGGGTCATGTACTGTAGTGACGGGTCATGTACTGTAGTGACGGGTCAAGTACATAAGTCAAGTCACCAACATGTGAAACACACTTGACGGGTCAAGCACTGTAGAGACAGGTAAGTCACTGTAGTGACGGGTAAAGGTTAATGAACAACTACACCTGATGGGTTTTATTCATCACCCGGCAGACTAGTTATCTTCAAAACATCACCCGGCAATATTTCTTCATCACCCGGCAACACAGTTGCTTTCCTTCTTCATCCGGCTTGCTTTCTTCATTACACGGCAACCTTTTCACACGGCAACCTTCTTCACACGGCATGCATTTGTTCATTACACGGCAACATAGTTATCTTCTACATCACCCGGCATGCTTTCTTCTTCATTACCCGGCAACATAGTCATACCTTTACACGGCAAGAAGATTTCTCTTTTACCCGGCTGTATAGTAAACACTTGTCACCCGGCAAGATATCTATGACCTTCACCCGGCTATATTTGACATGATCATTGCCCGGCTGTACAGTGGTCATAATATCTTCACCTTTTCCTCAATCACCCGGCATGTATCATACTTACAACTTTACCCGGCTGAACAGTGTGTCCTTTACCCGGCTGCACAGTTGCATCTGATATCTTTGCCCGACAATAACACTTGTGATTTTCTTCACTTTTCTTGTCTGTTGACTTTTTCAACGGCATTAATTGTACCTGCAAACATTCTCCGACATATTAATTAGACAAGATATCCTTAAAAAGAATGTTTGTCACATTAATTATCAAACAACATTAATCAAGACAATAACATTAATTCCAATTAAAATCATTTTTCTTTTTCTTTTTCAAAAAAATGTTTTTGCACAACCAATTTTTCTATATCCCGAAGCAATTTCTTAAAAACAAATTACAAGACTTTGGGTTTGTTTTTAACACATCCAATACTTATGCCTTTCATACTACATAATCTTGTTCATTCAAAACACACTTATTCAAAACAAATTATTTTTGGATTTTTGTAGATATTTTTCTTCAATTTATTCTCCCCCTAAACTTGAAATTTCTTGAAATTTTTAAGTTTAACAAGGATGTTGATGTGTCAATAATGATTCCATATGCCTGCACACACAAAGCACACACATTAAAATAAATGCATATGCAATGCAATGAATCAAAATATCGCAGTGAGATCATACCACACATTATCTGAACATGTTTTGCAAGTTTTGAATAGACATTTGACTTATGCTTGATTGAGTGATGATATGAGAACATACCAATTAGCTCGAATTGACACACTTACTTTTTCAGTATCATGATGATATTTAAGGTTCGATTAGAATGACTTATGTGACCCACATGTATACATATGTCAACATATTTCCTTATCAAACACAACCTGAATGCATATTGCACAAAACCTGGTCACTTACAGTCATAAACAGTGTGGAATCTGGGTTCTATTCGGATTTGGTCCACTTTGGGACTTCTTTTTAATTCCATCTTTGGGAATTTTTCTTTCCTATCGTTCCCCTTGTGAATCTTCTGAATTCCTTTTTGGAATTTTTGTTTGGTGTTGGTCCACATTTGGGACTCTTTTTGTTCCTTTTGGAATCTTTTGCTGCACCTTGAAGCTCAAAAGAGACTTCGTGTGAGACTTCAGGTCTGTGGGTACCACAACAAAGAAGCTCACGATGCGGTTCATCACACTGAATACACTGCATCGTTACCCGATCAAGGACAACTATCATCACAAGCAATGTTTCAAAAAACATATATCTAGACATGTATAACAATGGAACTTAACACAAAGATCATTAAGTTTATGTTTGTCAACAATCAACTTACTTTTTCAGTCTAATTGCCTGAGCTGTCTAGCACATCAATTAACATTCATCAGTCTTTATTTAAAAATGATGTAACAAATAATGTCTAGTGTATCTATCATTTCTCACTTTTGCAATATAGATTCTTATGACATGATATTTTCTTTTCTTTTTGATTTTATATTTTGTTTTTGCTTTTCTTTTTCATGCACACACACAATGCAAAACATAAAATAAAAGACAAAGGAATCAATACTTGACATCAACTTATTATATTTTTGGCTTTTATATTTTCTGATTTTTCTTTTGTTTTAGAAAAAAATAGAATCAATCATGATTGATTAATCCTATGGATTGAATTAAAAATTCAAACCGGCCTGACAAAAATGATTTTGTGAAAAGATCTGCCAGTTGTTTGTCGGTATGAACTTTAATCAAAATTATTAAACCTTTTTCAGAGTTGTCTCTTAAAAAGTGATATCTAATTTCGATGTGTTTGGTTTTAGAATGTTGAACAGGATTAGCAGTTATGAACATAGCAGCAGTATTGTCTATGTAAATAGGAGTTTTTAGAAAGTTAAACCCGTAGTCAAGCAACTGATTTTGTAACCATAAAACCTGAGAACATCCTGCAGATGCAGCGATATACTCTGCTTCAGCTGTGGATACAGAAACATTGGTCTGCTTCTTGCATTGCCAAGAGACAAGTCTAGGACCCAGAAATTGACAACCACCAGTAGTCGATTTCCTGTCAAGAGCACAACCACCAAAATCACTGTCAGAATAGCTATATAATTCAAAATTTCCTTCATAAGGATACCATAACCCAAGATTCGGTTTCCCTTTGAGATATCTGAATATACGCTTCACAGCAATCAGGTGCGACTCCTTTGGATCAGACTGATATCTTGCGCATACACATACAGCATACATGATGTCTGGCCTTGATGCAGTAAGATACATCAGTGAACCGATCATTGATCTGTATAGTGTTTGATCCACGGATTTGCCTTTCGGATCCGGTTGTATCTTGCAGTTCACATCAGAAGGAGTTCGAATTGGTTGACAATCTTGCATCTTGAACTTCTTCAACAACTTCTCAACAAATTTTGATTGATTGATGAAAATTCCGTCAGCTGATTGTTTCACTTGTAATCCAAGAAAGAAATTAATCTCCCCCATAGAACTCATCTGGAATCTGCACTTCATGATTTCCTCAAATTCTTTGCACATTGACTCACTAGTTGATCCGAAGATAATATCGTCCACATAAACTTGAACACATAAGAGATCGTCATTCTCCCTCTTCATAAACAAAGTTGGATCAATCTGTCCTCTTGTGAATCCATGTTCTAGTAAATGCTTAGATAATGTCTCATACCAAATTCTAGGAGCTTGATGTAGACCGTAAAGAGCTTTACTTAACTTGTATACCCGATGAGGATAGTCAGGATCTTCAAAACCCGGAGGTTGTCTGACATATACATCATCTGTAATTGGTCCATACAGAAAAGCACCTTTCACGTCCATTTGAAATACTTTAAACTTCATGAAGGAAGCATATGCAAGAAAAACGCGTATGGCTTCAAGTCTTGCGACTGGAGCAAACACCTCTTCATAATCAATGCCTTCTTCTTGAGTGTATCCCTGTGCAATGAGTCTTGCTTTGTTTCTCACAACAATGCCACGTTCGTCTGGCTTGTTTTTGTACAACCATCTTGTACCTATTGCATTCTCTCCTTCAGGTAAGTCCACAAGTTTCCAAACTTCCTGTTTGCGAAACTGAAGCAATTCCTCTTGCATGGCTTCAATCCAACTGTTGTCTTGCAACGCCTCTGAAATGTTCTTTGGCACCAATTGAGATAGAAAACACGAGTAAAGACAAACATTTGCTTGCTCTGTCTGACTTCTTGTAGTTCTCTGATTCAACGGCCCAATAATCTGAGAGACATGATGTTTCTTGTGAATTCGATGAATTGGTATATCACCTCCTTGCACTTGACTCTCCAGATTAGAAGTATTCAGATTTGGTAGATCTTGTAGTATGGACGAAGTATGCGGTGTGAAATTCGGGACTTGATCCGGTGAATTGATGAAGTAATCAAATGATTCTGGAATGACTTCAACATTCGGATCTGATGATGGTTGATTTTGAACGGATCCACCATCATTAGGAGACATTTGCGAATTCACATTTTCTTCATGATTGTTTGATTCTTGATCTTCTTGCGAACCAGAAGGACCCGGAGCTTGACTGGATTTGACATGATCAGGATTGTGAAATGACATGAACGGATATTCAGAGTTGATATTGCCATCCTCGTCATTATCAGAATCGTCACTAAAGCTTCCTAAGTCACCTGATTCTTTCCTTGTTTTTCCTGAAAAATCAAACAAGTTAGAATTGAAAGATTTTGATAACGCATCTAAATCAAATAACCATTCGGGACCATGCGCCACTGACGGAAACGAATTTTCTAAAAACTTTACGTTAATAGTTTCAATAACAGTATTTGTTTTGCTATTAAAAACCCGATAAGCTTTAGAAACAGACGAATATCCTAGGAAAAATCCATCGTCAGATTTTGACTCAAATTTCCCGAGATGATCATTTAAATTTAGAACCGTTACGGGACAACCAAATGCTTTCAAATAAGAAATATTCGGCTTTCTTCCAAATAACAACTCATAAGATGTTTTATGTTTGTCTTGCACTAATAATGTCCTATTTTGTACAAAACACGCAGTAGCAATAGCTTCGTCCCAAAAAGTGATAGGGATTTTGGCATCTGCGAGCATGGATCTTGCAGCTTCAATTAGTGTCCGATTTTTCCGTTCCGCAACCCCATTCTGCTGAGGCGTTCTTGGAGCACTAAACTGACGCGCAATTCCTTTTTCTGCACAAAATAAATCCACATTAGCGTTTTTGAATTCAGTACCATTATCGCTTCTTAACACTTTAACTTTGCAATCCAATTGGTTTTCAACTTTGATGATAAATTCTTTTAACAATTCAGCTGTTTCAGATTTAGCATGCAAAAAATAAACCCAAGAAAATCTAGTGAAATCGTCAATAATGACAAAACAATAAGACTTCTTTCCGATGCTTTGCACATTTGTTGGTCCGAAAAGATCCATATGTAACATCTGCAAGGGTTTTGAAATGGAGTTTTCTAGCTTGGTCTTAAAAGACATCCGATGTTGTTTGCCCTTCAAACATGCTGAACAGAGATCAGTTGTGGAGAATTTCTTTGATGGGATTCCCACAGCGTGATTTCCAGTTACCAAACGGTTCATGTTTCTGAAGTTGGAATGGCCCAGCCGTCTATGCCAAAGCTGACTCTCATCATTTGAAGCATGAGCAATGAGACAGGTTGTTTCGGTATCAGCGTCAATCTGCGACATATCCAACTTGTATACATCACGATCTCTTGGAGCTTTAACCACTACCCACTCATTGTCAATCTTGAAACCTGGTTTAAGAATATAACAGAAAGAATCATCAAATAAAGTTGAATAAGATTTATCACAAATTTGCGAGACACTTAGTAAGTTAAAGTTCAACTGTGCACAGTAGTTGACTTTATCAAAACTAATGACCCCATTGGATACGGTTCCTTCTCCTGTGATTTTACCACCCGCATCACCTCCAAATGCAACGTGTGTACCATTTTTCAGCTTGAAATCCTGAAGCAAGGCATGGTTGCCTGTCATGTGCCGGCTACACCCACTATCAACGAACCACGAGTTGATAGGTCTTCTTGGGCGTACCTGCATTTCAACAATTTACTTAGTTAGTTTGGTCAACCCAGGCCCACACGGTCTTGGGTTTTCCGAATCTATCAGCAATAGTAACTTGTTGATATTGAACATTTTGAAAATTTGTTTCATTTAAGAGATTTTGATGCTGATAACTGTTGTTTCGCCCATTGGCGCTCATTGATTGCTTTCTCCTCAAAGCACTAAACCTTTCCTCTAGCTTAGGATCAAGGTTATTTTCAAACTTTTGATTTCTTACCATTAAAGCTCTTGGTTTAAAATTGTTAACCTGCACATTCTTTGAAAAGTTAGAAACAGAATTGTTTCGATTGAAATTTCTCAAAACCGGAGAATGACTTTGACTCATATTTTGAAAACCAAATGAATGATTTCTGTTAATGTTTGAAAATGGAGTCATTTCTCTAGTTGAGTTTGATCGAAAGAAACAATCCTTTGTGTCATGGTTTCTTCTCTCACAAATATCACAAAATTTGTTATAGTAACATTCTTCTGAAGAATGGTTTCTTTTGTCACAGAAACTGCAGTACCTGTTAAAGAAACATTCAGCAGTTGCATGATTATACCTATTACAAATTTCACAATGTTTCTTGCTAATCCTAAAAAGCCGATTGTTAACTTTTGATGTAGAACCAAAACGTGATTCATTATCTTGGTTATTCGGTTTTAGATTAACGATCTTTTGTGGAGACTTGGTTTGAGATTTTGATTGCATGGAACTTTGGTTCGATTTTAAACTGTTCTGTTTGGTTACCTTTTTGTTTTCAACTCTCTTATCATTGACAGCGGAAGACTTAGGACCTGAACCTGTTTTCAGACCAGAGTTAGATTTGATTGGAGAATTGATTGGTTTACCATAAGATCCGTTCAAATCAAACGTTCCTGCAGACACAAACTTGATTTTCTTACCTTTTGACACTTTCTTGACAGGTTTGTCAGTTTTAACATTTTGAACTTTGGTATCATTTGATTTTAAGACACTTTTGTCTTTTGACTGTTTCATTTCAGATTGATTGTTCATTGTTTTCGATTTCTGCTTCTTTGCAGTTGAAACTTCAGTCTTTTTCACTTCTTGCTTTTTGACCAACTGAGCAGCAACTTGCGCCTTTTGTTCTTTCTTCCACTTGATGTACTCAGGATCATTGTATCCTGAAAATTCACCTTCTTCCTTCACCGGTGTTTCTGGTTCGGGATTAAGCTTTGGATACTCAACAAGTTGGATAAGAACAGGTTCTAATTTGTTTTCAGATTTGTTGCTTGCTTCATCATCTGCTTCAGTTGTCAAACCATCTTCTTCCCTCAAACTTTCAATCAACACCTCAGATCCTTCAGACTCGGATTTACTTCTTTGAATTTCTTTGAATTTTCGTTCATTTTCAGGTGAATGATCAAATTCATTAAAGTTTTCCGGTAAGGTTTGAGTGATTGAATTTGGCATCGGTTCATGAGTAAAACCCAACCCGGTTTTGGTTTTGTTACCTCTTTCTTTGATGAGTTGTTTAACCATGGTTTTACAGCTTTTAACCTTTGTTAATTCAACTTGAGTGACAGCATGTGCGACTTTTTCTTGTTCAAAGTTCTTTGTCATTTCTTCAAGTTGTTTGGTTATCAATTCCAGTTCCTTTAAGGTTTTGTTCCATGATTCTTTAAGTGACAGAATCTTCTCATCAGAAATTTTATGATCAATTTTAAGCTGTTCATGAAGTTTTTCATGTTTACTTAATTTGTCACCAATTTTAAAAGAATGAGTTCGATAATGTTCTACTTGTTGAATGCACTGTTCAGAACACAACCTTTCTTTCACATCTAGGGGCAGTGGAACATAGTTAGGGGGTAAGTCAGTATTAACCTTTGGTTGTTCGGTAGATGATGAAGACTCACTGGCAGTAGCCATCAGCACAAGTTCAGACTCAGATTCTTCAACAGGATCAGATTTTGCACTCCAGTCATAATCTTCAGAATCTTCACTCACATCTTCAATCATCTTACCATCCCCTTCTTCTGACCAATCTTCTTCTATTTCACATACCAGTGCCAGACTTGATGTAAGATCAGACGTAAACTGTTCTGCATAAGCACTCCAATCATAACCGTCTTTAACACTTACTACCAATGCTTTAGTCTGTTCTTCTGGCTTCTTTCCTTCATCCTTCAACTCAGGCATAGGAAGACTTTGATATGGTTTCTAAAAGAAACGTTGGTTTCTTTGCTGGTAGCTTGAAGATTGTTGAGAACTTTGACCTTGACCTTGATTGCTTGAACTAGCTTGATCATTGAAATTCTTAGGAGCTTTGCATTCTCTTGAGAAATGACCATACTGATTACAATTAAAACATCTGGCCTTTGATTTGTCAAATCCAACAGTCTTGTTAGCATGAGGTTTGTAACTTCGATTAACGTATGCATGCTTTTGAGTTCGGTATGCAACCATAACCATTTGCCAGTTAAGATCCATTTCTTCAACATCAACTGGATCCATCTCAAATAAGTCTTGAAGGACAACGTCCATTTGACTTAAGTGACTTCCTTGGTAAGCCTGGAAACTTGCCATAAAAGCAGTGAAGGCAGTTTTAGTTTCGTCATCTTGCAGTAGAATGTTCATGACGTCTTTCACTTTTGTTTGAACATTTGAAATTTGATTTTCTGATTGATTCTGACTTTGGCTTTGAACTTGAGCTCTTGGTGGAGATTGAGGTTGAGAATAAGTTGGTGAATTTGGAAAGTATGCTGAATCAGTAAAGAAACTTGCACCAACAAATAAGTCACCCTCATCTTCGAATTTCATTGCATCTTGTGCAAGAAAAGCATTATCCACAGTATTGGCAGGATTTACCACATACTTATACTGAGTTTGTGAGCTTGATCTATCAGTGTTTCTAGATCCTTCATCAATCTCGACTTCTTCAATCTTTCCAATAAGCAAATCAAGTTCCATTGGAAATTTCTCAGTATGTTTCAACAAAGTAACAGTTTGTTTCCATGATGATGGTAAAGCACATAACAATCGATCATTCAAGTCTTGAAGTTCAGTTTTAACTCCGAGGTTTGTCATCTCAGTAGTTAAATGAACAAACCTGTTCATCATTTGGTGTACTGTCTCTCCATTAATATGTTCAAACAATTCCAGTTGTCTCTTCAGTTTTGATTTCTTCAAGCTTCTCAATTGTTCTCCTCCTTCACATATAGACTTCAATGCTTTGAAACATGTATAACCAGTCTGATATGCATCCAATCTCGACAGAACTTGGAGTGGCAACCCCTTGCACAATAAAGAATATGCCTTGCTATCATTCTTTACTTTCCTCAAATCTTCTGCTGACAGATTATCCTCTGGATAAGGTGTAGTAGAGTCTTTGGTGTAGGTACTTGCACTATCTGGTGCTGTCTGAGTTGGAATGTGAGGACCCTTCTCAATTGATTTCCACAAGTCATTATCAATAGAACACAAGTGATGTCTCAACCTGATAGTCCAGTTCTTGAAATCTGCACGATTCAAAAGTCTAGGAACACGGTTATCAGAATCATCATTAGGAGCCATTTTAACAATTTTTTAAGAAAAATATTTTTGGTTTTTGTTAATTTTTGAAAAGAAGTGATTAAAATACTAAAATAAAGACAAGAAATTAAAGACAAGATAAGAAACAAGTATTAAAAATAACTAAAATGAGTCACACGGCAAAACAGTGAAAATCCTTCTTCAACCGGCTAAACAGTGTATTTGTTCTTCACCCGGCAGGAAAAAGTCTTTACACGGCTAAACAGTTAGACGACTCAACAGTTGAAATATTTTTGTTCTTCACCCGGATGAACAGTTACCCGGCAACAAGAAAAACTTCACACGGCAATAATCTTGACCCGGCAGAATCTTGACACGGCAAAAGTCTTTGTCCGGCTGAACAGTACTCGATCACACGGCAGAGTTGTTAATTACCCGGCAACACAGTTGATGCTTACCCGGCTGTATTTTCTTAATCACCCGGCGTAACAGTGTTTTACCCGGCACAACAGTGTATCACACGACTGAACAGTAGCACTTTTTCTAAGTCAAATTCTTCACCCGTCAAGCACAAATTCCCTTACACGGCACTACAGGACCTAATTTCTTCTCAAATCTAAGTCCAAGGAAATTGTCTAAGTCAAAATAATCACCCGGCAAGTTAATCTTCAACCAAAACTGAACTGTTCATCATCATCTTCGTGAGATTTTTCTGGGTTTTGTCTAAAACTTGTCCGATTTGTCCAAAATTCACACACAAGCTGTGAATCAATCCGATTAACAATCCCTTATATCAATCAATCTGAAACATGTCCATTTTTTGATGAATTTGTGAAAAATTCTATCGAACAGTGGTTTCACAATTTCTCAGATCTGATGATGATCTGATGAAATCTGCACAATCGTTGAGTATTAGAGTGATTATGATGATGAATCACACCTAAAAACACCAACAATTCATTCAGATCATTGTATTTGAGCGATTTTTTGATGTGTTTTGCTTAAGAACAGCGAAGAACACGGTAATCTAGCTCTGATACCAATTGATAGGTTCAATTGGATCGATAATATCACTCAAATGATCAGAATAACAAGTACAAACAAAACGATTCAATCACAAACACAATCCATACTAATAATTCTCGATGTATATTGATGATCAAAGCAATTCGTAGTACAAGTGCAGGAGAAACAAAATCACACACAGTTAATTCTCTCTCTAACAGTGTAAAAGTGATCTAGCCTCACTCCTCACACACACACACTACATGCTTATAACAAACAAAATACAAGTTTAAGGAAAATACATAATAAACCCTAAACTATACAAACATATAAACAATAAACAAAATACAAAGTAAATCTTAACAAGGAAATAGCCCTAACACCTAAATATTAGGGGACCAAAATATAATTAAGGTTATTATAATATATGATATTATAGATATATACATATTTCAAAAATAAAATTATCATTGTGAGACAAACTCTCATATGATGTCAAGTAAGCAAAATTCATCTATAATGATGACAAGTAAGCAAAATACATTTTGCTATATTATACTCCCCCGTCCCATTATAAGTGTTCATATTGCCTTTTTAGTTGTCCCATTCAAAGTGTCTACTTTTAAAATATACTGACAAATTTCCAAATTTACCCTTAATAACATAAAACAAGCAATGTGATGGACCCACATAATATTTATTATCAAGGGGTATTTTTGTCAAATGACAAACAAAAATAACAATCATTTAGTGTGCCTATAACTTTGTATTTTGGTTTTTTTTTACATATTTCCCCTTCCTAAGCCTATCAATTACATATTTACCTAAGCCTAAAGTTTAATTACATGTATCCCCTTTGACATAATAAATTACTCATTTACCCCTTATTTTACACAAACTATAATAAAATATAAAAATATATTTATCAAGATCATTAAGGGTAAAATAGTAATCAAAAGGCTATTTTAAAGAAATTGGGTAAATATGTAATATATGTGGTTTAATAAGGGGAAATATGTAATTGAATTTAAGCAGTGGGTAAATACGTAATAAATGATCTTGTGAAAGGGATATATGTAATTACCCCTTGTATTTTTTAAACTAAAACACTTCTAATAAGATGAAAACTAGTTTTATAACGAGATATCGTCTTTGTAAATTCTCGAAACAAAACGTGATAAAATAAATAAATAAAATAAAATGGTAATAGAGGGAAGAGAAGCGTTAGTTAAGAAAGCAAAGGTAGGTCGGTTGAATCTACAGACAAGAAAAAGCGTTTGAATTTGTAGATCAAATCTCATTCATTCAATGACAATTTGGATCATCGATCGATCATCATCATCTTCTTCTTCTTCCTGTTAACGTTGTTAAGCTGTTGCAGCAATGTCCTCTCTGGGCGGACAATCCCGGTGCGGATGGTTGCTAGGGCCATCACTCGACAAGATCATCAAAAATGCTGCCTGGCGCAAGCACTCTCACATCGTTGCCGCCTGCAAATCCGCCCTCGACAAGCTCGAAACCCTCTCCGACGATCCTTCCTCGTCCACAACCCCTCTCTACGGCGTCTCCTCTTCCTCCGACGTCGATTCTCTCATCCTACCTCTCATTCTCGCCATTGATTCATCTTCCCCCAAAGTTGTTGAACCCGCGCTTGATTGTTCTCACCGTTTGTTCTCCCTCCGCCTCATTCGCTGCGAGATCGACCTTTCTGATGACTCACCTTCCATCATCTTCCGTCTAATTGATTCTATTTGCAAGTGCAGTGGTCTCGGGGAGGAAGTTGTGGAGCTTGCAGTTCTCAAAACTTTGCTCTCAGCCGTTCGATCTACAACCGTTTTGATTAGGGCTGATTGCCTTAATCAGATTGTGAAGACGTGTTATAATATATACCTTGGAGGTGTTAATGGGACCAATCAGATCTGTGCAAAGGCTGTTTTGGCTCAGATGATGACTATTATTTTCTCTAGGGTTGAAGCTGATTCTCTCCTGGCTACATTCAATACTGTATCTGTCTCCGAACTTTTGGAGTTTAATGATAGGAACCTTAATGAAGGAAGTTCGGTACAATTTGCGCAGAATTTGATTAATGAGGTTGTATTCACTAACGTTGTTGATGTTAATAATGATGTAAAATCACCTGTCCCTGAACTGCAAGAAAGTAAAGGTAGTGAGAAAGTTGATTCGTCTGAATCGTCTGCTGGTTATACTAAGATCAGGGATGCTGGGGTCATGGTTTTCAAGAATTTATGTAAGTTATCAATGAAGTTCTCTTCCCAGGAGCAGTCTGATGATCAGATTCTATTGAGGGGAAAAATGTTGTCTTTGGAGCTATTAAATGTAATCATGGAAAATGCCGGTCCGTTATGGCGTACAAATGAGAGGTTAGTAACTTCATGCCTCTTAACTCAATTACACCTTTCATGTCTTCCACTAGTTATATGCCTCCATGTTACAAGACTTTGCTTTGGCGGTGCCAATTGACATATGTTTACTTGTTTCTGGAAGGGTTTTTACCTTTAGCTGGAGCTATAGTTAGTAGCTCTCAAATGTGAGTAATTGAACCACGCGTCCACGCTTGGTTAATATCATAAGAATAAAAAGTTTGAAAATAAGTTTCCAGATTGTTAATCGTAATTTTAAAAGATAGGATACATGAAACAAGATGAAACAGATGGAGAAATATCTTTGTATTGCTAAGCTCAAATGTAGTAATGTACATGGTTCTTATAGATAGAACTAATCTAGGCAAAGGGCTTATTTTATCTTGACAAGCAGGCAACTTGACAATATCTGATGTTCAGGGAATATGATTTATTATTTATACTAGACTTATATAATTATTCCTAATATTATCTATAACTCCCCTCAAGCCGGAGCATAGATATTAATCCAAAAAATTTTTATAGAGTACCGGGATCCTTAGTTTGAAATTGAGTACTAGGAAAGTCTACAACTTCTTAGTTCCTTGTATATCACTCCCAGTTATTACTATATCATCTACATAGACGACAAGTAAAATGCATCCGGATGCTTATGATGCAAAAAATAGTGAGTGATCATACGCGCTTCTTAGTAATCCAAATTCAGTAATAACAGTACTAGATCTCCCAAAGCAGGCACGTGGAGATTGTTTAAACCCGTATAGAGATTTGTTTAATCTGCATACTTTACCTACCTTCTCCTGAGCAACAAACCCAGGTGGTTATACACTTCTTCCTTCAAATTTCCATGCAAGAATGCATTCTTAATATCAAGTTGATACAGACCCTAATTTTATGTGACTGCCAAAGAGATAAACCAACAAATTGACTTCATCTTGGTCACTAGAGAGAAGGTTTCTGAGTAGTATAGGCTTGTGCGTAACCTTTTGCTACCAAGCAAGCCTTTAATCGAGCAATAGACCCATTTGCAACCAGTTGCCTTTTTATTGTCTGGTAGCTTTACTAGAGTCCATGCACCATTTTGTTCAAGAGCTCCATTTCTTCCATCATTGCCTTACGCAATCCTGGATGAGGAAGGGCCTTACGCACAGTTTTGGGAACAGATACCTAATCAGTTTTCGCAATGATTGGTAAGCTGTAGATAACTTGGACAAATGAGACAAATTATCGGTACGTGTACGCTTACCCTTTCGAAGAGCAATAGGGAGTTGTATATCGGAAATTTCAGAGGAATTATTAGAATGATTAGCTGACGTAGGGATTGATTCAGAGACGAGATCTAATGATGGTCGAGGTCGTTGTTGATATACTTGTAACTTAAGGGATTTTTCAGGAACTGAGAATGGTTCAGAATCGGGTGTTTGTACAGTTTCAGATGATGAATCTAGAATGTGTTTCAGATGGTTGTTCATGATCAGTGATGGGTATTGTGTTGGCTGTGGATAACGGATGATTAAGAGTTTCATTTTGTTATTGACTGATGTAAGGGGGATGTAGAGAAGAATGGAACATTCTCATGAAAGGTAACATCTTTGGATACAACGTGTCGTTGTAGAAGTGGGGAATACCATAGATATCCTTTCGGGAGACGCGAATACCCAAGTACACACTTGATGCACTTTGGGTCCAATTTTGTGATATGAGGACGTGTATCTCGAACAAAGCACATAGAACCAAAAATCTAAGGAGGAACTACTTACACAGGTTTTGATGGAAACATAACAGAGTACATAATGTTGCCATTTAGAATGACAAAATGTAGATAGTTTATGAGAAAACAAGTGGTATAGACATAATGTTGCCATTTAGAATGACAAAATGTAGATAGTTTATGAGAAAACAAGTGGTATAGACAGCATCTGCCCAGAATGGTTTTGGGACATTCATTTGAAATAGTAGTGCACGAGTTACTTTAAGAAGATGTATGCTCTTTATTTTTGTAACTCCATTTTGTGGGGGTGTCAGCACACGATTCATGAAGACTACCGTGATGTTGAAAGAAAGATTAGAATAATTCTGACAAGTATTCTTTTGCATTGTCAATTCATAAAGTTTGATAAAGTTTGAATTGAGGCATCAAATGTGTTTTAATCTCTGCATGAAATGAACAAAAATGAGTGAATTTTTCAGAACGATTATTCATTAAAT
This sequence comes from Tagetes erecta, assembly GCA_030867185.1. NCBI lineage: Eukaryota > Viridiplantae > Streptophyta > Magnoliopsida > Asterales > Asteraceae > Tagetes > Tagetes erecta. The sequence continues at coordinate 16,631,555 of CM061490.1, forward strand.
AAAAGTTACACGAGAATGGTCGTCAACAAAAGTAACAACATACTTAAAGCAATGCTTAGACATAACATAAGATGCCCTTAAACATCAAAATGAACTAATTCAAAAGTGTACGTAGCCCGCTTATTGTCTCTAGGTCTCAGATAAACACGGTGTTTAGCAAACTGACATGACTCACACTGCAAAGACGGTAAGTAAGAAAATTCACACTAAAATTTTTTGGGAGTTTGTAGGGATGGATGACCTAATCAACAATGACCTCAAACAGTGAAGAAATTGGACATGTTAGAGTATAATGTGTTTTAGTTTCAAGTATATATAGGCTATCAGATTCCCGTCCTTTACCAATAATTCTCATCGTAGACAGATCCTGAAAAACACAAACAAGGATAAAATAAGGCTCTATAGTTTAAAACTCGAGTTATTTTACTAACAGATGGTAAAGTAAATGGAAAGTTTGGTAGCTTTACAACTGAGGATAACTAGATCGACGGGTATTTTTTGCCAATTCAGATCTCAATGCTTTTGGAATTGATCCATTAACAATTATAACAAATGATGAAGGTGCATGCATGTTTTGAATGATTAGAAAGAAGCCGACGATTGCCAGTCATATGTTTTGAAGCTCTAGAATCAATGATCCACTTTAAGGCAGAGGACACAAGACACTTGCAAACTTACCTGTTTCAGCAAGAGTTGCAGTTAGAGTTGTAATTGGATGTGGACTTTCTTCTGTTAAGTTAGCATCTCTTGGTTGTAATAGAGTTATCTCCTCAGATCATAGTTGTTAATAATGACGGTACCAGTCGCTATTGCAGGTTACATAGTGACAAAAGCGATTATTTTATTTTGATTTTAATTCTATTAAATAAATATAAAAAGAAAGTTTGGGTTTTATCCGTTTATTTTTCACGACTAACGTATACGAGAAAGAAACCCTTCACCTCCATCCACCACAGTTTTCAATAGCGATAGATTTGAAGATTTGAGATGAAATTGAGAAGAAATATGAAAAAACAAGTAGAAACCAAAATTTACTTGAGATAGATATGTGATGGAGATGAAGAGGATAGGCTTCAATTTTACAGCAGAGAAGAGAATTTTTTATTCAAATGAGGGAGATGAAGATGAAACCACAGTTGGCGGCTGTTTAGGCTATTGGGTTGCACATTTACTTATTTTTTTACAAAGTGACATATTACGCCCTTAATGTTTAAGTTTTTTTAAATCGTATTTGACCTATAACTTATTCTAACATGTTCATATTAAGTATAAAAACATAATTATAGTAAATGTTATATATAATTAATTTAAAAATAATATCTTTATTTTTCTACTATTTTATCGCTAACACACAAATAGCGCCCGCTATCTATCGTTATTCGCTACGTAGCGTATAGGTGACTTGTCACTATTTATTGCTATTCGCTATTGACAACTATGCTTCAGATGCAACACTAAGATAAGCAGAAGAGTTCTTTGAATACCAGGCTCTAGGTTTCTTGCAATTATATTTGGTGTGTCCAGACTCATGGTAGTAGTAGCATTCCACATTATTAGGCTCAGAAACATGTTTGTGTTGGACTGATGCTCGATTACTGAAGTTACTACGCACGTCACCTCAATAATTACCTTGTGAACCTCCTCGAGAACCACACTGAGATCCACTTCGAAATCCTCCACGGCCAACTAATGCATTCGTATGAGTTGCATAAGTAGAAGATGTACCGGTAGATTCATGTTGAAGGATTCAAGCAAATGTCTCCTGAGAGACAAAATGCCAGTTTCATTAATAGCTGGGATCAAATAGCATCAATTTCTTGGTCATCGACCTGTCAGGAAACTCATCACAGCGATTTGTTCTCGTTGGGTTTGCATAACCTTTACATCAGCATTGAGGGGTAGGAGAGAGTTTAATTCTTCATAAGTTCTCTTGAAATTCCATAAATAAGACGTTAGTGAGTGATCAAGTTGCTCCCCCTAGAAACTCTAAGTAAAGTAATCCATTAACTCCTTTAAGTACTCACAGTGGTTGAGTGAATAAACAGAGACATCAATGGAGTTACCGATTTGCATGAACTACCGAGCATCATTTTGCAACCACTAGTCTTTTGTATCATCCGTAGAAGGGACGGAGGTGAGATGAGAAGCTTTCCTAATACTTCGTAAATAGATTTTAACCGTCTTGCTCCATTCAAAGAAATTGGAGCCATCAAGTTTGTTGTTGGTGATCCGAGGGGGTATGGAGGGTACATCAACATTATTAGTAGCAATGACCTAATTAATGGCCTTTCCAGACTCAAGTTTTCGTTCTTACTGTTGTCAGCCATACTTGGTATTAATCAAATGAAACAACAGATAAACATGAACGAACGAGTATCAGGATTAGAAATAGGAAATCACGGAAATAAATCTGGTCGATTTAACCAAAGCCAGAGAATAGAGAGTTAGAAGTCTGAACAGAAATCTGGATGTTGACCAGAGATCTGGATGTTAAGTCAATGATAAGTTAATGAGTTCGGACTAGATATCTGGTAACCAGACAAGAACGCTAATAGGTCAGCAGAATAATGTTAAGTCACAAGCATGGAAATGACACACTTGACGACTCTGACCGACGGAGCAAACAACTTTGACTGGCAACACTGAATAAAGATCTGATGTGAGCCTAGTGAATTCTGACGTTGATGGATCAGATTCTGACAGCAGCAACCAAGTTCTGAGCAAGAAACCAAATCCTGACAGCAACAGACCATAACCATTCTGGGCAGATGCTGTCTCTACCACTTGTTTTCTCATAAACCATCTACCTTTTGTCGGTGGTGGACGTGCCCTCATGCGCCGGTGCGTGAAGCACAATGGTTTTGTGTGGGCGGCTGACGGTGGCACGTCGGGGCTTTTCCGATGACAAAAATTTCAGCGATTGTAATTCGAGGGCGTGAGTTCAGTGGTGGTGGAGGTGAGATCTGATTGTGGCTCGAAAAAAGATTTGGTGACCAACAGAGGCTAATGTACAACCTTCAAAGCTAAGGGTACAACTCTCAAAGCAGAATCAAACTCTAATACCATGTTAATGGTAAATTCAGGAAATAGAATACAGGAAACAAGATGAAACAGATGGAGAAATGTCTTTGTATTGCTCAAGTTCAAATGTAGTAATGCACATGGTATTTATAGATAGAACTAATCTAGGCAAGTGGCCTATCCTATCTTGACAAGCAGGTAACTTGACAATATGGGATGGTTAGGGAATACTATTTTTTTTATATACTAGGCTTGTAATATTATTCCTTTTATTATCTAACACAGATGAAAAATTACTTTGGGACTTGTTTACAATTAATACTATTGATGGAGCGAGCTGATCCCCAGAAATACATTTAATCAAAAGTATACAAGTTTACAGCTTTGTATTAGGTCATCCTTTTTATCATATAACTCCAATGCTATTCATTTTTGGTATTCTCTAAATTATCATATTCATTGTAAAAAATAGCAAACCATTTGCGAATATCGCATGGCTCTTTATAAACCTTTATCCTCTAGCTATCATTTATGCATAAAACATATATTATAGCCCTAAGGTGGAATTAGAATTAGCATTTGGTTGACTCGCTTATTTTATATTTGAATTTCTATTGTTGAGATAAACCTACAAACTGCTTTATGTTTTTTGATCCTGAATATCTTACCCTGCAGGTTTCTAAACGTTATCAAACAGTTTCTTTGCCTGTCCTTGTTGAAGAACAGTGCATTGTCAGTCATGTCAATATTTCAGCTTCTGTGTTCGATTTTTCAGAGCTTGTTAATAAAATACAGATCTGTATTGAAATCAGAAATTGGGATATTCTTTCCCATGCTCATTCTTCGTGTGCTTGAAAATGTGCTTCAGCCGAGCTTCATACAGAAGATGACAATTCTCAATTTACTCGATAAAATATCTCAGGATTCACAGATTATGATCGACATTTTTGTCAACTACGATTGTGATGTTGATTCTCCCAACATATTTGAAAGGTAATGAACCAGTTAAAGATTCATTAAGTTTCAAATGCAAGTGAAAAATGCATGTCTGTAAGCTTCCAATTGATTAAGGATGTTAATGCATATTCTAAACTGTGTTAGGAAATCTACCATGGTTCCATGGTTGTGAAAATCATGAATGATGTTGTAAATTTAAAATTTTAATATCATGAATAAGAGTAGTCATATCTTAGTTTTTTTTCACGGAGTGGTCATATCATAGTTCTGGTGTATATTCCATAAACCGATCAATATTTATATAACTAATATTAATAGAGAACTCTAAGAGGACGGCCAAATAGTAACTGATGCTTTGATTATAAATTCTTTGTGCACATCTGGTGGGGACTAGGGTTGGCCAGCACATTAGAATTTTCCTGATTTCTAAAAATAATATTAATGAGGTGAATTTGTTGAACAACTAAGCATTATAAATAGTAAGAACTTGACTCTAGTTTGGAACTAGTATGGTCATGTGATCAATGAGACTATGGTGTTGGATATCTCATAATTAACATCCCACTATGATTTTCAAGGTCAAACATCTCCTAGCAGAAGCACCATTCACTTATATACAAGCAAGTTGTCTTAGAGTTTGCACTAATGTTGTTTAGTTTTCATATCCTTCTTCCATCACGATGCTGGGATTTGGGTTTGTAATTTGTGTTTAAACCTTGTTAATTCCGTCAGACATTTGCAGGACTGTGAATGGTCTTCTGAAAACGGCTCTAGGTCCACCTCCTGGTTCCACTACCACCTTGACTCCAGTGCACGATCTAACATTCCGGTTTGAATCAGTTAAGTGCTTGGTTATAATCATCAAGTCTATGGGAGTGTGGATGGACCAACAACTTAGAATTGGTGAATTTGGTGTTTTACGCAACATATCCGATAATAATGATACCGTCCTCGAGACTACTAACACAAGTCTCGGAGGTGATGAAACAAGTCTTCCTGATTTTGAGTTGCACCAAGAATCTATTTCTGACCATTCCACTGCTACTTTAGAGCAACGTCGAGCATATAAGTTAGAACTCCAGGTAATAATAGAGTAAATGACACTTTTTGTTCTTGGGTTTTGCTAGTTGTAACTTGTAACAGATTCAGTGCAACCTATTCCATGTTTTAACATAAATCATCCCTAACCTAACTTCCATCCATGATCCAATTAGTTGAATGAGATCGATTTTAAGGTTTTTTTGTATGTACAGTTGGTGGGAACGACAAGAAAAGTTAATTATACCGCTCTTGTGTGGGGCACGTGGGGGGAAACTAACACAATCATGGACAGAAGTTAGACCAAGGACGATTTTTGTTTAACATGGAATGTTAGGGACGTAATGTGTTGAGGTTCGATTGAACCTGCTAACACTAGTAAAACCCAAGGACAAAAACTGCAATTTAATCTGTATTTTTAATTCAAGTCTATACCATTCTGTACTAAAAACTTTTCCCTTGCTATTATTGCAGAAAGGAATTTCCCTATTTAATAGAAAACCTTCAAAGGGTATTGAATTCCTAATAAGTAACAAAAAAATTGATGCAACTCCTGAAGCAGTTGCATTGTTTTTGAAGAACACTTCTGGTCTGAATGAGACTGTGATTGGTGACTATCTGGGTGAAAGGGAAGATTTCTCATTGAAGGTAATGCATGCTTATGTGGATTCCTTTAAGTTTGATGGAATGGACTTTGGTGAGGCTATTAGATTTTTTCTAAGGGGTTTCAGATTGCCCGGTGAGGCCCAGAAAATTGATCGTATCATGGAGAAATTTGCAGAGCGCTATTGTAAGTGCAACCCTAATTCATTTACTAGTGCCGATACAGCTTATGTTCTTGCCTATTCTGTGATAATGTTGAATACGGATGCCCATAACAGCATGGTGAAAGACAAGGTGAGATTCACCAACTTTGTATGCAATTTATTTTGTTCTGTTACTTGATAAATTTGTCATAGAAATGCTTAGTAAAAGTTTATATTGTTTATCTGGCTCCTAAGTCACTCAATATGGTTCAGGCAACTTCAATAGTGGCGACTTAAAAGAACACCAAATAGAAACAGTGTCATCAAAGTGATGCATTATCAGGACTGAATATATTGATTTTAATTAGAAAAGTTTTCTTTGCTTCGTGTTTCAAACATATTTTTGTGCTCCATAGAAAAATAAAGCAGATGTGACGTGCTCCAAAAATAATTTTTCTTTTGACTGAACTACACAAACTATCCCTTGATGCTTAGATCAATATGGTTAATGCCGTTCATCACTTGTCATGTTAATCCATCAGACCTTACCTAACTTTCATGCTGCTTTATATGTAAGATGAGCAAAGCTGATTTTATTCGCAACAATCGAGGGATTGATGATGGCAAGGACTTGCCAGAAGAAAATTTGGGTGCCCTTTATGATCAAATTGTGAAGAATGAAATAAAGATGAAAGCTGATACTTCAGTACCACAGAGCAAGCAGACAAACGGTGTTAATAGATTACTGGGCTTGGATGGTATACTTAATCTTGTTTGGAAGCAGACAGAGGATAAACCTTTGGGTGCGAATGGAGCCCTTATAAAGCACATCCAAGAGCAGTTCAAGGAAAAATCAGGAAAATCAGAGTAATATGCTATCCCAGTTACTATTTATGAGGCTGTAAATGCTTTCTAAATTCAGTTATAGAATCAGTCACATTATAGGTTGTAGGACAGAAAGCGTATAGGAAGGGTTTAAGTCACCCTCCAGCAGAAAAAGAAACTATTGTGGGATTTTGGCCTGCTCAGTGCCAAAATTTTATACTTGCAGTGCCACATCCTCTGCAAACTGTAAAACAATCATGAACTTGTAAAGGTCGTTTGGTACACTAGGTTGCCCTTGATTAAAGAAATAGATTATTCATTTACAACATGTTCTCCTTGGCAGGTCTACTTACTATGCTGTGGCAGATGCAGCAATATTGAGGTTTATGGTAGAAGTCTGCTGGGGTCCAATGCTTGCTGCCTTCAGTGTAACTCTAGACCAGAGTGATGATAGAGCAGCGACTAATTATTGCTTACAGGGGTTTAGGCATGCTGTGCATGTCACAGCAGTAATGGGTATGCAGACACAGAGAGATGCATTTGTCACTACTGTTGCAAAGTTTACATACCTTCATTGCGCTGCAGATATGAAGCAAAAAAATGTTGATGCTGTCAAGGTGTTTTTTCTCTTGTAGATGTTAAGTTTAAATGATTTTACCTGTGAAAGTTTTGGAAGTTAGAACTTTGCTCAGTTTTACATTTATGATGATAATTTATAGATAGACTCATCTCTGACCTAGAAGTGTTTTTTAATTGCCAGGCAATAATAGCAATCGCCATAGAAGATGGAAATTATCTTCAGGATGCGTGGGAACATATATTGACTTGTCTGTCTCGATTTGAACATTTGCAGCTATTGGGAGAGGGTGCTCCATCTGATGCATCCTTTTTAAGTGGATCAAACATTGAAACACCAGAAGACAAATCACTGAAGTCCACTTTTCCATCCTTGAAAAAGAAAGGAACCCTCCAGAATCCAGTTGTGATGGCTGTTGTCAGAGGCAGCTCATATGACAGCACTTCTCTGGGAGCTAATACATCAGGATTGGTGACCCCAGATCAAATTAACAGTTTCATTTCTAATTTGAACTTGCTTGAACAGATAGGGAATTTTGAGCTTAATCACATTTTCGCTCATAGCCAAAGGTTAGACAGCGAAGCCATAGTTGCTTTTGTGAAAGCCCTTTGCAAAGTTTCCATGTCAGAGTTACAGTCCCCGACCGATCCTCGAGTATTCAGTCTGACGAAAATAGTTGAAGTTGCGTAAGATCCTAACCTTGTATCTCCAACAAAATATGCATATACGTGTGTGTGTATTGCTGCTCAAATCCTGATCAATATCCTTCGTTTGGTTTTGTTACTTGTATGACTTGCAACATTTTTAGGTTGTCACATAGCAACCTACGTACCATAATTGATAAAAAGTATCAAGCTGTAATTCGTGAAAAAGTTAGTTGTAGTGTTTAGATAATTAGTACTTTTTAGCATGATATTTTGTGACTCTAGAATAAATGGATTGGAATTAGCTTGTTGCGTGTAGTCTTTCTTGCAATGGATATTTTAGATTAAATTTTAAGTTCAAATTTTTTCTTGTGGATATCACACCTCATCTCATTTGACTTTTCTTCAGGCACTACAACATGAACCGTATCAGATTGGTGTGGTCTCGCATTTGGAGTGTCCTTTCAGATTTTTTTGTTTCAGTTGGTTTGTCAGAAAACCTGTCAGTTGCCATCTTTGTCATGGATTCGTTGCGTCAACTGTCTATGAAATTCCTTGAGAGAGAAGAGCTGGCAAACTACAACTTCCAAAATGAGTTTTTGAGACCTTTTGTGATAGTCATGCAAAAGAGCAACTCAGTTGAAATCAGGGAATTAATAGTTCGTTGTCTCTCACAAATGATCCTTAGCCGTGTTGGTAATGTAAAGTCTGGTTGGAAAAGCGTTTTCATGGTATGTTATTTATGCTTTTCTCTGCTATTTCTAGGCTGGTTTTATTCCTCAAAACATCCTTTTATGTTAAAATCATATCCGGGGTGTAAGATATATATATATATATATATATATATATATATATATATATATATATATATATATATATATATATATATATATATATATATATATGAAGACGTGATAAATTCTGAGCTTGGCCTACTCCAAACAGTTCAGTCATTATAAACCCTTAAGTTGGAGAAACTAATGATTAGTGGGGATATGTGCAATATAATATTCAGCAGTTGTAGATTTGTAGTATGTACCAAAAGTTCCATTTTTTACGTTGTATTTTATTGACAGGCATTAACAGCTGCTGCTGCTGATGAAAGGAAGAATGTTGTATTGTTGGCATTTGAGACGATGGAGAAAATAGTACGGGAGTATTTTCCTTATATAACTGAGACAGAGACTGCGACTTTTACTGATTGTGTTAGATGTCTCATCACCTTTACCAATAGCAGATTTGACAGTGACGTAAGCCTGAACGCTATTGCGTTTCTCCGCTTCTGTGCTGTCAAGCTTGCTGAAGGAGGCCTTATTTGCAATAAAGAAACTGCTGATGATGATGATTCAAGCGTTCCAGTGGTGAAGGAAGCTGATGGAGAAACTTTAATGGATATGGATGAGAATGCCTCCTATTGGATTCCTTTGCTGAGTGGTAATTTACAAATACATCTGATAAGACCCATTTCTCTATTGCTTTACTTTGATCTAGAGGTGGAAATATCCAGCCATTTCAATATGAATGGTTGATTCGGATTGTTATATATCTGAATACGTGTAAAATGGTTCTAGCTGAAAGGGGAATGGATTGTTATTGAAGTGGTTCGATGCATACAACCTCTTTAATATTTACTTAAAGATTTAGATTGTTATTGTAACAATATTGTTTCTGTGATCACCATTAACACATCAATTATTTATTAAAACATAAAAAATATGGACAAAAAAGTGTTTCTAGGGGTCAACTAAGGCTGATCCATACCAAAAGTCAGTTGTTTTTTGATCGTTTTGACCCCTTAGCCAATAAGGTTGCTGTAGTTACCTGGTCAACTCTAATAGAAACCTCTTATGCTATGCCGAATGTCTTAAACGAAATTCGTCTTTGAAGAAATGCTTACTTATTATTTACCTGAATTATGTTTCAGGTCTATCTTTGTTAACATCTGATCCTAGATTAGCCATCAGAAAGAGTTCTTTGGAAGTGCTTTTCAACATTTTGAAGGACCATGGTCATGTGTTTTCCCGCTCATTTTGGATTATTGTTATCAACACGGTAATCTTTCCGGTTTTTAAAAATGTGAGTGGTGACACGGAAGATAAAGGGCAGTCTTCACCAAAAAGTAGCGGTTGGGATTCTGAAACTTGTTCCGTTGCTACTCGGTGTTTAGTAGATCTATTTGTCAACTTTTTTGGTGTGATGAGGGCTCATTTAGGTGCAGTAGTATCAGTAGTAGCTGGATTGTTGAAAAACACAGGTCAAGGTTTTGCTAGAAGTGGAGTATCTGGATTGATGCGTTTGGTGGGTGACTTGGGGCTCATGCTCACCGAAGAAGAGTGGTCATGCATTTTTATTTCTTTGAAAGAAACAGCAGCTTCATTGTTGCCTGATTTCCTTAAAATTTTAAGAATTATGGATAGAATTGAAATTGGCATGCCTAATGTTGCTCAATCCTCCCTTTATGATGAAGATGATGGAGGAGAGACAATATTGACCGATAATGCTGCAATTGAAGATTACGGTGATGACAACTTGCAAACTGCAGGATACATTGTTTCCAGAATGAAAACGCATATATCAACACAACTACTTATCATGCAGGTTATTTCCTCTCCCTCTCTCTCTAGTCTATATTGTTACTGGTCGTCATCCACTTGAAAGTTGCAGTGTTTTATCAATGCTTTTTTTCTCTGATAAACTATGGATGTAAAACGGGTCAAATTAATGTGTAACATTTTTGTCCAAAGATTTTATCCCTTAAATCATGTAATCAAAGACAAGATGAAACTATGTATTTAATCATCTTTTATACTTTTATGCATGAAATATATTAATCTGAAAGAGTAAAAGTGAGATCACGATTCAGGAAGCTATCATAGTCATACGAAATACTCCGTAAAAAACCTGCAGCATTGTTACCAAAATAAGAAAACAAACCGCAGTTTGTGGATGCTACTTGTTTGGGTACATCTCTCACTCAAACACTTAAACTCTCAAACAAATTATGATTTGTTGCTATACATCTATATATGTAGAAGTGTGAGTCACTTATGAACTAAACAATAAGGCGCATTGGCTAATATATATACTTAATATCATAATCTAACAAGCAATTAGTGTGCCAATATGTTTAAAAAGTTATGCTTTAAAAAGTCATTTTTGGCAACATTTGACTAGTTTCTTTTAAGCTATCCTTTTGAACTTTTACATGTTATAAGATAACAACACAACCCTTGCTTGAAGTTGGCATCTGTAGCAAAAGTACGGATTTATATTGCTTCTTACTTTTGTTTGCAGGTGACATCTGATCTGTACAATATGCAGCAGCACTTGCTTAAGGCCTCAAGTGTGAAAATTGTGCTTGATATATACTCACAGACGGTGTGTCATGCTCATACTTTGAGCTCAGAAACAGGCCTACATCTAAAGCTGCAGAGAGCATGCTCCATCCTTGAGATTTCAGACCCGCCTGTAGTACACTTTGAGAACGAATCTTATCAAAACATACTCACCTTATTACACCACTTACTGACTAGCGACCCATCTTTGTCAGAGGAGATGGGTATAGAAGGGCGCCTGTTTTCAGTATGCCAAGAAATTGTGCAAATGTACCTATCCTGTTGTAGATTGGAACAACAGCAGCAGCAGCAGCAGAAGAAACCAGCTCACTGGATCCTTCCACTGAATTCAGCAGTGAAGGACGAGTTAGGGGCGAGAACATCATTGCTTGTTTCAGCATTGCGGGTTCTAAGTGAAGTAGACAAGGAACGGTTTAGGAGCCATGCTTGCACACTGTTCCCGCTGCTTGTAGATTTGGTGCGCTGTGAGCACACTTCTCGTGAAGTCCAGGCTGTTCTAAGCAACTTATTTGAGACATGTATAGGCCCAATAATTATGAATGTGTGACAGATTAGACACATATACATACATACATACATACGTATATTTATGTATGTATGCATATATGCAGTGTAGTATGGTAGCATCTGGCATGATATGTCTTGTGCTGCGTTTTTGGTACCATGGTGTAAGGAGAGAAGAGGGTTCTGATGTGTTGTAGTATGTACTGTATGATGATTATTTTTATTGATTAATACAAACATTTATTGGCTGTTTTATAACTAGGTCTTAATTTATGCTGTTTGTTTAAGCGTCAGCAAGTATAAAATCAAGCCTATAAATGCCTACCACCCTTGCAATGGCCTATGGATAATCGGAACTGTTTCATGTTACTCCAATTCCCATCATCAGTTCACATGATCACTTCAATCGTTTGCTTCCCATAAGAGGAATGTCGTTTGAGATCATCATTCGTTTTCTTCAACTCGCAAAGTTGGCTCCTCGATCTTCAACAATCGTCTTCAAATCAATTGTAAATGGTGGATACCAGCGATTCAGGTATGTTGGGCTAGGTTTCTTATATAGAAATCTTCCAATTTTTTAAAAAATTTCATTTCATCTAATTTTTACATGTTTGGTGGTGCAAACATGAACGATCCGCATACACAAAGTTATACACCATCGCCATCTTCAACCGGTTGCACAATCGAGTTACGTAATGGACTTCATACGGTGACCAAATGGGACTCGAAGTTGAGTCCATAAATTGTTTAGTAGGGTATTGTCAGTTTGTTGTACCTTGTAAATAGGTAACTTTGCTATGACTATTAAAATGCAGGTTTCAGATGGGGACCTGTTGATAGATTAATTTCATGCCTATATATGGCTCTTTTATTCGTTATAGTATGCCTCTTTAACTCTTAATATTTGTATGTTGTTTCTTTTTGGTGGTTATAGCAGATGACCTATTTTAAAAAACCTGAATTCATGATGTTGATAGTATGCCTCTTTAACTCTATAGTATGCCTCTTTAACTCTATGTATTTGTATGATTGTTTTTGAGAGTCCTAGTAGAGTAGTAGATGACCTATTTATAAAAAAACAAGTTCATATATTATATGCAGATGGGTGCTTCAAGTAGCAAGTTCTTCAATTATTTCATTCTCCTAGCTTGCTTTCATAAGGCATTAATCTTTTCTACTATTGTCACACCCCGACTGATGAGGGAAAACTCGAAACGGAGGAAAGTGAATGAGTGTTCAATAGCACATGAAAGGAGACAAATTGCTTGAAGAGTTGTTATTAGCATGGGGGGCTTAGAGGGTATACGGCCTAGTCGACCGCATATGGCACTCGCTTGACGGGGCACCAAATTTACAAAAAAAAAAATTTATATATAATTTTTTTAATAAAACATGAATGTAGTAGCAGTAGGCCCATAAATATATGATCTTGAATTAATTGAAATGACTCATTTGTGAAGGCACATACTAATATAAGTGAAGATGTGATAAACCAATTTGCTATGAAGAATGCTCAGAGGGCTTCACGAGTTATTGGTTAGGTAATTCACTAATTCGAATACTTTGATTTTCTTATGTGTATTTATCAAACGTTTGTTTTTTGGTTAAAAATTTAGTTTATATAATTTAGTGCGTTGGTGCTTCGGGTTGGGGGCGGGGGCCTTTTTTTCTCGTCTCGCACAGGGCACCTAAATCCTCAGGACCGGCCCTGGTTGTTAGGAATGGAGAAACGGTTAGAGGAAGATTGCGATGGGGTGCTACGGTGTGAGGGTAGAACTTGGATACCTAAGTTTGGTGGACTTAGTTATGGACGAAGCTTACAAATCTAGTTATTCTATTCACCCGGGGAGTCATACGATGTACCAAGATTTAAAAGCCCTCATTTGGTGGCCGGGATTGAAACAATCAATTGCCACTTACGTTGGGAAGTGTTTGACTTGTTTCAAGGTGAAAGTCGAATACCAAAAGCCATCGGGAAGTTTTCAACAACACGAGATGACAGAGTGGAAGTGGGATAATATCACCATGGGCTTTGTAACGAAGTTGCCAAGAACTTCAAGTGGTCACGACGTGATATGGCTCGTAGTGGATAGACTAACCAGATTCGCTCACTTCCTTCCCATTAGAGAAGATTATAAGATGATTAAGTTGGTTCAGATCTACATCAACGATATTATGTCAAAGACATGGGGTGCCTTTGTCGATCATCTTGGATCGTGATAGTAGGTAATTTACCTCTTGGTTTTGGCGTGCCATATTGCCATTCAACGAGCGCTAAGAACCCATTTAGACTTAGGTACTGCTTACCATCCTCAGACCCAATGGTCAGAGTGAGCGACCAGTTCAAACTATGGAACACATGTTAAGAGCATGTGTGGTGGAAGCTGGGATACCTACCTTCCTTTGATAGAAGTTTCTTATAATAATAGTTATTATCCAAGCATCAAAGTCGCTCTATACAAAGCACTATATGGAAAAAAAATGTTGTTCTCCTTTTTGTTGAAATGAGATTGGTGAAAGCCAACTACTCGGACCCGACATTATGCTAGAAGCCACAGATAAAATCTTCAAGATCAAGGAATTACTGAAAACGGATAGAGATCTCCAAAAGAAGTATGTGGATAGAAGGCGAAAGCCTTTAGAATTTAAAGTGGCGATAGGGTGATGCTAAAAGTAGCACCATGCAAAGGTGCAATCCATTTTGGTAAAAAGGGTAAAGTGAACTCAAGATACATTAAACCATTTGAATTCTTAGCAAGAGTTGGTCAGGTAGCATATCAACTTGACTTACCTCAAGAGTTGAGTTACATTCACGATACATGAAATGTCTAACTTGAAAAAGTGTTTATCCGATGAGGCATGATGTTGCCTCTAAAGGAGGCTCAAATCAACAATAAGTTAAACTTTGTTAAGGAGCCGATTGAAATCACTGACCGGTTAGTTAATAAAATGAGGTGTAGTTGTATACCAAAGGTGAAAGTTAGATGGAACTTCAAGCATGGACTAGAGTTTACATATGAATGAGAAGATGGAACTGCAAACGTGGACCGGAGCTTACATTAGACATATCTACTGAGTTTATAAGTTTCCCTAATTTTAGGCTTTAAAGTTATTTATTAGAAATTATTCAATTTAAAAGTCCATTTTAGGACTAGTTTCATTAAAAAGTCCATATGTAAGTGAAAACTAGTCCTAAAATAGACTTTTAAAATGAATAGTTTCTAATAAATAACTTTAAAGCCTAAAAACTAGGGAAACTTATAAACTCAATTGATGTGTCTAATGTAAGCGAAATTTAGTATGAAAGTTGGATTATAATGTGTTTTGCTTGACGATTCCAATTAAAACGGGGTTTTTAACAATTTTGTGTAAAAATAATGATTTTTGGACAAATAACTTATGAATGAATTCCTACCTACTTTTAACGTATATTATGGTATATGAGAACAAATTTGGAGTCTTGGTGGTTAATATGGAAGATTGTGGTAAAAAAAAGCTTAAAATTGACGGTTTTATCGTAACCGATAACCCTAAAATCATGTTTTTGTAAATTGTAACAAAAAATATATTTACCGAGTTTTTGGTTTTTAATAGGTCCTAATGGACTATAAAAATGTTTGTTAAAGATAACAGATCAATTCGGGTCAAAGATTGATGAAATAGGAAACTTTAGTGCTAAAATTGTCAAATATGAAACTTGAGGGACTAAAACTAACAAATCCAAAAATACTAATGTTATTAATTGAAAATCAGTCCCAAATAGGTAAGTGTACAAGTAAAAATGGAAATCCTTAAGAAACTTTGATTAAAAGTATAATAACTTGCTAAAAAGATTTACACATTTGTAACATAATGGTAGAATTATATTTAGAATTATCTTAGTTAAAAAGACACCATGATATTAGAACCTGTAAGGACCATATATCATCTATTTGAAACAGTAGGTCTATAAGTGCAAAACTAGGAAACTATATAAATTACACTAAAATGCACAACTTTCTATATAAGGAAACGTTTTGGGATCAAGATGTTGGAAACGAACCCGGTTGTATTTTCAACCATGAAACTTGCTTAGATATGTACTGAATAGCATGAATATGTAGAAGAATATTTAATTTATCGTAAGTATGTATATTAAATAGGATTATAAGCTTTGAACTTTTCTTGGTTGTTACACACTTTTGCTTGGAGTTAAGGTTAATCCCCTTTTTTACTATGTTTTTGGGGTCTAACATGCTCTTTAAACTCTTTTTAGATACATGGATACATGTTGGGATGTTTATGTGTTAATATCTGCTATTATATATTTTCTCACAATCATTAACTCTCGGTGAACCGCTTGTTTAATGAATAGTACTACTTGGGAATCCCCAGTGCACAGTGCTTCCTGCCACACCCACTAGCATAATAGGAACGATACCACACTAAGACCCTTAGGGATCGTTTGTGGTATGTAACAAGTTTTTGTTTGATGCTATGTACTTATGGGCAGATTAAGTACGTTGTTCTAATGCTTGGTTTCGGCTACCATAAGTTTAGAAGAGGCTCAAGTCGGGACAAGTGCAAGGTTTATTGTGAGCCACACTATGATGTTATGTTGAAACTAATTGGCTTAAAAGGTTTTCTTTTAAGGTGCTTTTATCTTTAACCTAGTACGAACTCAACAACTTTACAGTTGACCCAAAACTCTTGTAGGGCTCTTGAGTACAAGATATATTAATAGACAATGTTGTTGTATGGGTTTAAACAATGTATTTAGGGGTGTTAACCTTATCCACCCAAGATATTTAATTTTGATGTAATGCCATGTGATTTCCTTTACTTTGTTTGCTCTTATGTTGGCCAAATTCCGCTATCATTGTTGTTTACCGGTTTGCACGCCCAATCTCCATGAGCCAGGGTGTGACATATAGGTATCAGAGCCAAAGGTTACAGGGAATTAAAAATCCCTTAGTGGACTATAGGCTACAATCCTGACACCTTAGGACTATCCATTTATGATAATGAACTATTAGTGTTAATATGTTAAGTAAATTGACGATTGCACTTGATCAACGTAATCATGAACTTACTAGACGTGTCCATCTTAATAGATACTTATTATAAATAAAACTAGGAGAAAAATAAATACATATGACCAATAGGCGGTAAACTAATTGAGTAATACTGTTCGTTTATTATTACTAATATTTTCTCAGGATGCTATTTACTTAGACTTCAATTATAAGATTTGCAAGTATGACCAATAAGGGAAAGACACCACTTATTCCGGTTGATAAGGCTGTTGTTGGATCTTCAATTTGGAAAAGAGGAGGTGTATAAAAATAAAATTTAGGGGCAAAGTAGTATAAGAAAATAACAAAAAGAATTTAATTTTTGTACTTTGGGTGAAGTTTTTCTAATTAGTTTTCTTAGATTATAAAATAAACAAAAGACTGAGAACTCGATTTAAGATAACTGAGAAATGATAGTATATTTTCTTGATATGCTTATGTGAAATGCATGACTTGCTCTCTGTGAGAAATGATAGTATCTGATTAGATGTCTGTATCACATAGGATTTTATGCTCATCAAATCTAAAAAAGGCGGTCTCATTATATGATATGCATGACTGATATAGTGTAAACTATAAATATTTCCTGTGTAGAGTTTGTATTCGTTTTCGAGTCTTTTTATATAGTTTTCTTTAAGTTTTTTTTACTAATGAATATATGATGTTTCGTAGGTCCCGAGCTGATAAAACGATGAAAGATCATGTTAAAAGAAGATCATAGGAGAAAATGGGACGCAGAACGGAGTTACGAACGAACCGAAAGCGAACCTGAAGAATGTCGCGCAGCCATAGGTGATTTTAACATAAAGTTTTGACATGTTTTGACCTATTTTACTATATAAACAACTTGTAATCAAAACCCTACGTGTAGGAGACGACCAAGGGACGAATTTGAGGCCAAACGAAGTGTTTTGGAAGCTAAAGTGAAGCTACGAAAGCAAGAGGAAAACACAGGATCAAGGATCTTTGATTTGCGTCGTCGGGTTCTTCAAATCTTTGTTTCTTTCTTCCTTTATCATGTTTAGTGATTTTGAACTATTGTTTATTGTCATTACTACTATGCTAGGCTAAACTTTGTAAAATGCGTAGGCATTATGATGAACCGTTGATTCTTGTTTATCGAGTCAAATGAATGTTTTGAGTTGTCTTTGATTTTCTTTGCTGTGAGGTAAGAATTCATTTAAATATACTTGGTCATAATCAGGTTAGACAACTGTGAGGAAGTCTAATCATTAAAACAAGTTTTTATATTAACTTATTAGCAACTCGTAGGGGTCTTCTCGAAAAGGATCGAGAGGGTCCTATTTTGTGGTTCTTTTAGGTGAACAAACTAATATCTCTATTCCATCCCATTTCCATAACTAGTATTATCATTCGAGTAATAAGTTAGTCAGCGAGGATTCTAGCCTAGGTAATTTACATTTCGTCACTTGATTTCCTAAACCATCTCTTGCTTAATTAACTTTATTTTCTTTACTTGTTTAATTTAGTTTTCAGCAACCCTCCCCCCTTAACATAATTATATTTTAAATAGTCGTGCGAGTAGTCGAGTCTTAAATTAGTTAGTTAACGTAATACATAGAGTCTGTGGGTTCGATACTCGGACTTACTTAAACTATATTGCACTCGATCGGTTCACTACCGGTTGTGTGTTTAGGTTAGTTTTAGGAGTCTAAGTTTATAAAGTTAAAGCTTAGGTGTTTATTATCTTTATATATATTAGCACGCATCAAGTTTTTGGCGCCGTTGCCGAGGATTCTTGATAATTGCGTTAATTTAACGTTTTGAGATCTTATCTGCTATACACGTGCTATTTCTTGTTAGTTTGTTTGAGTCATAGGAGTCTAGTTAGTTTTTGAGTCATCTTATTTTGCTTTATTTTCTGTTTGAGTCTTAGGATTAGTATTTGTTCTCTGTTTTTCTCCCCATCAAGTCTTTCTTGGTATTAAATATGTGTGAAATTTTTGAAGGACCTCATTTTACTATTTTATGTCCACAATACATGAGGTCCTTTGCATCACCTTGTTTTGCTAACTCTTTTGTGCATGCGTGCAGTCATATTATTCACATAAGTATCCAATTGACCCGTATTATCCCCAATCACATCACTATGGTCAATTTCTAATAGTAACTCTGTTCGGGGTAGTGATGTTTATTAGAGTAAGATAGAGGAGTTGTTGACCAAATTAGTGGCTAAGGATGCTACCACGCTGAGGACGTTATCAGAGCATGATATCCTCTTGCAGAGAAACACATTGATGCTGGATGATAATAATAGGGCTCTAAGGGATATCATGAGGAAGGTGGATGAAGAAGATGGGTTTCAGCATGAGCATCTACAACTTGAATCAGGTAATGACCCACTCCCTCATCCTAAATTTACTATTTTCTATGATGATGCAGAGGAAATTATGCACCTCCAGCCCACTCCTTGGTTGTCAGGTAACGTCAACTTAATTTCTACTTTTTCTTCTGATTCCTCGAGCATTTTAAATAAGCCACAAGAGATTGCACACTTGTCTTGTGAGGATGATGTTTTGTAGGAATCACATGTAGAGCCAGAGACTAAAATGGACATTCTAGTCCCACCTCCGGTTCAGCAAGAAGAACTAGTAGAAAGAAAAGGTTATTCGGTTATTGACTATTCATTAAGTAAGGAGGAAATATATGCTCAGTTAAAAGAATATATGAGAGTTAAGTTAGAGGAGTACAACCAAATGATTCAGGCAGAGGATGATGATTAGCCTAGAACTGGAGACAAAATGGATAATGAAGTCCCACCTCCAGTTAACACGAACCACATCTACGATTTTGGGAGTGATTCTGATGACGAGATAGATGAGGAACAATGGACTAGATATAGGGAATCATTGGTTTAGGAAGTAGTGCATGAGGAAGAAGTAGAACTAGGAGACTCCTTAGGATGGATGTTTTGTGTAGATGAGGAGTTAGAGGTTAGGTTGTCTGAGGAGGATGATTTTTTAAGTTTAAAGTTGGAAAGTTTACCCGAGTATAGTGAATTAGGTATTTTTGATGCCAAGGGTGACTTAGCTTACTTAGATAGCCTCCTAGAAGATGAACCGGTGGAGATGATCACTCCTATATCCTATGAAAACATTAAGTGTGGGGATCATCAAGTAGGTGTGGTGGAAGAGGAAGGACACCACTGCTGGCCCTTGGTAAAATTAGAGGATGGATATGTTCCTAGTTCACAAAAATCACGGGAGAAGGCAAGAAAGAGAAAGAAGAAGAATCAGGAACGGACGAGGATAAAAAGTTCTTACAAGTGGGAAAAGAGGGATTCGCTAGAATCCAAACATGATCGGTCGCCCAGTTACATGCCATGCATCCGATTCTTTCCAGGTAAGTACAAATGGTGGTGGTCTGACCCGTTTCGAGTCATTACACTGATTTTCAGTTTCACTTTTAACTTTTTTAATTATTTACGCGGACCAGGTGGAATTAAACGGGTTGGACATGGTCCAAATTAAAGAGAAACCTCCTGTTTAATGCTATTTGTGGGTAGGTTTCATATTAATTTGTACAGTTTATATATTGAGTCGATAGTTTTATTTTTATTTTAGTCAAGTCAGTTTTACGCTCGGGTATGTTGTTTTTGTGTTTGCAGGTTTGAACGATCACACCCGTACTCAATCTCCATTCGGGTGAGTTCGATTTTTTGAAGATGGAAATGAATCTCGAGAGTGTCAGTGTAAAGCTTGATGCGACCGAAATGCTATACGATCGGAGCTATGGATTGGACTGAATACTTATGGAGTTTATACGTTTCACAATACCAACTAAGTCCTTTCCAATTTACCCTTCTATCTTTTTATTTTTGGTTTTACTTTTAAATTTTTAGTGTTTTCCATTTCTACATTGAGGGAAATGTAGAACTTAAGTGTGAGGATGTGAAATAGTCATTTGAATCAAATAGTGTCTTAAAAAATCCTAATGGGTTCGAACGAACCGAGCTTGGATCTAGATATGAGATTGTTTGGGGATGTTGTTTGTGATCAGTGATGCAGAATCTCACTAATCACGTATTGATGCTTGAATGCTCATGAAGATCAATGCAAGGTATGATGAAGATGATGATAATATGAATAAGTGCTTGTATTAGATCAATGGAGAGGTTACAAGGAATATGAATAACAAAGGATAGGCAAATCTTTTTAACAAATAACCTAGGTGATGGTATTTATAGTCCATACCATTCACCTTACATTTAACCTAAACGTGCATAGTTAAGCACACAAGCGCATTTAAGCACGACACGATTACACGAATATTCTAACGTCAAATACAATTAACGAACGTCTTCACCCGTGCTTGCTCGTGACGATCGTGACGATGCTCGATATCTTCACTCGCTTATATTTGTAAAGTGTCATCTTCAATTAGACCCAACAATACCCCCCTAAGATGATACTTTACAAATCTGACTATGCTCGTCAAAACATTAGGTTTCTCTCTATGCTCGTCACATGAAGATTTAAGCTTATTGAAGATGGGTCTATTTGAAGATGTCACTTTCCAAATATAAGTGAGTGAAGATATCGAGCATCATCACGAGCAAGCACGGGTGAAGACGTTCATTAATTGTATTTTTCTTAGAATATTTGTGTAATCGTTTCGTGCTTAAATGCGCGTTTGTGCTTAAATGCACGTGTTTAGGTTGAAATGTAAGGTGAATGGTATAGACTATAAATACCATCACCTAGGTCATTTGTGAAAAAGAGTTATCTGCATTTCATTCCATATCCTTTGTAACCTTCCATTGATCTAATACAATTCACCTATTCATATTATCATCATCTTCATCATACCTTGCATTGACCTTCATGAACATTCAAGCATCAATTCATGATTAGTGAGTTTCCGCATCACTGATCGCAAACAACATCCCCAAACAATCTCAGATCTAGATCCAAGCTCGGTTCATCTCGAACTATCAAATTGTTGCGTGGATCTTCTATACAATGTCATGAGATGATGCGTCTTTCACGTGATGCATATGTACTATTATGCAATCATTTTAAACAGAGAAATTGGTTGCAAAGTAGTAGGTCAATAACCTTTGAAGAAAAGTTGGCTATGTTTTTAATTGTCATAGGACATAATGAACGTTTTCGGATGGTTAAACGAAGGTTTCAACACTCAACAGAAACGATTCATAGATGTTTTCATGAGGTCCTAAATGCCATGATGAATTTCACAAGAGAAGTTATAGTTCCTACATCTTCTAATGCAATCACAAATATATTATAACGACATAGAAAGCTAAAACAAATATTTCCTGGAGCAATAGGTGCGCTAGATGGAACTCTTGTACATGTAGTCGTACCTTTTGATCAACAAACTTGCTATAGGGGAAGAGGAAAAGGTGAATGCTTTCAAAATGTCTTAGGAATTTGTGATTTTGATATGATATTCACTTTCGTATGGGCCGGATGGGAGGACACTGCACATAATTCACGCGTTTTAAAAGAAGTTGCATTTAACCAACTTCCGGATTTCCTTTTCCCCAACAAGGTATTTAATACTCCTTTAACCTTTATTAATATATACACTACTTGATTTTTTATGTAATATTTTTATACTAACGTTTATAGACAAATATTACCTTTGTGACGCTGCCTACACCAACACTCGTGGATTTATGGCTCCCTATCGTAATACGAGGTATTGGTTAGCTGATTTACGACGACGGCGTGCATTAACTCAGGAAGAAAGATTCAATCATGTTATTGAACGTGCATATGGTGTTTTGAAGGCGAGATTTCCAATCTTAAAGAAAATGGCTCCATTTTCTTTTCCAATACAAAGAGACATAGTGATTGCATGTTTTATCGAGCCTAATTTTATAAGAAAATGCAATATTCATGATCAGTTATTTATGGCTTTTGACAAAGACACTATGTTTTCTAAAATACACGAGGGAGAAAGTGAAGACCAGTTCGTTCGGGATATAGGATGGGGTTTACAAGACATTCAATATATGGGTAGTTTCTGTGATGAGATAGCTACTCAACTAATTCCAAATAATCAAAATTAAATTTGTACGCTGTGTATTATTTTCTTTATGGATTTTAGTATGTTTTCATGTATTTTTAAGGATTTGTGTGTAATTTGGAATTGTGTATGATGGTTTGTGATTTCATTTAATAATTATTTATTATTCAGTACCGCTATTCTAAATTCTGACCAAACAGATACATTTCAGTCAGCTCTTAATAATTCAGAGGGGTAAAATAGTCATTGTACATACTTGTTCAGAGGTCCAACCAAACAGCACTTTATTAGTTCAACACTTACTTGTTTAGAGCCTCTTAACCATTCAGACATCTTAACCATTCAGCACTTAACCATTCAGAAATTGCCAAACAGCCCCTTAGTCTTATGTTGTTCCTTTTGTTGATCTAACTTGAGTTTTTTTTCATGACTTTAACTTCTTTGTCTCGAGTAAGCCTCATTTCTCGAAGCTCTTCGACAATTTCATTAGAAACATTACGTGTCCTATTTTTTATCCACATCTCTACCCAATGGAAGTTGAGATGTTGAACCATCACTGTTTGGTGTTTCTGGGTTGGAATCGTCCCCCTCTTCGGTAGTCTTTGATCTTTTTGCACTACAACCGCTTTTTCATTTTCCACGTCACAAATAGGATGAGAACATGTCGTGTCTTGTTGCAGTTCCCACTTTGGGTGCTTAGACATAACTTCGTTAAAAAAAACCAGGTTACCAAACTTGACTCTATTTTCTTGCTCATAAATTTTATAAGCTTCACTGTCTATATCTTTATCGTTCATTCCACTTCTTTCACGACGATATGCTTCCCCCAAAGCAGAAACCCACTTTTGGACAGTTTGTTAAGTCGATTAAAACGACCTTTCATTGGATAAATGTTCCTTTGGTTAAGCTTTTTTGGATTTCCCACTTGGGTAACATCGTAAAACTCCTTCATTCGTGACCACATTGCTGGTTTTTATTGATTTTGCCAACAATGCTATCTTCAATAACCATACACCAAGTCGACATTAAAGTGACATCTTCAGTAGCGTCCCACTTAATGGTTCTTGATTGTTTTTTAGTGTTTTGTGAGGTTTGAGGACTTTGAATAACATGAACATGACTTGAATTTGGAAAAAAAAACTCGGAGTTTTTATATTGGTAGGTGTTGGAGTTGAAATTAAGACTGATGCTTACCAAATTAAAGATTCAACAGTGTCGACTTATCGATGCTGAACACGATGCAAGACGTTGATAATAATAGACTATGGGGGAGTATTGGTGGACCTGAAGTTTAGTCTAATATTATCAACAAAGTCAGAGTCAACAAAAGTCAACATCAGCGGTCAAATGCAAAGCAAAAGTCAACACAAAGTGTTCGGGACGAAGATTAGAGACAAGACGTTGAAGACGTAAAAGATTACGGGTTTAATAGTTAATAAATATATATTGTGTCAACAAAATATATTTAATTAATTTTAGTCTTTTATGAGTTTTAATTGTATTTTCCTAATTGTCATGTTTTATTATAAGTCTAGGGTCCTAATTGTCATTAGTCCAAAGTGTCATTAGGCTATAAATAGTAAATGGTAATTAGGTTTAGGTGAGCTTGAATGAGCTAGATTTGAGGGTTTCCATGTAAACAACATCTGATGCAAATCAATATAGATCAAATTGTAGGTTTTTCATTGTGTTTTTTAGTGTTCATCTTATATTCATCCATTTTCTGTCATTTTGATCCAAATCTTCACCAAACACAAGATTTAAATTTGATTGGGACCAACAGTGGGTATTAGGATAATCTACAGTATCTTCATAATTCAAATAAAAATTTGAATACTGAAGATCCATGGTAGAAAATATGAAATTAGAAGAAAGTAAGTGGGATGATAAGAAGTGGATATGAAAGTGTAACATTATACTCCCTTTATAGAGAGAAAACAAATCATGAATTTATTCATTTATATTTTTAAGAAGATAATATTAGATTTTTAGATGATAAGTTTCATCCAAAAAATCTGAAGAACCCATACTATAATGACACATAGATAATAATATAAATATATATATATATATTATTTTAAAATAAGCTTTTTCGAAAAAAAAATCCGTTTTTAGTAAAATTTATGCCGGAATGTTCGCAATGAAAAACTAAACAAGACTGTGTTTAGATTTATAAAAAGTTTTTAAAGAAAAATAAAACTAATGGTGTAAGTAATTGTTAGAAAAGGAAAAGAAAAAAAATAAAATTATGTAGGGACCATTAATATTTGAACAAGTGGCAAGCAACTTACGTTGTGAACTAGTGTTGTAATCCAACCCTGGTCTATAGAATTTGCCATTTTTCCTTTTCTTTTAATTAATTATGACAGCCTAACTCTTTCAAAAGTCACCATAGTGACTAGTCTAAGTAACTCCATAAGCGGTCTCTCATAAAAGCGAAAACTTCACAAATGCTCTAAAATGTAACATAACACAACAAGCATATAAGTATCTTAGTGTACTACCATATGTAAAATATAAAGACATAGTGTAACATCGTTTCTTACTGTAATGACACGTTCATTTGTTTACACAAAAACAGAATATTTTTATGATTATTTGAATGTTTTTGAATTTTATGTATTTATTTATTGTGTGAATCTTTTAACGCTTATAACTAATTATATCAATGGTTTGAACCAAATATTCAAATCTTGATGGTTTAAAATCTTTTGTAAATAAATCAACCAATTGGTTTTCAGTGCAAACTTAAACTAACATAATTAAACCTTTTTTCAAACATGGGTAACTTTTCCCGGTCTTTACGTGAAAATCTATTTCAATTTCAAATTAAATTGAAATTCTTATCTTCTTCAATGAATTTCAAAAAACATATACGGTTTCGTGATGCAAACCCAATTTCAGCCTAAATTAATTATATCTTAGTCAATGGTTTGAAAATCGGATCGGACACCGAACCTTTATTTTAATTTTATTGGTCGGAACGGTCGGACCGTTGTTGGACCGGGGTTTGACGAAATATACATTTATTAAAATAATACCATAAGAATTCTAATTTAAACATAATTTAAGTTCAATAATCTTAAGTTATAATACAAAAGTCATAATTCAAACATATTTTAACACCAAGAATCACGAAAAAGTTATAATTTAAACAAATTTTAACACCAAAATAAAACCAAATCATCATCATCATAAGTTCTAAGTTCAAATGTCACGTCACGTATCCAATTCTTCATCATTAAGTAAAACTAGTTCATCATCTTCATCACTCAGAACATTAACATATTGAGTTTCATCACCTAAAATAAAAAAAATTATAGATATAAACATAAAATCCAAGAAAAAACGGTTCGATAGCGGTTCAAAACGGTTCGGTTGGAGCGGTTCAATAACGGTTTGAGCGGTTCGCAGCGGTTCACAAACACCTATCAGACCGTGACCTATCGAACCGTGATTCTCAAAAAGCACGGTCCGACCGGTCGGACCGGACAGTTTAAAAACACTGATCTTAGTGGCTAATTTTTTTATTATGGATCATCATCCCACATCGAGCATAATACTAAGGTCAAGTTTACAGAGCATAGAGACCATATGAAAGATAAATTAACAAGTTAATGATTTGGCATCCTTTGCAGATGAAGACGATGAATACAACACATAGCCGGTTTATTGATGGCGGAATCTCGGAATTATGTTGATAAAGGCAAAGCTCCAATGGATATTAATGAGTGTGGTAAAGAACGAAGCATGAAGGTTGAAAATTATGAAGGTTCATCTGGCGGATGATTTAACGATGATGATACAGGTTTATATATGTGTTTTCGTATAATACTTAATAAGTAATCATTTACGAATTCTATGAAAAACTGGTTTGTCTTGTATGTTTGTATGATTATAAGGATGCATCAATGGACATAATTATTTAATTAGTATACGTTTTGCTAAATTACAATTTGCTAAATGTTTAAAGCAACATTCTTAAGTTGAATAATTATTTAATCAGCATATGTTTTTCTAGAGGTATCTAATGTGCCTGCTGAAAATAGTAATGGAGAAGTGTTCGAAGAGTTCTGTGACGTTTCTTCTCCATAAGATGTGTCTCTAATTCCTCTGCAAGGTACACGTAATAAAGGTTGGGGATCAAAGAAATGAATGACTGGAGATGCAGAAAAAGTTGTTGAGAAAAGTAAAAAGAATATGAGAAATTGCAACATGTGTGGTGAATATGCACCTCATGATCCTAGGACATGTCCTTTAAACCCGGAAAACATCATAAAGAAATGGGAAGCAAAGGCAACAAGTATGTTCATCATCAAATAAGCTTCAAAATAGTTGATTATAGTCTCAGGTTTTTATATCTAGGAAATTTTAGGTATGTATAAATGTACACTGAATGTTGATTATGCTTTAATTTAATTTTGAATTGTGTTAAAAAAAAAAGTGTTGGAAAAATGCATATATGCACCTTAGGTGGTACACATAAATTTAACAGATGCATTTAATCTGTTAATAACTTATAAATAATTGAACTATGTTTAGTTTTTAGTCGTCCTTTGTTTTATGCAAATCAAGAAAGAACCTGACACACAAATACACCAAGGATGTATTATATATAAAATATATATAAGAACGGTGTGCATTAATGCACACGGACAATATATGCATTAATGCACATAAGTTATACATTCATTTGTTCCATAATCAGTATGCTCAGAAACAATCTAGCCATAACTACTATTCTACTAATGACACTAAAAGAGACTTAGAACAATGAATATGAGCTTTGGAGTTGTAAATGAAATGGGTTGCATTTATGCACTAAAACATTTATTCCATGTCCGTATGACTATAACTTTGTAATGTAAACACAAAGATGTTTTGACATTTATACCCTTATATGCTTTAATTCTTAAAAAGTAAACTTCCTAAGGTTTGTCTAAAATAACCATTTGCATACAATAGTTGTTCAAAATTGCATTTTGCCTCCCTAAAGTTACCAATTTGTCACCATTTGCTACATCTGAATTAATTCCGTAAAAAACAAATGTTAGTCGGTCTCATATCTCTGCCACATATCTCTACCATTGATTAGGAAAAGGCTTGAAAATGATTAAAGTGCCCCTCACCTGAGGGGGCACATGGGACTTACTAACATTTGCTTTTGACGAAGTTAATTCGGATGTAGCAAACGGTGACAAATGGGTAAGTTTAAGGAGGCAAAACGCAATTTTGAAACTATTATATGCGAACTGTTATTTTAGACGAACCTCTGGGAGGCAAAACGAAATTTACTCATTCTTAAATTTTAAAGAAAACCATAAATAGAGTTTATAACCATATTAAAATAATTAATTAAAAAGAAGAAATAATTTGGTTAGTTAAGAAGTTGTACTTTTTGTACTCAAGTAAAAATGGATTCTCAATAGAAGGGATCCCTATATATATTATATATATATACGAGAGTTATCCTACAAAGGGTTGGGAATCTAAAAAAACGACAAAAAATCTTTTAGACACAATGACAGGTTAAAAAATTTATTAAAAAAATCTAAATTGAATTTAAAAAAAGTAGCTCGGAAACCTTGTTCTCATTGTTGTCCTCTATAAAAAAATTAAATGAAAAATAAGCAAAAATAAAAAAATTAACATTTCATTGTGTCTTTTATAAATTTATGACACAATGAAGATAAATTAGACACAATGAAAACTGTATTTTTTTTTTCGTTTATTTTTTTTTTCTTTTTTGAAGTAGGACGAAGAGGGGAACAGGGTCTCCGAGCCACTTATTTGAAATTTGATTTAGATTTTATTTTATAATATTTTATATGGCATTGTGTCTAAAATATCCTTCTTAGATTCTCAATAACTTGTAGGTAAACCTCACTATATATATATATATATATATATATATATATATATATATATATATATATATATATATATATATATAGATTGGGGATTTTCTAAAAAGGCTCAAAACTCTAAGAAGTGTAGGAAGCAATCAACAACAAGCACGTGGCAATGAGAGAAAAAAAACACGGAGGGGCATCTTCGTCATTTATACGCGCGATGCTGAGATGTTCAGTTATGGTGTTTTTTTGGCGCGATGCTGAGATGTTCAGTTATGGTGTTTTTTCACAGCGCGATGCTGAGATGTTCAGTTATGGTGTTTATTTGGCGCGATGCTGAGATGTTCAGTTATGGTGTTTTTTCACAGCGCGATGCTGAGATGTTCAGTTATGGTGTTTTATCACAGCGCGATGCTGAGATGTTCAGTTATGGTGTTTTTTCACAGCGCGATGCTGAGATGTTCAGTTATGGTGTTTTTTATATGCATGTTGAAAACGCACAATGACTAATCTACCCCGGAACCTTATCGCGCGTCATTAAAAACATCATAATATTTACAATATTGCCACCACGTTAATCTTGACCGTAAACACCCTAAATCTAACGTCCCAGATCGCTTCTTAGTCTTTTTAGAGTTTTAGCCATTTGTAGAAAATCCCTCCCCTATATATATATATATATATATATATATATATATATATATATATATATATATATATATATCATCTTTATTGGGTTTATCTGTTTTTATTTGTCAATTCATAGTCTGCAAAAGGACGAGGACTCATAAATTATCATCTCATGTCAAGTGAGTTTCCTTATGGCTAGCTAGACCTTTGACAGTTGACCCGTTGGTGACATTGGTTCCTCTAGATAGCCCTAACCACCCCGTTTAGGGAAAAGTAATATGTCTATCCGGTGCTTGCAAGACTTTTCTTTCAGATTGACCCTTCGCTTGGGTCCGCTTCTCATTTTAATGTTCTCTTAGTTTCTCTGTCATCTTTAGGTTATACTTAATATAATGCAGCGTAATACGAACTATAACAACTCTTAAAATCACATACACTTATTACAAATAGCAAACTCATATTTATAATGCAAGCAATGAAACACATCCCAAAATCTATCTTTACACAACTCATAATAATATCCAAGTTTCTATAAATCGTTTAGTACTTTTATGAGTATATTCTAATCTCATAGAAATTTGTATTTAAAACATGCCAAACCTTTAGTTAAAATATCTTTGGAAAAAATGTCTAAAACATGCGATATCTTTATTTTTAAAATCTAAAATAGTTAGTATTCATATCGTCCTAAAAACAGTTAAAAAACAATAAAAATAAAAGATCTAGAACTCATCTGATTGTTGAATGCCGAAACTATAAGAGAATATCCAAGAAGCATCGTGTAAGCAGGCTAGATTTGCTACATTCCATCTAAGCAAAATTATATTTTCACTTCACAAATTTGCTCGACACTACTAGATTCGCTAGGCACCATATCTGAACTCTTACCCAATTGACAACCATGAAGTTGAGGAACTAAAAATTAACAACCACCGGATGTCGACTTTCTGTTTAGATTGCACATGCTCAAGTTTATGGTGCCTGTCAATTGGAGTTCTAATAGACTTTCCATAGACTTTCTGTTTAGACAACCACCAATGATCGAGAGTATGTTTGATCCATAGAATTTTCATTGTCATCAGGCTCAAGTTTATGGTGCCTGTCAATTGGAGTTCTAATAAATTAAACATCTTCAAAAGAGAAATTTTTCATAATCTTTGTAGGTCCATAATGATCGTGATTTCAGTGCTAAAATGACTTGTGTAACAACAAACACTCTTGACTCAAACAAACAAAGTGTAATATAACCCAACAACCAATAATGAGATAAAAACCACACAACCGGAGGTAAATACGCTACAATGATGAATAATATATGCTCCTAGCACCTCCAGTAAACACACACACGACACAATCAGTTGGATAAGGTTTTTGTCAAAGTTGCAAAAGTTCTTCATTTATGAAGATAAGGTTACAATATATATCAGACATAGGTTCGCTGATAGATTCGCTGACAGCGAATCTATCTAGCGAACCATATAGGTTCGCCGGGCACAATCAGGTTCGCCCGGTCGACACCAACACAAAAACTAAACTGTGCTACGGGCGAATCTATAGATTCGCCCGTAGGTTCGCTAGAACTAAGACATACAAAATACATACAAAATACATACAAAATATATAACACCGACATACCGGTGAGTCCGACCTATACATGACTATCAATACTCCCCCTAGGTTGGACCTCACCCGGGGAAGTCTTCTGTTTTTAAGCTCCGTCTTGTTTGGCTTCAAAGGTTCTCAATGTATGCTCCTGCCCTCGATTCAATACCGGCCAATGGATTAGTAACGTCTTCAGATCCGGCCTCTTCATCTTCACTGAACACCAGCATCGACTCCACGAACTCTGCTTCGGCGACATCAGTATCAGGCACATCCATAGCAATCATTTCCGCCTGTACTTCTTCAGTATGCTCCTCGCCAGTCACCTCCAAAACAACCACATCAACTGGTTTCTCAAACCTCTTCTCGATCGTTTCATCAATGTGACATCTGCCCCAAACCCGAACCCGAATGCCCGACTCGAACCCGAAGTCGTGATCCTTTAAATTGTAATTGTATTTATTTTCTTCAAAACGTAACGTTTATTATTATTATTATTATTATAAATAAGCGCATAGATTCTACGTTATTCCCGTCTCAATTAAATTCACATTTCAAAACGGTCACGTATATCGAAATAAATAATGGTGGAACTATAAATCTCAAAATATATATATATATATATATATAGTTCGTAAAAGAAAATTAGTGAAAACGTTAAACCAAAACGCCTCCAAGTCTCGAAATAATCTCGTAACGGCATAAACGAGCTAAAACCATAAAAACGTCACTTACATAATTGTTACGTTTCAATTTAGTTAAGTTAGTCAGTTAAAATATATATATAATTAACTTTGGGCCAAAACTGTCAATTTACAAACTATTATTAAACTTATAATAACTAATTTAAAACAACTAAAACTACAAGGGCCGGTTATGTAAATATATAAGTTACACATTTAACCCAGCCCCTCACCCGTTTGAACCCGTACTTCCGGCGTACACGACTCCGGCCACTTTGGCCGGAAAATGCCGACTTCCGGCGAGGTCATTTCTAGTCGTTTTTAACACTTAAAAATCAAAGAAAAACCACAGAAATCTTTGTATACAAGTTTCGAACACCACACCATTTTCAATTCGTTGTTTAATCACTTGATTTAGGGTGCAATTGCAAATCAAATTTCGGTTTCAAAACCCATTTGTTGAATCGACCAAAAACACACTAATCCAATAAATTGGATCAACCAAATCGTTCTCAACGGCTACAACCTGTTTACAACAATTAATCGAATCTTAATCATCAAATTAACACCCAAATTAGTCCAATTAACTCGCCATTAACGCGAGACCCGTTCGTATAGTTTAGACCAAACCAGTTCAATTCCTTCGAAATACACAATCACCTACAATCACTTTCACTCTCTGTGGATTCAATTTCAAGCAAGAACATCAAAAATTCAAGTTTGATCTGCAAACCCGTCGCCCCTGTTCATCGTGTCCATCGATGCGATTCTTTAACAATCAAGTAAGTTTAATATATCAAAATGCTCGTGATGATTGGTAGATCGAAAGCCCTCTATTGGTTTTGAATTTGTTTAACAGGATTGAACGAATTTGGATGATCTTGAATCTAGGGCTTGTATTGAAAATGTTGTTCTTGGTAAACAAAATACAAAACAATTAAAAATCAATTATATTAACAAAGATTTCTCTTGGTTCAACGGTTGATGTGTGTTGGTGTGGAGCTGTGGCCTCGGGTTCGAACCACACCACCATCAGATTATGTTTAATTTTTATTTCTAAGTCTTTTTACATAATTGTTAACCTTAAATCATAATTACAACTAAACCAATAAATAATATCTTTGATCTTCAATATATTCTAAGGGTTTATAAAACATATGACTTCTAGATTCAAAAATGATATTGTACTATATTAAAATGATACGATGTTTCAAATATAAAACTGAATGGATCCGTATAATATATATATATATATTATAAAAAACGAAAACACAATTACATCTCGTACCTAAATTCCCAAATTATATTTTGAAACCCTAATTCTCAATTGGTACTTTAAAACCCTAAATTCCCAAATTATATTTTGAAGCCCTAATTCCCAATTGGTACGTTAAAACCCTAATTTTTCAAGTTATATTTTGAAACCCTAAATTCCCAAATCCGAAACCCTAGAAGTTCTGGTTTCTTGATTCTAGTTAATATGTTACTTGCTTCGTTGCTAAATTAGGTTTTCCCGGTTAATTAGGTGATTCTAATATCTGGGCGATCCTCGGTTCTTTCTAGTTGCGATTCTGGTGTTACTGTTATCTTTGGATTTTAAGGTGAGTAAACTCACTCCCCTTTTTACTGTTTACGTTTTTGGGGCTGAAATACGTGTTTCTATAATACAACGGTTTCTTTCGATGTTTCTATTTTTGAAAATGAGATCATTAGATGTGTTAATCGTGTTTGGCCGCATGTAGCAAAATTGTGTGATAGTCAATATTAGTTATATTATCTTGTAATTTCCACCGGACGATGTTAGCGCTAATGGCTTGACAAGCTCACCTACACTAATGGCCTGATAGGTGATTTTAACCCGGCGATTCTTTGGTTGATTCTATGTTACTAGTTACTACATGTGATGCTTGATGCTACGATGCTATGTCCCTTAGATGCTTAAACATTTTTGATAACTTGCATATCGAGACGGTTAAATGACGGTTAAACGATGGTTATCAATAAATGTAACATGAGTTGGTTCCTCATGACTTGTTGCTAAAGGTAACCCTGCGGGGTCTATGATACTTGTTTCTATGTGTTTCTATGGTCACGGTTGAGATATATATGATGAAATTGCTATGCACATGAGATTGCGAAACACAATCTATAATGATCTCGGATTTCATACTATGTACTATTAATTGTGTTTTACTCACTAGCTAATTCTTTAGCTAACTTATTTTACACGTTTTTCAGGTGAAGTTTGATACAGTTTTGGTTCAAGACACGTAGGATGCTTTGGACCTAGAATAAAAAGACAATAAACAATATTTATTTGACGGTTTCTGTTACAATTTTAAGACTGTTCGTTTGCCTTATTTATGTCACAACATTATTACTTAATTAATACTAAAATATGCATTTAGTGTGCCATGTGCTTTGTACTTTGATATCCGATCCACTTGACGCGCCCGGTGTTTTCCGCCGCCGGGCGGGGTGTCACAGTTTGGTATCAGAGCCATGGTTATAGGGAACTAGGATAGGGTATTAGAAACACACTGTCCTAGACTATAACCTAAGAGTCCTTAGTGCAAATAGATGTACTTAAGAATTCTTTTGAACTTATTTGTCTTCCTTCTACGAACCTTTCTATGTTTTTCTTAATCTCATTTCTTATCCGATTTCGCGAAGGAGCTACAAGAGACTCGTCTGTATGATTGGGATCTTCTCTTTGTGGAATCTCGTCATCGTCTTAAGTAGGTTTGAAAACGTGGGAACGTGTGCAATCCGGAAGGGGGAACGCCTGTATCACGGACATCCTGTCTAAGGCAAAGCATTTCGTATAAATCTCTTTAAGAGACCTGTATGCTTACCTGGGGATGTACGAGATGAGTGTGAACCTATAGGCTAAAGCACGCTTTCTCGAATACGTTGAAAACGAACTTAACACTTTGATAAGTCATTAGTGTCCAAAACCAAGACACACTCTTAAGCCATTGAAATTTCATTTTCTTAATGATTCTTTGATTTTCATTCCTACGATTTATAATTATTTCTATGAATTTTTATAGTGATTCAAATAAAATTACAATTTCATTTACTCATGTTTCTAAAGTTTCTAAGTGATTTTCTATGATATGTTCAAAGGATTCTATGATGTTTTAAGTACTATCACTATTTCATTTAATCGAAATTTCTAAAGTTTCTACGTGATTTTCTATGGGATGTTTCAAAAGATTCTATGATATTCTAAATGGACGAGGTGCTATTATTACGTTGGATGTTTCTATCGGTCAGGGATTTACTAAAAACCCGTGTTATTATACGTTTCAACATTTCTTTTGTTTCTAAGCTACAACAATACTTATGCGATATAATCGCCGGTGTATCCATATAACACAATTACACCGTTGTAAACCAAACATTTCAAATCAAAACTAAGACATAACTCAATCGAATTATCCAAAACTTCAGTTCATGCATATATCGATTACCGAATCTAAGTCACACTTATAATCCTAAATCAATTATCGACTCTCCAATCAAAGGTTCGTTATGATTTCTAAATCATAGTCAAGGCTAAATTCCATAACTAAATAAAAGTTAACGGATTTTGCTATTCTTATAAGCTAATGTATTTGAATCGAACGTCTACCCTCAAAATATTTCAACTTGACTTCTATAGTCAAAAGTTTCAAAACTACTCATTTAACTATAAGATTCTAATCCAATTTCTAATTCATCATTACAACTATAAATCTACTATCAAATTATGAACTAACCATCAAAACAAGTACTTGTTAATCAACTACACGATACTATCCATGAATTCGTTATCCAAATCTAACGAGAACTCCTTACACAACTATTCCCGAACTCATTCAACTAAATGTTTTCATCTATACGTATGACCACCAACGAAATTCTACGCAACTAGTCTTCATGAACTAATCCAAACTCAATGTGTTTCATTATAAACTCGTTACCCTAACACAACGTGTAATCAATGGACTTTGTAAAACTCACGATATTCGATTCTATTAAAATACTTTTCTTATTTTTCCAAAAAAATATATATACATACATATATATATTTAAAAAAAAACATAATTTTAATAACCTTTTGGTCATAGTATCTTGTAAGAAAAAATATAGATATATATAAACATGTACATATAAATTTCGTGATAAATGATTTCTTTAAAAAGTGATTGGTGATTCTAACGTCGGTCAAATATTTACACAAACATTTCCCGTTTTCTCAGATATGACACAAAGACTTGCAACAAACACCATGTCTTCTGTTTTTTTTCGATAGCAAGTACTTATAACTTAAATTGTGCCGTTTATATTTAAACCAATCCTTTTATCTATGGTAAAGACCAAAACTTTCAACTTTTTAGTTAGCTTTTAAAACTCCATTATATAAAAACGGTATCATCTCTTATAAACTTATTTACCCCCTACATCTGGTTTACCTAAAGCTATCGGTCATATAAATACAAACACCTTAAAAAAAAAATTAAATCCAATTGGAACTGAGTGATTTATTCTTTCGAACTATAAATTGGATTATCCGCATTATCAAAATTTCTTGAAACTAATTTTTCTAAAGATCCCAATAAACTATATTATTACATGTACACCATCAACTCATTCATATGAACTGGTCAATATCATAAAACATAGATAATTACATCTTACACACATAGAGTCGATTTTCATAAACTTAAGTGTTACTATCCTAACACTCGAATTTG
Source organism: Tagetes erecta (assembly GCA_030867185.1). NCBI lineage: Eukaryota > Viridiplantae > Streptophyta > Magnoliopsida > Asterales > Asteraceae > Tagetes > Tagetes erecta. The sequence goes on from CM061490.1 coordinate 16,667,801, forward strand.
ACTATCTATATCATTGAACAAAGTTATTTATATGAGTAATGTCTACCTAATGGATGTTAGTTTCTTCTGAATCATCAATCTACTTATCATCTTAATATGATTTTCCCAAGTACTATTTCTTTCAAGTATAATAACAATACCTGTACGTATCATCATTTCAACCAAAAATTGTTGTAGACTTCTGACTCGCACGTGATCGAATGAACTATGGAGTCCATGCAAAAACTAAAGTAATTACGGGTGCACACGGAATTATGGAAGTTGGTGCATGGGAACCATAGTAAGTTTTGTCTTGTGTAGCTATGCCATATTTAGTCATCTTATTTTCACTTGACTTGCTTACTCATTTTACTAATTGCATAAAAGCCACTTAATTATGTGTAAGGTTACTTAATTCGTTTTAAACATCCTATTAATCACTACTATTCTCGATGATCATTTAAATAATTCAAAATCCATATACTTAAAATATTTCATTTGCAAGTCGGTATCCTATTCTATTCCTACATTGAGTAGCAAATAAAACTTATTCGAATCTGCATCCAAATAGTTCGACCGAACTCTTATAAGTGAAAAGAGTTAAATAAACAATCCACAATGAGACAAAACAAATTGAAAATAAATAACTTCTTAATCTCGTTATTTAAAAATCATGTCTCAATCAAAGTGCTCATCTTCTCATTGATCGAATTCTCAAGAGTTTCTTGCAAGATGAAACTCCCTACGAAAATGGGCAGTGTTCATCCCGTGTTTCATGTTTCTAATATGAAGGAGTACTTATCCGATAAAAATCTCATTGTGCATATCGCTAATGAATCAAAGCAATATACTGAACGAACATTGAAAATTATGGACCGTGAAGTCAAACAACTAAAGCGTAATCAGATACCGATTGTTAACGATCGTTGAAACTCAAATGTGAACATGAATTTAAGACCAAATGAAGGTTAAGTATCTGCACCTTTTTGCTTCATCCTCTTCTACTTCGATTTGAGCAAATTTCGGGACGAAATTTCCATAAGGAGGGGAGACTGTGACATCTGCCCCAAACCCGAACCCGAATGCCCGACTCGAACCCGAAGTCGTGATCCTTTAAATTGTAATTGTATTTATTTTCTTCAAAACGTAACGTTTATTATTATTATTATTATAAATAAGCGCATTGATTCTACGTTATTCCCGTCTCAATTAAATTCACATTTCAAAACGGTCACGTATATCGAAATAAATAATGGTGGAACTATAAATCTCAAAATATATATATATATATATATATATATAGTTCGTAAAAGAAAATTAGTGAAAACGTTAAACCAAAACGCCTCCAAGTCTCGAAATAATCTCGTAACGGCATAAACGAGCTAAAACCATAAAAACGTCACTTACATAATTGTTACGTTTCAATTTAGTTAAGTTAGTCAGTTAAAATATATATATAATTAACTTTGGGCCAAAACTGTCAATTTACAAACTATTATTAAACTTATAATAACTAATTTAAAACAACTAAAACTACAAGGGCCGGTTATGTAAATATATAAGTTACACATTTAACCCAGCCCCTCACCCGTTTGAACCCGTACTTCCGGCGTACACGACTCCGGCCACTTTGGCCGGAAAATGCCGACTTCCGGCGAGGTCATTTCTAGTCGTTTTTAACACTTAAAAATCAAAGAAAAACCACAGAAATCTTTGTATACAAGTTTCGAACACCACACCATTTTCAATTCGTTGTTTAATCACTTGATTTAGGGTGCAATTGCAAATCAAATTTCGGTTTCAAAACCCATTTGTTGAATCGACCAAAAACGCACTAATCCAATAAATTGGATCAACCAAATCGTTCTCAACGGCTACAACCTGTTTACAACAATTAATCGAATCTTAATCATCAAATTAACACCCAAATTAGTCCAATTAACTCGCCATTAACGCGAGACCCGTTCGTATAGTTTAGACCAAACCAGTTCAATTCCTTCGAAATACACAATCACCTACAATCACTTTCACTCTCTGTGGATTCAATTTCAAGCAAGGACATCAAAAATTCAAGTTTGATCTGCAAACCCGTCGCCCCTGTTCATCGTGTCCATCGATGCGATTCTTTAACAATCAAGTAAGTTTAATATATCAAAATGCTCGTGATGATTGGTAGATCGAAAGCCCTCTATTGGTTTTGAATTTGTTTAACAGGATTGAACGAATTTGGATGATCTTGAATCTAGGGCTTGTATTGAAAATGTTGTTCTTGGTAAACAAAATACAAAACAATTAAAAATCAATTATATTAACAAAGATTTCTCTTGGTTCAACGGTTGATGTGTGTTGGTGTGGAGCTGTGGCCTCGGGTTCGAACCACACCACCATCAGATTATGTTTAATTTTTATTTCTAAGTCTTTTTACATAATTGTTAACCTTAAATCATAATTACAACTAAACCAATAAATAATATCTTTGATCTTCAATATATTCTAAGGGTTTATAAAACATATGACTTCTAGATTCAAAAATGATATTGTACTATATTAAAATGATACGATGTTTCAAATATAAAACTGAATGGATCCGTATAATATATATATATATTATAAAAGACGAAAACACAATTACATCTCGTACCTAAATTCCCAAATTATATTTTGAAACCCTAATTTTCAATTGGTACTTTAAAACCCTAAATTCCCAAATTATATTTTGAAGCCCTAATTCCCAATTGGTACGTTAAAACCCTAATTTTTCAAGTTATATTTTGAAACCCTAAATTCCCAAATCCGAAACCCTAGAAGTTCTGGTTTCTTGATTCTAGTTAATATGTTACTTGCTTCGTTGCTAAATTAGGTTTTCCCGGTTAATTAGGTGATTCTAATATCTGGGCGATCCTCGGTTCTTTCTAGTTGCGATTCTGGTGTTACTATTATCTTTGGATTTTAAGGTGAGTAAACTCACTCCCCTTTTTATTGTTTACGTTTTTGGGGCTGAAATACGTGTTTCTATAATACAACGGTTTCTTTTGATGTTTCTATTTTCGAAAATGAGATCATTAGATGTGTTAATCGTGTTTGGCCGCATGTAGCAAAATTGTGTGATAGTCAATATTAGTTATATTATCTTGTAATTTCCACCGGACGATGTTAGCGCTAATGGCTTGACAAGCCCACCTACACTAATGGCCTGATAGGTGATTTTAACCCGGCGATTCTTTGGTTGATTCTATGTTACTAGTTACTACATGTGATGCTTGATGCTACGATGCTATGTCCCTTAGATGCTTAAACATTTTTGATAACTTGCATATCGAGACGGTTAAATGACGGTTAAACGATGGTTATCAATAAATGTAACATGAGTTGGTTCCTCATGACTTGTTGCTAAAGGTAACCCTGCGGGGTCTATGATACTTGTTTCTATGTGTTTCTATGGTCACGGTTGAGATATATATGATGAAATTGCTATGCACATGAGATTGCGAAACACAATCTATAATGATCTCGGATTTCATACTATGTACTATTAATTGTGTTTTACTCACTAGCTAATTCTTTAGCTAACTTATTTTACACGTTTTTCAGGTGAAGTTTGATACAGTTTTGGTTCAAGACACGTAGGATGCTTTGGACCTAGAATAAAAAGACAATAAACAATATTTATTTGACGGTTTCTGTTACAATTTTAAGACTGTTCGTTTGCCTTATTTATGTCACAACATTATTACTTAATTAATACTAAAATATGCATTTAGTGTGCCATGTGCTTTGTACTTTGATATCCGATCCACTTGACGCGCCCGGTGTTTTCCGCCGCCGGGCGGGGTGTCACAGTTTGGTATCAGAGCCATGGTTATAGGGAACTAGGATAGGGTATTAGAAACACACTGTCCTAGACTATAACCTAAGAGTCCTTAGTGCAAATAGATGTACTTAAGAATTCTTTTGAACTTATTTGTCTTCCTTCTACGAACCTTTCTATGTTTTTCTTAATCTCATTTCTTATCCGATTTCGCGAAGGAGCTACAAGAGACTCGTCTGTATGATTGGGATCTTCTCTTTGTGGAATCTCGTCATCGTCTTAAGTAGGTTTGAAAACGTGGGAACGTGTGCAATCCGGAAGGGGGAACGCCTGTATCACGGACATCCTGTCTAAGGCAAAGCATTTCGTATAAATCTCTTTAAGAGACCTGTATGCTTACCTGGGGATGTACGAGATGAGTGTGAACCTATAGGCTAAAGCACGCTTTCTCGAATACGTTGAAAACGAACTTAACACTTTGATAAGTCATTAGTGTCCAAAACCAAGACACACTCTTAAGCCATTGAAATTTCATTTTCTTAATGATTCTTTGATTTTCATTCCTACGATTTATAATTATTTCTATGAATTTTTATAGTGATTCAAATAAAATTACAATTTCATTTACTCATGTTTCTAAAGTTTCTAAGTGATTTTCTATGATATGTTCAAAGGATTCTATGATGTTTTAAGTACTATCACTATTTCATTTAATCGAAATTTCTAAAGTTTCTACGTGATTTTCTATGGGATGTTTCAAAAGATTCTATGATATTCTAAATGGACGAGGTGCTATTATTACGTTGGATGTTTCTATCGGTCAGGGATTTACTAAAAACCCGTGTTATTATACGTTTCAACATTTCTTTTGTTTCTAAGCTACAACAATACTTATGCGATATAATCGCCGGTGTATCCATATAACACAATTACACCGTTGTAAACCAAACATTTCAAATCAAAACTAAGACATAACTCAATCGAATTATCCAAAACTTCAGTTCATGCATATATCGATTACCGAATCTAAGTCACACTTATAATCCTAAATCAATTATCGACTCTCCAATCAAAGGTTCGTTATGATTTCTAAATCATAGTCAAGGCTAAATTCCATAACTAAATAAAAGTTAACGGATTTTGCTATTCTTATAAGCTAATGTATTTGAATCGAACGTCTACCCTCAAAATATTTCAACTTGACTTCTATAGTCAAAAGTTTCAAAACTACTCATTTAACTATAAGATTCTAATCCAATTTCTAATTCATCATTACAACTATAAATCTACTATCAAATTATGAACTAACCATCAAAACAAGTACTTGTTAATCAACTACACGATACTATCCATGAATTCGTTATCCAAATCTAACGAGAACTCCTTACACAACTATTCCCGAACTCATTCAACTAAATGTTTTCATCTATACGTATGACCACCAACGAAATTCTACGCAACTAGTCTTCATGAACTAATCCAAACTCAATGTGTTTCATTTATAAACTCGTTACCCTAACACAACGTGTAATCAATGGACTTTGTAAAACTCACGATATTCGATTCTATTAAAATACTTTTCTTATTTTTCCAAAAAAATATATATACATACATATATATATTTAAAAAAAACATAATTTTAATAACCTTTTGGTCATAGTATCTTGTAAGAAAAAATATAGATATATATAAACATGTACATATAAATTTCGTGATAAATGATTTCTTTAAAAAGTGATTGGTGATTCTAACGTCGGTCAAATATTTACACAAACATTTCCCGTTTTCTCAGATATGACACAAAGACTTGCAACAAACACCATGTCTTCTGTTTTTTTTCGATAGCAAGTACTTATAACTTAAATTGTGCCGTTTATATTTAAACCAATCCTTTTATCTATGGTAAAGACCAAAACTTTCAACTTTTTAGTTAGCTTTTAAAACTCCATTATATAAAAACGGTATCATCTCTTATAAACTTATTTACCCCCTACATCTGGTTTACCTAAAGCTATCGGTCATATAAATACAAACACCTTAAAAAAAAATTAAATCCAATTGGAACTGAGTGATTTATTCTTTCGAACTATAAATTGGATTATCCGCATTATCAAAATTTCTTGAAACTAATTTTTCTAAAGATCCCAATAAACTATATTATTACATGTACACCATCAACTCATTCATATGAACTGGTCAATATCATAAAACATAGATAATTACATCTTACACACATAGAGTCGATTTTCACAAACTTAAGTGTTACTATCCTAACACTCGAATTTGACTATCTATATCATTGAACAAAGTTATTTATATGAGTAATGTCTACCTAATGGATGTTAGTTTCTTCTGAATCATCAATCTACTTATCATCTTAACAGTAGGGTCATAGTACCCTATGCATCCAAATGGTCATACAGATTGTGCGTGTTTGGAATAGTTTGACTTTTTGACCACGTTTGACTTTTTGTCCAAGTTTGACCAAGTTTGACTTTTTGTCCAAGTTCGACCAAGTTTGACTTTTTGTCCAAGTTTGACTTTTTGTCCAAGTTTGACCAAGTTTGACTTCTAGTTGACTTTTGGTCCAAGTTTGACTTTTAGTTGACCCGAGTTGACCCACGACCCGTTGTGATTTATTAAGTGTAAACACGCTACAAATGATGTATTTAACTATATTACATTCGCATACCACACTACACGTCACACAACCAACAAATTGGATTTCAATTTCCACAAAAGTTTCCTTATAGGAAGGTCGGATTTGTAAAGTATACTTGCATATTCCAACATCCTAAGCATGTCAACTATTACACAAATACCATAGCACACTACACAAGTCAACAACACATACTAACACTTTGCAGTTCCTACATGAAGCATACTAGCATGTGTGGTCATTTCTAAGCAATACATAATGTTCACATGTTTTGTACAACTAGCATAATAACCCTTTCATCATACATTCTAGTTAATCTTGCATATGCAACCTAGACTTCAATTAACCAATTTCAAGTACTCACTTTCAATTCAACTTGTACCTATAAATGTCAACGCATGATCAAAGCACGTTTACCAATCATCACATGTCTACAATCACTCACATGCAACCCCAAATCACATTTGTGCGTCCAAAATCATAACACATGCATCCTAGTCGATTTTCATGTCAAAAAGTTTCTACATTTAGCAAGTATTCCAAACCAAGTCGAATTCGTATGTTCAAATAACCAAAATTCGTCTAACATATCTTACAAACATGCTAGCAAGTCCATAATGATCATTATATGTCCATAACATGCGATTTCACACGATCACTAACACAAAAGTTACTATTTTTAGTAATCTATCATAACAATCATGAAATTTCACAAACAAGTAGCCAATCTTCATCCCATTCATCATCTAAATACATATTCAATCCTATTTTCACAATATCGATCATGCAACATCAAGTTTCAATGATTCCATATCAAACCCTAATTCCATAAACACACTTTTTGCACCAATTTCATCATCTAGCTATCCAAATAACCAATAACACATAACTAATATCCCAATTCCACAACACAATCATCAATTGGCCATTTTGGATGAACTAGGGTTTCATTCCTATAATTTTCGTAACATATATATAATGTTAAGAATGAAACTTACTTGTTATGTGTTTGTAACTTCAATCAACAACCAAAAACACCACCTAAGATCTAACACAACCGAACATCATCACTTGACGAACAAAGCAGCCGAATTATTCAACTGGCCATAACTTTTTCATTGCTACGAGTTAGAAGGCGTATTTACTATCATTGGAACCGTCTCGTCGAGACGAAGATTTTGATATATAATAGGCCTCGTGAAGACGTCGGAGCTGGCCGGAATCTGGCCGGAAAGGTGACGGCTTCAAGGAGACCAAGAGGGTTCTTGGCCGAATTTTTTTATTAAAATAGGTTTAGGGTTTGTAGTTGTTTTGTTAATTAATTAGTTTAGGTTAAAATAATGGGCCTTGGGCCATCATAGGTCACATGGATGATCCACAGGCTCTGTTTTTGTTTCGGTTTGCAACACAATGAAAATATTTCTCAAATATTCATTTTTGTTTCATAATGGTTACCGAAATCCGTAAATGGTTAAAACCGGTAAAATACGCGGTTACACGAAACTTCAACAATTAAGTACACATATCAATTAAAATATATATTTATTATATTTGTATACATTTAAGATCACCAACGCCCGGGTATTAACTCGTGTGGTCGTTTCGTGTGTATATTTGCGTAACAGTTTGCACATTTAATTCGTCAAATTAATGAAAAGTATAATTGCGTTAACGTGACTAACAGAGTTTAACTAACGAATTTAACCTGAATTTGTCGGGTGTCACACTATAACTTGTCTATCCAGTTGGGAGGTGTTTGGTTCGTCAAGATGTTGAAAGATGGGCACCTCAGGAACAACCTCTTCGTCCTTTCTAAACCATTCCGATTTGTCTAAGTCAATGTGCTCGAACTGATAACTGACCCCTTTCTCCTCAACCTTATACTTCTCCGGCTCATCATCTAAATCCTCCTCACTGTCAGCGTTCACATCGACTTCTGGTTCAGCACTAACAACCACTTCGGGCCCAGTAAATATATCCAGATTTATCCCCATATCCTCATCAAATAGCTCCTCAGCAGCTTTACCCTTGTCTTTATTCTCATCCCCAAACACACAGTCCATTAACGGATACTTTGCAGCATCCGTTAAGCTTATCAGTTCAGCTTCAGACATAGCAGGTTCCGACCCATCTTTTTCTTTCAGGCTGTTCAGCTCCTTGAATATTCTGACGATAAGGCACTGTTGGTCCTTCATCATTCTTCCCATTTCAAAAATGACAGTTGACTTCTCAGCATCCTGGGTCTCCAAATCCGCATACTTACCTTTCAAATCCACCAACTCTGCCTTCAAACTATCAATCTCACTCCTCATCTCGCTAACAGTCTCAGCAGATTTACCCGATTCATCAAGCTTTGCTTTCTTTGTCGTTTCGGTCGATGCATCAGATTTCCTCTTGGTTCTGTTTTCTCTTCCCGCATCTATCTCAGCCTGAATCTCATCTATATCCCGATCCAATGAATAATCCTTTTCCTTAGCATATCGCTTTCTCTTCTTCAACCTTTTCTCAACAGCCTCTACGTTCTCTCCACCTCGTTTCCTCTCAGTCTCCATTAATCTCTGAATTTGTGCCCATCGATCAGCAGGGTACATGTTCTCCCACAAATAAGAAGTCCTACCGACACAATCAGATCTCACCGCTTTACAGTCTCTGAATATCCTTGAATGCATCTCCCATATCTTCAGTACATCGCCAACAACCGGCAGATTTGGCAATTTATCATTCAAAACCATCTGAATAAATCTGGGGTACATCAACCATTTACCCGCCTTGGTAGCATGGATGTTCTCGAGCATATAGTTGTAGATAAGCTTCGCAAGATTTGCCTTCTGCCCTCGGCAAAACAGTATCATAGCTCGAGCCCAATCCAAGTTTAACCCGTCAGTACCCCCTTTCCTATGATCCAAGCACATAATGAATACGTGTGCAATATATCTCCATTCTTGGATCAGATAGGACTTCACGAACTCCATCTTCTTTTCACCTGGCATTGGACCCTCATAACCGGCAGTCCTAAACGCCCCATATACCTCCTCAGCGGTCATATTAACTTCATCTCCGACATCATCCTCTAACCTTAAAATTCTAGCCAGATCGGCTTCAGTAAACTCCAAATCAAAACCGCTAACTTTGGCACAAATCCTTGATGGCTGCACAGACACATTCATCACTGCAGTTCTCCAGAAATCTCGAACATGCAGCTCGTATATAGTTGGTGAATGAGAAATGGCGTGATGAATGTGTGAAGACTTCAACCATTTGATACAGTCTCTATACCCACCGGCTTTTTCATGATTCTCGTCAAGCAAAGCACACATATTGTGCTTCCTTTCAAAGAATAATGTAGACATCGTGCCTGAAAAAATAAACGGAGATTGATCAGAAACGAAGATTTTGAAAACAGTTATTAGATTCGCTGGATAAATAGGTTCGCTGAAAGAGCGAACCTGAGATTTGGCACCAGAACCTATAGATTCGCTGACATGAAAAATCAGTCATTTGGTCGAGCGAATGTATAGGTTCGCTAGGAACAGTCGGGCGAATCTATGTTGATGCGCGGTCGGCATAACAACATAGGTTCGCTCGAAGTTTTGAACTTTCGTTCAGATTCGCCAGACGAACACATAGGTTTGCTGGAAACCCTAGTTTTTGAAAAACGGCCGAAATCTCAGTCAAAACACCATAATCAAGCAAACAAAGCAACAGTCAAGCAATATAATCATCAAACGAACATATTATGAAGTAAATTCCTAAGTAATAACACAAAAACAGTCATTTGATTTACATAACATCACAGATCAACGGATTTAAGGAGATTAAAGTGCGATTGATGGGTTGAAACATAGATTAAGATGGAAACGATGACATACCAGGCCAAAATTAAGGTGATTTAGTGTGAAAAAACCGGTTGAAGAGTGAGAATCGAACGTGTGACGTTTTTGAAAATGGAACGGCTACAGTAATAGTGACAGCGAATGTGTGAAAGGGTTTCGCTGTCACTATATATATATACAGTCACAGGTTCGCTGACCAAAACACTAGCGAACTTCAGATTCGCCAGAGGACCAAAGGTCAAGTGAAACCTCGGCGGCGATGTGAAGAGGTTCCGGGCGAACCTGTAGGTTCGCTAGTAGATTCGCTGGGACACAAAATAAGAAAAATTAAAAATGTTTTTGGTTTTTCTCAAATTTTTAAATTCTTTGTAAATCCACGAAAATGTCCCACGATTTCAACGCTCCGAAAATAAACACGTTAACCTAAAAATAATAATAACAGGAGAAAAATTAGAAAAATAAAATGAAAGAAAAAGCGAGAATTAAAAGCTAAAGAAGGATATATATATTTTTCATGACGTTTTGAGCAGAATCCGGAGAATCTTTGATTGGCGGGATTGCAGATATGTTTGTCCATTTAAACCCATGCCTTAGTCCTTTCAACAAGAGATCAGCAGCTTCTTTTATCATGTTTTTGGTTTGATTGAAGAAGCTCAGACAACTCGGTCCCCACAGACATCTAGGTAAAAAGAACAAGTTCTGTCATCAGGATATATCTGAGCAATACGATTGACTTTGCTTGAATTTCGAGGATCAAATTTTTGAATATTGATCGATGCATTAGCTTCTTTTGACACTGTGCAATTTTTGCATCTTTTTGTGAGTAGAGCTTGTCAGCAATTGATTCTTTTGAACACAATGCGACTTATTATTTGGGAAACTCAAATAGTTCCGAGCTCCAGGTCTATACCGACGTATAACAGAGGAGATAAACATTTGAGCATGCTCGGTGAATCTTCAGGTCAATACTTCCGTATAGCAGAGAAGATCCACCAACTCCAGGTCAATACTTCCGTATAGCAGAGGAGTTAAGCACTTTGACTCAATACTATCTGAGGAGTTAACAAGTAACTCACTCAGAGGTTTTTCCGAAGAGCATCACTAGCAGCTTTTTATTTGTTTTGCAGACTAGAAACTCGATTCGGGGATAGGGTGAGGGTGATTTGGGATACTTAGGGAAATCAAGGCAAAGATTTGACGCTCTCAATCCATTTTTGACAGAACCCGTATCTTTGTGCAATCCAATCATGTCAAGGGGATAATCCTTGTGTCCGAGATCTTGAACGTTATGTTTGGCTGCACAATCACTGTTTACTTTGTTTTCGGGCTGAGCCTATCTGACATATCCCAAACACAATGCTTCTGACCTCCTTCAACGTCTCTTCAACATCAATCAAAACGGAGATCCTGAAATAGCAAAATTTGAAAAACTATAAATAGTTAATCTTTAATATCTCCCCCAAAAATTTCTATATTATAGCTATCTAATAAGAATTTTTTGTTTTTCAGATTTTCTTAATATATATATACAGAATAAAAGAGAAAATAAAAGGAAATAAAATAAAATGAAGGAGCGAAGAAACGAGTGACCCACGGAATTTTTAAAGAAGAAAATGAAATAGTTATTTACATATTTACAAATTGATTCACATAGAAAAAGGTTTTCAAAAAGATATAAGTCCCAGCATAGAGACCAGTTCATAAAAATGTGGTTTGTCAAAAGTTTTTGTAAAAAGATCAGCTTTTTGCTTTCGAGTTTCAATAGGAATAATATCAATGAACCCCTTTTCCTGTGCGTCTCTGATAGCATGAATTCTTGTCTCGATGTGCTTGGTGCGAGTGTGATGAATAGGATTCTTGGCAATTCCAACAGCAGCTTCATTATCACAAAAGAGTGGCGTATGAAGAAAGTTGATGCCATAATCCATCATCTGATGTTGGTTCCAGAGCACTTGGCAACAGCAACTTGAAGCAGCAATGTATTATGCTTCTCCTGTGGACAGAGAGACGGTTGTTTGCTTCTTGCTTTGCCAGGAAACAAGACATTCGCCGAGGTATTGACATCCGTCGGTGACCGATTTTCGGTTAATCCTGCAACCAGCATGATCACTATCAGAAAAAGCATGTAAATCAAAGTTCCCACCTTTTGGGTACCAAAGTCCCAAACGAGAGGAACCCTTAAGGTAGCGAAAAATGTGTTTAACAGCTTTCTCATGTGATTCTTTTGGATTGGCCTGGAAACGAGCACAGTAGCACACAGCGAATGTAATATCAGGTCGGCTGGCAGTCAGATACATGAGAGATCCGATCATCGAGCGGTACCGATGAGCATCCACAGGATTCCCATTATCATCAGAAGTTAGGCATGTTTGAGCGGTGAAAGGAATCAGTTCCGGAGAAGAATCATCCATGCCAAACTTCGTGAGGATCTCTTTGATATATTTCTCTTGGTGAATAAGAATTCCATCTGGCTTTTGTTCCACTTGCAGCCCCAAGAAGAAACACATCTCCCCCATAATCGTCATTTCAAAGCGATCCATCATCACTTTTTCAAACTCTCTACACAGCCCTTCATTAGTCGAACCGAAAATTATATCATCAACATACACTTGAACGATCAGCAGCTCGTCATTCATCTCCTTCTTGAACAATGTCATATCTATAGTCCCACAAGAGAAACCTTTGCTGAGAAGATACTGTGTCAGAGTTTCATACCAGATACGTGGAGCTTGATGCAACCCATACAAGGATTTATCAAGCTTGTACACCTTTGAAGGAAAATCTGGATCCTCGAAACCCGGTGGTTGACATACGTAGATCTCCTCATCGATATCTCCATATAGAAATGCACATTTCACATCCATCTGATAAACTTTGAAGTTTTTGTTCGCAGCATGAGCAAGAAAGATTCTAATGGCTTCAAGGCGAGCGACTGGAGCAAAAACTTCAGTGTAGTCAATCCCCTCCTCTTGAGCAAATCCTTGAACAACCAATCTCGCCTTGTTTCTAATAACAACACCGCGATCATCTGGCTTGTTTCGGAAAACCCACTTAGTGCCGATGGGACACTTATTAGGAGGAAGATCAACAAGTTCCCAAACTTTAAGCTTCCTAAATTGCTGCAGTTCCATTTGCATGGCATCAACCCAACTAGGATCTTCAAGAGCTTGTTTATAATTCTTCGGAACAACTTGAGATAGAAAGGCAGCATAGAGACATTCATTAATCAAACCACTCTGACTCCGAGTTCGCACACCATCAGTAATTGATCCTATGATATAGTCATGATTTTTCAGGGTTTTGAAGTTTGTGATGAGGAGCAAAGGATTGGTTTCGGTTGAGGGTGTTTGATTAGATGGTTGTGAAGGTATGTTTGAGGTTGGAGGAATTGTATTAGTGGTAGATGTAGGAATGGAAGTGGATGATGATGGAATATTTGATGGAGAAGTTGGAACAGTTTGAGATGGTGGAGGTGAAGGAATGTCAAATGAAGTGGGAGGTAATTGTGTAGTTGAAGGTTGTGGTTGTGATGGTGTAGATGGGTGGTTAAAGATAGAAACTGATGTGTGAGGAATGATGTCATCATCGTCAGAGTCAGGAAGATTGAATGATTTGAAAATAGTGGTGGAATCATAAAACCATGCCGGTTCACTGCCAATACTTGTTGTGTTTGACTCTTGCCAGTCAACATAATAGGACTCTTGCACAATCCGTGTTCGCTTGTTGTAAACACGATACGCTTTTTGTGTGTTCGAGTATCCTACAAAGAAGCACTCATCCGAAACATCACCAAACTTTGTTTTCTGATCTTGAGTATTCAACAGAGTACAAGAACATCCAAAGGGGCGCAGAAAATCGATCAACGGCTTAATCCCTCGAAATAGCTGGTATGATGTCTTCATCTTTTCTTTGACAATCAGTACCCTATTCAGAACATAAGCTGCACAATTAACTGCCTCTGCCCAGAAAATAATTGGAAGCTTTGACTCAATCAGCATAGTTCTAGCAGCCTCCACAAGAGTTCGATTCTTCCTTTCAGCAACACCATTTTGTCGGTGTTCGTGCGGCGCTAAACTGTCTGAGAATACCCCGTTGTTCACAGAAAGAGTTGAAGATATGGTTTCTGAATTCCGTTCCGTTATCGCTTCTAATGGCTTGAACCTTTCGCTTTCCAAGAATCTCGATTTGAGGAATCAGCTTCATTAACTCTTCAGCAGTCTCACTCTTGTATGCCATGAATCTCACCCAGGTGTACCTAGAGTAATCATCTGTGACAACCAAGCAATAAGATTTCTTAGCAATAGATTTGACACTTATTGGACCAAATAAATCAGTATGTAACAATTCGAGGGGTTCTGAGATTGAATTTGTAATTTTAAGTTTATGTGGCTTTTTGTGCTGTTTTCCTTTAGCACAAGCCATGCATTTCTCAACCACTGAAAAATCTTTAAGTGGTAAACCCCTGACCAAATTGTTCTTAACTAATTTATTTAGAATTTTAAAATTAATGTGCCCTAAACGTCTATGCCACTGAAAAGATTCAAAGGATGAAGCTTTAGATAGGAGACAGGTCACGGTGGAAGTTGATTCTTTTGATCCCATATTCAACATATATGTATCATTTCGTCTCGGAGCTCGCATGATCACCAATTCTTCAGGAACAGAAAACTCTGGCTTCAAGAACAAACATTCATTTGGAAGAAACATCACTGGAATATTCTTATCACAGATTTGTGATACACTGAGAAGATTGAATGCCAGTTCAGGAACGTAGTTGACGTCTTCCAAAGTTAGTGAACCATTTGAGACTTCTCCTTGACCAATCATTTTACCACCCTTCTTGTCTCCCGCAAAAGCAACATATCCACCATTGATAATCCGATAGTTAGTCAGTAGGTCCTTCAACCCTGTCATATGTATGGAACATCCGTTGTCAATATGCCAATGACTATTTACAACGGCATTTGAATGTTCCTGACATTTATTCAAAAATTTAAAAGTTAGACCTTTGAAATTGGCACCCAAGCCTTTGTATACTTGGGTGGTGGAACAGATGAAGAATTACAAAAGAAAATATTTACAAATGTGTTTAACCTTTTTCCAAAAGATTTTTGCTTTGAACTGTTTTTGATTAACTTAGGGCAATGCTTAACAGTATGATTAACATTTCCACATTTAAAGCAATGGGATTTCAAACTGACTTTGGGAACTTTATCAACAAGAATTTTATCCATTTCAATTTCCTCGTCACATTCAGACATTTGAGAATTGCAATCACTGTAAGAGTCATAAGGCTCCTTTGATTTGCCTGCTATGACTTTTACCTTTTCAGATTCAGATTTAGGTTTTGAAATTCTCACTGGTGTGAAAGACGGAATTTGATGAGTAAAGAACTTTTGAAAGCAATTTGTTTTGATTTGACTTTCAGAGACATGAACATAACACATTACTAGAAACAGAATTAATTAAACTAATGTCTGAACACATTAGGGATTGCAATTCACACACTTACTTTCAAACAGATCATCATTCAACACATTAGGGTTTGAAGTAGTGCACCCTAAATTACTACTAAACATAGAATTATCTGAACATAACACATTACTAGAAACAGAATTAATTAAACTAATGTCTTCAATAGACTTCTTGGAATCAGAACTAGAACATTCACTACTGCTAGAACAACCAAGCCCAGTACTCCCACCATAAGCGTAATCCTCTCTAACCTCTTTAAGATTTACTCCACTTAAACCTGCAATAGATCTGTTAGTATCATTCTGGATAATCTCTTGTATCAGCTCATTTGATGGATGAGGAATAGGTGTTGGAGAGTAACAGAAGGTACTAGGTGGGGGATATGCATATGTTTCATTGTTAAGACCCAAACCTATTTTAACTCTGGCCCCCCGTTGTTTCTTGCAGAGTTCCTCCCTTTTCATACTAGATATTGTCCATTGCTGCAGTTTATTTTTGAGTTTTCTTGTTTCAAATTCAGCAAGAGTGACTTGCTCAGTCAAATAGTTTATTTCACAATTATTTTCCAAAAGAGTTCTTTTTAAATGTTCATTTTCTTTCAAAGCTTCTCTTAATTTGACAAAATATTTTGATTCATTCAATTTAAGCTCTTTGTTAGTTCTCTTTAATTCGTTTTCGTTTGACATTAACAATTTATTAGCTTTGTATATGCCAATTAAACGAATTTTGCAAGCAGATGAACACATATCTTCAATAACGTCATAAGGAAGACCAATTACCAGTTTTTCGGCAGCAAGGGCACGATCACACTGGCAGTAGGGAGTGTTCCTCTTGAATTCATCAACAGCATCAAGCCTCGCCTTCTCAGTCATGGCTTCCAAGTTAAGCTTTGACTCCTCCTCATTCTTCATTTCATTTACTGCAGCTTCACAAACCAATCCCGAGTGATTCAGATGCCCTTGAACAATAGCATCTGATTGGTCTTCATTAACTTTCTCCACTTTCCCTTCCTCATCTTCACCATAAAATTCCTTGAAAGGATCAAAGCAATTTATATAGTTGTCATCATTCTCAACAATCTCTGCAACTAGGGCATGATTAATTTCCTCCTTTGTCTCTTCAATTTCTGCACTCCAATCAAAGTTGGTGAGCAGTGCAGTTTCATTTCTTGATTTCACTTCCTCAAGCCTTTCTTGACTAGGAGCAGTTTTCGGATTTCCGGAATTCACTGGTTCAGTAACAATTGGTAAAGGACATTCCCTTTTGAAGTGACCCAATTGTTTACAGTTATAACATCTCAGCTTTCCTTTGTCATACCCCAGCTTGCCATTCTGTCCCTGATTCCCAAAACTTCTTCTACCTGTTCTTTCCATAAACCGTCTAGCACGAAGAGTAAGCATGGCCATTTGCCATTGAATGTCAGTTTCTTCAAGATCATCAGGATCCACCTGATACATATCTTCAACAGTCATCCCCTTTCCCTTTAACTCACTAGCGACAAGAGCTTCATAGCTATGAACAAACATTCCAAACAAAGCCATGGTGTCAGATGGAATCTGAGTGGTGACAGATGCATTTGAGCTTGAACCAACATTCGTAGATGCACCAACAGATTTAACAGACACATGACTTGATGATCCTCCAGGTGCAGCACTGTAGATATGAGAGTTTGCAGCGGATGAAATAAGTGTAGCATTCTGAGAAGGAATATTTGGAACCATCATAGACTGATTGTATTCTCTTCTCTTCACATCAAGATCAAATGACTTCAGCTTGTTTATAACATCCATCAGCTTATGGTCATGAAAGTTTCTTTCTTGTTTCAACAATTTGATTTGAAGACTCCACTGAGGGGGAAGAGAATCTAACAGCTTTGTGACTTGTTCATGATTTCCCAGCTTATCATCATACTTCTTTAGATTACTTGATACAGACAGAAATCGATTTGTAATATCAGTCAGATTTTCTTGCGAATACCCCATAAAAGAGTTAAACTCTTTCTCAGCTTGAGCTTTTCTGTCCAACTTCAAATCCTCATTACCATCATAGAACTCGCACAACGCATCATACAAGCTTTTTGCAGTTGTGTGTTTAGCAAACCTGTTGAAAATATCTTGATGCAAACAAAGTATCAATGCCCCGAGTGCCTTTTTGTCACGATCAAGTAACTTGGTGTCTGCTTCAGTAAAAGTACTTGGATCAGTGTTTATTGAAGTAACAGTTCCTTCAACTGTCTTTGGCACGTGCAGACCATTTACAATTGATTCCCATTGGTTATAGTCAGTGTAGTAGAAAAAAGCTTTCAAACACCTCTTCCAATCTTCAAAATTTTCACCACTAACAAGCCTCGGTGGCCTGTTAGGTTGAACACTATCCAGATCATTCATATTCAGTGTTGATGTAGCCATAATTTTGAACAGATTGTAGATTCGCTGAAGACAAGTAGATTCGCTGGATTAGATTCGCCCAAAGAACAAACAGATTCGCTGGCAGATTCGCTAGACAAACAAACAGATTCGCTGTCTAGCAAGCACAGTTTCGCTCGACAGATTTTGGCAGCAGTTTCGCTTGCACAATGAGCCAAACATGTGAACTTTCGTTCGATGAAATGTCAGATTCGCTAGCCACAAACACAAAATTACATAACACAAGATTTGTACTAGATTCGCTGGATGAACAACCAGTTTCGCTGGAAGAACAGATAGGTTCGCTGGGTTACGAACAAACCTGTTTCAGTACGAAAACAAACAGAACAGCTTCAAAACTTGACCATTTGTAGACCCGTTTGTTTCAGAAGCTTCCTATGACCAAATATGATAAAAACCAAGCAAAATATGACACAAAAACACACAAACCAGTCCAGAAAAGAATCAAATAGTGTTTTGACACAAAAACCCCAAAATCAACACAAAGATCTCTAGAGTCAACAAATCAAGAGCACTAAGGCTTTGATACCATATTGTAGGTCCATAATGATCGTGATTTCAGTGCTAAAATGACTTGTGTAACAACAAACACTCTTGACTCAAACAAACAAAGTGTAATATAACCCAACAACCGATAATGAGATAAAAACCACACAACCGGAGGTAAATACGCTACAATGATGAATAATATATGCTCCTAGCACCTCCAGTAAACACACACACGACACAATCAGTTGGATAAGGTTTTTGTCAAAGTTGCAAAAGTTCTTCATTCATGAAGATAAGGTTACAATATATATCAGACATAGGTTCGCTGATAGATTCGCTGACAGCGAATCTATCTAGCGAACCATATAGGTTCGCCGGGCACAATCAGGTTCGCCCGGTCGACACCAACACAAAAACTAAACTGTGCTACGGGCGAATCTATAGGTTCGCTAGAACTAAGACATACAAAATACATACGAAATACATACAAAATATATAACACCGACATACCGGTGAGTCCGACCTATACATGACTATCAATCTTTTTCACTATTTTTTCTTGATTGATAAAGATTCCATCTCTGACTTGATTTACTTGAAGACCAAGAAAGAAATTGAGGTCATTTGAAATTTTTATTGCATTAATTTTTCAAAATCTTTGCACATGTCTTTGTTTGTTGAGCCAAATATGATATCATCGACATAAATCTGAAGTAATAAAAGTTCTTTTTTCTTCTTTATTAGAAAGAGTGCTTGATCAATGCAACCTTGTTTGAAACCATTTTCCTTGAGATAAGAAGACAGAGTCTCATATTATTTTTGAGGAGCTTGATGTAAACCATACAAAGTTTTGTTTAATTTCATCAATCGATGAGGAAACTCTCTGTCTTCAAATCTTGTAGGTTGTTGTATGTACACTTCTTCATCAATGACACCATACAAGAAAGCACATTTGACGTCTGTTTGATAAATCCTTGAGCAAGAATAACATAATGGCTTCAAGTCTTGCCATTGGAGCAAACACTTCATAATCTATACTCTCTTCTTGAGTATATCCTTAACCAATCAATCGAGCTTTGTTTCAAGTAACGATTCCTCTTTCATCCGACTTGTTTCGATACAACTATCATGTACTAATTGCGATTTGTCTTCTGGAAGATCAACCAAAGTCCAAACATTCTGAATCTCGAATTGGAGAAGCTCTTCTTGCATTGCTTTAATCCAACTAGAATCTTGTAAAGCTTCATAAATGTTTTTTGGAATTGTTTAACATAAGAAACAAGAAAACAAGCAAGCATTTTTTGTTTTACTCTAACTTCTTGTAATACGTTATTATATCACCAATGATGTTGGATTGAGGATGATTCTTGTGAATTCTAGAAGTATGATTGGCTTCAACTTGAATCTCATCATCCAGATTGGTAAAATCTTCAATTGATATTTTTTCCGGATGTAGAGCCACGTTCAAATGTAGATTTGGCATGAGAATTAACAAGTCGATTTCTAGGTGGATCGGGATGAAGAAATTCATCAAAAACAACATGAATATCAGGATTTGAAATTCTGGATACTTAGAAGGAAATGTGAGTATCACATCATCATCATCATCATCATCATCATCATCATCATCCCCCGAAGTGTAACCTGTAGATAATTCAGTTGAATTAGAATTCATTGAACTTGATAATGCATCTAAGTCAAATGTTAGACCATTTACTGCTTTTAGAAGAGTTTTCATGTAAAACAATATTCATTGATTTATCAATTATGTAATGTTTTGAATTATAAACTATAAGCAATAGACTTGATGCACATCCAAAAAAAATGCATCACTTGATTTAGCCTCAATTTTTTTCTAAATGGTAGGTATTTAAAAAAGACACATGACATCCAAATGATCTAAGAAAGTCTATTCATGGTTTTCTATGAAACATTATTTCATTTGGTTTCTTGTTGTGATCTTTGATTATTATGTTTCTATTTTGAACAAAGCATGTTGTTGGTACAACTTTAGCCCACAACTTGATTGTTGGCTTTTGCATCAGCAAGCATTGTGCGAGCAACTTTAATCAATGTTCTATTCTTTCTCTCTACAACATCATTTTTTTGGGGAGTCCATAAAACACTATATAGACGAGAAATTTGATTTTCTGCAAAAAACAATCAAAAATATCATTTTTTAATTTTGTGCCATTATCACTTTTAATAATTTTAAATTTATACTCTAGTTGATTTTCAATTTATTGACAAAAGCTTTCAAAATTTCTGCAGTTACACTCTTTTTATTTAAAAAGAACACCCAAGCAAATCATAAGTAGTCATCAACTATCACAAAAAAAAAAATCTTAGCATGACTCAAAACATTTATAGGTCAAAAAAAATTCATATGCAAAACTTTTTATGAAATTAAGTTAGAATTGACAAATTTGATCTTGTGATAAACTTTGTATTGTTTTCCTTCCTAACAAGCTAAACAATTATTTGTGAAAGAGAAAACCTTTTATGTAATACCAACAACATGATCATCTTTTATCCCCTTCTCATGTTGTTATAATGTGTTATGTTGAGAATTTTCTTATCTTTTATTTTAATTCTATGTTTGTTTGAACAATTTAATTTGGTTTTAATACTTTTAACTTTTATTAAGTCTCATATATTATGAACAATCGATTCATTTCCGTCTGGTCCGAGAATTCTATCATCAGTCAGGGTATGACATAAATAATGTATTCTAATTCCATTTAATTTCACATTAAAAAACCAACGGATATATGCCCTAAACGATCACTTTTTTCAACCTTCTTCCCCTTGACGTGTTAATTCTTTAGCGTTCACCCCTTTATCAGCTTCTAACGGGCGTGGTGTTACAAGGTTACGTTGACATAACGCGGTGGAGTATACCATGTAGCCTAATAACAAGGTGATTAAAAAAAAGTAAAGGATGGGTCGAAAATAAACCAGAAAAAAAACTCCACAACCCTCGAACTCGAGCAGAGCAGAGCCAAAGAGCGATCGAAAAATCGATCTTCTTCATGGAAATGGTAAGTAACTCGGATGAATTTTATGCAATTTTCGATTTGAATAACTTGTGTTAGGCCATGGAAAACGAGGTGATTGAATTCGACATTGGATTAGGGGGAAATGGATATGAATCAGTAGCCATCATCGATGATGATGACATGACTGATAATATCACTGTCACTGGGACAGTTGCTGCTGGTGGTGGTGGTGGTGGTGGTTTGATCTCAAATTATGTAACAACTGAAAGGGACATGGATCTGGAGCCTTGTGAAGGGATGGAGTTTGAGTCTGAAGAGTCTGCCAAGGGTTTTTATAACTGGTATGCACGTCGCGTTGGCTTCAGCACTCGCGTTAGCTCGTCGCGAAGGTCCAGGAAAGATGGAGCCATTATACAAAGGTCATTTGTTTGTGCAAAAGAAGGGTTTCGTAACTTAAACGAGAAACGCACGAAATATAGAGAGATTAAACGTCCGCGAACCATCACGCGTGTTGGTTGCAAAGCATCAATGTCTGTCAAGATTCAAGATTCGGGGAAATGGGTTGTGTCAAGTTTTGTTGAAGAACATAATCATGAGCTGGTTCCACCAGATCAGGTTCATTGTCTACGCTCGCACCGACAAATCTCTGGTCCTGCTAAGACTTTGATTGATACTTTGCAGGCTGCTGGGATGGGACCGCGAAGGATAATGTCGGCATTGATTAAAGAATATGGTGGTATTAGTAAAGTTGGGTTCACTGAGGTGGATTGTAGGAATTATATGCGGAATAATCGGCAAAAGACTTTAGAAGGGGATATACAACTGCTTCTTGATTATGTGAGGCAAATGCAGGCTGATGATCCGTCGTTTTTCTATGCTGTCCATGGGGATGATGAACAGTTCACAGGTAATGTTTTTTGGGCTGATACCAAGGCAAGGGAGAACTACACTTACTTTGGGGATACTGTGACGTTTGACACGACTTACAGATCAAACAGATACCGTTTGCCTTTTGCACCGTTTACTGGGATTAATCATCATGGTCAGCCGGTGTTATTTGGCTGTGCTTTTCTGTTAAATGAATCTGAATCGTCGTTCATATGGCTGTTCAAGACTTGGGTTTCAGCAATGTCTGGCCGTCACCCGGTGTCAATCACTACAGATCATGACACAGTCATACGCTCAGCCATTATGCATGTTTTCCCTGACACGCGCCATCGCTTCTGCAAGTGGCACATCTTCAAGAAATGCCAGGAGAAACTATCTCAAGTGTTTCTTCAGTACCCAAATTTTGAAGCAGATTTTCATAAGTGTGTTAATTTATCCGAGTCGGTTGATGACTTTGAAGCTTGTTGGTTGTCGCTTGTTGCTAAGTATGATCTTAGGGATCATGAGTGGCTTCAAGCGATATACTCTTCACGCAGACAATGGGTCCCGGTGTATTTGCGTGATACATTCTTTGCCGAAATGTCTATAACACAACGCAGCGATAGCATGAATTCCTATTTTGATGGATATATAAATGCATCAACCACTTTAAATCAGTTCGTTAAATTGTATGAGAAAGCATTAGAGAGCCGAAATGAGAAAGAAGTTAAAGCGGATTATGATACGATGAACACCGTGCCTCCTTTGCGAACTCCTTCACCCATGGAGAAACAAGCATCTGAATTTTACACAAGAAAGATGTTTCTGAGATTTCAGGAGGAATTGGTTGGGACACTTACTCTTATGGCATCAAAAGTAGAGGATGACGGTACGGTCACAACGTATCAAGTGTCAAAATTTGGAGAGGACAACAAATGTTACCATGTAAACTTTAATGTTCTAGAAATGAGAGCTAGTTGTAGCTGTTGTATGTTTGAGTTTTCAGGTCTTCTATGCAGACATGTGTTGGCAGTTTTCAGGGTGACAAATGTTCTTACTCTTCCTTCCGGTTACATTTTAAAGCGCTGGACAGTAAATGCCAAGAGCAGTGTTATACTTGAAGAGCGGGTTAATGATGCATGTTCTAGTTATTTGGAGTCACATACTGTCAGATATAATACTCTTAGACATGAAGCTTTTAAATTTGTAGAAGAAGGGGCTGAGTCTGTTGACACGTACAATGTAGCCGTGTCTGCATTGGAAGAGGCTGCAAGGAAAGTTGCTGTGGCAGCTAAAAACGAAGGAAGAGTTATGGCTAATGGGCGTAGCAGGGAAGATTCAAGAAGTAATGGAACGTTGACAAAAAGGAATATTGTAAATCTTCATGGAAGTTCGGACCAGAATATATCCGAGGTTAGTTACTTCTTAGCTTCTCAGTTGCTTGTTGTATTTGGCAAACTTACTTCTTATCTCAATGGAACATGTGAAAATTAATATGTGTCTCAACTAGTAAGCAGTGGAAGTGTGGAACATGTGAAAAGTTATATAAGCTCGCTTAGGACATATTAGTAGCATTTGTTTCTATGGTTGTCTTTGGCTAGTTTGGTTGCTTTGTTTACTGATAAGGGTCAAGATTTTCTGAAGACCAATAGTCGGTTATGATTCCACTAAGCTTCTCTTTTTTTAGTTTTAAGAGAAAAAAATTCAGTTATTCTTTTGCTGTTCAAAAAGTTAGTTAGAAAGGAATGGGTTAAAAAGTTTAAACGATGCCAAAGCATATTTAACTTCTTACCACCTCCTAAATTGCCCTACTGAAATAACTTAACGACAAAATTACATGGATGGCCCCTATGCTTAGGTCTGATTTCACTGTTGGCCCTTAACTCTCAAAAATTACAGTACTTTACATTTTTATTTCACATTTGGCCCCTGGCATAGATTTCCGTTAGTTTTGAATGTTAAGACCGTCCATATGACACTCACGTGAGGGTATATTCGACAAATATACCCTCACGTGAAAGTCACATGGGCTGACTTAACATTAAAAAACTAACGGGAATTCAAATCAGGGGCCAAATGTGAAACAAAAGTGCAAAATATTGGTTCATCTTTGTAATTTCTGTGAGTTAGGGGCCGAAAGTGAAATTAGGCCTGAGCTTAGAGGCCATTCTTGTAATTTTGTCTAACTTAACGATAGTTTTTGTAATCATATGGAGTAAATTACTTAAAGAGTTAAAAAAATGGACAAAGAAACTTTCTGCGGGTCACCCACTTATTTTGCCGCCTATGCTAAAGTTTGTTATAGAAGGAAAGTAACCTTGTATAACAGTTTATTCCATTTCCTTTTATCACCCTGTGTACGCTCTGGTGGGACCCCAAGTGTGTGGGAAAGAAGTTAGCGTTCTAGATACGATGGTGGTGTTGGGTCGGTGGAAAGTATAGGCGGCATGCTAGTACTGGTGTATTATATCAGGATATTATGGAACCATCAGCTATGTTGACTGGAAAACATCTTAGGATTAATAGTCTGGAAACATTTCCTGTAATAGAGATTGGTTGATTAGGTGTCAATAATGCTCACTGTTTATGAATGAGGATGTGTATTTTGACAAAATCAGCATCACACATGATTATGATCATAAGTTGTCATGTGTTGTGCAGGATGATATGGACAGGAAGATTGAGCAGCTTAACAATGAACTGGAGTGTGCTAGGCGCAAGTGTGAAGTATATAGGACCAATCTGTTTTCAGTATTAAAAGACATTGAAGATCATAAACAGCAGCTATCACTTAAATCTCAGATCATACAGTATAACATGAAAGATTGCTTGTGACCATGTTATAGTTAAATTTTTTTCATTGTTCCGTGCTCTTTTAACGTTGTGTTTTCCCCTACTTATGGTGAAACTTCAAGTTGAGTGAAGAGCATGGTCTATGATGTTTAGATCACTTCCCATATGTGGATTCTCTTTTAAACAAGTAGCGGTCGGTAATGTTCCATTCTGGCGTGGCTAACTAGACCAATTGTGGGTTGTGAGCGGTCTAATATCACAGCGTATGACAACGAGAAAGCTAATAACTCATGAACTATTAGGTCACATGTGAAAAGTAAGTATATATGGTTATAAATAGGAGTTTAATGTATTTACTCAAACGATAATGTAAGCATTATTATGTGGTTGAAACTTGAAATAATATATTTGTAATTAGACGTGACAATTTGGATCCAAATGATTAAATTTGAGCTGATTTGGACACTTAAGTACAAAGTCATGTGTTGTTTTGGGTTAACTCCTATTATTAGAGGCAGGGTCGGCCCGTTATAGTAAAAAAATAAGTTCTTGTTTTAGGCCTCAGTTTTTCATAGGCCCCAAATTTTAAAACTTCAATATAATGTTGCGAATTTAAATCGACGATTACAATATAAAATCATCTCACAGGTCGTGTGCAATTGAAAATCATCTCGGGTAAAAGAGGAAGGTTTTTAACGATAGGCCATCAAATATTTTTTCGCTTTAGGCCTTAAAAAATCTTGAGCCGGCCCTGATTAGAGGGTCGAGATGAACAAACTTAAAATTAAAGGAAAATAAAAACAAGTCAAAAACAAAACAAAAAATGGGTGCTGACATCAGCTGTGGATAGATGGTGATAACTGAGGCACTAGAATTAATCCACATTTTCATTCCTAAATATTTGATTATGCCACATTATGTTACTCAAACTACAATTCTTGATGCTGATGTGCTTTAGTCGTAGCCGTCTCCTTCGTTTGGATCCTCGTAGATAATCTATTACATTATGATAATTGCAGTTTTAGTCATAGTTTTATCACTATCCCCTCACTTAATTTGTTACCAACATATTATGTGCATTTTCTTTCTGATAGATTGAAGTTTGTTTTCACTGAATTCAATTGGTGTGTAGCTAATAAGTTATGCTGCTGTTTAAGGAGAAAAAAAGCTAATAAGTTATGCATAATTGCAGGAGACAAACCTTAGTGTTTTGTATGTTTAGTTTTTGTGATCAGACTTGGTATTTTTGGATAGAAGCTTGTGGCAAATGAGAATTGAAATAAACACCTTAAAATATTTGTGTGGCAAAACTATCAAAACAGTAAAGCTTGTGGCCAAAATAAAAACAGCTAAAAATGTCTTAAGCTTTTTGATAGCAAGAGTATTAAAGAAAGGGTAGTGGCCAAATTCAAAAAGCGAAAAGTATACAATAAAACTTTTGGTGGCAAGAGTATAAAATAGAAATAGTGCCAGCTAATTTCCAAAAACTATATAAAAACCCCTACTTACGCAAGATTGAGCGAGTCACTTGTAAACAATTATAAACTGTTGCCGTTCTAAAAAAAATTGTACAGATATTAGGGAAAAATGTTAATAACTTAGAATATAACATTCATGTTCTGCAAAAACATCAAAAATTGAAATGGGATTGTCAGCAACATCCCAAGAGTCAACCAAGCAAGCAGGATGAACATAACCCTTTCGAGTCTGCACACCAACCCTTCGCCTGATAAAAACAAGCAAGTGAAACGATAAATTTTGATTGATTGGAGTTATCAGTTTCGGTTTTTGTTAGAAAAAATACCTGTTGGTAGCAACAGACCAATCAAAATTCCAGCAGGAAATAGGTCATTTGCTTATTGTAGAAGACAAGTAGAAATTCCAGAATATAGAGTTCATGGACATGAAAGCAACACGCGCTTGAAGAGGAATCGCCCTGTAACATATGTCAAACCAGCTTTAATCATTTATCCGAAGATCTGTCTGATATAGACAGGATCCGGTATAATCAGAATACGTGTGAGACTAACTGATGCGAAACCAAGCAATTAGGAAAGTTGATACATAGTTACATACTTTATTCTTAAACAATTTAACAACATACTGATCCAAAAAGGTCCATTAAGGTGTTTAAATTCCCTCAGAACGAAGTTTAGGCAGCATCGCAAGGATGCTGATCAGAAATATGGATGCGTCATATGCTAAGTAGTAAGTAGCACTAGGACGGGTACGGGACCGGGATACGGGGACGATATGGGGACGGGAAACGACGAAACTCAAAAGTCCGTACTACAGGTACGTATATAAAAAAATATAAATATATCAAATAAATTCCAAAATAGATAGACTAATAATGTAAAGTTTGAACTCTGAAAATTACTAAATCATCCAAAAAGTAATTAATTATCAATAATAAAATCATTTTCAAACTCCAGTACATCTAGCGTGAACCGTAGTATATGTATAGATTAGTGTCTTACGTTTGAAAATCATGGAAGCCGTATATAATATTTATGAGCTTTAAAACCCTAAAAATCATGGAAACGTTTAGGAAACGGTTTGGAAAAGTCCCCGAAATTTGGAAACGTTTGGGAAAGGTCCCCTAGGCGTTTCCGTCCCCAAAACGTCCCCGTGCTACATAGGTCATATGTGGGTGCCAAGATTTGGATAGAAAGAGGTAGAGAAACATACCAGAAATTAATAACGCTGACGGGAATCCAGAATCTAAATCCTGCAAAAATAAGATTGGATTACGCCTACTCACAGATGCATTAAAAAACTTCGAAAGTGGTTACCAAAAAGTAATGTGGGAAGAGCGTCTTTCTGATACTTATTTGGAAGTTCTGAAAGCTTCCCTTGCCACAGATTATTCCACGCAAAAACGACAGCAATAACAGCTGGACCAAGTATGATCTGGTTTAATATAACCTGCAACTTAAAGTCAAAGAAAATATAATGATCATTCTTGATTCATTTATTAATACGGTAAAAAATAAAAGTTGTTTTAAACCTTCAATATTATGTTCTGCGCTGTCTGTTGTGGCATGCAACGATCAAGATACTGGTACCAGACATATGACCCGGGCCCATACAAAAGAAACCCATAAGAAGCCATTCGCAGGGCTCGGAGCCAATTATGATCCAGCAGACTCCATGTGGCATCCTAATAATATTCCATTACATCAATTTTAAATCTCAGAAAGCAAAATAATCAAATTACGGGTTGTGTATATGTAACAGAAACAGACTGTGGATTCATTTCCTACATGATACATTATATATCAGCTCAACTTTGACTTGATACTCTGCTTCACATGTATAAGTCTATAAGATCATGCTACAAAAGCATACCATGTATAGAAATAACTATTCGGGCTACAAAATGTATTTCCCAGACAAATTATCTATAAAAAGTTCTAAATCCGGTTAGCATGAAACTGTTAGCTGTTCCTTAGTCCTTAGATGATATAAAAAAGGTCAAACTAATATGAGGATAACAAATCTAACTTTTGACTTGAAAAAAAAGAAAAAAAGAAATCCGTTGGTTCCATAGCTCCGAGCTAGTTTTAGATTTTCATTAAGAAGCTTGGACTAAAAACTAACCATATAACTTTTTTCCCTAAGTCTGTTTTTAGACTTATGATTTAGAAGTATATTCAACTTATATGATTCTCACCTTCTGTATTTAGTGATATTTGGCTACCAAATTGTTAATGCTACAAAAACATGAAGCTAACTGGCTTGAATGTCAAATATAGAAGAGTATCAAAACAAACTAAATAAAGATAATGAAGTCATGAAGAAATGAGAAGGGAGTTCAACAAAACTAAAATAACAAAAATTTACCAGCAAACCACAACATTTTGTTCTGATGACACATAATCTAAAAATCAAAGGTCTATATTATTGTTTATGTAAGCTATAAAAGATAGTTGAAACTCCCACTTGACATTTGTAGCTTTGTTTGTAGTATGGAGTGATATTTGTGATTTAAGAGATGCATATGAATAAAAAATGTGAGTAATGATGTAGCAAGGGCTATAGTTCTGTTTTTTTAAAATCAACTCATCTATAATGTTTGAAATTGGTCAACCTTAGTGAAATCGAGCAGGTGGTGGTCGTGGTTGTATTATACAAGTGGAGATTAATTTTTACGGAAACATGATTTTTTACTTACTATATTTTCATATATAATACTCTCTTCGTCTTATATTAGTTGTCATGGGACCTAAAGCACATAGTTTAAGAAATATTATATTATTATATTTTCTAAGCTATAAAATGAAAATAATACCCATTTATTTTCTTTTGTCTTTTAGTCATAGCACTTTATAGAGTAACTTTTGTGTTAAATAATTAGAGGCACAATTGGAAATCACACATTTTTATTTTTAGAAATGGATATTTAAATTGAGACAATAAAAAATAGAAAGTTGGACACTTAAAAGGAGACGGAGGGAGTAATAAACTTAGTTAAATGCCTAAACGACGGCAATCATTGGCATCCAGTAAGTATTTTTAGACTAAAATGCAATTTTGGGGCTGTATTTTGATACCATTAACAGGTTCAGTCCCACCTTAGCAGTTTAGGTCCTTTCGATTTTATTTTCTAACAGAAATGGTCTTGAATACTAACTCCATCCAATTTTCTGTTAAATCTCCCTCACGTGTGAAGTAAAATGTCATTTCTCTCTCTTTTTGACATGAGACTTAATAAAAATGTTAACTAACATGTTGATCTAGATAAAAAGATCTAGATAAAAAATGGGAGAAATGACATCTTTATACCTCACATGCGGGACGCGTGTGGGAGATTTAACAGAAAGTTGGAAAAGTTAGTGTTAAGGACCATTTCTGTTATAAATAAAAATCACAAGACCAAAAGTGTTAAAATGAGACTGAAATCGTTAAAAGTATTAAAACACATGAACCAAAACTATAGTTTACTCTAACTTTTATTAGTAAAGACTAAGGGTCTGTTTGGTATGGGGTAAGGGACAAAGGAATGGAATGAATAATGGAAAGGAATGGAAAAAGGAATGCAATGGACTATTCCATTCCATTATCATGTTTGGTTACCTTACAAGAATGAAATGAATCAGTATTTGTTGTTTGGTAGGAAGGAAAAAAAATATGAAAAAAATACAAATCTCTAGAAGTAACAAAAAGACCTAGTCAAGGTTATGGGTCGGGTCTTGGTTCGGGCCATGAATCGGTCCATGGTTCGATACATGGATCAATACATCAATTAGGGCATGGATCAGGATATGGGTCAGACCATGGATTGAGCCACGGTTCGAGGAATTGGTCGGTATATGGGGTCGGGTCATGAGTCAGTTCATGGACCAGGTCATTAGTTTCATGGATCGAGTTATGGATTGGTTCATGTGTTGGGTCTTGGATCGAGACGTGGGTCAGTCATGGTACAAGACATGGGTTAGTCATGGTACAAGACACGGGTCAAGTCATGGGTCGGATTTATGGTTGGGGTAATGGTTCAGAGCATGGATCGACATAATTCGGGTCACGGGTCGGTTGATGGCTCGGGTCATGAGTCAGTTCATGGGTTGGATCCTGGTTTGGTTCATGGGTTGGGTCATGGTTCGAGCCGCGGGGTAGGACATAGTCCGGTTAATGGGTACTTGTGTGTCGGGTCAAGGTTTGGGTCATGGTTCTTGTCATGAATTAAAATATTATTCCATTCCTTGAGGGAATGAAAAAAACATGGGGATGGATGAAATGAAAATAAGGGCTTTTCATTCTTTCGTAATAATTCATTCAATTCCATTGAGCAAACAAACACATTTTTTTTCCATTCCCTCATAATGGCCCATTCTCCTCCACCTCTCATTCATGCATACCAAACATTACCTAAAGATTCAACTATCATTTCCTACTCTTATCAAATATATATCAATCTAGGAAAAGAAATTAAGAAAACACAAAGCAGCTAATTGGGTTGAACTTGGAAAGATGGCGATGAAGTAACTGACCTGCTGTTGGTTTTGAAGCGATACCCATCGTTGCCGAAACTGAGCAATGGTGTCACCGGTTAGGGCAAGAGTAGCGGCGGTCGCTGCTGCCTTCAAGGGAAACCATCCGCCTGCTTCTCCGGCGGCCTGAGAAGAAGAAGAAGATCCCGATGATGTTGGTTTGGGTGAACTCCGTCTTCTTCCGTTTTCCGGCCGCATTCCCCAAATTCCGCCATTGCCAAACCCCAATGACCCCATTATTCTTATTCTGAGGTTCTAACTTGCACACACACAAACATACTACTACACTACTACTCAAACCCTTTTTCTTCATCCATTTACTACATACTAATTTCTTTTATTTTTTTATATTTTTAAGTAACATATATTACACTTTTGACTATAATTTTTTTTTTAATATATTTTACAGGTTTAGTCGAACAATAACACATTGTGTTCCTAATATTTTATTTTTAAAATCTATTCCAAGTTAATTTCTAGCCATGATTTCGTTAGCTAAATGAGATTGATTTTAGGGTTTTTTTGTATTTATAGATGGTGGGAATGATAAGAAAAAACAATTCGTGTGAGACACGTGAAGGAAATTAGAAAAGAGAATTACACATCTCTCTTGTGGACACGTGGAGGAAATTAATGAAATTATTTATAGTAGTTAGATTATGAAGTATTTCTATTAAAAATGAAATGTTATGAACGTGGTGTGTTAATATGAAATTAAAATGTTAACACAAGCAAAACCCAAAAATATAAATTGTAATTACTTATTAAGTTACAGTTTTCGGTTACTTTTCGTCTTTAAACTAGGTTAATAGCATAAATCTTCTTTTTATGTTTATATTTTATATTTTTCACATACTTTTCCCTTTTTCATTTAATTTCTATTCATATCAAATGATGTAATCTATTAAAAACATGAGCATAAAGAAATATTTTCATTATTTATATAGAGCAATATTTTGAAAACCGGACCGAACACTGTACCGTTATTATAATTTTAATGGTCGGACCGGTCGAACCAGGGTATGAAAAATATATATTTATCAAAGTAATACCATAAGATTTCCAATTTAAACAAAACATAAGTTCAATAACATTAAGTAATAATCCAAACAAATTTTAACGTCAAGAATAACCAAAATTTCATAATTTAAACAAGCTAGTTTTAACGTTCAAATAAAATTAGTTCATCATTTTCATCACTTAAAAAATCAGCATATTCACTTTCATTATAAAAAACACAAATATAAACAGATGTAAACACAAAATCTAAGAAAATCAAAACATAAAAATATACATTTTATGACTAAACTGGTTCAATAGACACCAAACATGGAATTGATTGAAGGATTTTGATCTTGACATCATAACGGGCATTTTATATACAATCACTTACTTGTTTGGTGACGAATTAGGTCAATGAGATGATGAACAAAGAACACGACGGGTTTGGACACAAAGAGGTGCTTAGAAGCTGTTACAATTCAATTACTTTTCCAGATTTCTTCTTGATGATATAGTGAACGAAAGCCCTAAGTTTATTGCAGAAAATAATAGCGATTCGATGCCCAGTTAGGGTGTTGCAGGTTTCGAACGGGATGAAGATCAACGATTAAGCTTTGGATGATTTTGATTAAAATGGATTGATCAGGGAATAAAGTAGATTTCGATTGAGTGATTTAAAATCGTTTGATTTGGTTAATTTGATCTAAAAACAATAACTTGAGTTCGGTTTTGATTGGGGATTAAATGGGTTCAATTGATGATCATTAAGATGATATAAACTCAACTAGACAACTTAATGTTATTTATAGAGGCACGGCGCCCGGAAATGAAATGGTTAACAACTTGGCGGGGCACTACATTAACTTATCACATGCTGATCATGGAGCTTATCTACCATGTCACACCCTCAAATTTTCACAACGGGGTGTCCGCTAGGCGTGTGACATACCAGGATCTCAAGCCATTAGTTACACGAACTTTGACTCAACGTTTTATAAAATACTTAAGTTTTAACAATGTTTCAAAAACATTAGGGTTTATAATGTAAATCAATTTTAGCGGAAGCAATTGTAACCTCGCGTACTCAAAACACGAGCAAGTGACAAACCAAATCAGAGTTTTAAAATAATGTTTCAAGTTCAACCCATGCATAACAATATTGCAATTAAAAACTAAAACCAATGACTTCAAAACCTAAAACAGTTGTTAAGTATTTAAATGTAGAAAATCATGCATGCTCCTAAGTGCACCGTGCTCTTCATTCACCTTTGAAACGCACAGCAAATAAAACAGCATAATTGCCCCAAAAGAACTTAAACCGTCTTACGACCAGAGGACAGCGAATAGAGGAGATGAGCTAAAACAAGGGTTGTTCGGAACCGGGGGGTGCGCGACAGCGCCGACAGCGGCTTCCTGCTGCTGTTTTCCTGCTACGGCTGTCAAGCGATCAACGAGAAATAGTGGCGAGAGGGTTTAGGATGCAATTGAAGTCGAGGGTGGGGTTTGATTTGTGACACCCCGCCCGGTGGCGGAAAACACCGGGCTGTCATAGAATTGGATATCCATAGTAAACAAAGCACATGGTGTTACTTTTATTAAAGTCTAATAATTATTATCATAAGTTGGGGAAACATAAGTCCTAAATGCAAAACACAATCCAAATATCAGTAAATGAAATAGTCATGATTAGTATTATTTCTAGGTCCAAGTCCCTATGTCTTGAATAGCAAAGAAACAAGCCAAAATCACGCGCCACCTGAAATACGCGAAAAATAAAGTTAGCTACACAAGCTAGTGAGTAAAACCCAAATTGAATAGTAATAGTATTGAAATCCGAGATCAACAAGATATGCTGCGCAATCCCACATGTATAGTAATTTCGTAATATCACCCTACCAGGACCCCTAGAATAGAATAGCACACCAACCACAATAGAAACCATAGTATCTCGTTTAGCCATTTGTCATGAGAACCACTCATGTAATAAATAATGATAACTTTTAATAACCGTCGTTTACCGTCTCGATATATAAGTCATCATTTAGCAATTTAGGGACATGGCATAGTATAGCATCATAGCATAGCAACATAGTATAGCAACATAGCATCTCGACATAGTAAACATGGAATTAGAAAGGCCGGGTTTAAATCACCTATCGATGTTGTACAAGCAGGTGGGTTTGTCAAACCATTAGCGCTAACATTGTACCGGTGGGATTACAAAGCAATAAAACTACTTTTAACTAACACATAAGATTGCATCAAGCCGCGAACTAGATTAACATATTTGTATGATCTCTTTTAGAAAACGAATAGAAAACGCAATATAGTAAAAGACATATTTCAGCCCCAAAATAGTAAAATGGAAAAAGGGGAGTGAGTTTACTCACCTTAAAATCCAAAGATAATAGTAACACTAGAATCGCAACTAGAAAGAAACGAGGATCGCCCAGATATTAGAATCACCTAATTAGCCGGGAAAACCTAATTTAGAAACGAAGCAAGTAACGTAATAACTAGAATCAAGAAAGTAGAACTTCTAGGGTTTCAGATTTGGGAATTTAGGGTTTCAAATCCAATTTAGGGTTTCAAAATCCAATTTGGGGATTTAGGGTTTCAAATCCAATTTAGGGTTTCAAAATCCAATTTGGGGATTTAGGGTTTCAAAAACCGATTGCTGATAAACGACAACGTTTTAAGTAATATATTTTAACGGATTTACTTTAAATAAAGTTTATAAATTTAAAGCCAAATCATATGGATTTTGTATTGAAATTGTACATTTGTATGTTTTGAAAATGTATTTAACTTAACTATATTATTTACGTATTTAGTAAATATAATCAAATGTTAAAAATGTTTAAAGGTAATAAAATTAAGTAAATAGGTTGTGGGTTTCGAACCCACGACCTCCACATGAAACTGGAACGCACTCAACCACCAGACCAGCATCTGCTTTTGTTAATGAAACTCGTTTTTAAATTGTTTTAACTTTTCATAACCATCAACACCCATTTCCCAATCAAGCCCTAGAACAAGAATCACTTCAATTCGTTTAATCCAGTTTATCAAATCCAAAACCAATAGAGGGCTTTTGATCACCATTGAATTGTGATCATTTCGATATATAATACTTACTTGATTGGTTACGAATTGGATCGGAAATGGTGATGAACACGAGATGAACCCTAGAATATGTAATCTGTGATTGCGAGTGTTTAAGATGAAATTGAGATGACCAGGAGTGAAAAAGAGGTTAGGAGATTGTAGATGTCGAATGAATTAGACGAGTTTGATCTGTAACCAGTTGAGTAGGTTCGACATAATAGGTGAGTTAATTTTGAATTAATTGGGTGATTAATTTGACGTTAACGACTCGATTAGTTGCTGCAAACGGATTCGAAACGATGAGACTATCGTTTTAGTTATCTCAATTTGTTGTTTGACCCGTTTTTACTCGACTGCATTAAGTGGGTATTGAACCGGTTACCTTCATGGATTAGAACGCATATATGATTCGATTATGGTGCAATTAAATGGTGGTAACGCGTTCGAAAAGTGCCAAGGATCATTTTATATGGGTTGATTGGGTTTAAAAGGTTAAAAAAACACCAAATAGAGGTCGCCGGAAAACGGCGCCGGCGCCGGAGATTGGCTGCCGGAAACACGGGTTCACGCAGGGGGGGTTGGGTTAAAAGTGTAACTTAATTATTTACATAACCGGCCCTTGCAGTTTGAGTTGTTTTAAATTAGTTATTATAAGTTTAATAATAGTTTGTAAATTGACAGTTTCGGCCCAAAGTTAATTATTTATATATTTTAACTAACTAACTTAACTAAATTGAAACGTAACAATTATATAAGTGACGTTTTTATAGTTTTAGTTCGTTTAAGCTATTAAGAGACTATTTCGAGACTTAGAAACATTTTCGTTTAACATTTTTAATAGTTCTTGTTTACGAACTATATATATATATATATATATATATATATATATATATATATATATATATATATATTTATATATATTTTGAGATTTGCTGTTCCACAATTATTTATTTGATATACGTGAACGTTTTGCAACGTAAATTTAATTGAGACGGGAATAACGTAAAATCAATGCGTTTATTCATAATAATAATAATAAACGTTACACTTTGAAGAGAATGAATAAAATTACAATTTAATGGATCATGAATTCGGGTTCGAGTCAGGCATTCGGGTTCGGGTTTGGGGCAGATGTCACAGTGATTGTTGCCGTGAACAGGAAAAACGAGCGAAGATGATGATAAGTAGATGATGTTGTATACCAGGGGTGGGTCGACTAGGGTTTGGGTAAATTATATTAACATTACATTTTTGTCCTTGTAAATTGAATGGTTATTTAGTTAAGGTTTAAATGTTTATAATAGTTTAGTTAATTACAAAAGACCCCCAAACTTTGTAAATTTAACGGACTAGATGAAAGGTAATTAACGGTATATAACAGAAATGAGTTAACGGTGTTAACTTGAAATTTACGGGTTGTCACATCATTCCCTTGTTAAAAGAATTTTCGTCCCAAAAATTACGCCACGTCATTGGTTGTCTGCAATGAAATAGAACAAAAGAAAAGAAAAAAAATTGTGGTTGTCACAGCATCCCCTTGTTAAAAGAATTTTCGCCCCGAAAATTAAAAATCATACTTTTGGGATCGGTGTAGCTGACACTCCCTTCATTCTAAACCTATGAATATAGCCAGTACATTGGACAACCCGAATGGAATGAGAATGCATTCAAATGAACACTTACGTGATGGTAAGTTATGTGAGATAAATTTAGAGTAGAACCTGACCCTTGAAATTGGTCAAACTGGTCATATAAACGTGAGAAAAGAGTAATGATTTGGGGCTAGGCAATGCCCCATAAGATAAAACCACAAGGGGGTATAAGTTATTTCTAAACAAGTTTTTTTTTTTGTGAATTTAAGTTAATACGAGCTCCTATAGGTTCTAAAATTTAAATAAATTATGATTATAATGCTAATTGAGTGGAAAAGTACATGGAACTGCATTATTGTCGGAATTACTGGCTTGTTAATTTTATTAAGTTTTGGGAGTCGTTTTTGAACCAATATTTCCCCGAATTATTATTGTTTTATACATAATAGGTGATCCAACAATTCTCCGAATTCCTCTTTTCGTAACAAATAGTTTATATATTTATTATTATTTTTTTTTGTAGTGTTCATAAGAGTTTCTACGATCAATGGAGATACTATTGATGATAGTTTGGCGTGTCCGTAAACCTCTCCAACCACATAGCAGCGCCTATCAGTGAGCGAGCAAGTTTCACAATAACAGCCACTCGCTAAGCGGCTTTCGAGAATGTCCAATGGAAGTGGAAAAGAAAGAAAGAAAAAAAAATTGAAGTGATAAATTACAGAATGGAACCATTTATCCACAAGTTAGGTCTCACCAGGATTCGCATGCACTACAAATTACTATCCTGTGTGCACCCGTGATGATAATTTGTTTTGCATGTTCACCCTAATTCCACTTGTGTGGTGTTAAAAACATCACAAAGACTATAATACTGAGTACCGAGAGGTTCCAAGGATGAAAGGTTATCTACAACTTATCCTCAACTCTAAATTGATTAACTAAGAGTTATATTAGCAAGTGTAGTCCTCAACTCTAAATTGATTAACTAGGAGTTATATTAGCAAGTGTAGTCAGGAATTGTTCTTTTTTTTTTAACTTAAGTTATGGATTGTTGATGGAATTGTTCACTGACATAAGCTACTGAAAAGCATTGGGTTATTCTTTTACTTGAGACAAGATAGATTTCGATTAGGAAGTAGGCAAAAATGTTCCTTCACTTTGTAGCTGATTTATCCCCTAAGGAATGCTAACCAAAATGTGAGCTCATGGCTCGAGTAATGATGACGTTTCCGTGTAAAAAATTTCATGTAATAATGCATTTAATCGCCTGGTTTAACCAGTCTGTATGTAGAACAAGAATACCATAAGTATTCATCTCCACGAGGTACCTCTTCGTCTCAATAGTTTTCACGAGAGCAACATGCACCACTTGATGAATAAGTTAACGGTGAGAAGATAGAGAAGGTTTAAAATTTTCAAATCAATGGTTCAACACCAACAGAGAACGCGGGGGGGGGGGGGTAGTATGTTCTCCTAATCCTTCATTCTTTAAGCACCCAAGGAATATAGAGTCCAATTATCAGATATTGACGATCATGAATAAAAATTAATGGTTGATCATAGCCCACCGGGTCATCGATGAACCCCAGACGACGCCTCTTGGATCCCGAAATGAATCCGCAGCATGATGAGAACGAAAATCAGAATCAAGATTAGAACTCAGGTCTACAGTTATCGGTAAAATAAAATGTACGAGGGAGTCTGCCTAAGGAAACAACTATAAGGAATCACATATAAGGTAGCACTTATAGGAACACATATAAGCTCTATATAATGTATCTACTGTGCAGTGTGAGTGTAACTAATGCAATGCCTAGTTATAGTCTAGATGCAAATGGTAGTTCCCTATAACTTATGGCTCTGGTACCAATCTGGCACACCCTCAAATTTCCACAAACGGGGTGTCCGGCTAGGCGTGTGACATACCAGGATCTCAAGCCATTAGTTACACGAACTTTGACTATACATTTTATAAAATACTTAAGTTTTAACAATGTTTCAAAAACATTAGGGCTAATAATGTAAATCAAGTTTAGCGGAAGCAATTGTAACCTCGCGTACTCAAAACACGAGCAAGTGACAAACCAAACCAGAGTTTTAAAATAACGTTTCAAGTTCAACCCATGCATAACAATATTGCAATTAAAAACTAAAACCAATAACTTCAAAACCTAAAACAGTTGTTAAGTATTTAAATGTAGAAAATCATGCATGCTCCTAAGTGCATGTGCTCTTCATTCACCTTTGAAGCGCACAACAAATAAAACAGCATAATTGCCCTAAAAGAACCTAAACCTTCATACGACCAGAGGACAGCAAATGGAGGAGATGAGCTAAAACAAGGGCTGTTCGGAACCGGGGGGTGCGCAACAGCGCCGACGGCGGCTTCCTGCTGTTGTTTTCCTGCTACGGCTGTCAAGCGATCAACGATGAATAGTGGCGAGAGGGTTTAGGATTCAATTGTAGTTGAGGGTGGGGTTTGATTGTTGCCGTGAACAGGAAAAATGATAAGGAGACGATGTTGTATACCAGGGGTGGGTCGACTTGGGTTTGGGTAAGTTATATTAACATTACATTTTTGTCCTTGTAAATTGAATGGTTATTTAGTTAAGGTTTAAATGTTAATAATTGTTTAGTTAATTACAAAAGACCCCCAAACTTTGTAAATTTAAAGGACTAGATGAAAGGTAATTAACGGTATATAACAGAAATGAGTTAAAGGTGTTAACTTGAAATTTACGGGTTGTCACATACCAGCTCATGTGATGGAAAATCCAGTTCAAGTTGAACTTCCACCTGTCCCTGAACGGTTACCTAGAAGGGCTAGAGGAAGAGGACGAGGAAGGGTTGATGGTCGGACTATTGAAGATAATGCGGGGCAACAAAATATGAGGAATATAAGGAATAAAAGCTTTCATGGGTTACAAGACTTTGGATCACCACAATTTAGACATTCCTTTCAACAAAAATATTTTTTCGGTAGTACCCAAAATTATAATGAGGCAGGTCCCTCAACTAATTATGATGAGGCAGGTCCCTCAACTAACTATCTGCCCCATGAACTAATCCTTTTTTATTCTAGTCCATTATCATATGTCCCTCAATTCCAAAAGACTGGCGAATTTGTTGCTCAATTTTCAAATGTTGCAGAATGGCCACTTGACTTAAATACTGAAGCAACCGAGTTAGATGAAGATTCTCAAGCTCCTAGTCCTAGTCAGCATACTCAAGGCTTTTGGTGAAACATTAATGTTCTGTAGTTTTATCTATTTTTTTATCATGTTTAGTTTGTATAAGACATTTTCATGTGGTTTATATGTTTTGAATTTAATTTTTATTTAATAATTAAAAAAATATTAAAATTATTTTCAATTTTAAAAAAATACGAAAACAATTTTTGATATTAAAAAACATGAAAAAATTTAACTAAAAATATCGAATTTTTTTTAAGATTAAATATTTTCATTTAAAAAAACATTAAATTATCACCATCAACTACTATAAATATCAACCTCTACTTCACATTTACCATCACCCACTTATCTCACTACTTCATATTTTTCATCATACCAACAAATCATGAGCAA
This sequence comes from Tagetes erecta, assembly GCA_030867185.1. NCBI lineage: Eukaryota > Viridiplantae > Streptophyta > Magnoliopsida > Asterales > Asteraceae > Tagetes > Tagetes erecta. Next base: position 16,708,414 of record CM061490.1, read on the forward strand.
ATTCCTAGATTTTTTGTATCCTCATGCTAGATTCCAGCTTAGATCCGTAAATGAGCCCGACCAACCAGAGGTTGTTGAAGAGCTTTATGCGGACAAACCTAAGTATTTTAGCCTCAAAGTTTACCACGGTGGTTATTATACTGGGATGCCGGGTAGAACATATGATTACGCTAGCATAACTTTCGTTGACTTTCTAAAAGTCCATGAGTTTACCGTATCTGAAATGTATCTTATTTATCCAGAATTTGGTTATGGGTTTATTCTCAAGAATTTATGGTTTTATTTTAAACCTCCGGTCGGTGATCTCGATACCGGGTTGCTTCCACTGAGAAATGATGAAGATGTAACAATATTAACTTCATACGTTGGAGTTAATGGGGTCCGGGAGATCGAGTTGTATGTTGTAACATAAGAGTTAAATGACGATACCGGAAAGACCTAAAAAGTGGAACCTGGCGACCGCATGTGCGAGAAGATGCTCTAGTTTGCCGTAGACTATTTTAATTATTAAACTAGTTGGGCTAATGTAATGACCCAGTTTGTAGACTTGGTTTAAGTAGTTTTCTATTTGACTGTCCAATAACGCTTTGACTTAGTTTAAGAAGTTCAATGATGTATTCTATTTGATTGTCCAATAACTACAACAAAAGATATTCGAAGATTTTTTCTATTTGACAGTCAAATAATGCTGTGACTTAGTTAAAGAAATTCAATGATGTTTTCTAATATTTAATTAGAAAATACTAATATGAAAGTTTTACGTGAAAAGTAGAATTAACAAACTCCCGAACTACAATAAAAGATATTCTAAGATTTTTTCTTGCAAACTGATAATAATACTAAACAACAAATTAAACATACGTGTCCTCATGGTTGAGAGTTTCGAAATGTATTCATATTATGACCCGCTTGTCTACATATGGAACATCTACATACAATGGGTTCATCTGGATGACGAACATCCATCTCATTGTATCCTACGTGTGCGTCTCCTACCCCGTTTCGTTGTAAGCCTTGATAGATCTGCTCTAATCCTCCAGCCCGGGTCCGTCCAATAATCAGGGTGACGAAGCGGGTAAAAGTGTCCATTATACTGCTCTTGATAAACTGAAGTGGCGTACATTTGGTGCACAGTAGTATTAGGTGATACGCCCCTTTGTTGACAAACAACAATTGCATGGGAGCACGGGAATCTCAGCATTTTCCACTTACCGCAAGTGCATGTTTTATCATTATATTCCACAGTATACATATTTCCACCACCTTCATTGGTTTGCAGCCTTGAAAACACCCTGTATCTCGCTTTTTGGTGATCAAACTTTGTTATGACATGTTGCTGCCCAATGAGATTACGAGACTGAAACAAACGCCATAAGCGAGGGGGTAAAGACGTGTTGTAGTTTGTAGCAATCTCGTTGTGCTTTCGATATTGTTCAACTGTTTGCTCAAAAGTGCAATTAATAATAGCCTTTATTGGCATCAACCTTACTCCTCATAGAGTGTTGTTAAAACTTTTTGAAATGTTTGTCGTTAGGTTACTCCAACGACGCTGACTTTTATCATGTATGATTGTTCATTTTCTTTCTTTGATTTTTTTAAATACTCTCATGCTTCCAGATTGAGAGTTTTCATTCATCTACCAAATATTCATACTTCCTTTGTTGGGTGGTGCATCCGATTAGCCAATAAATCTTTTTTAAACCAGACACCTTGAACTTCTGCATAAAGTTACTGCGAAGATGTAGATGACAAAATCGATGAACCGCATAATTTTTCAAATCTTAAACAGCGTGCATTGCAGCGATAATCCCTTTGTGTCTGTCTGAAATAACTCACAGTTTTTCCCGTAACAATAAAATTGTGATGTACTGCAACATAGGACCAAACATGCTGTAAAAACCAACTCCAACTTTATGTCGTCTCTTCATCGATAATAGCATAAGCTACCGGCAATACCAAAAACCAACTCCAACTTTGCACGGTATGATCCCTTCAAGAAAGTACCATCAACAGAAATCGCATGCTGACAACGCTTGAATGTGTTGATTACCGGACCAAATGCCCAAAAAACAAATTTAAACGTATGATGCTGAGATGAACTAGCCGGATGATGTAACCTGTGACACCCCGCCCGGTGGCGGAAAACACCGGACGTGTTAAGTGAATTGGATATCAATAGTGCAAAGCACATGACACTAAACGCATATTTTAATATCATTAAAGTAATAATGTCGTGACATAAATGAAGCAATAAATAGTCTTAAAACCGTAATAAAAGCCGACAATAAATAAGTTTATTTAATTCTAGGTCCAAAGCATCCTAAATGTCTTGAAGCCTAAAAGTCTCAAACTCCACCTGAAATACGTGTAAAATAAGTTAGCTAGTGAGTAAAACACAGTTAATAGTACGTAATATGAAATCCGAGATCATTATAAATATGTTTCGCAATCTTATGTATATAGCAATTGCATTATATATCTCAAACGTGACCATAGAAACACATAGAAACAAGTATCATAGACCCCGCAGGGTAACCGTTAGCAACAAGTCATGAGGAACCACTCATGTTACAAATACTGATAATTATCGTTTAACCGTCATTTAACAGTCTCGATATATATATAAATTATCAATAAATGTTTAAGCATCGAAGGGACATAGCATCGTAGCAACAAGCATCACAAATACTCACTAGTAACCAACACATAGAATCAACATAGAATCGCTGGGTCTAATCACCTATCAGGCCATTAGTGTAGGTGGGCTTATCAAGCCATTAGCGCTAATATCATACCGGTGGAAATTACAAGATAATATAAATACTATTGTCTAACACATTATTTCGCATCATGCGGCCAAACAAGATTAACACATCTAATGATCTCATTTAGATAAATAGAAACAAAAGAGAAGAAACCGTAGTATCATAGGAACACGTATTTCAGCCCCAAAAACATAAACAGTAAAAAAAGAGGTGAGTTTACTCACCTCGTAAAGCAAAGATAAACGAAAAAGAAACGTCGCTATAACGAACCGAGAGTCTCCCAAATATTGGTACCACCTAATTAGTTGGGAAAAACCCGAACTTAGAAACGAACAAATAGAGACAAAAATCACAAATCCGAGATCTATGGTTTCGGATTTGGGATTTTGAGTTTTAGATTATAAATTGGGAATTTGTACAAAACGTTATAGTAATTTCGTATATATATATATACATATATATATTTTAAACGAATCTATTTTAGTTTTCTTGAAATAATATTTGTAATAAATATTTATAAATATGTAACCATTTTATTTGGGAAAATTGGCTTAAAATAATCCCAACTAATACCTATTGGCCGAAAATAATCCCAACTCACTTTATTACCTCCAGTGGTCTCAAATCCAACTTTTTTTGCCTACAGTGGTCCGCCGTTAAGTGCACTTAACGGCCGTTAACTTTTTTTCTATTTTTTTAAAATTCAAACCGATATTTTAGGGATTTTGATCGGAAGGAGAATACGATTCAGTTGATGTAAACCTTACCTCCAATTGTTGCTCCAAATGATTTAATTTTGACATCTGGTTGAAGCACCGTTAGGGTTTAAACACCCGATTGAAGACCATTTTGTCGTTGGAACGTCGGTTCGAGGTAAGGTTTACATCAATTGAATCGTATCCTCCTCCCGATCAATATCCATAAAACATTGTTTTGAAATTCGAAAAAGTTCAAAAAAAAGTTAACGGCCGTTAAGTGCACTTAACGGCGGACCACTGGAGACTAAAAAAGTTGGATTTGGGACCACTGGAGGGAATAAACTGAGTTGGGATTATTCTCGGCCCATAGGTGTTAGTTGGGATTATTTTAGGCCAATTTGCCTTTTATTTGTATTAGAGTATTGCATGTTTTTTTTAGTCTTTAAAATATTTTTAACTTAATATATGTTATTAGGTTATTAGTTAAGTAAAATTAAATGTTCAAGAAGGGAAAAGATGTTAAAAAGTAAGAAAATGAGGCAGTGGGTTTAGAACCCACAACCTCCTGTAAAAATAACAACACTCATCCACCAGACCATAACCTTTTTTTGTTATCAAAAACGTTTTTTTAATTCTTTTAACCATTATTAAACATCAACACCCATTTCAAGATTCAAGCCCTAGATTAAAGAACCATCAAATTCGTTCGAATATGTTAATACCTGATGCGTGCAATATATATATAAAATAAACGAATAAAAACACCTAGTTTTAAATTTATAAAAACCAAGACGAACCAACTAACTTACACACAACCGGCAGTGGACCGGTCAAATGCAATATAGCTAAAGTAAGTCCGGGTGTCGACCCACAGACTCTATATACTGCGATAATTAACTAAAGTAAGACTCACTAACTAGACACGAACTTGAAATGAAAGAGTATTTGAAAAGGGGGATTTGTACTAAAAACGGAAACTTGCTAAAATTAGAAACTTACTATAAATGGAAACTTTCTAAAAATGGTAACTTACTAAAAATAGAAACCGACACGAAAGACGAATTGCAAACAGATGAGAAGAGATAAACCACCTAGACCCGACCCCCTAGTTACTCGAATTATTAGTTTGTTGGAAAACGTTTAGACATTGGACTGGGATCGTAAGATACTCGCTTGACCCAAACACCGATAAGACCCTCGACCCTTTTCGAGAAGACACCTATGGGGTTTTTATCAAGTTAATAATTAAACCAGTTTAGTTGTTAGACTTCCTCACAGTCGTCTAAAATTCTATGACTTAGTACCTATAACGTTTATCTACCTCACAGTACAATAAACTAAGGTAATTTCTATGATTTGATTAACACAAGTAAACAATGTAATTAAACTAAACCTAGACCACTCTTCACAGATACTAGTTTAGTTACACGTTCTTATTAGTTTGATCCAATTAATTATTCATATGGTTTTAGTGCACCTAAACCATAAACTAGTCACTAACACACAGTCTGCGACCTAACTTAATTCTATTATATGAAAGACATTCATCAAGAACTAAGTGGAATAAATAAACTAACTCAAACCAAACCAAATCTTTATATAATATAGCAAAACCAAAAAAGCTTATGTGGCACCATTTTAAAGCTTCTGGCTTATGTGGCATCATTTGAGATTTTATCTCATAATAATGATTTTTTTATTTAAAATATGTATATAAAATATATTATAATAAAACTAATTACGTTTTTGGTCCCCTAATATTTTGGAGAATTCTGAAAAATTTAAAAGTATTTATACTTTTAACCCTCTACTACAAGGGGTATACATGAGTCGGTTTATATTTGATAGGGTGTGAAAATGAAACTTATTGATAAAATTAATAATAATATACAATTAAAGACCTCAGTGTTTTATAAATATACATAACTTTTTTATATGGATTTTTTAAAAAAATAAACTACACCATAAAACTGAGCATTTTATTCTCTTTAATTTGAGTATAATATTGCTATACTAAAAATTTAATTTTTAAAAATATATTTCGTGTTTCGGTTTACCACGGTTTTGTTTCAAAACTTATTGGAACGTTCATGAATATCCTTATAAACATCATTTGAATGTTGTGTTCCCGAGCGTAGCACGGGCACTAAACTAGTATGTAATAATGCATCAACCAACCAAAAATAATAATTTACTAAATCATAAAATAAACCAACCTCATAAACAATCCAACAACCATAAAAACAAAGCAACTAGTTAATCATTGGCCTAGGCGGTTCAACGAGTCTAGCCAACAATCATATTCACTAATAAAAACGCACGTTAAAAGAAGCAAACATGATAGTATTTAAGATAAAAGTGAAGAAACAATGAAACCCGATGAAACCAAGAAGCAACGATCCAACCGGCTTCTAGCACTTTGTTTCCGTCTTGCTAAGCTCAAAAACACTTCGAAACTGTTTGAGTTCGTCCTCTAGTCGAGCCTCCTTTTTCTTTTGGTTTTTTTACATATTTCCCCTTCCTAAGTCCATCAATTACATATTTACCCAAGCCTAAAGTTTAATTACATATATCCCCTTTGACATAATAAATTACTCATTTACCCCTTCTTTTACACAAACCATAAGAAAATATAAAAATATATTTATAAAGATCATTAAGGGTAAAATAGTAAATCAAAAGGCTATTTTAAAGAAATTGGGTAAATATGTAATATATATGGTTTAGGAAGGGGAAATATGTAATTGAATTTAAGGAGTGGGTAAATACGTAATAAATGATCTTAAGAAGGGGATATATGTAAATGCCCCTTTTCTTTTCTCCCCTGCGTACGTCCTTCTTCCTTCCCCTTTTTTCAGCCGTCCTCTTTATAATTTATATATATATATCCCCCCGTTCCATGATGAGAAAACTAGGTTAAATATCTTGTTTCTCACTCCAAGTCAAACCGTCAAAATTTGATATATTTTTGTGAATGGGCCCTCATCAATATCTATCTCCAAGACCTTTTATTCTTGCACATACCATTCGTTCGATCCACTTCAAGACTCACGTGAGCTGCTCTTGACTTTAATATATGCCTTTTTTGTAAGTCATGCTTCCATTTAATCTACCTACGTTAATTTCAAACAAGACAATTCACAAACATTAAATGATATTTTAATACTTAAAGCAAAAGCCTTTAAACCAAATTTTCGTTTAAATGTGTAACATGTTTAAAGTCTTGTAACTTAACAAAATAATTAATAAAACCAATGCTCTCTTAAAATTCTACGAATAATATAAATATAAACCAATTAGAGCATAATTCGATCAAAGGTAACAATAAAAATGTAGCTAATATTTGAATAATAATATGTATTATTGAGACCATATCAATACCCTCCAAATCAAACAGAGGGCTTTTGATGCCCATTACATTACGAGTATTTTGATATATAATACTTACTTGGATTTGTCGGATTGAAACGGGTTTGAATACGAACAAGTATTGTCTGTTTTGGTGCAAAAATCGCTAATCTGGAACGAAAAGAGATAAAATTGATAGTTTAGGACGATGTAGATGATAAAAGGGAGTAAAACGGAACCAAGAATTACCTGTAATGGTGCCCGGAAGTTGGTAAACGACTACGGTCACAGGAAAATATTTGCGGGTGGATTTAGATAATTGTAGGGCAGAGTAAAGGTGTTTTGAGGTTAGATTTAAGTTATTCAAGTACAACTGAGTCTTATGGTATAATTAAGTTTGAAGATACGGTGATTGTGATTTTGAATCGAAACCCTAAACAGATTCCGCACCTAAACTGCTCCATAACGCGTTATTTGGTCAAAATGGGGTTCGATTCGGGCTAGTAAACGATTTGGAAAGTTTTGATTGCGTTAAAAATTGTAAAGATGCGTACAATCAGGGTCGCCGGAAAACAAAAGAATGGCCGGAAAAAGTTTACGGCAACTTTGCCGGATGTACAGGACATGGGGAAGGTTTGGGTTTTAGTTAAATTTTACACAATTAGTCCTTCTAGTTTGAGTATTATTTTTTAGTTCAATTTAACTTTAATATAAGTTTGAAAACTTACACTTTTGGTCCAAAGTTAATTTTATAATTTATATTAACTAACTATCTTAACCAAGTTAAAACGTAACGATTATATAAGTGACGTTTTTATAGTGTTAGTTCGTTTAAGACATTAAGTGACTATTCCGAGATTTAGAGGCGATTTTGTTTAACGTTTTCAATAGTTTTCTTTTACGAACTATATACATATATATATATATATATTAATGTATATTTTGAGATTCATTATTACAGATAATAATTATTTGACACATGTGAATATTTTGCGACATAAATATAATTATTTAATTGAGACGGGAATAACGTAGAATCCAATGCGTTTATAAATAATAATAATGACTAGCGTTACATTCTTTTGAAAATAAATACGAATACAATATAAAAGATAAAAAAAAATCTCGGGTTTGAGTCGGGCAGTCGGGTTCGGGTTAGGGGCAGATGTCACATAACCATTCCACAATAGCGTGGTTAGTTTCTTGTAGTGCATTGATGTACCTTGGAAGTTCTTCAAAATTACTATCCCAACTACTATATACCATCTCAATAGTTGCTTTTCGAGCTCGCAACACCTTATTATATGATACATCAACATTCAAGGTGTCTTTAATATGTGATTGAATTTGCTTGACGGGAAAAGTAACATCTTGGCGAATAAAGTGGATGATTCGAGTTACGATATCTCTACTTTTCAAACCTCTATTGTTGTTACCAATGACACTACCATAGCAGTTGTATGCATTCACCCATCTAGAGATTCTCCACATGTTGTGGTGGTTACGCTTAGCGGCATACATAAACCAACCACATCGAGGACCGATTGGAAGATCATTGTTGTAATGAGGGCTAAGTGTGTAACATTTTGCTCTATACGCGAAGCTTTTACTTTCAACAACCCACGATTCACAAGTATGTGCAAGATTCCATAACCGCACCGCGTACGTCAAATCATCTTTTGATTTAAAGTACATGCCGACACATATTTATTTTATTTATTCATTCCAAATATTCGTGTAGTCTTTATCGTCAAAATTGAGAGCTTCATAATTTCTTAATTCTTGGGGATCTTCAAAATAGGTCACCTCTTGGTAAGATACTCCTTGATTAACCGCATTATTATGATGTTCTGCAATTTCGTACCCATCTTCATTGTCGATTGATTCATCACGTGACGGGAGCGATTCTGTATCTTCACTTGTTTGTGAAATATCATCATCCGACTTGTCAAAACCTCTGTGGTCATCGGCACTTAGATCAATATTTGAAATATACTCTGCGTCAAAATTGCTTGACGGACCGGCTTGATGATCATGTGAAGTTACATTCCACCTAAAAAAGTAGTCGATATTTCTCTGGGTGCTGTTGATACAGAAAAACTTCGTAGAAAACCCATGCAACTTGATTGTTGGACTGACATTACTGGCTCTAAAATTATGTGAGATGTCCAATGAAATTTCCACATATTCTGCCAATTAATACAATACTTCAAGACTTGAGTTACTAAAAATTTCAGATATTTGAGGAAACCCACCATACGTGTAAAATAATTTGAATTTTAAATGAAAACACCCTCGTTGAAGTTGAAGATGACTGTAAACGGAATCAACAAATAACTCGTATGGCATTTTTTGTTGAAGAACAATAGTAGTACTTCTGGTAGAAGCATCACACATAACATTTCCGTTTACAAATGAAACTTCACCACCCCAATATAACTGACAAAAACAAGGTCTAGACATGATGAAAACTATTTTTCAAGAAGTTTGATTGATTATTTGTGAGGGTGTTTGGTTTATTAGAAGTGAGGATGGATTTATTTTTCCTGAGTGAGTATGAATTGCAGATGAAAATGAGTAAGGATGAGATAGGTTTATAAGAAAAAAAAGCGTTTTTTTTTACAAAATTCAATATTCACCAACAACCCTAATTCTTTTTTATCCGGTAACTCGACACTACCATTGGCGGGTAGTACAAAATTAATCATCAATCACTGTTGCTTGTCTAGTTGGTGAAAAAAGTAAAAGTGAATGCAGAACTCACCCATGTGAATGAAGGGCGAGTAGTAGGTAGATGAAAAAAGACCAAAAATCTTTGCTAGACATGTTTACAAAAAAAATACCAGAACTCACCCTTGAGAAAGACGAGTACCCTCTTATTAACCTTTTACAAGAAACACCTCTTTTTTTAACAAAACTTTTCAAAATACTCCACTTTTAAAAAAAAAATGTTCATCCATTGCGTCAAATAACTCCAAACTAATTTTAACGCAAATGTTTGAAGATGCTTGCAAACACATGAACAAAAATGGAACCAAATTCATCAACCCTCGCACCTCTTCCAGAGGAACATGAATCGAAATCAAATGCATCTGCTTTCTCCTCAAAACCCATTCGTCCTCCTTCTCAGTCAGTTCTTCCCTTAATTGTTTCTTTTTTCTTCTTTTTATTTTTATTGCAAATACTCTATATGAAACGGTTACTGATCTCGTTAAGTATATGTGTGGGTTTTAAGAACGTTTCATGATCACACTCAACGAAACGTGTTAAATATAGATAGAGTATTGGTTGCAATTTCAGATTAGTTTATGTAATTTGCTAGCAATGAACCTGGGTCGGCTTCGTGTCTGAGCCTAAGGGTCTTACGTGGCATGGTTAAAGGTTCCTGTCCGGTTTTTCCTGAAACAGTTGGTTGACGAGTTTCGACTCCGATCAACTTGGCCCGTAACGAGGGTTGTGGTGTAATGGGGAGCCCAATGCCGACGAAAAACATGGTGTTAGCAGGGCCGTCTCAACATTTTAAGGGGCCTCAAGCGAATTATAAAAAAGAGGCCTTTTTCTGAAAAAATAATATAAACCTTTTTATTCGGGCTAGGGACCGATAATCATAAACTATGTTTATTTGTTCATATAAGTTTATACGTTTATGTTCATTAAGATTTTCATTAAAATTTGTAGTATTTGAACTTGTAAGTATGAGCATAGAAGTAGAAATAGGCTTTTATATTTAATCACATAGCACCTAAAATTTCATATTAATAATACGGTATTACAGTGTGCTACAAATTAGGGGCCTTTAAATGGTGGGGGCCTGAAGCAAACACATTACTTGTTAAGCCTGTAGAGACGGCCCTGGGTGTTAGAGGCGGGGTTTCGATCTCGGTCCTTACACCTCTGAATGCATTGGTAATAGACTGTTGTACCAACCGCTGTGTTAGAAAAAATTGGGTTTGGTGTATCATTTGTTTAGGTGCTTTTCTGCATCCCACAGGTGTGGTGATGTTAGAAAAAGTTTAAGGATTTGAGTCAAATGATGAAAGGAACTAAGTTTAATACATAGGAGTGACATGATGCATACTTGAAGATTTAGCATCTATCTAGTGTAGTCAACGGCTCCAAAGGCGCAGCTGCGCAACTCAACAAAATAAGTTGTAAAACCTTGCCTAAACTAGTCTAGAACAGTCTAAAACAGCTGAAATAGGGCCTGTGTTACCGTGAAAGTGTTATGTTCTTTTGGGTAAGTTGTGATGCTATTACATTAGAAATACCTGATATCTTCCATGTCTTAAAGATTGTTTATTGTGAACGTCTATGTATATATATTGCTTATTTCTTATATATTTTGTTTTATTTTTATCCCAGTATTTCGGTTAAACTCAAACAAGTAGTCTTTGACCTTGCAGGACATCTGCGGAAAAATACTCCCCAATAGATTGGAAAGGATACTTTGACCAAGAGGATGATGTTTCCATCCCGGACTCAAATGATGTCGGTGACTTGTTTCGTATAATCAAATCTTCTCTCCATGCGAATTCTACTGTCTTACCTGTTTAGTAAATGTGTCTTCTGCTGATTTACGTTGCCATTTAGGTCTTTCACATATATACTGCAGGAAGCGAAGGGCCAGTTGTTTTTTGTCTACATGGTGGTGGTTATTCTGGGTATGTCTGGTTTTTGCTTCTCAAATATATTTCATATAATCTTACTGTGTTTAATCTAAAGAGTTATTTTGTAAGGGTGAAAGCTGTCATTCCATAATTTGGTTGAAACTTGAAAGTCATTTTTGTTACTGTATAAATTTGTTGCTAATCGTTTTTAGTTTCATTTCATATTAGTTTTAATCTGGTCATGATTAAGGTGTACCCATGTCTTTTAACAAATCACAGTTTTAACTTCTTAACCACTTTGTTTTGAACTGACAATGAGATAAATTACGGCACTGTTTCTTTTGATACCGAGAGTTAAAATCATTTGGCACAGAAGAAAGTAGTCCATAATTTGAGAATTATTTTGCTACCAGAAATGAAATCCTCCAAAATAATTTTTTGTTATGTTATTATCAGGCTCTCATTTGCATTATCAGCACGTGTGATCAAGGAGAAAGCAAGACTAGTAGCAATGGACCAGAGAGGACATGGGAAATCATCCACAGAAAATGAAATAGACATGTCTATTGAGGTGCATCTGTTAGTTTTTAATTTGCAGCTTTGTATTTCTGTTTTAATCTCCCAAATAAATTTTTGGTGGGACTGGTGCTTTGTTCATTGCAGACTCTTTGTAAAGATGTTGAAGCTGTTGTGAAGACAATGTATGGAGATGCTCCGCCAGCAATTGTGCTTGTTGGCCACAGGTTTGTGATTCACTTCAAAAAACCTGATATTAATTTTCAAGAACTTGTTAAATCTGTACCTGGAAATTAAATTAAAGATTAGTTTACTTCACAATAAATTTAATTGTGTGCAGCATGGGTGGATCGGTAGCCGTGCATGTGGCAGCAAAGAAAATGTTACCTAGTTTGGCTGGACTTGTGGTTGTAGATGTTGTTGAGGTGTTCTGGCTAAAACCACTTCCATATTTTTTTTTTCAAGTTTTGAGCAAACAGTTATTTAAAGTTGATTACTATAATGTCAGGGGACAGCTATGGCTTCTTTGATGCATATGCAGAAAATTCTATCAAACAGAATGCAGCATTTCCCGACTCTTGAGAAAGCGGTAAAATGAGTCTTTTGATTTCACTTGCTCTATGAAAAAGCTTGTTTGAGTTATTTCATATATCTAGCTTGTACCTCAATGAATGGCTTTCCATACAAGGGTTAATATTATCCTAAATATTACAATGGTGCTTGTTCTGTCTCATAACTTTTTGTTAGCAAGATGACCTTCCCTATTTGCCTTTGAAGGCACTAGTAACCTTTTGTTCCTTGTGCCATAACTCAATAATCATTGACTAGACTTTGCGTAACAGTTACATACAATACTTTTAGAGTATATTGCAGTTTCGTCCCTGAGTTTTTATGGGTTTAACAGGTCCAGTCCAATTCTAACTGTTTACATGATTTTTATTTTTAAAAAGATATGGTCCCGAACTCTAACACCGTTTAAATTTCCGTTACTCCTCTACCACATGTGGGGGAGGAGTTACGGAAATTTGAATGGTGTCAAGGTTTGGGATCATTTCTGTTAAAAATAGAAATTATGAGGACGTAAACTGTTAGAGTTGTACTGAACTTGTTAAGGCCATCAAAACTCAGGGACAAAAACTGTAATTTACTAATATTTTTTAAATTGGAAATATTTTGTGTAATGTATTAGTGTCATTGATGGCTAAAAGCAAGCATATGTAAAGCTAGACATGGAACGACAACTTGTACTAAGATTTTTTGACACATATTACATGCTCATGATGTACATAGAAATACATCTTTAGACAAGGAAAATACAATACAATATCAGCTACTAATGTTGGTGGGTTTGTTGATTCCTTGACTCTTTTTGAACTTTGACGTTTTAATGGTTTTTTAAGCGTCTTAATGATATAAAAGATAATATAATAATGATGAATAGATTATTTGATGGTGAGTTTATTTAGTACTTTTGATGTATAATTTTCTTTATAACACTTGAAATTGCTATTTTACTCTTAAGTCAATACACAGAAATAATTGCTTTTACCATCATGGCCTATTTTTTCCAACAAACCTGTATAGATCTAGGTGCAACCTGTTACAGTCAATAGACCTAGGTCTATGACAGATGGGCATACCAGAAGGATATTTGTTTATGTATTTATTCTTTTGTAATATAGCCTAGGTATTGACATGATTGAGATACATGCTTCAGTTAGAGGAATGTGATTTTGGCAGGGTGTCAAATGGGTCGTGTTCACTGCTTCAGTTAAGGGTTGGTGGGTTGAACATGATAACAACTGAAAACTTGACACTAACCTGAACACGACACGGACTTGCAAATTGTGTCATATATTCATATTAATCTATATGACCCAAAACACATTTTTAAAAAAGTTACAAAATATATGGGCTGAACGGTTCAACCCAGGAAACCTTCTGGTCAGTCCAAACAAGACCCATTTAGCTAAACCTGTTGGTGGGTTCGTCCCGAAAACGACCTGAACCTCAACACTAGGGACACGTGCTTATGCGGTTCTCTAATTGATTTTATATTAAACACACCCCTATATATGAGGTGTATGACTTAAATGAGATCATTGATGTTGCTTCTGTTACTAGTACTTATTCATTAATAGTTCATAAGTTTCTTATTGTTGGTAGTGTTTTCATGGAGCCCAACTTGTCTGATATTGAAATGAAATGTATATGCATGCAGATCGAGTGGAATGTGAGATCAGGCTCTCTAAGAAACATTGAATCTGCTAGAATATCAATTCCTGGTACCGTGAAATATGATGAATCAAAGCAATGGTAAGGTTTAAGGATATATGTAAAGTTCGTATTTTTGTCGGTCCTCATTTTTTTTATCACATATCTCGTTGAAGTTGATTCTTCTGAATCTTATATTTCTTTCCCCTATAATGTGTTCTTCTAGTAAGTTGTTTAAAATTCATAAAGGTAATCTGTTTACATTAGGTTCCTTCCATGTTTTGCTCCATATTGAATGATGTACCTGTTGCATGCGCAGTTATTGTCACAGAGCTCGGTTAGAGGAAACAGAACAATACTGGAGAGGATGGTACAAACTGTCTCTAATTTATTTTTATGCATTAAAGAACATTCCCGTATTTCTCTTCTCGTAATCTGATTGATGCAACACTGAAGGGCTAAGCATATATCTGAAATTTATATCGTCCCAACGGCCCAACCCCAAAATATGTCCACAGCTTCCTTTTTTTTAATCATAATTTGAGCGAAATGGAATATGTAAAAGGATGCAAAACATTAGTGATAACGCTTCTATGTTGTGGTTTCCTTTCTGGTGTGACTATTAATCAGGCTATCCTCTGCTAAGGTTCTTTGATGATTATATAGTGGTACTTAAGGTCCTTGATTTAAGGCTTGATCACTATAATCTGTTCTCTTTCGTTTACTCGAAGAAATATGTGTGTGCAGTGTTTTCTTGGCCGGTTTCACATATGGAATGTTACTTTTATTTTTTTAAATAACCGGTGTTTGTGCATATTAAGGTATGAAGGCCTCTCAGAAAAATTTCTATCATCTCCTGTCCCAAAGCTCTTGCTGTTAGCTGGAACAGATAGGCTCGACAGGTCCGGTTTGCATTTTAGTTTTGAATGACTTAACAACCTTAAAATAATTGGTTAAACGTCTGACTTAAGATATTTATTATTTTTTGTGACAGGGCTCTCACCATCGGACAGATGCAGGGTAAGTTTCAAATGGTGGTTGTACGCCATACTGGCCATGCAATACAGGTCAGAATTATATCTTGTTATCTATTTTTATGCTTGCTGAAACATATATTATAACCCATTATTTATTTCCACTCTTGAATATTACAGGAAGATGTACCTGATGAATTTGCAGCACTTGTACTCAGTTTTATCTCACGTAACCGAATAGGCCCTCATGGAGTCGAGGTTGGTAATGCGATGATCCAAATCTAACAATACTGCAGAGTTTTGCCTTTTTTAAAAAGAAATGAAAAGGAAAAAGAAAAAAACTGCACATTGGGTCTTCAAATTTTTCTGAATAGTGTGATAACCAATGTCTGATATATACATCAACTTTTTGTATTAATTAGCTTTAAATATCGGGTTTTGGATGTATTTGAACACTATAAGTTTGCGTTGCAGATTCCAGGAGTTCGTCGGCCATCACAACCACATACCTGAACAAGTGGCGAATCTGCAAAATAAGTATGGATCAATCGATCGTACATGCCTGTATGCAGATTAGAGTTTTGTTGCTAATGGGCATCTATGGTTTGCCCCTAGCTTTTGTTAAATGCACTGATTACTTTGGTGTGTGGTGGTGTAGTCGTCTTCGGAAAAAAAAGTACAAATTGTTTGTTTGAGGACGATATTCGTAGTTCTCTTTATCCAAACTCTTGATTGCAAGGAACTTGATACAAATGATCCTGGCCTATAATCCCCAAACCGGTCCGGAACTTAGACTAAATAGGCAAACTCAAGTCAAAAGACTATTTGATGGGTGGGAGCTCATTTGGTCTATAAAACCATGTCAATTGTATGTATAACCAACATGAGATAAGTTTCATACCTTGCAATAGTTTTAGTTAACAACATTCGACCTTTCTTAAGGTCTAACATCTTCATTTGTTACGACCGGCTTTCTTCAGGCCATCGCTTCATAGGTCACTCAGTCACTCAGAGTTTGGCTATGATAGCACTGTAACCAATGTTTTTAGACTCGGTTTGGCCGGTTGAACCGGGATTTGGAGAAGACATCGAACTGGTCCATATATGTTCGTTTTTAGCACAATGATTCGGACGGTTCGAACTGGTCGACCGGTTGGATCGTAAAATTGATTTTTTTAATTTTTTTTAAGTTGGTTGTGTCTTTGAAATTAGATTATCTTTGTTTAAACTCAGTATTAAACTTAAATGTTTGTTTAATATGATTAATGTGTTTTTCTATGGTTTTAGAACTTAAAATACTTGTGTTTGAGAGTTTAACTTATATTTGAAATTCTAATACTTTGAAATATATATATATATATATATATATATATATATTATTTATATTGTTTAAAACCGATCCAACCGGTTTAACCGGTCCGACCGGTCCAACCAGTGAACCAGTAAGACGACCGATTCATTATCCGATCATTGACTGTGAAAATATTGACTGTAACAAATCAAAAAAGAGAACTCAAACACAAAAGATTAGTCTAATGGGTGAGAGTCCATTTGGTCAATTAACCCAACATCATAGGACTTCTCTCATATCGGATATTTGTCAATAAATGAGCTCTCATATGCTAGACTAGTTTTTTTGGGTCCAGTTCTTTTGTTTGGTTCGCAATAGGAACCGGCGAGTTTATTTGTTTTAAACCGGTCCACTATTTGGTTTTGGGGTTGGGTTTCAAACCTGCATATCTATGACTTTTATCTTTTTATATTGATATAAAAAAAATGTATAGCAACTTTGATGTAAATAGTGTAATATTACGGTACATCTCTAATGACATGTTTTTTGGTTTTGTTTTTATATCTATGCACATAAAATGCCTTGGGTAAAGAGAGAAATCACACATGTATGTGTGAAAGCTGTTGCCTCCGTCGGCCTCTTGCAACTTCCGGCTGATGTGGTGGACAAAGTTGCGAGTGGTTATGGGAGGTGGATGGTGGCCATGACGCCGATGGTTAATGCGGGTTGACGGTTGTGATGGTCTTGATTGTGGCGGATTTTCCTGTTTTGGTCTTGATTGCAGCCAATTTGGGTGAATCTCTTAGCTAGCTTTCGATGCCAATACGCTTTCGGCGTTTTCACCATCTACTTCCGATGTTCTTTTTATTCGTATTTCTGACAAAGGTGAAATCCTTAAGCGTTTACGGTTTCTCCTTCGCCTCCACTGTCTAATACCATATGTCTTTCTGTTCGTGTTTGAACTATGACGGATGGTGGCGGTGGTTTTCGCTCTGTGTATGACGTTTGATGAGTGTCAACGATGATTGTGGTGGTTGGTGCATATCAATTTGTGTGGCACTTAGGGTTTTTGCTTGAAGGATTTGTCATAGGAAAATGATTACGTCAATTGATGGTTTCTGACTTTCAGTAATGCTAGATATATGGTCAAGGCTCTGACGAGTTTCAAATACATTACAGATAATCAGTGAACCGTTGAATGACGATTTTTACAGTGTTTGGAGTCGCTACCAACAGTAAACAAAGCGCGAGCGAGCAAATATACCTAGTTAAATTTATACACTAATGGTAAAAAATATACATATGATGGCCTAAAGTGAAAATATGCCATACATAAATATATAGACGAAAAAACTATGACGGTAATGTAAGTTTGAACGGTTATGCAGTTACAACTTTTTTCCTACCAAAAGTAAAGACAGACCTATCTTCAATAGACTAAAATATAATGTACTAGGTTAGTGACCCGTGTCCTACACGAGACTGTGTTAGAAAAAGTACCTTTGAAAAAAATGTGTGCAGTTACATAATACAAACAATTAAAAGTAGGAAAAAAAGTTTTAGGTAAATATTTGGATACTTGTGAATCCAAACTATAAGTCTAAATACTTTTGTATACACAACACTGGATGTCGCATTAGTATGATTACCTTCACTATAAAAAATTTTAAGCCTAACTCTTGAAAAGAATTGTCCTTGACTTTATTGATGGTCATAGCGATACACATTGCTAGTGAAAATTGTCATCTTTGAAATTTGAATGGAAAGCTTCTATAACATGTGTTCCTAGTGACAGGATTTGTAAACTAAGTATCGCTGCATAAACTAAAAAAAATTATATCTGATAAAGTTATACCTACAATAGTAATAAGCAAAGTAAATACAGTTATATATGTGACATATCATATATGATAAGCTCTTAAGTGGCTAAGGAACAAAATAGAGTTACCTGTTGTAAACTGCACTTACTTGAATTTGTTAATATAAACAATTACATATGCATGACCTACCCTGTAAAGAAGAAAACAACAAACTGAAGTATGGTCTATTGATTAAGAATCAATGAGCATATTGTGCAGCAAAAGATAAGTTGCTCACAAATCTTACATAAGTTAATTTACTTTATATAAAAGGCTTTACTGTTTGTGTAGGTTAATGAAACATGAGCTTGACTTAGTAGGAACTCAAGAAACATCAATTAGTTTATGTAAATTTAGTGCCGCCAATTGATGCTTATGCAAGATTTAAGACCAATACGTTTGTGTAAATGTCCAAACTGTTAGTAAACTCATTCTCAAAAGTCCTTTGCTCTAACATTTGAGAGGCACTAATTGATGTTTGTTGATTTCCATGTGAAAAAATATGATGGAAAGAACACAATAGAAACTGGATACTTGCCATAATAATCACGAAAGAAAAGTCAGATTGTAGGAAATATATCAAGCCCTCAAAGTTCAATGAAAAAATAGCAAAGTAATAAAAAACAAAACACACACGCCCTTCCCTTTTTGGTTCATTGACCCCTGAGAGTTCCAAATAATTAACAAAAGATTTGTAAAAAGCATAGTCACATAAAAAGATTAAAAAACTAAAACCCCTTTAAAGGAAACTTAATGATAAAGTGTGCAAACATATTAAGCTGAATTCATCAAACAACAAAACCACTTGTTCAAGAATCATGTAAACAAAACCCAAATCATCTAACGAAATTGGAACAAACTAAAGAAATATAATACAAACTAACCTGCTTGATATTGGCATTTACTTAAAAGCCATCTAAAGATTTCCAATCTTTCTGTTGACATTTAAGAATCAAAATATAACAAAATTGACATCTTCAAGAACAAAGGTTCAAATCACCAAGATTAAAATTAACAAAACTGAAACAGAAATCACAACTAATCGACCGATTAAAAGTAAAAAAAACATGTCGAACTTGAGAGGATGTTTACAACCAACATTGTCGATGATTAGCCTGCCAAAACCAATGAAATGAAAGAGATGATTCTGCGAACAAATCGATTCTTGATTTTCTGATTCATGGATGGATATTTGATGAACGAATCGAGTTGAACTTAATGAGTTTAAAGATAAATCCAAGGCAAAGAGAAAACTGGTTTCAAATCGGGTTAAAATGGTTTATGCTGATCCGGATTGTAGCAGTGGGTTAAAGGATCCGTTAAAAGTTGTAATGGGTCACAAAATTTTTATAGGTACTTAGAAATGGACACGTGGATTTTGATGTAGTAAGAAATTGACACATAGGATGTTTTAATAAAAAATTAACACATGGTTAGAATTGGTTTCCTTTATTATATTTTATAGATTTGGCCTAATCCTTTGCTTCATGTTCCCATATTGGTAGTTACCATTTCTGTACCCCTTTCTATTGTTGTTGTTCCAGTTCTTCCTTGGTTCACCCCTAACAACCAACCTCCGATGTTCATACAATCTCACACTAAGGTCCACTGTTGACCTAAAGTACTAGGCCTAGCAGTATCATGTCCCTACGGATATCCAGGGGCAGTCCTCAAATGTACCTCTTAATCCTTTTTTATTTGGGAGTCACCAAATCAGGCATCAGATGTGCCATTTTATTTGGAACATTGTTTGCACTACTATGCGTGACTCTTTTCGGATAACATTCTTACCGACCATTCTCTTACTACTCCTAAAGTTTCAAAACACCAACGTGATAAGTCAAGGCTAGTTCAGATCATGCCGAGTATTGTAAGTTTCTAATTACATTGGAAAGTTGTGATTAACTACTTACAAGAACTTTTCAGTTTTAATGGCCTAAACCTTTCTATCCTGAGCCACACTAGTATTTGGAATCTATCTTTATACTAAGCATGTATAATCCACATATAATCACATAAGCACTAAAGAATACGACTATCATATCCTATCATTACATGTAGTCTTAGCAACACTATTTAACTAAATATAATATATCTTTACCTCTTGGCATGAAGCTTCTCGGGCTGGCATCCCCGACACCTGGTCCCATTCTTTGTTTAAGTTTACGTTTTGAAAACAATTTTCTCAAATCTCTTAAGCTTTGGCTATGATACCAACTTGTAAGGTCATGTTCCTATGAAATCTTACAGTTGGTCATAGATATCATTAAATAGATTAAAACATTCATTTAAATAAAATATTGTAGTGGAAAATCATAAAACATAAATACTTCATTACAGAATCCTTAAAACATTAAAATTGCCTTTAATATAATAAACAAGTCTACTTAAACTAGGATGCTAGTCTTTAGATGCCAAGAAACTTACAATCTATGTCATCCACTTTAATTCAGTAACACACTTGTCAAGCTAATATGAATACAATAGTCAGCGTCATTAAGTGAGTAAATTTTATATCTTTATATTAAAGCTTATAAAATATCACAAATCTTGTAATGAAATCAAGAATTAATCACAACAAATTGTATCATCCAATCCATGTTGATCTGTTTGGTTTGTTTCTTTTCTTTTCTGTTCTCTTATGTCTCATTGGGTCCGCCAAAGGGCGGGTCCCATTCAATCTTGTTTCCAGTCAAGTGAATTTCTTCGTGGCTAGCTAGACCCTTGACAATTGACCTACTGACGTCATTGGTTCCTCTAGATCTATTTGATCTCTATGGTCCACTATCACCCATGGTTCCTCTAGATGAGTCATTTGGATGGCAAAAGTGAAATGTCCATCTTGTGCTTGTAAGGCTTTCCTTTGGGATGAACCCTCTTGATGGGCCCTTCGCATGGGTCCTCTTAATGGCCCCAATATACCGTTTCTTTAGTTTCTCTACCATCTTTTAGTTATACATAATATAATGCAAAAAGACATAAACAAAACATCTCTTAGAATCACATGTAACTCAAATACTAGTCTCGTCCTTATGATGCAAGTAAAGAAACATGTTTGGAAGTTCACATCTGTAAAGACCAGAAGTAACAGGGTCCAAGGGGTGGTGAGGTCCAAGGGCAAAGCCCCTCGCTAGGATCAAACTGAAATTATTAGAAAATTCAGTTCGTATGGATCAAGCTGAGATTGCGAAAAAATTTTATTTTGACATACGTGTATAATGAAAAATTCATCAGAAAATATTTGTTTTCTTGTAAGTCTACAATAAGAACTCTATTTGACATCTAATTATTTAGTTTGCATATCGCCCAACATCAGTTAAAAACAATAAAAATAAGGCATTTAGAACTCATCTGGTTATAATATTCAATTTCAAGTCTATGTAATTTTAAACTAGGAACTCAGTAGACCGTCTTCATAAAGATTAACATATAACTTGGACATTTTGTTTTGCTAAATTTGCCCATTAATTAGCTCAGAATGTAGCCGACGAATTTAATAAATTCGCTAGAAATTTCGCTGGTCATCGTGCCCAACTTTTTTTGGAACTTCCTAAATTTGCTAAAGCATTTTAAAGTCTAAAAACACTGGTCCACACATCCTTTCCATCGAATTTACTAAATTTACTTGCGATTTGGCTAAATTCACTGGATGGAGATTACCTTAAATTCGCTGCATGAAGCTCTAATTCGCTAGACGGGTTTCAGTGACGAACTAGCTCATTTTTCACCCAAAATCTTTACTTTCTACGTCCACTTCTTTAGTTTATCATCAAGATGCTAAGTCTATGATTTTTATTCATTTCCAAATGTACAAATGTGAAATTTTGAGGATTTTTCTCACTTTTACAAAAACCCAAAACCCTTGATTCGTTCCAGATATGAAATAGATGTTTTGGAGATGTTTGTTATTGGATCTTGCTTTTTTTCTTGATGTTTTAGTCCACTAACACCCATATCTTGAATCTTTTTAACCAAAATCTTCAAATGTTCAAGCTTCTTCACTTTCTCACACTACTGTCTCTCTCTAAGCTTTCTTGAATTTGGATGAAATGTTGAAATATGGAGATGATTTAAGGTTGTTAAAGGTATGATTATGGGCCCTAAAACTTTATATTTTTCGGTCCATGACCTTGTTGAGTCTATAAACCCTTTTTTCCTCTTATCTTTTAAAATAACCCATAACTAAAGCCCATTTTTAATTTTTTATTGATTGTTTCGACTTCTGGGGCGTTACAGTTCTACACTTTTTGGATGATTTGCGGGAAATCCTGTTATATACCGTTTTAGATTGAGTATCATGCTTCGTGGGCCTTGCAGACAGTTAATTTGGATATGCCACAACTGAAGATCACCGATTTCACAAAATTCATAAGTTAGAGGAGTTGAGGGATCACACTTATGCGCATTCATTTGATTATAAACTGAACACAAAGGCGTTGCATGGTCGACACTTGAGGGGAAATAAAATATTCAAGTGTGGATATCAGGTTCTGTTGTTGAACTCCCGGTTGAGGTTATTCCTGGGGAAGTTGTAATATTTATGGTCCGGACCGTATACTTTTAGGGCTCGAAATCTTGACAACAAGGATTTGGTATCCTTATTACGCTGAATCTAGTATCCTTAACATGTGAGGATTGAGGATCCTTAATGCTTATATATATCGAATAACTAACTATTGTCTCATGTGTGTTTTAGATATTTCAAAGTGCAGGTAACGCTCTTAAGACTTAGTCTACCAGAAATATAGGTCAAGATAGTTGTGGAATTAGTTGGGAACGTGGTCAAGTCTTTCAACAGCTAATGACACAAATTTAGGAGCTAGTTTGTTATTATTGTTGACTGAAAAATGAGGCTATGGCTTAGCTCACCACATGTGATTTTTCACACTTATCTTTCTCTCTCGACTAAATTCTCTTCTCACACACATATTCTTGTACCAAGCGGCCATAACTCTCGAGTTGTAATTCATTTTTATCATTAATATAGTGATGATAGACGATTATCATCACCCAAGGTTTTTATGCCGACGATCATTTATCGATCATGGGCTTTTCCTCGTATAAATCCTTGTGTTCATCTTATATTTCTGCTTAACTTTCATTAAAACACATAACCTCACTTAACTAATTTGGTTTATTCATTTTTTGACCAAAACAATTTGGCGCCTACCATGGGGCAAGTGTTGTTTTAATCATCATTCTCATCATTTTATTCATCTCTATTATTCATTCAATTCATTCTTATTCATTTTCTGTATTTCAATGGCTTCTCATTCAAAAGCTGTATCATTAAGCATGCCATCTTCATTGTCTTCCATTCCAATGTCTAGTTCATCTTTGGGGCCGGTGAAGACCACAGATGTTACCAATAAGAAGCCAACTGTAGTTTTTCAAGGATCAAAACCTCCTGTTGCACCCCCTACGGTAACTTCTAACAGTGATATTTCTATGTTGTCTTTGCAGATGAAAGCCTATATGGAGCAGCAGAACATGACCAATCAAAGGATCCTTCGAGAAATTGAGGATATCAGGAAGATCAAAAAGCATGTGGAGGAAGCCAGTCCTTACATGCCTAGAGCGCTTGATTTCAACACTCCAGGGTCCTTAGCGCAGCAAAATATGGGATCTATGGTTCAGCCTTCATTTACAACATTTTAGCAAGGATCCTTGGGTCAAGAGTTACTGATATTCATGATGGTGGTATTATAACCATGCAAACCAACTCTACTCTTCACCGTCTATCTCGACTGAGATTTCAGAATATTATATTGGGGCATGATACTCTCAACCGAGAAGTAATCATTTCAATAATCAATCTTTAAACACTAACTTTAGGTCAATGCAGGATACAGGTATCAACGCAGCAATGGCTAGTGTCACACCCGTGTCAGAGGACCCCCTGGCATGTGACGTGTTGGTACCTGAATATATATTTACTTACTTATTATATAAAACATTGCAGCGGAAAATTTATTGGTCCCAAATAATGAAATATTCTTTTATATTAATAAACAAGGATCTAAAAATCCATGAGTTTTTATACGCAAGAAGTAAACTTTCTTAGGCGTGAGGAGTCGATATATCCCTTTGGCGTTTATTCGAAATATATATATATATATATATCCTTTTGGCATGCACCTGTGCCTAAAATATATTTATTCTTCACCTGAAAACATTTAAAAATAATACGTCAGCGATGAGCTGGTGAATAACGTTCATATGACACAAATCATTTTACACATGCAACATATTAAATTTGTTTAAGCATAGTTGGAATTAGTAATCTACACATTCAGAATAACTATTGTATACACAGGCATAGTAAAACAAGAAATCCGCAACTTTAAGATACACTACTATCGGTGTCTTTAAGTATTTTACGCCTCTGGAGTACTGCTTTATTTTTGCCAGACCCACTAGATCATAATCATCATGCGTGTATTATTTGATCAAATTATACGTATACTTTATAGCCTGGATGCTATATATAGATTACCCTCTATATTTAAACAATTAACATTTTGCATGCGGGTTTTGAGTATAACAAAACATTTAATAATATTGGAGAAAAATAAACGTATTCACCTTTAAATTTGAGCAGAGTCTTTGCTTAATTTTAACGTTTGGTAGGGATCTCCTAGACAACACCTCGACTATTCTCTATCGTCGGTTTCTTTTGTGAGAATGTTACTAATGAAACTCCATAGCCTACTTCTTTTTAATGTGTAAAATGATGATGGGGTAGTGTGAAAATGAGTGAATGATTTCACCATTTATATAGATCACATATGTCGGTATTTACTTTGAAACTTCCAAGTTAAGTTTTCTTAAATGGAAAGTAATCTTTATAGTTAAGTTTTAGTATAGTAATAAAATAAGATGACATACTTATCCATTCACATATGATTGTTTCAAATATATGTACACATTTATCAAAATATGCTCATTTCTTTATATCTTTTTAACTACATAAAAATATACTATCATAATAGGCTCATTTTCTTTTATGTATTGATATAAGTTTAAAAATTGAAAAAGGGTTTAATATCATGTATTAGGTGAACCCTTATAACAAATAACCGGCTAGATACTTCATATTCTACTAGCCATTTTACTCATTGCTTACTCGTTTCTAAAATATAGGCATCTTATATGTATATATATATATATAGGGTAGGGTTCAAGAGAGAACTCATTTTAAGTTGAGAACTAGAGAACTACAAAAAATACAAGTGATGAAATTTTAAAGAGAAAGGGTAAAATTGGAACTTTAAATATATAAATCTTTAAACATTTCTATCTTTTGCATACGTTAATATTATTTTAAAAAAATTACACCATTAGATCAAGAATTTCATTATCTTTCATTTGAGTATAAATAACGTCATAAAAAATATTTTTTCTCGTTTTTTTAAATTTCATAATACATATATGTAGTATTGCGATATTGTATTTGATTATATTTTTTTTTAAACGTTACTAACTTTTTCATACGTTATTTACATTAAATAGTTTTAAAAATCACATTTTGGTTTTTTTTGATACTACATATGTAGTATCAATGTACTTGATGCATTTATTAAGTGGCCAAATGACTCAAGAGTCTAATAATTATCTAATGTGTACATATGATCTTAAATAACCAATAACTAAGTTCATAAGATTTCATATTAAAAAACTTATGGCAAATGAAAACAAAACTAATACTTATACTATGTCTAAACATAAAGATAATAATAAACTAATAAACCAATGATAAATATCCTAAAAAAGTAAAAAAAAACTTGAAATTCAAACTATAAGATAGCAATGCATCAATATTGCATATACTGCATATATGTAGTACTTTGATACTACATATATGTAGTATACGATACTGCATATATGCAATACTATAAAATTTAAAAGGGGATAGTGAATATGGTGATGTTATGCACCTAAGTTACACGTAAAACCATAAAATTACGTAGCTTTGATAAATTAACTTAAATTTTTTTATTAGAAAACTTAACTCATTGATCTTTATTCAATGTTAATGGACGACTCAGTCTTCTCCTCTTAGATCATAATTTTTCTCTTTCTCATTTACTCAATAATCGTCATTCATTTTAGTAAAATATTATCCGCCCTTTAAAAATCGATCGTAACTTAATTTGGCTTCTCAATTCCAAATAACAGATTAATATAACATGACTCATATAATTGGTATTATGATATGCGCATGCTGCACATATTCATACCACATCACATAACGTGAACCAAGTTATTGCTAGCAATGTCAATACGATCATATGAGAAAATTCAAAATTGAAATTGAGGCATGATGATGTTGTTTTTTTGTGATAACGTCATCGAAATCAATGCCCTTGAACTTTTGATATTTTATCAATGTATGTAGTTTTGATGGTTTCTTGGGTAATTTAGGTTCATAACAACACCGTATTCATTTCCCTAATTTAAAAACATACGGTATCGTATATTACATATATGCAGTATTGAAAGTAAAAAAAAACGAGAAAAAAATATTTTTTTATAACGTTATTTATACTCAAATGAAAGATAATGAAATTCTTGATCTAATGGTGCAAAAAAAAAAATTTAAAAAACTTAACGTATGCAAAAGATAGAAATGTTTAAAGATTTACATATTTAAAGTTTCAATTTTACCCCTCTTTTAAAAATTCTATCCATACCTTTTTTATAGTTCTCTAGTTCTCAACTTAATATGGAGTTCTCTCTTGATCCCTCCCCTATATATATATATATATTGACTTTCATTTAATATTATCTACCTATAATGATTAGATCGAACATTTTAGTTTATATATAGATATCTTGACGCTATGCAAGTTTTCTAACTAGTTAAAGTTAATTTCAAATTTAAATTTCTAGGAGTTAGGATAATATAATATGTCGAGTTGTTACATTCTCCCCACCTTGATTTAAATCCCGTCCTCGAGATTTATTGGAATAAATGTGGATATTTCTTCTTCATTTCTGATTCCAGTTCCCATGTATATTCAGGACCGCGTCTGGAGTTCCACTTTATTTTGACTAACACCAGTTTCTTTCTCTTTAATTACTTTTCTTGTCGATCTTCAATTTGCATCGGCTCTTTGATAAATTTTAACTTTTCGTTTACTTTAACGTCTTGTAGAGGTATTACTAAGGTTTCATCTGCCAAACATTTGTGCAAATTGGATACATGAAAGACATCATGTACCCCACTCATCTCTTCTAAGAGTTCAAGTTGATAGGCAACTGGCCCGACCCGTTTCACAATTTTGAAGGGTCCGACAAAACGTGGACATAGTTTTCCTTTCTTTCCGAATCGGATTACGCCTTTCCAGGGTGAAACCTTTAGTAGAACTTTATCTCCGATACTAAATTCCAAGGGTCTCCTTCGTCGATCCGCATAACTCTTTTGTCTATCTCTAGCAGTTTTCATTCTTTCACGGATCTGTAATATTTTATCAGTTGTTTCCTGAAGTATTTCAGTTCCTGATAATTGGTTTTCGCCAACTTTAGACCTCTGCACTTTCTACCATACAATGCTTCAAATGGTGCTGCTCTTATGCTTATGTGATAACTATTGTTATATGAAAATTCTATTAATGGCAAGTAATCATCCCAACTTCCTCCAAAGTCTATCACACACGCTCGAAGCATATCCTCTAAAGTTTAAATAGTCCTTTCACTCCATCAGTTTGTGGATGATAAGCAGTGCTAAGGTTCAAACATGTCCCCATTGCTTTCTGAAAACCTTTCCAGAATCGAGATGTAAAATGACTGTTACGATCTAATACAATAGATAATGGCACTCCGTGTAATGACACGATCTTGTTAACATATAGTTGTGCCATGTTGTCCATACTAATCGTATCTTTCATTGGAAGAAAATGTGCGTACTTAATTAAACGATCAACAATAACCCAAATAGTGTTATTTCCACGACTGGTTCATGGAAGTTTTGTTATGAAATCCATGGTTATCATTTCCCATTTCCACACAGGTCTTTCCAACTGTTGCAATAATCCTGAAGGTCTTTGATGTTTGGATTTTACTTGCGAACACGTAAGACATTTTGCAACATATTTAGCAATATCCTTTTTCATACATATCCACCAATAGTTTCCTTTCAAGTTTTTGTACATTTTGTCACTTCCTGGGTGTATCATATATTTTGACTTATGAGCTTCTTCTAGAATTTTATCTCTTAAATTGTTAGTAATAGGTATCTAGATTATGTTATTTATTCTTAATATTTCATCTTCTCCTTTGATCAGTTGTTCAAGCATTCCTTTCATTCCTTCCTTCTCAATGTTATTTCCTTCTTGTGTTAATCTTTGGGCTTCCTTTATTTGACTCATCAAGTCAATCTGAAGTTTGAGTCTTAGAGCACGAACTGGCTTTGGTTTCTCTCTCTCTTTTCTACTTAAAGCATCTGCCACAACTTTTGCTTTTCCTTCATGATAGCAAATGTCACAATCATAGTCACTTAATACTTACATCCATATCCTTTGTCTCATGTTCAACTCTTTCTGAACAAAAATATATTTCAAACTTTTATGGTCAGTATATACTATGAATTTGACTCCATAAAGATAGTGCCTCTATATTTTTTAGAGCAAAGATTATGGCACCTAATTCAAGATCATGAGTCGTATAATTCTTTTCATGAGCTTTCAACTGACGTGAGGCATAAGCTATGACATTATTACGTTGCATTAGTACACAACCCATTCCTGTGTGTGAGGCGTCACAATATACAACAAAATCTTCTACACAATCTGGTAAGGACAAGATTGATGCATTTGTCAATTTTTGTTTTAGAGTTTGAAAAGCTTTTTCTTGTTTTGGCCCCCATTCATATTTTACTGATTTTCTTGCTAAAAAAGTTAAAGGGGCAACGATCCGGGAAAAATCTTGAATGAATCTTCTATAGTAACCAGCCAAACCTAAGAAACTATGAATTTCAATTGGCGTCTTTGGATTCTCCCATTTAGAAATAGCTTCAACTTTAGCAGGATCTACGTGAATACCATTTTTGTTCACTACGTGACCAAGGAATTGTACTTCGGATAGCCAAAATTCGCACTTTGAAAATTTAGCGTACAATCTTTTGGTTCGTAATAATTCGAGTAATATTCCGAGATGCTCTGCATGATCCTTCTCATTCTTAGAGTAAATGAGTATATCGTCTATGAATACGATAACAAATTTATCTAAGGCTTACATATACGATTCATCATGTCCATAAATGCTGCTGAGCATTATTGAGTCCGAAAGGCTTTACGGTAAACTCATAATGTCCATACCTTATTCTAAAAGCAGTCTTGGGAATATCTTCCTCTTGTACTTTTAACTGATGATAACCTGAGCGGAGATCGATCTTTGAAAAACAACATGCTCCTTGTAGTTGATCAAATAAATCATCAATTCTCGGGATTGGATATCGGTTTTTAATAGTGACTTTGTTTAAATCCCGATAATCAATGCACATTCGCATTGATCCATCCTTCTTTTTCACGAACAATATTGGAGCTCCCCAAGGTGTTGAACTTGGTCGTATGAATCCTTTTTCCAATAGTTTGTCTAACTGTTTCTTTAGTTCCGCCATCTCTGTTGGTGCTAATCGGTAAGGGGATTTGGCCATTGGTGCAGTACCAAGTATTAAATTTATCTTGAATTCCACTTCTCGCTCTGCCACTTCAAAGAATTATTTGGCAGTAAGAAGCAAAGGATCCAGGATCCTGAAAAAGTTCCTGAAAAAGCTGCTCAGCCACCTCTTGATGCTAGAGTAATCAACGTCATCTCTGGAGGATCCGATATTTGTGGCACGTCATACTCAGCTGCAAAGAGAAACACAAAATAATGCAAATTGGAATGTGGTGAAAGACTAGTTGCAAGATCCACCTCAACCAGCCAAAAATTCATTTCTTTTGATGAAGAGGATCGAGCTCATATTCAGGATCGTCACCATGACAGTCTGGTTATTACATTATTTTTTGCTAACCATTATGTTTGTAGGATCCTTATAGATGGAGGAAGCTCTGTCAATATTATATAGTACGATGTCCTCAAAAAGGTGAACATTCCAGAGTTGGAGATAGTACCAAGATCATCTGTTCAAGTAGGATTCTGTGGTGAAACCAAGAATACTTTCGGGGACATCAAACTATCAATTTACATCGAGGGAGTAAATACTATGCATAATTTTTAGGTTTTTGGCTGTCTATCTTGTTGCAATATTATTTTTGGCAGGCCATGGATACACGAAATGAAGGTTGTTCCTTCGACATATCACCAATGCGTGAAAATGCCATCTCCTTAGGGGATAGTAAAAATCAATAGCGATCAATAAGAGGCGAAAGATTACTACACATCCTCCATGAAAGCAGCTTCCAAGCAAACATCATTATAGAAATTAGAGAAACTTCCTAAAGAGGTTGAAAGATCCGAAGAGTAAGATGTAAAAGAAGTATTGCTTGAACCTGAGGATCCAAAATCCAAGATATTCTTAGTTAGGATCCGGGATCCAGACAGACATAGAGCAGGATCTTATATCCTTCCTCAAGTGAAGAAAATCTAAATTTGCCTAGAAACATGAAGATGTGACATGCATTTCTAAGGATGCTATTATTCACAAATTGGGTGTTGATCCTTCTTACAGGCCCATGCATAAAAAAGAAGGAAGTTTGCACCCGAAAGAAATATAATCATCCAAGAAGAAGTGGACAGACTCTTGAGGACATGTATGATTAGAGAGGTAAAGTATCCAAAATAGTTAGCCAATGTGGTTGTTGTTCAAAAGAAAAATGGAAAGTGGAGGGTATGTGCCGAGTTTACTGATTTGCATAAGGCATGTCCCAAGGATCCTTTCTCCATGGTGGATTCTATGACAGGACATGACCTGTTGACTTTTATGGATGCCTCGTCTGGATTCCAACACATTCAGATGGAACCATCCGATCAAGAGGATACAACATTCATGACTCCTATCGACATATATTGCTATATTGCTATGCCTTTTGGACTAAGAAATGCATGTGCAACCTATCAAAGGCTGGTTAATATGATGTTTAAAGATCAGCTTGGTGATACAATGGAAGTATATATAGAAGACATGGTGGTCAAATCAGAAAGAAAAGAAGACCAACACAAGGATCTTGAAACAACTTTCAATATCCTAGACAAATACAACATGAAGCTCAATCCTTCCAAATGCCACTTTGGTGTAAAAGCCGGAAAATTTCTGGGATATGTAGTGACAAAGAGAGGAATGATAGCTAACTGCAGAACCTCAGAAAAGTGAAAGATTTCCAAAGGCTAGTCCTGAGCAGATCAAGACTATTATCAACCTAAAATCACCCAGAAATGTGAAAGATTTCCAAAGGCTAACTGGAAGAGTTGCAACTTTGAACAGATTTATATCCAGATCCTCAGAAAAGTGCAAAGAGTTCTATGATACCCTCAGAAAAAATAAGAATTTCGAGTGGACAGAAAAGCATGAAGCTGCCCTTAAGGATACATATCCTCAGCGCTAGCACTAATGAAACCAATCAAGGGAGAATCCTTGATCCTTTATCTGGTTGTTTCAGATAATGTAGTAAGTGTAGTCCTGTTTAAGGATCATGAAGGTCAGCAACATCCGGTCTATTATGTAAGTAAAAGCCTTCTTGATGCTGATGCCAGGTATTCTCATCTCGAAAAAGTAATTCTTGCTTTAATCATGGCTTGTACTAAATTAAGGCATTATTTTGAAACTCATCCTATTATTTTCAAAACTAACTATTCTATTTAGAATGTTCTTAGAAAGCCAAAGTTATCAGGTAGGATGACAAAATGGGTAGTAAAGCTAAGTACTACGACATAAAGTATGAGCCAAGAAATGCAATTAAGTCACAAGCTCTAGCAGACTTTGTGGTAGATTTTACTAGTGAATTGCAAGAACAAGCCGAATTGGAAGTTCAACAATGAGAAGAGATCAAGGATCCTTGGATACTCTACACTGATAGAGCATCAAATGTTAGAGGAACATGTCTTGGCATACTACTAAAATCATCACAGGGGGACATTATACCACAATCTATAGCCTGTGAATTCCAAGCTACCAATAATGAAGCAGAATATGAAGCCTTAATAGCAGGATTTTAATTAGCCAAACAAATGAGGATCCGGTATCTTCAAGTATACGTTGATTCTTTATTGATAACTAATCACTTCAATGGTTCTTATTTGGTTAAGGGAGAAAAATTAATTAAATATCTTGAAATAGTTAAAACCCTTGCAGAATATTTTGATGCTTATAGTATAACAAAGGTACCAAGAGAGGAAAATTCAGGGGCAGATGCTCTAGTAAATTTAGCATCAACATTGAAGATTCCAGAAGACATAAAGATTCCTATCATTCATATCCTTCATCCAGCTATTGACGAACAAAGGATAATGGATATAGACTCTGAAACCCATCTTACGGATCCTTTATCCTCTCAAGCACATCAAGGATCCTGGATCCAACTAATCAGGAAGTATATTCAAAGTGGAGAAATTCCAACAGGAGAAAATCCTTAAGCCTTCAGAATCAAGGTATCTCCGTTTATTATATTTAATAATATATTATACGGGAAATCTCTTGCAGGTCCATATATAAGATGCATCGAGGAACCTGAAATTCAAGAAGTTCTAAAAGATTTCCATGAAGGAGATTGTGGGAACCACACTGGTGGCAGATCACTATTTTCAAGGATATTTAGAACAAGATATTTTTGCCCCACAATGAAAAAAGATGCTATGAACTATGCAAGGAAATGTGATGCTTGTCAAAGACATAGTAACATCCTACATCAAACTGCAGAACCTTTATACCCTATTATATCTTCGTGGCCATTCATGAAATGGGGCATGGACATAGTAGGCAAACTACCAAAAGCACCAGGAGGAAAAGTATTCATGCTTGCAATGACAGATTACTTTTCTAAATGGATAGAAGCAGAATCCTTTGCTCATGTCAAAGAAAGGGAGGTAATATCTTTCATTAGAAGAAATATTGTTACTAGATTTGGTATCCCTTCAGAAATCCTATGTGACAATGGTTCCCAGTTTATCGGGAAAAGAACCACTAACTTATGTGACAACTTGGGTATTAAAATGATCACATCTACTCTGGTTCACCCACAAGCCAATGGTCAAGCAAAATCTACCAACAAAATTATCATCAACAACCTGAAAAAGAAGTTAGGTTCTAAGAAAGGGAAATGGGCTGAAGAATTGCCATGTCTTATGGGCTGACAAAACAACTCAAAAGAATGCCACATGCCAAACATCATTTTCATTGGCTTTCGGAGCGAAAGCTGTTATCCCAACAGAAATGATGGTTCCTACAGCCAGAGTGAGCATCCGTGATCCTCAACAAAATGAAGAATCCCTTATCCAGGATCTGGAAATTGTTGATGAACTTAGAGATTTGGCAAAAATCAGAATGGTTGCTGATCAACAAAGGGTGGCCGGAGCATACAATAAAAATATAAGAATAAGAAGATTCCAAGAAGGCGGTATGGTTCTAAGGAAAGATTTTTAGAATACAACCAATCCAGCCGATGGTATATTGGCACCACAATGGGAAGGCCCATACTTAATTGAAGCCGAAGCTGGAAAGGGGGCACCAATGGGAAGGCCCATGCTAACAATGGAAGGAGTTCCACTACCAAGAGTCTGGAATGCAATACATTAAAAAAAATATTTCATGTAGCAAGGATACAGGATCCTCCATGGATTATGGATCCTAAGTTTGGTATCATCTTATCCTTTCAATTATTTTTGCGTTATTAAGCTTTTTTCATAAGCAAGGATGTTAATGCATTTAACATCATATTTCATTAAATTTCGAAGTTTTGCAGAAAGTCAAGTTGCTTATGTGGAAATTATAGAGATTGACCATCCCTCTCCTAAGTCTAAGAGCATTCACAGTAGGAGCACTATCTCCATCCCTATAATTACACTAAAAACAACTATATTTTCTCTCTCATTCTAATTAAATAATAAATTTTTACCTTTGTCATTACAGTTTCTCTCTCCTTCATTCACAATCACTTTTTAAAATTATTAAAAAATTATAGGGGTGAACAGTAGCTTTTTAAATATAGAGTTTCTCTCTCATCCACCATCAAATTTTCTCTCTTTCACTCACAACAATCCACAACAACCTCCTAAAAACCACACTCACAAACATTTGATTCCTCCACTGTGAATGCTCTAAGGTATCTAATATCTTCTAAAGTTTAAAATATTTTCACCTTTTCTAAGATCGCCAGTTGCGCACGTTATCCATGTATGATTCGAGGCAATGGGACCAGTGCACTATATGTGGCTGACAATTTCATTGTTGTTGGTCATATGTTGGATCCTTAAGTTTATGGTAGACCTAGCATACCTCCGTTATCCTAAGGTTTCTCACGTTTTCACATTAGCTAAGGTTTTGGCATTTTTCAATGTCACTTGCGTTTGGGTAGACCCGGGACGGCCATAAATCCCCGCTTGGGCCTTGTCGCCAGTTATCTATTGGGCCTTGTCGCCAGTTTATTTATCTAAACTACAGGATATAATAGCTGGATTATATCAATGCCCGAAGATTCGACTATTTACAAGGATCCTGGATCCTAAGCTCATAAATGACATATTTTTTTTCTATCTCATGTAAACAACATAGAGCATTCTAATCAGGACATTCTGGTATGATATCTACTCTATTTACGAACATTTTAAATATTATTTTGAAGGTATTTCGAACTCTTATATGAACCTAACTTATCTTTAAAAGGAAACATTTTTCAAATAATTAAAAGTCAAAAGATTAGATTACCTACCATAGTAGTGCATAACCCAGGCTTCACCAGTAAAATGTGGGCCATCTACCTGGGTCAGCAATTGTTTTGTTACTTGTTCATGCCATGAAGGAATTAAAAGACTTAAGATGACAAAGGCTTACTCCCCCAAATAGAGGATCCCTCCACCTTTGCCATCGAGAATATGTTTTAAGGATCCATGATCCTAAATCCTAAGACTACTTGTTTGAGTTACAACCAAATCGAAGTAATTTTTTAAAAGCTTCACAAATAGAAGATGGGCTCAAGCTTTCATCACGCCTTCATCGCCCATCTGAACCTTCTCCTCCTTCTCACCCTCAGCATCCTTGCTCATTCCTTCTTTAGCTACCTTGTCCTCTTCCTGATCTTCATCGCCCAAGTTTACCAGAGTCTGCTGCCATTTAGCCACATCCCATTCAACCTTTTCAAAGCCAGCATCAGCAACCACTTTAGCCATCTTAATCCTGGCTTGAATAACCAGTTTGGCCACCCATTCCTTGGCTTGTTCAACAGCAGTTTGTACCTCTTGGCGCATCTTGTGTTCAGCTGCCTGCTGATCCTCTCAACTCCTTGATCTCCCTCTCTGCTCGAGCCAAGACCTTATCCTTTGCAGTCACAGTTGATCTCAAGTCGACCAGATGTGTCTCAGACTCCTTGATCTTTTTGTTATGGGAGGCTTTCAGCATACCAAGGCTCTGCAAACAAAACCATAGGTAAGATTACAAGGATCCTTATCCTTAAGTAACCTAATTTCAAGAATAATGTGCAGGGGATAGTGAAATTACATCAGAGATGTACTCAACGAGGCCTTTCTCCACCTCAATGAATTCATCCTTTGGATCATAAGGCTTCTTCCTTTTGTGGGCCATCGTTTTTGAACGAGTAGTCACTGGCCTGGGGGCAAGGGATGTAAACCCTTTCTCTTTCTTGATTGATTTGGAGAACAAGAGGTCAGCAACATCATCTAGCACAAACAAAGGAGATTTAGATGAAGATTTAGGAGTACCTACATTACACACAGATAAGTCATTTTAAAACATGATAATAATTGTAAAAATTTATCTTCATGAACTACTTGACATGGTGTGTGAAAAAGACGTTGAGTCACTTTGAGCAGGAAGCTTAGTTTTCACCTTGAAAGATCGAATGCTTGTATCTAAACTCAAAAATTCTTTAACATTCTCTTCAACACCCGTGGCCTTGGACAAGTCAGCAAAATTAGACATTGCAAACAAATCATAGCTGATTAATAAAAGAAGTTCACTAAATAAGGATTAATAAAGCTAAGGATCCTATATCCTACCCTTAGAAACCCAAGCAACTAGAAGATCTTTGCCTCCGGGTATAGAATCGCGTCGAACGAAGAAGAATTGGTTTTACCACAGAGGATCATTTTGGGTTGTTTTCATAATCGGAACAACTTGATGGGATTTAGACTTTAGACAAATCGACTGGACCATGTGTGACTAAATTGTTCATGAATGCTAAATCGGGAAGACCAAAAGACAAGTTATAATCGGCAATGATCTGTTCGATTATCAACAATGTACGCCATACCATTGGCATGGCCTGAATGTAAGACAAACCGGTGGCATCAAAGAACGACTGTGTAAGATCAGATAACCGGAATGACATGCCAAGTTGAAAAGGCAGAGTCGGGAAACAAACCCAATCATCTGACTCGACGTCGCTTGGGGCTTTAGGATCGAATGCACGAAAAACAGTGTTCGGAGGTAACAAATAAGCTAGTGACTGAACCTCGAGATCATCAAACTTGCAGATCTCTTTCATTAGTTCCTTAAGAAAATTTTGGGAACGAAGGCTATTGTGGCTATTTTTTAAAGGAGAAGTTGAAGACGACGGATGATAACTCTCAGACATACTCGACAACAACTGCAAAATACGAAAATCAAGTGATTAGGGAAGGAATCGTACCTTAATCGGTGAAGATGAGTCGATTATGCAGCGGTTGTAAAAGTGAATCCGTAGCCAAGGATCGAAACTTATAAACCATAAGAATATGGAAAGGTTGCAAAGTGATCATTACCCACGTCCTATCATCAGTATATATTGCTATTTTGAAATAGTAAAAGGGTCAAATATGCCAACTATTTCCTACATCGGCATATATGGGGGCAATTGTTAGGGCTCAAAATCTTGATAGCAAGGATTTGGTATACTTATTACGCTGGATCTAGTATCCTTAACGTGTGAGGATTGAGGATCCTTAATGCTTATAAATATCGAATAACTAACTATTGTCTTATGTGTGTTTTAGATATTTCAAAGTGCATGTATCGCTCTCAAGACTTAGTCTACCAGAAATATCGGTCAAGATAGTTGTTGAATTAGTTGGGAACGTGGTCAAGTCTTTCAACGGCTAATGGCACAATTTTAGGAGCTAGTTTGTTATTATTGTTGACTATATAATGAGGCTATGACTTAGCTCTCCACACGTGATTTTTCACACTTATCTTCCTCTCTCGACTAAATTCTCTACTCACGCACACATGCTTGTACCAAGCGGCCATAGATCTCGAGTTGTAATTCATTTTTATCATTAATATAGTGGTAATAGACGATTTTTATCACCCGAGGTTTTTATGCCGACGATCATCTGTCGATCAAGGGATTTTTCTCGTATAAATCCTTGTGTTCATCTTATATTTTTGCTTAATTTTCATTAAAACACACAACCTCACTTAACTAATTTGGTTTATTCATTTTTTGACCAAAACATTTACCATTCGCGAGGTTTTTTTATATGGGACTGTTGAGATCGTGGATGATGAGAGAGTGTGGAAGGTGAATGATCATCGATTGAAGCAATATGTGAATGGTGCACTTATATATTAATTTACAAGAGCGTCATACATTCTTGTAGATCATTAGTCTTTGATTATGTCTTGTAATAGTTTTTAAGTGTTATGTTTATGTTTTGTGCGAAACATAGGTTTCGCATACACGTAAGGTGTCGCATGACAACTGTGTGAAACCTATGCGAAACCTTCTTAAGTTTCACATCTCTAGAAACTATAAATAGTTATTTTGGGTTTTACCTTTTCATTAATCTTTCAACATTATAATAGAACATTATTCTGATAAGAGTTACCGTGACAATATTCTCTGTATATGAGTGATCGTTTGTCCTGTGGTATGTTCGTTAGTAATTCTCATATTGATTCTAGACGCATTTCGCACGTCTAGAATAAATCGTATCATCTGGAATATCAATCTCAGATATAACCAAGATCTACAAGTGGTATGAGAGCCTTCGTGCTCGTTACCACTTGGGTTTTCAGGCGACCTTGAGAATCTGTGAAGTTACTAGTTGCTTTTCAGTGTTTTCGGGAATTTCTACGATTAAGGTTCAAAGGTATAACAAGATTCAGTGGTGAAATTCGAGATTTGGGAAGAAACGGCTGTGAACTTGGGAATAAAATTTGAGATTTGCGAAACCCTATGTACAAAACCTACTCTGAAACCTTTCAAAGGCTATGAGTTTGTTTGTGCGACATCCTGATCCGAAACCTTTTGTGAGACACCCTGACCCAAAACCTTTTATGTGAAACCCTGATCCGAAACTTTGATCTGAAAGGTGTTATCTTGTGCGAAACCTAGTACTCGAACCTACACTTAGTTTAACCTTCGGGAAGTTTCCAACCCATCTGAAACCTTACTGTTCGATTCGAAACCTATTTTGTTGATATTTATATTTTTTTTAAATTTGGCGCAGCCTATACTACTTTAGAATCTGATTAAAATGGAAAAGATGATTAACTATGACAATGAAATTGTGTTTTCATCCACACCCCCAAATACAGTGAAAGGATCAGATTTTACGAATTGGAAAGACCTTTTGAAGCTTGCATTCTTTACAAAGGCAGGATATGCTGAACCAACAACCCTTACTTGTGATGTGTCTACTATAACTAAGAAACAGGCTTTAGCATATACTGCTGAAGAAAAAAAAAGAGTATGATAGGGAAAGAAAGGACTATGCAGCAACTTCAATGGGTCTTACTACTGAAATTCGTCATAGTTTTCGTTAATTAATGGATGCAATGGAACAAAAGTTTGTGGGTAATGCTAAGTGGAGGAAAAGAAAAAAAGGATATGCTAAAGAGACAATGGGATTTGTTTAACTACATGCATCCTGAAACTTTGGTTGATCTCACTAGTAGATATAGTCACAAGATGAGTGAATTGGTAGAGTATGGGGATGAGTTAACATATGAATAAAGGAACAAGAAGCTATTAGATGCACTTCTTTCTAATTGGCATGGATACACTAATCCGATGAAGGAAATCATGGAAATCTCTACTATGTCTCTAGAGTCTAGAGGATGTTTGAGGAAAGTGGCAGGTTCGGGATCAAGCTAGTAAAGGTCAAGATCCAGGGAAATGGCGAAGGATAGTGGAGGCAAGGGAGGGTCACGACCCTCCTTAGTTTTTAAAACGTTAAAGCTAAGTTCAATGGGTTATTTTTAACTAGTTTATAAAATAAACATAAGCCTATAATGGCCACTTAAACATTAAACCTTTCCCTCAAACTCCCAAGACCCAAGTTGTTAACAAAAAACCCTTCAAGGTGCTGCTTCTCTGCATTCTACTATCAAACCACCAGCATTTGCACGCTGACCACATGCCACCGTGACTTGCATCCACCACCTCCTTGGCTTTTTACAATTTACTCAAGTTAGTTTTTTATGTCAACTAGATATATACAGTTGTCGCGCGTTGCGTGGCATTTTTTTAAGATGTTTTGTTTGGGTAGCATATGTTTTGCATAGATGTGCCTATAGTAGGCTTAGTTAGCATTCAAAATACTTACAAAAGATATTTCTAGGTTCCTAGTAGTTAGTTGAGCAACAGAATTACAAAAGATATGTTGAGCAACAGATTTACAACAGATATATTTAGTCTTGTTGCTAGAATGATTAGTTTTGAGTTCATTGCAATCTTGGTTGTGTTGTTTAACTTGGTGGAGTTGCTGCTGTATTTTGTGTTTCATCTTGATGTTCATCTGTTACTTGTGTAGCAGCTGGTTCATTGTTGTCTTTAGCGCTGTTTTCTTCTTGTTGAGAACTTGCCTTCAATGTCTTTGTTGCCATGATTAGTGTTTCTGTATTTTGATTTTTGTGGTTGTTAGTGGTAGGATTTAGTTTTGTTATTAAATCATATGTTTATACCTTTTGCTGTTTCAGAGGTTGTTTTGGCAATCTTGTTAGTGAAACTTGTGCTTCCTTCTCCTCTTGTTAGTTGTAGTTGTCGTTTCATTGATGAAAATGCTTGCTGTACTGGGATCACTTGTTGTTGTTGCGGGTGGAGGTACTGTGAGACTTGGAATTTGCATTTTTGCTCTTATTGATTCAGTCACTGGAATTATCTTGTCAACAGTACATCTGGTATGGTTTGTTTTATCATTTTTGTAAGCTTGTAGTAAAAACTTGACACTTTTACCGATGCACTCTTGAATAAGTGTTGGTATTGCAGTTGTGTTGTTTTGTTTGTTTGATTCTACCAGTACGCTGCATGGAACCTCAGTTAGCTGTGACATTGCATCATTAAATAGTGTTGCATTGATTCTTGCTTGCCCATCAGTGATTATTGTAGATAACCGGTAACTACAGATGTTATTGTTATTAATATTATGATTTTTGATATGTTGTATAACATAAAGTGTTTACCTGTAAATCACATCAGTAATAATGTCATCTTTAGGACAAAACCATTCGCCATCGATTTCACTTAAGCCTTTTGTGCATATTGGGCAGGCAATGTAACACCAATCATTGTCAACAATGCTGCTTATTTCACCATAGAAAGAAAATCTTTTTCCCTGAAATAGTTTATGGTTTTGGTTATTACTTGTTGGGAGGAGTTTGTAGCCTTGTTTTATGCAGTGTTACCTTGACATCTGTTGAGCTTTTATTGAGGATGTTTGTGATTGTGGTCAATGTTTCTGGTGCATTGAGATGTAAAGATCGATTCATTGAAGCAACAACCATGTTTGGATTGAGGTACCTATTAAGTGAATATGGTTTAATTGTTGTATAAATTGAAAGTGAATATTATTGAAGCTAATAAAATTTTTTACTTACATGTCTCGTAGTATATGGCAGTCTCCTGACCTTGGTTCCAGGTATACATATGTTGTTGCAGAAGATTGTAGTTAGAGGTGGGTAAATCGAACCGGTTTTTTCTAAACCGTTTTTTTTCAAACCAAATAAACCGGTTTTTGTTAAAATCGGGTCGGTTTTTAACCGGTTTTTTCAAGTGAAAACTCAACCCTATCAAACCGATTCGGGTCGGTTTTAACCAGTTTTTTTTCAAAAAAGCCGGGTTTTTACACAGTTAAACCGGGTTTTTTTTATATAAAACCGGTTTTTAACCGGCTTTCTTGCTCCAAACCCCAAACCTATATTGAACAGCCGGTTCGGTTTTAACCTAATCTGTTTTTTCAAACCGGTTCAGGTTTTTTCGGGTTTTTTTTTCAAACCGGTTTTTTTTGCCCACCTCTAATTGTAGTCTTGGCCTTGCTGTGGTTTAATAATGTATTAGTTATATGTCTAAAAAATTTGTTTATATCATGATTATTTTGATAACATACAGCCATAAAGCTTCACTTTCATTGCGGTCATTGCGATTATTTTTGGGTCAACAGCCGCATCAATTACTGGCCTGTTGAAACGTTGAAGCGAGCATGCAATTTCTTTCCATAAAGTGGCATACATGATGGTGTTGCTGCAATAAGTATCTAGTTAGAAGTTTTTATATACATGTTTGTAATGCATACATAGTAGTACTTGCCTGCAGTCTCTTATAGTTAGCTGTAGATATGTTTCTTCATCAATAGTAAGTTTTTCTTTAGTATCAACCAGTATTCCAATGTAGTCTATAGATAATAGTATGTTAGTGACATTATTTGTATTATATACATAAATATACAAAAGGTGAGTATGACTTACCAATGGTTTCTTCTTTGTTGCACATGTTTTCCATTATTTCTCTGGAGGCAAAGTCATAGTATTCCCTGAGTATTTCATCAGTGTCTGCAACTGGTGTAAACCGAGTAGTACTTCCAAAAAGTAAATGGGTCGAATGAGTAAGAACATTGCAGTAATCATCCTTAACACGACATGCATACTTTTCAACCAAGTAGCAACTTGTTGGACCTGAATTGTAGTCTAATATTATCAACACAGTCAAAGTCAACAAAAGTCAACGTCCGGTCAAAGTCCACGTAAAAAGTCAAATGGCGCGTTAGAGACGAAGAACCGAGTCAAGACGTTGAAGTTGTTTTATGTCTAGGATCGTTAATGTAATAAATATATTTTGTGTCAACAAGATATATTTAAACTAGCTTTAGACATGTTTTAACCTTTTAACTTGTTATTTTCTAATTAGTCTAAGTGTAGGGACTATTAGTGTAATTAGCATGTTTGGCACTCACTATAAATAGTAATGTGCATTTAGGGTGTTTGGGAGCTTGAATGAGCATTTGATTGGGGTCTTTCATGTAACAACATTTTATGCAATCATACAAGATCAAATCTGAGTTTATGTGTGTTGTTGCAAGTGTTGTTGTGCTACTGTTGTTTCAAACCAGGAAGAAAAAGCTGTATATTTGTTGCGGTTTGAACAAGAAGAAAGAAGATGAAGCAGATCTAAAGTGGTTCAGTTGTGAGAGAGATTTGTGTTGCGATTTTGTTGTTGTTTGTGTTCTTGACCGAAGAAAGAAGCAGCAGCTGACGTTTGTGTAAGTGTTGTTGTTGTGGGTTGTAGAGTAAACAAGAAAGAACGAGCAGCAGCAGCAACAAAGCTGTGTTTGTGTGTGTGTTTGGTTGAGAAAGAAAATGAGCAGCAGTAGATCGTGATTAATGTGTTCTTGAGATTGATTGAGAAGAACCAGTAGAAGTTGTGTGTTTAAACAGGGAAACTTCAAGAGAGATAGAGTGATG
Organism: Tagetes erecta; assembly: GCA_030867185.1. Lineage (NCBI taxonomy): Eukaryota > Viridiplantae > Streptophyta > Magnoliopsida > Asterales > Asteraceae > Tagetes > Tagetes erecta. The sequence continues at coordinate 16,751,515 of CM061490.1, forward strand.
GCTGCCTATTTGTTCGAGAGAGAGAGAGAGTAGATTTATGATAATATGAAGATAAGGTTATAGATATAATGTGAGAATGAGCGGCTGATATTAAAATCAATTAGGTTCCTTTTTTTTTATTTGTTTAAAGTTAACATAAACCACATATTCAACAAACTAAATGGGCCAGTTAGTCATTCAATTTAATTTCATTCTAGAATTAGGTAATATTGGTTTTGGTTGTTAAATTAAAGTGAACTTTAATTGGGTCGTAGTTTTAACAATATGTCCGGGAATTAGCGTTTTAAATATTTGGTCATATTTGTTGGAGTCGGTTCGTTTTGTCATTCGCCGGGTTGTAAAGTTTAAAAAGTTTTATGGGCGTTTTCGTTAAAGTCGTCATCAAATTTTAAAAGAAACGTCTTTTGGCCGGGGTGTTAACTTTTTTTTTAAAAATTTTGGGCCGTGTTGGATTTTGTTTGTTTTAATTCGCCGGGTGTTAAACTTTAAAACATTATGGGCGTTTTTCTTAAAGTCGTCATTATCATTTGAAAAGGTGACGTCTTTGGCCGGGGATTAGTGTTTTCAAACTTTCGGCCGTTTTGGGTTCGTTTCGTTTTATATTGGCCGGGTGTTAGTGTTTTAAATTTTGGGCCATTGTTGGTATTATTTTTGGCCGGGACTTTCTAAAATTCATTTTTAGGCCAAATTTTACACGGGTTTTCGATTAAAAAAAATGGCTTATGCAGAACTTTTTAAATCCTTCGAATCTAATGATCTCACAATGGCACAAAGCCGATTTGATAATTTTGCAGTTTTAAAGAATGAAAGGATGCCTGAGTTTCTCGATCGATTTGTGATGGTGGCAAATAACCTGATGAAGCATGATCCAGAACTCGGAAATCATGAACGGGTTAAGAGATTGCTTGATTCTCTCCCACCAAAGTGGAGTTCACATGGAAAATCGATTAGAAGAGAAAGAGGATTTACTGATTGCAAACTGGTGGAGGTGATGAACAAACTAAAAGAAATGGAGTTGGATATCAAACGTCGTGAGTACGATGAAGCGATGTCTTTAAATTCAAAGATCACCTCAATCTCCAAAGAGAAACCAGAAGAGATATCAGTTTCTGCCTCCAATTTCAAAGGTTTACCGAAACCTGAAATTGAAAAGGTACAAAGGGAGATCAAGCAGACATCGGTGGGTAAAGATGGAGCAGAGCTAAATGATAAAGCTTGTGATGCTGAGAAGGAGGAGGAACAAAAGACAAATACCAGAGTCTGCAACTGCGAGAAGGCTCTTGCTTCTGAACAAATCATCATGGAGCTTCCATACGAGACAGTTCAGGATATGTGTTCTTCTGATTGCAGAACTCGTTTATTTGGTATTTATGAAGCTAACAAATTGTTAATCGAAAATGAAAAATATTTGACTCAGGTAAATAAAGAACTTAAACTTAACGAGTCAAAATATTTTGTCAAATTAAGAGAAGCTTTGAAAGAAAATGAACATTTGAAAACGAGTCTTTTGAAAAGAAATGTGGAAGTCAATATGCTCACTGAACGTGTCGCCCTGGCTGAGTTTTAAACCAGTAAGTTGCAAACGAAACTCGAAAAATGGACAATTTCGGGGATGAAACTTGAGGATTTAATCAAAAGCCAACGGGGGGCTCGTATTAAGACTGGGTTGGGTCATGAAGATAAGGCTTTTGTATATCCTCCTCCCAGCACTTACTGTTACTCTCCTACACCAACTCCACACCCGACCAATGAGTTGATTCATGAAATAATTCAGAAAGATACTAATAGTTTGTATGCAGGATTGGAGAATGTGAATCTTAAAGAGGTGCGAGATGATTATGAGTCTCCGACTGGTATTGGATACAGTAAACCGGATGCTTTCAGTCAAGCCAATGATTGTTCAGTTTCCGGTGTTAGTAAATCTGTACCTTCTGTTTCTACTAATTTCTTTGATAAGTTTAAAGCAGGTGAAATTCCTATATTTGAGCCTGTCAAGAATGTGAAGGAAGAGATCTTTCAGGAATCACCTAATCATCAAGCTCCAATCACATCAACACATCCATTTCTTATCAATCAAGATCCGCTGGAAGCAGAGGTACTTATTGAAGACTGGACAAGTTCAGATGATGAATCAAAGACAAAGGTGAGTCATGGAGATTCAAAGATTAAGATGTCATCTACAACTGTCAAATCTGAAATGCTTCCAAAACCTAAATCAAGACAAATCCGGATCTCAGTCCCAGCTGCAAAACAGGCAAGCCATCAATCAAAAGCTCAAAAGAAAAAGCCTTCACCTCTGTCCATCCTATCTCAAGTTTGTAAAAGACTTGAGAACAAGCAAGTGAAGATCTCATCTCCCATCCAACCACCCACAACTAAACAAAAGAAGCCACAAGTCTTCCAACAAGTTGCATCAAGCTCGAAGAAAGCCCCACCCCCAACTGCTCCACACGAGCCAATCAAGCATCAAAAACCATTCAAGGCTTGTTTCAAGTGTGGAAAAGGTGATCACGTGCTCAAGAAATGCCCAAAAGGACATGCTTCGGACGGTAAAGGCAAACAGGTTTGCTTCTCCGGATCAGTGTCTAGAAAGAATCCTCCACGTGGTAAAAGTAAACAGGTTTGTTTATTTGAATTTCAAGTTAATAATCATACATCTTTGAATGGTCGGATGACGAACATTCCATCCCTACCGTCTCATGTGAAGCCGGTTTCACATAATTCAAAGATGAATGTGACAACATCACCAAAACAAAATTCTTTTTCCTCGGGACTTAAACAGAAAATGATTTCCAAATTTAATTCTTTCAGATCGAAAATGTTTGAACCTAAACAAATTTGGCAAATTAAAAAGAAAGAGGAAAAGATGAACGATACAAGAATAGATTGTGCGCTTAAACAAGTGTTTTACACTGATGAAAATGGAACGCCCAGGACTACGATGGCCTGGGTTCCCCTTTCTAACTAATCTGTTGACGAGTGCAGGAACATTTCAGGAGGACTGTTAGTAATCCGGTTTACTGACAGAGAATGTTCCTTATTTAAATTTGAGGCGGAACAAACAGGTTACGGTTTTGGTATCTTATCCACATTCTGGATCCTTCTTTGATTTTCACATATCTAATTTCACAGTCACTGCATTTTTCTTGATATCTCATTTATAATCTTTTGATAGAGTAATATGGAAGGCGTTTCTTTCGTAATTTCTATTTTATATATTGTAAATAGTTTAAAAAATAAAAAATAAAAATTTTAAAAAAGAGAGAAAATCAAAAAAAAAAAAGAAAAAAAAGGGGGGAGCCTAACATTTTTACTTGTATTTTTGATCAAGTTTTCTCATCCCTTTTGAGGTCGCTCTTGTGTCTTTAAAAATTTCAATTTTGTGCTGAAATAGAAATTTTGGGGGAGTAATATCAAAAATGAATATCTTTTGTCCAAAATTCGTTCTGTGTAAATATTTTGTGTCTTTTGAAGGTTTCAGGTTTGTATGGAAAGCATCTGAAGGAGGATCTTGATTTGTGTATTGATGTGTCAATAGGCTCAGCCCGAATACAATTAGACAACAATTCTGTGATCATACTAAATTCAAAAAGAGCTCGGTGATGAGGAGAACTTTCACAGACATTTGGCCTGCACAAAGTAATAAGTTTTGTCAAAAATGGGTTGAGAGCGTCAAATCTTTGCATTGATTTCCCTAAAAATCCCAAATCACCCACACCCTAGCCCTGAATCGAGTTACTAGTTAGCAAAACAAAATAAAAAGCTGCTAGTGTTGCTCTTCAGAAAAACCTCTGAGTGAGTTACTTGTTAACTCCTCAGAATGTATTGAGTCAAAGTGCTTAACTCCTCTGCTATACGAAAGTATTGACCTGGAGTTGGTGGATCTTCTCTGCTATACGGAAGTATTGACCTGAAGATTCACCGAGCATGCTCAAATGTTTATCTCCTCTGTTATACGTCAGTATAGACCTGGAGCTCTGAACTATTTGAGTTTCCCAAATAATAAGTCGCATTGTGTTCAAAAGAATCAATTGCTGACAAGCTCCACTCACAAAAAGATGCAAAAATTGCACAGTGTCAAAAGAGGCTCATGAATCGATCAATATTCAAGATTTGATCCTTGAAATTCAAGCAAAGTCAATCATATTGCTCGATAAACCTGATGTTAGGACAAGTTACTTTGCTGAATGTCTGTGAAAACCAAGTCGCTCGAGTTTCTTCAAATCGAACCAAAACATGATAAGATCGTCACAGGTTGTTTGTTGAAAGGAACAAGGCATGGGTTTAAATGGACAAACATATTGACAATCTAGCCAAGTCTTTGTTTCTCTGGATGGTTGCTCGAAACGCATTATTTGATATCCTTTCATGAAGTTTTTATTTTATTTTATTTTATGTTTGGGTTCTTGAGTCTTGTTGGTCGTGTGTACCTTTTGGGATGTGTTCTCTTTTTCAAAAATATTTGTGATCTTGTCGGACTCGTCCTCTCATTTTCGAATTTTAATTTTAATTTTAATTAAAAAAAAAACCAAAAAGATTTTCATTTCAAATTATTTTCAAGTCTTCCATATTATGCTATTAACATTTTATCATTTTCACATGCATTTCACGGGAAATTGCACGCACAAATGGACACGAGTTCGTTTGTTTTCATACACAAATAAACACGGGTTTATTTTGTTTAATGAAATGATCTAATGAGAAATCTCGAGATTTTGTTTGTGATTATGTTACAGATATTTGCTGCAAGTGATGGCCGATCATCAGTTGAGCAAAGCACCTGACCAGAGAACCTGTTCCTCAAAGTTTGTAGAAGATACCGAGCTAGGAAGCCTCCTCCTACATCTTCTGAAGCGCTCAAGAAAAGATAGTTGGAAAGCCGTTCCAGATTTTACGAAAGGGAGCACATTAAATGGGGGAGCATACAAAATGGGGGAGATTGTGAGATAAAGATCTTCAGCAACATAATTTTGCAAGCATCAGTCTTGGGGGAGTTTTGTTGGAGCTGAAATTAAGACCGAAGCTTTACCAAATTGAAGATCCAACAGTATTGACTTATCGGTGCTGAACACGATGCAAGACGTTGATAATAATAGACTATGGGGGAGTATTGTTGGACCTGAATTGTAGTCTAATATTATCAACACAGTCAAAGTCAACAAAAGTCAACGTCCGGTCAAAGTCCACGTAAAAAGTCAAATGGCGCGTTAGAGACGAAGAACCGAGTCAAGACGTTGAAGTTGTTTTATGTCTAGGATCGTTAATGTAATAAATATATTTTGTGTCAACAAGATATATTTAAACTAGCTTTAGACATGTTTTAACCTTTTAACTTGTTATTTTCTAATTAGTCTAAGTGTAGGGACTATTAGTGTAATTAGCATGTTTGGCACTCACTATAAATAGTAATGTGCATTTAGGGTGTTTGGGAGCTTGAATGAGCATTTGATTGGGGTCTTTCATGTAACAACATTTTATGCAATCATACAAGATCAAATCTGAGTTTATTTGTGTTCTTCAAGTGTTCATCTCATGTTCATCAATATTTTGTCACTTTGATCCAAAATCTTCAACAAATTTCTGATTCACTAGTGTTTTGGGACCAACACAACTTCCCAGCCTTATTCTGTTTTCAACAATTCTTTGTTCACTCCCTTTTACAGATCCTTGAATTGGAGTCCCCTAATAAAATATTAAATGCTACTTTATCTTCAAACTATTGTTTTCAACATGCATTTTAAAAGATGATATATTACCTCATTATCTACACAAAGGAAGCAAGTTTCTGTCCTACGGCTTGCTGGATTCCACTTTCGCAGTAGTCGTAGTTTTAAAGCTGGAGCTTTTCCTTTTGGTACAAGCGTTGCAACATCACCGATTTCCATTCTGAAAGCATAGTTCATGATATTATAAAATGCTAGTGTTGTTGTAGCTTTTCTAATGTTACAATCAAAGATCAATAAGACAAAAAAGATAAATTGCAGATTACTAAACACATTAACTGGGAAATAAATAACAACCTGATTTGCTTCAACAGAATTTAGTAAATCAGTATAAACTATATTTGAAGTCATGTTAACATATGAACTATTTTCTGGTTTTATAAGTATCTTCAAAGAGCCAGGTGAAGTGGCTCTTGAAAGAGCCACATATAACTGACCATGGCCAAAAATAGGTTCTGGTAAATATAAACCAACTTTCTTTAATGACTATCCTTGGCTTTTATTGATACTCATTGCATAACAAACTTTCACAGGAAATTGAGGTCGTGTCAAAACAAAAAGAAACTCCTTAACATTGTGAATACAGTTTATTCTAGGTATAAAAACTTAGTGTCCTATACAACTACCTATAATAATCTTTGCTTCTATAACACGTGGTAACAATTGTGATACTAATAGTCTTGTTCCATTACATAAACCAGACTTTTGATCAAGATTACGCATTAACATAATGGGAGTATTTTTTTTAACGTTAAATCATGATTAGGTACACCAGGAACATTAATCATGTTTAAATATTCAACACGATACATGGCTTCTGTCTCACCCCCATTATGTGAATGTGGAGTCTGTGTCTGTACTAAAATATGAACATTAATCACCAAGGCAAATGCTTAGAATTGAATCATTGATTTCATCTACTGTTTCATTCTTAGGACATATAATTGCTCTATCAGCAAAGGAACACACTGTAGGAGAATTTAATATATAAGTATCATAAACAAAATCTATAAGCCTAGATAGGCCATTTTGATTATAATCTAACAGAAAATCAGATGGGATAACTACTCTTCTTAAATCTAAATTCAAGTTGTTCGCAATAGTTCCTGCAAGGCCATCACCAATATTTAATAACCATTTCGAAAAGTGTTCAATTTTAGAACGTATAACATCAGTTAGATCAGATGCCATTAATCTCATGTTAATTGTAAGCTTGCAAACTTTAAAATGTGGCCATAAATAAGAGTTTGGTAGGCATGATGTAACAATTTGCGTTTTTGTTGACTTCGGTTTGACAGGCAAAGTTTGCCTAAAATCACCACCTAGCAAAACACTCTTCCCACCAAATAACTGACAACTATTATTGGTAATATCCCTCAATGTTCTATCCAAGGATTCAAAGCTTATGCGATCGCTAATAGGGGCCTCATCCCAGAGAATAAGGGCAGTTTCTAACAATAACTGTGACAATAATGTATTCTTCTTCACATAGCAAACAGACTCTTCAGTTAGATCTAATGGTAATTTGAATCTTGAATGTGATGTTCTTCCTGATGGCAGTAATAAAGATGCAATACCAGATGCTGCAACAGCAAGAACAATTTGTTCCTTTGCTCGAATCGCTGTAATTATTGCTTTCCAAAGAAACGTCTTACCGGTGCCACCATGACCATACACAAACACAATGACTGTTTTCCAGAAGCATTTGCATCTAACACAACCTCATAAATACTACGCTGTTCATTATTCAAAGTTGCAGCCAACAGAACATGTTTAGAAGCAAGTTTTCGAACATCATATGACCTTTCTTCAAGAATTAACCGGTTATTGATTCCTGCTATTACAGACATGTTAGGTAAAGGAAGATTAAATTCTGTTAAAGATTTTGATGAAGAACATGAATTAAGCAAATTTTCAAGTTCTAATAAAACTTGTTGTTGCAAGTGATAATCAGAAATTGATGCTTGTGGGTCAGAGATAACATTCTTAATAGAATATGAGGCATCATCACTTATTACACGCCAATGTTCTTCCCATAATTTGACTAGATCAGCTATATCACAAAATAAAAGCATATGTGCAAATAAAACACGTAATTCTTTTGCTGATGCCCAATCAGCAGCTTCTTTCATTGTTGTAGACCACTCAAAATCATCTCTAATTAAACCCAATTTTTCACATGCCTCTCTATATGTTGACAATAACACGCCATCAACAGTACGAATATCCTCATATGAACAACATCCCACTTGGTGATTTAGAAGCAATCGCAAATAAAAAACCTCACCACATGATGGATGGATGTAGGTTAATCTGCCAATGCTTGGAGTCCTACGACTCTTCCTACGTAACCATTTTTTGGTTGGTAAATCCCAACAATACTTTGTCAAATAATTGACATATCTCAAAAGGAGACCATCCTTAGGACCTTCAAAATCAGCCAATGATTCCTTTGCATTGTTTGATAACCACTCTGTTAAAGTTGTCTTACCCTTATTATCATCTTCGGTAATTTCAGTCAAATCTTCATCATCCCGAAAAGTAATATTCTGCATGCCCTCTAAATGGACTGCAAGTAACTGAACAACAGGATTTCGATGATGGATAGCAAAAGAAAACGTCCTCCACGCAGCCTCATAAGGACATACATATCTTCCATCAACATAGTTTGTAATCTCATCAATAACAGCCTCTTTTGCAGAAGTTGAAACACCAACATTAACATTATCTTCAACAATAGCAAACCTAACTCGATCCGCACCCTTAGAAATATACTTAAAAAGATATTTTATAAGCATGCTCCATCCACAATACTCCACGTTTATATGTGCATCAAAATGTAATAGTAAATCTCTATTGTATGGGACAACAAATCCATTATGAATCGGTAAACCATTCTTAACATATGAATTATCATCTGAAGACCTTCTATAATGAACATAACCTTCTGCATCTAAAGAAGTTACCGTCTCAAATGACTTAGGAAACTTCTTCGAACAAACACCATCTTTCATACTAACACAACCAGGATTTAACAAACCACATGGGTCATACATTCAGTAACAATCAAATACAAAACAGGATCAACCTCCTTCTTTGACAATTCAGCACTAATATATTATCAAGATCAGTTGGTTCATGAATCACTTACTCTGTGGACACCCAAAGCAACAAATGACAATGCGGAAGACCTCTTTTCTGAAATTCAATAGTATAAACCTCTAAAACAAACACCATATAAAACATACATCATCAATTAGTAAAATAAAACAAATAAACAAAAAAAAAAATTCATACCAGCTTCAACAGTTCCAAAAGGTTTATTCTTTTTCAAATAGTTAACAAAGCTTTTAACTTTCTGATCAAAAACTCTAGCAACTATGTCAGGTCGATCATTTGCATTATTACAATGAACTCGGTTTAACTCACGACTAATTTCAGGCTAGCAAGCATTACACGTCAAAGTAATAAAATACTAAGGATTCCCATAAACACGACACAAAGCCAAAGCATCCAAGTAATGTTTATACATATACCGAGGGCCTCCAGTAAATGAAGAAGGCAAAATTATACGCTTACCAATAGCTTTACCCTCAACATCACCTCTATTTACAGCATCATGAACACCACTTAAATACTCACTCCTAAAAGTATTTTGGTTAGCCCTTATAAATTCTAATCGACATTGCTCAATACATACATAAGCATCCACAATATACTGTTGAAACAACCTCCCAGCCTTTAAAACATGACTATACACATCAGCGCGCTCATGAAATTGGTATGAATAAAACATAGCAGGTGTTAATCTACGACCAACAGAATCATCATCTGCCCACAACTCTAACTCTGGCGACCAACCTTGTTCACCATATGGAAATAAAATCGGGTATTGTAAAGGCATATAGGAAGGATGAAGCCTGCTAATACGATGCGGATAATCAGCCTTACTTCGAATAACAACATCAAAATCTTGAGAATTCAACTCACCACCACATATAATAGCACCAATAGATCCTGAGGTGGGACCGTCATATCGACGATCATTAGACCTGCTATACAACTTCACAGCAAAGTCTGCAACAATACCATGACTACAAACATCCCTAGCACTTCGAAACAAACGAACGTAGTCATTAAAATGATCCAGCATATTTGACAACCCCACAACAACATTCTCTTCAAGGCTATTCACACCACTATAAGACGAAAAATAACTAAGTCGATTCGACGCCTCATTTTCAGGATCATAAATATACATTTGAAGAAATCTAGGCCTATCACCAGCCTTAGGACACAAAGAACCAACCCAATGAGAAACTTGACCAGCAACCTTAAAAATATAAGGAGAAGTACCCACATTAACAGTATCATCCACCACAGCACCAAAAGAAGTCATTGAAAACTTCAAATTATATGCTCGAACATGAGCATAAAAGAACTCCTCATAACAAATCCTTTAGAAGTACTAGAGGATCCAACGGATAATTCAAAACAACCTTCCCACGTTTACAACAACCACTATATTGAGGCCTAACACTAACAGGCAGAGATTTAACCCGCTCACAAAACCAAAACACTGCACCACAAAACTCACAAACCTCTATACAACTACCCAAATCAATATAATCAATAGATAACAAAGTTTCACCATCAACAACAACATCACTAACACCAGCAGAACTCAAACCAGCAACAAACCTACTACGATGTTCACCAGACAAACGCAACATACCAGCCCTACGCGAGGCTTGAACCAAAGAGGAACTACCAGCCTCAAATATACCACCTGCCTTACATGCACGCTTACGTTTTGGCTACCAACAAACACATCAAAATATAACATCAACAAATATAAATACATAACACCAATTCAAACCAAAACAATCCCAAAAATACATACCAGCATTAAACAGGAATCAAAGGCACTGAAAACAAAACACATCCGATGCAACAAAATAACACACAAAGGTATAAACCAGCCACATGCAACAACACCAAATCAATCAACATAAAACAACAATAAAAACACCAAAACCAAAAAAAACTACTTGCTATTACCTCACAAACAACAGCGAAACAAAGAATCCCAAGAGCAACAGCTAATACACCAGAAACCAAACACGCACATGCGATTAAACCAACCACATACAAAATTAAAACACATCCAAACCAAGAACAAAACACAACTATGTACAAATCAACCACATGCAAGAAACATAAACTATTATTACCTAAACACAACAGAACTATTACTACCTAAACACCGCAGAACAAAAAACAAAATCAACAAAAAAACCAAATACATATACTAACACTTAATAAACCAACATGCAAACATGCAACAAAAACAAAACACGTGTCTTTGGAAACAGCCAAACACAAACACACGGCTGACCAACTTTTAAAACATGGACCCACAACTATTACAACTCTCACACAATTAATATAACTACCCAATCCACACTATACACAACATCCAAATACAATATTAACAACAATTAATTACATTAACAACAACTAACCACACTACACACAACATCCAAATACAACATTAAGAACAATTAATTATATTAACAACAACTAAGTACGTTACACTATTCATACACTTTCTTCTTCAATATAGATAAATTAGGACTTTATGGTTTAATTGTTGATCGGTTGTTGCAAACGATTTAATATAGTACAAAAACAACTAAATGAACTACAATGGGTTTAGTTGTTGAGAAAAATATAGTGTTTTATTTATGTATAAGATTAGTCTTTAGAATGCATGAAGAAAATTCAGATATGTAAAGCATTTATTATTTTGACCCGACCGAAACCGCTGACTCGAACATATAACGAAAGCATAGCGTTCGGAAAACAATTTACGAGTCCTATGACTTTCTGCCTCCCTTATAAAAAATTTTCGGCTTCGCCATTTTCCAGGGATGTATTTTGCTAGAACCACATAAACTTATAGTTCTAGTAGCATTGATCTTTATCTAGAGATACAAATGACACCGGTAATATTCTTCAGGGTATAGGTTAAGTGGGAGTCATTGGATAATCCTCTTGATCTCCAAGGATAGCTAGTAACAAGATCGCTGAAGAGCATGTGACACTTTTTTCTGCATTCTTTAATTTATACATGTTAACAACAACTGTCAGATGGTTAATCTTGATTTGTTAGATGATATCCTACAGTAAATCAGTGAAGAAGATTTGGAAGAGACTGATTTGAAGTGGCAGATGCCTATGGTTACTCTTAGAGCAAAAAGGTTTGTTAGGGTTATTTCCTTGTTAAGATTTACTTTGTATTTTGTTTATATGTTTGTATAGTTTAGGGTTTATTATGTATTTTCCTTAAACTTGCATTTTGTTTGTTATAGCATGTAGTGTGCGTGTGTTAGGAGAGAGGCTAGATCACTTTTACACTGTTAGAGAGAGAATTAACTGTGTGTGATTTATTTTCTCCTGCACTTTGTACCGCAAATTGCTTTGATCATCAATATACAAGAGAATTTATGAGTATGAACTGTGTTTGTGATTGAATCGTTTGTGTTTACTTGTTATTCTGATCATTTGAGTGATATTATCGATCCAATTGAACCTATCAATTGGTATCAGAGCTTTCGATTTGTGTTCTTCGCTGTTTCTAAGCAAAACACATCAATATTGCTCAAAATATCATGATCTGAATGAATTGTTGGTGTTTTTAGGTGTGATTCATCATCATAATCACTCTAATTCACAGCGATTGTGCAGATTCTATCAGATCATCATCAGATCTGAAGAATTAAGAAGAATAGAAAAAGTTACTGTTCGATCAATTTTTGCTCAAATTCATCGAAAAATGATGATGTTTTGGATTGATTGATACAAGGGTTTGATAATCGGACTATTTCACAGCTTGTGTGTGAATTTTGGACAATTTGGACAAGTTTTAGACAAAACCCAGAAAATCTTCATGAAGAAGATGATGAACAGTTGATTTTTGGTTGAAGATTAACTTGCCGGGTGATATATTTGACTTAGACAATTTCCTTGGACTTAGAATTTGTGAAGAAATTAGGTCCTGTGCAGCCGTGTAAGGGAATTTGTTCTAGACGGGTGAAGAAATTGACTTGAAAAAGTGCTACTGTTCAGACGGGTGATACACTGTTGTGCCGTGTAAAACACTGTTACGCCGGGTGATAGAGAAAATACAGCCGGGTAAGCATCAACTGTGTTGCCAGGTAAACAACTCTGCCGTGTGATCAAAGTACTGTTCAGCCGGACAAAGAATTTTTTTTTCCGTGTCAAGATTCTGCCGTGTCAAGACTTATTGCCGTGTGAAGTTTTTCTTGCTGCCGGGTAACTGTTCATCCGGGTGAAGAACAAAGTATTTTTCAACTGTTTAGCCGGGTAACTATTTAGACGGGTGAAGACTTTTTCCTGCCGGGTGAAGAACAAATACACTGTTTAGCCGGTTAAAGAAGGATTTTCACTGTTTTGCCGTGTGACTTATTTTAGTTGTTTTTCAATACTTGTTTCTTATCTTGTCTTTAATTTCTTGTCTTTATTTTAGTATTTTAATCACTTCTTTTCAAAAATTAACAAAAACCAAAAATATTTTCTTTAAAATTGTTAAAAAAAATGGCTCCTAATGATGATTCTGATAACCGTGTTCCTAGACTTTTGAATCGTGCAGATTTCAAGAACTGGACCATCAGGCTGAGACATCATTTGTGTTCTATTGACAATGACTTATGGAAATCCATTGAGAAGGGTCCTCACATTCCAACTCAGACACAACCAGATAGTGCCAGTACCTATACTAAGGATTCTACTACACCTTATCCAGAGGATAATCTGTCAGCTGAAGACTTGAGGAAGGTAAAGAATGATAGCAAGGCCTATTCATTGATGTGCAAGGGGTTGCCATTACAAGTTTTGTCTAGATTGGATGCATATCAGACTGGTTATACATGCTTCAAGGCATTGAAGTCTATATGTGAAGGAGGAGAACAATTGAGAAGTCTGAAGAAATCTAAGTTGAAGAGACAATTGGAACTATTTGAACACATCAATGGAGAGACAGTTCACCAGATGATGAACAGGTTTGTTCACTTAACTACTGAGATGTCAAACCTCGGAGTTAAGACTGAACTTCAAGACTTAAATGATCGATTGTTATGTGCTTTACCATCATCATGGAAGCAGACTGTTACTCTTTTGAAGCATACTGAGAAATTCCCAATGGAATTGGATTTGCTGATTGGGAAAATTGAAGAAGTTGAGATTGATGAAGGATCAAGAAATTCTGATAGATCAACGTCACAAACTCAATACAAGTATGTGGTAAATCCTGCCAATACTGTGGATAATGCTTTTCTTGTGCAAAATACAACAAAGTTTGAAGAAGAGGATGACTTATTCGTTGGTGCAAGTTTCTATACTGATTCAGCATATTTTCCAAATTCACCAACTTATTCTCAACCTCAATCTCCGCCAAGAGCTCAAGTTCAAGTTCCAAGTCAGAATGTGAAGAATCAATCAGAAAATCAAATTCCAAATGTTCAAGCCAAGGTGAAAGACGTCATGAATATTCTGTTGCAAGATGACGAAACAAAAACTGCCTTTACTGCGTTTATGGCAAGTTTTCAAGCGTACCAAGGTAGTCATTTAAGTCAAATGGACGTTGTTCTTCAAGACTTATTTGAAATGGATCCAGTAGATGTTGAGGAAATGGATGTTAACTGGCAGATGGTTATGGTAGCCTATCGTACTCAAAAGCATGCATATGTTAACCGAAGTTACAAACCTCATGCTAACAAGACTGTTGGATTTGACAAATCTAAGGCCAGATGTTTTAACTGTAACCAGTATGGTCATTTCTCAAGAGAATGTAAAGCTCCAAAGAATTTCAATGACCAAGCTAGTTCAAGCAATCAAGGTCAAGGTCAAAGTTCTCAACAATCAACGAGTTATCAAGGCAGAAATCAACGTTTCTTTCAGAAACCATACCAAAGTCTTCCTATGCCTGAATTGAAGGATGAAGGAAAGAAGCCAGAAGACCAAACAAAGGCGTTGGTTGTAAGTGTGAAAGACGGGTATGATTGGAGCGCTTATGCAGAACAATTCACGTCTGATCTTACACCGAGTCTGGCATTGGTATGTGAAGTAGAAGAAGATTGGTCAGAAGAAGGGGATTGTAAAATGATTGAAGATGTGAGTGAAGATTCAGAAGATTATGACTGGAGTGCAAAATCTGATCCTACTGAAGAATCTGAGTCTGAACTTGTGCTGATGGCTACTGCCAGTGAATCTTCATCATCTACAGAACAACCAAAGGTTAATACTGACCTACCCCCTAACTATGTTCCATTACCTGCTGATGTCAAGGAAAGGCTATGTTCTGAACAGTGCATTCAACAAGTAGAACATTATCGGACTCATTCATTTAAAATCGGTGACAAATTAAGCAAACATGAGAAAATTCATGAACAACTTAAAATTGATCACAAAATTGCTGATGAGAAGATTTTGTCACTTAAAGAATCATGGAACAAAACCTTAAAGGAACTGGAATTGATAACCAAACAACTTGAAGAAATGACAAAGAACTTTGAACAAGAAAAAGTCGCACATGCTGTCACTCAAGTTGAATTAACAAAGGTTAAAAGTTGTAAAACAATGGTTAAACAACTCATCAAAGAAAGAGGTAACAAAACCAAAACCGGGTTGGGTTTTACACATGAACCGATGCCAAATTCAATCACTCAAACCTTACCGGAAAACTTTAATGAATTTGATCATTCACCTGAAAATGGACGAAAATTTAAAGAAATTCAAAGAAGTAAATCCGAGTCTGAAGGATCTGAGGTGTTGATTGAAAGTTTGAGAGAAGAAGAAGGAATGACAACTGAAGCTGATGATGAAGCAAGCAACAAATCTGAAAACAAATTGGAACCTGTTCTTATCCAACTTGTTGAGTATCCAAATCTTAATCCCGAACCAGAAACACCGGTGAAGGAAGAAGGTGAATTTTCAGGATACAATGATCCTGAGTACATCAAGTGGAAGAAAGAACAAAAGGCGCAAGTTGCTGCTCAGTTGGTCAAAAAGCCAGAAGTGAAAAAGGCTGAAGTTTCAAATGTTAAGAAGCAAAAATCGAAAACAATAAACAATCAATCTGAAACAAAACAGTCAAAAGGCAAAAATGTCTTAAAATCGAATGATAACACAAAAGTTCAAAGTGTTAAAACTGACAAAGTTAAACCTGTCAAGAAAGTGTCAAAAGAAAAGAAAATCAAGTTTGTGTCTGCAGGAACGTTTGATTTGAACGGATCTTATGGTAAACCAATTAATTCTCCAATCAAATCTAACTCTGGTCTGAAAACAGGTTCAGGTCCTAAGTCTTCCGCTGTCAATGAAAAGAGAATTGAAAACAAAAAGGTGACCAAACAGAACAGTTTAAAATCGAACCAAAGTCCCATGCAATCAAAAGCACAAACAATGACTCCACAGAAAAACGTTAATCTAAAACCGAACAACTATGATAACGAATCACGTTTTGGTTCAACATCAAGAGTTAACAATCGGCTCTTTAGGATTAGCAAGAAACATTGTGAAATTTGTGATAGATATAATCATGCAACTGCTGAATGTTTCTTTAACAGGTACTGCAGTTTCTGTGACAAAAGAAATCATTCTTCAGAAGAATGTTATTTTAACAAATTTTGTGATATCTGTGAGAGAAGAAACCATGACACAAAGGATTGTTTCTTTCGATCAAACTCGACTAGAGAAATGACTCCATATTCAAACTTTCAAAGAAATAATTCATATGGTTTTCAAAATATGAGTCAAAGTCATTCTCCGGTTTTGAGAAATTTCAATCGAAACAATTCTGTTTCTAACTTTTCAAGGAATGTGCAGGTTAACAGTTTAAAACCAAGAGCTTTAATGGTTAAGAATCAAAAGTTTGAAAATAACCTTGATCCTAAGCTAGAGGAAAGGTTTATTGCTTTGAGGAGAAAGCAATCATTGAACGCCAATGGGCGAAGTTATCAGCATCAAAATCTTTTGAATGAAACAAATTTTCAAAATGTTCAATACCAACAAGTTACTATTGCAGATAGATTCGGAAAACCCAAGACCGTGTGGGCCTGGGTTGACCAAACTAACTGAATGTTTTTGTTGAAATGCAGGTACGCCCAAGAAGACCTATCAACTCATGGTTCGTTGATAGTGGGTGTAGCCGGCACATGACAGGCAACCATGCCTTGCTTCAGGATTTCAAGCTGAAAAATGGTACTCACGTAGCGTTTGGAGGTGATGCGGGTGGAAAGATAACAGGAGAAGGAACAGTATCCAATGGGGTCATTAGTTTTGATAAAGTCAACTACTGTGCACAGTTGAACTTTAACTTACTAAGTGTATCTCAAATTTGTGATAAATCTTATTCAACTTTATTTGATGATTCTTTCTGTTATATTCTTAAACCAGGTTTCAAGATTGACAATGAGTGGGTAGTGGTAAAAGCTCCAAGAGATCGTGATGTATACAAGTTGGATATGTCGCAGATTGATGCTGATACCGAAACAACCTGTCTCATTGCCCATGCCTCAAATGATGAGAGTCAGCTTTGGCATAGACGGCTGGGCCACTCCAACTTCAGAAACATGAACCGTTTGGTAACTGGAAATCACGCTGTGGGAATCCCATCGAAGAAATTCTCCACAACTGATCTCTGTCCAGCATGTTTGAAGGGCAAACAGCATCGGATGTTTTTTAAGTCCAAGCTCGAGAACTCCATTTCAAAACCTTTGCAGATGCTACATATGGATCTTTTTGGACCGACAAATGTTCAAAGCATCGGCAGAAAATCATATTGTTTAGTTATCATAGATGACTTCACTAGATTTTCATGGGTTTATTTTTTGCATGCAAAATCTGAAACAGCTGAATTATTGAAAGAATTTATCATTAAAATTGAAAATCAATTGGAATGCAAAGTTAAAACTTTAAGAAGTGATAATGGAACTGAATTTAAGAATGCTAATGTTGATTTATTTTGTGCAGAAAAGGGGATTGCTCGTCAGTATAGTGCTCCAAGAACGCCTCAGCAAAATGGGGTTGCGGAACGGAAAAATCGGACACTAATTGAAGCTGCAAGATCCATGCTCGCAGATGCCAAAATCCCTATCACTTTCTGGGATGAAGCTATTAATACTGCGTGTTTTGTACAAAATAGAACATTATTAGTTCAAGATAAACAGAAAACTTCTTATGAGTTGTTGTTTGGAAGAAAACCAAATATTTCTTACTTGAAAG
The DNA here is from genome assembly GCA_030867185.1 of Tagetes erecta. Lineage (NCBI taxonomy): Eukaryota > Viridiplantae > Streptophyta > Magnoliopsida > Asterales > Asteraceae > Tagetes > Tagetes erecta. Next base: position 16,769,541 of record CM061490.1, read on the forward strand.
CATTTGGTTGTCCAGTTTCGATCCTTAATCTAAATGAACATCTCGGGAAGTTTGAGTCAAAATCTGACGATGGATTTTTCCTAGGATATTCGTCTGTTTCTAAAGCTTATCGAGTTTTTAATAGCAAAACAAATACTGTTATTGAAACTATCAACGTCAAGTTTTTAGAAAATTCGTTTCCGTTAGTGGCTCATGGTCCCGAATGGTTATTTGATTTGGATTCGTTATCTAGATCTTTCAATTCTAACTTATTTGATTTTTCAGGAAAAACAAGGAAGGAATCAGGTGACTTAGGAAGCTTTAGTGACGATTCTGATAATGACGAAGATGGAAATCTCAACTCTGAATATCCATTTATGTCTTTTCACAATCCTGATCATGTCAAATCCAGTCAAGCTCCGGGTCCTTCTGGTTCGCAAGAAGATCAAGAATCAAACAATCATGAAGAAAATGTGAATTCGCAAATGTCTCCTAATGATGGTGGATCCGTTCAAAATCAACCTTTATCGGATCCGAATGTTGAAGTTACTCCTGAATCATTTGATTACTTCATCAATTCACCGGATCAAGTCCCGAATTTCACACCGCATACTTCAGCTATACTACAAGATCTACCAAATCTGAATACTTCTAATCTAGAGACTCAAGTGCAAGGAGGTGATATTCCTATTCATCGAATTCACAAGAAACATCTTGTCTCTCAGATTATTGGACCGTTGAATCAGAGAACTACAAGAAGTCAGACAGAGCAAGCAAATGTTTGTCTTTACTCGTGTTTTCTATCTCAAGTGGTGCCAAAGAATATTTCAGAGGCGTTGCAAGACAACAGTTGGATTGAAGCCATGCAAGAGGAATTGCTTCAGTTTCGCAAACAGGAAGTTTGGAAACTTGTGGACTTACCTGAAGGAGAGAATGCAATAGGTACAAGATGGTTGTACAAAAACAAGCCAGACGAACGTGGCATTGTTGTGAGAAACAAAGCAAGACTGATTGCACAGGGATACACTCAGGAAGAAGGCATTGATTATGAAGAGGTGTTTGCTCCTGTCGCAAGACTTGAAGCCATACGCGTTTTTCTTGCATATGCGTCTTTCATGAAGTTTAAAGTATTCCAAATGGATGTCAAAGGTGCTTTCTTGTATGGACCTATTACAGACGATGTTTATGTCAGACAACCTCCGGGTTTTGAAGATCCTGACTATCCTCATCGGGTATACAAGTTGAGTAAAGCTCTTTACGGTCTACATCAAGCTCCTAGAATCTGGTATGAGACATTATCCAAGCATTTACTAGAACACGGATTTACAAGAGGTCAGATTGATCCAACTTTGTTCATGAAGAGGGATAATGATGATCTATTGTGCGTTCAAGTTTATGTGGACGATATTATCTTCGGTTCAACCAGTGAGTCCATGTGCAAAGAATTTGAAGAAATCATGAAGTCAAGATTTCAGATGAGTTCGATGGGGGAGATTAATTTCTTTCTGGGATTACAAGTGAAACAGTCTGCTGACGGAATTTTTATCAACCAATCAAAATTTGTTGAGAAGTTGCTGAAGAAGTTCAAGATGCAAGATTGTCAGACTATCCGAACTCCTTCTGATGTAAATTGCAAGATACAACCTGATCCAAAGGGCAAAGCAGTTGATCAGACACTATACAGATCAATGATCGGTTCTCTGATGTATCTTACTGCATCAAGACCAGACATCATGTACGCTGTGTGTGTATGCGCCAGATATCAGTCAGATCCGAAAGAGTCGCATCTTATTGCTGTGAAGCGTATATTCAGATATCTCAAAGGGAAACCGAATCTTGGGTTATGGTATCCTTATGAAGGAAATTTTGAATTATATAGCTATTCTGACAGTGATTTTGGTGGTTGTGCTCTTGACAGGAAATCGACTACTGGTGGTTGTCAATTTCTGGGTCCAAGGCTTGTCTCTTGGCAATGCAAGAAGCAAACCAATGTTTCTGTATCCACAGCTGAAGCAGAGTATATCGCTGCATCTGCAGGATGTTCTCAGGTTTTATGGTTACAAAATCAGTTGCTGGACTACGGGTTTAACTTTCTGAAAACTCCTATTTACATAGACAATACTGCTGCTATGTTTATAACTGCTAATCCTGTTCAACATTCTAAAACCAAACACATCGAAATTAGATATCACTTTTTAAGAGACAACTCTGAAAAAGGTTTAATAATCTTGATTAAAGTTCATACCGACAAACAACTGGCAGATCTTTTCACAAAATCATTTTTGTCAGGCCGGTTTGAATTTTTAATTCAATCCATAGGATTAATCAATCATGATTGATTCTATTTTTCGAAAATCAAAAGAAAAAAAAAATCAGAAAATATAAAAGCCAAAAATATAATAAGTTGATGTTAAGTTTGATTCCTTTTGCCTTTTATTTTATGTTTTGCATTGTGTGTGTGCATGAAAAAGAAAATAGAAAAGCTAAAACAAAATATAAAAGCAAAAAGAAAAGAAAATATCATGTCATAAGAATCTATATTGCAAAAAGTGAGAAATGATAGATACACTAGACATTATTTGGTACATCATTTTTAATAAAGACTGATGAATGTTAAATTGATGTGCTAGACAGCTCAGGCAATTAGACTGAACAAGTAAGTTGATTGTTGACAAACATAAACTTAATGATCTTTGTGTTAAGTTCCATTGTTATACATGTCTAGATATATATCTTTTGAAACATTGCTTGTGATGATAGTTGTGCATGATCGGGTAACAATGCAGTGTATTCAGTGTGATGAACCGCATCGTGAGCTTCTTTGTTGTGGTACCCACAGACCTGAAGTCTCACACGAAGTCTCTACTGAGCTTCAAGATGCAGCAAAAGATTCCAAAATGGAACAAAAAGAGTCCCAAATGTGGACCGACACCAAACAAAAATTCCAAAATGGAATTCAGAAGATTCCCAAGGGGAACGATAGGAAAGAAAAATTCCCAAAGTTGGAATTAAAAAGAAGTCCCAAAGTGGACCAAATCCGAATAGAACCCAGATTCCACACTGTGTATGACTGTAAGTGACCAGGTTCTGTGCAATATGCATTCAGGTAGTGATTGATAAGGAAATATGTTGACATATGTATACATGTGGGTCACATAAGTCATTCTAATCGAACCTTAAATATCATCATGATACTGAAAAAGTAAGTGTGTCAATTCGAGCTAATTGGTATGTTTTCATATCATCACTCAATCAAGCATAAGTCAAATGTCTATTCAAAACTTGCAAAACATGTTCAGATAATGTGTGGTATGATCTCACTGCGATATTTTGATTCATTGCATTGCATATGTATTTATTTTAATGTGTGTGCTTTGTGTGTGCAGGCATATGGAATCATTATTGACACATCAACATCCTTGTTAAACTTAAAAATTTCAAGAAATTTCAAGTTTAGGGGGAGAATAAATTGAAGAAAAATATCTAAAAAAATCCAAAAATATTTTGTTTTGAATAAGTGTGTTTTTTGAATGAACAAGATTATAAGTTATGAAAAGCAAAGGTATTGGATGTGTTAAAAAACAAACCCAAGGTCTTGTAATTTGTTTTTTTTAAGAAATTGCTTCGGGATATAGAAAAATTGGTTGTGCAAAAACATTTTTTAAAAAGAAAAAGAAAAATTGACTTTTAATTGAGAATTAATTTGTTGCAATGTTTAATGTTGTTTGATAATTAATATGACAAACATTCTTTAAGGATATCTTGTCTAATTAATATGTCGGAGAATGTTGCAGGTGCAATAAATGATCGTTGAAAAAGTCAACAGACGAGGAAAATTGAAGAAATTGCTTAAGTGTTATTGCCGGGTAAAGATATCAGATACAACTGTTCAGCCGGGTAAAGAACTGTTCAGCCGGGTAATGTTGTATGTCTGATACTTGCCGGGTGATTGAGGAAATAGGTGAAGATGTTATGACCACTGTACAGCCGGGCAATGATCATGTCAAATACAGCCGGGTGAAGGTCATAGATATCTTGCCGGGTGACAAGTGTATACTATACAGCCGGGTAATGAAGAAGTCTTGTTGCCGTGTAAAGGTATGACACTATGTTGCCGGGTGATGAAGAAGTGTGTATGCCGTGTGAAGAAGGTTGTCAAAGGTTGCCGTGTAAAGAAGAAAGCAAGCCGGATGATGAAGGAAAGCAACTGTGTTGCCGGGTGATGAAGAAAAGTTGCCGGGTGATGTTTTGATGACAACTAGTCTGCCGGGTGATGAATAAAAACCATCAGGTGTAGTTGTTCCTTAAACCCTTACCCGTCACTACAGTGACTTACCCGTATCTACAGTGCTTGACCCGTCAAGTGATTTTCACGTGTTGGTGACTTGTTTTATGTACTTGAACCGTAACTACAGTACATTACCCGTCACTACAGTACTTGACCCGGCAAGGTTATTGGGCCTAATTTGCTTTTGTTGACCCGGCACTTAAAGTTTGACCTAAAATTTTTTTGACGATACAAATACCGCCTCTTCACAAACACTTATCATTTCACACACATTCACTTTCACCAAACACTCTGAACCTCAAATCGTCATTGTTATCATAGTCAATCTGTTGCTCTATAACAAGATTAATAGATTGATTAAGGTAGAGATTATGTGTTTTTGACCTAAATCGACCTGCAAATCAACTGTTAAAAGGAAAAACGATGATGAACAGTGTTTTGAACTTGAATCGACACTTTGATTTTGAGCATTAAAACTTAAATCGAATGTTGTTTTAGGGTTAAAATCTGTCGATCATCAACATTCAATCATTCATTTGCACTAAAACACCTTAAAATCAACTGAACAAGTGAAATGTGCTTAACTAATAAAAATCGCCATTGATGAACTTTGAAGCCTTTAAAAGCTAAACATCAAAATGATGAAATGTCTGTTAAAAGTGATTGAACTTGTTAAAACTGAACCAAAACACATTAAACTGTTTCATCATAAAAATTTATCAAAATTTTTGGTTAAAGTGAGTAACTGTTAAAAGCCTAAACATGATGTATAATCTTTAAAATTCAATGTTGTTTGATTAAAATGATGAAAATCAGGTTATTAGAACAATTTAGGATTTAAAATGATTATGTTAATGTTTTGCTTTCTAACTTTTAGTTAAACACTTGTTAAAATTTTGATATGTTTAATGAAGAATCTAATACATTTGCCTTGTTTTGTGTTTTTGTTTGTGTTTAACAGATGGAGACTCTCAAATTTGAGCCTAAACATAATCTGGTAGCATGTTTAGATGAATCACTGCCGGAGACTGAAGGTTATAGAGATATGATTCAGTTCATCAAGAGGACTAAGTATGTATATGCTATATGTGCCAAACCGGTCATATATGCAAGGCTGATCAAAAGCTTCTGGAGATCAGCAGAGGTTGTGAGGAATGAGAATGGTGATGTTATGGTTAGAGGACATATCACTAGGGATTGGGTACTGAATGTGACTGAAGATGCTATTAGACAAGCCTTAAGGATTGATGAAGATGAGGTTGGTATGATTGATGAACTAACCATGGAGGAATGTAAATCTGGATTTGTTAACATGGGGCATCCACCTGTGTTTCCAAAGTCGCAGTTTTACAGAGCCAAGTTGGGAAGGAAGTACAAATTGCTGTGTTATGTGGTACAGCAATGCATGTCAAGGAGAAGTGCAGGTTTTGATAATTTTCCCTCTGACATTGCATCCCCGATAGTAGCTATTGCAGAAAACAAACCATTCAACATGTCAAGGTGGATAATGAATGGGTTTGTGTTCAACTTGGTGAAGGGCAAGAGATTCAAATTCCTTATGTACCCAAGGTTTTTGCAACTGATGATAAACATTGCCTATCCTATCATCAGAAGTGAAGGTTATGCTGGAGGCATATTATACACTGAGGACATGAACGATCTCTCTTATCGAAAGATGAGTATCGGAAATGTGCCTGATATAGATTTGTTTGATTATATGAGAGATATAATCAACAATGAAGAAGATGTGGATGGAGTATATCATCACATATCTCATGGAGAGATTGTGAATCCGTTAGATCTAATTGATGAAGAGATTGATGATGCTAGTGTTAATGGTGATAGTGATGATGGTAAGGATGATGGTAATGATGATGGTGGTGATGATACTGAATCTGAATCTAATTCAGAGGAGGTTGAACCCATGGAAGTAGAGAATGGGGTGATAGAAGAACCTGCTGAGGTTGCTTCTGAGATTGAAGAAGTAGTTGCTGAGATTCCTAGAGATATTTCTGTACAGTATGTTCGAAAGAAGAAGAAAACAGTAGAAAAACCTGAGGAGATTGATGTGCTACAGATTGCTCAGACAGTAATGGCCGAAGCTGAATCTATTGCACAGATAGATGAAGTGGATGCTGGCATTACTGATCCTATTACTGATGATGTTCCCACCGCATTACCACAAACTGATGAAAACATTGGACAAGGTTTGGAGTCTTCACCAAACGTTGGGCCAAGTGTTGATGAGATTTATGAGGAAAAGGAGAAACGCATTGCTGAATTAGAAGAGATTGTTGAAAATTTGATTAAGTCGAATGATTTGTTAAAAGCTTCCAATGAACGTAAGAAGAAGAGATTTGATGAGTATTGGGACATTCACAATCAGAATCTGAAGATTTTCAAAGAGTTAGATTCTGATCATCTGGAGTTGAAAATTGAGCATGCTAAGTTGAAAGATGAACATGAGAAATTGAAGGAGGAGTATGAAAACCTGAAGTATGATTATACTGAGGTTAAAGCTGAATGCAATACACTGGAGGCTGAGAAAGAGATGTTAGAAAAAGAATTGGAAGAAATGAGACCAAAGAAGGCTGGCTCGTCTTCAGATAAAGACTTTTCTGAAGAAATTATTGAAGTGACTGGAGCTGAAGTGCCTAAAGTTTATTTGACTAGAGCTCGAGGTGTTGCGAATGCTGGAATTTTAGTTGAATCACCAATCATAATTCCCGATGAAGCTGAAGCTGAAACTGTCAAGATGGACAAGGCTGAGGGAAAGAGGAAACTAGATGCAATACCGGAGATATTTGGTGATGAAGGAAGTTCTAAAAGGGCGAAGATTGATAAACCAGTGCAGATTGAGCCGATTCAATCTGTAGCTGAAGTTGAGGCAGAAAAGAGTGCAGAAACAGAGATTATGTCTGAAGCTGAAACCGAAGTATTTGAAACAACAGATAGTGAGAAAGAAGTTAACTCTGGAGATACAGTTCAGTTTGAGCCGATTCAAGCTGAAGCTGTTGAAGTTGTTGACAAGCCTGAAACTGAAATAGAAGCTGAAGTTGCAAGTCAGCCTGAGCCGGTTCAAGCTGACGATGCACCTATGATAGAGGCTTTGGATGATTTAGACATTGATTGGACTGAGTCTGAGGATGAAGCTGAGCCAGAGCCTGTACAGAATACTGTTGAAGAAGTGCCAGATGATTTAGATCAGAGGTTTGCCTATCTTGAACGAATGAAGTACAATTCGGTGTTTTTGAATGGGTTGACGGTAACTCAGATTAATGAAGAGTACGAGAAATGCATGATTCATCAAGATAAGGCTGAAGCAGATAAGAAAGAGTTTGTTACTGAGATGGGCGAATGGACTCCAATGCAGGAAAGTCTGAACATAGAAGATCTGCCACCAACTGAGCTATATCATCCAAATCCGGACGAAATGACTGCTTATGAGATGCGAAGTTGGTTGAGTTCGAGGAACTATCCGTATAAAACTTTGCAGAGGTTGAAATCTGGATCTTTGAAGAAGATAGTGGTCAGTTTCATGAAAACAGAGAAAATGTACAATAAAATGTTTTATTTGGATTATAATAATCCTCAGTACTTTGAGCTGACGAAGAAATTTAAAATACTTGGTCCAAAAGAAATTCCTGTTATGGCGCTTCCTGAAGATGCTCATAAAAAACGACACGAACTGATGGATATGTTTCCAAGCGAGGTTAAATCGTACAACCTTCCAATGGAGGTGCGTGAAACTTGGCATAAATCATCAACACCTGGTGATGTGGTTAGGTCACTGATGAGCAAAGGACAATCAATAGCTGAGTTATTAGATTCTATGATTGTGCCTGAGAAGAACAAGAAAGTAAAAATCATAGCATGGAAATACGACGAAGTATTTGATGCGTTTATGATCAAGAGAGTAAATGGTTTGTGTGACGTTTACCATTACTACTCGAGTATATTCAAGTTGGAAGTACAGGATCTGAAAGAGCTGCACAAGCTGAGGTTAATTAATCACACGCGTGCTGAGCGTGGTGAGAAATGCGTGATACTTCTTGATGCTGGAATGAGTAGAACAGCTAAGTTTCTTGACTTTAGAGGTCAACAAGAAGACACGGCATATGTGCAAGCAAAGAAACAGAGAAAGAAGAAGAGATTAGTGGTGACCGAGGATATGTACTTAGAAGAGTTCTCGGACGAATACTTTGACAAGATTACAGATCCTGGATTGAAGGTAATAGATGGGTCACAAATGACGAAGCCAATACTGAGAGTATTTTACAATCAGGAAACATTTGAACTTAAGCTTGTTCGAAACTTGGAAAATTGGGATGAAGACATGATTACACTTTTCAGTACGTTTGAATTGAAGCTGTTGCATCCTTCATATATAGATTTTTTGAGGAGCTGTCGAATGGAGAAGTGTAAAGATGCATTGGCTGAAGCTGATCGAAAGTTATTTGTTGTAATGATTGAAGTGATTGCAGCTGCCACTGAAAAGATTCGGGTGAGGAAAGCTTTGCTTAACTCTAATCTCGTGATGGTTGACTTGCCGGAGATAGAGTATATGAGGATATCCAGAAAAGGAACCTTGGAGGTGAAAGTCAAAGGCCAAGAGATGCCGTTTGAATTTTATGCTAATATCGATTTTGCAGGTTTGAATCTGGACTCACTTAGACGTATGAATGCTCTGCCAATTCTGACGAATGAATCCAAGCCTCGACAAGCTAAGATCGCGGAAAAGTTCAAGTCCTGCATTGAAGAAGCTTTGAAGGAAAAAGAAGAATATAAAGGACGAGAGTTGCTGAATATAAAAGAAGAGCCAGAAGAATGGTAGAAAAAGATTGAAGATTGATGCTGATAAATGAAGAAAAAGATTAAAGTTTTTGAAGATCCAAAGATAAATCTTAGGGGGAGTACTGTTAGGGTTATTTCCTTGTTAAGATTTACTTTGTATTTTGTTTATATGTTTGTATAGTTTAGGGTTTATTATGTATTTTCCTTAAACTTGCATTTTGTTTGTTATAGCATGTAGTGTGCGTGTGTTAGGAGAGAGGCTAGATCACTTTTACACTGTTAGAGAGAGAATTAACTGTGTGTGATTTATTTTCTCCTGCACTTTGTACCGCAAATTGCTTTGATCATCAATATACAAGAGAATTTATGAGTATGAACTGTGTTTGTGATTGAATCGTTTGTGTTTACTTGTTATTCTGATCATTTGAGTGATATTATCGATCCAATTGAACCTATCAAGGTTCTTGAAGAAGTATGGAAGAAAAAATCTGGGACATGAAGACATTTGGTTTTGACGTGTCTAAGGTTAAATGTTATACCTGAAGCAATCTAGATCACTTTGCTAGAATTGTGAGAAAGGGAAGCTACCTGTCACCGTTATTACAAGGCCAAGTGTCTCAGAAAGTCCACAGAGCTCACTTCAACAAGGATTAGTGAGCATGCTGATCAGGTAGTTCATCAGTCTGTGAAAAGAAGCCTTTTATATCAGGGGGTTCTTACATGATGAAAGTAAGAAAATTGCTAGTGAGTCAAATCAAATTCCTTCTAAAAGGAAATCATAGCAACATGAAGATTTGAATAAGTCAAGTTTTCATTTGTCACAATCCTCAACATCAGGGAGAAATCAACAAGAGGGTTCAACGTCTCAACCGTTGGGACATAAGGTCTACAAAAGGGAGTTTGTAGACAAACGTAAATGTTACTATTGTGATTTGATTGGACATGTGTATTCAAGATGTTCATAGAAATTAAAAGATCTGTTGAACATCAAACCAAAAGATCAAAATGTCTCTTAAAAGATCAAAATGTCTCCTAAAAGATCAATGTCTCTTCTAAACCAAGTAAAAAGCAGTTAGAAAGAAAACAAAGATATGTTAAAGAAAAAAGCTGAAAGAGGAAATTTAGAAAAACAAAAGATTCAAAATAATTCAAAACATAAGGTATGTCCCAAGGTTTCAAATCAATAAAATTCTCAAAAATTCACATCAAAAGATTCCAAACAAGGTTTTTGAAGCAAAGAGTTTCCTAAACCTAAGGTTACATCGCCTAAAAATCAAGATCCCACCATAAATGACAATAGATATTGTCAGTTGTAGGAAGTAACCTACCTTGATTCAGAAGGTCAACCCAAGATTACAATGGCTTAGGTATCAATCTCTAGTTAATTCATTTCATGCATGCAAGAGCAACCAAGGTGAAACATTAACAACTTTTGATATGTTGATATTGGGTTTTCCTGACATATGACTATGAATCGAGAGATTCTCATGGACTTTAGAGTCTTTAATGGTGGCCATGTCAATTTTTTTGGTGATAGTGAAGGAACTGTGACAAATGGAAACATGATGTTTGATAAAATTAGATTTGTGGAAGAATTGCAATAAAACTTGCTGAGTGTGTCCCAAATTTATGATAAGGGGCATCCTACCTTATTTAATAAATTTGGTTGTTTGATTTTAAAGCTAGGATATGGCATCAACATGTATATAGTGTCATTAGTAACTAGGGGTTTCTACAACGTTACTTTCTAAGGTAGCCGAAGAAGACTCCATTTTATGACAAAGGAGAATGGGACACATTCATCTATAAAAAAAATGAACCACTTAATCTCTAATAGTTTAGTTAATGTTGTTTCATAATAGTCTTTCTATCTTCCGGTTGATTGTATGTCATGTAAAATGAAAAAAAACTAATAAGTCACATAAATTAAAACTTATAAATACTATCATAACCCCTCTTGAATTGTTACACATGGATCTCTTTGGTCTAACTAACGTGAGGAGTAGAGGTGGTAAATCATATTGTTTAGTGGCGAATAATGATTTTTCTCATTTTTCTTGGGTATATTTCTTAGGTACTAAAGATGAAACAATTGAATACATAAATTATCTAATTCTTCAACTAGAAATGTGTGTAAGCTAATGGTAAGAACTATTCGTAGTGACAATAAAACAGAGTTAAAGAATCGTATCTTCGAGTTATTGTTTTTGGAAAAGGGAATATGATATCAGTTCAGTGCTTCACGTACTCCACAACAAAATGGGAGTAGTTGAAAGAAAGAATCGAACATTGATAGAAACTCCAAGAACTATATTAGCAGATCCAAAGCTCCCAATTACATTTTGGGTTAGGCTGTTGCGACTGCATGTTGTGTTATGAATCGGGTTTTGACAATGAAGAGGCACAATAAAACTTGTTATGAACTTTTTAATCACGGAAAGCATGATTTGTCAAAGTTGCAACCCTTTGGATGCCATTGCATAATGTTACTTACTAAGGAACGTGCGCCTAAGATGGAGCTTAATGTAGTAGGGTGTTTCTTTCTAGGATATTAAGCCAATTCTCTTGAAAATTATAGAAGATCATGGAGCATGCTTATAGGAGATACACACCCTCATGCCTGTGGGGAATGCCCCCATGTAATAGAGATTGGTGTGTTTAGTGTTGAAATTATACTTATGGTATGCAATTGATTCAAGTTGGGTTTTTTTTATTGAAATAAACTACTTGGAACTAGTAAATTACTTCGAAAGACTCCGTGTGTTGGTTGTTTTTTAAAAGAAACCATTTATAATATTACACCAACTAATTTACAGCATTTCCAAGGATTAAACATATGACCTCCATATCTAAGAAGCAAAGCCTCAACCAAATGGGCTAGTCTCACATTTTCTCCACGTGTTAGCTAGTGATTCTCTTATTCATGTGATCTATATTTATGTAGACTTGTGGTGATACACTTAGCGATGGTTAGTGAGTCGAAAGTAAGGAGCTAGTTTCTTGGGGTTCTTTGCCTCAAATGTTCCGATTGAGTGACACATTCTCGGAGTTTGAAAGCATGGATTAGTTATAAAATATGTTGCATTCAAATGGTAGAGTGACACATTTTCCAAGAAAGTGTTGTGTTTAGTAAATAACTTCCTTGTCTAAATGTTTCTTGATTATATATTTCCGGTTGTTTGAGGTAGTTCTGCCAATACGTCTGTGAATATCTTCATACATGCTGATTGTTGTGTCATCCTTAAAAAATTCATAAAGAATTCACATTGCACACACTTTTGCCATATTATTGATCATTGGTGGAATTACGCATTAAACTTGAAAGGTAATCGTTATCAATAACTTAAACCCTAACAGATAGCTGCTTGGACTTGGTCTAATTACTATTTGATTTGTTTTACTTTCATTGATTACATGTTAGTTATTTAGAGATTTACATTTACAAAACAATCCTCTCTTTTAGTTAGAACTAAAAAAAATTATGATTAACTATCAGAAGTCTTTATGTCCTTGGACAATATCAGGTATCTTACCAACAATATATTACAATACTATGGGTACAATTGCCGACATGTGTAATATTTGTAAAAAGTAGGAATTCTTGTTTATAAATTTAAGGGTTATTGGATTTAAACACCCCTAACTATTGGTCATTGGCCGTTGTCACCTTCAAGTATCACTTTGGCCAATAACACCCCCAACTAAATACTTTGGTGTCCCTATCACCAAAAGTTAACCAAATCACTAACGCCGTTAAGTTTTGCTGACGTGGCACGGTGACGTGTCCTATCTCTGCTTATGTGGCACGGTGATGGCGGCCAATGATCAATAGTTAAGGGTGTTTAAATCCAATAAGGCAATAACCCATTATTTATCTATATTTAACTAAGAATTGACCTGTGTCACGTGATGCGACGACCGGGTTTTAGTTGGTGCATATGTCGTGTCATATTTGTGACTTCGTTACATACGTTACGTTATTGATTATCTCATGCACGTTCTGGTGTAGTATAATGCCTCGTACCTTGCAATGTAACATGTCAAAGTAATTAAATGCTTCCATCACCAGCAAGAACAAAAAGCGAGAAAAGGGGTCGCCCTGTCTCGATCCTCTTTTCAAGTGAACTTCCGAGTAAGCGACCTATTTAATAAAATTGATGACTGGGCAGAATTAAGACAACATTTAATCCATAAACACCATAAAAGCGGAAATTTATTTATACCATTATATTGTACAAAAAAATCCTAGTTAACAGTGTCATATTGGATCAAGTGGTCATGATGTGCATTGAACATCTACACGAGGGCTGGATATTTTTGTTTTTTCTTCTTTTTAAACTTTTTTTTCTTTGTATATTCTTTTGTTTTAGTTATTTTTTTTAATTACTTTGACGGCATTACGTTGCAAGGTACAAAACATAATATTACACCATAACGTGCAAGAGATAATCAATAACATAACGCATGTAACGAAGTCACAAATATTACACGACATATGCACCAACTAAAACCCGGTCGTCGCATCACGTGACACAGGTCAATTCCTAGTTAAATATAGATAAATAATGGGTTATTGCCTTATTGGATTTAAACACCCTTAACTATTGATCATTGGCCGATATCACCGTGCCACGTAAGCAGAGATAGGACACGTCACCGTGCCACGTCAGCAAAACTTAACGACGTTAGTGATTTTGTTAACTTTTGGTGATACGGACACCAAAGTATTTAGTTGGGAGTGTTATTGGCCAAAGTGATACTTGGAGGTGACAACGGCCAATGACCAATAGTTGAGGGTGTTTAAATCCAATAACCCTAAATTTAAAGCTTGTAAGTTTTGAGGTAATGTGATACAGTATTATCTACAAGTTTAATTTTAAACTATTATTTTCTTAATTATCTTTTTAGTTTATTTATTAACTTTATCATTATCTTTAGGGTTATGATCTATTATATATATTAGGGTATGGTGAATGGTTATCAGGAGTTTATGTTGATTATTGATTATAAAGAATGTTCTTGGAACCTTTGGTTCATATTTTATCTTTGATTATCAATTGTGTTTGAGCCATTTGGATATTCTGTGGAATCGGTATCATTTAGTATAAGAGCTTTGGTTATCAAATGGCTCTACGTGAAGATAAATGTTTTCTTGTTGATATACTGCATCATACTCCTCTTCTTTGAAAAAAATTCATCCTCATGTTTTGTCTTCGGATAAACCACTAGGGTCGAAGGGAACATCATGTCGTGTCATGTTTAGTATCAATTTAGCACACTTATACAATTCAGTTTCATGGCTCGTTTGGATCGATTCTAGACCCGTACTATCTCACATCTTGTCCTAGGTCTATTGAGTGGTCACTTCTCCATTTTAAACGCTGCTCTATCTTGGTTGCCCATTAATACTACTATTGCCACATACACTTTGAAGTGCAATTGCAACTGCATTTAATAAATTAGGAAAATCTCTGGTTATCCCATTTTGTTCGGAAATAACATTTGGCACATTTACCTCATCTTTTTTTAATTTTAGAAGTTGTTAAACTTACAAAAACAACCAAGGAATTGGTCGATCCAACCTTAAAATACAATGATTTTGTTAGATTTTCCAACCCATCTTATTTTCATCATGGAATTTCCAACCACTTATGGTAACAGGAACAACTTCCCAACCGTTTTCTTCTTTTCTGATGCATGATTATATATATAAAACGAATGAAACAGACTTGAAGAAATTGTAGATGACTCATTTCTTCAAGTTTTTCAACCACACCACCAGTAAACCAAGTATACTAATCTTCATCCTCATCATCATTCAAAGGTGAAGAAACATAAATAACATCGTCGTTGGTAGGATGCTCCTCATCCCTGGTTAACTCGTCCTCGAAAAGATGTTCTGGTTCCGTTTCCTCCCATTTTGACGATACCTCAAGATCTTGGACTTGTTTCTGAAGTCTTCTGATCTTAAGATCCCGGGAGTCGGGATAGACACCATTGCTGCCTCGGGCGGCGACTCTACAAATAGAATATCTATCTTTTCCATCGGCACGTGAACCACCAATGTTCTTGTCAATGCCTCCGGGCGGCGACTCTTCGAACAAGAAAACACTCATCTTCACGTAGAGCCATTTGATAACCAAAGCTCTAATACCAAATGATACCGATTCCACGGAATATCCAAATGGCTCAAATACCATTGATTATCAAAGACGAACAATGAATTCATAGTCAAAATATTATATGTTCTCATTATCTGTAACAAAACGATAATTTTGTAACTCACATTCATAACCTTCGAGTTGCATAATAACAACAAACGGATACATGGTATAGCCAATGTCACCTTTTATAGTAAAAAATCCTTAAAGGCTACATAACTGAAATACAAGTCAAGTGACACATTATCCGCAAATCATGGCTCTTGTGGAAGACGTGTATCCATTTTTACAACCTTGAATGGTTCATCAATGGTGTCAACGCCTTCTTGAAGATGGTGCGGGTCAAGAGTTTGCTTGCTGATAACTGGTAACTCTTGACCCACGCCTTTCTCTTGCGTTAGCAGATGATCTTTGCTTTTGCCCCACACGACCGAGTAAAGTCCCATCACTATGATTATGGCTCCGAGCAAACTGTTATCACATGTCACATACATGCATCATGGTCATAACTTGTTATAAGGTTATAAACATATATCTATAACACGCTTGGTTGTATCAAAAGCTAGTAAGTTGTTACCTTCCAAGATGGACTTGCTCTGATAACACGATAGCTCCAAGAACTGCAGTTATGATCATGCATAATGGGCTGAATGCAGTCACAAACACTGGACCGCGAAGCTTGTTAACAACTCCTTGAAGATAGTACGCGATCCCAGAGCAAACTACCCCCTAGTTAAGGGTTGTTTAGAATGATCATTTATTTTAAAAATGCTATGATGAAATATGTAGTCAATACATTTTTTTTTCAAATCTAAGGTTATTCACTATCTAATATAGCAAGTTAAAAGTCTTAAAAATGACAATATCGAATATATCTAACTAGTTTTGTCTTGTAACAATTGAAATCGTTATCTCAGATAATGCCTTCAACTTTATAAATAAAGTTGTAGTCGCTATATATAAGAGACAACAACTCCACCTTTGATAAGGTAACAACTTCAACTCCTACAATTAAGACAAAATATTTATCCCGTGTCTTTGTTTTCTGAAATCTAAGATATACAAGTCGATGTTATAGATACCAAAAAACCTAGAATTGGACAAATACTCCGTGTGCTATCAAGCATTTCAAAACAAACCGTGATAGTTATTTATTAGTTGCGAATAAATAATGTCGTAGGTAACCTGGCAAAAACTAAAAGAATATGCAAGGTGTCTAGTCTTGTACTATACTCAAAGTTATCAAGGGCAAAAGTAGATTCGTGAGATGAATACTTATGATGTCAACAGTTTTTTTTTAACATCGAATTTATTAAACAAGGAATTATCAAAGAATAGGAGTTACACAAATACAATTACAATGAGAATATATTTATTCCTCCACACGTTGTGTTTGTCATATATGTCAATGTCAATATGTTATGCAAGCATGCATAATAAGTCAGCTATCATAATTTTTTTTTACTTAACCATTATAATATATTAAACATCAAAGAATTTACTATAAAATGACAGATAAACGGGCAACAAGTCATAATTAACTAGAAAATAAATGAAGTTTTGTAAAGTAGTTAACTCACAGAGTAAACAGAAGCCAAAAGCCTAGAATCGAAGCCAAGAGCCCATGCTTTTGGATCGCGCTCCATCACCATGGCTATAATCCCGCCTTCCACCGTACCGGCTAAACATACGAGCGTAGTCAGACTCAACTCTGCGGGATACTCTTTGAGCGTCATGGACTGAGCTTATACAAGAACACAAACAGCGAAAGGAAACTATTATTCTTCTAATTTTAAATATATTAAAATTAAAAATGGAAATGAAGACTAATATATTTTGATGTTGTCTCCCATCTCGATCTTTTTAAACTAAAAATTGTGAACAAGCTATTTTGATTTATTGTTTACATTTTTTAATCCACCCCACATTCACTCTAAATCACCGGGTATCCACCCCACACCACCCCACATCTTTTTTAATTTTTTTAGTTCTTATATTTTAACACTTTTTAAATAAAAGTTAACTAAAACTAAAAAAAATATTAGATTAATAAACGCTAAAAAAAGATTAAATTAAAAAAACGATTACATTAAATAAACTAAAAATACGTTAAAAAAAACTAAAATCCACTCCAACCCCAACAAGCGGCGATTTCTTGTTTTCTAGCCAACACGGCTTGCAACAACGGTCCGTTATGAAATATCGCCTCCAGTGGCATGGTTGCCTCGGGTGGTACGAGTGGCACGGTTGCCTCGGGTAGATTGATTTATTGATGACTCCATTTTTGTAAAAATATAGAGAGAATTGTGTGTTTGTGGTTAATGAGAGTGTGGTTTATATTTTATTTGGGTTGGTGTATATATAGACATATAGTATATATGTGTTAAGATTTTATTTTTTTTTAAATTTAGCCGCTAATATAGCTGTTGTGGGCGGAGGGCCCACGTTCAAACGGTCGAAAATTGCGGGGAAGGACACGGGAAACACACACCAAAATGCACACCGAAGTTTGGGGCCAAGGGAGGGTGGGGCGGTGTTCCCACTCGGGGCCGCATCGGGGCCGCACCCACCCCGAATCCACTCCGGCTGGTCTTATAAGAAAACAAAAGTACTACGATGGCACTTTATAAGAATAAATATATATGATGGTATTTAAATATTTATATAGAGACTAGGTTAGTGTCCCGATCATGAAACACGTGAGTTTGGATAAAATACACTATAAATTATATATATATTTTTATAAAAAACACCGTAATATAGATATAATTTGAAATTTAAATCTCACAGGAATTATAATTACTATCTAATCGACATGAATGATGAAATATTTTAAAATTTAAATTAGAAATAAATTTACTTAGTTATGAACTAAGTAGATAGATATATATAAAATGATAAATTTAAATATTAGAAAAAAAATATACGAGTAATATTTAACCCGAATATCATCCGTGAGTCTCATAGTCTTGATGAAAGGAAAGTTTGACGCATAGGAGTTTATCTATATGGCATATCTAAAATGCTAACAAATAGATTATTTATTCAATTATTAAATAACTACATTTTATGAATACATATATATGACATATATATAGGAAAATATATTAATAATGTATAATTAATAAAAAACTTAAACAATTTGGATCTGTTTTTTTTCTTGTAGGAATTTATTGTCTAGTAAACACAAAATCTTATTTATCTCGATAAGCTAAGAAAGGTTTATTTGTGACCGTGGTGAATGCTTTTTAGTTGTTTGTTTCACTTTGCGTTTTTAATCATGCATTCATGCATTATTTCGTTATATATTAATTTGAATTTGAATAAAAGAATATATCGACACCCTTTTAAACTAAATAAATATTTCATATTAATGGTTGGACCATTTTAGTTAATTTAATTAAATAGATTGAATAAATAAAGCAGCATGAGAGGATAATGGAAAAAAAAAAAAAGCATTTGATAAGACACGTTAAAAATGATGCTGAACTACAAAGATTCAATTCATACGGTAGTTAAAATTTGTTTGTATCGAATTGGACAAAATGGTGACACAAAAGAACAATTTGATGAATATGAAACGTGAACTAAAAAGATACATTTGCATTATTTTGGTATATGTAAACGTACGTGTAGCTACTTATGTACCCTTATAAATCGGTCAAGGGAGAGACGTTAAAAAGTCTACTATCAAAATTTATAAGTTTGTATACGTAAATGCATAAATGACTATGAAGCTTTAATTTGTTGAAACTAACATGAAAGAGATCGATCGACGTTACGCACCTGTACAATGAAGTAGCCGGCCCAACTGCAAGTACAAAGTAGAATCATCAATGTTCCGGCAAGCCAATGCTGACCAGAAGACGAACTAGCGGCGGCAGCATGGTGTGTGCTAGTTGCTCCATGATGAGAGTACCAAAGTATGTCAACAATTGGTCCTTTATACAAAGTCATAACCATTGCTCCTGTCACTGTTATCACTGTCCCAATAACTTTCGCTTGGCTATGAATTTTCTTTAGATTCACCTTCTCCATCCTACATAAATTTAAAGTCAGATTCGTTTCAGTAAACTATAGTTTTGGTTCATGTGTTTTGACACCATTAACATGTTCAGTCCAACCCAATGTTTTGAAAACTGGACCGGACACTGAACCGATATTTTAATTTTACTGGTCGGACCGGGGTTGGCAAAGTGATAAAAGTTATAATTCAAACAAGTTCTAACGTCAAGAATCACAAAAAATCATAATTTAAACAAGTTTTAACTTAACGCCAAAATAAAACGAGTTCATCATCTTCATTACTTAAAACATCAACATATTGACTTTCATTACAAAAAAATACAAAAATAAATAGATGTAAACATAAAATCTAAGAAAATCAAAGACAAAAACATATATTTTAATGCTAATCCGGTTCAAACCCGGTTCAACTACAGTCTGGTTCCGGTCCGACCGTACCGGTTTGAGCGGTTCAAGGTTCATATACACGTATCAAACCGTGTCTAGTTGAATCGGGATTTTTAAAAAAAGCGGTCGAACCACGGTGTGACCGGTCGGACCAGCCGGTTTAATAACACTAGTCCCACCTTAATAGTTTTAGCCTTTGCGATTTTATTTTCTAACAGAAATGGTTCCGAACACTAACTTCATCCAATTTTTTTATTAAATTTCCTTACGTACAGAGTAAAAATGTCATTTCTGTTACTCTTTTTGACAAAAGAGTTTGAAAAATGACATTTTTACCCCTCAAGCGCCCCACTCGTGAGGGAGATATGACGGAAAGTTGGATGAAGTTAGTGTCCGGAACCATTTCTGTTAGAAATAAAAATCACAAGGACTAAAACTGTTAATGTGAGATTAAACCTGTTAAAAGTATTAAAAAAACAAAGACCAAAACCACAGTTTACTCTTTCTTTTTCAAAAATCGATGATAAAGAAATGCAATAAAACTAGCTAGATAGGGTTCATTATATACCTCAAGATTAATGCCATTATAAAGGTGAGGGCAGGAAGAACATTGACGATCGCAGAGGCGTATGTTGCAGATGTTATGGACATACCCAAGAAGTACAAGTTTTGATCGATCACAGGCCTGTAAATGTTATTGTAACATTAGTCATGATATGATCTAGAAGATCGAGTGTTATAAACAAACATCAAAGCATTACAAATTAAAAAGCTGGCTTTGCATTGGTTTGTTTTGCAGTTTATAATTTAACAAGTTCATAAATTAATAACAGCTACTGATCAAAGTAAAGAAACAATTTTGATTCAATACTTAAAACCTATGTTCGATCGATCGATCCATTTCAGTTTTTTTCTTTTGAATGATTTCAAGTATAAATTCACAGTAAACTGAACACTTTGGTAACGTTTTAAATCTCTTAAACTGATGAACCGGAAAATTTTAAAACATACTACGAGATCAAACCGATGATTATTTGTTTTAAATGGTTTCAATAGGTAGTGTAGTATAAATTTTTCTTATATGTGCACCAAAAATTGTATGCCTGCATGCATGCAGCTCATATTAGCATGAAAAACACAAAATAATATCTCAATAAAGTAGTAATAATATTTCAAAGTAGGATGATTTACTCAAGCAAACCAAGAAGCAAGACTTTTAGGAAGACCGAACGTGTCATCTTTGGCCTTATTTTCCTGCAAAATAAGAGCGAATCGTCAATATATTTATTAGGTTGGTGATGTAGATGATGTTCATATTCAATTTGCATCTCTATGAACAAACCTCTCGAAAGCAAGTGCAAAAGGCGCAATGACAAGAGTAGCAGTAGCATGACGATAGACAACGAGAATCCAGTGACTGAGCCCACGTTTCATCCCAATCATGGTTATGATGTACATTCCCGCATATCCAAACTGGAGCGCGACCATGGCTAAGTATGGTTTTGATGAGTTTAACACATCTTTAAGCAAACCCATTTGGCTATTTGTATAGAGCTAGCTAGGGTTGCTATAAGTATGTGTATATGATCTTGTGGAAGTTAGTTTCTTCTACTTAATTGATGTGGGTTTTTGGAGTTGAAGGTTGGGTTTATATACACATGAGAAGGCAAAATGTAACCTAGGGGGTAAATGTTGAGTGGATGTTTATGGAAACACACAACCATCAATGCTTTGCACTAAGGGAAAGCACTCACTTTGATTCTTTCATTAGAATATTCCCTCATCCATTTTGAAACAAATACTATGATGTAATTATGTTCATGTAACATGATAATGATGATGACAAGTCGTGCATGCAATGATCTATATATACATGCACGTAAAACTAATTACTTGTTGTTAAGTGCAAAAAGAATATGAATATAACCATGTGAAAAGGAATGCATTTTAGGAAATCGGATCCGTTTTAAAGTGTGTAATTAAAAGCAACGTTTTGAAAACCGGACCGGATACTAAATCGGTTTTATAGTTTTTTAGCAGACGGACCGGTTGGATCGGAATCGGACGAAATATATATATTTATCAAAGTAATATTATAAGAGTTCTAATTTAAACACAACATGCTTAATTTCAGTAATATTATGTTATACCATAAAAGTCATAATCCAAAAAAGTTGTAACGCCAAGAATATATCACCAAAAAATCATATAGAGTAATTTAAACAAGTTTTAACACAACATAAAACCAAATCATAAATTCTAAGTTCAAAAGTCACGAGTATCCAAATCATCATTATTTAGTAAACGAGTTAATCATCACTTAAAATATTAACATATTGACTATTATCACTTAAAACACAAAAATAAATAGATGTCAATATAAAATCCAAGAAAATAAAAAATATATATATTTTAAGACTAACTCGGTTCAACCTTAGTTCAACTACGGTGCGGTTGGTCGAACCGGTTTGAGCAGTTCAAACCAGTTCACAATCACATATCAAATCGGGTCTAAATGAACCAGTATTCTTTAAAAAAACGGTGCAACCTCGGTTGAACCGGCCGGCTTAACAACATTGATTAAAAGTAAACGGGCAATGGCATTATGTGATTCACTCGATGATGTATTTGATGCGTATTTATGGTCGAAATAGAGAATTGAAAGTCCCACTAGTTGTTGTATGTTTTTTCTGTGACAAAGAAAGATCTATTTTTATCATATTATTTTGACTGTAGTTGCTTCTTGTGTTGAGATCGAGCGAGACTTATATTATAAGTTGAGGTATTGTGATCTTGACTCTCGGCAATATTGTTGGGAGAACAAGACATTTGGCAACAAGTATTAGCAGTGACGGATCCAGGAATTTTTATCAGTGGGTTCACTATTTTTAGGCACTCCAGTTTTAATAGAATCGGACATAAAAAATTCGGGTCGGTTTAACGGTTCGGATCGGATTACTAGGTTACGTTCAAAACATAATAATAACAATATGATACAATAAGTCAATATTAAAAAAACATCATCTTTAGAAATTAAAAAACAAACACATAATATAAATTTAAAAAAAGTCTACCTAAGGTTGTTCTCTACGAGGTTTCATCTTTTATCGGTAGGTTTACAATTTCTAGAAGATCCCATGGAAGATCATTCATATCAATTTTCAAGGATTTACTACTTGAAGATGATGATTCATGGTTTGGTGGTTGTTTTTTGGAAAATCTCTCAATACTCATAATACCTAATCATGTTAAAAAAAAACAAATTAACAAACTAATGTGTCACAGTAATCTTCAATCAGTATTCAGTAGTATGTCATGTGTAGATTGTATAGAAACACTAATCTTCAATGATCAATCAGTCATGTTCTTTCAATTCTTTACAAAATTTATACATTGCACATATATCAAACATTGAATAAATAAATCAATTCTCAAAGATTGAAATAACAAATTAACGATCAAACATCCAAGCTAGCTTATTCAATCATCTAATTACACATTCAATCACACAATTAAAGTATTAAACATTGATTTAATAATACTTTTTTTTAACAGAGGCGCAGCCGCAGTCCGTAGAGGGTTGATGGCTAAGCCCCTAAGCGGTGGTGGACTCGTGGTGTTAGGGTCGCGGTGGAGTGTGGACTAGGCTGAAACTTGAAGAGTGGATAATGGTGGCTACTAGCTGAGTGGATAATGGTACCCCTCTACATAATAGAAACATCAAAACAGTGCCTTATCTATGCAATACATAACAAAAGGAAAAACATAATGAAAATAATAAGAAAATAACGTAACAAAAAAATTATTCAGTTAAAAAAAGAAGGCAAGGAGAATCGAACAGGAGACCATTTGCACATTAAACACGCGTTTTACCAATTGGTCTAAGAGAACTATATTGTTAACCATTAAACTTAAATAACTATATGGGTTCACTCTATATTTTTCTATGGGTTCACTTCAAAACTTTCTATATAATTTCTATTAAAATTTTCAAACGCGGTGGGTTCCCGTGAACCCGTTGCTAAGCTATTGGATCCGTCCCTGAGTATTAGATAAACAGGTTATAAAACACTACTTAAGACTGTTATTAACACAACTAAGAAAACGAGTTTTCAACATATCATCATAACCTAAAGATGAGGATTAAGCATGGCAATCATAATTTGTATTTATCATGTTATATATACAATTACATGAAGTGTTGATTCTAACTTAAAATGTTTATATGTCAAAACAAACTAAAAACAAAGATATGTAGAAAAACAACCGGAACAAGTAGAAAAACAAACCAAGGACAAAAGTGAATAGCACTATATATAGCATCTACTGAATGAAGAAAAATTCCAATAAATAAAGACAGGTGAAAGGAACATTGACTCTAGCATCACATTGACTCTAGCATCAACTGTAGCAAAGACCAACAAAAGGAAATCAAGCTCACTCTATAACACCGGCCGAACAAAGCATCGACTAAAGCAAGAACATCTTTAGTCAATGACACCGACTTAATGTATCATCGACTAAATCACATTCATCAGTTAGTTGATGACACCAGCTGAATGTGAGACGTCAACTGAAAACCACCAATGAAGAAAAGGCAAGACAAGAGTCAGTCGATGACCTCGACTGAACAAACAGCGATAAAGCAGAGTCAATGACATTGACTGAATCTATCTAATAAATCAAACTTTTAGGGGGCAATTTTTAGAGAGATTTTTTTTTCTATAATAGGAAGTTTGGGAGGTAAAATTTAGCTAAATTTTTCACCATGCAAGTTGATGGAGACAACTCCTTAAATGTTATATATTTACAAATTGTTAAATATAATGGTTATAATTTCTTTATAAATATTACTATTTAACCCGTGTGTAACACACGGGTATTAAACCTAGTAATGCCATCAACTGAATCAATAATACACTAAAACCTCTATAAATTGTTAAAATCATATAAAAAAGTAATAATTTATTAATTTAAGTAAGATTTACGTATTGTTGTAGGTGGAAATCATGAGACATATTCTACGCAGTATTGATAGTCAAGATATGCCGACAGGTTTGATACTTCAAACAATATCCTTACTTCATACTAATTATCTTTGTTGTGCACATTTAATTGTAACGGGAATGTGCATAAATGACAAAGTTAAACCTTGGTAGTCGTAGAAGACGTTTGGCAACGGTTGGCACATGTCCAAAGTCTCCCTCGACGTTCAAGAAGGCTGGTTCTCGAGATTTTCGGGATATGGCCACGAATATCGGAACTGTAGTTTTGATTGCTTAGCTTATAAAAGGAGGCTGAAATGATAGATTACGGGACTGGCTTTTAATTGCTTACTCTCTACTATCAATTGATATACGCACAAACACTCACGCTCAATGATTGTAACACTTAGATTTGATCATTTCAAGCTCTGGAGTTGTACTTTTCATTTCGGTTAATAAGAGAATAGGCACCTGATTGGTTTCGAAGTGACGATCAAATAAGATGTAAAATAAATGTAACATATTCACCTTAATTAAATAGCTAGGGCAAGTAAGGATGTCGAATCACGTGGAATTGGAGGATGGTATATATAATTAACTTGATTATAAATGAAAACTTAATTAACTAATATTACTCTATTGTCTCTTGGATGTGAAAAATGAATTTGTTTATAAAACTAGAAACTATAAAGAAAACAATTGCAAGTAATTAAATGGATGTGATTATAATGGGAAAATGGATCACCTCCGGGCTTAGATTTCGGAAAGATGTGCAACTAGGGTTAAAATGTTAGAATCTACACAGACATAGATAGTTGTGATCATAGGTTAAAACGTGCTAATAACTAGACTCACGGGTAGTTAAATTAGATGATTCCACGACCAATTTTAATTGTGTTGGTCGGGTCCAAACCAATGCTGGACCTAGTGGTTTCGTTTAGAAGTACAAGTTATAGCCATGTAGGAAAACGACTCGAATGTTGATTATTAGTTAGCTTGGCTAGTGAATGAGATGCAAGTTTCTCAAACAAAATTTTATAACCATTAATTAACCTATTGATCTCAAACTCAAAAGTTATCCAAACATTCAAACACATTTAAGTACTAAATTCATAGACAAATCAAATACCCAATATAACATTCAAACATTAAACTTGTGTCTAGCACATTAAAACCCTAACTACACATTTACTAACACTACGATCCACCCAGAGATGATCACGGGTGGTTTAGCCGATCATAACTTTAGATTGATCTTCAAAACTGATGTTGGATTGTATCTTGGATGATTATATGGTGATGGAATAGAGAAGAACCGCACCAAAATCGTCCAAAGGGGCTGGAGAGCGAGTTAGAGTTTCAACGCATGATTAAAACCCTTAAATATGGAAAATACCCGAAATATATCAGTAAGGGGCGCAGGTTGTGCACTCCATCAACATTTTTGAGAAAATAAACCACATTGCGCATCAGGTTGCGTAGGTGATCAGGTCAGCTGGCCGCAAGTTGCGCACCCCCCTGTACAGGTTGTGCATGGCATCAGACTTCACTGGTTTTCATCAGTTCTTGATCTCCATCAATCTACACACTAACTAATGTTCATTAAAAGCTCGATTATCTTCATTTAAGCTTCCAAGGCCTACAAAACAAGCATAGCACAAAGTAAATGCGGTCGATAGCATAATTAAGTTAAAAACCTAAAACTAACAACATAAAACATATATAAATCACGAACGCATCAGCACTCGACGATGATGGTTCGAAAGATCCTTAAGAGCGTATTGCCTCACCAATATATTATGCTAAAATCTCCAAAAGATTTCAGACTCCTAGCATGAAGCTATATGATGATTCGAAAGATCCTTAAGAGCATATTGCCCGGTATAAGGAAAGGATGGAAATCAATCCATCCCTATCCATTTGAAGGAAACTTGCGTATGTAAGGAATTTGGATCAACATTAACTAAACCAGCCCTAAAATGGCTGCTCAATCTACCAGCTTATTCTATTATTTCTTTTGCTCATTTGATTAATATGTTTAATAGTCAACTTTCATGTAGTAAAGCATTTGAAAGACTAACAAATTACTTATACATAACAATCCTTAAGAGAACATGATAACAAATTCAGCAGGGAAGCTTTGGATATCCTAAATCTTGATATGCCGATAATAGTTCAAGCATTCAAAATGGGGTTGCCGAAAGATTATGCCTTTTAGGAATCCTTGCAAGAACCTAGATGATGTTAGAAAGAAGGCTTTGAGGTTCATAAAGCTTGAGGAAGATAAGAAAATCCAGAAAAGGATCGAAGGATCCTTAAAAGGTGATAATCCTAACAGAAAATCGGAATCCTCTTTAAAATATTATTGTTCCAAGCCATATTCCCGGAATGATGGCGAGTAAGTAAACTACGTAAATGATGATAGGAGGATGAAGAATATCCTAAACTAACTGATTACTAATTTTCTGTATCTACTACTGAAATAATAGATGCTATGCAGGGTCTTGGAGAAAAACCTAGGTGGCCTCGTAAAACGAAAAGAATTCCGGTTAGAAGGACAAGTCCAAATGGTGTGCATTTCATGATGACTTCGGTCATCTCATTGAAGATTTTATTGCTCCAAGCAAGAAAATAACTTACTTGTTGAGCAAAGGAAGATTGTATTGCTCTACACAACAATTAAGTCAATATTAGTTTCATCCACAACATCCTTGCCACTAGAGGCACCACCAAAGGAAGAAAAAAGACTGCCCAAAGCGATGGAAGATGAGAGCATCAAAGACACAGCGAGAAGGGCATAGCTTATGGTGGAAGGCAAAGGCACATATGGTATATATGGCACGAGTGGTTTCGTTATGACTTTCTTGTGACCCGAACTTCGTGCTCGAATGTTTTTCAATAGGAAGTCTTCAGTTCTTAAGTTGTCGATAGGGGCTCATCACCAGACTAAAGGGCATCTATATAGATATAGTATACCTTCTCAAACTGGTCCATGGCAAGGTTAAAAGCATCCTCAGTTCTATAGCGGTGATATTTGACAGTTTCCATAAACTTCCTTTCAGTAACACACTTATAGCCAGTCTTTAACCCAACATGAAGGCCCAACTGATGAGTGGCCTAGTGAAATGAGCCAAGCAAAGTGCGATACTCAGCAGAGCGGTGCAAACGTCTGACAACAAAATGAAATCCTTGAGAAATAAGCCATGATTAACTCACTCATTGAGGTTTCACAAGCTCTTCATTCATTAGGATTAACTCACTCATTGAGGTACTTCAACATAAGCTCATAAAGTTTTAATTGCCTTTTCTCTTCATCTAAAGTCTTATGATCTTCTTCAAGTTGTTTTCCTTTAATCTTAAGCTCTTAGGTTACACGAGCCAGCTCACCAGATTTACCCTCAATTTGAGCATTAAGGTCAAACTCATAAATAAGATATGTCTGTTCTTCCAACTTGTTTTCCATAGAACACACCTTGGAATGATTCCGAACATGATAAGACTTACACATAACCAACGGTCACTAGAGTCAAACATGTAAGCCCCAAAAGGCTAACCTGGCACTAAACATGTGGGATCTCATCACATCATCATCCATTCCAGCATTCACAAACCTTTGCCAAGAAATATCAATGTGTTGGAGCAACTAACAGCTAACCTCAAGATCGGTAAATAGATATTTGTTACAAATATCTCGGTTGGAAACAAACTTGTCTGAAACATCTTCGCCAGGATTCCCAACATAACTAGCATCAACTTTAAGATGGGAGGATGATCCCATGGCTTGGCCAACTTTCTTGCTATAGGAGCAAACCGTAGCATGACATGCTAACGTATACTAATAAACACATATTTTTTTCTATATTTACGGGATTTCTAAAACACTCTAATTACTATTAGGGAATTTTAAATTTGTTCTACATACTCATTAGAACGTCCATAGTAAAGGGCGTAATGAGTGGTGTGTAGCCCTATCACAAAAAGAATACCGCCTCCCTTTCATGATAGGAGCCATGAAGAGGTTTATTGTGATGGTGGTCACATGTGTTAATCTAATATGAGTTTTTTTCTTTTTAGTTTTCAACAATCCAAAGCACTACACCTCATATTCTCTCTATTTAGTAAACTCGCAATCTGATAACCGCTAGACACTTTTATTCTTATCACACATTTCATTACCGTCACACACCTCATATTCTCTTATTCCTTCTTAGCCTTCTTTTTTATATATCAATATTATACGCATTTTAAAGATAACAAAACACTTGTTTTTTTGTTGTAATTTTTTTAAGAAAATAATATTGTATCCAAAAGTTATGAACGTTTTAAAAAAAGTGGGAGAATTGACATGTAGTTTGCATGTGAAGAGAGAAAGTCAATAAAAATGGCTATGACTAATTTAACATTTCACCAAATTATTTTCTACAAATTGATCTCAACCATTAAAAAGATATCTAAAGGTCATAAATTCTTTTTAGTCTTCTTAGATTAAAATCCTTTGTAGGATAACTCTCCTATATATATATATATTAAAACTTTAGCCCTTTATTCTAACTCGTGATAATCATGTTCAGCTAGAATCTATTTAAAATTCCAAAGGAATCCAAGGAAAAAAATATGTTCATGTAGAGTTGGAACACAATAACATGAGCCCACAACAAGATTAAAGAGAATCAAGTAACTTGTATGGGAGAATCTAGGAGCTAATTAGAATCCCCACTGGCTTAGCAAGTAACTTTAATTTGATGGTTTGTTTGTGGGGTTCATTGACCTCCCAATAATGTTGTTTTTAAGTGGCAAATGATGTAAGTTGTAGGGTTTAGTTTTCTAGTGTTTGAGAGCAATACTACTTATATTATTGTGTTGTGGGTGGTATTAAACTTTGCCAAAATAATTGCATACTACTTTCCGATTTGGATATTCATTCACAAAGATATCCTAATTTTATTATTTTCTTTTGGTTCTAGTGGGAGTGACGTCTCCTTTATCCCATAAAGTATAATTGGACGAAAGTAATTTGATTCCCAATATCATGAGCATTTGAAGTATGTGCAAGGGCAACAAAACATGTAGATGACTAGATTTGGTGATATATTTAAGAGTAATTTACAAGAAACATTATCTACCTTTATACGTAAGGAAAATCAGATTTTAAAAATCTGAACACTCATCTATTGGTTTGTAGAAATCTCTGCTAAGAAAATTTTCGGTGGCGATCCCAACTTCAAACAATTATTTTTAAAGAGCCCTAGTTAAAAAAACACTTAGCGCCTTTAAGTTTTTTTAAAATTTAAACTAATGTTTTAGGACTTTTGATTGGAAAGAGGATACGAATGGGTTGTTGTAAAACTTACTTCGAACCGGTGCTCCAAATGATGAAACGGTTTTACGATACGGTAAAAGTTACATCAGTTAAAGCATTGTTTTGTCATTTGGAGCATCAAACGAGTTAACTTTTACATCAATCAATTCATATCTTTCTCCGATCAAAAACCTTAAACATTAGTTTGAAATTCAGAAAAGACTTAGCGGCGTTAAGTGTTTTTTAACGGGACACTTTAAATAAAAGATCTAAGCCAAGAATTTTCTCATTTAATATCGGCCAATAGGTAAAAGATTGGATTTCTAAATCCAATTTTCCTATACCTAATATCTAGTTTTAAGTTTAGTACTTAATCTTTGGTAATGATATTAGACATCCTTTATCTAAAATGTTGTAAGACTATCCTTATATAATATAGCAAAACAAAAAAATCCAATGTGGCATCTTTTTATAGCGTTTAGCTTATGTGACATTATTTGAGAGATTATCTCATAATAATGATTTTTTTATTTAAAATGATGTATATAAAATTTATTATAATAAAACTAATTACATTTTTTATCCCCTAATATTTTAGAGAATTATGAAAAATTTAAGAGTATTTATATTTTTAACTCTTTACTACAAGGGGTATACATGAGTTGGTTTATATTTGATAGGGTGTAAAAACGAAACTTATGGATAAAGTTAATAATAACATACAATTAAAGAACTCGGTGTTTTATAAATATACATAACATTTTTATACAACTTTTTGTTAAAAATAAACTACACCATAAAACTGAGCACTTTATTCTTTTTAATTTGAGTATAATATTGCTATACTAAAAATCTAATTTTTAAAAATATATCATGTGTTCCGGTTTACCACGATTTTGTCTCAAAACTGAATGGAACATTGATGAACATCCTTAAAAGCATAACTTGAATGTTGTGTTCCCAAGCGCAACACGGGCACTAAACTAGTTTTTTTTTTTTGGACAGCGAAACGAATAAAGCCCGGCTACCCGGGGTAATCCAATGGCGAAAGGCGACCCCAAACGCTCTGCGAACACAGACAGCGCTGGGTAGCCGAAGCCCACCTATTAAACCAACTCCAATTCGGGGGAAACCCACTAGCCCGTCCGCCCGTAGGCACGACAACAAGCTAGCGGTAAAACCCGTTTGGCTCAGAGATCGAACTTATGTTGGCCACAAGTCTCCCTTCATTGCCCCCATTTGCCCCTTCCAAAGTGGTGGTAGTGGGACTAGAACTTGGGTCTCTTTTGGGCACTAAACTAGTTGATCCATTAAAGTAACAAGCGTTAAATATTTTGATTTACTCACACGCATAAGACATCAGAGCTAGTTTTATGTAACCTTTATTATTTAAGTTCATAAAGAAGGAAAATGTAACATAAACATAATTAATTTTTGATTTTGTTTCAATTAGTAACTCAAACTTTGTTTTCTTTCAATTAGATAACTTATTTTTAAGTTGTATTCCAACTAAGTCACTTAAACTTTATTTTGTTTCAATTTGGTAACTTATCTTTAAGTTTTATTTCAATTAGGTAACTTGACTTTAGAAATAGGTTTTAATCATAAATATTTAACTTGTATAACATGTAAAAATTGATTTTTAACACACAAATTATAATTAAAAAAATATTGTTTTGCCATTTTTTAAATTTTGTTGGAATTTATAAAATTTTCATTTATTAGATATGTTTCACAATTTTAAAAAATTAATATTCACATGTATAGGATTGAAACATTAAAGTAAATTTAAGTTATCTAATTAAAACAAAACAAAGTTTGAGTGACTTAATTGGAACAAAATTTAAAGATATGTTATTTAATTGAAACAAAACTTATCGATAAGTTACCTAATTGAAACAAAACAAAGTTTGAATAACTTAAGTGGAACAAAATCAAAACTTGGCTAGTTTTCTATAAAGTTACCCTGGGCTTAACTGTATGCATGCCCGTTTACAGCTCAGATTTGTCCATATTATAGAGAAATTTCAACAATCAATTGTTAGTTTGACGCTCGATGATAGTGCCAAGCCGTTTCAAGAGAAAACATATTAGCTCGTAAGACCCTCCGGCTTGC
The DNA here is from genome assembly GCA_030867185.1 of Tagetes erecta. Taxonomy (NCBI): domain Eukaryota; kingdom Viridiplantae; phylum Streptophyta; class Magnoliopsida; order Asterales; family Asteraceae; genus Tagetes; species Tagetes erecta. The sequence goes on from CM061490.1 coordinate 16,801,576, forward strand.
ATATGTCATTAGAGTTCAATAGAAACCTCTATTATTGGCTATAATATTTTTTCAGTATAGATTTAAACTTGTAACTTAAGACCACCAAACTCTTTATAACATCAACAGATGCCAGTGAACTACTCTCTTCATCTCATTTTAAGTGTCATGCACCAACAACACAAAGTTTAAAAAAAAGTGAATTATTATATATTTTCAACCTATAAAATGATAATAATATCATTAAAGTCTTTTGTTTTTTTAGTCATAAAGTATCTTTTGTGTTAAATAATTAAAGTCTTGTGTTAAATATTTTCAACCTACTCTCTTCATTCCATCATGTATTCAAACATATAATACAACTTTGACACAATAATTCTTAGTAAAATAAACAATATAACACAATGATCTCTTAAGATATATATTCAAACATGTAATCCTTATTTGACACAAGGGTGAGGTTATCCTACAAAGTGTGAGAAAGACACAGTGATTCAAAGAAGACACAATATAGGATTAAACAATTCATAACTCGCAAATTAAATCGAATTTCTGAAAGTGCTTCGGGACCTTATTCCTCATGTCGTCCTCTTTCATAAATAAATAAACAAAAAATAATAAAAAATAAAATAATTAACGTTTTCGTTGTGTCTTTTGTTTTTTACTTTTATTGTGTCGTTTGTAATTTTTTACACAACAAAAGACACAATGGAAGTAAAAACGACACAATGAAAGCGTTGATTTTTTTTATCTTTTTTATTTTTCGTTCATTTTTTATGAAAGAGAATGGCGTGAGAAACAAGGTCTTTTTGAAATTCAATTTATATTTTGAGTTCAATTTTTAATGTGTCATTGTTTCTTTTTTTACCGTTGTGTTATTTTCACACTTAGTAACAAAAAATGACTTTGTATTAGAGGTGTAAAAAAACCTGGTTTCCCAACCCGAATTGGACCCGGACACGAACCGGTTTCAACTCGGTCTCACAGAACACGGGTTCGGGTTTCAAAAACCAAATGAATAATTTGGTTTGGTTGATTGGTTTGTTTTATTAAGCTATTCATGAATGTCTTTGATATAATAAAGCTTTGTTAGTCAAATATGTTATCATGTTTACCTCTTGTGATTGATTTGCAATAAGATCATAAAAATGAATGTTTTAAACCAAATGAATAAAAGTGTGTAGCTTTTCTAGTAGCCTTGAGGTGATAGAGAAATTGGTAAGTCATATTTGACAGATTGGCTAAACTTAGTTCTTCATGAGAAGTATGTGTAAAGTTAATTGGTCAAGTTTGTTTATCAAGTCAATTGAGGTCTTTAAACTACCGTTGATATCCAAATTGTGAGGTTTGGTGTAAAGTTAGGTACATTATCAAGATTAGTTAGCAAGTGAAGGAGCTTAACTTAATAAACTAGTTTTCTTTAAGAGCTTGATAGAAATTTATAGGTGTCTTCTCAAAAATGGTCGAGGGTCCTAATCGGGTTTCTAATAAATGATTATCATAAGATCCTAATTCCACAACTTATACAAGTTTCACTTAACTACTGATTAAACTTTTGGTGATTCTAGCCTAGGTGGTTTTACTCGTCATCATCTGATAAACCATTACAAAATTGTCTTTCGTTCAAATTACTTTAATTTTGTACTTCAATTTCAGTTTAGTTAGTTAACCCCCCCTGGTCACATTATAATTTCAGTAAGTCATTTCATTTTAATTGAGTCTTGTTTGCTAGTTTAATGTAATTAAAAGAGTCTCGTGGGTTTGATAGTCAGTCTTAGTTAGTTTTACTAGAGTTGATCCGTACACTTGTTGGGTTTTTTTTAAGTTTTTAAGAGTCTACATTTATTACTTCTTGTCTTGTTTAGTTTAATTTTGTTTAGTAAAAAACATAACTAATTTTTAGACAACATGGGGCATAAAGATGATCACATGCACTTTAGTACATCCTCAAGCAAATGGTCAAGCAGAATCCAACAACAAAATCATTATCAATAACCTAAAGAAGAAGTTATGATCCCAGAATGGTAAATGGCCTGAAGAGCTACCTTATGTCCTCTAAGCTGATAGAACAACTCCAAAAAAGCAATAGGCTAGACACCATTTTCCTTGGTATTTGGAGCAAAAGCTATTATCCCTTTAGAGATGGTAGTCCCACAGCCAGAACAAGTATCTATGATCCTCAGTCAAATGATGAATCCCTTATACATGTTTTGGATACCATTGTTGAACTAAGAGAATCAGCAAAAATCAGGATGCTTGCCTATCAACAAAGAATGGTTGGGCATACAACAAAAGTATTATAATCAGAAGATTTCAAGAAGGTGATTTCGTACTAAGGAAAGCCTTTCAAAATACCACCAATCCAGCAGATGGAAAATTTTCTCAAAAATAGGAAGGGCCTTATTTGATTGAATCAGAAGCTGGAAATGGGGCATATCGCTTGCTTACAATGGAAGGAGTTCCACTACCAAGATCTTAGAATGCTATTCACCTGAAAAAATATTTTATGTAATCAGGATCCAGGATATATTTGGTAACACCTTATCCTATTATTTATTTATTTTATATTACTTTTTTAAACAAACATGTTAATTTATTTAACATCTGCATTCATTAAGTTTTAAGTTTTGCAGAAAGCATTTCGGTTACAGTTAAAGAGGTTGGCCACCTCTCTCCAAAGTTAGGTATTTTATATCTTCTAAGATTTAAAAGGTTTTCACCTTTTCTCCGAATTGGTTTTGACACCCCGTCAGTTACGCGCGATATCCAAGTATGGTTCGACACAGTGGGACCAGTACATGCTTAGTGGCTAACAGTTTCATTATTGTTGGCCATATGTAGGATCCTAAGTTTTATGGTAGACATACCATACCATCGTTCTAAGGTTTTTAGCATTTTCATGCTAACTAAGGTTTTGGCATTTTCATGTCACTAAAAATTGGGTTATCCCCAAGACAGGCTGAATCCCCAGTATCATACCTCTGTTCTAAGGTTTTTAGCATTTTCATGTTAACTAAGGTTTTGGCATTTTCATGTCACTAAAATTTGGGCATGTCCCTAGTATTCCACTGGCTTGTCCTAAGTGTTTTTTGGGCTTGTCCCCAGTGTTTTATGAGCTTGTCCCCAATGGTCTATGGGCTTGTCCCTGGTATTCTTTTGGATGTCCCTAGTTTATTTGGCTAAGACCCAAGTTATACTCACATGTTTATACTAATGTTTAAAGATTCAACTATCTTTAAGGATCCCGGATCCTAGAATTCAGAACATCACATTTGTTCTTTCTATCTTTTACAAACAGCTTATGCATCATAATCCTAACTAGGATTCTCTAGTTAACTTCTATTTGTTTAATTACTTTTCTTTCTTGTTTAAAATGTTAGTTTTAAAAGGACCATGAATCCTTATTTAGACCTAATTTGTTATAGAGACAACATTTTCTAAAAAACATGACACACATAATTTTGTAAAACATATAGCTAAAAGATTGAAGTCATAAATTAATACTGCCAAAAGAAATCACCTGGTTAAGATTTTCTTTCAGTTGATACTAACGTGCTGGAAAATAAAAGGATGCATAACAAAGGCTTCATCCCTACAAACAGAGAATCCATCCACCTTTGCTACCTTTCATATTGTCTAAAAGATCATGGATCCATAATCCTGTAAACTATTGTTCAGTGATTACAACCCCATCAAAGTATTGAAAAGTTTCACATAACATTTGCGCTCATACTTTCATCACGTCTTCATCGACCAATGTAACCTCCACACTTGCTCCATCCTCCACATCTTTACCCGTTCTCAACCCTGCCTTGTCCTCCTTCTCTACCACCGGCTTCTCAGCATCCTCGTCCTCACCCAAGTTCACCAGATTCTGCTCATATTTAGCCACATCCCAGGCAGATTTGTCAAAACTAGGATCACCAATTTCTCTAGCCATCATGATCCTGACCTAAAGGACCGATTTAGCAGCCCAGATCTTTGCTTGTTCAGTAGCAGCCTTAACCTCCTCTTGTATAGGGGTGTTTAAAAAGCCTGTGGCTCGTGGCTTGCTCGAGGTTCGCTCGAAAAAAGCTCGGAAAAGCTCGGCTCGGAAAAAGCTCGTATCTAAACGAGTCGAGCCGGCTTGGCTTGACATTTGAATGAGCCGAGCCTGAGCCAAGGTAGGTTCGGCTCGTGGCTCGCTCGGGGCTCGGCTCGTTGGCTCAGCTCATGGCTCGACTCGTGGCTTCATATAATATACATATATATAGATAGAAGATAGATAAATATATTTATATTACCATTTATTTAAATATAGATCATTACTCATTACTTCATTTTTATAAATAATTCAATACTAAAAATTAAACAAAATAAAAGACTTGTTGCCCTAATCCTTTTACGTTTTCAACAATTTAATATTTCAGTCACTCCATCCTCCCTAATTTTCGCCTCATCTAATCTTTTACATCAAGTTTCAACTTTCAAAGTTCAAATCGTAATTTCTTTTTCGTTATCTTTTTAAGCAACTACTTCTGTAGCTGGTAATGATTATTTCCTTTGTAATTTTTAATCTAATGAATGTTCTAATTATGTGTAAGAAAAAAAATCAAGTTGACTCGACGAGCCATGAGCCAAGCTCGAGCTTTTTACGAGCCGAGCCCGGGCCCAAAATTCAAGCTCGTTAAAAAAAACGAGCCGGCTCGAGCCAAGCTCGATATCTTTGAGCCTGAGCTTGAGCCCAACTTAGCTCGGCTCGAGCTGGCTCGTTTGCACCCCTACTCCTGTAGCCGAGTCTCTGTAGCCTGAAGCTCTCCTTCTAAGCTTCTTTTTTCTTTGATGGACAAGGGGGGAGCCTTCTCTTTAGCAGCAACAGTAGACCTCAGCTCAACCACGATATCAAAAAGCTTCTTAACATTCTTATTATAGGAAGTCTTCAACAAAGCCAAGCTCTGCGCAAAATAAAGGGTAAAACAACTAGGATCAAGGATCCTTAAATATCTATATTCTACTTTAAACTTATACGTAGGATCATGTATCCTTACCTTATCAATGGTCTCTTGGAGATGCTTCTTCGTGCTAGCAAAATCATCTTCAGGCTCAGAGGACTTCTTTCTCTTGTGACCTACGGTCTTAGAGGGAGTCGTGATACGCATAGGACTCACGGGACTAGCAAGAGCTTCTTTCTTGACACCTTTGGAAGTGAGGAGACTATCAACATCGTCCAGGGCAAATCGAGCATATTTGGCAGAAGACCTTTGGATGCCAATCAAGCAATAAATAGATAAGGACTCATCCAATTAATATATTTTATTCATCTAATAATCACTTACTTGGCATTGTGAAGGATGAGGTAAAAGATGCTTCTTCCACAAGATCCTGGATTCTATCTTTGAAGGTACGGACGCTTGGATCTAAATCCAGAAAAGCTTCAGCCTTTATATCCGTATCTGGAAGCTCAGCAAGCCTTGCAAAGTTGGTCACCGCAAAACAAAAATCAACAAGTTAATAAAGCAGTAAATTACAACACAGAAAAGCATAAGGATCCTACATTCTTCTCTTAAAAATTTCTTTCAAATTTATGGATCAGTAAACTTACAAATCTTATCAAAGGCTCTTTAATCAGGTTTTGACTACAAAGAATCGTCAATGATGATTGGATTGGAACTAGAAGAGGCCTGAACTTACTTCCCGCCATAGTTTTGATGAAAGAAGATGAAAGAAAAATTGGAAGAGAGAAGTGTTACTTGAATAATTTTGTTTGATAATGAAGAATGAAGACATTAGATATTTAATAAACAAAGGAAAAGAAGTTATTGGGGGATTGAACGGTTACTGACATCCTAACATCAATCTCGTCCGATAATTATGGCAAATTTTGAAATGCATGTTCAATATGACAGTTTTTTTGCACCCACAACCGTCATATTAGGGGCAATTACTAAGGATCAAATTTTAGGAATCATGTATATGGTATCCTGGACACGCTGGATCAAGTATTCTTAGCGTTCGAAGGATTGAGTATCCTCGATGCTTACTATTGTTGATTAACTAACATTTGTTCTCCGACTGTTTTATGTTCATTTATGTAGGTAACTGCTAGAGAACTAAGTCTACCACATATCTTGGTCAAGGGGGTTACAAGGTCAGTTGTAGTTATGGTCAAAGTGATCTAACAGTTCATGGCTAAAAATAGGAGTTTAGTTAGGTGCTACTTACTATGTGGATGCTATATTTAAGAGGCTATGCCATAAGCAAACACATAAGATACACTCTGAAATCTCAACTGTCTTCTCTGCTTACACACCATTGTACTTGTTGTCATAATTCTCTAGTTGTACTTATCATTTCTACCTTTAATATAATCGGTGGAAGACGATTGTCACCATCCGAGGTATTTTTGCTTGCGATCATCCATTGATCAAGGGCTTTTTCTCATATAAATCTTTGTGTTTATTTCATTTTTAGCACTACAATTATCAAGATTAACAAAGCACTCAACCTCACATTTCCTAATTTGGGTTTATTGTTTTTCGACCAAAACACTAAAAATGAAGTTGGCATCGGCATAGAAGATAATGATGGCATACTTGTTGAAACGGATTTCTCTTGAGAGGCCATTGGGAAATGATATAGGTAGGAAAATTAAAAGAATGAAATGAATTCGTTTTGGATTAATGCACCACTTGCTCCACGGTGGACTCCAAATTGTTTTGGTCGAAAATTAATGTAACCAAATTAGTTAATGTGAGGTTGAGTTTTGATGTTTATAAGGATTAATGAACACAAAGATTTATACGAGTCAAAGTCTTTGATCAATAGATTATCGTCGGCATAAAAACCTCAGGTGGTGACAATCGTCTTCCACTGATTATATTAAGAATAAAAATATTGAATACAACTCGAGAACTATGGCCACAATTACAATAGTGTGTGTGGAGAGTCTAAAATGTAGAAAAAAGAGTCGAGATATCGAAGAGATTTTATGTATATGTGGGTCATAGCCACTTTATATAAAATAACTAAAAGCCATATTTTCTAACTAAAATTCCTCCACTTCTTCTTGACCATTTGAATCAACCAACTCAGTACCTCACACAACCGAGATAAATGGTAGACTAAATCTTCCTACCGTTATCTGAATAATAGATATAAAACACGTAGAGAACAATTATTAGTAAATAGAAATAGGTATCAAGGATCCTCAACACTTCGATGATCAATAATACGTGATCGAGCACGACTAAGATACCATATCCTTTATGATTAAAATCTGCTCCCTAACAAACGTTAATTAATATAAGTGTATTAATACAATTTAGCATGTCAACAAAGAATCATGTAGCAACAAAACAAAATAGCATAAGTCATTTTATCATACTAATGGGTGTCATAATTGTTACTTATCCTACAAGTAACGTGCTTTCAATCATAGTATTCTTCAATATGGTATACCAAGTTTTGTTTTAAACGAAACTCAAAACCGCACTTTATAAGATTCCTGAAAAGGCGATGGGTAATCGTTAAAGATGACTTCTTTGATGTCGAAATGAATATGCGAGTTTGCTTTCAAGTTTAGTTTAAAACAAACTAGGTTTATATGCTTCTCGTGTGTTGCGTGAAAATTATTTAGGGTAACATTTATATACGGTTCTTGTCATATATTTAGAACAACGTTAACCTGTCCTCCCGTGTAGCCGAGAAGTGCAACCATCGCGTCCAAGAATAGTAGGTAAAGACCCGGCTCAACTTATCGAAAATATTAAAACATATACCGACACCACTGTCATTAATACCAATATCGACAATTATAATATTTACTCATAATTATTTTGGCTTGTTACAATATCTTAAATGGAGATGCTCCTTCAAGAATAAATAAAACTACTAAAGTCAGAGCTAAAAACAATGTTTGTGACCAAGTGTGAAACCAACAGAACTTCTAGGAGAAAATACAAAATATTAAAAACTTGCTGTCAAAGTAAAATGCTAAAAACAAAACATAAAAAAAGTATTGAAACCTTTAATGCCAAAATAAAAAAAGATAAAGGGACTGTTTGGCAAAATCTGAATCATTAAGTGCTGAATGGTTAAGAGGTCTGAACAATTAAGAGGTCCCATCAATAAGAGGGATGTTAGGGTATAACTTCAGATGAGTATAAAGTTAGTATATGCTCCATTCAGTTTCATTCAGCATCTCTCAGTCTCTTAACCATTCAGCACTTAACTGAACCATTCAGAGGCTATTTTTTCTGAAACAAACGCTCTGAATGCTGAATGCTGAATGGTTAAGCACTGAACTGAACCATTAAGAGGTAAACAAACAGCCCCAAAAACTTGATAGCCAAAGTAAAAAATGCCAAAAAGCCAACTATTTAATTCTAAATTAGTATATAGTAACATGCAATTTCCCTTACTATAAATGGTTGTATCTAATATAATCGTTTCTATAGGCTTTTGTACTCTTTTAACTTTTCTAACTTAATTCTCATCGATGCCCACTTTTATAATTGTATATTTGTGCAAAAATAGAAAGATAGGATAAAATGATGTATGTACATCTCATCAAACGTTCAAATTTGGACAAATGACATGTATGTTGGTTTTGTTAGATTTGAGAAATGATGACTCATCCAGAGTTTTTGATGAATAATTTATTAACTAATGGGTTTAATACATGTGTGTTACATATAAGTTAATTAAAATATTTTAAAAAAATTTTAATCATTATATTCAAAGATTTATAAATATTTTTGTAGAAATATTATTGATCACAAAGTTTTAGCTCTATCAAGTCTTCTATTTAATTTTTTCCACTCAAACTTTCTTTTATAAACAAACTAGATTGAATACCCGTGTGTTACACACGAGTTAAATAATAATATTTATAAAATCATAATCATTATGTTTAAAAATTTGTAAATATTTAATATTTAAGGATATTTTGTTAAATCATGCATGATATTTCATATTTTCCTTCTCAAACTTCCTTTTGTTAGGGTTATTTCCTAGTTAAGATTTACTTTGTATTTTGTTTATATGTTTGTATATAGTTTAGGGTCTATTTTGTTATATTCCTTAAACTTGTATTTTGTTGCTTTAAGCATGTAGCGAGAGAGTGTGAGGAGGAGGCTAGATCACTATTACACGTTAGAGAGAGTTAACTGTGTGTGATTTATTTCTCCTGCACTTGTACTACAGATTTGCTTTGATCATCAATATACAAAGAGAATTATTAGTATGAATTGTGTTTGTGATTGAACTGTTTGTTTGTGCGAATTGTTCTGATCATTGTGAGTGATATTAACGATCCAATTGAACCTATTAATTGGTATCAGAGCTTTCGGTATTGTGTTCTTCGCTGTTCTTAAGCAAAACACATCAATATTGCTCAAATATCATGATCTGAATGAATTGTTCGTGTTTCTAGTTGTGATTCATCAGCATAATCACTTCTAATTCACAACGATTGTGCAAATTCTAACAGATTATCATCAGATCTGAAGAATTAAGAAGATTGAAAAATTTGCTCAATTTCATCAAATTTGATCATGTTTTGGATTGATTGAGATTAGGGATTGATAATCGGACCATTTCACAGCTTGTGTGTGAATTTTGAACGAATTGGACAAGTTTTTGACAAAACCCAGAAAATTCTCATGGAGAAGATGATGAACAGTATGAACTTGGTTGAAGATTAACTTGCCGGGTGATTAATTTGACTTAGACAATTTCCTTTGGACTTAGATTGAAGAACAATTAGGTCCTGTATTGCCGTGTAAAGGAATTTGTGCTTGTCGGGTGAAGAATTTGACGAAGAAAAGGTGTTACTGTTCAGCCGGATCAAACACTGTTGTGCCGGGTAAAATACTGTTACGCCGGGTGATTAACAAAATTCAGCCGGGTAATCATCAACTGTGTAGCCGGGTAAACAACTGTGTCGTGTGATCGAGAACTGTTCAGCCGGGTAAAGCCTTCTGCCGTGTCAAGATTCAAGCCGGGTCAAAGATTATTGCCGTGTCAAAGTTAACTATTCTGCCGGGTAACTGTTCTGTCGGGTGAAGAACAAAAGTATTACAACTGTTGAGCCGTGTAACTGTTTAGCCGTGTAAAGACTTTTTCTCTGCCGGGTGAAGAACAAAGACACTGTTTAGCCGGGTGAAGAAGGAGTTTCACTGTTCAGCCGTGTGACTCATTTTTAGTTGTTTTTTTTAATACTTGTTTCTTATCTTGTCTTTAATTACTTGTCTTTATTTTAGTATTTTAACTGTTTCTTTTCAAAAATTAACAAAAACCAAAAATATTTTCTTTAAAAATTGTTAAAATGGCTCCTAATGATGATTCTGATAACCGTGTTCCTAGACTTGTTAATCGTGCAGATTTCAAGAATTGGACAATCAGACTGAGACATCACTTATGCTCTATTGACAATGATCTATGGAAGTCCATTGAAAAGGGTCCTCATATTCCAACTCAGACTGCTCCAGACAGTGCAAGTACCTACACCAAAGACTCTACTGAACCTTATCCAGAAGATAATCTGTCAGCAGAAGATTTGAAGAAAGTAAAGAATGATAGCAAGGCTTATTCTTTGATGTGCAAGGGACTGCCACTTCAAGTTTTGTCTAGATTGGATGCATATCAGACTGGTTATACATGCTTCAAGGCACTAAAGTCGATATGTGAAGGAGGAGAACAATTGAGAAGTTTGAAGAAATCAAAGTTGAAGAGACAATTGGAATTGTTTGAGCACATTAATGGAGAAACAGTACACCAGATGATGAACAGGTTTGTTCACTTAACTACTGAGATGTCAAACCTCGGAGTTAAAACTGAACTTCAAGACTTGAATGATAGATTGTTATGTGCTTTGCCATCATCATGGAAGCAGACTGTTACTCTGTTAAAGCATACTGAGAAATTTCCAATGGAATTAGATTTGCTTATTGGAAAGATTGAAGAAGTTGAGATTGATGAAGGATCAAGAAATACTGATAGATCAAGCTCACAAACTCAGTATAAGTATGTGGTAAATCCTGCCAATACTATGGAGAATGCATTTCTTGCACAAGATGCAATGAAATTTGAAGAAGAGGGCGATTTATTCGTTGGTGCGAGTTTCTATACTGATTCAGCATACTTTCCAAATTCACCAACTTATTCTCAACCTCAATCTCCACCAAGAGCTCAAGTTCAAAATCAAAATCTGAAGAATCAATCAGAAAATCAAAGTTCAAATGTTCAAGCCAAAGTGAAAGATGTTATGAACATTCTGTTGCAAGATGATGAGACCAAAACTGCTTTCACAGCGTTTATGGCAAGTTTTCAAGCATATCAAGGAAGTCACTTAAGTCAAATGGACGTGGTCCTTCAAGACTTATTTGAGATGGATCCAGTAGATGTTGAAGAAATGGATTTGAATTGGCAAATGGTTATGGTTGCATATAGAACGCAAAAGCATGCATATGTTAACCGAAGTTACAAGCCTCATGCAAACAAAACTGTTGGTTTTGACAAATCAAAGGCCAGATGTTTCAATTGTAACCAGTATGGTCATTTCTCAAGAGAATGCAAAGCTCCCAAGAATCAGAATTTCAATGACCAAGCTAGTTCAAGTAATCAAGGTCAAGGTCAAAGCTCACAACAGTCTTCAAGCTACCAAAGCAGGAATCAACGTTACTTTTAGAAACCATACCAAAGTCTTCCCATGCCTGAATTGAAAGATGAAGGAAAGAAACCAGAAGACCAAACAAAGGCACTGGTAGTTAGTGTAAAAGACGGATATGATTGGAGTGCATATGCAGAACAATTTACATCTGATCTTACATCAAATCTGGCACTGGTATGTGAAATCGAAGAAGACTGGTCTGAAGAAGGGGATGGTAAAATGACTGAAGATGTTAGTGAAGATTCTGAAGTTTATGACTGGAGTGCCAAGTCTGATCCTGTTGAAGAATCAGAGTCTGAGGTTGCGCTGATGGCTACATCCAATGAGTCTTCATCTTCCACTGAACAACCAAAGGTTAGTAATGACTTACCCCCTAACTATGTTCCATTACCTGCTGATGTGAAGGAAAGGTTGTGTTCTGAACAATGCATTCAACAAGTAGAACATTATCGAACTCATTCATTTAAAATTGGTGATAAATTAAGTAAACATGAAAAACTTCATGAACAACTTAAAATTGATCATAAAATTTCTGATGAGAAGATTTTGTCACTAACTGAATCATGGAACAAAACTTTAAAAGAACTGGAACTTGTTACCAAACAACTTGAAGAAATGACAAAGAACTTTGAACAAGAAAAAGTTGCACATGCAGTCACTCAAGTTGAAATGAAAAAGGTTAAAAGTTGTAAAACAATGGTTGAACGACTTGTTAATGAAAGAGGTAACAAAAACAAAACTGGATTGGGTTTTACTCATGAACCAATGCCAAATTCAATCACTCAAACCTTACCGGAAAACTTTAATGAATTTGATCATTCACCTGAAAATGAACGTAAATTCAAAGAAATTCAAAGAAGTAAATCCGAGTCCGAAGGATCTGAGGTGTTGATTGAAAGCTTGAAAGATGAAGATGACGTGACAATTGAAGCAGATGATGAAGCAAGCAACAAATCCGAAAACAAACTGGAGCCTGTTCTAATTCAACTCGTTGATTATCCAAAGCTTAATCCCGAACCAGAACAAACGGTGAAGGAAGAAGGTGAATTTTCAGGATTTAATGATCCAAACTACATCAAATGGAAGAAGAAAGAAGAAAAGGCAAAAGTTGCTGCTCACCTGCTCAAGAAGAATGCTGTGAAGAAGGATGAAGTTTCAACTGCAAAGAAGCAGAAATCGAAAGTAATGAACAATCAATCTGAAACAAAAGAATCAAAAGGTAAAAGTGTCATAAAATCAGATGACAACACCAAAGCTCAAAACGATAAAACTGTCAAGAAGAAAGTGTCAAAAGGTAAGACAATCAAGTTTGTTTCAGCAGGTACTTTCGACATGAACAGTTCTTATGGTAACCAAATCAATTCTCAAATCAAATCTAACTCTGGTCTGAAAACAGGTTCAGGTCCTAAGTCTTCCGCTGTCATTGATAAAAGAATTGAAAACAAAAAGGTAACCAAACAGAACAGTTTAAAATCGAACCAAAGTCCCATGCAATCAAATCACAAACCAAGTCTCCACAAAAGAATCAAGTTAATCTAAAACCGAACAACCATGATAATGAATCACGTTTTGGTTCAACATCAAAAGTTAACAATCGGCTCTTTAGGATTAGCAAGAAATATTGTGAGAACTGTGATCGTTATAACCATACAACTGCTGAATGTTTCTTTAACAGGTACTGCAGTTTCTGTAACAAAAGAAATCATTCTTCAGAAGAATGTTTTTATAACAAATTTTGTGAAATTTGTGAGAGGAGAAACCATGACACAAAGGATTGTTTCTTTCGATCAAACTCAACAAGAGAAATGATCTGTTTTCAAATTTTCAAAGAAATCACTCAATTGGTTTTCAAAATATGAATCAAAGTCATTCTCCGGTTTTGAGAAATTTCAATTGAAACAATTCTGTTTCTAACTTTTCAAGAAATGTGCAGGTTAACAGTTTTAAGCCAAGAGCTTTAATGGTAAGAAATCAAAAGTTTGAAAATAACCTTGATCCTAAGTTAGAGGAAAGGTTTAGTGCTTTAAGAAGAAAGCAGTCAATGAACGCCAATGGGCGAAACAACAGTTATCAGCATCAAAATCTCTTAAATGAAACAAATTTTCAAAACGTTCAATATCAACAAGTTACTATTGCAGATAGATTCGGAAAACCCAAGACCGTGTGGGCCTGGGTTGACCAAACTAACTAAGTGATTGTTGAAATGCAGGTACGCCCAAGAAGACCTATCAACTCATGGTTCGTTGATAGTGGGTGTAGCCGGCATATGACAGGCAACCATGCCTTGCTTCAGGATTTCAAGCTGAAAAATGGTACACACGTTGAATTTGGAGGTGATGCGGGTGGTAAAATAACAGGAGAAGGAACCGTATCCAATGGGGTCATTAGTTTTGATAAAGTCAACTACTGTGCACAGTTGAACTTTAACTTACTAAGTGTATCTCAAATTTGTGATAAATCTTATTCAACTTTATTTGATGATTCTTTCTGTTATATACTCAAACCATGTTTCAAGATCGACAATGAATGGGTAGTGGTGAAAGCTCCAAGAGATCGTGATGTATACAAGCTGGATATGTCGCAGATTGATGCCGAAACTGAAACTACTTGTCTCATTGCGCATGCTTCAAATGATGAGAGTCAGCTTTGGCATAGACGGCTGGGCCATTCAAACTTCAGAAACATGAATCGTTTGGTGACTGGAAATCACGCTGTGGGAATCCCATCGAAGAAATTCTCTACAACTGATCTCTGTCCAGCATGTTTGAAGGGAAAACAGCATCGCATGTCTTTTAAGTCCAAGCTAGAAAACTCCATTTCAAAACCCTTGCAGATGCTACATATGGATCTTTTCGGACCAACAAATGTGCAAAGCATTGGAAAGAAGTCTTACTGTTTTGTCATTATTGACGATTTCACTAGATTTTCTTGGGTTTATTTTTTGCATGTTAAATCTGAAACTGCGGAGTTATTAAAAGAATTTATCATCAAAGTTGAAAATCAGTTGGATTGCAAAGTGAAAATTTTAAGAAGTGATAATGGAACTGAATTTAAGAACGCTAATGTTGATTTGTTTTGTGCAGAAAAAGGAATTGCTAGACAATTTAGTGCTCCAAGAACGCCTCAACAGAATGGGGTTGCGGAACGGAAAAACCGGACACTGATTGAAGCTGCAAGATCCATGCTCGCAGATGCCAAAATCCCTATCACATTCTGGGACGAAGCTATTGCTACTGCGTGTTTTCTACAAAACAGGACATTATTGGTTCAGGATAAACAGAAAACATCATATGAGTTGTTATTTGGAAGAAAACCGAATATTTCTTATTTGAAAGCATTTGGTTGTCCTGTAACGATTCTGAATTTAAATGATGATCTCGGGAAATTTGAGTCAAAATCTGACGATGGATTTTTCCTTGGATATTCGTCTGTTTCTAAAGCTTATCGGGTTTTTAATAGCAAAACAAATACTGTTATTGAAACTATTAACGTCAAGTTTTTAGAAAATTCGTTTCCGTCAGTGGCGCATGGTCCCGAATGGTTATTTGATTTAGATTCGTTATCAAAATCTTTTAATTCTAACTTATTTGATTTTTCAGGAAAAGCAAGGAAAGAATTAGGTGACTTGGGATGCTTTAGTGACGATTCTGATAATGACGAGGATGGAAATCTCAACTCTGAAAATCCGTTCATGTCATTTCATAATCCTGATCATGTCAAATCCAGTCAAGCTCCGGGTCCTTCTGGTTCTCAAGAAGATCAAGAATCAAACAATCATGAAGATGATGTGAATCCGCAAGGTTCTCCTAATGATGGTGAATCTGTTCAGAATCAACCATCATCAGATCCGAATGTTGAAGTTATTCCAGAATCATTTGATTACTTCATCAATTCACCGGATCAAGTCCCAAATTTCACTCCGCATACTTCTACCATACTACAAGATCTACCGAATCTGAATCATTCTAATCTGGAGACTCAAGTGCAAGGAGATGAGATACCAATTCATCGAATTCACAAGAAACATCCTGTCTCTCAGATTATTGGACCGTTGAATCAGAGAACTACAAGGAGTCAAACTGAGCAAGCAAACGTTTGTCTTTATTCATGTTTTCTTTCTCAAGTGGTGCCGAAGAATATTTCAGAAGCGTTGCAAGATAATAGTTGGATTAAAGCCATGCAAGAGGAGTTACTTCAATTTCGCAAACAAGAGGTTTGGAAATTAGTGGATTTACCTGAAGGAGAGAATGCGATTGGTACAAGATGGTTGTACAAAAACAAGCCAGACGAACGTGGCATTGTTGTGAGAAACAAAGCGAGACTCATTGCACAGGGATATACTCAAGAAGAAGGCATTGATTACGAAGAGGTGTTTGCTCCGGTCGCAAGACTAGAAGCCATACGCGTTTTCCTTGCATATGCTTCCTTCATGAAGTTTAAAGTATTCCAAATGGACGTTAAAGGCGCTTTTCTGTATGGACCGATTACAGATGACGTATATGTCAGACAACCTCCGGGTTTTGAAGATCCTGACTATCCTCATCGGGTATACAAGTTGAGTAAAGCACTATACGGTCTACATCAAGCTCCTAGAATCTGGTATGAGACACTTTCTAAGCATTTACTAGAACATGGATTCACAAGAGGACAGATTGATCCAACTTTGTTTATGAAGAGGGAGAATGACGATCTCTTATGTGTTCAAGTTTATGTGGACGATATTATCTTCGGATCAACCAGTGAGTCAATGTGCAAAGAATTTGAGGAAATCATGAAGTGTAGATTTCAGATGAGTTCTATGGGGGAGATTAATTTCTTTCTTGGATTACAAGTGAAACAATCAGCTGACGGAATTTTTATCAACCAATCAAAGTTCGTTGAGAAGTTGTTGAAGAAGTTCAAGATGCAAGATTGTCAGACTATTCGAACTCCATCTGATGTGAACTGCAAGATACAGCCGGATCCGAAAGGCAAATCCGTGGATCAAACACTATACAGATCAATGATCGGTTCACTGATGTATCTTACTGCATCAAGGCCAGACATCATGTATGCTGTATGTGTGTGCGCAAGATATCAGTCTGATCCAAAGGAGTCGCACCTGATTGCTGTGAAACGTATTTTCAGATACCTTAAAGGGAAACCGAATCTTGGGTTATGGTATCCTTATGAAGGAAATTTTGAATTATATAGTTATTCTGACAGTGATTTTGGTGGGTGTGCTCTTGACAGGAAATCGACTACTGGTGGATGTCAATTTCTGGGTCCTAGACTTGTCTCTTGGCAATGCAAGAAGCAGACCAACGTTTCTGTATCCACAGCTGAAGCAGAGTATATCGCTGCATCTGCAGGATGTTCTCAAGTTTTGTGGCTACAAAACCAATTGCTTGACTACGGGTTTAACTTTCTGAAAACTCCTATTTACATAGACAATACTGCTGCTATGTTCATTACTGCTAATCCTGTTCAACACTCAAAAACCAAACATATCGAAATTCGATATCACTTTTTAAGAGACAACTCTGAAAAAGGTTTAATAATTTTGATTAAAGTTCATACCGACAAACAACTGGCAGATCTTTTCACAAAATCATTTTTGTTAGGCCGGTTTGAATTTTTAATTCAATCCATAGGATTAATCAATCATGATTGATTCTATTTTTCGAAAACAAAACAAATATCAGAAAATTATAAAAGCCAAAAATATAATAAGTTGATGTCAAGTATTGATTCCTTTGTCTTTTATTTTATGTTTTGCATTGTGTGTGTGCATGAAAAAGAAAATAGAAAAGCAAAAACAAAATATAAAAGCAAAAAGAAAAGAAAATATCATGTCATAAGAATCTATATTGCAAAAAGTGAGAAATGATAGTTACACTAGACATTATTTGTTACATCATTTTTAATAAAGACTGATGAATGTTAATTGATGTGCTAGACAGCTCAGGCAATTAGACTGAAAAAGTAAGTTGATTGTTGACAAACATAAACTTAATGATCTTTGTGTTAAGTTCCATTGTTATACATGTCTAGATATATATCTTTTGATACATTGCGTGTGATGATAGTTGTGCATGATCGGGTAACGATGCAGTCTATTCAGTGTGATGAACCGCATCGTGAGCTTCTTTGTTGTGGTACCCACAGACCTGAAGTCTCACACGAAGTCTCTTTTGAGCTTCAAGGTGCAGCAAAAGATTCCCAAAGATGGAACAAAAAGAGTCCCAAATGTGGACCAACACCAAACAAAATTCCAAAATGGAATTCAGAAGATTCCCAAGGGGAACGATAGGAAAGAAAAATTCCCAAAGTTGGAATTAAAAAGAAGTCCCAAAGTGGACCAAATCCGAATAGAACCCAAATTCCACACTGTGTATGACTGTAAGTGACCAGGTTTTGTGCAATATGCATTCATGTAGTGATTGATAAGGAAATATGTTGACATATGTATACATGTGGGTCACATAAGTCATTCTAATCGAACCTTAATTATCATCATGATACTGAAAAAGTAAGTGTGTCAACTCGAGCTAATTGGTATGTTTTCATATCATCACTCAATCAAGCATAAGTCAAATGTCTATTCAAAACTTGCAAAACATGTTCAGATAATGTATGGTATGATCTCACTGCGATATTTTGATTCATTGCATTGCATATGTCTTTATTTTAATGTGTGTGCTTTGTGTGTGCAGGCATTTGGAATCATTATTGACACATCGACATCCTTGTTAAACTTAAAAATTTCAAGAAATTTCAAGTTTAGGGAGAGAATAAATTTGAAGAAAAATATCTACAAAAATCCAAAAACATTTTGTTTTGAATAAGTGTGTTTTGAATGAACAAGATTATGTGGTATGAAAAGCAAAAGTATTGAATGTGTTAAAAACAAACCCAAGGTCTTGCAATGTGTTTTTCAGAAATTGCTTCGGGATATAAAAATGTTGGTTGTGCAAAAACATTTTTGAAAAAGAAAAAGAAAAATGAATTTAATTAGAATTGATATTATTGTCTTGTTTAATATTGTTTGATAATTAATATGACAAAATTCTTTTTAAGGATATCTTGTCTAATTAATATGTCGGAGAATGTTTGCAGGTGCAATAAATGACGTTGAAAAAGTCAACAGACGAGAAAAGTGAAGAAAAATCGCAAAGTGTTATAGCCGGGCAAAGATATCAGATACAACTGTTCTGCCGGGTAATGAACACACTGTTCAGCCGGGTAATATTGTGTGTGATACAAGCCGGGTGATTGAGAAAAAGGTGAAGATATTGTGACCACTGTACAGCCGGGCAATGATCATGTCAAATACAGCCGGGTGAAGGTCATAGATATCTGCCGGGTGACAAGTGTTCACTATACAGCCGGGTAAAAGTCTTTTATCTTGCCGTGTAAATGAGTCACTATGTTGCCGTGTGAAGAAGAAAAAGCATGCCGGGTGATACAACTGTGTTGCCGTGTAATGAAGAAAAGCATGCAGTATGAAGAAGGAAAGCAACTATGTTGCCGGGTGATGAAGAAAGCAAGCCGGATGAAGAAGGAAAGCAACTGTGTTGCCGGGTAATGAAGAAAGGTTGCCGGGTGATGTTTGAAGACTACTATTCTGCCGGGTGATTAATAAAACCCATCAGGTGTAGTTGTTCCTAACCTTTACCCGTCACTACAGTGACTTACCCGTCTCTACAGTGTTTGACCCGTCAAGTGTGTTTTACATGTGACTTGTCCAAACAGTACATGACCCGTCACTACAGTACATGACACGGATCAACAGTGCTTGACCCGGCAAAGCTTATTGGGCCTTTTATGTTTACCCGTCCCTTTTGTTGACCCGGCACCTCAAGTTTGACCTAAATTTTTAACGATACAAAAACCCGCCTCTTCACAAACACTTATCATTTTTCACATTCACATTCAAGAAAACACTCTGTACACTCAAATCCTTTGTTATCATATTCAATCGTTTTGCTCTGTAACAAGGTTGATCGATTGAATAAGGTAGTGATTATGTGTTTTAACCTTGATAAACCTGCAAATCGACCGATAAAATGAAAAACGATGATGAACAGTGTTTTTGATCATTGAATCGACACTTTGATTGTGTGTGTTAAAACCTAAATCGAATGTTGTTTTAAGTGTAAAACCTGTCGATCATTAAGAATCAATCACTCATTTGCACCAAAACACCTTAAAACCAACTGAATCAATCAAAATTGTCATAACTGTTAAACCGCCATTGATGAACTTTGAAGCTCTTAAATGTTAAACATCAAAATGATGAAATATATGTTTAAAAGTGATCAATACTTGTTAAAACTGAACTAAAACATGATAAACAATTTCATCATACAAATGTCAAATTTATGCTTAAGTGTTAAACTGTTAAAATTGAAACATTTTGTATAATCATTAAAATTCAATGTTGTTTGATTAAGATGATGAAAATCATGTTATTAGAACAATTTAGGATTTAAAATGCTTATGTGAATGTTTTGCTTTCTAACTTTTATTCAAACACTTATGAAAATTTTGATATGTATTAATGAAGAATCTAACACATTTGTCTTGTTTGTGTTTGTTTTTGTTTTAACAGATGGAGAATCTCAAGTTTGAACCTAAACACAATTTGGTGGCATGTCTAGATGAATCTATCCCTGAAACAGATGGTTACAGAGATATGATCAAGTTTATCAAGAGGACCAAATATGTGTATGCTATGTGTGCCAAACCGGTCATATATGCAAGGTTGATTAAAAGTTTTTGGAGGACAGCAGAGGTGATTAGAGAAGAGAATGGTGTTACTGTTGTTCGAGGCAACATAACTAGAGATATGGTGTTGACAGTCTCGGAAGAAGCAATCAGATATGCCCTGAGAATAGATGAAGATGAGATTGGGATGAATGATGAATTGACAATGGCAGAGTGTCAATCGTGTTTTGTTAATATGGGTCATCCACCTGTATTTCCAAAGTCACAGTTTTATAGGGAGAAGTTGGGAAAGAAGTATAAGTTGCTGTGTTATGTTGTCCAACAATGCATGTCCAGGAGGAGTGCAGGCTTTGACAACTTCCCATCAGACATAGCATCCCCGATTGTTGCCATAGCAGAGAATAAACCCTTCAATATGTCGAGATGGATAATGAATGGGTTTGTGTTCAATTTGGTCAAGGGCAAGAGGTTTAAGTTTCTCATGTACCCGAGATTCTTACAACTGATGATCAATATTGCATATCCTATCATCAGAGCCGAAGGTTATTCTGGAGGTATCTTATATACTGAGGACATGAACGATCTATCTTACAGAAAGATGAGTATCGGGAATGTGCCTAATGTGGAGTTGTTTGACTATATGAGAGATATAGCCAACAATGAAGAAGATGTTGAAGGTGTGTATCATCATATTTCTCATGGTGAGATAGTTAATCCACACGACCTAGTGGATGAGGTGCCTGATGATCTGTTAGATGATGATGAGTATTTTGCTCGTCATCCAGAAGATGAAGAGAATGAATCTGAGGACGATGGTAATGATGATAGTGATGATGTTCAAGATGATGAGAATAGTGATAGTGAAGATGGTAATGATGATGGTAATGAAGGTGCTAAATCTGAATCTAATTCAGAGGAGGCAGAAATTGTTGAAATGACCGAACCAATGGATTTGGATATAGAGAATGTTGGAGTTATTGAACAAGCTGAAATAGAAGAACCTGTTGAGGTTGCTTCTGTTGTTGAAGAAGTTGTTGCTGAAATCCCAAAAGAGGTTACTGTTCAGTATGTTAGAAGAAAAAGGTCGAAACCAGTACTAGAGTCTGTGATTGTAGAAGAACCAAATGTGATTGAGACTGAAGAGATAAATGTAGTTCAAATTGCTCAGGAAGTGATTGCCGAAGCTGAGACTATGGCACAGATAGTTGAGGAAGCTGATGCTGGCATTACTGATCCTATCTCTATTAATATACCCACCACATCATCCCCCATTGCAGAAAACATTGAACAAGGTTTGGAGTCTTCACCAAATTTTGTGTCAAGTGTTGATCAAACAGAGAATGAGAAAAGGATTGTTGAGTTAGAGGATATGGTGGCAAAGCTGATAGAAGCAAATGACTTGTTGAAAGCTTCTAATGAAAGGAAAAAGAAAAGATTTGAAGAATTTTGGGACATTCACAATCAGAACCTGAAAACTTTCAAAGAGTTGGATGCAGATCATCTGAAACTGAAGATTGAACATGATAAGTTGAAAGATGAGTATGAAAGTTTGAAGGAGGAGCATGAGAATCTGAAATATGATTACAAGGAACTGAAAGCTGAATGCAATACGTTGGAGGATGAGAAAGAAATGTTAGAAAAATGGCTGGAGGAAACGAAACCAAAGAAAGCTGGTTCGTCATCTGATAAAGATTTTTCAGATGAAGTGATTGAAATAGCTGAAGCGGCTCAAGTTCCAAAAGTTTATCTAACCAGAGCAAGAGGTACTTCGAATGTTGGCATAAGGGTGGAATCTCCAATCATCATTCCCGATGAAGCTGTTGCTGAAACTGTCATCTCTGACAAAGCTGAGGGAAAAAGGAAGCTAGATGCAGTTCCAGAGATTATGGGAGATGAAAGCAGTTCGAAAAGGGCGAAGATTGATGAGACAGTGCAGATTGAGCCGATTCAATCTGTAGCTGTAGTTGAGACTGAGAAAGTTGAGGTGACTATGACTGAAGCTGAAATTGCTAAACCAGTTCAGATTGAGCCGATTCAATCTGAAGCTGCTGTTATTAAGAAGTGCCTGAAACTGCTGAAACTGCTGAAATTGTACATGAAGTTGCAAGTCAGTTTGAGCCGGTTCAAACTGACAATGCACCCATGATTGAAGCGTTGGATGATTTAGATGATATTGACTTTACTGAATCTGAAGATGAAGCTGAACCAGTAACTAATGTAGTTGAAGAGATTCCAGATGATTTAGACCAAAGATTTGCTTATCTTGAAAGGATGAAGTATAATCCTGTGTTTTTGAATGGGTTGACTGTGAGCCAGATAAATGAAGAATATGAAAAATGTATGATTGCCCAAGACAAAACCGAAGCTGATAAGAAAGAGTTTGTTGTTGAGATGGGAGAATGGACTCCAATGCAAGAAAGTCTGAATATAGAAGACTTGCCTCCAACTGAATTGTATCACCAAAATCCGGAACAAATGACGAGTACTGAAATGCGTAGTTGGCTGAGCTCGAGAAATTATCCATATAGAACTTTGAAGAGGTTGAAATCTGAATCACTGAGGAAGATTGTTACTAGCTTTATGAAGACCGAAAAAATGTACAATCGTATGTTTTATTTGGACTATAACAATCCTCAGTATTTCGAGCTGACAAAGAGATATAAAGTTCTTGGACCAAAAGAACTTCCGGTGATGGCTTTACCTGAAAATGCTCACAAGAAACGGCACGAGTTGATGGATATGTTTCCCAGTGAAGTTAAATCTTACAACATACCGATGGATGTGCGTGAATCATGGCATAAGTCAGCCACAGCAGGTGACGTGGTGAGGTCACTGCTGAGTAAAGGTCAGTCAATCGCTGAATTACTTGATTCGATGATTGTGCCAGAGAAAAATAAGAAGGTGAAGATAATTGCATGGAAATACGATGAAGTGTTTGATGCTTTTATGATAAAAGAGTTAATGGATTATGTGACGTATATCATTATTACTCGAGCATTTTCAAACTAGAAGTTCAAGATTTGAAGGAGCTGCACAAACTTAGGTTGATAAATCACACGCATGCTGAGCGTGGTGATAAATGTGCAATGCTACTTGATGCCGGAATTGCCAGACCACCGAAGTATCTTGATTTCAGAGGCCAACAAGAAGACACTGCATATGTTCAAGCAAAGAAACAAAGAAAGGAAAAGAAGTTGGTTGTCAGTGAAGACATGTACTTAGAAGAATTTTCGGATGAATATTTTGACAAAGTGACAAATCCAGGATTGAAGGTGATAGATGGTTCGCAAATGACAAAGCCAATACTTAAAGTTTTCTACAATCAAGAAACTTTTGAGTTGAAGCTTGTTCGGAATTTGGAAGATTGGGACAAAGACATGATTACACTGTTTAGTACTTTTGAGTTGAAGCTGCTACATCTGTCCTACATAGACTTTTTGAGAAGCTACAGAATGGAGAAGTGTAAAGATGCACTTGCTGAAGCTGATAGGAAGTTGTTTGTTGTGATGATTGAAGTAATAGCTGCGGCAACTGAAAAGATACGAGTGAGAAAGGCATTGCTTAATTCTAATCTCGTGAGGGTTGATTTACCAGAGATAGAGTATATGAGAATATCTAGAAGAGGAACTTTGGAGGTGCAAGTCAAAGGACAAGAGATGCCGTTTGAATTTTATGCTAATATTGACTTTGCAGGTTTAAATCTGGATTCACTTAGACGCATGAATGCCTGCCCAATTCTGACAAATGAGTCCAAGCCGAGACAAGCCAAAATTGCTGAAAAGTTCAAGTCCTGTATTGAAGAAGCATTGAAGGAACAAGAAGAGTTCAAAGGAAAAGAGCTGTTGAATGTCAAAAATGAACCGGAAGATTGGTAGAAAGAGATTGATGCTGAACAAAGAAGAAAAAGATAGAAGATTTTGCTGAAGATTCAAAGATAAATCTTAGGGGGAGTACTGTTAGGGTTATTTCCTAGTTAAGATTTACTTTGTATTTTGTTTATATGTTTGTATATAGTTTAGGGTCTATTTTGTTATATTCCTTAAACTTGTATTTTGTTGCTTTAAGCATGTAGTGAGAGAGTGTGAGGAGGAGGCTAGATCACTATTACACGTTAGAGAGAGAGTTAACTGTGTGTGATTTATTTCTCCTGCACTTGTACTACAGATTTGCTTTGATCATCAATATACAAAGAGAATTATTAGTATGAATTGTGTTTGTGATTGAACTGTTTGTTTGTGCGAATTATTCTGATCATTGTGAGTGATATTAACGATCCAATTGAACCTATTACCTTTTATGGATTAAAAAAATTCCTCCCAAAAGTTGCCCCCTAAAAACTTTGAATTATTATATAGATGATTTTTCACTTCAAAGATTGTCCACTAAAACATTAATTTATTAGATAGACTAGGTTTAAATCTGTATATACACACAAGGTAGTTTTAAATTATTAAAATAAAATGATAGAACTTAATATTTTCATAAAATGATTTTTAGGTAACGTATTAATAGCATTATGTATGAGTAAAAAATATGATGTAACAAATACATAATACTATATAGAAAAATATCATGTAACAAATACGTAATACTATACAGAAAAATGAATAAAAAATATGATTTCTAAACTCTGTTCCGTTGTCGCTCCTGATGGCCTTCACCTTCTTATTGCTGATGGTTTCAATCTTTAGAATAAGTTTTTGGAAAGTTTCACCAGTCTCTCCCTTGTGTGCAAGAAAACCGACCCATGAGTATCGAGAGAAATCATCTGTCACAACAAGACAATAAGATTTCTTAGCAATACTTTTAACACTAATAAGGCCAAAGAGATCAGCATGTAGTAATTCAAGAGGGTTTGAAATTGAATTTATAAGTTTGAATTTATGTGATTTCTAATGTTGTTTCCCCTTTGCACATGCCATTCATTTCTCTACAACTGAAAAATCTTTAGTGGCAAACCCCTGACAAGATTATGTTTAACTAAATTATTTATATTACTGAAGTTAACATGACCAAGTTTATGATGCCAGAGAAAAGATTCGGATAAAGATGCTTTGGACAGGAGGCACGTCATTGTGGACGTAGATTCTTTTGAATTCATG
This sequence comes from Tagetes erecta, assembly GCA_030867185.1. NCBI lineage: Eukaryota > Viridiplantae > Streptophyta > Magnoliopsida > Asterales > Asteraceae > Tagetes > Tagetes erecta. The sequence goes on from CM061490.1 coordinate 16,827,016, forward strand.
CCGAGCAGATATGTGTCATTCTTTCTGGGAGCTCGCATAACAATCAACTCATCTGGAACTGAGAATTCTGGCTTAAGATTTAAATTCATCATATTTAAAAAGAACAGGAATATTTTTTTCACAAATATGAGAACCGCTTAATAAATTAAAATGCAACTCTGGAACATAGTTGACTTTCTCAAGCGTTAACGATTCATTTGATACTTCTCCTTGACCAACCATCTTCCCTCATTTCTTGTCTCCAGCAAATGACTGCCAAATGCCATATAGCCGCCATTGATAATTCTAAAATTAGTCAGGAAATCCTTCAATCTCGTCATGTGTCTGGAACATTCGCTATCAACATGCTAGAGACTGTTGATAGGCCTTCTCGAATGATCCTAACATTAAAAAAAAACAAAATATTAGTTAGAAATAGGAACCCATGTCTTAACCAACTTGTGTTTTCGAAATGGAAAATTAGCACAAAAATGGTTATTTACAAAATTACTAAATCTATTTTTTAATCTATAGTTATTTACACTATTGTGGGCTAGCTTCGGACAATTTTTAACAACATGATCATCTTTTCCACATCTAAAACAATGTGATCTGAAACACTTCTTTTTGTGTTTTTCTGTGGAAATATGATCCATGCAAATTTCTTCATCACACTCTGACATACTTGAGTCAAAATCACTGAAGGTAACATACATTCCCTTGGACTTACCTTTCGAAGTGCTTGGATGATCACCTGTAACTTGTGCATAATTTGTCTTTGGAGTGTTTGTCTCAGTTGGTTTGGATATACGAATAGGGATAAAAGTGGGAATGGTTCAGAGACAAACTTCTAGAAGCAGTTTTTGTGAGGTATCATAGTATCATTTTTAACAAAAATAATGGAATCAACATCATTCAAAACAACCAAATCACAATCATTGTTCAATGCAGACGGTTCAATGTTTAAACTACTCAAATTGCTAAAATTTCCACTACTAATACCAGAATTGTCTAAAACAGACTTCTTGGAATTAAAACTAGAACTAAAAATAGAGCATCCAAGACCAGTTGTTCCTCCATATCCATACTCTTCCCGCACATCCTTATTATTTACTCCTTCTAAACCTGCAAACAAACTGTTAGTATATTCGTCAATTAAATCATTTTTTGGATGAGGTTTTGGTATAGGAGAGTAACAGAAAGTATTAGGTAAAGGGTAAACGTAAGGAGTTTCTTCATAACCGATTCCTGTTTTAATTCTAGCTCGTCTTTGTCTACAACAGAATTCATTTGTTTCATGCCTGGTATGGTCCATTTACCTAGCTTAGTCTGAAGCTTGCTGCTTTCAAACTCGGCTAATTTAACTCGTTCACTTAGAATATTTATTTCAACGTTTCTTTTGCAAGAGATTTCTGTTGAAGTGATCTATTTCCTGCAAAGCATCATTAAGTTTAACATAGTAGTTCACTTCATTTTTCTTAAGTTTATAATTAATGGTGTTCAATTCAGCTTGATTAGTTAACAAAAAGACGAACTCTACATGCAGACGAACACATGTCTTTTATTACCTCATATGGAAATCCCATGAAGACTTTTTCTGCAGGCAGTGCCTTATCACAATTGCAGACCCGAGTATTCCTTTTTCTTTCTTCTTCTTTCTCATCATCAACTTCTTCCTCAGATTTCACAGCATCATCAACTCTCACATCTTTCTTCTAAGCAGCAGACTCCTTTCCCTTGACTTCTTCTTTTAACTCTAACTTGTTCCTTTCTTCGTTTGATACATCAGCCATAAGAGCATGACTAATTTCCTCCTCCGTCTCAGCGATTTCAGCACTCCAGTCAAAGTTTGTTATCAATGAGGTCTCCTTTTTGTTACTATTTTCTCCCCTTTCCATGAACGGAGTGTTCTTGGTATTTATTGTTGGTGGTTCAAAGACTATAGGAGAAGGTCATTCCCTCTTGAAATGTCCAAGTTGTTGCAGTTAAAGCACCTTAGTTTTGACTTATCAAACCCAACCTTTGCATTTTGATTTCCAAAGTTTCTCTTCCCAGTTCTCTCCATGAATCTTGATATAACGTTAATTATACATTAATACCGTTTCGAGTTTTTACTCGGTTTGACTCGTTTTCTATTAAGTTTTATCTACTACTGATATATTATTGTTTCGTAGGTCCCATGTTGATGAATTATTGGAAAGCTTGCGAAAAACAGAGACCGTACGCAAAAATGGAACGCGAAACGGAGTTATGAGCGAATCAAAACGCGAAAACAAAGAAACCGAAGCCCATGTCCCGCTCGCCTTAAGAAACAAAAATACATGCGGGATTATGGCATTTCTTAGATCTCTTTAAGAAGCTTAAGATCAATCTTCCATTTATAGAGGTTTTCCAGCATATGTCTAAATATGCTAAGTTCTTGAAGGACATCCTCTAGAACAAATGCAAGTTGGGAGAACTATCTTCTGTTCCACTTAGTGGTGAGTGCTCTGCTGTTGTCACGAATACACTACCAGAAATGCATTCTGACCCAGGAGTCTTCACGATTCCTTGCTTATTTGGTAGTAATACTAAGAGCCAAGCGTTAGCAGACCTAAGTGCTAGTATCAATATGATGCCCTATTCTTTGTGTGAGAAGCTAGACCTAGGTGAATTAACTCCCACTCGGATGTCGTTGTCCTTAGCCGACAAATCGGGTAAGTATTCACGGGGGATAGTGGAAAACCTATTAGTGAAGGCAGATAAGTTTGTCTTCCTCGTGGATTTTGTCGTGCTTGACATGGAGGCTGATGCTAAAGTCTTCATTATCCTCGGCCGTCCTTTCTTGCGTACTGCTCATGCAAATATAGATGTCTTTAAGGAACAGATTACTTTGCAAGTAGGTGATGACATTGTTGTGTTTAAGATTCTTGAACCAATAGAAGAAGTTAAGCGTTGGGATTGTCGGGTTCAGGTAATAGATGCCGAGGATAGGTGGGTAGAGTGGTACGAGAGTGATAATATATTCTTTAGTGAATATTGGGCTGAGGTTAAGATGATGGTTAGAGCTAAGTGTGGGGATCCTGGTGGGTATGAGGATACCCTAAATGATGCAGGTTGAGTTGTTTTGGGTCGGAAGTTAGTTTTGTAGAGTTTGTATAGTTTAATTTAAATTTTATGTTTATTTTTATTTTTATTTTATTTTTATTTCAATTTTTAATTGTGTCGAGTCAGGTTTACGCTCGGGTATCTTGTTTTTGTTTTTGCAGGTTTAAAATATTCTCACCCGTACTCAATCTCCATTCGGGTGAGTTTGCATTTGTGAAGATGAAGATGGATCTTGAGAGTGTCGGTGAAGCTAGCTCGATCGCGACCGAAATGCTATACGATCGAAGCCATCGCTTGGAATGAAGACTTGGAGCTTACGCGTTTCACAATATCAACTAAGTCTTTACCAACTCACCTTTCTATCTTTTTATTTTTGCATTTTTTTAGTTTTATTTTTTGGTATTTTCCATTTCTACATTAGAGACAATTTAGAACTTAAGTGTGGGGATGAGAATTGGCTTTTGAGTCTTAGGTTAGTTTTAAATGTTCGTTTTGAGTCCATATAGAGTCTAAAAAATCCAAAAAAATAGACAAATTCAAAAAAATTTAAAAAATATATTCTTTTGTTTTGTGTTTTCTCAACCTTTATGAATGAAAGGGCGGTAACGATGTGACCTTATAAAACCTAATTTAAGTGATTTTTAGTGGGAAACATGTTATTTTTGAAGTGTAATAAAAAGTTGAGTCATACTCAAGCCTTGTAATCTAAGTTGATACAAAAATGAAATTGTTTTTATGAAGTCTATGGCTTGTGATACACTTTAATTTTCATACTTTTAGTTTAGTGGTTAACATTTCATGGCATATGATTTTATAGTCTTAAATCTTGTATTGATGGGATGTTTCGGGGTTCGGAGACCATGGGTCTTTATGCGGTCTATCATCGGGTATTCATACTTCTAAAAAGGGAGTATGAATATTCAAATAAAAGCTCAATAAGCAAAAACCGGAATTAAGTTGCAATTGTAAGTCATTAAACTTGATCAAAATGTGCTTAAAGTACAAATTCACTACTGACTTGATCAAACCATCCGTAAGTCATATGGGGTCCCCTTGCTCGCGTCCTAATACCAATTAGAAGTCGTGCATAATAAACGTATGGTGATGAATTTTGGGACATTTCTTGATAAGAGGGGTATGTCATGTAATGGGGAACATTAGCTAGGAGTAGATTGAAAATTGAATTTATTTGATGCCACTCGTGAAATGTGTAATAAGCAATGTTGTTATAATTGCTTGAATGTTGATTGTCCTTTAAAGTGTTTTTATTCATTTAGTTATGAGGTTTAAGTCAAGTTGGAGTGACTCGACACAATAAAACCATGGAGATCTTATTTATTAACTGTGGGTCCCACCATAATTGAAAGTCACTAAAGTTTTAGTCACTGTTACTTGTTTTAGTAAAGATTGAAGGTTTGAGTTGTAATTGTGTAATTTTTAGTTTCGGAGTTTTTGAGTCTTAAATCCCTGAGATAAGTTTATGCTTTTTCAGGGACGAAAAAGGTTAAGTGTGGGGATATTTGATATAACGTTAATTATACATTAATCCCGTGTCGAGTTTTTATATGTTTTGAGTCGATTTCTATTAATTTTTATCTACTACTGATATATTATTGTTGCGTAGGTCCCATGTTGATGAATTATTGGAAAGCTTGCGAAAACCGGAGACCATAGACGAAAACGGTACGCGAAACGGAGTTACGAGCAAACCGGAATGCGAAAACAAAGAAACCGAAGCACGTCGCGAACCCGAAAACCATCACCACGCCATGCGACCACAAGGGCACCCCTTGGCCGCGTGACGCGGCGTGCTAGGGTGAGGCTGGTAGTGTGCTGACGTGTGGTATGCGGCCACGAGCTCAGATCCTCACCGCGCGACGTGGCGAGGCGTTTTCGACAGATTGTTTCGATGATTTTTGGCCCTATGCACTATATATTGATATTTATACCGAAACGGTACTAGTTTTCATGAAAAATGGGTGCCTAATTCCATACCGAAAATATCAGTTCGATACATCTGTCTAATAAATCAAACTTTTAGGGGGCAATTTTTGGAGGGATTTTTTTTCTATAATAGGAAGTTTGGGAGGTAAAATTTAGCTAAATTTTTCACCATGCAAGTTGATGGAGCCAACTCCTTAAATGTTATATATTTACAAATTGTTAAATATAATGGTTATAATTTCTTTATAAATATTACTATTTAACTCGTGTGTAACACACGGATATTAAACCTAGTGCTACTATATTGCGTTAGTGGTATAGATAGAAAACAACCGGGAAATTTCAAAGGATCAGTTGAATGTTGGCTTGGCAAGGTGTCCAATTACTAGAAATAGTAAAATATGAGAGGGCACTTGTTGCAATGTGAAAGAAGATATTGCATGTTTAATAACTCATAGGAAACGCAATTTCAAATCTCCTATTTTTAACATTGTTCATTCTAAAATAAAATTCTTACAAATAATTTTAATTTGTTTCTCTTAAGAAGATAGACTTCAACTATGTTCAAGTATCAAAGTCATATGTCAAACATTATATTATATTATATTATATTATATTATACTATACTATACTATACTATACTATACTATACTATACTATACTATACTATACTATACTATACTATACTATACTATACTATACTATACTATACTATACTATACTATACTATACTATACTATACTATACTATACTATACTATACTATACTATACTATACTATACTATACTATACTATACTATACTATACTATACTATACTATACTATACTATACTATACTATACTATACTATACTATACTATACTATACTATACTATACTATACTATACTATACTATACTATACTATACTATACTATACTATACTATACTATACTATACTATACTATACTATACTATACTATACTATACTATACTATACTATACTATACTATACTATACTATACTATACTATACTATACTATACTATACTATACTATACTATACTATACTATACTATACTATACTATACTATACTATACTATACTATACTATACTATACTATACTATACTATACTATACTATACTATACTATACTATACTATACTATACTATACTATACTATACTATACTATACTATACTATACTATACTATACTATACTATACTATACTATACTATACTATACTATACTATACTATACTATACTATACTATACTATACTATACTATACTATACTATACTATACTATACTATACTATACTATACTATACTATACTATACTATACTATACTATACTATACTATACTATACTATACTATACTATACTATACTATACTATACTATACTATACTATACTATACTATACTATACTATACTATACTATACTATACTATACTATACTATACTATACTATACTATACTATACTATACTATACTATACTATACTATACTATACTATACTATACTATACTATACTATACTATACTATACTATATTATATATTTATTATTATGTAAGGTCAGTGGTGGCACCGGCCAACCACCACTAACCACGTATCATACATTCATTGGCCAATTTGTTTTTTGACTTTTTCTTTTTTCTTTTTAGTTTCCGACGTTTTTTGTGTTTATATACGTTTTTTCTTGAGTGTATACAAACAAGTTTTGCTTGGCGCAAGTGGTGTGACATCTGCCCCGAAACCGAACCAGAATCCGACACCCGACTCAAACCCGAAGTTGTTTATCTTTTAATTGTAATTCGTATTTCGTAAATTGTAACATTTATATTATAGTGTTTAATCTTAGTTATCTCATTTAATCAGTCGTCTTACGTCACAAAATACCTAAGTATAATAAATAAATACTACTATAATATATAAATCACAAAATATATAAATCGTATGTTATCAAAGAGACTTTATATAAATGGGTAAAAAAACGCTTCTAAATCTAAAAACAGGCTCTTAGCGTCATAAACGATCTAAAAATATAAAAACGTCACTTATATAAACGTTTCGTTCCAACGTAAGTTAACGTAGTTAAGTTAGTTAGTTAATATAACATATAAAAACTAACTTTGTGCCTAAAATGTAAATATTAAAACTTGAAATAAAAGTTAATAAACAACTTAAACCATAACAGAAAAACTATAGGGGCTGGAAATGTAAAATGGTTTTAACCCAAAACCCCCCTATTGCAGCCCGCAAATCCGGCATCTACGCCGATGAAGCTTTTCCGGCCAAGACTGAACTCCAGCGACCCCTTATAACGCGTTTTAAACCTTCCTAAATCAACCGAAACCTTTCCAAAACGTTTACTAGCCCGAATCGAACCCCAAATTGACCATATCACACGTTATAGAGCCTTTTAGCACGGATCTATTTTGGGTTTAAATTCGGAATCACAATCACAAAAAAATTAGGTCCGTATCTTCAATATAATCATACCATAAGAATCTTTTGCACTCGAATGACCTTAATCTATCACCAAAACAGTCCAAACCTCTCTTCATTAATCGAAAAATCAAGTTTCAAAGTATTTTCCGGCGACTCAATCGATCTCAACCTCCATAGCATCAATTCTGGTAATTATTATACTCATATTGACCCCATTGATCATTTACAACTTCATAATCCATCTGTTTTATTTCATATCATCTCTAAATCACGAATTTTCATCATGAACAGCCGATTCTTGCCTCTACTCGAAACAATATCAAATCTTCACCAACAAGTAAGTTTCTTATATCAAAATGTTCATGATACAATGAAGATCAAAAGCCCTATATTTGATTTGATCTTGGATTAACAGATTTAACGAATTGATTGGTTCTTATTTCTAGGGCTTGAATAGGAATGGGTTGTGATGGTTATTAAAGATTAAAAGATTTTAAAAACAGATTTATAAACAAAAACGAATTCGGTGTAGTGGTTGAGTAGGTTTGTTGTGCACGCGGAGGTCACGGGTTCGATACCCAGTGCCCCGTTTCTTTATTATTTTTACTATTATAACTTTTTAACATTAATCTATAATTTTCTAACAACCAATATAACGTACTTTAAGTTAAATACATTTTTCTAAGTATTAAAAACATGTTATTTCAAATACATTTATTCAAATGATAATATTTTAAGTTTGTAAGTATCATTACAAATAGTTAGTGGAAAGATGAATTCTTATAAAAGTATTTAATACGAAAATACAATAATTTTTCGTATCAATTTCCAATTTGTAATTTAAAACACTAAATCCCAAATCCAAAACCCTAGATTCTCTTATTTTGATTCTTGTTACTATTATTTCGTTTCTAAGTTAGGGTTTTTCCCAATTAATTAGGTGGTACTAATATTTGGGCAACCCTCGGTTCTTTCTAGCTGCGTTTATAACAGTTCGAATATATTTGTATTTCGAGGTGAGTAAACTCACACCCCTTTTCACTGTTTACGTTTTTGGGGCTGAAATACGTGTTCCTATGATACTATGGTTTCTTTTCTTTTGTTTCTATATTTTTCTAAATGAGATCATTAGATGTGTTAATCTTGCCGGCCGTTTGATGCAAAATTATGTGATAGTTAATAGTATTTATATATTCTTGTAATTTCCACCGGTATGATATTAGCGCTAATGGCCTGACAAGCCCACCTACACTAATGGCCTGATAGGTGATTAAACCCGGCGATTCTTTTGTTGATTCTATAGGTTGGATTCTAGTTACTATATGTGATGCTTGTTGCTACGATGCTATGTCCCTTTCGATGCTTAAACATTTACTGATAATTTATATATCGAGACGGTTAAATGACGGTTAAACGATAATTATCAGTAATTGTAACATGAGTGGTTCCTCATGACTTGTTGCTAAAGGTTACCCTGCGGGGTCTATGATACTTGTTTCTATGTGTTTCTATGGTCACGGTTGAGATATATAATGCAATTGCTATACACATAAGATTGCGAAACATATTTATAATGATCTCGGATTTTATACTATTTACTATTAACTGTGTTTTACTCACTAGCTAATTCTTTAGCTAACTTATTTTACACGTATTTCAGGTGGAGTTTGAGACTTTTTAGCTTCAAGACATTTAGGATGCTTTGGACCTAGAATTAAATAAACTTTATTATTGTCGGTTTTATTACGACTTAAGACTATTTATTGCTTCATTTATGTCACGTCATTATTACTTTAATTATATTAAAATATGCGATAATGTGCCATGTGCTTTGTACTATTGATATCCGATTCACTTGACGCGCCCGGTGTTTTCCGCCGCCGGACGGGGTGTCACAAGTGGTAGGTGTGTTTTTCTTGGTACTATGTGGTGCGGGTTCAAGTCTTCTCACCTATGTGTTTTTGTTAATATCTTTTTGTTTTTCACATTTTATACTTTTCGTCCTTCAACTAAATTTTAATGTATTTACGTATTTGACCTTTCCACTCTACTTTGACATACTTCTAGCGATGACGATTCGGTTTTGACTTAGTTTTAATTGTTACATTTACGTATATTATAAACCCGTCTTTTAATATGTTTCGCATTACGAGTTTACACCGTAACGTGCGACACATGCAACCTTCTTATCGACGCGTTTGACAAGGATATAAACACGAGACCCGGCCGCAGCAACACGCGGCCCGGCACATAAATCTAGTAGCATTTGAAAATGCAAGCATATATTCTAAAACTGAATGAAAGTACTGTATATACCTAATATTTAGCTGAAACACACAGGGTCGGCCTTAAGATTTTAAGACCCTGGACAAGTCGGAAAAAAATATTTTATTTCTTTTGATTTTTTTATTAAACTTTCCTATTTTTAATGACAAATTGTTAAATTATATTAATAAAGATAGATTTATATGGAAATAGAAGGTAAACGGGCAACAAGCTGCGCCACTAACCCTTTTTGGATAGCAAAATCAAGTCTTTTAAACACTACATTCATAGACCTCGGGGTCATAACAAAGCTATGCATAACCCGTTGGACTCGATTAAGTACCTCCACAGCCTCAGGTGTAAGAAAACCAAAGGTGTCAAACGCAAATGGAACAAATACGTGTTGGTTGTCAATGCATGCTTTCTCGTGTTTAGCCACTTTGCAAGAAGCAGCTTTTAAAACAGCTTGACCCACCCTGAAAACACCATTTCCCAGGCCCACTAGTGAGGAAACACATGTTAAGTCCACACATACATGTTTACCTCCTGCCCATCCAAATATCAAAATATCAGCCGGTCTAAGTGTAGATCTACTTTCCGATGGGTCAGTCAAGAAATTCACCGGTGCTTCTTTCTTAACCGAAACCCCGGCTCGCCTGAATAGGCTACTTTTTCACCAAAATATGTTTCTTGGGTTAAATAAAATTACTTGAATATATAAATAATGTATGTTTTTTTAAATACAAATATATATATATATAAACAAATTGAGGAATTTTAGGCTCTGAACGGATGTCTAAACTGACGACCCTAGGGCCCCATGCTGAAACATATTCAAAACCGGTTTCATTTACCGCCAAAAATACCAGTACCAAATAGTAAAATGTGTGTATTTACAGTTGTATAAACTTTGTTGTCCAATTACTAGACAATACACGTATATTTACACCCACAAAACCTATGAGACATGTATAAAAAGCAATATAATAGTTATAAAATAGACACCAACTACAATGATTTGAGATACACTTTTGTATGAGTATGACGTTAGGTTTGTGGTGGAATTCAGTTTCTTCATCCATTAGCAAATGGACACTCAGTTTCAGATTAGGAAAATATCACAACATCCACTCATGATGTGATTTCATTTTCATTACTTTAATCTTCCAACACTTTGCGTTCTTCCTTGTTATCCTCATATAATACAAACAAACTATACTATACCATTTATACATATATTGGTATTAAATGATCTTAACTATTACCTTTTAGTCGTTGTTGGTCATAACTAGCGAAATAGTTGCTAACGGTCCCAACTTTTATTACTTGAGCAAACAACAGGCTACTGTTAAAAAATAAACTGAATTATGTTATTTTCGAATTCCATACTGACGTTTTAAGGCTTTGGAGTGGAAGATAAATGCGAGTCGATTGATATAAAAGTTACCTCAAAATGGTGTTCCGAACAACAAAATTTTAACTTCTATTGAAGCATTGTTAGGTTTATGACATACACGAGTTATAAAAGGGGAAAGAGTTTAATTTCGATTAATACATGGAGCAAAGAATAGAGTCTGATTTTTAATAAGCAACTACATTTAAAATTGGGTCGCGCATTGCAGCGGTTTGGTCACGTGGCCACCTGCTAGGTTTTTATGAATGGTGAAATGAACATCTGATTATTTTTAGCTTTTTTCATTATCATGCTGTGTTTGGAGTTATATCTAATTTTAGGGTGTGTTTGCATCATGTTTACAATCTGTGATAGAAAATTATTAGCATTAACAAGAAACTTATGAATATTGGAGAAAATTGAAAGTAGAGATAACAAGTAATCTGATAAGTGGTTTGCTACTGTGCAGTATATGATTGTTAAGATTATGTTTATCATTTGGTTCTGTTGAAGGTATGGCGGATGTTACAACCAACCATGGTGGTGATGGGGGGAATAAGGATCCCCATGGTCCTCCGTTTTCAATTCAGTCGGGCTGCAATTCTTGTAAGTTGCCTGTTTTTGTTTTACTTTCTTTACTTTTATAACTTTTCATGAAATTGTTTAAAATAATTGGTAATTGTTGTGCGTTAGTAAATTATGAAATGATTGTTTTATTATCATGTATTTAAGTATCAGATTGAAGACTTTATCATCATAATATGTAAACTAACTTTTCAATTTCATGCACCGCTGTAGCCCAACCCAAAAAAACTCGTGGGCATGGGAAAAACCTAATTATTTAAAATCTAATAATACTACTTAATTTTGTTTATTTAAAATCTAATAATACTACTTAATTTAGAGTTATAAAATTGTTTATTCTTAATTATTTAAAATCTAATAATACTACTTAATTTTGTTGTTTATAGAAGGAAGCAACCGGACATCCAAATCATGTTGGTGTTTGGAAAGATATGCATTGCAAGAAAGGCAAATGGTATAGTAAATACGCAAAAAAAGATTGGGTAAGTAATCGACCTTTTATCTATAACATTTGTTACCATGTAAGATTAGGTTCGGGTCAATTAGACTCGTTTTAACTTTTAGTTGGATATATTTTTTAAGTATATATATATATATATATATATATATATATATATATATATATATATTAGTTGAGTTCGGGTCAACTTGACCCGTTTAGATTTTTGTTAGATATTAGTATCATTGTTTCCAACAATATAGTCTAATTGATATTTGGGTATTGTTAAGGCTTATTATATTGCGGTTGAACATGCTGGTTATCCATCTAATAGTCGTTATGCTACCGAATTTTAGGAAAACACTTAACATATGTTTATCTTCTTGTATAATGTAGGAAAAAATTCAAAAAGTTCAAGAGGAAATGAATAGAATGGGGAGTTGGTCGCAAGGTGAAAAATCCAACCCCCAATGCGTCTTTTGGAAATGATAGTTTTTTGCAAGAACAACAAAAAATAAATCAAATCTTGAGTCACATAGGCGATGATGAAGAGAATGATGAAGAGAATGATGAAAATGAAGAACATGAAGTGAATGAAGAAAGCAATGATTAGGTACTTTGGTTTTATGTTAGATAATTGTATTTAGTGACATGTTATGAATGTTGGACTATTTTGACATTCGGTTTTGGTTTTAAACATTCAGATTGTGTAATCTCGTTTGGTGTTTAAAACGTATTGTTCGCATTATCATTATTGTATAAAATTCTGTAAAAAACAATATTTAAAACAAAATTTAAAAAATAGAACTCTATAGCGACGAAAGGTCGTTGCTATAGGTTACAACCAACTTTGACCCATCTAAACCCTATAGCGACGAGAGTTCGTCTATATAGGTTACAGTCAACTTTGACCAGTTAACCCCTATAGCGACGAAATTTCGTCTCTATAAGTATTTTTGATTTTCAATTTATGTTTTCTTTTTGTTTGTAAATATATGGGGACGATGGGTATAGGGACGAATAATCGTTGCCATAGGATATATATAGCGACTAACTCTATAGCAACGAATTTTTTTTGGCTATTGCGACGAGGCTATGCATACGACTTTTTAGCAACGAAAATTAGTCGCAATAGGCTATAGCGACGGAAAGAAGGGCTATAGCAACGAAAAAAATCGTCGCTAAAGACTGTTTTTCTTGTAGTGTGGTCTGCTCTTGTGTATGTGATAAAAAATGTTTCACGTCCCGTACGTCATGGTGCAAAACCGTAACGTGTCACATAGTAAAAGGTGACGAAATATCAAAAGTTAGAGGTCAAAACGATAACTAAATTAAATCAAAAGTTTCATATCTCGTACGTCACGGTGCAAAACCATACTGTGTCACATATCAAAATGCGAAAAAATATCAAAAGTTAGAGGTCAAAACGATAACCAAGTCAATTCCAAAGTGTTGAAGTCGTACATATGTCAAAGTAGAGTAGCGGGTCAAAGTCAAAAACTCATCAGGAACTAAAGTGATAATTAGTAAAAGTTAGTGATTAAAATCGTAAATATGTCAAAGTTTAAAAACACCACAAATGTGTTGAAACTTGCCAAATGACAAAGTTGTAAATAATGCAAAGTTCAACATTAATTTGCAAGATCATAGCTGACTTTATAAATTAGTATGTTTATAAATATAAATTGTAAAATTCTAAAAGAATAAAGTCACGTGGGGAGAAATAAATTTTGTACTTTCATTAGTAAATCATACAATGATGTTTATATATAAAGGGATAAGCATATGAAACAAGCTGATGTTCGGGTAACCATAGTAATACATCTAACTAGGTTTTGTGGTCGCAGCCATGATATGTGTTTTAATATAGTTATCTTGAAACGTTAAAAGACGATTAAAAAAGAACAACTTTTACAGATAGTAACAACACCAACACAATAACAACTACATAAAATATTTCTAACAACCAAAGTCATAAAGCTAATTCAAGTACAATGTAAACTCTAACATCACCACACCACTTTGTTTTCTAGCTCATTGCTCATGGAGACCAAGTATAATTTCACACCAATTCTCAGATTCTATCACTCACAATAAAAGGCTTACGAGACCTTCATGGCTGTAATAAATGTCACACCTTATTTTCGTCACAGCCAAACTTCCATAAACAACAACAATGTCGAATAGCCAAAACCTAAGACAAACACCCAGCTACCACTAACACCAACAAAATTCCAATAGCTAAAAGGTCACAATAAGGCATATCAGTTAAAAGACAATAACAACTGCAAGAAACAGTAAGCAACCTCTAAACAAAAACCATGTCTAAAAGCCAAAGTCATAAGATAAGAATAACCAACAACAACTTCTAGATGAGTATAACCAACAACAATCAAAGTAGTAAATTGATTCAAGACTACAAATCAGGTCTAAACCCCAAAGTCCAAAAGTCAATCAACAGCAAGAGTACGTGAACATGTATGAATTTATAAATATAGCCTCAGAGGATGTTTCGTGGCTGCAATATGTGCCACTCCAGAAACAAACCCTATCATCATAGACTAAACACGCATAATATGGTGTAAAACACATGGTGTGAAAGGCATATGGGTAAAAACGTAAACAAAGTGTGACTCGAGCACGTGAATGGTGCCCCGACATTAACACTTCGGTACCAACACTAACCCTTACTACTATTAAGCGACGTTGGCGACATTCCACGTGATTGTCTAACAATAAATTACAGACTCAGACAGTGTATCATGGCTGCAATATATGCCACGCCAAGTAATCATACCCCATCATCACAGGCTTAGTTACAACTTACAACTGCACCAAACAGTTGCACTTAATAGTCACCAAAAACCAAGTCAACCACACATAACTTACATCAGCTGCAGATCAAACCACATCATCATATCAAATCAATACCATATAACATAGTAACTTCAACGGAACACAAAAGCAGTTGTGCACAACAAATGCAGCTGCATAAAGAATATCCACCTTCATACAACCACTTCAATTTTGTTAAACACTTATCATTGTAGTTGTAGTGACACACATACATCATGCACATGTTCAAACCATTAGCAACCGCTAAGAACAACCTTTCTAGTTCTGCCAACAGCAAACAGTTGAACACCAACTAAACTGAAGGTGTATACACATCAAGCAACCGTAAAAACATATAAAGAAGTCAGTAAAAATCCCAAATCTAAAATCGAAGATAGGGTTTACTAAGAAAACAGTAAAAACCCCAAATCGATAATCAAATTGCGACTCTCACAGCCTTAGCAAAGCATCATCGAGCCGAATAACAACATGAAATAGCCCAAAAAGACCGAACAAATGAAATCAGAGAGAAGTAGGAAAGTCACTAAATACAAAATCAACATCGCCGCCATAAAAACCACCTAAAACGATAGTTTTCCGGAAACAACTTATTCTAACCTTTTGTTTCTGTAAATTCATCTGCTGGAGTAACAATAAGAAATCCACATCGATACAAACACAGATCTACAAATATCATCATCGTCGGTCACAAATAAGTGACATGCAAGACATTTGAAAACCATAGATAATTTCAGAGACCATTATCCATCGATCTAAGAGAAACAGAGGGATAATGGAAAGCTACGCACACAGGAAGAGCACCGCGCTACCTAGAAGAAGTCGGATACACCGGCCAGCAACAACGACGTCTCGCCGGAATCCCCTTTCTCTCTCTAGCATTTTCGGTGAGGTCATTAAGTGAACCAAGTATCAAATGAAGACTGATGATTGTTAAATGTCAAAAAAAGTACCCATCGTGTGAATCTCACGTGGAACAAACCGACATTGTGTTATAGTAGTAAGGATTGATTATATCTACATTTATCGGACGTCCTTTTGTGTAACTTCTGTATCTATACCTTTTAATAAAAGAGTATTTTGATGTCACTTGGCATTCATTAGAACACCTTATAGCCTATTTTTCACGCCAAGCCTTAATCTTAATACATTTACATGCGGACCTTAATTTGGAATGTGAAATGGTTAACACGCGGGTACCAAACCCGGTATTTTGACCCGAGTATAAAGGCCTTATTTTACTTTCACTTTCATGATTCCATCAGTTGAACGATGAGAAAACCCTAATTGAAGGCCTTAAATCTTTCAAAATTAGGGCACTTATTAATTACTGCAGTGTGATGTATACATTACGCACATTAGATGAATAACTGATTAGTGTTATGCGTAGTGTGCTTCTTCGTGAGATGCAAGAGATTTGTATGTCATCACTCTATCCTTGATAAACTTATGATGAAATCAATATTGTTTCATGACGTAATTTTTTATGATAGTTGGTTTTTTTCCTCTTTCGGGATCGGATTAAATTAATGCAATTCATTGTTTTGTTTTTATGTCAAAACTCTATCCAAATTTTAGCTCTTAAATGGAACTAACCATAAATCAAGATTTAGATATCAGTAAGTCGTGAAGCCATTAGAAAATTATGGGACGGGTTGGGCGATTAGCATATATATTCTAGGTACAAGACATGTATGTACATTAATAGCTATTGTGTACCGGATATTAGGTTCATCAACCTCGTTTACTAAGGTTTATGCTTCATCACTCCATCAAGGTTAACTTGCCATATGACTATACAAAAATAGTGTCTCTAAGTTTAAAATATAATATAACATAATATAATATGATGAAAGCTTACTCTCTAGATAAAGGTATAAGTTATGCTATTCGAATTAGGTGTAATCATTTTCCTTTATGTTCTTTTAATAGGTTTTAAGATCTGATGCAGGGTGAGGGTACCATTGTAATTACCGGACAAAAGAACCCTACAACCTTACATATGTCCATCAGAATGGTTAGCAAGTTTTGAAGGTTTGCATACTTATGCCGTTTATCTACTCTACCAATCTTGTTGTGCCAGATTATTGTTCTTGGCTGGACCATTATGAGATATTTTTTGAGGAATTAAAGAAAAAGTTAGGTGGATTTTTGCGGAATGGGGGTGTTGGCAGTTTCATGAATGGGCAATTCATGAAGTGATTGGGGAAGGAAGCTATTGTTTGTTATGATGAAGCTATTTCTGTTTGTGGTCTAGTGGTAAGATGACTTGAGTTTTTCATAGGAGACTTAAGTTCTATCTTCACTGGTGTTACTTTTGGTGGATATTGGCAATGAAGCTCGTCCCGGGTTACCACCCGGCTTCGTGTCTGAGCCTGAGGGTTTTACGTGGCATGGTTAAAGGTTCCTACCTGGGTTTTCCCTGGAACAGTTGGTTGACGAGTTTCGACTCCGATCAACTTGGCCCGTAAGGAGCGTTGTGGTGAGCCTCCGTTGCGTTCGCAATAATGGGGGAGCCCCAATGCCGACGAAAAACACCTATTGGTGTTAGAGGCAGAGTTTCGATCTCGGTCCTTGCACCTCTAAGTGCTTTGGTCATAAACCATTGCATCAACTGCCGTTCTAAAAAAAAAGGTTAAAATGAGTGCCATGGCTTATATTTCAATTTTGGATGCATATACTAAACATGGGAAGTTTGATGATGTAGTGAAGCTGCTCAATAACTATAAAGTGATGGTCGATGGGTATTATGCACAAAAGTTAAATTTTGAGAAAAAGTTCCTATTTTTTTCAGCATCGTAGTGAAAGGGGTAGTACAAGTTTGTTTTGTGTTATGTTTATAAATTAGCTTGTAGTTTGTTTTAGCGCTTATCTTATAGGTTTGTATGTTGTATGTAATTCGTCTTTGCACTTTAAAAAAGTTTTATTTTATGTAATATATAATTTTTTTTCAAAAATTTGTTTTATTATAACTCTAACTATATATATTTTTCATAACTTTATCCTGTGTAACATATGAGATATAAACTAGTATATAATATAAATGACTATCAGTCATGATCACCAAAAAATAATTCTATATTTATCTCATAAACCAACATCTTTTATAAAAGTTTATAAAAAATCAACTTGCTAAAGATATAGATGGAAAGATCGTCTGTTTTTTAAAACGACGGTTTGTACAACGGCCTATGATAAAAGCACTAAGAGATGCAAATATCCTCCTTAAATGGATGTTATTAATCAAGATAATCCAATCTCAAAAAGAAAATCAACCCATATAAGGAAAGCATCCTCCTTTTGATTTTGCCTTAGTGTTTAAATTTGAGTTTCCTACATGGTTAAATCACCAACTTTCATATACACTTGAGTAAGTGTTTTAAACAGATGGAAGCTATTAAAAGTCCTAATGGGGTCACCAAACCAAATACAACGAGTAATGGGGTCCTAAGCTAAGCCTTGGCTAAACCTGTAGGAACCGTTCGCATAAAAAATTAAAGATACTTATATTGATTCAATTACAATACAAAAATCAAATAAAGAAGTAAATTACAATGCGATAATTACAACCGAAATAAAGGAAATAACAAGTACAAAAGAAGAAAAGAACAAGTGACCGAGGCTTCGTGTATTGACACGGGTCCCTTAAAACAAATTCCGAGTCTCCCAAGAGAACTCGTTTGTTTCCCAGGGTACAACAGCCGAAGCAGTATGTACTGCCGGGATTGACACACAACCCAAATTATACCATAAAGAAGAACATGAACATGATCAAAGATTTGTTAGAAATAATTTTTAAAGAGAGACAATGAGAGATCTATTAGTATTAGTGAAGTTTTTGGTGTACTTTAGTATGTCTTCTAACCAAGACTAACCTTGGTATTTATAGGTAAAATGAGTCAAAATCTCATTCATTACCCATAACTAATGAATTGAAACACCCCATTAAACATGAGATGAAACATCTCATGTATTAAACTCTCACATTAACTAAAAAATTGAAATAAATCAATATATTATTTTGTATTTTTCACAAATTATTATTGTGTTATACAAAATTTTCCAACAATCCCCCACATGGGAAAAAGACAAAATCTCATTTTCTCAAATGAAAACCTCATTTTCTCATGTGAAAACTCATTTTCACATATTATTCCAACAATCAAGATTGATCGTTACATACAAGTTTCTTAAATATAATTCAGCGGTTGAGTATTGCCGGATAGGTAGGTGTTACCTTTGAACCTTCCGTTGTGATGCATACTTAGTCTCCTAGTGGTTCGGTAGACGTGATGTCCTTGAACCAACCACCATTTATGGAGACGACAATACACTTCACACAACACTCTCCCTGGTTCGGTCAAACCCTCATTGTCGTGTCCGTTATGGTCATGGAACACTAGCCTGGTTCTGCGAAAGCTCTAGGAATTGCGCACCCCACAATTTCATTCGAAGCGACCCTACTTCTCTTTCACATAGGTGATTTATCTAAAAAATCATTAAAAGCATTAAGGTTACTATGATTACGCAAATCATTAACCATACGGTATGCTTAGCCTCACAACGTGTCACTGTTGTTATAGGAATAGACTAGGAAGTATTTAAGCTCCCTTTATAATTTAAGAGGACATGTACAAACATTTATACATATTAGCTTATATATCGACTGATATATATTAAATATGCCCCCACAGTGATCACCCTTAGATATATGAGTAGGTTGTCCTATTGAACTTAGATCTTGGGATCTCCAGTCAACTAAGTTAGGTTTTCCTTCATATACCATCTTTCATGGGCTTTAGTCTCATTCCAAAACTCCGTCTCTCATGTTGTTGGATCCAAAACCATTATCTATGACTCCGTCGAGTCAATATAGATAATTGTAGTTGAGATGAGTTGCTATAATGTGTTATTAACTCACAAGTTAATCTTGCCTTTTGTCATTTTTTAAGACTATAACCCCGAGTATCAACTCGAACTGAGGTACATTTTTGTCTTTAAAATGCATTTCGAGCCTATCATATCCATGCCATTAGTAATTAGATGTTAAATCTAACCAATTGACCTTCGAGTCTAGCTTGTAGATTCGGTCACATAGTTGCTTTATATTTGGCTCAACAAAAGTTTCTCTTTTGATACGGGTTTGAGAAAACTTCTCAAATACCATTTCTCAAATGGCATCCCCTCCACATTTGTTGCACTTCGATAGAATATGTTTAAATATAGTATTAGACATCCATGATTTGAACAAGATCAACGTCTTTGTATCAATGATGTCGTCAATACTTGTTTACCGACTAAAGCAACACATGCCTTGTTATAGGTTGTTATCAACCATCTTAAACTTAAAATAATTTTAAGTTACCATCTAGATTAAATGCTCTCTATAAGCTATATGACTTTCCTTAGATTTAAGGACAACCGTCACTCACATTGTCTTATACACAACTTTAATTTTATGTTGTATATGAGTTGAATGTTTCACATTAGTAGTCTCCTCAGAGCTCTATAATTAACAAGTACTAGTCTAGCATGCTTTAGACTACAATACTCTAGCATGTGAACAGAAGATGCATCATTCTGATTCTTCACAGCTTTTAAGGAATATCCTAATATTCGTTCACAACATTCATTTCATAGTTTAAACAAACAATGAGAGTTGTTCAACATCCCAAAATCTCAATATTTTAGAAAGTCTAATATGTAAGTTACACAAACATACATATATCATCATTCAATCTAGGATCATAATTTTTTTCCTTTTTCTCAAAAGGTTTCATCCTTGACTCATATGGGCTTTGAAGAATCATAAATTGATCTCCCATAGTGGTACTCCCACTTTGAACAATCACAAAATTGATATAAAACATCATGTTGTTTATATAGTAAATCGTTCACAAGTATTAGTATTTGAACAATCATATATGTTCATAGCAACAAAGATTTATCTTTTCATCAAATAGTCAACTTGAATCTATTATTGCTTTATGACGTGTTACTTTCCACAAGAGTAACAAACTATATTAACATTTTATGTGAAACTTTTGGTTTATTTCATTCTAAACCAATTCTTAGTTTTGCCAAAACATGCACTTAGTAGTTTCGAAATAAACTATTTTAATTTTATGTTTTGATTACGGAAATCAATACCCAAAATTGTAAATAGTTTTATTGAATATATAACTTCTAACGCACACGTTAGAGATAAGATGTTTACATAAAACACTCTTATTTAAATTCATCATTAACACACATGTTAAGAATAAACGCCTACATAAAACGCTTTTAGACCATAAAATTTAGGTCATATCTAACACACATGCTAGATAAGTAAATGTGTTATAACACGCACATTGGTCAACAAAAAGTCTACATCAAACGTTTTAAGCATATGGTTTCATGTAATGAAAGGTTCCAACAAAACGTTTGCAAAATGTTTTGAAGCGAAAAGATTTAGAAAATGAACATTTGTAAAGCACGCATAATTAATGATTATGATTGTCTATGTTTTTGGGCGAATAATGATTTCATCATTTGTTTCTAACAAAAAAAACGATTTTAAATTTAAAAGATTAATACTAAATCCATATAAAATTGATTATATTATAAAGAATCTCTTCTAATACTTAATTAGAATATCATTAGGTTTTAACACACATGTTAAAACACAAGTTTCACATATGAAATATTTCTTACTCGCAAATAAGAAATATCGGTTTTCATAAGATGCGTACACAAACATGACCATTCTTAAGACGCATATGAAAAATAATCTTGGAACCGACAAACGGTTAATTCAATGTTTTAATCTTGAAACCACATAAGGTTTCGAAACCTCTGAGGTAAAACAAAATTGGATTTTCAACCTTTTTGTTTTAACACATTGAACCATTCAACAAAATGGTTGTAATGAAAATAAACCCACTTTTGAAACAAAAGAAACTCATAAGAATTTTAAACTCTCAAAGTAATTGATTCAAGTTTTATGAAAAGCTACAAAAGCATTAATACATAAACAAAAATTACTAAGTCCAACTTTCAATCAAAACCAACGAATGGTAAAAAGCGAACCATTTTCTTTGTAAATAAAATCCGGTTCTAGAAAAAAAAAAGTCAAGTGTAAGTTCTCTAAGTCCAACTTTGAGAGACGAACAATGACTATGTATATTTTTTTAAATACGAACGGTGATTTAAAAAATTTGTTTTAAGATTGTAGGAACCGTTCGCATAAAAAATTAAAGATACTTATATTGATTTAATTACAATACAAAAATCAAATAAAGAAGTAAATTACAATGCGATAATTACAACCGAAATAAAGGAAATAACAAGTACAAAAGAAGAAAAGAACAAGTGACCGAGGCTTCGTGTATTGACACGGGTCCCTTAAAACAAATTCCGAGTCTCCCAAGAGAACTCGTTTGTTTCCCAGGGTACAACAGCCGAAGCAGTATGTACTGCCGGGATTGACACACAACCCAAATTATACCATAAAGAAGAACATGAACATGATCAAAGATTTGTTAGAAATAATTTTTAAAGAGAGACAATGAGAGATCTATTAGTATTAGTGAAGTTTTTGGTGTACTTTAGTATGTCTTCTAACCAAGACTAACCTTGGTATTTATAGGT
Source organism: Tagetes erecta (assembly GCA_030867185.1). Taxonomy (NCBI): domain Eukaryota; kingdom Viridiplantae; phylum Streptophyta; class Magnoliopsida; order Asterales; family Asteraceae; genus Tagetes; species Tagetes erecta. The sequence goes on from CM061490.1 coordinate 16,849,624, forward strand.
AAAATGAGTCAAAATCTCATTCATTACCCATAACTAATGAATTGAAACACCCCATTAAACATGAGATGAAACATCTCATGTATTAAACTCTCACATTAACTAAAAAATTGAAATAAATCAATATATTATTTTGTATTTTTCACAAATTATTATTGTGTTATACAAAATTTTCCAACAAAACCTTGAAAATCTTAATGTCATAATGCCTTCCAAATCCTCCTAGTCATTATCCTACTGCAATAATTCTTGCTAAGAAGAATGTCATGTTGTGGCAATTCCACCCAGAAGTTAATGACTTACTCTTATAGCACGTCCTTGTACAATGCTTTAAAGCCCGGCCCGAGATCGTATGTAAACGTTAATATATAAAAGCACGGATTTGAGGTTTTCAAATTCTACCGTTCACGGGTTTGGTCCGGTCTCGGGCCCAAACCCGTGAAAACACATATCAAAATCGAAAGCCCGTTTACATGTTTTATCACTCTTATTATTTATAGATTTTAGGCTTAATTATAGATTATATTTTGTAAAAATATAATATGATTTTAGTTTTGAAAAAATAACCATTTGAGAATGACCGGTAAAAAATTCAACGCGGATTGGAAACAATATAAACGAAGACGAGGATTCTGAAAAATCCGACGCGCTTGCAATAAGTAAATATATTAGTTTTGCTAATAAATTTATGGTGTTTTGTTCATAAAACTAAATGTCCATATTAATTGTTTTTTATTTTTAAGAAGATAGGAATGAAATTAAAAAAAAATAGAAAAAAAGTTAACAGCCGTTAAGTGCACTTAACGGCGGACTATTGTTGGCCAAAAAAGTTGGATTTGGGATCACTGGAGGGAATAAACTGAGTTGAGATTATTTTCGGCCATTAGGTGTTAATTGGGATTATTTTAGGCCAATTTGCCAAAAAATAATTCTATATTATCTCATAAACCAACATCTTTTATAAAAGTTTATAAAAAATCAACTTGCTAAAGATATAGATGGAAAGATCATCTTTTTTAGAATAACGGTTTGTGTAACGGCCTATGACCAAAACACTTGGGTCTGTTTGGTATGGGGTAATGGAATGGTAGAGGGAATGGAATAAACAAAGGAAAGGAATAGAAAAAGGAATGAAAATGATCATTCCATTCCATTACCTTGTTTGGTTGCTTTACAAAAACAAAATGAGTCATTATATTGTTTTGTTTGGTATGAAGGAAAAAAGAAATGAATAAAATATATTTCATTAAAAATGACAAAAATATATTTTCATGGTTATGTATCAGGTCTTGGTTTGGGTCATGTGTCGGGTCGTGGTTCGATACATGGATCAATACATGAGTGAAGTCGATCATAAATCAGATCGATCATGGTTTTGGTTATGGGTCGGGCAATGGGCCGAGTCATGGTTCGAGGAATCGATCAAGTCACGGGTTGGTTCATGGCTCTGGTCGTGATTCGGTTCATGGTTCAGGTCATGGGTCAAGTATTCATGGCTTGGGTCACACATCGATTGCTATGGTTCGATATATGGGTCAATACATGAGTGAGGTCATAAATTAGATCATTGCTCGGAACGTGAGTCGGTTCATGGCTCGGGTCATGGTTCGAGGCATGGGTTACGACATGGGTCGGTTCATGGGTTCTTAGGTTGGCTCAAGGTTTGGGGCATGACCAAGTCATGGTTCTAGTCATATATTAAAAAAATATTTCATTCCTTGAAGGAATGAAAAAAACATGGGGTGGGGATGAAATGAAAATAAGGTATTTTTCATTCCTTTGTAATGGTTCGTTCCATTCCATTGCCTAACCAAACACATTTTTTTTCATTCTGTCGTAATGGTTCATTCCATTCCACCTATCATTCTTGCATACCAAACGGCAAACGCTACCTTAGAGATGCAAAGATCGTCCTTAAATGGATGTTATTGATCAAGACAATCCAATCTCAAAAAGGAAATCAACCCATATAAGGAAAGCATCGTCCTTTTGATTTTGCCTTGTGTGTTTAAATTTGAGTTTCGTACATGGTTAAAATCACCAACTTTCATATACACTTACGATAAGTGTTTTAAACAGAGGGAAGCTATTAAGAGTCCCAAAGGAGTCACCGCCCAAGCGTGTTTTCATGTTTTAAGTAAGGACTAAAATCCATCACTTTTTGGGTGTGGGCACTACACATTAATTTTCCATGCATAAGCATTATACGAGATATAGATCATAACCTTGTAACTAACATGAAAACTTCTTAAGAAAAAAAACATTACAAACTTATACAAAATACAACATAAATAACAAAGTCACCATAAACAAGTAACAAGCTACAAGTTGTTGTCCATGCAGCATAGCGTCGGTATCCTATTAGGATTCAAACTCTTAAATATTTTATTTTTGGCGTAACTTTGTAAAAACATAACCAAGTTTCAATTTTGTTCTATTTAAGTCACTTAAGTTTAAAAATTATTCCAATTAGGTCACTCACATTCATATTTTATTCAAATTAGAGATTTTAACATGTTGTTTTCACATGTTTTTCTTTACGTTTTAGTTAGAAATTATTATTTACATTTTTTGATGCTAATTTGAAGTGGTAATGTGAATTGTAAGTTTATTTTTTTATTTTTTTTATTATAATTAACATATTTTTAATTTTTTAAATATAATTACATATATTAAATATTCCAACCCCCACATTCTATCCTCAATTCATTTCTTGACACATACAAAATCTAACAATTGCTCGATTTGGAGGTTTAGTCATCCAATTCAAGCAAAAATATGATTGAGTGACCTAATTGGAACAAAACTGAAACTTTGTTATGTTTCTATGATATTTCCCATTTTTTGACATTTATTTTCAACCCTAATGTTAAGTAAAAACAATTTAATGTCTTGATTCAATTTGTTAGATTTTCATCCCAAACCTCCCCCATAATAACATCATATGCAAATAAAATTTAACCATTTGAGAATGACCTGTAAAAAATTCAACGCCGATTTGGAAACAATATAAACGAAGACGAGGATTTTGAAAAATTTGACGCGCTTGCAATAGGTAAATATATTAGTTTTGCTAATAAATTTGTGGTGTCTTTTTCATAAAACTAAATGTCCATATTAATTGTTTTAGATTTTTGAGAAGATAGGGATGATTGAAGAATAAATATTAAAAACTATCACTTTTTAATGGAGGAACTGTTTTATAGTTGCTATTATTAATAGTTGGATTGATGTTAGATTATTTTACGGTTGATATTATGGTATTATTGAATGTTAGATTGTTTTACAATTAGTAGTATTCAAATTTTGGTATATTGAATGCTATTGCTATTTTAGTATTATTGAATGATCAATACTAGCAGTGAAACATGCACATATCACTTTGCATATGCGAGAGGAACTTAACTTTTTGTCAAACACAATTATATTGCGGGTTAAGTAACCAAGCCCGTTAAGACTGACCCGCTTAAGCCCGTCTATACCCGAGACCAGTACAATTTATATGGCCTGATTACGATTTTTTATTTATACAAATCATTTTTCGGTCTGGTTCGGGTTTTGGCGGTTTGGTCCGAATAAAGCCCGTATGCACACTCTCAATGGACTGTGATGGAAAGTGTGTGGTGGTTGTTGTGGTGGTGGACGGTGAGTAGGGGTGTTAATCGGGTCAACCAACCCGATCGGGTTTCGAGTTAATAGTGTCGGCTTAGTCGAGCTTTTGAAAATAAAAAAACTCACCCTAGTCTGGACCCTATTAAGGTTCGGGTTTGTCGGGTTAGGGTTAGTCGGGTTGATCGGGTTAAATATTTAAATTCAACATAATATTATGTAATTGGTAATTTCCTATCAACATTTTAATGTATATGTAAATACATTTATATTAACTTAAAAAGTTCGTGTTACTCATAATTTAAAAATTGTTCATTGTCAAAGAATGTAAAAATTGACATTTTTTTGTGAAACAGATGGTGGTAAACTCGATTGCGCACGGAGAAAGTAACCAATATAACTCAAAATGATCTAAAATCAATTGTCATTCATTATTTACTAACCAAAAAGATTTTAAACCCAACAATATAGTGATAAGTTTCACCACAAGATAACCAAAAAATTAGCAAATAAAATTCAAACGAAAAAAAACTGTTAGTTAAAACATGACATAGATATAACTAGTAATTGTTGAATGATATTAACGTTATTCGGGTTAACCCGTATAAATTTGTGTTTCTAAAAAAACTCGAAACCCAAATAACCCTATTAAGATTTAAGAATTTATGACCCTATTAAACCCAACCCTAATTAGCTTATTTGGGTTGAGGTTGAGTCGGGTTAATTGGGTTCGATTATTTTAGACACCCCTGACGATGGGTGGTGGTGGTGGATAGTGGTGGGTGGTGGTAGGTGGTGATGGTAGTGGTGGTAGGTGGACAGTGGTGGTGGTGGTGGTGGACGGTGGGTGGTGGTGGTGGTGGACAGTGGGTGGTGGTACTAAATGATGGTGTTAATCCTCTGCAAATCTTAAAAGTGACTAGTGCACCAAAAAAAGCTCGTCTAAACGTTTTTTAATAAAACGTCTTAAAAAACAAATAGTCTGCAGACATTTTTTAAACCACGTCAACTTCATAAGAAAAGGGATGGAGTCCCGTAAATGTGAATTATTTGTCTTTTTAAGACAAGTTTTAAAATAATATTTTTTATACCAATCAACAATTTCATTGAGCCCAAAGGAACCAAAGCTATTGTTCCATAATCCATACTAAGAAACAACCACGTCAAAAAAATTGCCAAACAATTTAATAAGACGTAGTATTGAATCCCACGATTTTGGTGTCAACAAAGTCAAAATTAAATGTCCTATTTTATACCATTATACCATTGAACATAAAACTTTTATGATGTTAAACTTCCTTAATGGAATATTGTTATGAAAGAGTATTGTATTTTTAATTTTCGATACCACATCACTCGGATATCTTACTAGTAATTATATCTAAATTTATAAGACATCCCCCCTTTCGTACAACTTATATAACATAAATGACTGTCTAGAAGTAATGATCACCAAAATATAATTCTATTATTATCTTATAAACTAAAATCTTTTATAAAAGTTTATCAAAAATCGACCCGCTAAAGATATAGATGGAAAGATCGTCCTTAAGTGTATGTTATTAATCAAGATAATCCACTCTAGAAAAGGAAATCAACCCATATAAGGAAAGCATCATCCTTTTGATTTTGCCTTGTGTTTAAAGTCGGTAGTGTTAATTTTTGACTCTGGAAGCTTAAAAATTAGTTTAAAATGTTGAAAATTTGGCCCCAAACCTCTTCATTTTTATATTAAATATTTTTCTTCTCCTTAATAAAAAATTTCAATCTCTGCCACTGGTTTTAAAGTAGCAAAAATGTTTGATTAATCCACATTTAGCAAAAATGTTTAAAGTAGCAAAAAATGTTTGTGGTTTTCAAAATAGTGCAACAATTTTGAAAAACCAAATCTCTACAAAAAATTTGATTAATCCACATTTATATATTTACTAATTAGCAAGATCGGTTATGACCTTGCTAATTAGTCATGATGTTTGAGTTTATTACAAAAATGTTATTTATTAATTTACAACTTCTTTTTTTTTTTTTACTTTCACATATTTACAATTTTAGTCTTCTATGACTCAGCCAGTTTTTGACTTTAACCCCTTATTTGACTTTAACATATTTACGACTCCTACCCTCCGGTTTTGACCTGATTATTGTTTTGATCTTTAACTTTTAGTATTTCTTCGTCTTTTAATACGTGACATATTGCAGCTTTGACGTACGAGACATGAAATTTTTTTAGCAATGCATATGACGAAGTTACATACGTGAGACCCGACTGCGTGACCCGGCTGCTGCATCGCGCAGCCCGGTCTTAAATCTAGTTTAAATGAATTAGCAACCAAAACTAATATGAACTAAAATACAAGTGCAATAGACACTAAATCTGCAATCATACTTTGCATCATAACCTAATGGATGCAAACTGCAAGTCTTTTTGAAGTTGTTTCACAAAGACAAAAAGCATGTGATGATTGTTAGATAAATGGATACAAATATGTGGATGCAAGTTTCATATAACTAGAGACAAGCACCTAGAATTGACTAAACAATGGATACAAAAGCCATACCGCGAACAACTTAGAGCCGAGGAGACTGGGTAGTGCTGAAGCTAGAACAACTGCTTGCCTTAGAAGACAACCTTTGATGCTTCACTAGAGGGACAAGAGATTGGACAACATCTGCCATTAATGGCCTATAATCTGCCTCTGACTGAACACACATTGCTGCTATTGCCGCCACCTGAACGATTTCCTTCATAGAATATTGACCTTCTAGTGCGGGATCCATAATCTCAATTACTTTATCTCTATCTGTCAGATGGGGCAAAGCCTGTTCCACAAATCAACACGACTTAGAACTACATTGGGAAACAGGTCAGCTGGGTCAAACGGGTTAAAAATCACTGGCTGTTTGGTAGCCTCTGAATAACCAGTAAGAATATATCTTTTAATGGTTCAAAAAACCATTATAAGGTAAGTTTTAAAAATATGATAAATGGGGTGAGGTCTTAACATTCAAAGGATACCTCTTACCCATTCAGCATATTTTTATCACTTAACGGTTCAAAGTTCAGAGTGTTGAACCATTAAGACATAAGCCTCTGAATAACCATTAAGAGGTTACCAAACACCCCTGTACGTCTACATACCTTTAGGGATGCTTGGTTTTTGGAATTCACTGGAATTGGAAACGAAATGTAAAAATAACTAAAAACATATAACTACCCCTTCAAATTAACAAATATAAAACAAAGATTCATACTCAAATATCATAATAGAACTAGCATACACAAAACAAGGATTCATAATCAAATCACCCTATGAACAACCAAACAACTCCGTATTGAATGCAACCTCCTAAATCGCGTTTGTTCAACGATTTAAATAACTGTAACGATGATGTTTTCCGAAATATAACTAATGCAATAAACTGTGTGAACAGTAAAAAATGTGTGGGTTTGCCATGTAAAAACCGACATGCTTTATATCCAGAAATGAAACGAGGAGCTCACCCAAGATACAAGAACAGCCTCTCCAGGAGGCCTTTTCATATCAACAGGAACTCTACCAGTGAGCAACTCGAGAAGGACAACCCCATAACTATACACGTCAGATTTTGTAGTCAGGTGGCCGGTGAGAGCATACCTTCAAATATAAGAAAGAAAATCTTTAAAACTAGAATCAATGGTTATGGTTTAGAGAAAACCGTTATGTTGTGTTTGTTCAGTTCTTACTCAGGTGCAACATATCCTTGGGTGCCCAATACTCGAGTGGAAACATGACCACCGGCTCTGTATGATCCAAGCTTGGCCAACCCAATATCAGAAACTTTGGCATGAAAGGCATGGTCCAGAAGGATGTTGCTGCTCTTAAAATCTCTGTGAATCACTGGAGGTATAACGTGTTCATGGAGGTACTCCAAACCTTTTGCTGCTTCTAGAGCAATTCTCAACCGTATTTCCCACTCCAGTTTTGAAGGAACCGTGATAGAACCTGAGTTAACGAAATAAACCCATCATCAAGAAAACAGCTAATGCTCAATTGTCTAAACAAAAGTTCACTTATAAGCTACAAGCTACTGTTTCATCTAAAAGAATAAGAATAAGAGAATATGCTAGGGTGTTTAATCGTGGAACTCGAACGATAATAAATTTCACATCACATAAGAGGATCAGGATTCATAGTGTTTTGCCAAACAGATACATTTATATACTATCTAATACATAAGGTCGGTGCTTTTGCACCGGCCGTAACGTGACGTTTCAATTTTTTTTTTACTTTAACGTATTTACGGTTTTAATCCCTGACTTTTGACGTATTTACGGTTTTAATCCCAGACTTTTACCAATTGTCATTTTAGCTCCTGATTAGTTTTCGACTTTGATCTTACTCTACTTTGACATATAGTACGACTTCAATATTGCTATCGTTTTGACCTATAACTTTTGATATTTCATCGCTTTTTAATATGTGGCACATTACGGTTTTGCGCCGTGGCGTACGGAACATGAGACTTGTTTTATCAACGTATGACGAAGTCACATACGCAAGACTCAACTGCGGCCTGGTCTTAAATCTAGTGTGATTTAAAAATGAACTGTTTTGGAAATTAGTTTGCTTAATTAATATTTTTTTTATTTTGTAACCTTAGCCAACAACTAGACCTAAGTATTAAGCAAGCTTCTCTTACAAAAACTTACTTATGAAAAAAATTAGTTACCAAGATAACTTAAGAGACAGGGAAAGGTATAATGTTAATCCTTAAAAGCCTATAAAATACAAATACAAGTTCAAGAGATAAGTATACATCCAATATTTATAGTTTTGTTCTACTCTACACTTGTATTTCAAGTTCTTTATGTGATCAACAGGTCCACTCGGTAATTAAACTTCAATATTCTCTATTGCATAATCTAAACCAGCAAAGTTAGTACTGTATAAACAACTATAAAGTAGTCTTAAATATTTACATTGGTGTCACTCGACACCACTTAAAGGGAAGTGTGATTTACTTGAGAGAAGAATGTGAGGGAAAACATATGAGAGATTTAAGACTTCAGAGTTTAACAGGAAATGGCATTTACTTAATCTGTTCCTACAGTTGGTCAGTTGCAATATTTTATGTATTAGTTTACCATATTTGAGCAATAAAGATGAGGATACATTTGAAATCTCCATGTTTATAGAAGAGGTGTGGAGAGTGGAGACTTGTGAAAAACCTCGAACATTTGGAAGAAACTCAAAACATGAAAGATATATAATTGTCACACACATGAGACTAGAAGAGGCTTAGAGGCATATGCCCAAAGTTTGGCATACAAAACTTGGGTGGGAAGATAAAAGAGTAGCCGTATTTATCGGTCACTTTTGCACAAGTTTTAAAGTGCGCTTTCCGGTATACTTTTGGGTTGAGTTACTTTGTTGTACTCAAGTTCCCCTTGTGTCTAATGTACATATAGACAGTAAATAATCTGCACCACTTATGATCTTTAGACTGCAGATCTAGGTGCCTGTATCTAAATGCAAACTAACACCAAGCTTAAGAAAGTGAACAAATCATGGTCTTGTGCACTAATAATAACATCAAGCTATGAGAAACTTATACAAGAGATCTGTATGGTTAATCTTACTCAAACCACTCACTATATCATCACCTTATCTCTATATATTTCGAACCTTCTACATGGAACTTTTTATCTCATGTAACCAAAGCTCGTGACAACATCCTTAATAAGTTTTTTCACCAGCTAACTTTCACACCAACAATATATAGTCTCCATGTCTCAAGTGAGACTATAACCCAAAACCTCTTGGGTGAGAGTCATACACCTTTGCCACTAGACCAAGCTAGTAGTTGAACATCCTTAATTCGTAGCCAAATAACGAGAAACTAGTACTGGTCATAATAGCATCCCATGAATCATGATGCAACTAAAACATAGTTTAAATTTATAAGCAGTGATTCATTTTTACTCTTGAAACTAATAATATAAAGCACTGAAACTATGAAACATAACAAAATCAATGTTGATAACTAATTGTTCCCGTAAAAATAAAATCCTCAGTGCATTTACAAATAATCAAGTATAAATCTAAGCATCACTATTTCTGTTTCATCATATATGACAGGTATGTGGATGATTCAAATATATGTGCAGCATGGTTAAACTACAAAATGCGGTGAAGAGTGTTAAATCGTAAGAGGACTATAGCATACCTCTAATTGGGTACAAATGTTCTTGGAGACCACCATTAGCCATAAAATCATATACCAACACCCTGTGATGGCTCTCTGAGCAGTAACCAATCAACGCAAGTAAATACGGTGAACGCAGCCTACTTAGCATTTCCACCTGGACATAACAAAAAAACAGCTTTTCTTATTGTGCAGATTAGATAGAATAGTTGGTACATAAAAAGGTCCGATTTCGAAAACGAAATTGAATATTTCTAGAGGCGTTCAACAAGCTTGCGGCTCGTGGCTCGCTCGAAGCTCGCTCAAAATTAGCTCGGTTATAAACGAGCTCGGCCCGACTCAACTTTAAACGAACCGAGCCCGAGCCAAGGTCAGCTCGGCTCGTGGCTCGCTCGTGAGCTGGCTCGTTGGCTCCCTCGATAGCTCGATTGTCGGCTCGTCTTATTAAAGCTTTAATTATAGTTTATATAAGTTATAAACCAACATTATAACATATTATTTAAATAGATCATAAACATAACGTCATATACAATTATTATAACAAAAAAAGTTAACTATTAAAAAAACAATATCATGACTACACTTCTAAAAATATTATTTTTTATCATTTGTTTCCATAACTTTAGATAAATAAATTAAATAACTGTCTTATTTGTTTTTATATATACCAGTAAAAATAACAATATTCTTTTTTTTAAATAAAAAAGTTGGCTTGTGAGCTGGCTCGGACTCGACTCGTTAATACCTAGACGAGCCCAAGCCAAAGCCCAAGCCGACAATTTAAGCTCATTAAGATAAACGAGCTCGACTCGGCTTGACTCGATATTAAATGAGCCGAGCTCAAGTCCAACCTAACTCGGCTCGTTTGCAACCCTAAAAATTTCACTAAACCAAACCTAACCTCGACTCTAAATTCATCTTCTCCTTGTTTTCCAGCCTGATCCATGAGCTTGACAGCAATCTTTCTCCCATCTTGAAGAAGCCCTCGGTAAACAAACCCAAACCCACCATGACCAATCACATTTGATTTCCCAAACCCACCAGTTGCAGAAAATAGCTGCTTGAAGGTGAAGACATGAAGGCCTTTGTCAGTTTTATTAGTGGCGCCTTTATTATCATCAGAGCCAGTTGCATCTGAACAAACAAATGGTTTTGGTGGTAAACAAAACAACAAGTTGTAGTTATGTAGGGAAGAAATTAGAAAAGTACCTTTTAGGAAATTAGAGAGCTTGTTGCGTAAGTAACAGTAGTAACTGAAGGAGAGGAGCAATAAAGCGAGGGTGAAGGAAGCAAATGCCATTATAATGAAGAGAGATGTTCTTTCCCTGTTGTCGTCCGGTGGTGACTGTGACTCCATTAAGCCCTAAATTACAAGTGTTGAGAAATCAAAAAAAGACAATGAGCAACCTCATGTCATGTCTACCGGCGCGGGAAACAAAAAGATTCGCAAAATATTCACCCAACAAAAGTTTGATTTGATTTGAAAGAAATGACAGTGAAAATTATTGGTGTTTACTTGTATACACAACTATGATAGGTCCGTTTATAATTCGGGAAGATTTATCCGCATACCCAAATTAATTAAACACACGCATCTTCAACTTCGATTAACATGGTTCGTAAAGAGGGTTGTAATAAATATCTGTTACATTCGCATAACGGGGAAGTCCTAATGCCCACGAAAAACACGTATTGGTGTTATCTCGGTCAATGCGCCTCTAAGTGATTTGGTTATAGGACGTTGTACCAACTGTTGTTCTAAAAAAAATACACACACATTTTTCTATAGGAATCGTATTATTTAATACGTTTCTATTGAGAAATTTGAGGTGTATTGGTCAATATGGTCATATTGTACACCATATACATTTTTTAGTGTTTTTAAAAGTTTTTTAAAGTTTTTTATTTAATACATTTTTTATTTTTTAATCAAAAAACTTGTTTAATATAAAATGATCTTAGTTTTTTTAAAATAAGTTGGTTCTTTATTATAAATAATTTTGTTTTTTTAAATTAAGTTGAGATTTTTTTAATTATAGTGAAATCGAAACAAATTAAACTTATACATATATTATAACTAATCAAACAAAAAATACCCAAAGTATACAGATACTAAAAGTTTAAACAGTTACTCCTCGTCCATCAACAATCCTCATACTCCTCGTCAGACAGCCATATCTCACTATCCATAAAATTTGGGTGACGTCTAGTAGTGAATGTTCCAGGAGCCTATAAAAAGTTTAAACAAATACTCATTAGTTAACATTAAATTGTTTTAGAGAATAATAAAAACAAAATAACATACCTGCATAGAAAAGTCGGACCCAAGAAAGAGCGGCATGGTCTGGCCAGACTTAGTAAAGGACGGTCCGGGATGCTAAAAGAATTTTAAAAAAAATATCTGTTACATAGCCTTAAATTTCTTGTATATAAATGAAATAAAAATAAGCTAACATACCTGCATAGACGAGTCAGGCTGACCAAAGAATGATGTGGATGGCCTAGGCTGAGTAAACAACAACATGAATGAGCGGGGCTAAATAAAAAACGACATGGACTGGTCGGGCTGCTGTGACGAGGATGGCATGGAATGGTCAGGCTGATGCGTATAAAATTGTCCCTGGTCGGATAAACTCATGGTGGTGTACGGGGGAACCTCCTGCTTCATATACCTAAAAATTGATCCAATCCAGTCATCACCCACCACATCTCATCAGACAATTGGTCTATCAGGCGACCCTGACGACACTGGTTCTGCAAAATCCTTTCGAGAAGTTGGTTGGTTGCCCAAGGTAACCTAACCGCACGATAAGCTCTCTATGGATGCTGATGACCCCCTGTTCAGCCGACACTACAACATCCTCCTCATCGCCCCCTGCTCAGCCATCTAAGGCATTTGAACCTCCTCAACCACTAAATTTGGTTGATGTACCAGCAGCTGCCATGCCCAAATCTGATCGTTTTTGTTAACAAACCTTATAACCAACATTAGGAATGTTTGCCGCCACTTTCATTCCGGTCAACGACCTCATATCCAAATATCTGCATGGAGCCGGTGTTGGATACCTTAAATCCACCCAACCAGTGTACTGACCCACATTCCGGGCTATCCGACCGATAATTGATCCCCTATATATACACCCATGACACTACTTTTTCACGCTTGTGACAAAATAATCAACCAGACAGAGATGGAGGGCACACGGACGACCAGTCAATATACAATAAATATAGAAAAGACCAGCCTTCGTTACATGCTCGCAACTATTTCCACAGGGCAGCGATGTTGGTGCTAAAGAGACGGTGTAAGTAGCGATCCAACGGGTCGCGAATCTCAGTGGATCGGATATACTCTGCCTTGGTGTAAGGACTGTCACTAATGTTGGGTCACACAGCAATCAACTGATCACCGAGCATCCTATCGTTAGACGTGGTAAACAGATCCTGAACCAAGTCCTCCTCTATATAATACCGGTGGCGAGGGCAAACTGACGAAGTGACATCTGAAACTCATCGCTGAATAGACGGAAAACAATCTCAGCCGGCAAGTCCGGATAAGATGGTCCGGACTCATATCCAAACTCGTCGTCTAACGAAACGTGGAGAGAAACTTCACCATCAACGGTCGATAAGATGGTCCAGCTCCGATATGAAACAAACGAGCCCACACGTTATCCTCCCCGATCATCTGTCGAAACAAACAAACCCAAATCAAGAAAATAAACACACAAATTAAAAACCCAAATCAAGAAACTTCAAAAAAAAAAGCCAAATGCTCACCTGTCACACAAGATCCACCTCACATGTGTCTAATGCTCCCCAATCTATCCCTCTCATGCGTCCCACCTTCATCTGCTAAAATTTACGGAACCGCTTCCCTTCATACGATTAGACAGAGTGTCATATACACAAAATCAGAACAATCGCCACCGAAATATTGATCGTAATCTCCACCAAGCATCTCATCATCAGACACCGTATCTACACGCACCATCACGGCCATATCTCATCATATACGTCAAGACAACTTTTTAAAGCAAATCAGTTGTTTTTTATAACCATGTAGTATGTTATAATTTACATGTTTTGGGTCTACCAAATCCCTACCAAAAGTAACACATTTCAACTATTTTGTGTTAATAGCATGTACCATCAAAATTTTAAAATTTGAATAAAGATAAAATTGCATATATTTTCAGTTATAAACATATTCTTCTATCTAACCACCAACACCATCATCATACATCTTCATAACCCTACCACCCACCACCACAACACACCCTCACAGCCCCATTACACTCCACCACCACATACTGTCACATCCCTACCACCACCCACCACCTTCACAGCCCCACCACACACCACCACCTTCACAACCCCACCACATACCACCACCACGTACCCTCACATCCCCACCACCACCCACCACCTTCACAGCACCACCACACACCACCACCTTCACAACCCCACCACATACCACCACCACGTACCCTCACATCCCCACCACCACCTACCACCTTCATAGAACCACCACATACAAAAAAATATGAAAAAAATATATGTAATTTATACGAAAAAAATACTAACCTTGAATCTGAAATGAGGTGTATTGAGCAATACGAACACGAGTAGTGTTTTTCGTGGGTTGAAAGAAATGCTATTTGGTAGATGTTGAAATGTTTGAAATGGATTGTGAGAAAGACGCTGGAGATAGAGATAGAGATGTTAATGTTTGAAACTGCTGTTTGGTAGGGCTCCACTAGAAATCATATGGGCCATACAACCCACCAGGTCACATTTGAAATCGTATAGGTTTATACGATTCCTGTTGGGATATTTGAAACCATATGGGCCAATACACTCTGGTGCTACAATAGGCATCGTACTCTGCTGCTTTTAGAAGACTACTTGTCAATATGTTGTTATCCAATTTGCATGCTGCTACTTTTAAATCGTATTTTCATATTGAAGTGTTTATTTTTTTTTGTTATTTGATTGATATAAGATTTCTCATAAACTAATCTAAATAATAGGTTAATTATATAAAAATGACATGGTTTGTACTGAAACCATCCTCGTTACAACACTAATAATACAATATTAAGAGTTACAACATTAATGCCACTAACCAAATATATTCAGGTAATCTCTATCTTTACTTTTATTAATTTCCGTTAACGCTTTACCCTGTTCAATACGAGACTACGAGACGAGTACAATGTCTCCCATTCTTTTGCTCCGGGCCTTGCGTATAGACTCCAAATTCCATTTGGTAGAGGCATTGGGCAGTCATTGGTTAACTTAAGGAAGATGAAATGAATGTTCTTGACAAACTCAATCGACATGGTGACATGGCTATGGAAAGTCGTTGGAACATGGGGAAGTATGTAAAATTACCACTAATACTGAAATGTTGGATTATCACACCAAATTTCTGAGTAGCCAACAATACAGCGTACGGCATCTGTCCAGATTTCCAAGGGGTGCAGGTTCCACATCCATGTAATTTATCGAGTTATATATTTTATCATAAGGTTCTAAATAGAGTTTGGAGAAAAAAGGTCTCCATAGAGACTCGTTAATGGTCATTTCGTCTAGAAGTTGTTAGCGGACAAACGACAAGTGATTCTTCTCCATATCTAAACCGCGAGCTATAGATCGAAAGCCATAGTTACCATCCGGATGGAAATCTTCTATATCTGCAATGTAGGGTCGATATCTTGCTAGAAGCCAATCCTTATATTTTTTTAACGTTTTTCGACCTGTCACCAACAATGGAAATCGTCATTGTATGTATGTATGTATGTATGTATGTATGTATGTATGTATGTATGTATGTATGTATGTATGTATGTATGTATGTATGTATGTATGTATGTATGTATGTATGTATGTATGTATGTATGTATGTATGTATGTATGTATGTATGTATGTATGTA
The DNA here is from genome assembly GCA_030867185.1 of Tagetes erecta. Classification (NCBI taxonomy): domain Eukaryota; kingdom Viridiplantae; phylum Streptophyta; class Magnoliopsida; order Asterales; family Asteraceae; genus Tagetes; species Tagetes erecta. The sequence continues at coordinate 16,865,356 of CM061490.1, forward strand.
TGTATGTATGTATGTATGTATGTATGTATGTATGTATGTATGTATGTATGTATGTATGTATGTATGTATGTATGTATGTATGTATGTATGTATGTATGTATGTATGTATGTATGTATGTATGTATGTATGTATGTATGTATGTATGTATGTATGTATGTATGTATGTATGTATGTATGTATGTATGTATGTATGTATGTATGTATGTATGTATGTATGTATGTATGTATGTATGTATGTATGTATGTATGTATGTATGTATGTATGTATGTATGTATGTATGTATGTATGTATGTATGTATGTATGTATGTATGTATGTATGTATGTATGTATGTATGTATGTATGTATGTATGTATGTATGTATGTATGTATGTATGTATGTATGTATGTATGTATGTATGTATGTATGTATGTATGTATGTATGTATGTATGTATGTATGTATGTATGTATGTATGTATGTATGTATGTATGTATGTATGTATGTATGTATGTATGTATGTATGTATGTATGTATGTATGTATGTATGTATGTATGTATGTATGTATGTATGTATGTATGTATGTATGTATGTATGTATGTATGTATGTATGTATGTATGTATGTATGTATGTATGTATGTATGTATGTATGTATGTATGTATGTATGTATGTATGTATGTATGTATGTATGTATGTATGTATGTATGTATGTATGTATGTATGTATGTATGTATGTATGTATGTATGTATGTATGTATGTATGTATGTATGTATGTATGTATGTATGTATGTATGTATGTATGTATGTATGTATGTATGTATGTATGTATGTATGTATGTATGTATGTATGTATGTATGTATGTATGTATGTATGTATGTATGTATGTATGTATGTATGTATGTATGTATGTATGTATGTATGTATGTATGTATGTATGTATGTATGTATGTATGTATGTATGTATGTATGTATGTATGTATGTATGTATGTATGTATGTATGTATGTATGTATGTATGTATGTATGTATGTATGTATGTATGTATGTATGTATGTATGCATGTATGTATGCATGTATGTATGCATGTATGTATGCATGTATGTATGCATGTATGTATGCATGCATGTATGCATGTAGGTATGCATGTAGGTATGCATGTATGTATGTAGGTATGTATGTAGGTATGTATGTATGTATGTAGGTATGTATGTATGTATGTACGTAGGTACGTACGTACGTACGTACTATGTATGTATGTACCTGCTCCTAACTAACAGTGGAAAATCATCATCACTAATAATATCTTTATCTTTAGATTTTTTATGCGACTACGTTTCACGCCTTTTAGTGTCATATTTATTAGCCTCCTCATTTCATTGTTGTTGTGTTTTTTTATATGGACGCCCATGAGTATCCTTTTTGTACCTTAGGTGGACGTGGACACGTGGCGTAACACCCCAGCCCGTCTCACCATGATATTCTACGCTTTGGCAGCTGACACGCCCTCAGGCGTCGCCCCTCACGGTTTTAAAACGCGTCATGGTAGGGGAGGTTACCACACCCTTATAAAGCATTGCTTAGTTCTCTTCCTCCCCCTATGTGGGATCTTACAATCCATCCCCCTTGGAAGACCAACATCCTCGCTAGCACACCGGCCGACGACTGACTCTAATACCATTTGTTACACCCCAGCCGATGGCGGAAACACTGGGTTGTCATAGAAATGGATATCGTTAGTAAACAAAGCACATGACATCCTTTTATTAAAGTCTAATAATGGTAATCATAAGTTTTAGTAATAATTGTCTAATGGAAAAACCAACAAACCATAAATATGAAACAGTAATTGAGATTATGTTTATTATTAGTCTAGGTCCAGGCATCCTTATGTCTTGGTAAATAGCAGTAAATCAATATCAAGAACCATCTAAAATGTGGAAAATAAAGTTAGCTACACAAGCTAGTGAGTAAAACACAACTGGTAAATAATAGTATTGAAAAGATATGCTGCGCAATCTTACATGTATAGTCATTTCGTAAATATTGCTCAACCATGACCTCTAGAATAGTACACAACCACATAGAATTCATAACTTCTTGTTTAACCATTTTGACATGAGGAACCAACTCATGTATTTGATTAAAGATAACTTTTAACCAATCGTCAATTAACCGTCTTGATTTATAAGTTATCAATAATCATTTAGTAACTTAGGGACATGGCATAGCAACTAGCATCATAGTATAGCAACAACCGTCAAAGCATAGCAAACATACTAAACATGGAATTAGAATGGCCGGTTTAAATCACCTATCGATGTTATCTAGGCAGATGGGTTTGTCAAACCATTAGCGCTAACATTGTACCGGTGGGATTACCAAGCAATAAACTACTTTAAACTACCACATAAGTTTGCATTTTGTCGCGAGTCAAGACTAACATATTTGTACGATCTCTTTTAGAAAATAGTAAATAGAAAACAAACACATATTTCAGCCCCAAAACGTAAAAGTAAAAAGGGGAGTGAGTTTACTCACATCAAATACGAGTCTAAAATAATTTAGCAATCACTTAGATGTAACCGAGGACTTCCCAAATACTAGAATTTACTAAGTAATGAGAATCCTAACTTAGCAAACATATAGTATATAAGCTGGAATAAAAGAAATAGAAAACTTAAGCAAATTCGGATTCTGGGGTTTCGGATTGGGGATTAAGGGTTTTCGATAAACGATTTGAAAATATATAATTTATTTAATCGTTACGACAGAAAATAATAAATAATAATAGCATTTTTTTTATAAACGATAGTATTCCAAATAATATTTCTAACGATACTTATATACAATGTCAAAGAGCACTTTATATATTTTAGAAACATTTTATAACTTTTATCATAATTTATAAAATATACAAAAGTCCATAAAAACCCCATTTGGACAACCTCTTATTTATATAATTTTGTATATGTTTTATAAATCGTAAAATGCATTTTTAAAAATATATTAACATGTTTGTGATAATAAATTTCATAAAACAAAGTTATATAAAATCATGTTTTGACTATATTTTTATAAGATTTTTGTATTTTTATAAAATATGTAACATGGTATTAGCATTAGGCTTAGGAAAAATGATAAACTTTGTTAATAGAGTGGTTAAACAAAAAAAAATGATATGTTTGTCCCTGGTTTCGAACCAGGGACCCAGTCTTAGAAAATAGCATTTAAACTAGCAGACCAGAACCAATTAGTGATATAATTTCGAAAAAAATTATTTTAACATGTTTCAGGTAAAAATCCTAATTTCAAACCAAGAACCCTAATCCTAATTCCTAAATTACTTCGATTGGATCAACGAAACAAGAAATTGATTGAGAGATTTTCATCATTATATGATAAAGAGTATTTTAACATAAAGAACTTACATGATTACAGACGAAATAAGATCGATTGAAGTGAAGAATAAACGCGTTGCTCAAGAGTTGAAATGGCATCTAGAGATTGTTAAAATGAAATTGCACTTGCAGAAATACTCTTGATAATATGTAGAGATAAAGCCCTAACACAATTTGCAGATTAATCAATGTTTTAATGGTCAATTAGTGACAAACAGTTTCGAACAAAACTTGAATTACTTACTGATTTCTTGCTGATTTTTACGGAAATTGGGAATTTAGAGAGTGAATACGAGTACAGGAGAGAGTGTAGTTCGATTGAATTGGATTGATTTTGGCCGAAAGCTTTTGAATGGTTTGGAGATAGTTTGCGTAATTGGGTGTTAATGAGATGATTAAAGTTCAATTGAATGTTACAGCTGGATTCTAAACGTTGAGATCATCGTTTCAGTTAATTCAATTTACTGATTTGGTGCGTTTTTAATTAATTGAATGTTTGAGTTTATGGTTACATTTTAGAACGAGAAATTCATGTTTGGACATCGATTAAGGAATCGCAATGAGTTCGAATAGCGGCTGGGGATATTTTACCGACTTTATTTTGGGTTTAAACGGCTAAAAATGCAGTTTTTGAGCTCGCCGGAGATGGCCATATTCTGGCCAAACTGGCCGGAGACCTTATCACCGGAAACACGGGGTCGCACGCATGGGGGGTTGGGTTAAATTCAATTTTACAGTTATGGTCTTTTAAGTTTTGGTTGTTAATATTTTTTTATTATAACTTTAGTTTAAGTTTAAAATTTGGCAGTTTTGGCCCAAATTTAATTTATGAATTATATTAAATAACCAACTTAACCGAGTTGAGACATAACGTTTATATAAGTGACGTTTTTATATCTTTAGCTCGATTTTAACGTTGGAAGGCTATATTTGGTCTTATAAACAATTTTCTTTAACAATTATTATAAAATCTCTTATATAAAATACAAGTTATATATTTTTGAGATTTATTATTATTAATAGTAATCATTAACTTAGACATTTCACGACATAGATTCGATCTATTATTTAGGCCGGGAATTACGTAAAATTGGTCATCTTTATATATGTTTTTAATGACAAAGCGTTACATTTAAAGAGAAAATAAATACGAATACATTAAGGATAATAACTTCGGGTTTAAGTCGGGCGTTTGAATTTGGGTTTGAGGCAGATGTCACACGTGGTCAGTCATACTTGGATTCACCACGCCTACTAACTTCGAGATCGTACTTCTTTTCACTGGCGGTGGTTGCAATTTTAGTTTTTATGTGATTTTATCCATCTCCTCGTGAAGGTAACTCTCATCTTTTTGGTCCATCTCCTCGTGAAGGGTACTCTTGTCTTTCTGGATTTTTTCTGGTAGCACATTTAGTCTTGTCAAAAAGACGTTTATGTCTGCAAGTGTGATTTTATTAGCTGTATTCAAAACATATAATTAAAAGGCAGGGGAATGGTTAATAGTTTAAAGTTTAATAAATGGTGATAAGATGTCTTTATTCCATGTCCTTTGGTACCAGTTCAAACGACAAGCACATGGCAACCCGCAACTCGTGAAAAGCCGGTGGCCACAAGTTCCATTTACTCTCCGCAAGTCATCTAACTTTTTTAACTGGATAACCAACAAGTCTAGAGCGTTGTGAGAAACCTTACCACGTAGGTAATCAAACAATGGTATTTTATAGTCCCCCATGGGCACCAACATGCTATTTTGTAAACTCTATTTTATAGCTATGACTTGTGACTCTAAAATTTTGTATACTTGCAACACTAGTCCATGGAGTGAGTTTTTATGACCCTTAAGGTATCTCTTCAAGTTTGCATATTGACTCTCTAACTCTATTAGTTGTGTGTTGACCAAAGTTATGGTTAGTGTTAGTCTAAAATGAAACAATTTCTCTTTATGTTTATTCAGCCATAGGTCACACACATAGTCCATAACATCTAAAAAATAGAATATACTTATCAATAATGTATGTATATATCTATGTATGAATGCATGTAAACTAATATAATATCTACCTTTTAGGCCTTCCCTATGCAGTCGGTCGAAGAGCTGGTTATAGTTATTGATGCGTGCTAAACTATATATAAGATAACTAATAAACACACCTAAGTTTTACATTTATAAAACTAGGACTTTCTAAACTAACCTAAACACACAACTGGCAGTGTACCGATCGAGTATAGAATAGCCTAAGTAAGACCGAGATCGAACCCACAGACTCTATAACTGCGTTTAACTGACTCAATCTAACTTACTTAATTACATTAATTGTTTATTGTTTGAGGAGGGGGTTTGTCTAATTAACCTAACTGTCACTATAAATTAACTAGAAATGACACGACTTAGATTGAATGAGAAACTAAGATAAATGGAGAGTTACTACCTAGGCTAGAATCATGTCTATGACTTCATGACATCAATTGGACTTGGGGTTTTCTCGCTTGGCTTCTGGGATTTAAGTTATTAACTAAAGAACTACCTAGAGGACCGTCGACCCTTTTCGAGAATAAACCTATTAAAAATTTACTAGTTATGTTAATCCACCTGTAAATCAGATAACCTCACAGTTCATCTTATATTGCTTAAACTCTCTCCTTAAAGACTATCTATCTTACAACACGACAATCCAACACCCTAAAGTGATAAGGAGGAACTCTCAATTGACTATCAGACTTAGAAATGCTCAATAACACCTAACAGAACTAAGTTGACTTACTAGACCCCTCTCCCGCAATAGACAACTCAAATCCTAAAAGGGTTAATACACAACTACTAACCCGCACTTCACAGCTATTCGGTTAAACAAACCAATTATACCTAAATTACCCCAAACCAACACTCCTACAGTCGTTTTGGCCAAATTAACTGTAAAGGTTTAAAACCGCAAAGTTTATGAACAAATCAACATTCATACATGACAGACCATCACAAGAACATCAATGAAGCAATAATTTAGTTTAATAAAGCTATAACTACTCATACACAATATGACATTAAACTGAGATAGAAATTCAAAGGAATTCCAAAATCACTGAAAACCACAACCATATCCAAAATCAATTAATCAATCCACAAGCCTTCATCTAATTGTAGATATCGAAAAGACCTCGTCACATCGCGCGACGAGGAAACGAACTGTGGCTGCGTAGGGTGACGTCACCACACCGCCAACACCACCACCACGCCACGTCATGCGGTGAGGAGGCCCATTGTGACCGCATGATGTGGTGACAACCCTCGGTTTTTCCGGTTGCTTCGTTTTCGCGTTTCTATTCGCTCGTAACTCCGTTTCGGGTCCCGTTTTCGCCTACGATCTTTTATTGCACTCCTTCCACCAATTCTTCCACTTGTGACCTAAAACACATATATGATTCAGTAGTAACCAAAAATTAAAGAAAACTAATTAAAACAACTCAAAACGGAAACAAACTCTACATAGGAAATACGTATAGTTTACACTATATCAGTTATACTCGTATATTTCCATTGTAGGAGACTCACACAATCGAGCCCAAGAAAGTTTAAATATTTTCCAGAAATTTTTTGTAAATCTTTTCTTCTAATGTTTCAGAATATTCTGACTAATGTGCCACCTGCACAACAACTTGGAAGCATTTGGGAATACTTCCTCACAAGCGTTCATTAGAGCCAGATCCCTATCCGTTACTATTACACGAGGCTCCATACACTTCTCCACATTTTTCCCGCATGTCTCTAAGCGATTTCATTGTTTTTCTTCAGATATAAATGCAAGCGCGACACAAAACGACTTGTGTGTTGATGTCACACAGATGATTTAAACAAACGAAATTTTATACTCGTTCGTCTTGTAAGTAGCGTCAATCATTAACACATGTGGGAAGACACACCACAATGTTAACGAGTGAGGATGAACAAAAAGAATCTCCTCGACCGCATTTGTGGAGGGATTCTCTTAGGTGAAGTAAATGTATCCCTTGTCAACCAAATATTGCTCTAGCACCTGCATTGGAGTTCGACCCGCATACATTCTAATTTTCATCTTATTTACAACGTTTTGTATGTCTCGTAGGATGCACACGCTATGTGGAATTTGATTTCTTCTTGTTAAAAGAATGTTAGATGGCTCCAAGTTTTGAGAATAAAGAATCTCCACCAACTGTTCTTTGTCCGAGGTTAGCCTCCTTGCAAACGCATAACCCTCAAGATGTTGTGAAGCTTCATGGTTATGTTTCGCCTCTTTCACCTCTAACCTCCAACCATCACTCTTTGAGTTTAATCTTCCTACCAGACTAAAAGGACAACCAATCTTTTTGCTACCAGAACATCGTTGTATAGCTGTGCTATTGTATTCGCCACCACGGTTGCAACACATCCATATCTTTGTTATCCTTTTATTTTCTAAATGATCTTTTTTTGAAATAGTTTGTTTGGTCACAATGACAAAATTACTCGCAAGTACCCTTTGGTAAACCCAAGTTTTCAACTCTTCAACGGATCCAAATTCATAAAACAAAATGAACTTTCTCTCTAGAATGAATTGAAAATATTTGTAAACAATATATATAACGTATTCCATAAAAATAAAAACAATATAAAACACACTATATATCGAATAAAATGTAAAAAAATACAAAATATATTAAATAACACGTAAAGTAACCGGAATGTCAAACCTGTTTGGTTTCAAAAGAGACACCCGCTTCATTGAAATCCTCCTCTTCGTTATCATCCTTCTCCTCGTCATCAAATTACTCGAAATCGTTATCATCTTCCTATACTCGTTATCAAGTTTTACTTCCGCATGCGAATGGCAAGTCCCATATCGGTACCGCGTATAACTTTCAGGTTCTTCTACGTACGCTTCGCTCAAATCCAGCACCTAAAACCTGTCACTACTACAATGAACACCAGATGCAGCCTTGTCTTCCCCTTGTTAGCACCGACTTCAATTTTACTTTCCGAAACGTATGATTCATTCGGGTTTGGCTGGTTTGAATAATCTCCTACGTCAAAAAACGAAATCGTGATAAGATTTTTTTTAGAAAAACCATTTTATGGTTTTGTTCGAAAAACCCCGTCAAAAAGTGTTAGGTATATAGGAGACGTCTGGGTGAACGGGAACCTTATTGCCCAATAGGAATTGTATTGGGTTAATGTTGTCACACCCTCAAATCCACTAACGGAGTTTTACCGTTAAGTGTGTGACAAACCAGGATCTCAGTCATTAGTTACACCAAACGACACTATATGAATTTAAAACATACGTGTCTCATTAAATGACAAATTTAATACAGAGTTAACATTTAAAAGTTTGCGGAAGCGTAATCGAAAGGTAATGTCAAAATATTTAAATGAAAACTAAATGCGCAAAACACGCGCCCAAAAGTAGAGAAACACGGTTTAAATAGTTGTTAAACACAAAGCATTGTTTTTAATACAAGAAAATGTTTAAATGAAAAGTTGTGACTCCATGCCATGTCCTAAGTGCGTTGTACATTAATGACCTGAAAAGTGAAAGGCTAACAAGTGTCAACACGACGGTTGATGAGTTCACATAGTAAGTATGAAATCAAGTATGTTCAGTTGCAAGCAGAAATATAAATTAAGTACGTCATTGTAGGTAGCTAGTCTACAGCACATGTCCTTAGAGGCGTATGTATCTGACCGAAGCTGACGTATGTACACATTAAGTGCATTTTGCCTGTTCGTACATCCCATCAGGATGTATTGTATGTATGTTAGGTCATTCAACACCCGTTCGACAGGTCCTTCTGTCATGCTAGCGCGACTAGCCCGGGTGGGGTTTGTCAAACCCAGTAGTACTACTCAAAATTTCCCCGCTATTTCACAAATACTAACGGTCAACTAGGTATCCATGGGGTCTTTCATGAACAAAATAAAAGTTGCTCTAATCCAAACATGCGACATACAAAATTCGTAAATCCATAGAAGTATTTGTCCGTGTTCAGCCCATAAAAGGGTATAATAGTAAAAGTTCGGTTTAGTGAACTCACCTTTGAAGCGCACAGCAAAATAAACAGCAAAAATGCCAACAAGAATCTAGATCGCTCTACGATCGTCCTGCTTAATAAGTATTTATTAATTATTAACTAAGAACATGTAAGTAATATAATATATATATATATATATACATAATACGGTATTCGTTAGGGTTTCGAGTATTTGGTTCGCTTGCTTACGATAATAATTAACACCATACAAGATTACACGTATACTACACATTATGATTAATATATACTTGCATTTAGTCTAGATTTTCATGCACCATAGTTCATGTATCTTATCATTAAATCAACACGACCCACATCATTAAATCAAGATGATCATGGTTTGATAAGGTACACATAAAACAACACACGCACATACATTTTACATACATAAAGCCTAGGCATACATATCCACATCATTCCATAATCATCTACGCGACTTATGTTGTTTTTCATTAACATACACATACTCACTTCCATGTTTATATATGGATACAACTGCGCACATAAACCCAGTACACGCACAACCTACGCTTGATGAAACCGAACCCAAAACACGATTGAATAGAAAGACGAATAACAAAACATACGATATTGACCCGTGATCATACATGTATATTTATATATAACTGTGTAGACATACATACAATAACATACAGCTCATTTTTTTTATTTGGGTTTACATTGCCCTCGTTTAGACACTGAATGGCGATATATATGCACTTTAATTATATAAGACATTAACAGCATAATTTGCATTTGTTTTTGCAGCGCACGCACACAACATGATCATCTATATATCTTGCATGCTATTCATATATATACATCATATACATCACTTTAACACATATCTATACCTTCTAATAAAAGATGGTTTTGGAGGACACGTGTCATTCATTGGAGAGGTTGTTGAATCATTTTCTCGCTTAAAACCAAGAATTTTTTATTGTTAGCTATATATGAAAAGAAATCAAAAACATTAAATCACTCATAATATTCTTTTTTAAAATTTCTATTTATCTTATTTACATCCCTAAAATCAATGTGAAAACGGAAAATAAAAACTTAACAAATAACGCATCGCATTTTACGGCCAACACCCATGCTTGCCGACCCACACGCTCGACTTGGTACATGAGTGTCACCATAAATTTTTTGCTGATATCTATCATCTGGATCGGAATATTTGTATGTCTATTTTTCTTACCCTTTTTTTTAATTAATTGATAGGATTTATAACACACCAATTTTAAAAGCATCGATATCGAATTTGGTATTAATAGTGTATTTTTAGTTTAAATCAATTTATTCAAGGCTCAAATTAGAGTTTAAACAATTTGTGTTTCTATTTTCATATATCTTTCAAGTAATGTAAAAAAATTTGTAAGTATTATTTTTTCGTAAAGTTTTAGAATTATGTTTTTTATATCTTCACCCGTGTAACACACGGGGCTTAATCTAGTATATATATACACACAAACAGCCGTACACACATATATATGTATCGATATATATTTCGCCTGCTGCTTCCTACACATACATCACCTACATACACTTTAACACGAATATACATACATACCACAGAGATCGGTCGCATCCGTAACAAACCCGAATCGACCCGTAACTGAAACCGAAACTTTAATCGAAACCCGGAACGAAAACGACACAAAAACGAGTTGCGGGCTGGTTATGCTTACCGGAACGATGAGAGCAAGAAGCGACGTGGTCGGAGTTGCGGGTTTTCCGGTCGGAGTTGCGGGGCTGTTGTGTTTTTGTTTCCCGGCACCGGCGACGATGAGAGGTGGACGTTGTTGCGTTTCTGTTTCCCGACACCGGCGAAGATGGTGATGGTACATGGTGATGATCGATGCGGCTGGTTAGGGTTTAGAGTGTGTTTATGTGTGTGTGTCAATATGAAGAAGATGAGACCGAGAGATCAGTCGACGGTTTGGGGTGGGGGGTTGGGTGATTAAATACGAATTTACACTATTGGTCCCTTATTATTTGTAACTAATTTAATTCGGTTTTAAAGTTTGTAAGGTAGTTTAAAAAAATTACAAAACAAACCCGAAACTTTATATTTATCTAATAAATCAAACTTTTAGGGGGCAATTTTTGGAGGGAAATTTTTTTAATCCATAATAGGAAGTTTAAGAGGGAAAATATTAAGTTTCATGCAATTAGTTGATGGAGCTCATTAAATATTAAATATTTACAAATTACAAATTTTTAAACATAATAATTCTAATTTCTTTATAAATATTATTATTTAACCCGTGTGTAACACACGGGTGTTAAACCTAGTAAATTATATTTCACGATGACGACTACACATTAGTTACAGAAATTTACCGGGAATGCACGGAGATAGGTTAAGGACGTTAACATGAAATTATGGGTTGTCACAAATGTCACACCAACCATACCCCAGTAGGAATCGCATTGCCCAATACAGTTCCTATTAGGGCTTTTGAACTCACTACATATGTCAGGAAAAATAAATCCTCGTATCAATTATATTTCCTTGGACTGTATTGGCCTATACGGTCCGTATTATGAGCATAGGAACCGTATTTACTGATATTGAAGTTTGCTTTTAATGTTTTTACCTTATAGGAAATGTATAGGGCAATACGGATTCTATTAGGGATGTATAAACAAAACAAGGTGATGTACAGCTAGTATCACACTATAATCTCTTTGCACCCCAACCTATTATTATTGGGGAGGGTTAAGAGAAAACTCAATTATATGCCGGTTTGGAAAAATTTGAATCATTAAGTACTGAATGGTTAGAAGTTCTAAACCGTTAAGAGGCTCTATCAATGAGAGGGATGTTGGGGTAGAACTTTAGATGAGGGTAAATTTGGTATATGCTTCATTCAACATCTCTCTGTCTCTTAACCATTCAACACTTAACTGAACCAATCATAGACTCTTTTTTATGAAACAAACTCTCTGAATGTTGAATGTTGAATGATTAAGCACTGAACTAAACCATTAAGAGGTGAAACATATAGCCCTAAGTTGAGAGTTTGAGAACTAAATTTTAACCATAGATATAGGGTGATTAAGGGCTGAGATTTAAAACAAAAAATGTAGAGATTTTAAAGAAATGGTATATTGGAAATACAATTTCTTTCATTCACTCATCTACATCATTTAGTTTTCTCGTACCTTCATTTTCTCGTAAGTTCATTCATCTTCTCATCAGTTCATTCATCTTCTTCACTTCTATTTGCACCATAACAAAATCTAGGGTTTAAATATCAGCAGTTCTAAAGAGAAAAACGTTTATGCTACTTAATAGAAGAAGAATAGATCAACGATCATTGTTGAAAGAAGCAAGCAAACAATCTTTGATCGAAAATAAAGGAAGTAAACAATCGTTGCATGAAGAACAAGTAAACAATCGTCTGATATCAACGTGTTTTCATACATTTTAAACGCGAGGAGCTGTATTACACATATCTAGTCCCACAAATTTCTAGATTTTGAAAACAAATTGCTAGGTTTTACACAATCATATGAAAATTCATGTGTTTCCATACAATTTATGTGTGGTTAGCTATATTACATATATATACTCTCACAAATTGTTAGGTTTCGAAAACGCTACAATAATTATAGGTTTGGATAAACATTATGGATTGTTTATGCTTACTACATATGTATAGTATCTAAATAGATGTTAATGTTGATGTTGTTCTTAAAGTGTTTTTTTCTACTACATATGTGTAGTATGTTAATAGATGGAGATGCTGATGTTGCTCATTCCAATAAGTTTAAGTGTTTATGTGTACTACATATGTGTAGTCTACTAAAAGTTCTAGTATGTTATTAGATGGTGATGCTGATGTCGTTCATTCCAATTATTTTGGGCGTTTATGTATACTACATATGTATAGTCAAATAAAAGTTGTAGTATCTTAATACATGATGACGTGATATTGTTCATTCCAATAATTTTAGGTGTTTATGTGTACTGCATATGTGTAGTCAACTAAAAGTTGTAGTATGTTAATAGGGGTGATGTAGATGTTGTTCATTTTAATAATTTTAGGTGTTATGTATACTGAATATGTTAATAGAAAGTGATGGAAAATGAATTAGTTCAATCGGTGATGGAAGAGGAGTAGGTAAAAACTATATTACACAATCTATCTGAAACTTTTAGGTTTTAAAATATCTATCTGAAAATGTATGTCAATTGATACATTTTATGTGTAATGAATTGTAACATAAATATCTAGTCTCTCAAATTGTTAGGTTTTGAAACACTACAGTAACTATAGGTTTTGAAAAATGTTATGGATTGTTTATGTGAACTACATATGTGTAGTATGCGAATATATGTTAATGTCGATGTTGTTGTCAAAGTGTTTATGTCTACTGTCTATGAGTAATATGTTAATATATGCTAATGTTGTTCATTCCAATAGTTCAGGTGTTTATGTGAACTGCGGTATTAATGTTGATGTTGTTGTTAAAGAGTTTATGTCTATAGCTTATGACTAGTATGTTAATAGATGTTGATGTTGATGTTGTCCAACCAATATTTTCAGGTTTTTATATGAACTGCATGTGTAGTCTATTAAAAGATAGAAATGTTTTTCTCCAAGTGTTTCTGTCTGCCGCATATTTATAGTAGCTAAGTAGATGTTAGTTTTGATGTTACTCATGATATGTGATAGTAGATAAGTAAATGTTATTTTTAATGTTCTTTGTATCTTCTTTTCTAATAATTTGCTAAGCCTTGCCACCACACAACGCCACTTGTCGCCACCATATTCATCCTCAATTGTTATGCAGATCTGGGTGTGACTTGGTTTTATTGTTTGCCCCGTTATGCTTCAATCTCGGATCCAATATATACACCAACGCTCAATTTTGATGTTTTATTTTCCAAACAAACACAGACGCACAAGCCACTCCCTTTCAAAACCATAAATCGCACTTCATCATCGGCCATCTCTCCACGAACCATTCTCATCTTCTCTGATTGCTCTAACAGGTATGTGTTACACCTTCATTATCTTGCTTCGTTCCATCATCTTCGTTAACATTGATATGTTTGTTTGTATATCGATTTTTCATGGTCATTGTTTAGTCGATTAATCATCCTATAACCCTTATCTGTTTGTTTGTATGTCGATTTTTCATAATCATTGATTGTGGATTCATATAAAGCTGGTAATCACATTCACATGTTTGATTCCTAATCACATAACCCTTATATGTTTGTTTGTATGTCGATTTTTCAGGGTCTTTGTTTAGTCGATTAATCGCTCTAAAGTTTTCGTTGATTTCGCTAACTAGAAATTTTAGGGTTTTTTCATTCATAATCATTGATTGTTGTTTCATATAAAGTTGGTAATCACATTCAGAGTATTAGCACAAACCTGTATGACATTCAGCAGGGCCAGCCCTGGGCAGGTGCGGGATGAGCGACCGCACAGGGCACCATCTTGATGAGGGGCACCATTGTTAAAAAAATCACCGGCCTGTTTTTTTTCCGGCAAGCAAAGACAGTGGGCGTCAGAGCCTGGTTGAGAAGATGAGACGCAAAAGATGAATAAGGAAGAAAAGGAATGAACAAAAGGGGTGTTTTTGAATTTTAAGTATCAACCAAGCATAGAAACATCAACTAATTTATTGCAGAACCTTGGTGAAGAAGATGAAGAAATAAGACTTTTTGGGATGTGTGAAAGTATTTAAAACAAAAGATGAGCTTTTTTAATTAATAAATGTATTCACTTAATATGTCAGGCCTAATTAAAAAACTAATTTTTATATGGAAGACATAAAAGGTGTCTGCGCTCTGCACTGCTGCACATCTCAACTTTTGAATTTTGATTCTTTTTCTTCTACAAACTTGCAATTTCGATAGCTAACCATCAGTTTTGGTTTAATTATTTATTTATTTACCTCTTCATATATTAATTTGCTTTTTTTATTTCTAGACAGTTATTTTTATTTGTTTTATTTACCAAATCTTCCATCGATTCACATGAACTAAGAAGTATTAAGTTTTGATAACCGATCTTTTACTAGTTATGTTTATTTATTAAACGTTGTTTTTTGGTTAAAAAGTATAGTTCATATAATTTAATCTGGTAGTGCCTTGGGGCCTTTTTTTCCCGCTCGCACAGGGCACAAAATCTTCAGGACCGGCCCTGACATTCAGGTATTACCCAAACAAACATCAACTATTGATTTTAAAACTGTAAATTCTTTCGGTTCATATTGATTGTCCATATATTAGCACAAACTTGTATGACATTGGAATGTTTTGTTCCTTTTCTTTCAGTTCAGGAAATGCCTTATGATTTCTTCCAAGTGGTACGCTATACTGATATAGATGAACTAATAAATAAACAATTTCCCTATGATTTTTGTTAGATTGATCTTTTTTTTATTTCTATTTATCTTATATATATATATATATATATATATATAGAGGAGAGTTATCCTACATAGTATTGGAAATCTAAGAAGGCTAAGAAGGATTTATGACCTTTAGATCTCTCTTTTAATGGTTGAGATCAATTTGTAGGAAAAAAATTGGTGGAAGGGTACATTAGTCATAGCCACTTTTGTTGACTTTCTCTCTCCACATGCAAGGCACATGCCAATTCCCCCACTTTTTTTAAAACTTTCATAACTTTTGGATACGATATTATTTTTTTAAAAAAATTACACCAAAAAAACAAGCGTTTTGTTATCTTTAAAACGCGTATAATATTGATATATAAAAAATAAATTTTTTTTTCGGCACTTGTCTAGTCCTTGTGTAATATCATGTGATTGTGTTATATTATAACTAGTAAAATATCACTTTTATCGGTTCATTCTTAAGTCATTATATAATATCATCTTATTTTAAATATATGTTGTGTCATATTATGTGTTTAGAAATTATCACCGTGTCACAAATTGTTAATATGTGTTTGAGAAATGTTCAAAGACAACGTCATTTTTTGTTACAAAGTGTGAGAATGACACAATGGTAAACAAAGAGACAATGGTAAACAAAGACACAATGACACTTTTAAAAAAATTATAACTCACAATATAAATCAAATTTGAAAAAAGTGGTTCGGAGACCTTGTTCCCCATGTATTCCTCTTTCAGAAAATAAATAAACGAAAAATTAAAAAAAATTAAAAAAATTACCGTTTTTTTTATTTTTTAAATTAGACACAATGAAAAAAGACACAATGAGAAAATAATAGTTTTTTTAAGTTTTGTTTATTTATTTTTTAAGGAGAATGATGTGAGAGCAAGATCTTTGAAATACTTTTTGTGTTATTGTGTAATTATTATTAGATCATTGTGTAATACTTGTCAAATAAGATTACACAATGACCCGATGAATGACACAACAACCTTACGGATGACACAATCACACAATGACCTGACAAAAGACACAATGACCTGACGGAAGACACAATGACCTGACGTTAGACACAATGAGCTGAAAAATTGTGAAAAAAAAGTTCGTTTTTTATATATCAATATTATACGCGTTTTAAAGAGAAAAAAATTCTCGTTTTTATGGTGTAATTTGTTTTAAAAAATAATGTTGTATGTAAAAGTTATAAACGTTTTAAAAAAGTTGGGGAATTGACATGTGACTTGCATGTGGAGAGAGAATATTTAAAAAAGTGGGCATGACTAAAATACCCTCTCTTCTAATTTTCCTAGATGCCACATGTCAATTTCTTATTGCTTCTTAGCCTTCTTAGATTTATAACACTATGTAGGTGAACCTCACTCTATATATATATATATATATATATATATATATATATAGGGGAGGGATCAAGAGAGAACTCCATATTAAGTTGAGAACTAGAGAACTCCCAAAAGACAAGGGATGGAATTTTAAAGTGGAGGGGCAAATTTGGAACTTTAAATATATAAATCTTTAAACATTTCTATTTTTTGCATACGTTAAGTTTTTAAATTTTTTTTCGCACCATTGGATCAAGAATTTCAGTATCTTTCATTTGAGTATAAATAACGTTATAAAAAAATAAAAATTTCTCGTTTTTTAATTTCAATACTTCATATATGTAGTATACGATATTATATGTTTTTAAATTGAGAAAAGTGAATATGGTGTTGTTATGCATCTAAATTACATGACAAACCATCAAAACTACGTACTTTGATAAAATAACAAAAGTTCTCTGATATTGATTTCGATGATACCATAACAAAAAACAACACCGTCATGCCTTAATTCTAAATTTAGATTTTTCTCATATGATTGTATTCACATTGCTAGCAAATACCTGGTCCACGTTATGTGATGTGGTATGAATATGTGCAGCATGAGCATATCACAATACCAATTATAAGAGTCATGTTATGTTAATCTGTTTGTTGGAATTGGAAAGCCAAATTGGTGTACAATCGAATTTTAAAGAACAAATAATTTTTTATTAAAATGAATGACGATTATTGAGTAAATGGGAAAGAGAAAATTATGATCTAAGTGGAGAAGACCGGTTCGTCCATTAAATAAAATAAAGATCAATGAGTTAGTTTTCTAATAAAAAATAATTTAACATATTTTATCAAAGCTAGGTAGTTTTAATGGTTTTACGTGTAACTTATGTGCATAACATCACCGTATTGACTATCCTCTTTTAAAGTTTATAGTATTGCATATATGTAGTATCGAATACTACATATATGTAGTATCATACTACTACATATATGTAGTATATGTAATATTAATGCATTGTTATCTTATAGTTTAAATTTCAGGTTTATTTTATTTTGTTATTATATTTATCTTTAATTTATTAGTTTATTATTATCTTTATGTTTAGACATAGTATAAGTATTGGTTTTGTTTTCATTTGTAATAAGTTTTTTTATATGGAATATTATGAACTTTGTTACTGGTCATTTGAGATCGTATGTACATTTTAAATAATTATTAAACTCCCGAGCTATTTGGCCGCTTCAAAAAATGCATCAAGTACAGTGATACTACATATATGTAGTATCGAAAAAACGAAAATGTGATTTTTAAATTTTTTTAATATAAATAAGGTATGGAAAAGTTAGTAACGTTTAAAGAAAAATATAATCAAGTACAAATTCACAATATTACATATATGCAGTATAGAAATTAAAAAAACGAGAAAAAAAATATTTTTTATAACGTTATTTATACTCAAATGAAAGATAAAGAAATTCTTGATCTAATGGTGCAATTTTTTTTAAATAATATTAACGTATGCAAAAGATAGAAATATTTTAAGATTTTTATATTTAAAGTTCCAATTTTACCCCTCCTATTTAAAATTCCATCCCTTGTCTTTTTGGTAGTTCTCTAGTTCTCAACTTAAAATGAGTTCTCTCTTGAACCCTACCCTATATATATATATTTATCTTTTATATATATATATATATAGGGGATGGCTAAAATGAAAACCCATAATTATTAAGAAAACCCTAGAAACCTTACCATAACCATTGATCTTACTAGATCAATGGATGAGATTCATCCAACTTAATATCTTCACCTTTTGTACTTTTTTAATACATAAAGGTACAAAAAGGGCCATTTGGTCATTTTACAACTAACAACTCCATTTACTTTATTCTCTCTCTAGTACATTCTCTCTCATACTTTTTAATATAATATAATTTCTCTCTCATACTTTTTTCTATTTAATATAATTTCTCTCACATACTTTATAATTTCTCTCTCCTACTTTTTTAATTTCATTGATACTATCTGATACGTGTGTTACACATTGTTACACTGATTGATAGGTTTGTTACATCTTGTTACATATTAACAAAAATGAATGGACTACGTGTCACTCAAGACATGTTACGTTTGTTACATCATGTTACACATGTTACAACGTGATACGTATTATATAAAAACAAAACTCCATGGATTACGTTTGTTACATCTTGTTACATATGTTACAACGTGATACATATTTTATTAAAAACTGAAGGATTACGTTTGTTACATCGTGTTACATATATTTTAAAAAACAAAACTGTATGGATTACGTTTGTTACATAGTGTTACATAGTTTCAATCATGCTTCATACATGCTTCGTTTCTTGATAATCTCTTCATCTTTGATACAAAAGTTCCTTTACCTACAAAAAAGAACTAGATGGATTAAGTGTCAATCCGACAAGTTACATATGTTACATCGTGTTACATATTTTATTACATCGTGTTACATATTTGGATCTTTAAAAAAATCAAAGTTACATATGTTACATCGTATACATATCTGAATAAAAAAAACAAAGTTACATATTGTTACATATTTTACTTAAATTTAAAAAACAATAAAGCAACATCACATAAGTTACATATTGTTACACATTTAACTGAAATTTGAACAACCTGTTGAAAACTAACCGGCACGTATGTCAAGCACTCGAACAGCAAAGACAAAACTAGATGGTTAAAAACACTTGAAAAAATAACTAATATATGTGTTACATCGTGTTACATATTTTATTAAAAACAAAACTAGGCGGTTAAGCTTCCGTCAGACATGTTACATCGTGTTACATATTTTATTAAAAACTGGAAAACATTACTTGTCAATTCTGACATAGTATTGCATATGTTACATTGTGTTACATATTTTAATTGAAACTATTTACTTATACAAAGTTGTTATAAAATCCGATACATTAATAAATAAATCAAAGTTACATATTGTTACATATTTAACTTAAATTTAAAAAAAGCAAAATTACATAAGTTACATATTGTTACATATTTAACTGCAATTTGAACAACCTGTTGAAAACTAACCGGTACGTATTTCGAGCACTCGAACAGTAAAAACAAAACTAGATGGTTAAAAACACTTGAAAAAATAACTAGTACATTTGTTACATTGTGTTACATATTTTGTTAAAAACAAAACTATATGGTAAAGCGTTAGTCAGACATGTTATATCGTGTTACATATTTTATTAATAAATGGAAAACATTACATGTCAATTCTGACATAATTACATATGATATTTTACATTGTGTTACATATTTTAATTGGAACTATATACTTATAGAAAGTTGTTATAAAATCCGATACATGAATAAAAAAAATCAAAGTTACATATTGTTACATATTTAACTTAAATTTAAAAAAACAATAAAGCAAAATTACATAAGTTACATACTGTTACATATTTAACTGAAATTTGAATAACTTGTTGAAAACTAACCAGTACATATGTCAATCACTCAAACAGTAAAAACAAAACTAGATGGTTAAAAACACTTGAAAAAATAACTAATACATTTGTTACGATCGTGTTACATATTTTAATCTAAATATCAAATAACTATAAAAAGTGTTACGTATTTTTACATAACGATTAAACTATTGTTACATATTTATTAACTGACATATTACACATGTGACTAATAAAAAAAATATCTTACAATTTATAAAATTCTAAATATTGTTTTAACAAACACTCCTACTTTAAAGTTCATAAATTTATAACAAACAATTGTACTTTAAATATACCGAAATTAAGGATAATAATTTGCTTTACTATTTGTTGGAAAATTTTGTAATACACAAATTATATTTTGTGAAAAATACAAAATAATAAATTAGTTGGTGTTATAAGTTTGAATATTTTGTGGGTTTCAACTAATTATGAATTATTTATGTTGAATA
This sequence comes from Tagetes erecta, assembly GCA_030867185.1. NCBI lineage: Eukaryota > Viridiplantae > Streptophyta > Magnoliopsida > Asterales > Asteraceae > Tagetes > Tagetes erecta. The sequence goes on from CM061490.1 coordinate 16,886,473, forward strand.
GAAGTTTCAACTCATAATTATGTTGAATAGGTGTTTCAACTCATGTTTATGGACAATGAATGATGAGTTTCAACTCATTCTTGTCATATAAATACCAAGGTGAACCTTGGTTGAAAACACACTAAAGAACCACCAAATACAACACCAAAGAACTCCAACTATGAAAACATTCTCTCATTCTTTCTCTTCTAATTATTTCAACATGTAGTTGATCTTCTTCATCTCTTTTCTTTAAATATAATTTGGGTTGTGAGTCAATCCCGGCAATACATACTGCTTCGGTTGTTGTACCCTGGGAAACAAACGAGTTCTCTTGGGAGACTCGGAATTTGTTTTAAGGGACCCGTGTTGAACACGAATCCTCAGCCATGTTTTTGCTTCTGCTTCTACTCATTTCTTGTATTGTATTTTATTTCGGTTGTACTCATATTGTAATTTACATGTTTTCTTTATTTTCTTTGTATTGTAAATGAATTTAAAGAATAATATTGTGTTTTTGTACGAACGGTTCCTACACTATTTTCTTAAAGCACTTAAATTTTAAAACATCTGTTACAAAAATTATATATTCGTAGCAATAGGCACTTGGTGTTTGATTGTAAGGGCAGTATGACCATCTCAAATCTCATTATTCAAGAATCAACAAATCTAGAATTTAAAAGAGACGATGTACCGGTGTTAAAATTCTGGTGAGGAAACAAACGTTTCAACTACTCAAATAAACTAGGAGGAATCATGTCGATCAAAGAGACACCGCCATAGAAACAATGGAAGATGTTTGGTGAGAAACTCCGGTTTGTAACATTTGCCCCGATCCAAACCCGATTCAAATTCAAACCCGAACCCAATCGGATATCAATGAAATTTTTTCGTCATATCATAAAATAAAAGTAATTATATCATATTGATTTATTCAAGTTATTACATTAAATTATATAATTAAATCATTAATTAAGTTGATCAAACAGTTTGGAGGCTTCGTGAACACAATTAACACTCTTATCCCGACTTTTCTTATCATCCAAGTTTATTATATACTCCTTAGGACATTGTGTTTTGGAAAGCATAGATGTAAAGGATAACAAGCAAGAAACTCTACATGTTGGATTATTAGTTTTGGCATAAGGCGACTTTCGGGTGATTATTTTACCAATCTTTCTCCATTCTTGGGCTATCACTTTTTATCATTCAAAGCTCTTAGACATACTTGGTATTCTAGGGAGTAAGTATGTTCATTCGGCGAATCAAATCGAGCCCAAACAAAACAGAAATCACAAACAAAAGTTTGAGAACGTAACCCTTTACCCTCACCAAGATCCAAGGTTTAAACTCAATTTTCGAAATCATAAATGCTGTATTACTCTCTTACATATGATAGTACTCTGAAAAATATGAACGTAGGCGAAAACCGCTCGAGACACGGAGTTATAACGAAGCGGGAATCGCAAAAACAAGTTTGGTGTTTGTTGCTAAATTACAATACGCGATTTTTACCTTGAAGTTGTCCCACATCGCCCCAAAGCCATTATTTTCCTCTATTTCATACCTATAAATACCCTTGCTTGGTTTCTTAAAGCCTACAACTCCTAGATTGAGTCTAAACAAGTAGAATAGCCAAATTTTGGCGGTTCTGCAAGTGTAATACCTTTTTGGGCGTTGTGTGTAGTTCTTTATTCTTTCGATGAGGAAGTGCTGCCTTACGAACTCGTCTCGTTTGTAAAGCTTCTTCAAGGTAATCTTCTTCTTTTTCTTTCTTTCTTTTCTTCCTTTCGTGAATCGTTCATTTATCGTTTTCTTAGTTTTGTTAGTTTATTTTAGGTTGTTAGTTAATGAGCATAGCCTTTAGGCTTAGTGTAGCCTTTTAGAGACTCAACGAGCACAGTCTATCATGTCCGTTCGTTTGGATATGCCTTAAAATGTTTACACGTCTTTTTTTGCATTCGTTTAACTAGGTTGAGTGACGCTTGAATACAGATCGTTTACCTATTCATTTGAGTTGCTGTCTGATCATATACGTTCAAATCCCAAGGCATCCAGCGTGATACGACTATTCATCTCGATTCTTTTTCATCATACACTACTTTGTTTGAGCACCATTGAGGTGAGTATTTCATAGCCCCTTTTTACGCTTTACTATTTTGGGGGAAATCATGTGACATCTAACAAATCACTTTTATTCATCTTATTCATTTTTGTTCATTTATTCATTTTATTTATTTATTCATTACATTCAATTCAATTCAATACATGTTTATGTTATTACTTGCAAATACGTGTTCATAATGTGATATACAATTAAGAGGCATAATCATTAATTATTACAAACCTCAGTTTCAATGATAGATCTATCGGCCTGACAAGCCCACCCCATATGGCTTTCGAGTGGTGATTGTAACTGCCTATTTCAGTTTGGGTACAACACGGCACTTATTCTGTGTGATTAAGTGGATGCATATTTAATCAGTTTGGGTACAACACGGCACTTAATCTGTGTGATTAAGTGGATGCAATTAATCAGTCAAATGGTTTGATTATGCAAATTGTTTATATATTGTGTTCACACTCGCAATTTATAGTATTAGCATTACATGTGAATTGAATCAAGTTAAATCATGTTTTATCATTATTATATGTATGCAAAACCTATGTCTACTCACCAGCTAATCCGTTAGCTGATCCATTTACTTTTCACATGATTTCAGGAAACGAAGCTTAATTGTTAATCAAGACGCCTCATAATCTAGGATATGCTTGGACCTAGTTAATAATAAATATTCAGAGTGTTGTGTTATTTGTTTATTTGGAAATTCAATGCCTTGTAATTAATGAAATATGAATTAAATGATATTTCAACTATTTTAGTACCATGAGCTACGAGCAATCTATTCACTATCGTCCGCCTCGAAGATTCCGCCGTCGGTCGGGGTGTGACACGGTTAAAACTCTGATTAAAACTCCGATTAAAACTCCGGAGTTACAATTCTGGTGCCAACATTTGTACAACTCCGATTAAAACTCGTCGGTTCCTTCCGTTTGTTCTTCAACGTAACCAGATCTGAAACATGTTGAACAAATTTTCTATACAACCAGATCTGAGAGAAAGTGAGTAGAAGAATGTAAAACAAGTACCGAGTGACGATGGTCGCGAGGTTTTAGTGGTCCAGATCCAGATTGATGTGGGCTGTTTGAAAGAGTTTAAGGTTGGAGATGATTCAAAGATAGAACCATTTGCAGAGAGAGAATCTTGAAAATTTGAATATGTTATGGTGAAATGGTTTAAAATATTATCAGGGCCATATTATCAGATGCATTTAATGAAAATATGTGAGAAAGAAAATGACTATAATACCCTAAAGGACAAAAAGACAAAATATTAAAAAGTGATGATGTGGTTTGATCTCAGCCACATATAGAGTTTCATGGGTTTTTTCATTAGGAAAATTGGATTTTAAAAATTCGAACTTTGAGGTGTTGGCCGCTGAAGGTTCCAACTTCAAAAATAATTTATAGAGGTTCCAAGTTTGGACGATTTTGCTCACAAAGGTTCGCCGTCACAAATCACTAACGGCCGTTTATTAATGATGACGTGTCACCGGTGGGCCCACATTTTCTTTATGGAAAATTGGATTTTAAAAATTCGAACTTTGAGGTGTTGGCCGCTGAAGGTTCCAACTTCAAAAATAATAAACGGCCGTTAGTGATTTGTGACGGCGAACCTTTGTGAGCAAAATCGTCCAAACTTGGAACCTCTATAAATTATTTTTGAAGTTGGAACCTTCAGCGGCCAACACCTCAAAGTTCGAATTTTTAAAATCCAATTTTCCTTTTCATTAAAATCAAGTTTTCTATTTATACATCTCCTATATATATATATATATATATATATATATATATATATATATATATATATATATATATATATATATATATATATATATATATATTTTTTTTTCTTATAGCAAATTCCTAAAAAGCGGGGTATACAGCAGTTGACAGCATAACAAAATCCATACGGTACAGTTATTCTACAAGATGATGGCCAGGTTTGGAATCACAAACTCTCAAAAAACAATGATGGAGATACTATATTAACCAACGGTTGGTTAAAGATTGTTCACACTTATGGAATGGAACCAAGAACAATAATCCATTTTCAACCATTAGATGGAGAAGCAAAATCATTTAGTATCAACGTTTTCAAGAATATGTTTGCACGATGTTCATTCTATTTTGTCATGCTTAAAAATATATCTCAATATATATGTTAGTATCTTATTTATTTTTTTTAACTATTAACTTCATTTTGCATACTTTTAATTTTTTTTATTTACTGTTTTAAACTCAGAGTTTGTTGCAAAGCATCTTGGAAAGTGCTAGTTGGAGGATTATATAAATGTGAAGGTTAACTAATACGGTTCATATGTTGTTCAACTAGCTGAAGCTCAAGAGGGTTAGTTGTTGGTAAAGAATGGGAAAAGGTTACAAGGATTTGTTGTTTCAAATTTGCATCATTTCTCATTTTCATGTTTCTCAGTGATAGTGTTCTTGAATTGAAGTTGTTTGATCCGGCTGCCATTCAAGTTTCGATTCCATAGCAGTGGGAACTTACAACAAATCAGGCTTGAAACAATGGTTATCCATAAAAAAATACCATTTTTATATGTTTTATTGAAATAATGCATTTTAAAATTATTGTTTTCATGTTATTCATCCAATAACAGTTTAAATCAACTTCAGTTGATATGGATATTGTTAAGATTGAGGATGATGATGAACTTGGTGATTATCCTACAACCTACGAAGAATGAAATCGGCATGTCTTTGTAATTTTCCCTCATATATTTATAGACTAAAGATGTTTTCAGCTATTTTTTAAAAACTAATTATGTTATGTTATTTTTAAATCTTAGGTTTAAATGCAGAGGTCTGAGCGTACAGCAACAAGGATGCTCGCAGCTCGAAAGTGTCAAGCTAACATCAAACCTAAAGAAGTATCAATTTTAAAGTCAAAGCTGAGTCGTCAAGAGTTGTGAGTATCTGATTAATCAATACTTTAGCTAACATATTCCATTAAAATGTTCAGCGGTGGCCTAAGACTACTACTGATGCTGCTGGTCTGGACAATCAATCGGTTCTAGATTCATGGAAACTCAAGTTCATTGATGGTTCAGTCCATTTTGTTGATACGAGGAAGACAATGAAAGGTCTAGAGTTTGTTACTAATTGATGTAATGGTCTGATTTCAAGGAGTTTAATGGCATCAATGTTGGAGATCAAGTTGGCTTCACATTTTACCCATTGAAACTGTTTCTAGTCATTGATGAGGTAGTACCCAAAAAATCTCAGTCTTAGTTTTTACAACTTTGTGGTTTATCTATGTAAACAATGATATGGTCATTAAACTGTCTATACTACTAACCTTAGCAATCATTTTGGTTGGTGTTTTTTCAATGATTGTTTATTAAAGATATTTATTTTTCAAATGTTAAATTAAACCATTTTTATATCTTTGTTTTGTTATTAATACTAGATTATCTTCGTGTTTTACACGAGTTAAGTCTCTAAAAATATGTAATTATTATCGAGCATAATAAACAAAGAATCATATGATGATCGGGTAAGCATTATACTATAAATCATTACCATTTTGGATACGTTCTCTGACTCAACAAAAACAAAAATCATATAAGAAAAATTAGAAGACAAATTACAGATTCACAAGCATAAAAATCCGATTAAAATCATACAAATGGATGACAACTTGTACTGATACAACCCATGAGCTTTGGTATAGAGATATATAAGAGACCGATAAACTAATATTGTATTACAAAAACAATGTTTAAATAGTATTTAATACAAAAATCAATGTTTTAGAATATTATTGATATATATTTGGTAATGGATACCTTTACTTTTGTAAGAATATGACAATTATTTTTGTAATTGATAGAGAAATATATTACTAATATGATAATTATTTTTTGTAACTGATAGATAAATATATTATATAATGGTCGTATGTTGTGTAATAGTAAGAGGATTAAATATGTAATATATTATTGGGCGGGAAAATGATACCAACAATAGCTCTATTAAAGGTATAGATTTTCATAAATCATGGAGATAGTTTTATCTTTATGTGCTATGATAATACTTCTTGATTGTTTTATATTCTTAGCAAATAAATCTGAATAACATTAAATGGAATCAATTTATTTCAACATCCAAAAAGTTTAAATTTTAAATTTCTGGTCAACTGACTTTATTTTTAGTTATTAAAGGAGTCAATTTCAGTTTCAATCAAATGGTTTCATTTCATAAATGCATATAATACGATTTTTCCGACTTAAATCTTAATCATTTTGTTTTTTAAAGTGTAACTTAACAAGTATCCTAATTGATTTCATATCTCCATTTCAAATCTAGAATGACAAATATAATTTTGTATCGTCAAATTTAACTTTATTATTTTTCTAATTTACCTCATATTTATAAATCAATTCACACTAGCTTAGAAAACACTGATTATCTTTACATTTTCTTAATTTATTTCTAATCATTTCTATACAAGTAACCCATAACCCATAACCCATTTCATTTTGTATCCTATTCAAACCATTATCTTCTTATTGCAAACAAATCAAATGTCTAATAATCATGCCCAAGCATCATCGTCTTCTATGAGGACTTCAATCTACTCTTCGACACTTACTGTTTAATTAAACATCTTTTTCAAACTGTTATAATCTTTTATTTTCTAGAATCATTACTAACTTTTAATATGTTTTTGCAGCATCCTCAACGTTGCTGAGAATGAACAAAATACTCAGGGTCGGTCCTGAGGATTTTGGTACCCTGTGCGAGTCAGAAATAAAAGGTCCTCGGGCACTAATGGATTATGTTATATAAACTAACATTTTTAATCGAAAAACAAACGTTTGATAAAGAAACATAACAAAATCAAAATATTATCTCCTTATAACTATGTTACAATTTGATTCCATGAACTATTACAAATGGCGGAATCGAAACCTTTTAACCGGCCGGGGGTCCAAAATAAAGTTTTGCCACACTTAAAAGCTTATGTTGTTTACTATTTTTAATTACCCACGTACTAGGATCATAATTACCTAGGGGTGTCAATCGTGTCGGGTTAGCAGGTTAAAGGACCGCGGGTTGGCGGGTTGACGGGTTGAATTATGCAACCCTAACCCGACCCATATTCCTATTCGTGTCAAAAATGTCAACCCTAACCCGGATAACATAAATTCGGGTCAACCCAAATATGACCCGTTTAACCCATTTATCAAAATGAACCTAATAAATTTACGAGTTATAAGTGAGTTGTTGTGTAAGTCGGTTAAGAGTAATATGTTTAATATGTGATTTTGCGTATAGCTAATAAGTATATTGAGTTTTATTTAAAAAAATATTATAAGTAACTATATATTTAATTAAAATCTTATTCAAATAAATTTATTTATAATAAATAGAAACAATAATAAATATTCAACTTTAAAAATGTAAAGGTAAAAACTTAAGTGGTAATGAATTTTTTTTATTGCGAGTACAAATACTAACGATAAAAGTAACTTAACAATCATTTTTAAAAAAGAAAAAATATAAATGAACAAATTTTGAAACCTAAACGGGTTGGCGGGTCAACCCGTTTTTAAATGTTTTAACCAGAAAACGATCCGTTTTTATACGGGCCAACCCTAACATGACCCGTATTTTTAAACAAATTATATTTGCCAACCCAAAACCTGATTACTTTCGTGTCGTGTTCGGATCATGTTTCGTGTCGTGTCGAGAATTGACATCCCTATAATTACCCATGTGCTACATATATATTTAAGGTATTTCTAGCTAGATATCTATAAAAAACACTTTCAATAAAGTTTACATATATACGGGATCAAAATTGTTTTATAATCTATACCTTATAATAAAAGAGGGTTTTTGATGCCACATGGCATGCAATGGAGCCATTGTTGGCATCATTTTCCCTCCAATATTATATTACATATTTAATCTTCCTACTATTACATAACATACGACCATCATATAATATATTTACTTATCAGTTACAAAAAAATAATTACCATATTCATAATATATTTGTAATTATAATATTCTTACAAAAGTTAAAATATCAATTACCAAAATATATATCAATAATATTCCAAAGCATTGATTTTGTATTAAATACTATCTAAACATTGTTTTTGTATACTACACTAGGTTAGAACCCGTGGGTACCCACGGGGTTTAACGACAATTTATTTATTTATTTGTTTAATATATTAAATAGAATAAAGATACACAATGGAACGTAAATTATAGGATTAAAAAAATTTTAACAAAAATATGTTAACATGAAAAAAATAGAAAACGATGATTACATTAAAAATGTAATTATTTGTTCTATTATTAAAAATATAATTAACCTAGAACTAACTATTGAAAATAGGCCTATTCAAAAGCATCGTCATCGTAATCTGGAAGCGGCTGGGCTTGAGGTAGCAACAAGCTCGGCTTCATGTCTGCAAATGTTTCAAACGTATCATTCACTAAATCATAAAGGGTCAAACATAGAATGAAAAAGAAGAAAGATTACTGCAATACACGATTGGAAAAAACCTAGAAAAAATATATACACATACCGCATAGATCACGATGCCATGTGCAAGCATTCTTGTTAGTCAATTTTGTGGTTACATCAAACATGATGATGGTATAATGACCATAAATACTGCATAAAAATTAGATTGTGATTAGCATCCATGCACATACAAGATCCATGAAACCATACGCAAGTACTGAATATTCTTATTAAAAAAAACTTGAATCATTTGAACCAAATTTATAACATAATCCAAGAAAAAACACAGCTAGCCAAATTTAAGAATACTTACTAAAATCCATCACGAAGACCACCAAATTTCTAAAATCGAATCTTTCCACACTTGGTGCATCAGCAAACGTTTTTTTACCTGAAATGCTTAAAAAACATACATGTTTTCAGCAAAGCTATAAGATATCATATAGATATTAGTGGAATTTCTTTTAAACCCTTTACAAATAAATATTTAATTATAAATCTCATACTGAAATAAGCCTTTCATAAGCCAACTTCTCTAATGACATTTTATTAATATCCTAAAAGTCCACTTTCAAATCTATCATTTGTTTGAGATACAATAAGCCTTTCATAAGCCAACATCTCACATATATATTTCTTATTAATAGTGAAAACAGAAATCAAATGAGTAAGTGTAGTTGTCTCGTTTTGCATGACACCACAAACACTGAAGGGTGTGCCTACAAAGTTGTTTTGATTTGTACCGATTGCATTACCAAAATCCATAAAAGACCATTTAAAGTACATAAAGTAAAAAGATGTGTACCAGAGAGGGCTCTATTTTGTTCGCACAAGTTATCAACCGGTTTATAGGCCACCATTATGCACCAAAAGGTATTAAGCTCAAAGACATGAGAAGAAGCATACCTATCAATAAAACTACTGAAAATGGCAATGTTGTATGCATAAACAGGTCATAAAGCACCACTCCATCCTTATTATCAAGTAATCCTACTCATCTGCTATCATCAACCTGTTGACAACTCATGTATTAAAAGATAGTGGATGAATTTTATAACGGTTTTTGAATTTCATATAAGAATTACATAACGTTGAAACCTTGTTACTTCACATGGCAATTGCAAACAGTAGACTTAGTAAACAAATTCTTACCATCATCATTCAATTAGTAACATGTGTCGTTATTACTGAACAAAAAATTTTGGCTGCTTCTTAATGGGCAAAAATCAAAGACTCTGTTACATCTTCTAGAGTTATCCTTGAATACAATGATTCAATCTAAATCCCTGCAAATGAAGTTCACAAGATAATTATTATACATAAATCATTATAAAATCACAACGAACTGAACCTTCCTTTCTAACATTAGTCCTTGTGAGAGCACATCCAAATCCTGCTATTAACTAATAAATCAATAGGCTAAAAGATATGTATACACTTGTACAAACACAGCATGGCAAGTGACACAAAATTATAACAAAGAACAACCGATTCATGTAATTGATTGACAAAAATTTAGGTTTTCAATAACTGAATTTGGCGATGTCGAGAACGATGATAAAATGAAGAACAATTGATTGATATAAATCTTGGATGACAAAGGAATGGTAAACATGCCTTAGACAACGTAATAGTTCATGTGGAGTGGCGACAATGGCTGGGCATTGCTCTTATTAAATCAATGCAAACAATGCCAATAGTGAGGTTAGAAGACTTGAAACCTACACCGCACAAGAGCCTTGGTCACCTAAAGATAAAGTTTTTTTATGACATCTCACATTGATTATATGAGAAAGAATAAGCATACTCTTATAAATCAACTTAGCAGCTTGTTTACTACAATTAAATATATCTCATTTAGACAAATTGTTTATACAAAAAAGTCAACAAAGTTGCAGGTGGATCGCTAGAAAAAGAGGTCAGCATACTTATTAGTTAGGTTCAAGGGAAAGTTTGGATGTTTATTTTGAAACACTACACAGCCTAAGTTGCTCGATTCAAGAGTCCATTAGCATACTTGTACATCTCTCCCTATACCAAGGAAATGGCAAATATCGTGATGTGGGTGATACTTAAAGATGACACACTAAACTTTTTCATGCAGGTTCCACAATATTTACCTTTAAATACAGAAGCTTTCCACCAATGGCTTGTGATTTGTATGACTTATGAAGAGTAGCACATATCTTCCCTTTAAAATACATATAACAAACATATATAATCATGAAAGAAGAAACACAGAAATGCAACATTTGAGAAAATAACATCTTACCACTTCATCCATACTGGGTCCTATGTCAAAAATATATATTTTCTCATTCGAAATTTCCACACTGCAAAATAAAAAAATGGTAAGAACCTGTAGCAACAAATTAGCCGGCCAATTCCAACTGTTGACCCCTATACCTTATCAAATTCCTATTAGTTTCTTACAATTAAATCTGCTGATGCAGTTTCAAAAGTGTACACTTCTGGTAATTCCATTAATTTAACAGATCTTTATGAAACAAAACGCAAGATTATAAAATTCGAAAAAGGGATACACATGAAGTCTAAGATTGTAGACTTTATTACACTCTAATCTTGAAAGCTTAAGACGATTCCTAAAAGAGTAATCGTCATTATCAATAAAAGACAATTCCACATCAATTAAGTCTTTATTATTATTTTTTTAATAATTTTCACACACACATCAAGCTAGTATGAAGATCCGTGATACTCAAAAACATATTTGTACCAATAGATGCAAAGGCACAAATATATTCACAAGAACTGTGAAACAATCAACAACAAATCTTTATGAGTCTATAATGAAATCAACACAAACTAACATTCATAACAATAGAATTGGTAATAATTTATTCTTTGGAGCATTTCATCAAACACCTTGTATGCTTACAAAATTTTAAAGTTTATATTACTTTATCATCATACGAACTCATCCATCAAATGCAACAAAAAAAATATAAATAAACATAAGAAATCAGCAACGAATTTAGAACCAGTGTTTAATCCTTTAACAAACAACTCAATTCAATCAATCAAAACCCTAAAAATCAAAACATCATATTTGTTTAATCCTGTAACAAACAATGACTTAATTAGTGTAGATTATTGATAAAATTAATATCATACCTGTGTTGACGTCAGTACTATAAAGCTTGACCCATCAATGAACATTGGTATAATCTTGTTTCATGATTTATAGCTGCAGAAATCCTTACATCAAATCTGCACAACGAAAATTATAACTTAAAACAGAGTTGAAAACGGAAATCAAAACGGAGAATAAGTGCTCGCCTAGCTTCAGAGTGGAAATCTAAACCGGCTCTAATGGAAAGAAAAGTAGAGACCATCACAATCGTTAGAGAGACCATCACCGCTGCTTAGGATTCATAAAAAAACGTTATCCAATTTAATCATTAAATCGAATCAGCAACATGTTAAAGATTAGAAGAAAATATTGTTATTAGATTGTGAGATTGTGTACCTATGCAAGAAATCAAACATAAAAGATGATCGAATGAAGTAGAGAGAGTAATGGGAGCGGCAGGAAGCGGCAATAAGATGTATGAGTGTTTTAGAGGTTAGAAAAAGTTTATATATGGATCCAAAGTAAAACGGGTTAGATTCACGGGTCGACCCAAAGATCCGCGAATTTGCTGAGGATGAATGTGGTGGTGACACTTGGCGCAGTGTGGGAAGATGGGTTAGCAATTTATTAGAAGAGAGGATTAGTTTATCGGTCTCTTATCTATATACTAAAGCTCATGGCTTGTATCAGTACAAGTTGTCATCGATTTGTACGATTTTAATTGGATTTTTGTGCTTGTGAATCTGTAATTTGTCTTTTAATTTTTCTTATATGGGTTTTGTTTTTGTTGGTGTTTGAGAACGTACTCAATATGGTAATGATTTATAGTGTAATGCTTAGTTGCTTACTCATCATATGACTCATTGTTTATTATACTCGATAATAATTAAATATTTTTAGCTATTCAACTCGTGTAACACACGGGGTATAATCTAGTCTATAATATAATAAAGCAAAATCGATTTTGCTTAGGTGTCATCGTTTAAGGGCTTCTCTGTTTATGTGTCATTATTTGAGACTTTATCTCATAATAATAATTTTATATTTTAAAAAATTATGTATATATCTATAATAATATAATTTAATAACGCTAATTACATATTGGCCTCATAATATTTAGTATAATTTTAACAAATTTAAGAGTAGTTTTATTTTCAACCCTCTTCTACTAGGGTGAAAATGTGTCAGTTTATATTTGATAAGGTATAAATATAAAACTTTAAGATAAAGTTTGTAATTGCCTACAATTAAACACTTCAGTATTTTATAACCATAAATAACTTTTTATACGAAATTATATTTTATAAAAAACTACCTTATAGAATCAAGCATTTATTTTTCTTTAAGTTGAGTATAATATTGGCATACTAACCGAACAATTTTTTTAAACAAATCTTGTGTTCCGGTTTTACAACGGTTTTGTTTCAAAACTAATTATAACCGTTCATGCCCATATGAATATTCTTATAATCACCACTTGGGTGTTGTTTTCCAAACCATAGTGCTTATTTCGTTATGACTATAAGACTCATGGACCCTATTCGGGTCAAAAATACTACCCGCATATATTTTCATATATTCAAATTTATCTTTTTCTGTATCTATCTACTTAGTTTGTAACTAATCATATAAGTGTTAAAATTTAAGTTTTTAAAATATTTATTTATCCATATTAACCGATGGATTACTTTGTAGTTATATTCCTCATGAGATTCAAATTCTTTATTACATATATATTATGTGTGTTTTAAAAAAATATTTTATTTAAGTTTTTTTACTCAAACCCGTGTGTCACGCGGGCACTATCTTAGTTATATATATAGTATAAAATTTGTAGATAGGAGATATATGTAGATTAGACGATAAATTATACAAAAATTTTAAAGTGATCTTAGTTACCTGAAAATAAAGTGATCTCGATAATTATATCATGTCTATAAATACATGGAATCGAAACAAAATAGACGTCGACAATACCTTTGTATATAATAATAGCGCTTGAAATGATGATAACAGTAAGGATCAAGAATGTATATGTCTATGAATGAAGATATAGATGAAGCTAAAGAACGTTTAGAAACGTGAACATTAATTCGGCTAGTATCCTTCTCAACTCTAAAAATTTTGGTGATAATCTTACTACTTTTCCTAGAGTTGTTGCAGGTACAGGAGGGAAAGTAGATGAAGTAGAAAAGAGCAATCTGTGGGCACCAGTCATTCCAATCAAAGTGGATAAATTCAAGATAAAAGTGCACTCCTAGATTATGGAGCTGATGTGAGCATCTTGCCAGGTATGTTATATGATCAATATGAGTTTGGCCCGTTACATGAAGTTGACACCACGATGGTGTTAGCCGATATGACCAACAAACGTCCTAAGGGGATGGTAAAGAATGTGATAATCAAACTAGGAGAATTCATTCACTCTGTGTATTTTATGGTGCTTGATTATACACCAATTAGGACAAATGAGCAACCACAAGTCATTTTGGGTCGACCGTTCTTGGCAACAGCCAAGGCTCAAATCAATTGTCGAGATGGAACCATTACCATGAGCTATGAAAACTGTAAGCTATGCTTAACGTGATCTCAAAATCAATCACTTATTATGCTAATAATGATTGTTTCTCAATAGATGCTACTAACAGGTGTGTTGCTCCTTACATTCAACATGTAAAAGAGGAGATCACCACTGACATTGGTTTTGAGTCTTTAAGCTCGAGAAGATGAAAACAGAGGAAATGATAAAGGAAGATTCAGAGAAGAAGGATAAACCGAAACAAAAGGTAAAGATGGGCGATCCTCCTGATATTGTGCCATCAAGAGCAAAAGAAGTGATGTTTGGCTCAAGTTTGAATGAACAGGATGATCTATCAAAACATGGAAAATAGTTCTTTAAAGAGAAACGTGGAAGAAAGCAATCTATTCAACCACCTTGAGTAGTCACAGGTACGGTCTGGCTGAAGACCTAAAACTTAGCGCTATTTGGGAGGCAACCCAATTTGTTATCTTCTTTTATTTTGTTTTGAGAACTTTGTGGGTGTGTTCCCTAGAAACCCTCACGAGACTTCACTCGTCCACTCGGTCTACCGAGAGGTTTAAAAGTCTTGTTCCATATACTAAATGCAATCGTGATTCCTACGAAAGTGTGTTTTAGTATTTTATTCTATTTTTCATTTTCTTTGTTTTCTTTTGTTTGTTTTACAGTTCTATCCATCGGATACATAGACTCAAGTGTAGGGATGCATATGGATACCCTATTGGAGAAGCACTCTTTAACTATCTGCGATCAGGTCCATGTAGTATTTCCTTATCTTCGTGTTTTGCTTATTTGGTGTTGTTTTATTTTGTGTCTTTGGTGGTGCAATAGTATTATGTGTTGGGATTGAGTTGTATTTATGGATGGGTCGGTTTGGATAATAATAATCATACATGAGGTTGGTTTGATTGGAAAAGTTGGAGAAACTTGCACTTAACCTAAAAACCCATACATTGGGGACAATATATCCCAAGTGTGGGGATGTGGAGGAGATATTTATAAAATTGCAAAAATTTTGAAAATTTTTGTTTTTAAGCAACCTAATCAACACAAAAACAATGTGAAAGCATACCTTATTATTCCAACTTAATTAGTGGAGTGGTATTTGGTCATGGTCTAATTCCTAAGTGAACAAAAGAAATGTGTGAAGCAAAGTTTTATATAAAAAAATTGAGAAATACCTAACTAGAGGTAACAGTCTATTGGTAATAACTTTAATGCACGCATCGACAACCCAATTCCCTAAGTTTAGTGAGATTTGCTTTAAAGTCTATACTAGATTGTAGTTCACCCTCAAATGATCTATTTGTTGAGTGTAGGCCATATAATTGTCTATTTTAGAACTTGTATGATTTGATGCATGCCAAGATAGTGGACTAGATTTTTGCACATAAAAGATAAAGGAAACCTTAGGATTTCCCTTTCACTTAGAACACCATCTTTGTGTTCACTAATTTTCTTGTTGTTCCCTAGTATCCCATGCTGAGCCTTTCAAGCTTTATCTTTTGTTAGAATCATTACCGATTAACCCAAACCAACCCACAATCCATATACCACTGTTGATGACATTCTAGTAGTAGTGTTTTATTTTGTTTATTGTAAATGAGTTAAAAAGAAAAAGAAAAAAAATGAAAAAAAGAAGAAAATTCAACTTGAAGGAAAATAGAAAAGCAAAAGAAGTTTCAAGTTATAGTTTTGGGTTAGTTGTGTACCCGATTTTGGTACGTTATATTCAAGTTTTAGTTTGAAGTCTGTAGTTAATAAATAAAGAATGCCAACAGTAGGGTTTTACATTTTTTAGCCACTTTCACAGCCAAACATTCCTACCCTAGCCTAAACCCAAAACCCGTAAGTCCTTTTGATATGTGCAATGTCTATGTGTTACTATGGAGGTTAGATTGTCATCTAGGCTTATGATAATAGATTCTTGTATTTGGTCCTGTTGAGTGATATATTGGTACATCTTTTACCAATCCAGAAATAAAGCCGAGAAGAGTGAATATTGTGATGGGTGTGTTGCATGAAAGATAAAAACTAGAATCTTGTTAGGCATGACCAAGAGTGAATATTGTGATGGGTGTGAGGCAATAGCATAATCTAGTTTAATTATTTATTTGTTTTCTCAATCAAGCTAAAATACATCATCCACTAATTCCACGTGGTTCGACATCCCTGTTTGCCCTAACTAATCTTAAGGTGAATAGGACAATTTTTATACATCTTATTTGATCGTCTCTTCGACACCGATCATCTAATTTGTGCGAAATTATTATGATAGAAAGATGAAATGAGTAGATATATGAAGAAATTAGTGGCACAATGATTTTCGTGAAGACCTTGTTTTGATTATGAGGAGATATATTTTCTAGTGGTGGATGAATATATTTTCAATATCTTATTAGTCGGGTAATTTAAGAGAGAAATGATTTGCGTCTAACGAATACTATGATATGCTAAGTACATGACTCACATTATAATGAAATTTAAGTGAAATCCATGGAGGATTTAGTTTTAAAACCCATGTGAAGCAAGTTCTCTAGCACAGTATCATTGTTGTATATAAATACGGATCCGAATATGTTATGATCATTATACATTGATGACCGGAATATAGTTGGATCTCCTAAAAAGTTTCCTAAGATAATTGAATACTTAAAAGGTGATTTAAAATAATAGGCCTTTAGCAAAACTATGTTTTGTTGAGCTTCATGTTTTAACACCTTAAAATTTTAATGATTATGCATCAATATAGATATGCCAAAGAAATTGTACCTACTGCTTGATGCTTATGATATATCAAGAAATTATGAAATGGTATAATGTGAATGTTGGAAATGCAGCAAGTATAAAAAAAACTAATATGCTAAATAAGGAAGTTGTATGTCAAAATTTCTAAAAAGTGAATGCTCATGCATAGCTCATAAGCTTAACAAGTTATTCTGGACTAAAATAGTCAAGTCAAATGTGGTATAATTGACCTGCGTAACTCAAAAATGAGATAGATAATATAATTAGTCAATTTGTTTCATTTTATTAAAAGAGCATTATCTATGTACCTTCTTAGAAATAAAAAAAAAAGGTTCACATCATTGATGAATTATTTTGAAATGAAAGGTGGTAGTACAAATTTACTTCCCGACTAGCATGTCGATCACTTGTATAATTTTATGCATCGCTTAATTTACATTCAAAGGATGTTGAAACATTTAGTATGAACCGAGCTCAGTACGCTAACGAGTACACAATGATGGTCTATAGTAAAAATGAGAAAATCTTGGTCCATTAATACCATAGAAAAAAGCAAGGGTAGACTATGTTTTATCTTAGCTCGTATCTCGCACGTAGACACTAGGTAAAAGGTATGAGATAGTATATTTTTTTTGTTAGCAATTGGTATTTTATATTATATAGCAAATTGATATTTGACTAATGTAAAACAAGTATTTGGATATCATTAAGGTATGATATTGTATTTTACTAACCCATCAAAAACAAGTGTGGTTAGTGTTGTAGATGCAGGGAAATTAACACAATATAGTCATGGATATTATGGTATTTGATTACAAGAAGTGGCTCCATAAGTCTTATAAGAAGATTTTCTACATTACTCAACGTAATGGATTGCGTGTCAAAGCATCAAACGAGAAATAATTGGTTACAAAAGCTTTGGGGATTTTTCTCAAAAGATACACAAACGACTTAAAAATGCATGAAGATTGTTAACTACAAAAGTCTTATGAAAAGATGTACACCAAAAGATGTTAACTACACAAGTCTTATGCATGAAGATTGTTCGGCATAAGGAACTGTGCATAAAAAGATCATGCGTCAGATTGTTAACTATAAAAGTCTTATGAAAACTTTTACAAAAGATCAAAACTCTTACATGGAAGATGTATAAATGAGAGGGAGTATTATATACATTGCACTCTTTTTCCCCCTTTAAAAAGTTGTCCTGTCGGGTTTCCTTATTAAGGTTTATAATGAGGCAGCATTACTTCTCGAAAAGTTTTAGTGGGAGAAAATACGTGTTGCGTTCTTTTTCCTTTAGCTATGGTTTTATCCCACTGAGTTTCCTAGCAATGTTTTTAACGAGGCATCACCACCAAGCGTATTAGAGAAATAATATTTCATCATGTGGATAGTCAAGGAGGAGTGTTAGGAATGCATCATTTATGCGGTGACTCTCCACATGCATAACTCTTAGATACTAGTTGTATTTGTATTAATGTAAGTGCCTATTGTTGAAACAACGAGTTCCCGTGTCGAGATTAGTTTTTGGGTTCGCTAATCCGTCGAGCGTCCCCGATCCGTTCCCGAGCTTAGGACCAGGCTGCATCCACAAAGAAGATCTACGTTAAAGGGCCCGGGTGGTTAGCCCCGAGGGCACTCTGACACTCAAGTCAGTAATTTATTCATATGTATATAAACAAAATGAGCAGTAGAGGAATAAAATATATAAAGCATGATAACTTAATTGCAAAGTGTATATTAGCCTGGGCATGACCAGGCTGAGTAAGATTAAATGGTCTGGAGAGGACCAGACTTTGTAAACATATTATGCTGGAAGAACCAGACTTGAAATAAACGTGATGCTGGTAGAACCAGACTTGAACAAGTTTTGGTTCCTTTGGCAGAGATTGCTTCATGAGGAGACACATCCTATCTCCCATGGAAAAGGAGAAGTCGGTTGCGTTATAGTGTTGCCAGAGTTATAATACTCGGCTAGGAGATATATCCCATAGATGATATGTTGTGAACTAATGTTCATCAGTGTTATGATAGTAAGTGATATTGAGAAAGAGAAGTGATGAGTTATATCAAAGATGGGTTTAACTTGTGATGCATGTAGGGTATTTATAGGGAGAAAGCTCCACTTGATGATATTGGTGACAGTGAAGGCTTTTCCCATTTTGTGTAGACAGCTTTCTTGATCTGTGATACCCTTCTTGATAAGGGTATTTGATAAAGGATAAATTATACATAAATCTCTAGTTGAGTTTGTTTACGTTTTTAGTTGTTTCGGTACGGTTTTTATAGCAATTTTGATACAACTAATGATTTTATGTTTCGTAGGTCCCATGTTGATAAAGAAACGGATAGATCGTGAAAAATCGAATTCGTAGGCGAAAACGGGGCGCGAAACGGAATTACGAGCGAGCCGGTACGCGAAAACGAAGAAAGTTTGGGCTTTTCTTGGCCCGGTTCGCTATATAAACACTCCTTATGAAACCCTAGACTCCATGCTCGAAGGGAGGACGAATTTCAGCTGATTTGAAGTGTTTTGGAGGCTACGAAGACGGAAATAGAGCGTCGGAAGCTCGTATGATCAAGGGTTGCATCTTGAACGTATCGGGTGTTTTCGATTCCTTGTTACTTTCTGTTTCTACCATGTTTTGCTACATTACTTTTGCTATTGTTTTTGTTCCAAACATGCTAGGCTAAGCTTTTAAAGCCGCCTAGATCCATGATGAATCTGTGTTAACGTTTAAACTTGGATTTGTGACGTTTTTGATTATGGGTTGTTTATGTTCTAAGTAAAAGTTTGATGTGTTAATTTGATTGATGCTTGTATGTATATTGGAATTGGTTTGGTTAATATTATTGTTTCCATTGAATGCTTGGTGATGATCTATGTCATAGAATAGGATTCAATTCACGTTCATTGACTTTGTGTTGTGAAAAGTGTTATGGTGAATGCATGCTTAAAAACCATAGGAAACATAATAGAAATCAACCTAATGAAAATGTATTAGCTTTTCTAAGATATCCGTGAGGTGATTAGATTTATTACTAGGTCTTGTTTGTTTGATTGCTAAGATTTGGTATTCGTGAGAATTCGGTCTAGGTTTCATTTAGCAAACATGTCTAATAAATCAATTGAATGCATTGGACAATCGTGAGGTTATAATTCATTTAAGGTCACTTAGTCATATTTTAGTTGGACAATCGTGAGAGCGTTTAACTGTTAAACAAGTGTTCGTAATAACTTGCTAGAAAACCGTAAGTTTCTTCTCGAAAAGGGTCGAGGGTCTTATTTTGGTATTTATCAAGTGAATATCTTTGTTACTAGTTCCATAATCAAAACGTCCGTTTTCAAGTGATAATCGCAACATAGAGGAGTCGGGTCTAGGTGGTTCATTTCAATTACTGTTTTCGTACTTCGTCTTTCGTGCTTGTTTCCATTTACTTTCTACTTTTAGTAACTTTCTATTTTTAGCAGTCAACCCCCCCTTTTTCAAACAATCTTTCTTTTAAGTCGTGTTTAGTCAGTTGAGTCTTGTCTAGTTAATTTAGCGTAGTATATAGAGTCTGTGGGTCGACACCCGGACTTACTTTAGCTATATTGCATTCGACCGGTCCACTGCCGGTTGTGTGTAAGTTAGTTAGTTTGTCTAGGTTTTATAAATATTAAAACTAGATGTTTATTTGTTATTTATTTTTATATATATTTGCACGCGTCAGTATTTATTTCCTTATAGATGTAATAAACTAGCCGTTGTAAAAAGGTGTGGGCCCGGGATATATTTTGGTCTTTGTCTTATTTACTGGAGCTTTTAGATGTTTCTGTGATGTGCCCGGCATGTGGTCCGGGCTTCTCACTTGGGCATGCATCTATTATGTCCGGGCCTTTGGCTGGGCATGTGCTGTTTATTCGCCAGGGCATTCATTATGCCCGAGCCTTTGGGCTGGGCATGTGTCTACTTCTCTGTCAGGGCGTTCATTGTGCCCGAGCCTTTAGGCTGCGCATGTGTCTACTTTTCTGTCATGTCGTTCATTGTGCCCGGGCCTTTGGGTTGGGCTTCTTTCTATTGGGCTTTGGACTTGATTAGCTGTTTAGGCCCAATGATTGTTTGGTTCTAGATACTTAAGCTGCTTCTGTCATTAGTAATGTAATTAGGAATATACTTACGTCATCAGCCCCCCAGTCAGGGTTATTCGTGATTCTGATCATGAGTAATCTCTGACTCTGGCTTGATTCAGAACTCTCGAAATGTTTGTGGTACATTAATTACATATCATCTTTTGAGTTCTAGGATTATCAACACCCTGCTTCTGCTATCAAATAGTCTTTCCTTGTCACACCATCCTTGGCTCTTTCCATAATGTTAGGAAGTATGTTTCCTATTTATATTTGTCAAATATTTTTCACAAGTGTTTGGTTAGGAGGCTAAATTACCAAGTATGACATCGGATTAGGCAGGAGGTTGTTTTTCCAAGGAGATGCGATCTATGCATGTGATGGAGAGAAGATGATACAGGTGACACTTCTTCTTCCCATCGTATGGTTGTGTAAGATACGCTTTTATGCTATGAAATTTAGTAACCTATTTGGTCAGAGGTAGACCAAGGTAGGATGATACGGGGTAAGAGACTTTACTTTGAACCACAAATTAGTGTAGCCAGGATGTCTTAATATGAAGTTAAAATTACATCTCATTAAGGTGCTCAAGGCACGACACTTGTTCTTCAAAAGGTTAGACCTCTTGGTGCAAGAGGTGCATTCTATCCTGGAATGGAAGTTTAGTTTTTATCTCTTGATGCATGTATTAAATTATAGCAATATGCATGATTTAAATCTAACATGCTTGGCCTAGCAAGGTAGCTTGACTCCGGGGTCTCAGCCATACAAGATGAATTGTGCTTCTGGAAAGATGAGGTACTGTGACTTGACTTGTCATTTAGTCTATAAGGTGACCTATCGGGTTGGTTTACTTGAATTGAAGTTCCTCTGGGATGGTTATCTTGACGAAGGCCCATGCAAAATTTACCGAATTATCTAGGTTGGTTATACAATTTACGAATGATAATGTATCACTGAGTGAAGCTTTCACTAGAACAAGTTACTATTTGTTGGCCTAAGATTTCAAATAATGCATTCTTGAACAAGTGCTTGAATTTTGGTCATGATAAGCTAAAACAAGATAAGTTTTGTATCGCCCTTGTGCGACTATGGAAGGCTTGATTTAGATATATTTACACATGACTTATCCTAAGCCAAGGTTGTAGATTACTTGCTTAACTTTAACTTTGGTGGTATACCTTGCCTGGGCTAGTACATTCTTGCCTGTGGCTAGTGTATTCTGTAACAAAGGAACTTGGGGGCAGTGTTCGAGCCCTGCTCTTTTTCTGAAGAAAGATGTACTAGACCGTGACGTATAACAATTTCCATAGTTTTACCAAATAGTACCAATCTTATGATTGTTGTCGATTACTACGGGATAATGTTGGCTTTACAAGATTAAAATTTATAAAAATGCACCAATGCAAAGGTTGACCGAACCTAGGGATGGACATCTGGAGTCGGGCCATAATATCCAGGGCTAGTAACTACTTTACTGGCTAAATAGTAGGTAATGTCTTTGTATCATACAAGGAAGGTTTTTTTCTTCCCTAAGCAACAAATTCTTGACGTATGATTAGGTACAGTTCATAGACTTGTCTGGTGTGACTACGTCATAGCAGAGTGTTGTTTTTTGTTCATCTTATGAGCTTTGTCATGATAAGCTAAAAACTTCTTGAGTTTCTATCTATTGAGACTAGGATGAATTAGCTTGATCACGATGGGTTTTACAGGAATGGGGTTTTTGTCCTGTTTGATTTCCAACTTCCAATGACCCTGGACCCATCGTAAATGCGGCATGTAGTACGATGTAGAGGTACACACTTTAGTTTTGTTTGTTGTTGACCAATGCCTTACGAATTTCAAGACAAACATCGACAAGTTTGTTTTGTTAGCCATGACACATGAGTGTTCATGGGATGTAGATATAAGCAATCACTGAATTATGAAACCCATTTCATAGCTTTCCATTTACTTCTAGCCGGGTGGTTATAAACAAATCCAGCCGAAGCTAGGCGTTGATCGATTATTTATAAATCAGACCATAAGTTCAATGGGGAAAACACATTATATGAGGACGTTATGGTTGTGTCGACACGTCGTGTTAATAGCATGGATTATGCATCTTTATCAAGCATAGTTGAACTACGTCTGTCTTGAAAGTTTTTATCTAATATGTTTTGAATAGCTTTCGCAGTTTTGTAAAATTTGGTATGCCAGTAACTTAAGTTCGGGCTTTAGCTGGCTAAGGTTGCAGACCCCGAGCTTCAGTCACAGTCTCGACTAGCACTTGGTAAGCCATGTGACTTGCCTATGGCTTGCCAGTGTGGCATGACCAAGAAGATTGTCCTTTGGCCTATGTTTTAAAGACAATTTGTTTACTTATCTTCTTAACCTCGTTTTGCGACCTCCGGGAAAAAGCACTTTGGATGGTGGTTCTTGGGCGAATTTGACCTAACTTTGTCTTTAGCGGTGTAGCCTGATCTTTATGTTGTTAACAAGTTCAACATTCATTGATACTTCCTGGTAGTGGATATTTATTTTTGACATTTCATGCGTCATCTTTGAGTTTGTCATGTCCGAAGGGTGTTGAACACTTAAGTTTCAACGTTGGTGATATCCCACTGAGTGGGGATTCTTGGCCATAGCCTAAAGTCGTAAAGACCACATAGTAGAGAGCGTTGATCCCTGATCATCTTGTTTGGACATGGTTTTTATGACTCGGAATCCGAGGTCCTTCCGTATGAATTTTCCTTGGCCGAGGCATATAAATATTGTGACCTTCCCCATGGGGATGACCTATTTTATTTGAGAAACCAATCAGGATATCCATGGAAGGCACAAACCTCTCTCTTGTGGTTCTATAAACCTATAGGAAAACATGCTCGTATATGTTTTATTTATTTGTTTTCTTTTTCATATGATGTTGATGTGTACATGTCATACTGAATCGACGGAAAACCAATTCTTCTGTTGGTACACTCTAACATATGATGTGCATGGTGTTGGCTCACATGTGAGTGGTTGAGCGCTTTCTTAGACTATTATGTCGTCTTTCCTTGTTTTATGTCTTGCCTCCCATCGTGAGATACTTTCTACGTGATATTCTTTGTGAGGCAAGTCAGCCTTCGGGGCCTTATTCTGGCTTCGTATGTTGAAAGAGTGGACCATGTGTCCCTGGGTTATTATTATTTTTTTTTGTTAGTGCTTGGAGCGACTTCCTTTCTCCTGAATATCCCGGGGTCCTTAGCATTTCTTGATGACATGTAGTCCCATGGCAATGGGTGTCACTTGACTTTAATGGTTTCAGCAAAGCGTTTTGAATAACCAAACATGTCCCTAAGACCGACTTACGTGTTTACGTTTGCGTGTCTCTTAGCTGTTTAAAAAGAGGGTAAAACACTCGTAACCTTGTCTGATTGTTCCAAATGACTTTGGTGACCCGGGGCATGCCCCTTACGGGTCTATTTTCACCACTAGATATGTTCACTCGTGACCCGAGGGCGGCCCGGGGTATTCCCCATTACGGTTTGATTTCACCATCCTAATATTTAGATGAACTCCTTTTGGTTACCCGAGGTATGCCCCATATAGGTTTTTTGTCATGCCTCTGAAGGACTTGGTGATATATATATATATATATGGTCTCTTGATAGTATTAACGGTGTGAGATGACATATAGTCAAAACGGTTTGGGTTTGTATAGTCCGGGTAGCCAACTTGAATTTATGTTGGTAAAATACCGAGTTTTCCACCATAATGGCATATGGCTGTCTAAAAACAACACTCTGTTCAACACTGGGTTTTGGAGATTAGGAGGAGTCTAATTCGCCTGATTTAGCCGTTAAATCGCCACCTACTTATGATTGTGACATCTGGTTTCTATTAGGTCGAATAAGGCACATTAGCTCGTGTAATAATGAAAGCATCATGGTCTGGGGAGTTGCCCTAGGCCTAATGTTATTCTGGGTTTCTAGCTGGACATGAGCCTCGGACTGCTGGATTACATCCCATGAATGAGTGGTATCCTAACTTTCTTCAGATGTTCCTTGGGGACAACACTATTCATGAGCTTCTAAAGGCGGGAGAAGTTTTTCTTAACGCCCTTAGGTGTATGCTCAATTAGTGTAATACGTGCCTAAGGTTCTTGTTTACTTGAGCATGCCTTGCTTTTGCCCGGTGTGTTTGTCTACGTGGGCCTACGTTGCTTTTTCCCGGTGTGTTTGTTTACATGGGCCTACATTGCTTTTGCCCGATGTGTTTGTTTACCGTGGCCTACGTTGCTTTTTCCCGTGTTCTTGTGTATTTGAGCATATGTTGTGCCCTGGATTCATTGCTCGGGCAAGAGCATGCAATGGCTATCGTTTATAAAGGGAAAAGGTTCATGCGAGACCAGGTGAGACGTTACGGTAAGGTCATGGTAGAGGTTCTGGGAAAGGTCGGGCAAAACATCTTGGGCGAGGCCATGTGAGGCTTTATAATAAGGCCCTATGATATAACACCAGGTGAAATGATT
This sequence comes from Tagetes erecta, assembly GCA_030867185.1. NCBI lineage: Eukaryota > Viridiplantae > Streptophyta > Magnoliopsida > Asterales > Asteraceae > Tagetes > Tagetes erecta. The sequence goes on from CM061490.1 coordinate 16,912,074, forward strand.
AACCTTTTATCAAAATGATTAGGTGTTAGGTATTATAAGATGTCAACCATGTTTTACAATACTTATTGGTGGGTTGGCTTTTTGTTGCCATTTATTTGAGTACTTCTTATGTATAGATTCTCTATGTTACAGTCCGTATATTTGGACAATATTGTGTTTATGTGCGCTATATTACGTGAGTAGGTCATGGCCGGATCCCACGGAGCAATATTGTATTAGGTGCTCACCCTTTACATGAGTAGGACAAGACCGGATCTCATGGAGCATTTTTATGAGGTGCTCACCCTTAACTAGTATGACATTGTAAGATGTGTATTCTTGCATTGATCATGCATAAATAGGTGGTTCACCTGTATCGTAAATTTCACATTCGTGTCTTGACGTTTCGTTCTAGTTTATGATATAAATGACATTGGAACCAAGACTAATGATATGGGATGTAGTCGCATCCGACATATATGAATCCCGATTAGTAGCCCCTAAGTAAGGCGGTTTAGGCATCAACTTGAAGTCATGTCCCCTCAAGGAAAAAGAAATTTATTTTTTGGCAAAGCAAAGTGACTGAGCCTCGGTCGGGCAAGGTGTTTTGGTCATTAGAATGTGACTTTTCCTTGCATCACCAAGCAAGGCTAATGTGACACCCCGCCCGGCGGCGGAAAACACCGGGCGCGTCAAGTGGATCGGATATCAAAGTACAAAGCACATGGTACACTAAAAGCATATTTTAATATTAATTAAGCAATAATGTCGTGACATAAATAGGCATTCAAACAGTCTTAAAATCGTAACAGAAACGGCAAATAAATATTATTTATTGTCCTTTTTATTCTAGGTCCGAAGCATCCTACGTGTCTTGAAACAAAACCGAATCAAACTCCACCTGGAAAACGTGTAAAATAAGTTAGCTAAAGAATTAGCTAGTGAGTAAAACACAATTAATAGTACATAGTATAAAATCCGAGATCATTATAGATTGTGTTTCGCAATCTCATGTGCATAGCAATTTCATCATATATATCTCAACCGTGACCATAGAATCACATAGAAACAAGAATCATAGACCCCGCAGGGTTACCTTTAGCAACAAGTCATGAGGAACCAACTCATGTTACATTTATTGATAACCATCGTTTAACCGTCATTTAACCGTCTCGATATGCAAGTTATCAAAAATGTTTAAGCATCTAAGGGACATAGCAACGTAGCAACAAGCATCACATGTAGTAACTTAGTAACATAGAATCAACCAAAGAATCGCCGGGTCAAATCACCTATCAGGCCATTAATGTAGGTGGGCTTGTCAAGCCATTAGCGCTAACATTGTCCGGTGGAAATTACAAGATAATATAACTAATATTGACTATCACACAATTTTGCTACATGCGGCCAAACATGATTAACACATCTAATGATCTCATTTTCGAAAATAGAAACATCAAAAGAAACTGTTGTATTATAGAAACACGTATTTCAGCCCCAAAAACGTAAACAGTAAAAAGGGGAGTGAGTTTACTCACCTTGAAAAGTAATTACAATCGAACCGTTAGAAACGCAGCTAAAAAGCACCGAGGGTTGCCCAAACATTAGTACCACCTAATTAATTGGGAAAACCCTAACTTAGAAACGAAACAATAGTAACAAGAATCAAAAGTCCGAGATCTAGGGTTTTAGATTTGGGATTTAGGGTTTTAAATCACAATTTGGGGATTAGGGTTTTAAAATATAATTTGGGAATTTAGGGTTTTAAAGTACCAATTTGAAATTAGGGTTTCAAAATATAATTTGGGAATTTGAATGAAACGTTATTGTATTTCGTATCGTATAGTTTTTATAAAAATCCATGTTTTGTTTTCTATATAATATTTTTGTACAAATACTTATAATCATGAAACATTAGTATTTGTATATATATATATATATATGTATTAAAACTTGTGTTTTTTTTTAATCTTTAGAAAATATAATGTGATGTTTAAAGTGCATATATAAAAAAAATCAGTTTTAAAGAAAGGTTGGCAAGGGGACTCGAACCCAGGTCACAGATTTAACAAGGACACAAACAATCCGTTGGACCAGGCGCAACTTTTGTTACTCAAATTGATTTTTAATTGTTTTAACATTTAATAACCAACAACACCCATTTCACATTCAAACCCTAGATTCAAGATCGTCCAAATTCGTTTAATCTTGTTAATCAAATCCAAACCCAACAGAGGGCTTTTAATATAAACGTCCTCACGATCATTTTGATATAAAATACTTACTTGGTTTTTGACGAATTGAGACGATGAAGATGAAAATGAAAAACACGACAGATTGGTTTTTGAAATGATATCTAGGAGCTGTTATAATCCAATTAAACTTCCAGATTCCTTCAACGCAGTTAGATGAACAAAACCCCTACATCAAATTCAGATTAAATCAAAGATTTGATGGTCACCCGTTGATGAACAGACTCGGATTGAAAAGGAATCACTTACAGATTGTTGATGATTGATACCAAAAATTGAAGTTGCAGATAACAAAATCGAGTGATGAGATGCTTGCAGGTCAAAATAATTTCAGTTTAGTTAACAGAAAGGTGTCGAGAGGTTTTTGTGTTGAGTCCGAAAGAAAGGTCACAGATTGAGTAGAATTGGGTTAATTCGGTTCAATTGATTGTTGGAAATGAATTCGTGGCACCGATAAGGCAGAGGGGATTGAATGAACTCATAAATTGGGTGCGTTAAACGACGATTGAATAAAGTGGGTTTTGAACCGGTTTTGGATTAAGAATTTGATCGATGTTTAGGTGATTAAAAGTCGATTAGGTGTTCGAAACATACTTAGAATAGTGTTAGGATGATTTTTTATAGGTTTAATTGAGTTGGGTATGTTAAAATCGATAGAAATTGGTTCGCCGGAGATCGGGATATTCCGGCCAAAGTGGCCGGAAATTGTGCCACCGGAATCACGGGTTGAAAGGGAGGGGGCTGGGTAAAAATTGTAATTTACATAAGTGGCCCCTCTTGTTTCATCTTTGTTCTATTTAACTTATCATCTTTTAATTAAAGTTTCAAACGTTGCAGTTTTGACCCAAAGTTAGATTATAAGTTATATTAGTTAATAAACTTAACTTTGTTGAGACGTAATGTTTATGTAAGTGACGTTTTTATAGTTTTAGCTCGTTTAAGCCTTTACGAGACTATTTCGAAACTTAGGAGCGTTTTTGTTTAGCGTTTTCAATAATTTTCTTTTACGAACCATATCTATATTTATTTATATATATATTTTGAGATTTATTGCTCCAACAATATTTATTTGATATACGTGAATGTCTTGTGACACAAATACGATTATTTAATTGGGGCGGGAATAATGTAGAATCCAATGTATTTATTCATAATATTAATAATAAACGTTACATTTTGAAGAAAATAAATACGGTTATAATTTAAAGGATAACAACTTCGGGTTCGGGTCGGGCATTCGGGTTCGGGTTTGGGGCAGATGTCACAGTCTCCCCTCCTTATAGAAATTTCGTCCCGAAATTTGCTCAAGCCGAAGTAGAAAAAGATGAAGCAAAAAGAAAGATGCGGATACTTAACCCTCATTTGGTCTTAAATTCATGTTCACATTTGAGTTTCAACGATCGTTAACAATTGGTATCTGATTACGCTTTAGTTGTTTGACTCCACGGTCCATAATTTCCAATGTTCATTCAATATATTGCCTTGACTCATTAGCGATATGCACAATGAGATTTTTATCGGATAAGTACTTCTTCATATTAGAAACATGAAACACGGGATGATCACTGCCCACTTCCGTAGGGCTTTTCATCTCGCAAGAAACTCTTGAGAATTCGATCAATGGAATTGTGAGCATTTTGATTGATACACGATTTTAAATAACGAGATTAAAAAGTTATTTATTTTTAATTTGCTTTGTCTCATTGAGAATGGTTTGTTTAACTCTTTTCACTTATAAGAGTTCGGTAGAACTATTTGTATGTAGATTCGAATAAATTTTATTTGCTACTCAATATAGGAATAGAATAGGAGACCAACTTGCAAATGAAATATTTGAAGTATATGGATTTAGAATTATTTAAATGATCATCGAGAATAGTCGTGATTAATAGAATGTTTGAAGCGAATTAAGTAACCTTACACATAATTAAGTGGCTTATATGCAATTAGTAAAACGAGTAAATAAGTCAAGTGAAAATAAGATGATTAAATATGGCATAGCTACACAAGACAAAACTTACTATGGTTCCCATGCACCAACTTCCATAATTCCGTGTGCACCCGTAATTACTTTAGTTTTTGCATGGACTCCATAGTTCATTCGATCACGTGCGAGTCAGAAGTCCACAACAATTTTAGGTTAAAACGATGATACATATAGGTATTGATATCATACTTGATAGATATAGTACTTGGGAAAATCATATTAAGATGATAAGTAGATTGATGATTCAAAAGAAACGAACGTCCATTAGGTAGACATTGCTCATATAAATAACTTTGTTCAAATTCGAGTACTAGGATAATAGCACTTAAGTTTGTGAAAATCGACTCTATGTGTGTAGGATGTAATTATCTAGGCTTTCTGATATTGACCAGTTCATAAGCATTAAATGATGGTGAATATAGTTTATTGGGATCTTTAGAAAAAATTAGTTTCAAGAAAACTTGATAATGCGGATAATTCAATTTATAGTTCGAATGAATAGATCACTTAGTTCCAATTTGGATTTAACTTTTAAGGTGTTTGTATTTATATGATCGATAGCTTTAGGTAAACCAGATGTAGGGGTAAATAAGTTTATAAGAGGTGATGCTGTTTTTCTATAATGTAGTTTTAAAAGCTAACTAAAAAGTTGAAAGTTTTTATCTTTACCATAGACAAGATGATTGATTTGAAAATAAATGGCACAATTTAAGTTATAAGTACTTGGTATTGGAAAAACAGAAGACATGGTGTTTATTGCAAGTCTTTGTGTCATATTTGAGAAAACGGGAAAATGTTTGTGTAAATATTTGACCGACTTTAGAATGACCAATCACTTTTTAAAGAAATCATTTATCACGAAATTTATATGTGTGTATATATATATATATATATATATATATCTATTTTTTTCTTACAAGATACTAAGACCAAAAGGTTATTAAAATTTCTCTCCTTTTTTTTTAAAATATATATATGTATATGTATTTTTGTTTGGGAAAATAAGGAAAATTATTTTAATAGAATCGAATACCGTTAGTTTTACAAAGTCCATTGATTACGAGTTTATAAATGAAACACATTGGGTTTGGATTAGTTCATGAAGACTAGTCGCGTAGAATTTCGTTGGTGGTCATATGTATAGATGAAAACATTTAGTTGAATGAGTTCGTGAATAGTTGTGTGGTGCGTTCTTGTTAGGTTTGGATACGAATTCATGGATGGCATCGTCTAGTTGATTAACGAGTACTTGTTTTGATGGTTAGTTCATAGTTTGATAGTAGATTTATAGTTGTAATGATGGATTAGAAATTGGATTAGAATCTTATAGTTAGATGAGTAGTTTTGAAACTATTTTGAGTATAGAAGTCAAGTTGAAATATTTTGAGGGTAGACGTTCGATTCAAATACAGCTTATAAGAATAGCAAAACCCGCTAACTTTTATTTAGTTATGGAATTTAGCCTTGACTAAAATTTAGAAATCATAACGAACCCTTGATTGGATAATCGATAATTGATTTAGGATTACAAGTACGACTTAGATTCGGTAATTGATATATGCATGATCTGAAGTTTTGGATAATTCGATTGGGATATGTCTTAGTTTTGATTTGAAATGTTTGGTTTACAACGGTGTAATTGTGTTATATGGATATAAGCTAGCGAGTATATCGCATAAATATTATTGTAGCTTAGAAACAAATGGAATATATATAATGAAACGTAGAATAACACGGTTTTGTAGCAACATCTTTGACCGATAGAAACATCCGATGTAATAATAGCACCTCGTTCCACTTAGAATATCATAGAATCTTTTAAATATACCATAGAAAATCACGTAAAAACTTTAGAAACTTTAGAAATTTCGATTAAATGAAATAGTGATAGTACTTAGAACATCATAGAATCCTTTGAACATATCATAGAAACTCACGTAGAAACTTTAAAAACACTAGTAAATGAAGTTGGAATATTATTTGAATCACTATAAAAATTCATAGAAACAATTATAAATCGTAGGAATGAAAATCATAGAATCATTAAGAAAATGAAATTCCAATGGCTTAGGAGTGTGTCTTGGTTTTGGACACTAATGACTTATCAAAGTGTTAAGTCGTTTTCAACGTATTGGAGAAAGCATGATTTAGCCTATAGGTTCACACTCATCTCGTACATCCCCAGGTAAGCATACAGGTCTCTTAAAGAGATTTATACGAAATGCTTTGCCTTAGACAGGATGTCCGTGATACAGGCGTTCCCCCTTCCGGATTGCACACGTTTCCACGTTTTCAAACTTACTTAAGACGATGACGAGATTCCACAAAGAGAAGATCCCAATCATACAAACAAGTCTCTTGTAGCTCCTTCGCGAAATCGGATAAGAATTGAGATTAAGAAAAGCATAGAAAGGTTCGTAGAAGGAAAACAAATAAGTTCAAAAGAATTCCTAAGTACATCTATTTGCACTAAGGACTCTTAGGTTATAGTCTAGGTCGGTGTGTTTCTAATACCCTATCCTAGTTCCTTATAACCATGGCTCTGATACCAAACTGTGACACCCCGCCCGGCGGCGGAAAACACCGGGCGCGTCTAGTGGATCGGATATCAAAGTACAAAGCACATGGTACACTAAAAGCATATTTTAATATTAATTAAGCAATAATGTCGTGACATAAATAGGCATTCAAACAGTCTTAAAATCGTAACAGAAACGGCAAATAAATATTATTTATTGTCCTTTTTATTCTAGGTCCGAAGCATCCTACGTGTCTTGAAACAAAACCGAATCAACTCCACCTGGAAAACGTGTAAAATAAGTTAGCTAAAGAATTAGCTAGTGAGTAAAACACAATTAATAGTACATAGTATAAAATCCGAGATCATTATAGATTGTGTTTCGCAATCTCATGTGCATAGCAATTTCATCATATATATCTCAACCGTGACCATAGAATCACATAGAAACAAGAATCATAGACCCCGCAGGGTTACCTTTAGCAACAAGTCATGAGGAACCAACTCATGTTACATTTATTGATAACCATCGTTTAACCGTCATTTAACCGTCTCGATATGCAAGTTATCAAAAATGTTTAAGCATCTAAGGGACATAGCAACGTAGCAACAAGCATCACATGTAGTAACTTAGTAACATAGAATCAACCAAAGAATCGCCGGGTCAAATCACCTATCAGGCCATTAATGTAGGTGGGCTTGTCAAGCCATTAGCGCTAACATTGTCCGGTGGAAATTACAAGATAATATAACTAATATTGACTATCACACAATTTTGCTACATGCGGCCAAACATGATTAACACATCTAATGATCTCATTTTCGAAAATAGAAACATCAAAAGAAACTGTTGTATTATAGAAACACGTATTTCAGCCCCAAAAACGTAAACAGTAAAAAGGGGAGTGAGTTTACTCACCTTGAAAAGTAATTACAATCGAACCGTTAGAAACGCAGCTAAAAAGCACCGAGGGTTGCCCAAACATTAGTACCACCTAATTAATTGGGAAAACCCTAACTTAGAAACGAAACAATAGTAACAAGAATCAAAAGTCCGAGATCTAGGGTTTTAGATTTGGGATTTAGGGTTTTAAATCACAATTTGGGGATTAGGGTTTTAAAATATAATTTGGGAATTTAGGGTTTTAAAGTACCAATTTGAAATTAGGGTTTCAAAATATAATTTGGGAATTTGAATGAAACGTTATTGTATTTCGTATCGTATAGTTTTTATAAAAATCCATGTTTTGTTTTCTATATAATATTTTTGTACAAATACTTATAATCATGAAACATTAGTATTTGTATATATATATATATATATGTATTAAAACTTGTGTTTTTTTTTAATCTTTAGAAAATATAATGTGATGTTTAAAGTGCATATATAAAAAAAATCAGTTTTAAAGAAAGGTTGGCAAGGGGACTCGAACCCAGGTCACAGATTTAACAAGGACACAAACAATCCGTTGGACCAGGCCCAACTTTTGTTACTCAAATTGATTTTTAATTGTTTTAACATTTAATAACCAACAACACCCATTTCACATTCAAACCCTAGATTCAAGATCGTCCAAATTCGTTTAATCTTGTTAATCAAATCCAAACCCAACAGAGGGCTTTTAATATAAACGTCCTCACGATCATTTTGATATAAAATACTTACTTGGTTTTTGACGAATTGAGACGATGAAGATGAAAATGAAAAACACGACAGATTGGTTTTTGAAATGATATCTAGGAGCTGTTATAATCCAATTAAACTTCCAGATTCCTTCAACGCAGTTAGATGAACAAAACCCCTACATCAAATTCAGATTAAATCAAAGATTTGATGGTCACCCGTTGATGAACAGACTCGGATTGAAAAGGAATCACTTACAGATTGTTGATGATTGATACCAGAAATTGAAGTTGCAGATAACAAAATCGAGTGATGAGATGCTTGCAGGTCAAAATAATTTCAGTTTAGTTAACAGAAAGGTGTCGAGAGGTTTTTGTGTTGAGTCCGAAAGAAAGGTCACAGATTGAGTAGAATTGGGTTAATTCGGTTCAATTGATTGTTGGAAATGAATTCGTGGCACCGATAAGGCAGAGGGGATTGAATGAACTCATAAATTGGGTGCGTTAAACGACGATTGAATAAAGTGGGTTTTGAACCGGTTTTGGATTAAGAATTTGATCGATGTTTAGGTGATTAAAAGTCGATTAGGTGTTCGAAACATACTTAGAATAGTGTTAGGATGATTTTTTATAGGTTTAATTGAGTTGGGTATGTTAAAATCGATAGAAATTGGTTCGCCGGAGATCGGGATATTCCGGCCAAAGTGGCCGGAAATTGTGCCACCGGAATCACGGGTTGAAAGGGAGGGGGCTGGGTAAAAATTGTAATTTACATAAGTGGCCCCTCTTGTTTCATCTTTGTTCTATTTAACTTATCATCTTTTAATTAAAGTTTCAAACGTTGCAGTTTTGACCCAAAGTTAGATTATAAGTTATATTAGTTAATAAACTTAACTTTGTTGAGACGTAATGTTTATGTAAGTGACGTTTTTATAGTTTTAGCTCGTTTAAGCCTTTACGAGACTATTTCGAAACTTAGGAGCGTTTTTGTTTAGCGTTTTCAATAATTTTCTTTTACGAACCATATCTATATTTATTTATATATATATTTTGAGATTTATTGCTCCAACAATATTTATTTGATATACGTGAATGTCTTGTGACACAAATACGATTATTTAATTGGGGCGGGAATAATGTAGAATCCAATGTATTTATTCATAATATTAATAATAAACGTTACATTTTGAAGAAAATAAATACGGTTATAATTTAAAGGATAACAACTTCGGGTTCGGGTCGGGCATTCGGGTTCGGGTTTGGGGCAGATGTCACAGTCTCCCCTCCTTATAGAAATTTCGTCCCGAAATTTGCTCAAGCCGAAGTAGAAAAAGATGAAGCAAAAAGAAAGATGCGGATACTTAACCCTCATTTGGTCTTAAATTCATGTTCACATTTGAGTTTCAACGATCGTTAACAATTGGTATCTGATTACGCTTTAGTTGTTTGACTCCACGGTCCATAATTTCCAATGTTCATTCAATATATTGCCTTGACTCATTAGCGATATGCACAATGAGATTTTTATCGGATAAGTACTTCTTCATATTAGAAACATGAAACACGGGATGATCACTGCCCACTTCCGTAGGGCGTTTCATCTCGCAAGAAACTCTTGAGAATTCGATCAATGGAATTGTGAGCATTTTGATTGATACACGATTTTAAATAACGAGATTAAAAAGTTATTTATTTTTAATTTGCTTTGTCTCATTGAGAATGGTTTGTTTAACTCTTTTCACTTATAAGAGTTCGGTAGAACTATTTGTATGTAGATTCGAATAAATTTTATTTGCTACTCAATATAGGAATAGAATAGGAGACCAACTTGCAAATGAAATATTTGAAGTATATGGATTTAGAATTATTTAAATGATCATCGAGAATAGTCGTGATTAATAGAATGTTTGAAGCGAATTAAGTAACCTTACACATAATTAAGTGGCTTATATGCAATTAGTAAAACGAGTAAATAAGTCAAGTGAAAATAAGATGATTAAATATGGCATAGCTACACAAGACAAAACTTACTATGGTTCCCATGCACCAACTTCCATAATTCCGTGTGCACCCGTAATTACTTTAGTTTTTGCATGGACTCCATAGTTCATTCGATCACGTGCGAGTCAGAAGTCCACAACAATTTTAGGTTAAAACGATGATACATATAGGTATTGATATCATACTTGATAGATATAGTACTTGGGAAAATCATATTAAGATGATAAGTAGATTGATGATTCAAAAGAAACGAACGTCCATTAGGTAGACATTGCTCATATAAATAACTTTGTTCAAATTCGAGTACTAGGATAATAGCACTTAAGTTTGTGAAAATCGACTCTATGTGTGTAGGATGTAATTATCTAGGCTTTCTGATATTGACCAGTTCATAAGCATTAAATGATGGTGAATATAGTTTATTGGGATCTTTAGAAAAAATTAGTTTCAAGAAAACTTGATAATGCGGATAATTCAATTTATAGTTCGAATGAATAGATCACTTAGTTCCAATTTGGATTTAACTTTTAAGGTGTTTGTATTTATATGATCGATAGCTTTAGGTAAACCAGATGTAGGGGTAAATAAGTTTATAAGAGGTGATGCTGTTTTTCTATAATGTAGTTTTAAAAGCTAACTAAAAATTTGAAAGTTTTTATCTTTACCATAGACAAGATGATTGATTTGAAAATAAATGGCACAATTTAAGTTATAAGTACTTGGTATTGGAAAAACAGAAGACATGGTGTTTATTGCAAGTCTTTGTGTCATATTTGAGAAAACGGGAAAATGTTTGTGTAAATATTTGACCGACGTTAGAATGACCAATCACTTTTTAAAGAAATCATTTATCACGAAATTTATATGTGTGTATATATATATATATATATCTATTTTTTTCTTACAAGATACTAAGACCAAAAGGTTATTAAAATTTCTCTCCTTTTTTTTTAAAATATATATATGTATATGTATTTTTGTTTGGGAAAATAAGGAAAATTATTTTAATAGAATCGAATACCGTTAGTTTTACAAAGTCCATTGATTACGAGTTTATAAATGAAACACATTGGGTTTGGATTAGTTCATGAAGACTAGTCGCGTAGAATTTCGTTGGTGGTCATATGTATAGATGAAAACATTTAGTTGAATGAGTTCGTGAATAGTTGTGTGGTGCGTTCTTGTTAGGTTTGGATACGAATTCATGGATGGCATCGTCTAGTTGATTAACGAGTACTTGTTTTGATGGTTAGTTCATAGTTTGATAGTAGATTTATAGTTGTAATGATGGATTAGAAATTGGATTAGAATCTTATAGTTAGATGAGTAGTTTTGAAACTATTTTGAGTATAGAAGTCAAGTTGAAATATTTTGAGGGTAGACGTTCGATTCAAATACAGCTTATAAGAATAGCAAAACCCGCTAACTTTTATTTAGTTATGGAATTTAGCCTTGACTAAAATTTAGAAATCATAACGAACCCTTGATTGGATAATCGATAATTGATTTAGGATTACAAGTACGACTTAGATTCGGTAATTGATATATGCATGATCTGAAGTTTTGGATAATTCGATTGGGATATGTCTTAGTTTTGATTTGAAATGTTTGGTTTACAACGGTGTAATTGTGTTATATGGATATAAGCTAGCGAGTATATCGCATAAATATTATTGTAGCTTAGAAACAAATGGAATATATATAATGAAACGTAGAATAACACGGTTTTGTAGCAACATCTTTGACCGATAGAAACATCCGATGTAATAATAGCACCTCGTTCCACTTAGAATATCATAGAATCTTTTAAATATACCATAGAAAATCACGTAAAAACTTTAGAAACTTTAGAAATTTCGATTAAATGAAATAGTGATAGTACTTAGAACATCATAGAATCCTTTGAACATATCATAGAAACTCACGTAGAAACTTTAGAAACACTAGTAAATGAAGTTGGAATATTATTTGAATCACTATAAAAATTCATAGAAACAATTATAAATCGTAGGAATGAAAATCATAGAATCATTAAGAAAATGAAATTTCAATGGCTTAGGAGTGTGTCTTGGTTTTGGACACTAATGACTTATCAAAATGTTAAGTCGTTTTCAACGTATTGGAGAAAGCATGATTTAGCCTATAGGTTCACACTCATCTCGTACATTGATAGAGTACAAATTATACATAAATCCCGTGTTAAGTTTATTTACGTTTTCGAGTCGTTTGAGTCAGTTTTTGTTAGGTTTTGTTTACTAATGTTATTTTAATGTTTTGTAGGTCCCATGTTGATGAATTAATGAAAAGATCTCGAGAAAAGAAGATCGTAGGCGAAAACGGGACGCAAAACGGAGTTACGAGCAAACCGTAGCGCGAAACGGAGCAAAACAGGACACGAAACGAAGTTGGGGATCAGAATTGGGGGTGTCACCACGTCACGCGGCCACCTATGGACCTCCTCACCGCGTGACGCGGCGTGAATCCAAAAGATCACATGTGATCTTGGTCGCGCCACGCGGCCACACCTCATTTTCTCACCGCGTGACGCGACGAGGCCTTTTCGACAGATTGTTTTTGCGTTTTGTGGCCCTGTTTGCTATATAAACTCATCATAACTTAACCCTAGCCTCCATGCAACTTTGGAGACGATTTTGGGGACGAAAAAAGGCTGGAAAAGGAGTTTTTGAAGCTCAAGAACACGGAATTGAAGCAACGGGAACGCGTAGGATCGACGATTGCATCGCGGCTCTCTCGGGTTTCATTGTTCCTTTGATTCCAATTCTTTTTATCATGTTTAACATTATTAAACTTGCATTTATTTTTGTTGATATGATTGTTGGCTAAGCTTCGTTAGACCACCTAGGCTAATGATAAACTAATGCTTATGTTTTGAATGTTTGGTGATTTCGGTTTGAACTATGGATTGTTTATGATTTAGTAAAAGTTTGTTTTCATTTAATTGATGCAATTGTGTATGTTTTGTTTGACTTGTTGATGATTATAAATTCCATGAAATCCTTGATGAGTGTCTATATCATATAATAGGGTTTCGTTAGGTCAATTTACTGTGTGTTCTTTGACTAGTTTATGAATTGGATATATACTTTTCATAGGAATTGTGATTTAATGCAAGTCGATATTAATGTGCATGCTAGCCTAGTAACTGTGAGGTGATAGGTTAATTGGCAAGTCTCGTTGGTTAGGTCTCTAGTTTGGATATCTGTGAAGAGTCTAAATTAGGTTTGGTTTAATCGGTCTTGTTTGCTAATGTCAATTGGTGTTTTCAAACTACCTTAGATTTCCGTACTGTGAGGTAGGTAATCATGATAGGTACTAATTCATAACTCTTAGACGATTGTGAAAGAGTCTAATTAACTGGTAATTTAATAACTTGATAGAAAGCCATAAGTGTCTTCTCGAGAAGGGTCGAGGGTCTTATTCGTGTTTGAGTCAAGTAAATATATTACGATCCCAGTCCATAGTCAAACTGATAATTACCAAACTAATAACTTAGCATTAGTGAGTCGGGTCTAGGTGGTTTATCTCTTCTCATCTGGTTTCTAATTCGTCTTCCGTGCTAGTTTCCATTTTTAGTAATTTCTATTTTTAGTAAGTTTCTATTTTTAGCAAAAACCCCCCTTCTTAAATAATCTTTTAATTTAAGTTCGTGTCTAGTTTAGTAAGTCTTGTCTAGTTAATTCAACGTAGTATATAGAGTCTGTGGGTCGACACCCGGACTTACTTAAGCTATATTACATTCGACCGGTCCACTGCCGGTTGTGTGTGATTTAGTTAGTCTGTCTAGGTTTTATAAATTTAAAGCTTAGGTGTTTTTAGTGTTTATTTTTATATATATATTTACACGCATCAAGTTTTTGGCGCCGTTGCCGGGGACTCTTGGTAATTGCGTTATTTAACTTTTTGAGTCTTAATTTCTATACACGTGCTTTATTTGTTTTGTTTGAGTCGTAGGGGTCTACGTCCGTGTCTTTATTTTTGTTTTTGTTTTTGTTTTGTCGTGTTCACTTCTTTTCTTTTCGTTGTTTTTATTTCGATCTGAGTTGTTTCGTTGGTTTCGTGCAGGTTTATGCCACACTTGAGATCACACGGACCAGTGAAGCATACGTTCGAGGAGGGTGATACGGAGCTAGAGACTGTTGCTGACTCGTCTGCGGAGGTTAAGGTAAGTACAGTTAAGTTTGATTTTACCCCACACCCAACACCGCACAACACACCACCTAGCAGCCCTAGGTCACCGATGGCAGCGAACCGTACTGTCCATCAACAGGCGTTCGACGGTTTCACCGGGAACCGTTCGTCTATCGCAACGCCTGCGATCACGAATCCAAATTCGTGGCAGATTCCGTCATACATCATGACCGCCATTGCTAACGATCAATTTCACGGGCGGGATGATGAAGATGCACCAGCTCACCTTTCGCGCCTCGCGCGAATCGTGAGCACTTTTAAGCTCCAAGGTGCATCCGATGACGCAATCTATCTGCATCTGTTTCCATTCTCACTTGCGGATCGGGCGATCATCTGGCTCGATTCGCAAGCAGAGGGGACGTTCACGACGTGGGAAGCACTTCGTTCAGCCTTCCTGAAGAAGTACTTTCCACCTGCTAAGGCATCCCGCCTTCGTGACCAGATCCACTCGTTTAGAATGGAAGCAGATGAGCCCTACTATCTTGCTTGGGAGCGATTTCAAAATTTGTTATCTCGCTGCTCCCAACATGGGCTTACTCCTTGGGCCTTGGTTGAGAAATTCTATAATGGGCTTACATATGAAACCAGGGCCCGATTTGATACATCTGCGGGGGGTCATCTGATGGGTAAAATGAATGTTGATCAGTGTAATGAACTTTTTGAGAGTTTTGCCCAGGCCGAACACGAACAGCGGTCCACTCACAGGAATTCCACTCCTGTCGCTGGCACACCTTCTACTTCCACTAGAGGGTTGCACCATGTTAGCATGGAAACGAGTGTGGCCGCTGCTTTAGAAAACTTAACCCGTGAGATGAGGGACCTAAAAGCTAAAGTGGATAAGTGTGAGAGGTGTCGTGGAGGGCACAGCACTCTAGATTGTCCGTTGTTGTCTAGGGAGGAGCAGGTTGAGTTCGTAGCTAATCAGAATAGGTTCCCAAATTCTAATAGTGGAAATTCTAACTGGAACAGGAACTCGAATTTTAATAATAACTCAACTTGGCGTTCCTCAGGTGCCCCACTTGGTTATCAATCTAACTATAACAATAATAATAATCAGGGGGCGGGTAGTTCGTATGGTGGTGTTAGTGGTGATCAGGCTAGTGGGCAAGGTTCTGGTGATAGCATACTTAGGATAGAGCAGATGCTAATGCAGTTAGTAACTAAGGATAAGGCCACACAGGAAACCTTAGCTACACATGAGCTCATGTTGAAAAAGCAGGAACTTGCCCTGCAAAATCAACATTCCATCATTCTGGATATCCAGAGGATCGTAGGTGATTTAGTGAAACAGTCTCCTAACCAAAGGCCCCAAGGCCAGTTCTCGGGTTCAACCCAAACGAACCCTTCTGCTCAGTTGAATGCAATCTCTACTCGTAGTGGTAGGGTATTAGAGCCGGTTAGGAAGAAGGTTACGTTTAGTGAGCCGGTGGTGAATGAGAAAGTAGTTGAGGAGAGTGAAGATGAGTTAGTTGATGAGGAGATAGTGCTAGAGGGTCCGGGTAGTAATCAGGCTGAGTTTAGTAATCCAAAACCCGTGAGCGACCCTGAGTTAGAGTTAAGTGTGGGGAGGAAGCCGGTGGATGTTAGGCCCTCCCCTCTGATTGATCATGCTCGTGTCCCATATCCCGCTCGTCTTAAGCAGCAGAAATATACGCGGGAGTATGGGCACTTCTTAGATATGTTTAAGCAGATCAAAATCAATCTGCCGTTCATAGAGGTTCTCCAGCAGATGCCTAAATATGCTAAGTTCTTGAAGGACATCCTCAAGAACAAATGCAAGCTGGGAGACCTCTCTTCAGTTCCTTTAAGTGGTGAGTGCTCGGCGGTTGTGACAAATACACTACCGGAAAAGCTTTCTGATCCAGGAGTCTTTACGATTCCTTGCTTATTCGGTAGTAATCTAGAAGCCCGAGCTTTAGCTGATCTAGGTGCTAGCATTAATCTGATGCCTTATTCTTTGTACGAGAAGCTAGGTCTAGGTGAGTTGACTCCCACCAAGATGTCATTGTCGTTAGCCGACAAATCTATTAAGTATCCACGGGGGATTGTTGAGAATCTGTTAGTGAAGGTTGATAAGTTTGTCTTCCCCGTGGATTTTGTCGTGCTAGATATGGAGGCCGATGCTAAGATTCCCATAATCCTCGGTCGTCCTTTCCTCCGCACTGCCCATGCTGTTATAGATGTTTTTAAGGGGCAAATCACTTTGCAGGTAGGAGAGGACGTAGCGGTGTTTAAGATCCCCGATCCGGTAGAAAAGGTTAAGCGTTGGGATAGTCGGGTTCAGGTGATAGACGCCGAGGATAGGTGGGTTGAGGGTTATGAGAGTGGCAACGTGTTTTTCACTAGAGAGTGGGCTGCAGTGAAACAGTTGCTTCGATCTAAGTGTGGGGATCCTAGTAGGTTTAAGGATACCCCAGATGATGCAGGTTGATTTGATCTTGGTTAGGAAGGTTGGTTTGTAGAGTTTGTATAAGTATCTTCTTTCGAGTCAGTTTTTATTTTATTTTGTTTTTAATTTTATTTTATTTTATTTTTGTCGAGTCAGTATTATGCTCGGGTATTTTGTGTTTGTTTTTGCAGGTTTAAATCATTCTCACCCGTACTCAATCTCCATTCGGGTGAGTTTGTATTTGTAAAGACGAAGATGGATCTCGGGAGTGTCGGTGAAGCTCGATCGCACCGAAATGCTATACGATCGAAGCTGTTGTTGGAATGAAGACTTGGAGCATACGCATTCTGCATATTACCAGCTAAGTCCTTTCCAATTCACCTCTCTATCTTTATTTTTGCATTTTTAATTTTTATTTTTAGCTTTTTCCATCTCTACATTAGGGACAATGTAGAACTTAAGTGTGGGGATGGGAAATAGTCATTTCTAGTTTGTTTAGTTGTTTGTTTTGAGTCTTATAGAGTCATAAAATCCATAAAAATTAAAAAAAAAATTTTGAAATGTCTTTGTTTAAGTTGTGCACTTTAATAGAAAATGATAGTAAACTGATTTTGGCTTTCAAATGAGTTATGGTTTTTAAAACAAAGATGAATTTGGATAAACTTTTGGTAACCCAATTAGCTGAGATAGTTTCCCTAAGTGTAATAATACATAGTTAATTGTCGTGAATCTCGTGGGTGTTCATCTTACGAGAAATAGGAAGGCCTTAACTAAAGAACAATTAGGCACCATTATAGGCTTTAGAACTTAAATAGGTTAAGAGGTAGTGCCATTTTAGGATTTATAACACACTTCTTGTGAAAGAAGTGGCGCATCCGCAAATAAAATGTCCACCGGGTATAGTACTGAAAAGCGCTCAAAGTAGCTGCTAAATAAAAGAGCTCAAAGTAGCCAATTCAAAAAAAAAAAAAAAAATGAAAAATATAAGGCAAGTGATCCAAAACCTCATGTGCTCTACCTCCGGGATAGCGACTTGGATACGACACCCCTGGGTGAGGTGATCTTGTTTTATGAAAAAAAAAAAGAATAACAATCTATACCCACAAACTTCATCCATCAAAATCCACCCTAATATGGCACTAGTTCTTAGCTTAGTTTAGTTCTTTAGGTTATTTTGGTAGGAAAACCTTTTTGGTTTATCCTGTGCCTCGTCAAGCAACAATAATCGGGCTGACTTATTTTTCCTCTGTGTGAGACCTTATAGATAAATGATTTAATTAAATTTAGATTAAACATAAGGGGAAACTTAATTGGCTAGTGTTAGGGTGTTTGATTAAACGCACTGTTGTTTATCTGGATTCGGTTCTTGTTTGGAAACTGTGATGAAATTTGAAGTCTTGATTAGTTGTGATTCTATGTGCATGCTTTTTCAGGGACGAAAAAGGTTAAGTGTGGGGATGTTTGATAGAGTACAAATTATACATAAATCCCGTGTTAAGTTTATTTACGTTTTCGAGTCGTTTGAGTCAGTTTTTGTTAGGTTTTGTTTACTAATGTTATTTTAATGTTTTGTAGGTCCCATGTTGATGAATTAATGAAAAGATCTCGAGAAAAGAAGATCGTAGGCGAAAACGGGACGCAAAACGGAGTTACGAGCAAACCGTAGCGCGAAACGGAGCAAAACAGGACACGAAACGAAGTTGGGGATCAGAATTGGGGGTGTCACCACGTCACGCGGCCACCTATGGACCTCCTCACCGCGTGACGCGGCGTGAATCCAAAAGATCACATGTGATCTTGGTCGCGCCACGCGGCCACACCTCATTTTCTCACCGCGTGACGCGACGAGGCCTTTTCGACAGATTGTTTTTGCGTTTTGTGGCCCTGTTTGCTATATAAACTCATCATAACTTAACCCTAGCCTCCATGCAACTTTGGAGACGATTTTGGGGACGAAAAAAGGCTGGAAAAGGAGTTTTTGAAGCTCAAGAACACGGAATTGAAGCAACGGGAACGCGTAGGATCGACGATTGCATCGCGGCTCTCTCGGGTTTCATTGTTCCTTTGATTCCAATTCTTTTTATCATGTTTAACATTATTAAACTTGCATTTATTTTTGTTGATATGATTGTTGGCTAAGCTTCGTTAGACCACCTAGGCTAATGATAAACTAATGCTTATGTTTTGAATGTTTGGTGATTTCGGTTTGAACTATGGATTGTTTATGATTTAGTAAAAGTTTGTTTTCATTTAATTGATGCAATTGTGTATGTTTTGTTTGACTTGTTGATGATTATAAATTCCATGAAATCCTTGATGAGTGTCTATATCATATAATAGGGTTTCGTTAGGTCAATTTACTGTGTGTTCTTTGACTAGTTTATGAATTGGATATATACTTTTCATAGGAATTGTGATTTAATGCAAGTCGATATTAATGTGCATGCTAGCCTAGTAACTGTGAGGTGATAGGTTAATTGGCAAGTCTCGTTGGTTAGGTCTCTAGTTTGGATATCTGTGAAGAGTCTAAATTAGGTTTGGTTTAATCGGTCTTGTTTGCTAATGTCAATTGGTGTTTTCAAACTACCTTAGATTTCCGTACTGTGAGGTAGGTAATCATGATAGGTACTAATTCATAACTCTTAGACGATTGTGAAAGAGTCTAATTAACTGGTAATTTAATAACTTGATAGAAAGCCATAAGTGTCTTCTCGAGAAGGGTCGAGGGTCTTATTCGTGTTTGAGTCAAGTAAATATATTACGATCCCAGTCCATAGTCAAACTGATAATTACCAAACTAATAACTTAGCATTAGTGAGTCGGGTCTAGGTGGTTTATCTCTTCTCATCTGGTTTCTAATTCGTCTTCCGTGCTAGTTTCCATTTTTAGTAATTTCTATTTTTAGTAAGTTTCTATTTTTAGCAAAAACCCCCCTTCTTAAATAATCTTTTAATTTAAGTTCGTGTCTAGTTTAGTAAGTCTTGTCTAGTTAATTCAACGTAGTATATAGAGTCTGTGGGTCGACACCCGGACTTACTTAAGCTATATTACATTCGACCGGTCCACTGCCGGTTGTGTGTGATTTAGTTAGTCTGTCTAGGTTTTATAAATTTAAAGCTTAGGTGTTTTTAGTGTTTATTTTTATATATATATTTACACGCATCATACATCCCCAGGTAAGCATACAGGTCTCTTAAAGAGATTTATACGAAATGCTTTGCCTTAGACAGGATGTCCGTGATACAGGCGTTCCCCCTTCCGGATTGCACACGTTTTCAAACTTACTTAAGACGATGACGAGATTCCACAAAGAGAAGATCCCAATCATACAAACAAGTCTCTTGTAGCTCCTTCGCGAAATCGGATAAGAATTGAGATTAAGAAAAGCATAGAAAGGTTCGTAGAAGGAAAACAAATAAGTTCAAAAGAATTCCTAAGTACATCTATTTGCACTAAGGACTCTTAGGTTATAGTCTAGGTCGGTGTGTTTCTAATACCCTATCCTAGTTCCCTATAACCATGGCTCTGATACCAAACTGTGACACCCCGCCCGGCGGCGGAAAACACCGGGCGCGTCAAGTGGATCGGATATCAAAGTACAAAGCACATGGTACACTAAAAGCATATTTTAATATTAATTAAGCAATAATGTCGTGACATAAATAGGCATTCAAACAGTCTTAAAATCGTAACAGAAACGGCAAATAAATATTATTTATTGTCCTTTTTATTCTAGGTCCGAAGCATCCTACGTGTCTTGAAACAAAACCGAATCAAACTCCACCTGGAAAACGTGTAAAATAAGTTAGCTAAAGAATTAGCTAGTGAGTAAAACACAATTAATAGTACATAGTATAAAATCCGAGATCATTATAGATTGTGTTTCGCAATCTCATGTGCATAGCAATTTCATCATATATATCTCAACCGTGACCATAGAATCACATAGAAACAAGAATCATAGACCCCGCAGGGTTACCTTTAGCAACAAGTCATGAGGAACCAACTCATGTTACATTTATTGATAACCATCGTTTAACCGTCATTTAACCGTCTCGATATGCAAGTTATCAAAAATGTTTAAGCATCTAAGGGACATAGCAACGTAGCAACAAGCATCACATGTAGTAACTTAGTAACATAGAATCAACCAAAGAATCGCCGGGTCAAATCACCTATCAGGCCATTAATGTAGGTGGGCTTGTCAAGCCATTAGCGCTAACATTGTCCGGTGGAAATTACAAGATAATATAACTAGTATTGACTATCACACAATTTTGCTACATGCGGCCAAACATGATTAACACATCTAATGATCTCATTTTCGAAAATAGAAACATCAAAAGAAACTGTTGTATTATAGAAACACGTATTTCAGCCCCAAAAACGTAAACAGTAAAAAGGGGAGTGAGTTTACTCACCTTGAAAAGTAATTACAATCGAACCGTTAGAAACGCAGCTAAAAAGCACCGAGGGTTGCCCAAACATTAGTACCACCTAATTAATTGGGAAAACCCTAACTTAGAAACGAAACAATAGTAACAAGAATCAAAAGTCCGAGATCTAGGGTTTTAGATTTGGGATTTAGGGTTTTAAATCACAATTTGGGGATTAGGGTTTTAAAATATAATTTGGGAATTTAGGGTTTTAAAGTACCAATTTGAAATTAGGGTTTCAAAATATAATTTGGGAATTTGAATGAAACGTTATTGTATTTCGTATCGTATAGTTTTTATAAAAATCCATGTTTTGTTTTCTATATAATATTTTTGTACAAATACTTATAATCATGAAACATTAGTATTTGTATATATATATATATATATGTATTAAAACTTGTGTTTTTTTTAATCTTTAGAAAATATAATGTGATGTTTAAAGTGCATATATAAAAAAAATCAGTTTTAAAGAAAGGTTGGCAAGGGGACTCGAACCCAGGTCACAGATTTAACAAGGACACAAACAATCCGTTGGACCAGGCGCAACTTTTGTTACTCAAATTGATTTTTAATTGTTTTAACATTTAATAACCAACAACACCCATTTCACATTCAAACCCTAGATTCAAGATCGTCCAAATTCGTTTAATCTTGTTAATCAAATCCAAACCCAACAGAGGGCTTTTAATATAAACGTCCTCACGATCATTTTGATATAAAATACTTACTTGGTTTTTGACGAATTGAGACGATGAAGATGAAAATGAAAAACACGACAGATTGGTTTTTGAAATGATATCTAGGAGCTGTTATAATCCAATTAAACTTCCAGATTCCTTCAACGCAGTTAGATGAACAAAACCCCTACATCAAATTCAGATTAAATCAAAGATTTGATGGTCACCCGTTGATGAACAGACTCGGATTGAAAAGGAATCACTTACAGATTGTTGATGATTGATACCAGAAATTGAAGTTGCAGATAACAAAATCGAGTGATGAGATGCTTGCAGGTCAAAATAATTTCAGTTTAGTTAACAGAAAGGTGTCGAGAGGTTTTTGTGTTGAGTCCGAAAGAAAGGTCACAGATTGAGTAGAATTGGGTTAATTCGGTTCAATTGATTGTTGGAAATGAATTCGTGGCACCGATAAGGCAGAGGGGATTGAATGAACTCATAAATTGGGTGCGTTAAACGACGATTGAATAAAGTGGGTTTTGAACCGGTTTTGGATTAAGAATTTGATCGATGTTTAGGTGATTAAAAGTCGATTAGGTGTTCGAAACATACTTAGAATAGTGTTAGGATGATTTTTTATAGGTTTAATTGAGTTGGGTATGTTAAAATCGATAGAAATTGGTTCGCCGGAGATCGGGATATTCCGGCCAAAGTGGCCGGAAATTGTGCCACCGGAATCACGGGTTGAAAGGGAGGGGGCTGGGTAAAAATTGTAATTTACATAAGTGGCCCCTCTTGTTTCATCTTTGTTCTATTTAACTTATCATCTTTTAATTAAAGTTTCAAACGTTGCAGTTTTGACCCAAAGTTAGATTATAAGTTATATTAGTTAATAAACTTAACTTTGTTGAGACGTAATGTTTATGTAAGTGACGTTTTTATAGTTTTAGCTCGTTTAAGCCTTTACGAGACTATTTCGAAACTTAGGAGCGTTTTTGTTTAGCGTTTTCAATAATTTTCTTTTACGAACCATATCTATATTTATTTATATATATATTTTGAGATTTATTGCTCCAACAATATTTATTTGATATACGTGAATGTCTTGTGACACAAATACGATTATTTAATTGGGGCGGGAATAATGTAGAATCCAATGTATTTATTCATAATATTAATAATAAACGTTACATTTTGAAGAAAATAAATACGGTTATAATTTAAAGGATAACAACTTCGGGTTCGGGTCGGGCATTCGGGTTCGGGTTTGGGGCAGATGTCACAGCTAAAGCTTGACTTTACTTGGGCTCTAACCAGTCACTATGGTCTAGTAGTAGTGAGATTTAGTCCTTCATCAAGAAGGTGATTTTAGCTCTGTTGATGCTTGACCTGGGATCTTAGCCAGGAAAAGTGATATGGTTTGAACTCTTTATGAATAAGATTGTTAACTTCTGCTATATAAGATGAGATGTGCTCCATGACTTTAGCTAGGTAGGACTACATGAGATCTAGCCATGCTAGATGGTGTGAGGACTTTGCTCAGCGAATATGTTATGTAACTCGATTATGGTCAGGCATAGTGATTTGGTGTTTCCAAAGCAATTTTGAGCTTTTTCAAGAAGAGACAGCTTGATTCAAGATTCTGCCTGGGCAATATGATGTGAATATGAGTTTTGTCAAAGTATATTGATTTGACCTCATAATATCATTGGATGATTCGACTTGCTACTATTGTCAGATATCTTTTTCGCAAGGACCCAAACTTTTTAGTTAAACATGTACTTAGAGTCTTTGACAAGCGAAATTGAGGTCTTGCGCATGCCTTGTGAGTTATCTGTGCATTGGCACGTAAATTGATATGACATAATGACTTAAGTTGTGGTTGGGCTAGGTAGACCGTGCTCTTGATGATGATAGCTTAATTAAATGTAGTTGATTAGGAAACAAAACGGCCCAGGGTTTAGTTAGGAAAGGTGGCAAAAGTTCCGGCCAACGAGATTACTAAAAAGGTTAGTCAATGGTCATTAAGCTTATTGTGAGCCGTGAAGACCTATCTTAGTAATGAAGGCATGATGAGTTCTTGAACAACTTTTTTAAGAAATATTTGATTGGGACTTAGCCCCGAGCATGTGATAAAGTGATCTTGCTTGGGACTTTTCTGGGCAAAGTAATCTTTGTTTGGATTCTAGCCATAACAGTTGACTCGCTGTGAAGTTATAGCGAGGGAAAGTGGTTTGCCTTAACTTGCGTTTCTGGCAGGATTACCCTGGTCCTGGGCAATAACTATGCAAGGTAGCTTGGGCTCTAGGCACTAGCGTGCTAAGTGGTTTTTCTTGGACTTTTACACCCATGGAGATTTAATAATAACTTTACATGAGGCATGCTAAGGCAAGATAATTTGATTCAATACCTACCCCAGGAAATGTATGGTAAGTTCAGGCTTGGGCTGGGCAAGGTTGTAGATCCCGGGCCCCAGCCACGACTTCAACAATGGAAAGGTGACTTGTGCCTGGAATACCTAGGCAACTTGTATGTGGCTGACCAATGTAACATGGCCAGAAAGATCTCAATGGTTAAAGCCAGTTGAATGCGTCTTGGTAAGAAGATGTATCTTGACTCGGGGTAAAAAGTATCCCCTCCCTAGTATGCGTCAGACATGAAAAGTAACTTTATGAAAATACTGACAACTTAAAATAATGACATGCAAAATGTATGTTGTAGCTGCAGGTTTGATCTTGAGGTAGAAACCAAACCCAAATATTTCATGAATGTAGTACAATAACATTTTTCTCACACAAAAGCTAGCTGGATGACTTGCTTAAAATGTTTAAAAGTACTTATGCTTTTTTTATGTTAAATTTGTAAGTGACCTTTGTCTTTTGCACGACAAATTAGTGTTATAGCCTTTTTTATTTTTTTAAATATGACAATTAAGATTGTGCTGCCACAGAGTTGCTTTAGAACAATAAAAGGAAACATTGCTTTGTGCAAGTAATAATATCTTGGTAAAGACAAAATGTATAGGTGTAAACCATACATTGGTCGTTGTAGGTTAGAACATGGTAGAACTAAAAATATAGGGTATTGTATCTTCCGATTGAAGATTTTATTGTAATTTTAAATATTAAAATGAGTGGCTTAAAATAAAAGCAAGGTGTTGTAATTAAAATAATATGGGCTTTTCTTCCTTAATCAAGTATTATTTAAAAGAGATAATCACCGCTCTTGAAAACGAAACCGGGCTATGTTCTTTGTTAAACATATATATATATATATAGGGTAGGGTTCAAGAGAGAACTCATTTTAAGTTGAGAACTAGAGAACTACAAAAAATACAAGGGATGAAATTTTAAAGAGGAAGGGTAAAATTGGAACTTTAAATATATAAATCTTTAAACATTTCTATCTTTTGCATACGTTAATATTATTTTAAAAAAATTGCACCATTAGATCAAGAATTTCATTATCTTTCATTTGAGTATAAATAACGTCATAAAAAATATTTTTTTTCTCGTTTTTTTAAATTTCATACTACATATATGTAGTATTGCGATATTTTATTTGATTATATTTTTCTTTAAACGTTACTAACTTTTTCATACGTTATTTACATTAAACAATTTTAAAAATCACATTTTGGTTTTTTTGATACTACATATATGTAGTATCAATGTACTTAATGCATTTATTAAGTGTCCAAATGACTCAAGAGTCTAATAATTATTTAAGGTGTACATATGATCTCAAATAACCAATAACAAAGTTCATAAGATTTCATATTAAAAAACTTATGGCAAATGAAAAGAAAACCAATACTTATAATATGTCTAAACATAAAGATAATAATAAACTAATAAACCAATGATAAATATCATAAAAAAGTAAAAAAAAACCTTAAAATTCAAACTATAAGATAACAATGCATCAATATTGCATATACTGCATATATGTAGTACTTTGATACTACATATATGTAGTATACGATACTGTATATATGCAATACTATAAAATTTAAAAGGGGATAGTGAATATGGTGATGTTATGCACCTAAGTTACACGTTAAACCATTAATATTATGTAGCTTTGATAAATTAACTTAAATTTTATTATTAAAAAACTTAACTCATTAATCTTTATTCAATGTTAATGGACGACTCAGTCTTCTCCTCTTAGATCATAATTTTTCTCTTTCTCATTTACTCAATAATCGTCATTCATTTTAGTAAAATATTATCCGCCCTTTAAAAATCAATCGTAACTCAATTTGGCTTCTCAATTCCAACTAATAGATTAATATAACATGACTCATATAATTGGTATTATGATATGCGCATGCTGCACATATTCATACCACATCACATAACGTGAACCAAGTTATTGCTAGCAATGTCAATACGATCATATGAGAAAATTCAAATTTGGAATTGAGGCATGATGATGTTGTTTTTTTGTGATAACGTCATCGAAATCAATGCCCTTGAACTTTTGATATTTTATCAAAGTATATAGTTTTGATGGTTTCTTGGGTAATTTAGGTTCATAACAACACCGTATTCATTTCCCTAATTTAAAAACATACGGTATCGTATATTACATATATGCAGTATTGAAAGTAAAAAAAACGAGAAAAAATTATTTTTTTTATAACGTTATTTATACTCAAATGAAAGATAATGAAATTCTTGATCTATTGGTGCAAAAAAAATTTAAAAAGCTTAACGTATGCAAAAGATAGAAATGTTTAAAGATTTACATATTTAAAGTTCCAATTTTACCCCTTCTTTAAAAATTCCATCCATACCTTTTTTTTTAGTTCTCTAGTTCTCAACTTAATATGGAGTTCTCTCTTGATCCCTCCCCTATATATATATATATATATATATATATAGGGTAGGGTTCAATTGAGAACTCATTTTAAGTTGAGAACTTGAGAACTACCAAAAATACAAGGGATGGAATTTTAAAGAGGAAGGGTAAAATTGGAACTTTAAATATATAAATCTTTAAACATTTCTATCTTTTGCATACGTTAATATTATTTTAAAAAAATTGCACCATTAGATCAAAAATTTCATTATCTTTCATTTGAGTATAAATAATGTCATAAAAAATATTTTTTTTCTCGTTTTTTTAAATTTCATACTACATATATGTAGTATTGCGATATTGTATTTGATTATATTTTTCTTTAAACGTTACTAACTTTTTCATACGTTATTTACATTAAACAATTTTAAAAATCACATTTTGGTTTTTTTGATACTACATATATGTAGTATCAATGTACTTGATGTATTTAATAAGTGGACAAATGACTCAAGAGTCTAATAATTATTTAAAGTATACATATGATCTCAAATAACCAATAACAAAGTTCATAAGATTTCATATTAAAAAACTTACGGCAAATGAAAAGAAAACCAATACTTATACTATGTCTAAACATAAAGATAATAATAAACTAATAAACCAATGATAAATATCATAAAAAAGTAAAAAAAAACTTGAAATTCAAACTATAAGATAACAATGCATGAACATTGCATATACTGCATATATGTAGTACTTGGATACTACATATATGTAGTATACGATACTGCATATATGCAATACTATAAAATTTAAAAGGGATAGTGAATATGGTGATGTTATGCACCTAAGTTACCCGTAAAACCATTAAAATTACGTAGCTTTGATAAATTAACTTAAATTTTTTTATTAAAAAACTTAACTCATTGATCTTTATTCAATGTTAATGGACGACTCAGTCTTCTCCTCTTAGATCATAATTTTTCTCTTTCTCATTTACTCAATAATCGTCATTCATTTTAGTAAATTATTATCTGCTCTTTAAAAATCGATCGTAACTCAATTTGGCTTCTCAATTCCAACTAACAGATTAATATAACATGACTCATATAATTGGTATTATGATATGCGCATGCTGCACATATTCATGCCACATCACATAACATGAACCAAGTTATTGCTAGCAATGTCAATACGATCATATGAGAAAATCCAAATTTGGAATTGAGGCATGATGATGTTGTTTTTTGTGATAACATCATCAAAATCAATGTCATTGAACTTTTGATATTTTATCAAAGTATGTAGTTTTGATGGTTTCTTGGGTAATTTAGGTTCATAACAACACCGTATTCATTTCCCCAATTTAAAAACATACGGTATCGTATATTACATATATGCAGTATCGAAAGTTAAAAAAACGAGAAAAAATTATTTTTTTATAACGTTATTTATACTCAAATGAAAGATAATGAAAATCTTGATCTAATGGTGCAAAAAAAATTTAAAAAACTTAACGTATGCAAAAGATAGAAATGTTTAAAGATTTACATATTTAAAGTTCCAATTTTACCCCTCCTTTAAAAATTCCATCCATACCTTTTTTTTTAGTTCTCTAGTTCTCAACTTAATATGGAGTTCTCTCTTGATCCCTCCCCTATATATATATTATTAACCAAAATTGGAAAAAAATAGTTTATGTTGTAACACGTAGATTATAGATAAACCAGTTCTTTTTATTTATATTAGGGTCATGAGGGGTAGATTACCTCAAGCTGTGGAAAAAATGATCTTGCCCGAGCAAAGGTACCTTGGACTAAGCAAGAATGAGTTTGTTTAAACAACACTAGTTCGGGCGAGTAAAAAGTTTTTTTTTTTTGTGGTAATGACACTTTTGCATCGGGAATATAATATCAAGTCGTGGAAGAAATGAGTTTGCCCGAGCAAACGTACCTTGGGCTAACCAAGAATAATTTAGTTTGAGCAAAGATAGCCCGGGTGAGTAAGAAAAGTTTTCCCGAGCAGAAAAAGCTCTAGCCCTAAAAAGTAGCACTTGTCCCAAGGCAAAAAAAAATTTATCTTTTATTTTTTATTATTATTACTTTTTTTTGTCATAACTTGTGAACTTTATCCTGGTAGAAGTTACCAATAAAATAAGAATGTACAGAAGTGTCAGTGAACCTACCAAAGCCCCTTTTATCAGAAAAAGGTAAAGTCAAACCTAGTCTGGGGTTTGACAGCAATGTTAAAGCTGTACAACAGAAAAATGTCAGCTTATAAACATAAAAAAGGTAATAGTTTCAAGAACCAAGGTCATTTGAGGATACCAAGAAAAATCAGTGGCATAGATACGTACGTATTAGTATTTTTTTGACAAATAATAATAATAAAGTGAAAAAATTTTTTGTGGATCTTGTTTCAACACAGAAAATTAAAGAAAATAATAATAATTATAAATTGAAAACTAGTAATAGTTAAGAAATGGGTCTGGGTATTCCTCATAGTATACGAACAACATATATCTCATCGTTTTTTGTCTAAAGCACAGGACGCGAGGCACTCATGTAGGTTGAGATTCTCGGCCCCACGGTGGGCGCCACTTGTTGAAACAACGAGTTCCCGTGTCGAGATTAGTTTTCGGGTCCGCTAATCCGTCGAGCGTCCCCGATCCGTTCCCGAGCTTAGGACTTGGCTGCATCCACAAAGAAGATCTACGTTAGAGGGCCCGGGGGGTTAGTGTTGCCAGAGTTATAATACTCGGCTAGGAGATCATATCCCATAGATGATATGTTGTGAACTAATGTTCATCAGTGTTATGATAGTAAGTGATATTGAGAAAGAGAAGTGATGAGTTATATCAGAGATGGGTTTAACTTGTGATGCATGTAGGGTATTTATAGGGAGAAAGCTCCACTTGATGATATTGGTGACAGTGAAGGCTTTTCCCATTTTGTGTAGACAGCTTTCCTGATCTGTGATACCCTTCTTGATAAGGGTAATTATTTCCTTATAGATGTAATAAACTAGCCGTTGTAAAAAGGTGTGGGCCCGGGATATATTTTGGTCTTTGTCTTATTTACTGGAGTTTTTAGCTGTTTCTGTGATGTGCCCGGCATGTGGTCCGGGCTTCTCACTTGGGCATGCATCTATTATGTCCGGGCCTTTGGCTGGGCATGTGCTGTTTATTCGCCAGGGCATTCATTATGCCCGAGCCTTTAGGCTGGGCATGTGACTACTTCTCTGTCAGGGCGTTCATTGTGCCCGAGCCTTTAGGCTGCGCATGTGTCTACTTTTCTGTCATGTCGTTCATTGTGCCCGGGCCTTTGGGTTGGGCTTCTTTCTATTGGGCTTTGGACTTGATTAGCTGTTTAGGCCCAATGATTGTTTGGTTCTAGATACTTAAGCTGCTTCTGTCATTAGTAATGTAATTAGGAATATACTTACGTCATCACCTATATATATGACATTTGTATATCATGTTGATATCAATGAACAATCAATATACTTCTTTTCTCCCTATAAATCTATAATTCATATGATCTTTGTTAAGTTATACTATATGTGTCGGTACCTAATAGGTTGTTTCATAACACAAAAAGCAATAAATGTTTTTACCAAAACAATTCTTATTCTTTTAGTTATACGAGACCGTTCAAAATAATCTATGTTATACAAGACCATTCAAAATAAGTTTCAACGTAAGTTTCTAAGTAGTTAGAAGAAATTTGTAACATCATAACGGTTTAATCATTGGTTTTTATAGCAGTCAGAAGACATTTGTTTTAGCATAACCGGTTTAACTATCTGTTTTTATGGTTTTCGACATTTGTTTTACCATAATCGATTTAACTATCTGTTTTTATGGTTTTCGACGAGCCAAGGTGATACAAAACTTTCACCTACGTGGTACTAGAGATCACATTCACAACTACTTACAATCTATATAATAAATTAAGGTTTTAGGGGGGGCAATTTTGTGGATTTTTTTTTCTATAATAGGAAGTTTAGGAGGGAATTCACTATGCATTAGTTGATTGAGCTAAAAATATAGAAGATGAATGTATTTATTTAATAATACATTTATAATCATTTTTTTTGTTTCTCATTCAAGTTTTAAATTTAAAATATTTAAAAAATTGCTTACATAAAACCTATAGAAGATGAATGTAATTTTTTAACGTATTATCAAATTATTGTTATTTACTCAATTATGCGTAATTTAGTTAATCTGTGTATAAATTAACATGTGTATAAATCAGCCCGTGTGTAAACACGGGTATTAAACCTAGTTGAATGAATAAAAACACTACTTACAACTGAATGAATAAAAAAAACTACTTACAATTGTAATGTCACCTACACAAGTTGGATCTTGACCATTTAAGAAGAATGTCCAAGTGTTTTTTTCTCAAAAAAGAAAAGGAAAAAAGACTGAGCGAAAACGAAGCCGGACATGAATAGCTAACCAGCAACAATGAAAGGTTTGTGCGAATACAACTAGTACTAGTTTAATTTGTATACACTAACAGAGTGTTGTGAAACAACAGAAAGAGGGAAAGAAACACTTACAGACTTACTGGGTTTTTTATTTACAGAAACAAAAAGGGGTTTATATGGATTAAATGTTACTAAAGTCACCTAAAAGTAAATCAAGCATGTCTGCAGGAGTTAAAAAAGTTGTTCCACCAAGAATGACTTCTATATCCCCTCTTCCACTTTCAGATAATGCCTCCTGAGCTTCCAGTACCTTCAATACACACAAAAGTTACATGATCAGATTCAAAATGTAGTATTTCCTTATCTTCGTGTTTTGCTTATTTGGTGTTGTTTTATTTTGTGTCTTTGGTGGTGCAATAGTGTTATGTGTTGGGATTGAGTTGTATTTATGGATGGGTCAGTTTGGATAATAATAATCATACATGAGGTTGGTTTGATTGGAAAAGTTGGAGAAACTTGCACTTAACATAAAAACCCATACATTGGGGACAATATATCCCAAGTGTGGGGATGTGAGGAGATATTTATAAAATTGCAAAAATTTTGAAAATTTTTGTTTTTAAGCAACCTAATCAACACAAAAACAATGTGAAAGCATACCTTATTATTCCAACTTAATTAGTGGAGTGGTATTTGGTCATGGTCTAATTCCCAAGTGAACAAAAGAAATGTGTGAAGCAAAGTTTTATATAAAAAAATTGAGAAATACCTAACTAGAGGTAACAGTCTATTGGTAATAACTTTAATGCACGCATCGGCAACCCAATTCCCCAAGTTTAGTGAGATTTGCTTTGAAGTCTATACTAGATTGTAGTTCACCCTCAAATTATCTATTTGTTGAGTGTAGGCCATATAATTGTCTATTTTAGAACTTGTATGATTTGATGCATGCCAAGATAGTGGACTAGATTTTTGCACATAAAAGATAAAGGAAACCTTAGGATTTCCCTTTCACTTAGAACACCATCTTTGTGTTCACTAATTTTCTTGTTGTTCCCTAGTATCCCATGCTGAGCCTTTCAAGCTTTATCTTTTGTTAGAATCATTACCGATTAACCCAAACCAACCCACAATCCATATATCACTGTTGATGACATTCTAGTAGTAGTGTTTTATTTTGTTTATTGTAAATGAGTTAAAAAGAAAAAGAAAAAAAATGAAAAAAAGAAGAAAATTCAACTTGGAGGAAAATGGAAAAGCAAAAGAAGTTTCAAGTTATAGTTTTGGGTTAGTTGTGTATCCGATTTTGGTACGTTATATTGAAGTTTTAGTTTGAAGTCTGTAGTTAATAAATAAAGAATGCCAACAGTAGGGTTTTACATTTTTTAGCCACTTTCACAGCCAAACATTCCTACCCTAGCCTAAACCCAAAACCCGTAAGTCCTTTTGATATGTGCAATGTCTATGTGTTACTATGGAGGTTTGATTGTCATCCAGACTTATGATAATAGATTCTTGTATTTGGTCCTGTTGAGTCATATATTGGTACATCTTTTACCAATCCAGAAATAAAGCCGAGAAGAGTGAATATTGTGATGGGTGTGTTGCATGAAAGATAAAAACTAGAATCTTGTTAGGTTTAGTTAGGTATGTTCTTGTTTTAAATTGCATTGCAGTATCACTTACTTACTTGTAAAACATATTTATTGTAAACCAGGAATGAGGTATGACTTTGGACCATAACTAAGATTTTGAAAGGGCATTTGGTTTTGTTTGTTGTTTAGTGTTTGAACGCGTTTGCTTGGGGGCAAGCAAAAATTAATTGTGGGGATGCGATGTTAGGGTGATGAAATGGATGTTTAAATGGAAAAATGATAGAGTTTATATGTGCTTTTCATGTGGTTTTTATGAATAAGGTAACTATGCATGCGTGTGTGAATTATAGGTAAAATGGTACTTTTGGACCATGTATTAAGAGGGATGGAAGAGGGACGTTGATTACATGAATGTTGGAGGTTAAAGACGAAGCAAATGAAGATTTCAGCAAGGCTTCTGGCGTAGACTACGCCAGCTCGCGTAGGCTACGCTAGCCAATTATAGAAGTGAAAAGAATGGCTTCTGGCGTAGGCTACGCCAGCCAATTTTAGAAGTGAACAGAAAGGTTGCTGGCGTAGGCTACGCCAGCCTATTTTTGAAAATGTGTTTTTAGGTCGGATTTTGATCTATTTAAACACCCCATCACCCCCATTCGACTCTCTCGAATTTTTGACGACTTTTAGGGTTCAAGGAAGGTGTTAGCATCATTTCATCACTCCGGAACATCATTGAATCATCGAGAATGTTTAATTCATCAACTTTTGAAGAATCGATCAAGAACATGAGTGGCTAAGCCACCCGTGTTCATCTCCGGGTGGATGGTTAGTGTTAGTTAATGTGTAATTAGGGTTTTAATGTACTAGACACAAGTTAAATGTTTGGTTTTGTTTGAATATCAAAATTTGTCTATGAATTTAATATTTGAATGCAATTGAATGTTTGATAAACTTGTGAGTTTGTGATCAATAATTTAATTAATGGTTATAGCATTTTGTATTAGAAACTTGTATGTCATTCACTAGCCAAGCTAACTAGTAATCAACATTCGAGTTGTTTTCCTACATGGTTATAACTTGTACTTCTAAACGAAACCACTAGGTCCAGCATTGGTTTGGATCCGGCCAACACAATGAAAAATTGGTCGTGAAATCATCTAATTTAACTACCCGTGAGTCTAGTTATTAGCACGCTTTAACCTATGATCACAACTATCTATGTCTATGTAGATTCTAGCATGAAACCTAATTGCATATCTTTCTGAAACCTAAACCCGGAGGTGATCCATTTTTCTATTATAATCACAATCAATTTAATTACTTGCAATTGTTTTCTTTATAGTTTTTACTTTTATAAACAAAATCATCTTTTCACAGCCAAGAGGCAATAGCATAATCTAGTTTAATTATTTATTTGTTTTCTCAATCAAGCTAAAATACATCATCCACTAATTTCACGTGGTTCGACATCCCTGCTTGCCCTAACTAATCTTAAGGTGAATAGGACAATTTTTATACATCTTATTTGATCGTCTCTTCGACACCGATCATCTAATTTGTGCGAAATTATTATGATAGAAAGATGAAATGAGTAGATATATGAAGAAATTGGTGGCACAATGATTTTCGTGAAGACCTTGTTTTGATTATGAGGAGATATATTTTCTAGTGGTGGATGAATATATTTTCAATATCTTATTAGTCGGGTAATTTAAGAGAGAAATGATTTGCGTCTAACGGATACTATGATATGCTAAGTACATGACTCACATTATAATGAACTTTAAGTGAAATTCGTGGAGGATTTAGTTTTAAAACCCATGTGAAGCAAGTTCTCTAGCACAGTATCATTGTTGTATATAAATACGGATCCAAATATGTTATGATCATTATATACATTGATGACCGAAATATAGTTGGATCTCCTAAAAAGTTTCCTAAGATAATTGAATACTTAAAAGGTGATTTAAAATAATAGGCCTTTAGCAAAACTATGTTTTATTGAGCTTCATGTTTTAACACCTTAAAATTTTAATGATTATGCATCAATATAGATATGCCAAAGAAATTGTACCTACTGGTTGATGCTTATGATATATCAAGAAATTATGAAATGGTATAATGTGAATGTTGAAAATGCAACAATTATAAAAAAAACTAATGTGCTAAATAAGGAAGTTGTATGTCAAAATTTCTAAAAAGTGAATGCTCATGCATAGCTCATAAGCTTAACAAGTTATTCTGGACTAAAATAGTCAAGTCAAATGTGATACAATTGACTTGCGTAACTCAAAAATGAGATAGATAATATAATTAGTCAATTTGTTTCATTTTATTAAAGGAGCATTATCTATGTACCTTCTTATAAATAAAAAAAGGCTTCACATCATTGATGAATTATTTTGAAATGAAAGGTCGTAGTACAAATTTACTTCCCGACTAGCATGTCGATCACTTGTATAATTTTATGCATCGCTTAATTTACATTCAAAAGGATGTTGAAACATTTAGTATGAACCAAGCTCAGTACGCTAACGAGTACACAATGATGGTCTATAGTAAAAATGAGAAAATCTTGGTCCATAATTAGTATAGAAAAATGCAAGGGTAGACTATGTTTTATCTTAGCTCGTATCTCGCACGTAGACACGAGGTAAAATGTATGAGATAATATATTTTTTTTTGTTAGCAATTGGTACTTTATATTATATAGCAAATTGATATTTGAAGAATGTAAAACAAGTATTTGGATATCATTAAGGTATGATATTGTATTTTACTAACCCATCGAAAACAAGTTTGATTAGTGTTGTAGATGCAGGGAAATTAACACAATATAGTCATGGAAATTACGGTATTTGATTACAAGAAGTGGCTCCATAAGTCTTATAAGAAGATTTTCTACATTACTCAACGTAATGGATTGCGTGTCAAAGCATCAAACGAGAAATAATTGGTTACAAAAGCTTTGGGGATTTTTCTCAAAAGATACACAAACGATTTAAAAAATGCATGAAGATTGTTAACTACAAAAGTCTTATGGAAAGATGTACACCAAAAGATGTTAACTACACAAGTCTTATGCATGAAAATTGTTCGGCATAAGGAATTGTGCATAAAAAGATCATGCGCCAGATTGTTAACTACAAAAGTCTTATGAAAACTTTTACAAAAGATCAAAACTCTTACATGGAAGATGTATAAATGAGAGGGAGTATTATATACATTGCACTCTTATTCCCCCTTCAAAAAGTTGTCCTGTCGGGTTTTCTTATTAAGGTTTATAACGAGGCAACATAACTTATCGAAAAGTTTTAGGGGGAGAAAATACGTGTTGCGTTCTTTTTCCTTTAGCAATGGTTTTATCCCACTGAGTTTCCTAGCAATGCTTTTAACGAGGCATCACCACCAAACGTATTAGCGAAATAATATTTCATCATGTGGAGTCAATGAGGAGTGTTATATGCATGACTCTTAGATATTAATTGTATTTGTATTAATGTAAGTGCCTATATATATATGACATTTGTATATCATGTTGATATCAATGAACAATCATTATACATCTTTTCTCCTTATAAATCTATAATTCATATGATCTTTGTTAAGTTATACTATATGTGTCGGTAGCTAATATTTTGTTTCACAACACAAAAAAACAATAAATGTTTTTACCAAAACTATTCTTATTCTTTTAGTTATATGAGACCGTTCAAAATAATCTATGATACGAGACCATTCAAAATAAGTTTCAACGTAAGTTTCTAAGTAGTTAGGAGAAATTTGTATCATAATAACGGTTTAATCATTGGTTTTTATAGCGGTCAGAAGACATTTGTTTTAGCATAACCGGTTTAACTATCTGTTTTTATGGTTTTCGACATTTGTTTTACCATAATCGATTTAACTATCTGTTTTTATGGTTTTCGACGAGCCAAGGTGATACAAAACTTTCACCTACGTGGTACTAGAGATCACATTCACAACTACTTACAATCTATATAATAAATTAAGGTTTTAGGGGGGCAATTTTTTGGGGGAATTTTTTTTCTATAATAGGAAGTTTAGGAGGGAATTCACAATGTTTTTAAACCGGGCGGTCCGACCGGTCCAACCGCGGTCGGACCACGTTTTTTGAGAATCCCGGTTTGATAGGTCACGGTCTGATAGGTGTTTGTGAACCGCTGCGAACCGCTCGAACCGTTATCAAACCGCTTGAACCGGACCGTTTCAAACCGCTATCGAACCGTTTTTGAACCATATCTAAACCAGCGTCGCTACAAAGACCACGAATTTCGAATCCATTCGTTTTGTATCTAATCGCATACGCCAGCAAGCCATACGTTTAGGGTTCGATTGTGATTCGTTGCTCAATTCACGAATTGGGTACCCAAAAAAATGGACTAAGGCGAGGTGTAGGAATGAAGCGTTTACAACATATGCATCGATTATAGCCACCACCGTCGCCATCCGTGCTTCGCCGGAGCACATTACCGGAAAAACCAAGACCTTCAATGTTCATATTTAACGGCAACATGGGTGGAAAAGAGAATGGAGATTGAGATGTTGATGATGGCGGCTGTTGGATACTTGAATATATATAATAAGGATTTTAGGTTTAATAAACTTTGATTTTTTACTCTTTAGCCCCTCTAGTTCTCATGGTTACAATCTTAAGTCTAATTTTATAAATGAATATTTCATAAATGTATTTAGATATGATATGTAAATGTATAATTCGTCAGATCCCGGTCCAACCACGGTCCGACCCCGGTCTGACCGGTTCGACCAGTAAAATTGTAATACCGGTTCAGTGTCCGGTCCGGTTTTCAAAACATTGCGGGGAATTCACTATGCATTAGTTGATGGAGCCAAAAATATAAAAGATGAATGTATTTATTTAATAATACATTTATAATCATTTTTTTGTTTCTCATTCAAGTTTTAAATTTAAAATATTTAAAAAATTACTTACATAAAACCTATAGAAGATGAATGTAATTTTTTAACGTATTATCAAATTATTGCTATTTACTCAATTATGCGTAATTTAGTTAATCTGTATATAAATCAGCTCGTGTATGAACACAGGTATTAAACCTAGTTGAATGAATAAAAACACTACTTACAACTGAATGAGTAAAAAAAACTACTTACAATTGAAATGTCACCTACACAAGTTGGATCTTGACCATTTAAGAAGAATGTCCAAGTGTTTTTTTCTCAAAAAAGAAAAGGAAAAAAGACTGAGCGAAAACGAAGCCGGACATGAATAGCTAACCAGCAACAAAGAAAGGTTTGTGCGAATACA
The DNA here is from genome assembly GCA_030867185.1 of Tagetes erecta. NCBI lineage: Eukaryota > Viridiplantae > Streptophyta > Magnoliopsida > Asterales > Asteraceae > Tagetes > Tagetes erecta. The sequence continues at coordinate 16,950,297 of CM061490.1, forward strand.
ACTAGTACTAGTTTAATTTGTATACACTAACAGTGTTGTGAAACAACAGAAAGAGGGAAAGCAACACTTACAGACTTACAGAGTTTTTTATTTACAGAAACAAAAAGGGGTTTATATGGATTAAATGTTACTAAAGTCACCTAAAAGTAAATCAAGCATGTCTGCAGGAGTTAAAAAAGTAGTTCCACCAAGAATGACTTCTATATCCCCTCTTCCACTTTCAGATAATGCCTCCTGAGCTTCCAGTACCTTCAATACACACCAGGGTTGCATGATCAGATTCAAAATGTTACTAGTAATGAATTAAGGATAACCATACTAATAATAATTTGTAAGCCTGACAAAACGAGCGGGCCAGGTTGGGTAGGCTAACTCATCAAAATGGTTCAGGTAAAAACGGGTCGTTCTAAAAAGAGTAATAAGTAGTTTCAGTGGAGGTTACGCCGGCAGCGACCAAAGTGATGGTGGAGGTGGCATCTGGCCGGCTCTAATTAGCCATTTTTGTAGGAGTGACCCATTTGGATCTGTTCTAAGTTTGCTAGCTTATAGGAGTGACCCATTTTGACCAATTGGGTGGCTCAAATCAACCCATTGAGCTATAGAAAATTATCCAAATCAACTCATTTATTTAAGAATAGGTCATAATTGCCAGATGTAAATATCTGCATTCAACTATAAACAGTGACAGAAGAAATAATGGTTAAACTAACCTCAATGCCATTCATGCCTCCCACGACAAAAACCAGTATAACATTTTGATCCGAGAGGCTTGGTTTTGCCTGCCCAATTCAAAAGAAATAATTCAATAATTAAATTAAATCTGATAAAACTAAAAGATATTGAACAAGCATAAGGTATGATCATTCGCATACCTGTCCCAAGCCAAACCTTCCAAAACCACTTTTAAAGAGGCGACCCACGGTAGATGAATGATATTCCAAACCAGGTACATCATATTTGCTCAGTATTCTTGTTAAAAGTTTATACAGCAATCCCTTTCTAGAATACGGATCATCAACACCGATGCTATTTTCCAAGCTCGACGCCATGTCTCTAATTCCCTTATTGTCCTTTAAATTCGTTAATTTATGAAGGAACTTAAAAAGATTATCAACCCTATCCCTTAACTCTAGTTTCAATTGCATGTCACTGTAGACATTTTCATTACTCGCATTCTTGTCAACATCTTCTTCTTCTTCTTCACCCCAATTTCCCCACTGATCATCATCACTTTCTAAGGCCTTTGAATACTCTTCTGTATTTTCCCCCTTTTTCTTTTTCAAGTTAGCTTCAAGATCATGAAACAAACCATGAAGGAACTTATACTTCGCTAGCTTTGGATTTTCAAGAATTGCATCCACGATAGCTTCTTTAAGAAAATGTTCCTCTTGCCAAGAAAAAGGACCAGCCGAACCGGAAGTTGGGAAATTCTCCCCGGCCAATATATATCCCGTTACCGTTAACAGCAACGCATCTTCAACTGAAAATAGCCCATGTGATGATGATTCAGATTCTCCAAAACAGCTTTTGTTAATAATATCACACATTTGTGAAGAAAGGTTTTGGCTCGTGTCTCCGGCGCTTATATTAAGTATTTTTTCAGCACTCATAAATGAATCCCATTTAGCACGATATTTTTCAGTCATGGCATATGACGTGGCAACTGCCAGCTGTATAATTCCTTTGTTTCGCATAAAACATGATTGACTTTTCGCAAGAGCTTTAATCATAAGTTGTAAATCTGCTTTTGGATTCACAGAGATCTTTTCTTTACGCAGAGTCTCTTGAAGTAACTTTTTGATCAATATGGTACCGTCTTTTGTTCTTCTATCTAGAGTAGATTCTAGATACGGTGTCCCATTAAAGTTTTCTGTGGAGACTAAGGACCCACTAAGCAGCTCAGTTTCTGAAAAATCATCATGAAGACTAACTAATGAATTTATTTCCGTACCTGAATCATAAGAATTCCACCCGTTTAAAAAAGCTTCAAAAAGCTGAACGTTTGTTTTTGGCGGGATGTCTCTAAGGACATCTGCTAGTGGTATCTGAACATCGAGAGGAGCACGCAGTAGGTTTGGTTGGGTTTGTGAACCCTTTGCCATTGTGCGGGTCCTACGCGGAGCAAACGAAAAGATCCGGTCAACAAGAGAGTCTCCATGACAACATGGGGTAAGAAGGTCAACTGTGCGGTCAATAAGCAATAGCCCTGCGGATCGTTTACGCCGACCAACATCATAAAGACTAGACATATCTGTTATAAGCTTCCCAATGGTTCTTGACAAATCACCAAGCGAAAATATTTCAAGTTTTAAGTCCATCTACAAGTATCACAAACAAACATCAAGAAAGTTAAATAAATGCTATAGGCATGGAAACCAGGACATTTAATTGAATGAATGAATACCTTTGTTGTGAGATGATAAAGAAATTGGGCTGTAAGAGCAACGCCAGGTGGTACATCCTCACCGTCATTAAATGTGCCAGTACTTAATGGAGGTAACCCGGAGCTAATGGAATTCTCTTGGTCAGCTGATAAATATGCCTCCGAAATTGACCCCTCTGATGGTAACACGAAGAATTTTGGGGAAAATGGGCAGAGAATCATAGGGAAGTGATGCACATAAGCAACCAATTTCTGCCCTATGTGGCCTATTGAAAAAGATGGTGATTTGGGACTATCATCCTCTGCACGAGGAGTAAGCTGCAACCAACCCTCCTCATCTTCAGGAAGAAGATTCCCCTTGTTATTTGTGTGTTTAGTACTAGAATTTAGATTGTTTTTCTTCATGAGTTCTTCATAATCTTGGACAAGTAAGGATTGATATTCATGATAAGCATCTGGTCCCAGAGGTGAATCAGGATAGGCCGAATGACCTGTCTGCAAAAGCAAAATAGTATATATTTAGAGATAATATATCAAGAAATAAATCCAACCACATTCACACAATTCACTCCTATGCAAATACAAATGAAAGAACCAAGGATTCAAAGAGGAAATGCATGGTATAAAATGGAAAAATTATGTACTAACTAATGCTTTTTGTTTTTCATGTAAGTTATCAGCATTGAAGTAGATTTCTTGTATGTTTCATATAAACCAATTTGCAATAACACTACCTAATTCTCCATAATTCTATCCAAAACGACTGCATATTTAAATCCTCGCCAACTTGTTAATATCTTATGGCGTATACAAAGAAGGCGGAAGGCCCAAACTGATATTCTTTGTGGCATTTGGACATGATAAAAGTCTATGTTTTAGCCATGACGTTTTTGAAGTTTCTCTAGGTAGCATGAATCTTGAAATAAAATCTTGAGCCCAAACTAACAAATAATATATATGGTTCTACAAAGACCTAACCTATTATAAATGAGCTCCAGAAAACATATATTTCATTTTGTTGATGGTCCAATATATGAAAACAAATATCATATTATCTGAATCTAGAATATTATAAGATTAAAAACCTTTTCCATAAACAAGAAAGAACATTTACAAAAAAGTTTATTTTGATAAGAGCAAGGAAGGCGTGGAAAAATAGTTGAACCTGACCCAGTGTAAACTTTTAGCTAAAGCCAGTTAAAACCAAGTACGACTTAAAAACTACATAAGCAACAATAGGCATCTCCAAATATTAGAGATTTCTTTTTAGTGCATTCCCAATGCCTTGTTGCTTTGGCTTCCCAGCTTTCTTAATGTAAGTAACATTAATGTATAATCAAAAGTTTCTAGTGGGAGATCGGGGTATTATATATATAGGAGGAGGTTCATTTGAGAAGGCTCATATATTGCAAGAAGAAAAAGAAGAAACTTAAATCACTAAAAAAACTTATCAATAGTTTAATTTTTTAAATAAATTCACTTCCTACATACAAATGTGTAATGTATAAACTAAAAAAAATCATTACAATATTTTTTACGTATGTATTCTTAGCGTTTTTAATTTACCTACACATGTGTAGGTTATGTGACCTACACATGATTTCCACATGTGTAGGTTTAACAAATAAACGATATTTATTCAATTTTATTTTTTGAATATCAAAATTAATGAATATATATTGCATTTCTATCATTCTTTTGTATGTTAAAAACTTTTTTGGTTGAAAAAAATGAAGAATTTAGCTATTTCTTACACTTCTCGCAATATTTGGTCTTCTCAAAAGAACCCTCCCCTATATATATATATATATATATATATATATATATATATATATATATATATATATATATATATATATATATATATATATATAGAGAGAGAGAGAGAGAAAGAGAGGAAGGTTCAAATGAAAACCATGAAAACCACTGTGATACGTATACGTATCTGTCTATATTTGTTTCTGTTTTTACACACACGCTATCTATGGTACATACGCGTACGCGTGGTACATATACAAACCTGCAGTGGTTTTCATTATAGCAAGCAAACAAACATACCCAGTAAAAACCCACCAAATTGGTAGGGACTGGGGAGAGTGAGATGGGGCAAACCTTTAGCCCTACCCTAAGGAATAGACTCTACCCTAAAGGATTAGGAGGTTGCGCCCATCGAGAACCACGGATTATAATGCATGCGGCTTTTACAAAAATAAACAAATAACATATCACATAGTTAAAAGCAGAAATCCACTAGATCATAAACACAAAAAGGGTATTACGAGATAGGCAGCAAAACTGTAGAAGAGAATATATCAAGCAACTAACTGAGAGCCCAATTGTCACATAAGTGCCTTTATTTTACAAAAGTGACTAGAAGTAAACAATGTAAACACCAATGCTATAAGACACTTCTTGATATCATCACGGTTGACATGATATTAATCTTATCAGCCGTGATATAAGTGCAGAAAGCACTAGAGAAAAAGATTCAGACTAACAGGAAATAAAGTCTTAGGCTAAACACTAAAGCATAAAAAAAAGAATATCTTCTTCAAGTAAAACTATCACATCACATCAAATGGAAGATTATATCAACTAAGTCATAAAACTTAAGTAAAAACACAAAAAGGAGTAGAAAGTGTCAATGATATTATGAACTTGGCTAATAAAGAAAACAGATGTGATACTATTAAAAAAGTAGTAAGGCATAAAACATAAGCATAAGCATAAGCATAAACAAAAAAATGTTGATGTATTTACTAAAGATATCTCAAAAAAAAGTATCTCTAATGAGAATGAAAGGGAGCAATGACAAAGTACTCAAGTAGTACCTCTGAAATAGATGTATATATAGTGCACTGGAATACTCGTTTATGGGTGCTCAGACGCCGTAAAATGTATCGGTGTGAATCACTTAGAAGGCGGCAAGTGAAAAATACAACTTTTGTCTGGACATCACTCTTTTGATTCCAACCAATCGCCTAAAACAGTAAGTAAAAAAGTTACATAATTATTCTTCAAGTCCAAAAGTATTACCATAACAAGAGAAATAAAAAGGATGTAATGATAAGAGTGAAAAGCTCTATGTTCACAGAAAACTAGTATAGTAAAATTAAGTTTGTTCGCTCTCAAGATATGATATATAAGTAAACACAAAATGGCTTATGTACTTGTTTTGAAGAACACACTTGCCATAACTACTTTTTTTTGGAAATAGAAAGGTTATTTATGCACTTGCATAATATAATTAAACAAAAGAAACTTTGAATGCAATGAAATATCAAACGTGAAATGTCAAACCCCATTAACATGTTTCAAGCTTTTCAAAATTTCATGTTTTAATTCATAAGCTACTTTCATTTAATCTAACTGCTTAGCTCCATTATCATAGTTTAGCTTTAGCTTCCCCCAATCAAATCTATTCAAATAAATAGTTTTGACTCAATGTCTCAAACTAAAATCTTATTGAACATATGAGTAAATCGGTTTTAAAAACTCACCGGTCAACACTTGCAATTCAACCATACAACTTAACTTAATCTCCGTGACATTAAGTACTAATGTACTAAATACGCAAGTTACCTCTAATTCCTGACTGATTATTGGAACAATACTCATTGCCACTGCTTACCCTCATTTTTCACCACCGAAAATCATCAATTAACATCAGTTATCTACCATCTCCCACCTCCGTTTAGCACTTTTTATATCCATCATCGTCCAGCTTTAGTCACTATATTCGATTACCGTCACTTCCGTTGCCTTTCACTCTATCCCTTGTCTACCATATCTCTTCTTACGAAATCATACACTCACATTACTTGGTCCTTCTACTTAATTATGCTGGGAAATGTTATGTTCATGGTAACTTATCTATGAATGTATATATCATATATGTGAGTTAAATCAACAGGTGGAATAATTATCTTCGATTAGTGTCTTTGGCAGGCAACTTGGCTGTTAAAGACACTAATAAAGGAGTCACAATCTGATAGATTAAATTACGATAATCAATCAAATCATCTTTAGTTTGAGTCAAAAGTATATATATTTGAATAGATTAAACTGAGGGAAGCTAAACTATGATAATAGAGATGAATAATTAGATTATACGAAACTAGATGATGAATAAAACCATGAAATTTTGTTGAAACATGTTAACAGGACGTGACATGAAAACAGGATCCAACACATCTAAAACCACAATAACTGTATATGAAAAGGGCACGAATACGTCACTGAGTCAAGAGAAGACATGCTCTCCAAGCTGCAAACAGCAAGTACACCCATCTCCAATAGTATCGCGAACGCCCCAAGAAACTTGAAACTTTCTGTACATCCCGCATCCAAATAAACTATAGCATCTTTAAGTTCCTCAGATATCTAAACACCACAACAAAGATATCAGTAACAAGATTTTAATGGCAATTTGATACTGATAAATGAAGATGACAGTATATATACTATATACTATTTATAACTCCCTATACATCAATACACAGTTCAATAAAATATACAAGCATCATGATTCAACATTATAAGAGGTTACAATGTTAAAATTCTAATATTGAATTATACAACCATCATAATTCAGCATCATGTGTATGAAAATTAGAGGTTCGATAAATAACAAAGCGTATGAAAAGCAAGGGCGAAATGAACTTACTTCTCTGATTGAATCAAGGCAAGAATTGATGACATTAATGAACGCCATATAAATGAGTATAAATCAGGAGCATAGAGTAGTTGTTGAAAGCCCTAATCGGAAAATTGAACCTCAGATCAGTTCCACCTTCAGATGTGAAACTCTGATACGAATATTTTTTTTTTTAATAAATAGGGTTATTTTGAACCCGAAATCTTGAACAACCGATCCTATTACACACTTTTATATATATTCAAATAAAAAACGATTTTAAAGCCACCTTCAATTGCGGTTGGTCATTTGGTCCAACGGCATTCCAATGATGGGCTAAAATACTTGACTTCCTAGAGGTCATGGGTTCTAGTCTTGAGGAGAGGGGTTTTACACAGAAAAGGTTAAAGGTTCCTGCTGTGGTTTTTTCCCGGGGCGGTTAGTTGACGAGTCTTAGACTCCGACTTTCCTGCTCTTCGGAAGGGTTGGTCGGGGCCCGAGAAGAGTATTCTTCTCTTAGGGGAGCTGCCACACTCTGCCGCAAATAATCCCTCTTACAGGGGATAGACCGTGGGCTTCTAGACTCGGTCATTGCACTCCCCTGAACCACCGGTTAGCTGGTGGTGCAACTGCCGTTCCAAAAAAAAAGCCACCTTCAATTGAGCCTCTAATTAAAAAAGAATTTTTATTGTCACACGTCATTTAACAGAGTCATTGTTAACATTCAATTTCTGTATGAAAATGTATGATCTCATATTACGTAATCATTGGCATATCTAGGAATTTTTTCATGTGAGTCGAAAATTTGATAGGAATCATTTGAATATCGATATATAACAATTTTTTCAATCCGTTTCGACTTGGTTCGGGTTGAACCGGGGTCGGGTCAAATTAAAAAATGACAAAAAAAACTAAACTTGAAGGGTTAAAATTGATTTTTTTTCATTTCCCTTCACTTATATATTTAAAATTAAAAATTTTTAATTTCCTCAACTTAACTAACTTCTTTAATGTAAAACCCAAATTTTTATCTCTAAATACCAACCAAAATATCTCTAATCACCTTTATCACTTTAAACTCTTTCTCAAACTCTCTCAATATATCTAAGAACTCCATACTTTGCAACAAATTTTCAATAACAAATTGTGAGTTTTTTTTTCATTCTCTCATCTTTTTATTTTTTCTTTCATTTTTGGCAAATTGGCTAAAAATAATCCCAACTAACATCTATTGGCCAAGAATAATCTCAACTCAGTTTATTCCCTCCAGTGGTCCCAAATCCAACTTTTTGGTCTCCAGTGGTCCGCCGTTAAGTGCACTTAACGGCTGTTAACTTTTTTTCTATTTTTTTCGAATTTCAAAACAAGGTTTTATGGATATTGATCAGGAGAATTCAGTTGATGTAAACCTTACTTCAAACTGGTGTTCCAAACGACAAAACGGTCTTCAATCGGGTGTTTAAAACCTAACGGTGCTTTAACCGGATATCAAAATTAAATCATTTGGAGCAACAATTGGAAGTAAGGTTTACATCAACTGACTCGTATTCTCCTCCCGATCAAAATCCCTAAAATATCGGTTTGAAATTCGAAAAAAATAGAAAAAAAGTTAACGGTCGTTAAGTGCACTTAACGGCGGACCACTGTAGGCCAAAAAAGTTGGATTTGGGACCACTGGAGGGAATAAACTGAGTTGGGATTATTTTTGGCCAATAGGTGTTAGTTGAGATTATTTTAGGCCAATTTGCCTTCATTTTTTGACATTATTTTTTTCCTAAATACTTGAAACATCCTCTAGGAATTTACTATTTATTTATCAAGGTAAATAAAGTTTGATAAATCACAATTTTGAGGTTCAAGTTAGGATTGTTTTTCTTAAATCTTATAAAATAATTTTTTATATTGTTTCTTAAACCTCATATATCTCAATTCTACATCTTTCTTAAGCCACTAATTAATATACAAATAAGAAGTAAATGAAACCAAACAATGTTTCCAAACAAGACTGTTAGAGGACTTGTGTTATGGTATAAAAATGATAATGTTGAGAACTTTGGTTTATAACTAAACTTTCAACCATTCCTCACTTCTCACTTGATTACTTACCTAAAGTAGTTAATTTATTTATGTATTTCTATTCTTGTACTCATGACCATCCGAATCATCAACTATGTTGATGGTTTGTGCAATGGTGAAACACTTGAGGTTATAATACCTTATTGCTTGACTATACATGACAATATAAATAAATATATATTACTAACAGTCTAAGCATAATTTAACCCAATACATGGTTAAATATTATGTGTTTTATATTGGTTGTGGGTTGGGCATCAAAATGAGTTTTCAAGACTGGATGGGGGTTCGAGAGTTAAATTTTACAGGGGTCGATCGAGAACTTAACATATAAAAACAAAAAAATTTCGCAGGGGGAGCAGGCGCCCCCACCCACTCTTTGTGGGTACGCCCCTGTACGTAACTACACTTACCGCATTCCCTACAATAAATGAGTTTAACTAAAATTACGAAATGTCAATAGAGTATTTAAATATTTTTATTAAATTTGTTTTTACTTTCACTACTACTACTTTAGCAATATATTATTCACTATTATTAATTAATATTAAAATTAATTTTTTTATATTAATTATCGTAACTATACCTAAGTTCCAAATATTTTTAAGGGTTGGTTGTATTATAAAGAATATACTTTTTCACACATGATATTGTGTTCACTTTATATAGTAAAAACATGGGCGTGTGTAAAAACTAATATTAAAATAAAACATTAACATATAAATTAAAAGTTTTTCTACTTAGCAAACATTTAGTTCATGAAATATTTAATTTTCTTTCAAATATAAGTTTTGTAAAAATTTTGAACTTATTTAATGATTCCACCGTGAAACACACGATCAAATAACATTTATTTTTTTTTAAAACTTAAGATTTTAATATTTTCATTACCATACACGTGTAACATGCGGGGATCTAAACTAGTACAATAATAAAGTTACAATAATGATTTAATTTTTTTATATCACTTGTAACTGGATTACTGGTGGGATAATTGTGTTATTTAATAAACATTTGTACATTTAACTATACGGGATTTTGGTTTCATAGGTTTTAACTAAACTTAGGTATAAAATTTATTTTTAATATATCCTATATAAAATCGGTTTGGATATTTATAAAAAAATTTCTAGCAAAAATCATATGCTAAAATAGAGGAGATGATCTATAATAATTGGTAATTTTTTTGAACATATCCGGTTAGGTGATAATTCATAATGCATGATAATTGGTAAAAGAACTTATTAGAACATATATCTAGTTAGAAGATAATTCATGATAATTGGTGAAGTTTTTATTTGAACATATCGATGTTTTGATCGAAAATTGATAAACCAAATTAGTAAGTTGAGATAGTGTGTTTTAATAAATAACTAGTTAAAAGGCGGGGCCGTGCGATGCGACGGCCGGGTCTACCGTATGTGACTTTTCCACACGTGTTGATACACCGCAATGTCGTAATGCATCATATATTAAAAGACGAATATATATATTCAAACTTAGAGTCTAAAATCATAATTAAATCAAATCCGGGTTGTCAAAGTTGTAAAAATTGTCAAAAAAATTTAACGGACGTTGGTTCCACACGTGTTATGATGACGAAGTTGATAATATAACTTTAGAATAAAGATCGAAACTTTGACATGTGATGGTTGTGACACCCCACCCGATGGCGGAAATATTGGGTTGTCATAGAAATGGACATCGTTAGTAAACAACGCACATGGTATCATTTTATTAAAGTCTAATAATGATTAACAGAAGTTTTGGAACATAAGATTTAAATATAAAACGATAATAAATAATAACTAATATAGTAAATGCAATAGTCTTTATTATTTTTCTCTAAGTCCAAGGCATCATATGTCTTGAATAAATATAAATAACATCATCACCTGAAATATATGAAAATAAAATTAGCTATAAATGCTAGTGAGTAGAGACACAATTTGTAAATAATAGTATGGAAATCCTAGATCATAAATATTATTCAACCATGACCCCTAGAATAGTACACAACCACATAGAACCCTCAACTCCTCGTTTGAGCCATTTTGACATGAGGAACCAACTCTTGTATTTAATTAAAGATAACTCTTAACCAACTGTCAAATAACCGTATTGATTTATAAGTTATCAATAATCAATTAGCAACTTAGGGGCATGATGTGACACCCCGCCCGGCGGCGGAAACACCGGGCTGTCAAGAGAATTGGACATCAATAGTACAAAGCACATGGCACACTAAAAGCATATTTTAATATCATTAAAGCAATAATTGTTGTGACATAAATGAGAAATAAATAGCATTAAAACAGAAGTAAAAGCCAACAATTAATAGCGTTTAATTCCGATTAATTCTAGGTCCAATAAGCATCCTAAATGTCTCGAAAGCATAAGCGCTCAACATCACCTGAAATATGTAAAATAACGTTAGCTATTTAAAGCTAGTGAGTAAACCACAGTTGATAAATAATAGTATAGAAAATCCGAGATCATCATAATATGCTGCGCAATCTTACATGCATAGCTATTTCATCATATTACTCAACCTTTGACCATAGAACACATGAACACATTGAACACACATTGAACACCATCATTGTACAGCAACTTGTAATCATTTGTCATGAGGAACCAACTCATGGTGCAATTAGTGATAACTGTCATTTAACCGTCATTTAACCGTCTCGAATGTAAGTTATCAAAAATTGTTTTAGCATCAAGGGACATAGTAACATAGCAACAAGTATCACAGTATAGTAACTAGTAACCATTGAATAGAATCGCCGGGTTTAAATCACCTATCGATGTTGTAAAGTGTAGGTGGGTTTGTCAGACCATTAGCGCTAACATTGTACCGGTGGAAATTACAAGTAATATACTACTTTAAACTACCACATAAGATTGCATCAAGCCGCGAACTAGATTAACATATTTAATGATCTCATTTGAAAATAGAAACAAAGAAACGAAAACCGAAAGCATTGTATAGTAATTGAACATATTTCAGCCCCAAAAGGTAAAAGTAAAAAGGGGAGTGAATTTACTCACCTTGAAATGTGGAAGTAACCGAAACAATAGAAACGCAACAATAACGAACCGAGGGTTGCCCAAATATTAGTATCACCTAATTAATTGGGAAAAACCCTAACTTAGAAACGAAACAATAATATAGCAACAAGAATCAAAACTAGAAAATCTAGGGTTTCGGATTTTGGGATTTAGGGTTTTAGATTATAAATTGGGAATTAGGGTTCTTAAAATACAAATTGAGAATTAGGGTTTTTAAATACGATTTGGGAATTTACATTAAACGTTATTGTATTTTCGTATTGTACATAATTTACAAGAAAATCATTTTAGTTTTTCTTAAATAATATTTGTAAATACTTATAACCATGAAAATATTATTATTTGTATACATGTTTTTAATCTAAAAAAATGTATTTAATATATATTTGTATAAGTACTAATAGCATGAAACATTGTTTATAAGTTTTATGCATTTTTAGAAAATATACATAACTTAAATATGTTATTTAGGTTATTAGAAAATATTGTTTAATGTCTAAATTAGTTAAAAAGTAAAAATATAGACAACAGGGAGCTGTGGGACTCGAACCCACGAGCAAGTCTTTCACACAACATGAACAAACCGTTTAACCAGAATCAGATTTTGCTATTTGTATTGCTTTTTAATTGTTTTAACTCTTTATACAAAGCAATACCCATTTCATATTCAAGCCCTAGAACAAGAATCCATTCAATTCGATTTAGTCTGTTAATCTCAACCAAATCAAACATAGGGCTTTTAATCCTTGTAATCTCACGATCATTTTGCTATAAGATACTCACTTGATTATGAAGGTTTGATATGGATTCGAACCGAAGGAAAAGTCGACTGTTTTGATGAAGAATCGGTGAACCTGGAATGAAATGAGATGTAATTGATGGTTTAGAAAGTTGTAGATGATTAAGAGGATTGAAACGAACGCAAAAAGTGCTTGTATTGATGCTCTGAAGGTAGTAAACGACTAGGTCGCCGGAATGTTAAATTTGTCGACCGATTTTGTGATTGCAGAAACAAAGACGAGCGTTTTGGTGAATAAAAAGTGTTAATCGAGTGTATAGAAGTATTTTAAGTGTATTGAAATGGTTTAATCGTTAATGGTGGATCAAATTGCGAAATCACCGGTTTCCTATATTAGAAATTGATCAATTACTCAGCGAGATTTAGCTGTAACCGTGTTAAAATCATAAAGGGGAGGTTCGAAAGGAAAGTTTCGGTTGATTGAACTTGATTAAACGCGTAGATTTGCAGTTGCTGGAAAACAGCAGTCGGCCGGAAAGTTGCCGGCTCTTGTAGCTGGATTTACGGGCTATGAACAGGGGGGGAGGTTTGGGTTTAAACTTTTGACAGTTATGGTCCCTCTAGTTTAGTTGGTGGTTATTTAGTTGTTATACTTTAATATAACTTTAAACTTGGCAAGTTTAACCCAAAGTTAAATAAAAAAACTATCTTAACTACCCAACCTAACTAAGTTAGCTCGAAACGTTTATATAATTGACGTTTTAGTATATTTACTCGTTTAAGACGTTGGAAGGGTTAGACTTAGACTTAGAAACAATTTTATATGACGTTTTCAATAGATTTTCTTTTATAAAACATGATATATATATATTTTGAGAGTTATTATTACAATTAGTATTTTATTGGTACACGTAGATGTTTTGTGACATAAATACGATCGATTAATTAAGGCGGGTAATAACATGAAATCCGATATATTTATTCATAATAATAATGAAGAACGTTACATTTTAAAGAAATAATTACGAACAAAAATGAGTGTGGCTAATCTCGGGTCCGACTCGGCCATTCAGATTCGGGTTCGGGGCAGATGTCACACATGACATAGCTACTAGCATCATAGTATAGCATTAACCAACATAGCATAGCAACATAGTAAACATAGTAAACATGGAATTAGAATGACCGGGTTTAAATCAACTATCGATGTTGTCCAGGCATGTGGGTTTGTCAAACCATTAGCGCTAATATTGTACTGGTGGGATTACCAAGCAACAAACTACTTTAAACTACCACATAAGATTGTATCTTGTCTCGAGTCAAGACTAACACATTTTATGATATCTTTTAGAAAACAAATTGGAAAATGAAAAACATGGTATAGTAATAGAACACATATTTTAGCCCCAAAACGTAAAAGTAAAAGGGGAGTGAGTTTACTCACCTTGAAACTCAGGCTCGAAATAAATAATACACCAATTATATAAAAATCATGGAACATCCAAATACTAGGATCACCTAAGTAATTGACAATCCTAACTTAGTAAAACATATAGTATGGAAAACTAGAATACAACAATAGTAATGTAAGGTAATTTGAAATTCTAGGGTTTCAATTTGGGATTTGGGGGATTTTTCGGTAAACGATTAGAAATATATGAAATCACATAATCATTACGACGGAAGATAATAGTAGTATTTGTGACACCCCACCCGGCGGCGGAAACACCGGGCTGTCAAGAGAATTGGATATCAATAGTACAAAGCACATGGCACACCTAAAAGCACATTTTAATATCATTAAAGCATAGATGTCGTGACATAAATGAGTAATTAATAGACATAAATTCAGAAACAAAGACCGGCAATCAAAGCAATTTATTATTCATTTATTCTAGGTCCAAAAGCATCCTATGTCTTGAAAAGTATAAAACGCTGAAACGCCACCTGAAATATGAGTAAAATAAGTTAGCTAAAGAATTAGCTAGTGAGTAAAAACACAATTAATAGTACATAGTATGAAATCCGAGATCATTATAAATATGTTTCGCAAGCTTATGTGCATAGCAATTTCATCATATTACTCAACCAAGACCAACGAAACCAATAACGAATCCAAGTACCTTGAACCCCGTGGGGTAACTTTAGCAACAAGCCATGAGAACCACTCATGTTACAAATATTGATAACTTTCGTTTAACCGTCATTTAACCGTCTCGATATACAAGTTATCAATAATTGTTTAAGCATCGAAGGGACATAGCAACGTAGCAACAAGTGTCACAGTATAGTAACAGTAACTATCCTAACGAATCAACCAAAGAATCACCGGGTCAAATCACCTATTTTGAAATACACGTAGGTGGGTTTGTCAGACCATTAGCGCTAATACGTACCGGCGGAAATTACAAATAATACAACTACATTGACTATCACATAATTTTGCATCAAGCGGCCGACAAGATTAACACATTTTATGATCTCATTTTGAAATAGAAACAACGAAACGAAAACCGTAGTATAATATTGAAACGCATATTTCAGCCCCAAAAGCAAAACAGTAAAAAGGGGAGTGAGTTTACTCACCTCGAAATGCAAATATATTCGAACCGTTAGAAACGTAGCTATAATGTGACAACCCGTAATTCCAGGTTAAAACCGTTAACTATTTGTTTTAACAACTCCGTTTAGTTTTATAAAGTTCGTGATTCGTTTCGTAACTCAATAAAATAATTTTATAAAAGTTGAAACTAAATAAATAAACCAAGAAATTTAGAGGGTGCAAAGTGTAACTTTCAAATTAATTACCCAAACCTAATACCCACCCACCCCCATTCTCGTCTTCAATTCTTCTTCTTCTTCAGCCGACGGAAGAAAAGAACACACACACATACAATCCATAACCGGGCGCATCATCACCGTGAACCATCATCATCATCATCATCGCATCGGCTTCACCCTTACACCTCACTGTTATTCGTTATCGCTGCTGTATGGAGAACCAACTGAGCTCGGCAGACCTGCAACTCCGGCTACCGCAACTACAGCCGGCTCGATCAGTAAAACGGCGTCCGTGTTAATCGTAACAACTCGCGGTATGTTCAAATTTCTCTGATTGTTCGTATTCAGTTTCGTTTCGGGTTTCAATTCGGTTTCGGTTTCGAGTTATGGGTTGGATTCGTTTCGTTCCGGGTTCACAATGGTTGTCATATGTCGATCGTTTTTATGGTGTGTGATTGTATGTATGTATATAGAACTGTATGTACAGTGGTATGTGGATATATGTAAACATGTGTGGGCATATGATCCGATGTATATATATATATTATATGTATGTTTGTGAACGGTATGTATGTATGCGTAGTATTTTAGTATGCGTAGTATGTATGTATGTGAACGGTATGTATGTAAGCGTAGTGTGTATATATGTATTCTGATTTTATATGTATGCTGCAGAATGTATGTATGTATCATGGTATAAATGCAGGTCGTATGCGTGTATATAAAGAAACGAGCAACATTATTAGGTTATATATTCATATATAGGTATTATGTGTAAGTATGCAGGTAATATATGCGTGTGCGAGGTGGGTATACGAAATGGTAACTTGTATGACAATAGAAATGTATGTTTATAGATACAAAACAGAAACCGTAATATATACGTAACTATGTGTATGTGTATATGTAGAAGTGTTGTTGTATATATATGTGCGCATGCGTATGAAAACAAAGAGTTGTATATGTATGTAGGTTAAAGTGTATAATTGTGTAATGTAAATAGAATATGTGGCATAATGGATGTATTTGGGTAAGTTGTAAAAGAAACGTATGCAGCGTAACGAGACCGATTATTATATGGATGATATGAAACTAATAGTGAAAATTATTGATTTATGTGGGGATAATGTGTGTCGAGTCTGAGTTAATGAAAAGATGTATGATTTATGCTGTGTGGAAGACTATTTAACTGCAAGTGTATAATTGTGATAAGTGGTATAAGTATAAGTGGTGCGAGAACTATTATGTGAAACCGAACCGAACACGCGAAACCCTAGTGGATACTATATATGTATATACAAGTTCTTAATTATTAAATAGAGGTTAATTATTTAGCAGGTCATATGACGATTTAGGAGATCCTTGTTGCATATTTTATCTTTTACGGTGCGCTTCAAAGGTGAGTTCTTTGCCCGCTTTTTAAATCTTTTTCGGGGAGAAAACATACAAATGTTTTTAATGCGCCTTCGGGCAACTATTTTACAGCGCCTTCGGGTGGACTGTATTTTTATGCCTTCGGGCAAGGCCTTCGGGCAAAACTTTATGCCTTCGGGCGGAGCCAACTAAGGCTGCATTCTATACCTTCGGGTATGGCCTACGGGCAGGTTTCGGTAAAAGTATAAATGCCTACGGGCAGGTTTTGGTAAAGGTATAAATGCCTACGGGCAGGTTTCGGTAAAAGTACAAATGCCTACGGGCAGGTTTGGTAAAAGTATAAATGCCTACGGGCAGGATTTTATTAGGGCTTATAGTGCTTTACACGAATTGGAACCACATTCAAGTCCTTATAAAAGTTCGAGTTGATTAATATATGATAGCGGGGAAATTTGAGTAGTACTACCGGGTTGCGACGGCACCCCACCCTTGACTGGGCGTCATGTGGTGCAGATTGTCCTTAATGGTTATGGGTCATCCTGGTTAGATGGCGACAAGGCAAAAGTAACGTTTAGCTTTCATCTCGACGTGTTGACAAGCAATAAGCATACGGTCTTGCAAACCGCCTAATAAAATGGATTTTGTTTATTTTGTTTATAAATGGTACTTTTTATTTATGTACAATTCTCATTGAACTCACCAACATTATGTGTTGACCGTTTTAGTATGTTTTCTCAGGTAATTAAGGAGCACGAGCACGAGTAGGACATGCATGCATTGGGTCGTCCTTTGGACTGTTTCAAAAACTACATTTAATACTTATTTTATTTTATTGACTTGGTTTATTATTTTGTGCGCGGGATTGCGTACTGGATTTATTTATGCTTCCGCTAAAAGTTGGTTTTAACATTTAAACTCTGAATTTTGTTTTATTTACAAAAATAAACATTTCGTTAAACGATTGAGTCAATGTTAACTGTAACTAATGGCTTGAGATCCTGGTATGTCACACGCCTAACGGATACCCCGCTTGTGGAAAATTGAGGGTGTGACAGATTGGTATCAGAGCCCTAAGTTATAGGGAACTAGCATTTGCATCTAGACTATAACTAGGCATTGCATTAGTTACACTCACACTGCACGTTAGTTAAATTAGATTAGTCCTATACGTGTTCCTATACGTGCTACCTTATATGTGATTCCTTATACTTGTTTCTTTAGGAAGACTTTCTTATACTATTTTATTATGCCTTAACGGTAGACTTTATTTATAATCTTGATTTTAATTCTCGTTCTCACTATATTACGAATTTATTTTCGTGATCCGCGAAGCGTTGTTAGGAGTTCATCGCTGACTCGGTAGTTAATGATCGTCAATATCGGATAATTGGACTCTTTATTCCTTGGGTGTTTAAAGAATGAAGGATCTGGGGAATGTACTACCCCCCCCCCCCCTCGTGTTCTCTGTTGGTGCTAAACTATTAATTTAAACTCTTAAATTTTTTATTTCCATCTTGTCATAATTACCTTCTTTGGTCAAGTCATTGCTTGCTGCACTCGTGAAACCATTGACTCAAAGTGGGATCTCGTGGAGATGAATACTGATGGTATTCTAGTTCTACACAAAGACTGCGTTTGAATACTAGCACAAACACAACCTAAAGTTTGTAAATAAGCAAGTATTATATGAATACCATACCTCTCTTATACATCCTATATTCGGAATAATATAAATTATCTTATAAAATAAGCACAAAACAATAAGCATGGTAAAACTTAAGATTAAAGCCCATGATGGGAGATAAACTAGGGTGATTGTGTAAGGTAAATTGACGATTATGGGTGCGCAACATAATGGTGAATTTACAGGTACACGATGATCCTGACAAAACCTGTCATGTGGGTTACAACCAAAACCTAAAAGTGAAGAATCAAACAACACAGATTTACCTGAAACAAAACTCTATCTCTAAGTAACATACTGTATCAAGTTTATCCTACAATACACCTATGTGTAGTAAACAATTATAATACCACCTTCAAATATAAACTCCTACCATACTAATGCCATAAACTCATGATACAATGGGACGCTATAAATTATGGTCATATGTTATGAGCTCGTACTCAACAACGGTAATAACTTAATATCATGGTTTTCCCAATCGAACATTAAACAATCCTTTTAATTGTAAGAGTTTCTTGGAAGAGCCCTATATAACTACGACTTATTTGAAAAACTCGTTCATGTCAGAATAAACCCATCACATAAAATGCTTTGGATCTAAAAAATTTTTTTTCTATCCATCAAGAACATTTAAATTCATAAACATTATCTATATTCGGTACATCAAAAAAAAATATATATTCAAATTTCTCTACCAAATAGTTTGCGTAACAGTAACACAACTTAAATGCTATCAATGTTTCGAGCCTAAAAGCGATCATCCTTGAATTTTGTTTTACCAACAACCCTATTCTATCTAGCATTCATATGGCAATTTGCTATACATAATGACTTTCAGGTATCCATCTCCCACGATGATAATGAAAAGCTAAGTGAATTTTATAACTATCCCCCCCGGGTATATAACTCTAAACATTGAGTATGTTCTGTGACTCTAAGGATTCAATTGATGAATAGTATAATCCGCAATATACAATTTATGCCAACTAGCGTTCTGCTTGATAAATGGGATTCATTTGGATCTTAAACTTTATTTGTCTCATCCATTAAAATTCAGCATAACAATCTCTTATTTCGTTATCCCAATACACATTGTATCTGCTAAGAAATATAATCATTAATGCTCCCATTGTCATTCGGCACTCCAATCGTGCAATATCTTTCTTTCAGAACTTATGTTAATTTAATAGAATCCACCTTGTATGTAATTAATGGTCTTGATCAAAACTATTTAAGCGCGATGTAAGCAATTATCACCTAATCGTTCCAAACAATGAAAATCCTAATAGAGGAAATTGCATGTTTAAAGAAATTAGTTAAGCTACACAACCCAAGTAATGCAATAACACGTCATGCTTACCTAACCCGTTAGCAAACCAGACTATTATCTCTCACCATCCCTTAAACACCCTAATGGCGAACTCAAACGCTATCACTTAATGAATCTTGTTATCAAAATCCTTGCAACATCTTATTGTTTGAACTCTTATCTAATCCATCCGTAATGGAATATTGTTAGATCACCTTAAAATACCTACACGATTGAATTAATCTTCTATTCAAATAAAAAGATTAGAAAACTTTCTCTGTGAATAAATGTTTGGTGTATCATATACCCCCCCCCCCTCATGCACACTTATGATCGTAACACTCAGATTCCATTAAAGAGAAAACTGATTGTATTCCAAAAGATTAGGGACACCATGTAACACAGACACTTTTATTTTAACACTACTTTAGTAAGTAAACATTTATATTATCTCACCCTATATCATTCAACCACTGGTTCTATCGATCACAACGAATCATAAATACTTATTAAATTCCTTGATCATCCTCGCGTAAAACATGTACTTCCAAACATATAAATAGTATCAAAATTCATTCTTCATCTGTTTTTATAATGCCTATGACATCCTTGATAACCGCGTTTTGACAATGCATCTTTAATAAAGTCGAGCACCTACACATGGTTAAGTCAATTTAATGATCTCTAACAACTCGAATAACAATGTTTCTTTAATAAGACTTGATTCTTGAGAATCTGAATAACAACTCGAAGCTCCGTGATCTAAAGTTTCTGCATACAAAACGTTGTTTAAAAATCTTAAGAGTGGATCCCAAAGAAACTTAGGAATTTCTTCAAACTCGCAATACATAATACCAGTTGAAATCCTGCAAATGATTACACTAGATGATTTAAACCTAATGAAGTGGCTACCTAATGAAACACAAATACAATCATTCTTAGCTATTAAAGTAACAACGTCTAACACCAAAGGTACGATTTAATTTTCGGGACGAAAATTCTTTTAACAAAGGGATGATATGACAACCTGAAAATTGTTCTTTTCTATTGTCTATTTCGTTGTAGTCAACCAATGACGCGGCGTAATTTTCGGGACGAAAATTCTTTTAACAAGGGGATGATGTGACAACCCGTAATTCCAGGTTAAAACCGTTAACTATTTGTTTTAACAACTCCGTTTAGTTTTATAAAGTTCGTGATTCGTTTCGTAACTCAATAAAATAATTTTATAAAAGTTGAAACTAAATAAATAAACCAAGAAATTTAAAGGGTGCAAAGTGTAACTTTCAAATTAATTACCCAAACCTAATACCCACCCACCCCCATTCTCGTCTTCAATTCTTCTTCTTCTTCAGCCGACGGAAGAAAAGAACACACACACATACAATCCATAACCGGGCGCATCATCACCGTGAACCATCATCATCATCATCATCGCATCGGCTTCACCCTTACACCTCACTGTTATTCGTTATCGCTGCTGTATGGAGAACCAACTGAGCTCGGCAGACCTGCAACTCCGGCTACCGCAACTACAGCCGGCTCGATCAGTAAAACGGCGTCCGTGTTAATCGTAACAACTCGCGGTATGTTCAAATTTCTCTGATTGTTCGTATTCAGTTTCGTTTCGGGTTTCAATTCGGTTTCGGTTTCGAGTTATGGGTTGGATTCGTTTCGTTCCGGGTTCACAATGGTTGTCATATGTCGATCGTTTTTATGGTGTGCGATTGTATGTATGTATATAGAACTGTATGTACAGTGGTATGTGGATATATGTAAACATGTGTGGGCATATGATCCGATGTATATATATATATTATATGTATGTTTGTGAACGGTATGTATGTATGCGTAGTATTTTAGTATGCGTAGTATGTATGTATGTGAACGGTATGTATGTATGCGTAGTGTGTATATATGTATTCTGATTTTATATGTATGCTGCAGAATGTATGTATGTATCATGGTATAAATGCAGGTCGTATGCGTGTATATAAAGAAACGAGCAACATTATTAGGTTATATATTCATATATAGGTATTATGTGTAAGTATGCAGGTAATATATGCGTGTGCGAGGTGGGTATACGAAATGGTAACTTGTATGACAATAGAAATGTATGTTTATAGATACAAAACAGAAACCGTAATATATACGTAACTATGTGTATGTGTATATGTAGAAGTGTTGTTGTATATATATGTGCGCATGCGTATGAAAACAAAGAGTTGTATATGTATGTAGGTTAAAGTGTATAATTGTGTAATGTAAATAGAATATGTGGCATAATGGATGTATTTGGGTAAGTTGTAAAAGAAACGTATGCAGCGTAACGAGACCGATTATTATATGGATGATATGAAACTAATAGTGAAAATTATTGATTTATGTGGGGATAATGTGTGTCGAGTCTGAGTTAATGAAAAGATGTATGATTTATGCTGTGTGGAAGACTATTTAACTGCAAGTGTATAATTGTGATAAGTGGTATAAGTATAAGTGGTGCGAGAACTATTATGTGAAACCGAACCGAACACGCGAAACCCTAGTGGATACTATATATGTATATACAAGTTCTTAATTATTAAATAGAGGTTAATTATTTAGCAGGTCATATGACGATTTAGGAGATCCTTGTTGCATATTTTATCTTTTACGGTGCGCTTCAAAGGTGAGTTCTTTGCCCGCTTTTTAAATCTTTTTCGGGGAGAAAACATACAAATGTTTTTAATGCGCCTTCGGGCAACTATTTTACAGCGCCTTCGGGTGGACTGTATTTTTATGCCTTCGGGCAGGGCCTTCGGGCAAAACTTTATGCCTTCGGGCGGAGCCAACTAAGGCTGCATTCTATACCTTCGGGTATGGCCTACGGGCAGGTTTCGGTAAAAGTATAAATGCCTACGGGCAGGTTTTGGTAAAGGTATAAATGCCTACGGGCAGGTTTCGGTAAAAGTACAAATGCCTACGGGCAGGTTTGGTAAAAGTATAAATGCCTACGGGCAGGATTTTATTAGGGCTTATAGTGCTTTACACGAATTGGAACCACATTCAAGTCCTTATAAAAGTTCGAGTTGATTAATATATGATAGCGGGGAAATTTGAGTAGTACTACCGGGTTGCGACGGCACCCCACCCTTGACTGGGCGTCATGTGGTGCAGATTGTCCTTAATGGTTATGGGTCATCCTGGTTAGATGGCGACAAGGCAAAAGTAACGTTTAGCTTTCATCTCGACGTGTTGACAAGCAATAAGCATACGGTCTTGCAAACCGCCTAATAAAATGGATTTTGTTTATTTTGTTTATAAATGGTACTTTTTATTTATGTACAATTCTCATTGAACTCACCAACATTATGTGTTGACCGTTTTAGTATGTTTTCTCAGGTAATTAAGGAGCACGAGCACGAGTAGGACATGCATGCATTGGGTCGTCCTTTGGACTGTTTCAAAAACTACATTTAATACTTATTTTATTTTATTGACTTGGTTTATTATTTTGTGCGCGGGATTGCGTACTGGATTTATTTATGCTTCCGCTAAAAGTTGGTTTTAACATTTAAACTCTGAATTTTGTTTTATTTACAAAAATAAACATTTCGTTAAACGATTGAGTCAATGTTAACTGTAACTAATGGCTTGAGATCCTGGTATGTCACACGCCTAACGGATACCCCGCTTGTGGAAAATTGAGGGTGTGACATATAACGAACCAGGGGTCGCCCAAATATTAGTAACACCTAATTAATTGGGAAAAACCCTAATTTAGAAACGAACAATAGTAACAAGAACCAGAAATCCGAGATCTAGGGTTTCGGATTTGGGATTTAGGGTTTTAAAATATAATTTGGGAATTTAGACGAAACGTTATTGTATTTTCGCATTTGAATATATTTTATACGAATTGATTTGAAGTTTCCTTGAAAGGATATTTATAATAATACTTATGAACTTAAAATATATTCAACTTAAACCATGACATTTAGGTTATTTAGAAAATATAATTAAGTGTTTAAATGGTTAAAATATAAAAATTACAGAAACTAAGGAAGTGGGACTCGAACCGGGGTCACACGAAAATAACAGCAATGTACAACCAGTGAACCAGGAGCATTTTTGTAATGTAATTCGTTTTTTAAATCTCTTTATCCCTTTTTAAACGACACAACCCATTTCCATTAAGAACCCTAGAATCAAAACCCACTAAATTCGTTTCAACCGGTTAATCTCATCCCAATCAAACATAGGGTTTTTAATCTACACTGAATCACGATCATTTTGATATATAAAAACTTACTTGATTACAGCGGATTTGGATCAAAGTAATTGAAGAACAGGGGCGGCGGTTTTAGAATCAATAATAAGATTTTGATGTTTTTGCTTGCAATTGGATTGACAGAGAGTGAAATGGAGGTTAGGGGATTGAGAGGGTCGATTGAATTAGATTAATTTTGTCTGAGAGAGGTTGAATGGGCTCGAGATTGAGAACGAGTTAATTGGGTTTGATTGGGTGTTAATTAGGTGATTAAAACTCAATTGATTGCTGTCAATGGTTTCCAATTGATGCGATGTTCGTTTGTGTTAATACCATTCTACAAATCACGCGTTAATTTAGCGTTTGATTGATTGAGTTTTTATAGAATGTTTAAAACCGATTGAAATAAGGATTTGATTAATTGTTGGGTGTTATGATTGACGACGCGGGTTCGAAAATACCTTAGGAGTGTTTTAGCATGTTTTAATTTGGTTGAAAGCTAACAAAAACACATCTTCTGACGTTGCCGGAGATCGGCCTTGGCTGGAAAAACCTCGCCGGCGTGCTGCCGGTTTCACGGTGGCAAAAGGGGGGCTGGGCTGGGTTTATCTTAATTTTACATATTTGGTCCCTGTAGTTACAAAAGGTGTAAAATAGTTAATATAAGTTTAAATATAAGTTTCATTTTTGACAGTTTTTGCCCAAAGTTAGTTTAGTTTTTTTTTTTAAAATGAAATTAACCAACTAACATAACCAAGTTGAGACGTAATGTCTATAAAAATGACGTTTTTGTATTTTTAGCTCATTTATGACGTTAATGAACTATATTTAGACTTAGTGGCGGTTTTATT
The DNA here is from genome assembly GCA_030867185.1 of Tagetes erecta. Classification (NCBI taxonomy): domain Eukaryota; kingdom Viridiplantae; phylum Streptophyta; class Magnoliopsida; order Asterales; family Asteraceae; genus Tagetes; species Tagetes erecta. Next base: position 16,975,460 of record CM061490.1, read on the forward strand.
TAACAATTCTTATACAATTCTCTTTTATAACATATTATATATATATTTTTGAGATTCATGCAATATAAGTAATAATGATTTATTACATTTAGGAATTTATTTGTAGTCGTTGGATAATTATTTGATCGGTAAGCATTAAAGGCGGGAACTAACGTAGCGCCCAATCATATATATATATATATATACATTTTTAATATCCACGTGTTACATTTAATGACAATAAATATGAATACATTAACGGATAAGCAATTTCGGGTTCGAGTTTGGGCATTCGGGTTCGAGTTTGGGGCAGATGTCACAGTATTCTTTATAAATTACAGCAATTCGAATAATATATTCCTAACGGGAACTAATTACCGTCACAAAATATATTATATACCTAAAATACTTTCAAACTTTTATCACAATTTTTAAAGTATACAAAAGTCCATAAAAAAATCCTATTTATTAAACTTAGTATGTAAAGAGTAATGACCCGGATTTTCCTATCGTTACCCGACCCAAAAATACCACATGACAAAGAGAATAAAAGTTAGTTATATCATATGGACACGTGGCACAAGCTGATAAGCCAAAGGAAATATGAGAAGAGCATGTAATACAAAAGGGTCCCACAAAGACACTTTTTCCAAAACATCACATCACCACATTCCCTATAAATACCCATATAATTCTCCTGATCAAGGTATGTTCACTTTTTCTGCACTTTTCCACTCTAAACACACACATAGACATCCTTTTCTCTGAATCCATACTGATTCTCACGCCGGAGGGTTAATACAAGGGACACCCCCATTTTAGTCCCTTGTGTTGCCTTAACGGGGTTGTTTATTTGTGCAGCAGCTACGAGAAAACTAAGATCGATCGAGGGATTGAAGAGAGCGATCTGATTTTACTCTGGTGGCTTCGTTCTAATCCGATTGTAACACGAAGCACGAAGCTACATTTGGCGCCATCCGTGGGACAGTAACTCATCAGATCTACACTTTCTCTTTGACAGATAAACTTTCAGTTTTTTCAAAATTGTAACAATGGCAGCCCCCACGTCATTTTTAACCACAAGTATCGAAACACAAATCACAAACATCACACCAGCTTTTTCTAATGTCACTTCACCTATTCTAATGGCAGCTAGCCAGCCAGTGTTGGTGTCTTTACCCAAGATCCACCCTCAACCCATATCTATACCACCTCCATTATACACCATAGCAGACCCCAGTATATCTTGTCAGTTTTTTCATCCAGTCACATCACTCCCTATCATTCATGCGAGTTATACGTCAGATCCTATTGTCACCAGCCAGGCCGCAGACCCTATACTCTCCGCCGCAGTCACATCAAGTTACCCTCTATTTTCCACACCACTACCACAAACAAACTTCTCGCCACCATCTTACGGTAGCCCATATGTTTTCCAACCTTTTGGCTGCTATTCCCTTCCGTCAGCGCATAACTCTCAACCCCCTCTGGCCAAGCTTTTGCTCCAATTGACTGGTGGGCCTGGCAACAACAACAACAATTTCTCATGTTCGAACAAGCGCGGCGCGAGGCTCATATGGCCAGTCTCCGTACCCGCTTATCTTATGATGAAACACTCCAAACACCGCCTGCCACATCGGTCCCAACAACCATCATACCACAACATATCTTCGTGGGACAGGGCACGCCGGCGTCAACAGATATCCCCGCCGCTGACCCCGCAGCCGGAGACGCAATGACCAAGCCCTATTGACCCGCTGCCCTAATCGCTCAATCAAAGTTTACGCATCGAATCGCACATGCTGAATTCCCCGCAAAACTTAAAATGCCGTCGGTAGTCACCAAATACGATGGTCTATCTGACCCTGATGATCACTTTAATACATTCATTACTGCAGGGAGTGTCGAGAGCTGGTCTATACCTGTTTGGTGCCACATGTTTATCCAGACCTTAATAGGCGCGACAAGGGTATGGTTCGACAGTCTACCGATAGGTAGCATAGACAGTTTTGAAGATTTGGCAAAAAAGTTTTTTCAACAGTTCAGTCAACAGAAGCGCCACACCAAAGATATAACAGAAATCCTTCACATCCGCAGGCGCGACGGCGAATCCGTTGCAGATTTTATCACGAGGTACAATTCCGAAAGCCTACAAATCGGGGGAGCAACTGAAGATCTAATGGTCGCTGGATTCGTGAATGGGGTACGGGATGACCATTTGATAAGGAAACTACATGGACCGGAGGGCATGCCACGAAACATGGAATCATTAATGCATGTGGCAAAGGTATATGTTCAAGCAGAAAAATCAGTGGCCTTAAGCAGAGCTTACGAAAAAAGCAAGGATCATTGGAAAAGCTCCGATAGTAGACATCACAGAGAACCATTCAAAAAACAGCGTTTTAGCTCACACCATAACACATCCCCGCCCCCGCGGTCCAACATGACAACCATCGTTCATCGCAACATTACTCCCGCCGGGAAGCCTCTATGGTCGCCCAGAAATCCAAATTCCCACCGTTTGTGTATCCTACTCTCACAAAAACCCCTAGCGCTATCCTCGCATCAGAACGTGTAAAGTTTGAAGCTCCAAGACCAATGCGAGAGGGGGCTAAACGCGACACGTCCCGGTTTTGTGATTTCCACAAAGCCACAGGACATACCACAGACAACTGTTGGCAATTGAAAAGGCAAATTGAATCACATGTAAATAATGGGCGTTTACAACACTTAACGAAGGCCAAAAGCAAGGAGTCAGAAGATAAGACAGAAAATAAACAAAAGGCAGATGGAGAAAATTTGACAGACCTCTTCATGATAAATCACACACTGATGACCACCGGAAACTCAAGAAAGCGCACAGGAGTAACTTTAGAATCTTGGATGCAACAACCTATGGCAGTTCCGCCAGCCACCGATACTCTTAATAAAGGACCCCTGATCATCACAGCACGAGTAGTTTCTTACTGTATCCGGCGCATATTCGTAGATAAGGGTAGTCACGCCGACATAATGTATGAAAAATGTTTCCAGTCTTTAACATGGGAAGACCAACAGCGCCTTGAAGAAGTAAACACAACCGTTACAGGATTCTCCGGTGAATCAGTAACCCCTTTGGGAAAGTTATCTTTTCCCGTCACCGTCGGAGACGGGATCCATGAAAGGACTGTCACGCTGAGCTTTTTGGTAATCCCCGCCCCTTCCATCTACAACATCATCCTGGGGAGAGCCGGCATAGATGCCCTCGACGCTGTCATTTACACATCCCAAAACCTTATGATGTTTCGAACACCCAAAGGAATCACGATGATCAACCCAGAAATCAGCTGCTCCACAATTGAACTCCCGCGAACCCCGCCTCTACCAGAAGCGGTGGGCTCCCCGGAACAATGGTCTATCAATCCGGCATACCCAGATCAGCGGGTAACTTTAGGCGGGACCTTGTCACCCTTTATTCGCAATCACCTCAAGCAGTTACTTACATCCTTCATGGATGTCTGCGCATTCCAGCATTCAGATATGAAAGGTGTTCCGCGGGATATCGCGGAACACAAGCTCTTGATTAATGAGGACATAAGACCAGTTGTGCAGAAGCGACGAATCATGGGCACCGAACGCCAACAAGCTTGTACACAGGAAGTAAAAAAATTGGTTAGAGCAGGCATACTTCGGGAAGTCACTAAAGAATCATGGGTAGCCAACCCCGTGATGGTAAAAAAACAGGATGGCACATGGCGGTTATGCGTCGATTACACAGACCTCAACAAGGCATGCACCAAAGACTCTTACAGGCTGCCAGATATTGATGAAAAGATTGATTCGCTTGCCCCATTCAAATACAAATGCTTCCTGGATGCATACAAAGGGTACCATCAGGTACAAATGGCAAAATCAGATGAGGAGAAGACGGCTTTTCATACAGACGTCGGAATCTACTGTTACACAAAAATGCCATTTGGTTTAAAGAACGCGGGAGCATCTTATCAAAAACTGATGGATAAAGTCTTCGTACAACAGATCCGCAAGAATTTGGAGGTATATGTTGATGATGTGGTTATAAAGAGTAAAACAGAAAAGGTAATGCTATCTGACATCGCGGAAACACTGATCAACCTCAGGAAAAATCACATAAAGCTCAATCCTTGCAAATGCTCTTTCGGGATGGAAGAAGGAAAGTTTTTGGGGGTGATAGTCACCGCTAATGGAATAAAGGTGAATGCAAAGAAAGTGGCCGCGATCTTGGAAATGCCATCTCCATCATCAATAAAAGACATACAAATCCTAAACGGCAAGTTGGTCGCTTTAAGCCGTTTTCTGGCGCGACAGGCAGAAAGGGCGCTACCGTTTTTGAATGTTTTGAAACAGTGCCTACCAAAGAACAAATTTATATGGACTGAAGAAGCAGAAGAAGCTTTCCAGAAATTAAAAACACATCTTACCGAGGTACCAACATTAGCGGCCCCTTACTCAAAGGAAACACTCCAACTCTATCTGGCCGCCGCTCCGCAGGCAGTTAGCTCTGTTTTGATGGTCGAGCGGAATGGAGTACAAACGCCAATCTACTATGTCAGCCGTGTCTTAAGCGGGGCGGAGATTAATTACACTATGGCAGAAAAGCTAGGACTCTCCCTCGTATACAGTTCACGACGCCTCAAACGTTACTTCCAAGATCACACAATCGAAGTACTTACACATTTTCCTTTACAACAGATCTTAAGAAAACCAGACACGTCCGGACGATTGGCAAAGTGGGCAGTGGAGCTAAGCGCTTTTTCTCTCAAATATAAACCGCGCACCGTGGTAAAAGGTCAAGTTCTGGCTGATTTCATTGACGAAGTCCCTGCGGGATCCACTGTGGACGCATCAGTCCAAGTTTATGATTTTAAAACATCGGATGATTTCTGGTCTTTGTACACAGACGGAGCAGCATGTAACGATGGGGCAGGAATCGGCGTCTTATTGACAAGCCCGGAAGGGATTGAACTTGCACACGCACTAAAGTTATCTTTCAAAGCTTCAAATAATGAATCAGAATACGAGGCACTGATTGCCGGTCTACGACTGGCCATACGGGTGGGAGCCAAGCGTTTACACGCTCATGTAGACTCACTGTTGGTAGCGAATCAAGTAAACAATCTTTATGAAGCCAAAGAGGAATCCATGCACTCCTATTTGTTAATTTGCAGAGCGTTAATGTTAAACTTCCTTGAAGTAGAAATCTCACATGTCCCGCGATCTCTCAACAAAAAGGCGGACGCGTTAAGTAAATTGGCATCATGTTTCACAAACCCAAATGTAAGGGTCGAAGAATTGAAAGAACCCGCCATCCAGAACATGACAGCCAACGTTTTTATGACTACAACACAACAAAGTTGGATGGATCCAATCCGCAATTTTTTGGAACACGACATCTTGTCGCAGGAAAAGGACATCAGGGGATTCTATACAGAAAATCTTACATGGGCCCGCTCTTGCGTTGCGTTGATAAACAAGAAGCCATCCATCTCATCAGGGAGGTACATATGGGTATATGTGGATCCACGCGGGGCCCAGGGCAGTAGTGGCGAAATTGACAAGTATAGGATATTACTGCCCAGGGATGCACGCGATAGCTGAAGAAGAACTCCGAAAGTGCATAAGCTGCCAAAAACATGCTCCTATGACATGGCGAGCGAAAAACGAACTTATTCCTGTATTCGCGGCATGGCCCTTTCAAAAATGGGCGGTTGATATTGTTGGACCATTTCCAGAAGCGCCAGGACGCGTGAAATTCCTATTAGTTGCTGTAGATTACTTCACAAAATGGGTTGAAGCAAAACCACTTGCCACCATAACCGCATCCAGTGTAAAAAAATTCCTATGGGAGCATATACTCTGTCGATTTGGGGTCCCACTTTACCTCGTTAGTGATAACGGGCCGCAATTCATTGACAACAAACTGAAGGAATGGTGTGAGGGTTATCAGATCCAGCAGATTTTCACCTCTGTTGCGCATCCTCAGGCGAACGGGCAAGTTGAAAGGACAAATCAAACCCTCTTGAACGGGATCAAAAACCGGCTGGACTATGAACAATCATCATGGGTAGATGCAGTACCAAATGTTTTGTGGGCATACCGAACCATGGAAAAAACTGCCACGGGAGAAACCCCTTTCAGCCTCACTTACGGGACTGAAGCCATGATTCCTATCGAAATCGGGACCCCAACAGCCCGCGTTTTCCAAACAAACGAAGAAGGAAATGAAACTGCTTTGAGGAAAAACCTGGACTTATTAGAAGAAAGAAGAGGCATGGCGGCTATTAAGGAAGCACGATACAAGAAAATCATGGAACAAGAGTACAACAAAAAGGTTAGAATGGTTTCATACAAGGAAGGGGACTACGTGCTACGCAGCAACCAAGCAAGCCGCGCACAGCCACAAGGAAAACTTGGCCCAACTTGGGAAGGTCCTTATTTAATACATGAAGTCCTAGGCAACGGGGCCTACCAGTTATCACAGCTCAACGGACGGATAATCCCGCGAACATGGAATGCAGCACAACTGAGGAAATGTTATATGTAAGCCAAAAATCTGTAAAACAATGGTCCACAATACCATTTAAACATCATGTATTTCATGTGAAATTTATGAAATAGTAAAAGGCTTACACGCCATTTTTGTCAAAAGTGTCCTACGATCTACATAGACATCACATAACAATTCAACAGATGGACACGCTATCCATCATTTATACGACAAAAGCATAAATATTTATAACATTGCCGGCAGGAGTTTACCCAATAAGGGGTAACTCGAACAAAACAAGTACCATTACAAGCGCGCAACACAATAAATACGACATAAAAACACGATCATTCCAGTTACAAAAGGAAAACATTACAAAAATACATCATCAACAACACAATCAAAATAAACATGGAAGCACCTTATCCCCCGTCCGCCTCCTTCTCACTAGGACTCGCGCTGCTTGTCCCCTCGCCCCCACGAAAGAAAGTCTTCAGGAGAGACGCATCTTCATCTCGAGCATGTTTTGCAATGTCCGATAGAACAGAGGGCTCCACATCACTTAAAGCCTGATAGGCGTCGACCAGCTTTTCTTCTGCGTCCGGTGCATACATAGGATGACTTTCAATATTACCACCATCACGACCAAGGGCGAAACCAATCCTCAAGCCATCCTGAATACCTACCACGTCACCCGCCGTCGCCAAATCTTCCAACTTATTCCTATATTCCGCACTCGAATGAAACATCTCAAGGGCATAAACCAAACCACGGCTCAGTATCCATTCCTTATCATCTCGAAGCCGCGTAACGGTCTCTTTCAAACTTTCTACTTCTCGTTGCGCGTCCTCCAGTTTTTTCTCACACTCCGACAAACCACTAACTTTCTCCTCCAAATCCGCCCTTAAGCGCTTCACCTGAGCAACTTTATTATCAATAATATTTTGTTTCTTCATCACATCCACTAAACGCGCCTCACTCTCCTTGATCAAACTATCTTTCACCTTCACCAATTCAATCCTCACTGCAGCCTTATCCGACACCTCCTCAGCAAATTTCACAACCATCTCATCATACTTGTTTTTAAAGTCATCTCCTTCTCGCTGAAATCGTTCCGACGATTCAGAAACAGCCTTCAACCTCAAATTTTCCGCCTTTAAACTATCCCTCTCCAACAAAAGCGCTTCGAACTTTCCCTCATAATAAGCCTCTCGCCGACATATTTCTGGGACATTCACAACCAGAGAAGTAAGTGCTGTCGCGATGTTGTCATGAAGAACACCAGAATCTGTATGCTGAGCACTGGAAATCTCCGCAGGTGGCAGAGCACTCATCAGCCAATTCTTGCAAACCGCAGCATACACAAGCCTAGATCCTTTTCTTAAATCCCATTCGGGAGCAAATGGGTCATCCGCCTCAGAGGAACCCATATCAAACCGAGGCAATTCGGGCACACACACATTTGTATCCTTTCGAGTCTGATCCGCCTCCACGCCCCCACCAACAAACGAGTTTCTTCCTCGATTTTTTGCGTCCCCAGTTTTTTCAAAGGCCCCCACAGCATGCGCGGGAGACCTTTCCAAAGGTATCTCACCCGCGTCTGTAGCACCACCTGCAGTAGACACCCCGGGAACGGTAAAAGGTTTAATCACTACCCGCCTTTTTGAAGAGAGTTCAGCGGATGCACCAGGCTCGGCAAACGACTTCGATATAGCCGCATCCGGACTCCCAACTAAAAAACACAAACACATAAGAACCACAATAAATCTATATCAATAAAAGACTTAGTGGACTTACATTTTCTCTTAGACAAAAAATTCTTTCGGAACTCCGCAGGGTCTATTTTCATCCCTACAAACTTTTTCACGCCGATACTTTTCTTCCTCTGAACGTTTTCTACACCATCATCAATCACAACTACCTCGGGCGCCGTAGGCTCCACCCCGATTTTTTCCTTTAACTTCATCTCCGACGACTTCGAGCTCTTAGCGGAACCTGAAAACTCCATCGATTTTGTGCCCACATCAAGAACAGGAATTTTAGGCTCGACTGTCACCTCCATTTGAGAGTCAACCTAAAAAACAACACAAATACAATAAATAAACCCACACATACATCAATTACAGACAAAGTTTGAGGAACATACCACAAGCTCATTGACCACAGCAGCATCGAAAGTACCATCAAGCACAGGGATCACAAAGTTATCCTTAGTCTTAGCCAAAATTCCTGGCTCATCACGCGCAACGATTATATCACAAGGTCGCAAATCTTTCTTTTTCTCCTCAAGTAACAGATCATAAAAGCTAAATTTCTCTGTAGAGGAGAAACGCGAATTAAAAATACTCCTCAAAAACACAAAAAACAAAAATCACAAACGAACACTTACCATTCCTTACATGACGAAAGCCAGGGCGGAATCCTGACTTGAACCACAACCGACTCATTCCTACAGCTACCAGCGCACTTTCAGGAATCACTTGAATATCTGTCGGGTTCTCTTTTAAAAAACGGTACCCAGCCGACAACTTCGACGACGCACTCCCCGCATTGTCCAACAGCTCTTCACCATTCTTTCTGTATACCATCCGCCCAGGAATAACGCCCGCATCAACAAAGAAGAACTTACTCTTCCACTCCTTATCTTTAGAACTTTGCGGAAGCGCGCCAATCATATTAGACGATGCGTCACGTTTATCAAAAGAATACCAGCCCCCAGTCTTCCGCGTCACGCGGAAAAACGACTTAAATAAATCCAAGCGCGGAACTTTATTCAAGCTCCTCATCACAAACTCAGTGCATCAACTTCACTAACCCAAGTGGATGTAACTGAGAAATATGAAGTTGAAGAGACTCCAAAACATGCAAACAAAAACGAGTCATCGGCAATCGAAAATGACAGAAACGAAAGAAATCAACATACAGGGATATTTTCCCAGGGGGAGGAGCAATCGCACGATCATTCTCCCCCGGAATCACGGGATGCCAAGTAGACGAAATACGATACTCAGAAATAACTGAATCAAGCTCCGATTGCTTCAAAACGGAAGACACCTCAAAAATAGAAGGACCAGGAGTTTTCGGCCCTTTCCTAGACTTAGATTTCTTAACAAGAGCATCTGATGAAGAAGCCATCGACACCAGAGAGAATGAGGAAAAAACAGACAGAGAAGATTTGATTCAAAAAAGATGAAGAAAAGCGAAAAGTCGGAACCCACACGTGTATATATACATAACGACAGCACAGAACCCAACGCAATCTTTTTCAAAAATTTTCCCGCCAAAAATGGTTTTTTCTTTTTACTGTTATCCATAAAAAACATAAAAAAGTCTTTTATTATTATTATTATTATTAATTTTTCAAAAAAAAAATAAATAATAAAAAAAGACTTGGGGGACTTAAAGAGTAATGACCCGGATTTTCCTATCGTTACCCGACCCAAAAATACCACATGACAAAGAGAATAAAAGTTAGTTATATCATATGGACACGTGGCACAAGCTGATAAGCCAAAGGAAATATGAGAAGAGCATGTAATACAAAAGGGTCCCACAAAGACACTTTTTCCAAGATATCACATCACCACATTCCCTATAAATACCCATATAATTCTCCTGATCAAGGTATGTTCACTTTTTCTGCACTTTTCCACTCTAAACACACACATAGACATCCTTTTCTCTGAATCCATACTGATTCTCACGCCGGAGGGTTAATACAAGGGACACCCCCATTTTAGTCCCTTGTGTTGCCTTAACGGAGTTGTTTATTTGTGCAGCAGCTACAAGAAAACTGAGATCGATCGAGGGATTGAAGAGAGCGATCTGATTTTACTCTGGTGGCTTCGTTCTAATCCGATTGTAACACGAAGCACGAAGCTACAGTATGTATTTGAAAAGTATTAAAATACATTTTTGTATGCTATATTTAAAGTATTAAAAACACTTGTAATAATTAGTGTTATCATGGCTTTTGATATTTTATAAGTTTTTTTTAAGATTTAAGGATATAAAGAAATCAAAATTTATATAACTTGTAATATTTTCTTTTACCCTTTACAATATATATGATGTATTAATAATAAGTATTAGGTTAGGTTAATTAGTAAAAATGGTTAGTAATATTGTTAAAACAAAATAGTAAAAATAGAGAAGCCCCCTAGACTAGAACCCGAGGCCTCACTGCCAAACCAACAATGTTAACCAGATGCGCTACATACTCATTTGTTGTAGAATCAGAACCGAAATGCTTTTAACAAGTTTTAAGCAAAAACCCCAAATTCCTATAAACCCTAGATTACCAATTCACGAATTACTTCGGATTGAAAAAATGAAACGAGAAATTGATTAAGGGCTTTTGATTGCGACATGCTAAAGACCATTTTAACATCAAAAACTTACTTGATTATACACAAATTGGTTCGATGAATATGAAGAACAATGGTGCGACGGGTGATGAACCAAACTGGAACTTAGAAGCTATTAAAATCCAATTCCTTTTGCCGAAACAATCTTCAAGATGTGATAAACAAAAGCCCTAACAATTTAGAAGATTAAATTAATGTTCATATGGTCAATTCGTGATGAACAAGAACATATAGAATGGAAATCACTTACGGGTTTTTAGTGGATTTTGCTTAAAATTGGAATTTCAGAGAGCAAGAGCGTGCAAAGGAGAGTGAGTTGGTGAATTGAATTGGATTAATTTTGCTGGAAAATAGTTGAACGGGTTAGAGTTGGCTTACGAGTAAAATTTGATTAATTTGCGATTGAAAGAATGTATTAAACTCAATTAAACATCACCAACGGTTTCAAATCATCGAGAAGCTTGCTTTTGTTGATTCAATTTACTGCTTTTGGCCGTTTTGGGCCGATTGGAGTTTGTGGGTTTTGAAACCGAACAAAATTATTATTGTTTTGGATTAAATGAGTTAAATTGTGTTGTAATATCGATTTAATAGATGACCAGGGGTTCGAAACTCATCCACAAACTTTTTATCAAGCTTAAATTCAGTTTAAAATGGTTAAAGAACGTGTTTGGGGATCGCCAGAGTTGCACCGGTAGCGGCCGGAATTTGCTGGCGGAAAACAGGGGGTTGACGAGGAAGGGCTGGTTTTTTTATAAAATTTTACCGATTAAGTCCCTCGGGTTATGGTATGTTATTAATTGAGTCATAAACTTTAAAATGAGTTTGAAATTTGGCAGTTTTTACACAAAGTTAATTAATCATTTAATTTAACTAACTAACTTGGCTATGCTATATTGTAACGTTTATAGGATTCATGTTTTTATATTTTTATCTCGTTTTTGGAGTTGGAAGGTTGTTTTGAGACTATAATAGTTTTTATCTTTATTAAATATCTTTTATAAAATACAATGTATATATATATATATATTTATTGGAGATATAATTTACCATAACTAGTAATTAATTAGTACTCGTTGGTCAATAATTTGGTCGATAGATATGTTAGACGAGAATAACGTAAAGCTCGACATATTTATATATAAATATATTTTTTTACAAAACGTTACATTTAAAGGAAAAATAAATACGAATACATTAAAGATAGATAACTTCGGGTTCGAGTCGGGCATTCGGGTTCGTGTTTGGGCCAGATGTCACAATGGTGACATTAACATAACATTGCGGACTAAAAATATAGAAAAAAATAGTTTTAGTTAAGCTCGTGACCAAATTATATAAAAAACTGGGATTACTTACGACAAGTAAAAAATATAGTAAAAATTACTATTATACAACTCGTTGGGTGAATCGAACACAATACCTCACCCTACCAACTTGGATTTTGAGTCAGAATCCAAACAATATAGTATTTAACATAAGACAAGGTCAGATTTGATCACCGACCTTGTCTTTTAGAAGTATATACAATATGCAAAACTATAACATCAACACAAGGATTTATACGAGGAAAAGCACTTGATCGTTTAAGGAACACCGACATAAAAACCTCAGGTGATGAAAAACGTCTATCACCAATATATAAATGACAAAAATAATGTACAACTCGAGAACTATTGTGACAACCCACCCGATGACGGAAACACCGGGTTGTCATAGAAGTGGATATCAATAGTAACCAAAGCACATGGCATCATTTTATTAAAGTCTAATAATAACACTTATAAGTTTGGAACATAATTCATAAATAGAAAGCAACAAAAGTCATAGACAAAGCAGTAAATGCAATGAAGTCCTTTTTTATTAAACTAAGTCCAAGGCATCCTATGTCTTGGCAAATTGCAAAAACTCATAATCAAGCACCACCTGAAATATGTGGAAAAGACACAGTTAGCTACACAAGCTAGTGCGTAAAAACACAATTTGATAATACTAGTATTGAAATCCGAGATCAACAAGATATGCTGCGCAAGCTTACATGTATAATCATTTCGTAATATTACTCTACCATGACCCCTAGAATAGTACACAACCACATAGAATCCACAACTTCTCGTTTTAGCCATTTCGTCATGAGAAACCAACTCATGTATTTGATTAAAGATAACTTTTAACTAACCGTCAGCTAACCCTCTCGTTTTGTAAGTTATCAATAATCATTTAGCAACTTAGGGACATGGCATAGAAACTAGCATCATAGTATAGCAAAAACCGTCATAGAGTAGCCAACATAGTAAACATGGAATTAAAATGCCCGGGTTAAATCACCTATCGATGTTGTCCAGGCAGGTGGGTTTGTCAAACCATTAGCGCTATACTTTAAACTACCACATAAGTTTGCATCTTGTCGCGAGTCAAGACTAACATATTTGTATGATCTATTTTTAGAAAAATAGTAAATAGTAAACAAGCACATATTTCAGCCCCAAAACGTAAAAGTAAAAAGGGGAGTGAGTTTACTCACCTCAAATACGGGTCTGAAATAATATAGCAACACTTAGATAGAACCGAGGACTTCCCAAATACTAGATTTACCTAAGTAGTGAGAATCCTACTTAGCAACAAATAGTATAGAAAACTGGAATGGAAATAATAGATAAACATTAGAAAATTTGGATTCTAGGTTTCGGTTTTGGATTTGGGGGGTTTTTCGGTAAATGATTATATATATATATATATATATATATATATATATATATATATATATATATATATATATGACTTAATTACACCAATAAGACCTGTGCTTTATACAAAATAACAAGTTTGGGTATTAAGTTTTTTTTGTTGCAAGTTCGAGTATTGGTCTTCTAACTTGTAACAGATTTAGGTCTTAACACTAACAAAAGTTAGTTTTGCTGTTAACTTGAAGGGTGATTTAGTCTTTTTATGTTTAGGCATCATTTTGTACCTTATGATTGTTTAGGGACTGCTTATGTAAATATTTTTTTTCATAATTACCTACAATATTGTCTTTTTCCATAATCTCCGGCACACCAAACACACAACCAACACATGCTTATCTTCACCTTTGATCGGTAGTTCAGTTACTTCGGTACCATACGTTAATAAATCACATCGTCAATCCACTAAAGATGCTAATACTATTGTTGGATTAAACGTCATGCGTTTGATCAATGAGCCTATGCAATTGCTTATGGATTAGATAATGAGTCTGAAATTGTTGGCAGGTTAAAGTGAGGGTGGTGCACTGTTTAGTGTTGCTCGGATGGTACCGAAGTAACCGAACTACCAATCGAAGGTGAAGATGAGCATGTGTTGGTTATGTGTTTGGTGTGCCGGAGATTAAGGAAGATGACAATGTTGTAGGTGATTGTGAAAAAAAATTATTTATATAAACAGTCCCTCAACAAACATAAGGTACAAAATGGTACCTAAATATAAAAAGACTAAATTACCCTTCAAGTTAACAGCAAAACTAACTTTTGTTAGTGTTAAGACCTAAACCTGTTACAAGTTAGAAGACCAATACTCGAACTTGCAACAAAAAAAACTTAATACCCAAACTTGTTATTTTGTATAAACCACAGGTCCTATTGGTGTAATTAAGTCTATATATATATATATATATAACTATTTAATCGTATCGTCGTGATATATAATAGCAATTCAAAAAATATATATATTTCTAACAATAGATATTTGATGTCAAAGAAATATATAAATTCCTAAAAATACTTTAAAACATTTATCACAATTTTTAAAGTATAAAAGTCCATATAAAGTCTTTATTTGCAAACTATTACTTATATATTTTTAAAAGTATTAAAATGTTTGTAATAGTTAAATTTTATAAAACCAAACCCATATCAAAATCATGGTTTTAATATATTTATAAGATCTAAACATTTTTATAGAATATATATAGTGTAGTATTAGTTTTAGGTTAGTAATTTTAATTAAAATATTAAATAGAAAAAAAGATTAAAATGTGAATAGGTCCTGGTTCGAACCCAGGACCTTTTAGAAATAACCAACAACCCTAAACCAGCCGCGCCATATTGTTTTGTTCGTCAATATTAGAATTGAAATTGTTTTAACATTTATAAAACAAATCCCCCAAACTAATACTATTACAATTGAGAGACGGAAAATAACATGGAATTCATTTTCATTAATAATGCAACGTTACATTTTCCAAAAATTAAATACTATTACAATTGAGAGATAGACTACTTCGGGTTCGAGTTTGACATTCGGGTTCGGGTTTGGTGCAGATGTCACAGTCTCCCCTCCTTATAGAAATTTCGTCCTGAAATTTTCTCAAACCGAAATAGAAGAAGATGAAGCGAAGAGATGCGGATATTTAGCTCTCATTTGATCCTCGCATTCCCAAGTAAACTCAGGTCCACGTTTAGATTCCCAACGGACTTTGACTTTCGGTATCCGGCTCCGCTTGAGTTGTTTGACTTCACGGTTCATAATTTTCAATGGGCGCTTAATAAATTGCATCGATTCATTGATTTGGATATCGTCGAGAGGCACAATAAGATTTTCATCGGATAAACACTTCCTCAACTTTGAAATATAGAAGACAGGAAGAACACTACCCAATTGTGGTAATCAAAATGAAGATTAATTTTAGAGAAACAAGTTGCTCCTTGGAGTCGATCAAGTAGATCATCGATACGTGGTAAAGAAAAACGATTTTTTTATGGTAATTTTATTTTATTTTATTTACATAATTGTTTTTATGGCAAGGTTATTAAGTTTGCGATAGTCGATACACATACAGAACGATCCATCTTTCTTTTCTTTACATCGCATGAGCCAACTTGCGACATAACTCTAACGCAATTATTTTTGAGTTAAACGTAAGGCAAGAGATAATCATGAAAAAAAGACCTTGAAGTTTAAGTTCGCACCATAAATAAAAAAAACTCATAGAAACACTTTTTCCCGTTCTCTTATTCTACCACATAAAGATTATTAAGTCCAACATGACAAAATAGTAAATGATGAAACAAACTCTAATGAAACAAAGCCCTTATTGGCACCCAAATAAAGTAGAAACGTAACGATCATTTGAGAAGCATATCGTTCCCGACGTCATTGTTTGCTTGAGTTTGATTAGTGTTAATATTGAAAGTTCTAACACGACCAACTTGATTTGTATTAGCATTGGTATTCACGTTGACATTGATAGGCTGATGACAATTGTTGCGGAAATGATTTGGATCACCACAATTGAAACAAGCACGACCCTGATTATTACCTCTGTTATTATTAGCATTATTCGGAGCGTTCCAACAATCTTTGGCCACATGCCCGAAACGTTGACAAACTGAACACTTGTGACATGGAGTATTAGGAGCATGGTGAAGAGGACACTTGTTACATTTGGTCAAGTTTCCCGTATACGTCTTTCGGTTAACATTACCCCTTGTGGTGCCATAGGAGGATTAGGAGCATTGATAGCATAATTGGTACCCTCGTTCTTTCGCTTCTTGGAATTAAATGAAGATTCAGGCTTAAAACCCTCATAAGAACCACCTTCAGATGACTTGGAATTATTGCCAGAAGAACCCTTGGACTTCTTGTTACCCTTTCGAGTCAGAGTACCAGCTTGCATATGATTATCAGTGAGGCGCCCGGCTAAAGTCATACCCTCACATACAGTAGTTGGCTTACTACCCCATACGACATCCTGGATAGTCATCGGCAAACTCCAGATATATTGTTCAACACCACGAGAGACAGGAGTAACCATATTGGGGCACATAGTACTAAGTTGAGAAAAACGTCATTGTAGGCCACATTTTCACCACTATCTTGTTTGAGACTCCAGAATTCACCCTCGAGTTTAAAAATTTCACTAGGAGGGCAATACTTATTAGTCATGGTGGTTTTGAATGTAGTTCAAGTCAAGGCAGTAACAGCTTCTTCACCAAGCCTACGCTTTTCATCGTTCCACCAAGTCAAAGCACCCTTTTGGAGGACACTAGTTGCATAGCGGACCTTGAGATTGTCGGGGCATTCACAATTGACAAAGGTACTCTCCATGCTTTCATACCATTGGAGAAGTCCCGTAGCCCCTTCATTACCGAGGAATTTGGTTGGACCACACGAGTTGAAGTACTTAAGAGTACAACTGGGAGTCTTAGGTTCATTATTTTGATTAGCAGCGTTGAGTTGGTTCACGAGATTAGGCACAATGTTAGCAATTTGGGTCGCGATGGTATTAGCAAGTCGTTCACATCTTGTCGCCATTCTACAAGATAAGATAGAAAAAGAATTTTAATGAGATATGGATCAAAATTTAAGATAACATAAGTTGTGACACCCGTCATTTTCAAGTTAACACCGTTAACTCGAATCTCTTAGATTCTATTAAATCCGCAACTTTAATAATGTTTCTATACGTACATTGATTGAAATTATTAATTATGTAATAATTAATACAAAATAATAATTCGGGGAATTATTGAATGATAACAAGTAACGCTAAACGGATAGTAATTCGGGGAATTACTAGTTTACACGCCTCGCAAAAAGTACCAAGTGATTAGCGAATGTTTTCCGTAAATTATATTGGTAATTTAATGTTTAGGGTTTAATTAGTAATTAATAAAAAGTTAAATTAAATAACTTTGGGAACAAGTTACATAAGTGATTAAGTTGAAGGACCATAAGTGTAACATTCAAATTAATTGAATGTATATATCCCAAACCATCATCCCTTACTCGTCTTCTTCACTGTTACGCAAAACACATACAACACAACCCTAAATCGCAGAACCAGTCGCCGAGCACCTCACCTCCACCACCGCTTACCACCACTATCGTCCTCCATCAACGCCAGTCGTCACTAGTGTTTGGAATTACCCGCAACCATCGTTGTAGTCCGTGTTCATCGCTACTGTCCCAGTCGTTTCGGTTGTCTTCTTCACTTTAGACGATTTCTTACACACCAGCGAGGCTTCCTCTCATACCTTTTATCAATTGTGGTAAGTACTCCAATAACACGTTTCGTTGTTTAGTTTCTTTGGCGTACTCGGTTTCGGTTGGTTACGGTTTCGGTTTCGTGGTTAGGGGTTGGATTTATTCAGAGTAATACATATGTCTATTAGCCGGTGTGTATATATATGTATATATGGGGGCGTATACTGTGTACATAAGAGTGCAATTGATGATGAGAGTGAAGCGAGTAAAGGTGTATACATACATGTTAATATATGAGTTGCGTTGAAGGAATATATGTGGCATCGTAAGTATGTAGATATTAAGATATACATATATTTATATATGTAAGTATGTATATGTATATATAAATACGTGCGGCAATACATTTATGTGAATGTATATGTTCGGTATGTGTATATATATTGTCCAAGGAAGATGATGATATTATTGTATATATGTGTGTTCGCATGGACTGGGATTGAATATAAAAATCTTGAATAGAGGATTGATATGCATATTTACAGCAGCAAATATTCATTAATTACAAATTGTGTTTTTTTTCATAATGCGTGTACACATATTTTATGGGTATGCCTGTTGTATTTATATGAAGGTAAATGCGTAAATAGGTAGATGCAAGAATATGTAGATGATGAGTTAATTAATAATGCGTGGTTTATGTGAGAGTGCAATAGACAATTTAATATTGACATTTATATTTATCAAGTTTTTATTTGTTTAAGTTTGTACTACATATTTGTGTATGACAATTTTAACGTGGGTGATTGGCTATGGATATGTATATGTGTTAAAGTGTAGTGGTTGTATATGCGTGGTGTTATATATGTATAAAGATGATACAGGAAAGTGGGTATAGTAATATATATAATTGTGTGGCAAGTTGCATAAAAGTGTGTTGTTTGACAAATCGGATTACTAAAATAATAGTCTAAGTTCTTTAGTTCATGTCTTAGGTTAAAACCCATTTTTAATTACATGACATGTATATGCTAAGGCATTGGGTATGAAATCGAATTGGAAACGAGAAACCGTCTAAGTTTTTCTTTTAATCGTTAGTAGCTAATTGATGAACATGGTTAGGTAGTGGGACTACCTAGAGTTCTCACTTGCAAATTGATTGCAGCTGCACAACCTAAGGTGAGTTTCACGACCCCTTTTACTATTTTCCTGTTGGGGGAGAAAGCACGCACGAAAACACTTTTGGTTTTGTATTTACTTATATATCATCATGGCTACTAAACGTTAAACTTAACATACGAAAGTCCTTTCAATTCTCTCGAACCGTTAATATACGGGGTATAGCGAGGAAGTTCGGGTAGTACTACTGGGTTTGACAAACTCCACCCTCGGCTGGGAGCCGGGCAGGTGTGAATTGTCCTAATCTCATGGGCCATTGAATGTTAACAATGGTAACAAGGCACAACATAAACAGTCAGCTCGGATTCGAAACGTTTGAGTAACATGAAAACTTGGGTTAGCTACCTACTGATATATTTGTGATTTACATTATCTGGAAAATTTATTTATGAACTGTTATTTAAACCTGTGAACTCATGATCGGCGTCGAGGAACCGATCAAAAATAAAAAGAAATTGTTCCTTATCACCTTAAATTAGTTAGGGCAAATAAGAGTGTCGAATCCACAAAGAGCTATTGGTTGGTAACTAGTTTATATTGGATTTGAGATTGAAATGCAAAAACCATTTGTTGAGATAATGATTAATTAGATTAATTCAAGAGACAAAATGTAATACTAAGATTTTAACAAATATAAAGAAAAGTAATCACTTTGGGGTTGGGGTTTAATCATCTACATAAGCTAGTGAACTTTGTAAACATATATGACAAATCACATAGACATGATTTATGCAACTTTATCATCAATAACCTAGTTTAAAGACAATCAATCGCGTAGGCTAACATACAACATAATGGAGTTTCTCCGTTATGGAATAGCATCTTGGTGATTTGACATCAAACTAATAATTCACAATGGTTCAATCGCATAGGAACATAATACAATCCTATAGAGTTTCTCTATAGAAGAATGAACATCTTGGTGAACACATCATAAAAGGGTTATATAGATCAACTCAAAAGTGGCAACACAAACACAATTAAGAACATGAAAGCAATGATAAAAACAATTGTGAAGGTTCACACACATCTACAAAACATAACAAAAGACTTATAAGTAGTGATTAAAACCCCTAACCCGTGTGATTACAAAATGATTAGCCACTCATGTTATGGTTGGTTGAAATGAACGATTGTAGCATGAAATGCATTCAAGGATGATGATAGATTGATAACAAGCAATTCTTCAATGATTCTCCAAGCTATTTTCGTCCTCTAGTCACCCCAGCACTCTCTCCCTTCGTCTCCCCTCAAAAATCTTGAGAAAACTTCTTAAAACTCCCAAAAAACCGTTTTTCGTCAATCTGGGCGTTGACCAACGCCCCAGCAGAGTTGACCAACGCCCCAGGTTGCAATTTTTGTGTTTTACTCCGTTTTCTTCCGCTTTAATCTACAAACACATAACACAATCAAAGTACAATGTTTTCCAACATTTACAAGTCATATTATCATTATTAATCACTTAAACTCATGCATTTTTATGACTTGATCAACCTCCCCAACTTAGATCTTTTTCGTCTCGAAAAAGGTTAGTGGGCATGGAATCAACTTACCATGTTAACTTCAGTTGACATGCATAGTTGATTTTCTAGATTTTCAACATCCACACTTACTCAATTTGCTAGTTATTGGTGCACTTAACCCTAAACTCCGGATTCATCAGTTTTGCCATATTCTAACATTCACCATATATGCAATTATTCAACTATCAATTATCATCCCACGGTGAAAGTCTTCCTAACCTCAAGGTTTATTGAGGCCTCTTTAGATCACAAACAAGTGGTCCATTTTACACCACACTAAGTGCAAACAAGAGTGGAATCGTTTTATGTAGATTTTCAGGATTTTTGATCCCTAATATAGATACTTTTCCAACTCCAGTTTAGTTGTCGATTTGTGATATAAAGATTCAACTCTCAACCTATTTTTGCTAGGTCTCGACTTTCTTATGTGGTCAAATTGTTATTATACATGCAAAGAGTTCCAAGCTCTCTCTATTTCTTTTTTTCTTTTTTTTTTCTTCTTTTTTTTTCTCTTTTTTTTTTCTTTCTTTCTCTATTTTTTTTTGCATATATATATATATATATATATATTTTTTTTCAACATAATGAATCCAAGAGTTGAAGGCACTAGCATAACGGGGTAAGTGTGTTTGTCTAATACTATTATTTCCTCTAGCATGCAACATTCACTAACATAATAAAATACTATCATCTTCCATGTTTTCCCCACCATTCCTTCCAAGACAATAAGATTCTAATCACACCCAAGTTAAAGGTTTTCATCACTAATACCCACAAGACAACTTAAAACACATCACTTAGGACAAACAACTAAACATTCAACTAAACCAAAGACTAAAGACATAAAAAAAATAGACATAAAAAGAAAAGCAAACAAAATAAATAAAACAGATAAAGAGTGGAACAAGTAGACCTGTAGCAGAGGTGCACGTTGTTCCTTTGCTCCGGCTTAACCATCTTGAGATTTAGAAACAGCTGACTTCCACAATCTTCGAGCCTCCTGAGAAACAGAATGTGGGTTTTGCAATTGAGGCATACGAGGATGTGAAAGGTCTTGTGGCCAATATAGAGGTTCAGAATGTCCCGGGTATGGAGGTAGATTGATATGATCTTACGGAGTGGCACGGCTGTAATCAAATGGTTGCGCTTTTGGATGATATCCTTGATTTCGCTGCAGATTCATATCATGACGAAGCCGTTCCGTATACTCATAAAACTCTTGATGATAATACTCCCGATCATATACGTGACACCTATCAATTTGCCTTTGGTGTTCCTCCATCTCATCCAATCTTCTCATTACTTCAGCATGATTTGTTTGAACTTGATCCCACATCAATCTTTGAAACTGTGGCCATTGACCATAACCTTGTGGTTGTCCCGCATACTCTCTTCCACCAATCTGAGGTTCATGGTTAACATCACGCATCTCCGCTTCCTCTATCTCTTCAACATTCTTATGCCTTTCATATGTTTTTTGAGAATCTTTGCACGTGAGGATGAACCGATCAACTGTTTCTGTAAAATAAACAACATCTTTAAATTTATCCCGGGAAAAAGGATTGAGATCAACTATTTCAGGCAAGGCACTTCTTGGTATAACTTTCTTTAGCTCTAGTAAGTGCACAATGAGACGACAATGCGGTACAAATCTTCTTGCATAACTTTCACGTGTCTCCCAAATGTTAAGCATTATCAGCTGCTTCAATGACAAATTAATCCTCCCTGTGGTCAAAGCATATAACACTTTGACTTCATAATTTCTGATTTTTACATAATCTCCCCTTCTTGGTATGATGTTATACATCATGATTTTTGAAATGAGATGCGGTAGGGGCTTAAGATGTTTCCTTTCTAGCGGCTTGTAGTTTGCATAATCACCTCCAGGTACATCAAAAAGTGCCTCAAGCATTCCTATCCACTCATCACCTTTAGTTTTACCAACCGAATACATATCACCATCACTCAAGTAAGTGTATTCACCACCGGGTCTTTTAATTCCTGAATCAAATGATGCAATTTTATCCATGACGGCCATAGATAAAACCACGTCGACTCCATGTACCTTTCCTTTCAGTGTAGTTGTAAGTGGGGGATTGGGTCCGAGATTTCTTTTTAAGGTTGACATCCATTGTTTAACCTCTTCAATGTAGATTTCTTCCTTGTCATTATTGCAATATGTCAAACCGGCTTCCCACCCAAGTTGCTCAAATCCCTCGACAACACCATACCCTTGAAGTTCATCAACTTTGACAGGTCTTTCACAAACCCATGCTTCATTAATAGGGTCTATGTTCTCCCTATAAAGATCTTTTTGCTGACTAAAAGGGAGCTTGGATAAATTAACTTTTGGTCCCCATTCAAGTGGAGCTTCTTGAGGAGCTTTATCCTTACGTTTCCTGGATGATGATAGAGTCATTTTCCTACAAAGACAAACATTAAAACTTATTAATCATAACAACCTTGATTAATATCATTCATGCTCATTGTGACAAATCCCATCCCCTTTACTCATTATGTTTCCAAATATTCTCGATTTCAAACCAACTTCCTTTGTTAAAATTTGGTGCAACTTGCTTTTTAAACATTAAACACACATGTTCATGACATTAACTAGCAAAATTGTTTAACACCATTCATGAACTTTCAGATTACACATTCATCTTTTAAAATTTCACACCTTGTTACCTTCAAAACTTGTTTTCAAATAATTCTATTACAAACCAACACCAAATTCACTAATCCGAAATACATGAGTTTAGACACTAGCAATTTTAAAAATAAACAAAGTTATTACCCCCATTGCTATGTTAAAGTGTTAAACTCACTATTTAACAACCATAATGAAATAATACACAATATGTAAACATCAAAATCAAATCCTATAAACATCTCAGAATACATACCTTAGAACACTTGTGGTTGATTGAACAAGCAAATACACAAAAATTAACAAATTTGGTGCAAATTTTCGGAACTTAAACCATCCAAAAACCCCTCAATCTCGAATCAATCGAAAAATTTTAACACATCACGTGATTGTATGTGAAAATTCACTCGAGTTAGACCAAGAACTTTCTGATTTTGATTCAATTTTGAAGAACCCAAAAACTAGGGTTTGTGTTCTTGAAGGTGCAAGGTAAAAATAATATTTACAGATGAAATATGGTGTTAAAAGGAAAAGATTTGGAGTTAAAAACAAAAAAGATTCAAAGAAATAGATGGAAAAACCGTAAACCCATCAAATCCGAGACCGACGTTGACGAACGCGAAACGAACGTTGACGAACTGTGCTTCTTTGTGGCGTTGGAGCAGCGTTCGAAAGACCCAAACAGAAGGTTTCAGCGTTGATGAATGTGGCCAGCGTTTCTCAAAGTAAAAGTAGCGTTGATGGACTCTTTATATTTTTGCAATTAAAGTTTGATGAAACTTTGATTTATCCTAGCTTCTTTCAACGCACAGTAACCACATATTTTCCTTTTTGTTTTTTTGTTTTCTTTTTGTTTTTAATAAATAAATGCAAATATTAAAACAATACACATAAAAAAAAATGAACAATTTACTTAAAAAAAAATTACTATCAAAAGTTCACTAGATTCATGTTTTTAATAAAATGACACCCCTCCCCAACTTTGAACAATGCATTGTCCGCAATGCTAAAATTGAAAATGTGTTTTATAAACCGACGACGAATCTAGTGTCACTTCCCCAACTTGTTTTAATAGTAATGTGGACCAAAAAGCATGGCTAAAACAAAGCAATAAAAAAAATAAAAGACGGGTTGCCTCCCGCGTAGCGCTACATTTATAGTCCGCAGCCCGACATTACCTCAACTGCTTAGATCTGGGGATATGTTTGTGAGTCCATCATAAAACTCACAACATCAAAGCTAGCTCCATCTTGATCAACTGAAGTGATATAAGGCTTCAACCTGTGTCCATTCACCAACTGTTTATGACCATCCTTAGTATCTTCAATTTCCACTTCACCCGAATTTCCAACACGTGTGACCACAAATGGTCCCATCCACTTACTCTTCAATTTACCTGGAAAGAATTTCAAACGGGAGTTATAAAGCCAAACCTTTTGACCGACCTCAAAGTTCTTTAACCGTAGCTTGGCATCATGAATGGCCTTCATCTTGACTTTATATTTTGATGCACAATCATAAGCTTCATCTCTAATCTCTTCAAGCTCATTGAGTTGCAATTTTCGTTCCAAACCTGCTTCATCATAATCACAATTAACATTTTTCACAGCCCAATATGCACGATGTGCTAACTCAATCGGTAAATGACAATTCTTTCCATAAACTAAACGACAAGGAGTCATTCCAATCGGAGTCTTATATGCGGTTCGGTATGCCCATAGAGCATCATCGAGACGCAAAGACCAATCTTTTCTATTTGGTTTCACTGTCTTTTGTAAAATATCTTTTATTTGTCGATTGGAAACCTCAACTTGACCGCTAGTTTGTGGATGGTAAGGTGTGGCAACACGGTGCTGAATGCCATAGTGTTGTAATAGTTTTCCAAATCTAAAATGTTTAAAGTGTGACCCGCCATCACTAATGATGACACGTGGAAAACCATGCCTTGACAAAATATTTTTCTTAACAAATTTACACACAACACTATGGTCATTCGTTTTGGTGGCTTCAGCTTCGACCCATTTTGATACATAATCGACAGCCACCAAAATATAAATATTGCCATACGATGTGGGGAATGGACCCATAAAATCGATCCCCCACACATCAAAGATTTCAATAACAAGAATGGGTTTCATTGGCATTTCATCTCGCTTAGAGAACCCCCCAACTTGTTGACACCTATGGCATTGTTTAGCAAACACAAATGCATCACGAAACAATGTTGGCCAAAATAAGCCACAACTCAAGATACGATGACCAGTTTTCCTTCCACTGAAATGACCTCCACAAGCATAAGTATGTGCATGTGCTAATGCTTCTTGAATCTCATTGTCTGGTATGCATCTTCTTATAATTTGATCAGGTCCTATTTTAAATAGATCTGGTTCATCCCATATATATTGCTTGACTTGAAAGAAAAAACGTTTCTTTTGTTGACGTGTCCAATGAGATGGTATTTGACCTGCAACAAGATAATTTACAATGTGAGCATACCAAGGTAAAGTAGAGATAGAAAATAAACATTCATCAGGAAATGTCTCTTTGATATCTTTCGTGCTTTCGCCAAACACCGGTATTCGTGATAAGTGATCCGCCACAACGTTGTCACAACCTTTCTTATCTCTCACTTCAAAATCAAACTCTTGTAGTAAGAGTATCCATCGAATTAACCTTGGTTTGGCATCTTTCTTTTCCATTAAGTATCTTACTGCACTATGGTCAGAATAGATAATCACTTTACTTCCCCAAATGTATGATCTAAATTTGTCAAGTGCATAAACAACAGCAAGCAACTCTTTTTCAGTTGTTGTATAATTAAGTTGAGCATCTGATAAAGTTTTGCTTGCATAATAAATAGCAACAGGCTTTTTATTCACCCTTTGACCAAGAACAGCCCCAATTGCATGATCACTTGCATCACACATTATTTCAAAGGGAAGTGACCAATCAGGAGATTGCAAGATAGGAGCTGTACTTAAGTGTTGTTTAAGCACTTCAAAAGCTTTAAGACATGCTTCATCAAAGATAAAAGGTGTATCTTTAAGTAAAAGATTGCATAAAGGTTTTGAAATTGCACTAAAGTCTTTGATAAACCGACGGTAAAAACCGGCATGTCCTAAAAAAGATCTAACACCCTTAACATTAATGGGTGGTGGAAGAGTAGAAATGACTTGTACTTTGGCACGGTCAACCTCCATCCCTCTATGGGAAATCACATGCCCAAGTACAACTCCTTCTTGAACCATGAAATGGCTCTTCTCCCAACTCAAAACAAGGTTTGTCTCGGTGCAACGTTTTAAAACTTTTTCTAACTCACCAAGACAGACCTCAAATGAATGACCAAAAATAGAGAAATCATCCATGAAGATCTCCAAAGACTCCCCAACCATATCCGAAAAGATACTCATCATGCACCTTTGAAAGGTGGCGGGGGCATTACATAAACCAAATGGCATCCGCCTAAATGCAAAAGTACCATATGGACATGTAAAAGTAGTCTTTTGTTGATCTTCCGGATGAATCGCTATTTGATTGTACCCGGAATATCCATCTAAAAAGCAATAAAATTTCTGACCTGCGAGTTTTTCAACAATTTGATCAATAAATGGTAAAGGAAAGTGATCTTTGGAAGTTGCAGTGTTTAACTTCCGGTAATCAATACAAACTCTCCACCCGGTTACCGGCCGAGTGGCAATTTGCTCACCATTTTCTCCATGTACAACTTGAATTCCCGCCTTCTTTGGAACTGTTTGAGTAGGACTAACCCATATGCTATCCGAGATTGGATAGATAATACCCGCATCCAACCATTTAAGAACTTCTTTCTTGACAACTTCACGCATGTTTGGATTGAGCCTTCTTTGTGCATCTCTACTTGGTTTAGCCTCTGGATCCGTAATGATCTTGTGCATCACTATAGATGGACTTATTCCTTTCAAATCAGCTATAGTCCACCCAATGGCAGCTTTGTACCTCTTTAGAACCTCCAACAATGCTTCCTCATGCTCCGATTGTAAGTTAGATGCAATAATGACCGGCAATGTTTGACTATCCCCTAAAAATGCATACTTTAAATGCTTGGGCAGTTCTTTCAATTCAACTTTCGGTGGTTCTTCAAGTGAGGGCCTTAATTTGGAATCAATATGATCTGGTAAACTTTCCACCTTATGAGTCCATGGTGGTCTTCCATCCTCAATGGCCATAACTTCAAAGTTGCACTCATCATCCATCTTGTACTTGATTTCTTCCATCTTCAACCTGTCATACATGAAACAAGTCTCTATGGTGGTATCCTCACTCACACATGAAGTGTAAGGAGAAACGCACCCGTCAATAATGTCCGCCATAAAGCATTCATTATCAACAAGAGAATCAGATAAGTTTGCAAAAACATTGAACCGTAGTTTTCGGTTCCCAAAAGTCATAACCACTGACCCATCCCCACAATTAATTTGAGCATTTGCAGTTCTTAGGAAAGGTCTACCAAGAATTACATTGGGTTGCTTACCCTTGATACTTGATTCATAATCCAAAACAAGAAAATCAACCGGATAATAAAATTCACCCACCTTTATAATCACATCATTAACTATCCCCCTAGGAAGTTTTAAAGTTAAATCTGCTAACACCACAGTGGTGTCGGCTTTTTGTAATGGCCCAAAATCATATTGATCATAAAGACTTCCCGGTAAGATACTTACACTTGCACCAAGATCCAAGAGTGCCCTATTAATTTTAAAATCACCTACTTGAATAGAAATTAGGGGGGCTCCCGGATCTTTGAGTTTGGGTGGAAGAGAACCCGATAAAACGGCACTCACATGAGAGGTCAAGTCAAGTTTCTTTGGTAACTTGTTGTGTCGTTTTTGGGTACATAGATCCTTCAAGTACTTAGCATAAGATGGAATTTGCTTAATTGCATCAAGTAAAGGCAAATTGATTTTAACTTGTTTAAAAGTTTCCCACATTTCATCTTGTTGTGGTCCTTTTTTACCATAAGGTGATGCCTTTATTGGTTCTACTAACGCGGAAGGATATGGGGCGGTATTAGTCTCCACACCCTTATCCTTAGCTTTAATAGAATCTTTTATTAAAACCTCATTACTTGATTTTTCCAAAAATTCAGGTTTTTTAGTTGCATTTAAATCGTTTCCCAACTCATTATCACTATCCGAATCTTCTTCCACCACACCCTCAACAAATTGTTTTGGTGGATCAATTTTATTATCATATACCTTTCCATTCCTAAGAGTACGTACCTCATTGATTTGCACTTGTTTTGTTGATTTTGAGTTGGATCCTTGGTGTTGTGGATTCAACAAAGTGTCACTTGGTAATTTTCCCGATTCTCTTGTAGACACTCCTTCAGCCAATTGCCCCATTTGCTTTGTTAATGCACTAACTGCTTTGTCTGTGACTTCCTGCTTTTGAACCACACCCTTCAACACACCCATAATTTCAGTCAATTGGGATTTCACCGAATCATCATTGCTTGATGAATTAACTTGTTGTTGTTGACCCCCTTGAAATTGACTTTGAGTTTGGTTTGAGCTTTGTTGATAGTTTCGGGGTTGGTTGTTGAAATTTTGGTTGTAGCCACCTTGGTTGAACCCTCCTTGGTTGAAATTCCCTTGATACATTCCTTTTGGGTAATTGCCTTGAAACTTTTGTTGACGATTTGAGAAGTTTCCTTGATTGAAATTCCCTTGGTTGAAATTCTGATTTGCCCCACTTGAACCTTGAAAATTGGGGTTGAGTTGATTTGAAGCATTTCCATATCTCATATTTGGATGATTCCTCAATCCCGGATGATACGTGTTCGAGTTCATATCAAAAGGCTTCTTTTCACCATAGACTTGGTTCACCTCCTCACTTTGACCAAAATGCATTGGACACACCATAGCACCATGACCAATATCTCCACAATCAGCACATAGCTCCAAACCCTGTGACACATGAGACACATCCTTTCCCAAGCTTCGACATATTAAATCCATTTTATTCTCAAGTGAATTAAATCTATCTCTATGGACACTATCATCCACCGATTTAACAGTGGATGATCTAGCTCTTCGACTAGCAGATGCTTGAGTTTTAGACCCCTTACTTAAATTTTCAAGAAAATTCCAAGCTTGATCTTCATGTTGGGATAAAAATCTCCCACCACTACTTGAGAAAACCATTTGATTTGCTTCCGGAAGTAAACCATCATAAAATATTTTAACCAAATCCCATTTTTCAATCCCATGATGGGGACATAATCTTAACATTTCTTTAAAACGAGTGAAAGCTTCATGAAAAGCTTCACCGGAGTGTTGGTTAAAAGATTTTATAGCATCTCTAGCATCGCTAGTCTTTCCCATCGAGTAGTATTCATCAAGAAATGCTTGTTGCATGTCATCCCAAGTACGAATACTTCTCGGTGGCAAAGTCACAAACCATTGTTTGGCTCTATCTTTGAGTGAGAATTGAAACAAATTTAATTTTACCTCATCGGGTGTGAAGCCTTGACTTCCAATGGTGCTGCAAATTGCTGCAAACTCATAGAGATGTGTGTATGGTTCATCTGATGCAAAACCTCTAAAAGTTGGAATAATGGACAAATATTGTGGTCGGATCTCAAACTGTCTTCCATTACAATGAGGTGGGACAATCGGTGAAGGATTCATGTGAATTGTGGGCCTAAAATGACTATCAACTCCCATTACATGTTGACCCATCATTCCTTGACCATGGTTAGGACCTCCAAAGTTGTTTTGAGGATTCCCTTGTTGTCCTTGATTGTTATTCCAATTCTGATTTCCATAGCCTCCACCACCTTGATTGTTTTGGTTCCAATTGTTGTTTTGACCTTCACCTCCATTATCTTGTCCATTTTGATTATTATTCCATGCATCATCTTCACCATTGTTATTTTGATTGCCATCTATACCTCCCTCATAATTATTAAAATTCCAATCGTCACCATGATGAGATCCTTGATTACTAGCAACTTCAAAATACCCAACATCATTAGGTTGCCCATTATTGTTTGGACCTGGACCTTGATTGTATTGAAAAGGTCCTCCACCTAGATTAGCCATACTTGATGAGCTTTGACTATTTGATAATGACTGAACAATCCCTTCTGGTGTAGTTGATGGTCCTACAGAAAATCTATGAAGAACTCTGTTGTTTCTTGCTGATCTTTCTATCTCAGGATCAAATGCTAATGGTGATGATCTTCCTGAAAATCTTGTATGCATGCAATTTTTACCTTTGACCTGCAATACTTAACACACCTAACGTAATAACGAACTAACAATAAACAAAAGCTTATGATGTTTTTGGATTTTTTTTTCTAACAGTAAGTAAAAACATAAAAATTAATACCAACTAGTAAACCAAGCACAATTGCTCCCCGGCAACGGCGCCAAAATTTGATCGGCGTCGAGGAACCGATCAAAAATAAAAAGAAATTGTTCCTTATCACCTTAAATTAGTTAGGGCAAATAAGAGTGTCGAATCCACAAGGAGCTATTGGTTGGTAACTAGTTTATATTGGATTTGAGATTGAAATGCAAAAACCATTTGTTGAGATAATGATTAATTAGATTAATTCAAGAGACAAAATGTAATACTAAGATTTTAACAAATATAAAGAAAAGTAATCACTTTGGGGTTGGGGTTTAATCATCTACATAAGCTAGTGAACTTTGTAAACATATATGACAAATCACATAGACATGATTTATGCAACTTTATCATCAATAACCTAGTTTAAAGACAATCAATCGCGTAGGCTAACATACAACATAATGGAGTTTCTCCGTTATGGAATAGCATCTTGGTGATTTGACATCAAACTAATAATTCACAATGGTTCAATCGCATAGGAACATAATACAATCCTATAGAGTTTCTCTATAGAAGAATGAACATCTTGGTGAACACATCATAAAAGGGTTATATAGATCAACTCAAAAGTGGCAACACAAACACAATTAAGAACATGAAAGCAATGATAAAAACAATTGTGAAGGTTCACACACATCTACAAAACATAACAAAAGACTTATAAGTAGTGATTAAAACCCCTAACCCGTGTGATTACAAAATGATTAGCCACTCATGTTATGGTTGGTTGAAATGAACGATTGTAGCATGAAATGCATTCAAGGATGATGATAGATTGATAACAAGCAATTCTTCAATGATTCTCCAAGCTATTTTCGTCCTCTAGTCACCCCAGCACTCTCTCCCTTCGTCTCCCCTTAAAAATCTTGAGAAAACTTCTTAAAACTCCCAAAAAACCGTTTTTCGTCAATCTGGGCGTTGACCAACGCCCCAGAAGAGTTGACCAACGCCCCAGGTTGCAATTTTTGTGTTTTACTCCGTTTTCTTCCGCTTTAATCTACAAACACATAACACAATCAAAGTACAATGTTTTCCAACATTTACAAGTCATATTATCATTATTAATCACTTAAACTCATGCATTTTTATGACTTGATCAACTCACCAACCTAGCGTTGACACTTTTTAACGTGTTTTTCTCAGGTGGCCAAGGTTAGCTGAACATCACAATAGGTCATACATCATGGGTCTGCATTTTTAAACATTTTATTTATAATTATTGCATTTTAAATTCTATACTATGGGGCGCGTGTTTTGCGCATACGTTTTAATTTACTTTACGCTTCCGCATTGTTTTAAACGGTTAAACTCTGACGTTTGGTTTTCTCATTTAATGAGACACGTTATTTTTAAATTCATTTAGATTCGTTTGTGTAATTAATGACTTGGATCCTGGTTTGTCACGCTTCAAACGGTAGAACTCCGTTAGTGGAATTTGGGGGTGTGACATAAGTCGTGACAAAATTTTGTTTAGATAGAATAGTAATAGTACTTAGAACATCATGGAATTCTTTAGAAAACATATAATGGAAAAATCACTTAGAAACCTTAGAAACATTAGTAAATAATCTTGGAATAACAATTGAAATAATATAGAAGTTCATAGAAATAATTAGAAATCATAGAAATGAAAATCCCGGAATCATTAAGGAATTAGATAAACAAAATTTTGAAGGCTTAAGTGTGTGTCTTGGCTTTGGACACTTATGACTTATCAAAGTGTTAAGTTCGTCATCAACGTATTCGAGAAAGCCGTGCTTTAGCCTATAGGTTCACACTCATCTCATCCATTCCCAGGTAAGCATACAGGTCTCTTAAAGAGATTTATATGACATGCTTTGCCTTAGATGGGATGTCCGTGATATAGGCGTTCCCCCTTCCAGATTGCACATGTTCCCCACGTTTTGAACTTACTTAAGACAATGACGAGATTTCACAAAGAGAAAAGATCCTAATCTTGCAGACGAGTCTCTTGTAGCTCCTTCGCGAAATCGAGTAAGAAATAAGATAAAGAGGAGGTATAAAAAGGTTCATAGAAGGAAAAAGAAATTAGTTCAAGAAGAGTTTTCTAGGCACTAATATTTGCACTAGGGACTCTTAGGTTATAGTCTAGGTCGGTGTGTTTCTAAATACCCTATCGTAGTTCCCTATAACCATGGCTCTGATACTAAACAGTGACACCCCACCCGATGGCGGAAACACCGAGTTGTCATAGAAGTGGATATCAATAGTAACCAAAGCACATGACATCATTTTATTAAAGTCTAATAATACCACTTATAAGTTTGGAACATAATTCATAAATAGAATGCGGCAAAAGTCATAGACAAAGCAGTAAATGCAATGAAGTCCTTTTTTGTTAAACTAAGTCCAAGGCACCCTATGTCTTGGCAAATTGCAAAAACTCATAATCAAGCACCACCTGAAATATGTGGAAAAGACACAGTTAGCTACACAAGCTAGTGATTAAAAAAACAATTTGATAATACTAGTATTGAAATCCGAGATCAACAAGATATGCTGCGCAAGCTTACATGTATAGTCATTTCGTAATATTACTCTACCATGACCCCTAGAATAGTACACAACCTCATAGAATCCACAACTTCTCGTTTTAGCCATTTCGTCATGAGGAACCAACTCATGTATTTGATTAAAGATAATTTTTAACTAACCGTCAGCTAACCGTCTCGTTTTGTAAGTTATCAATAATCATTTAGCAACTTAGGGACATGGCATAGCAACTAGCATCATAGTATAGCAACAACCGTCATAGCATAGCAAACATAGTAAACATGGAATTAGAATGGCCGGGTTAAATCACCTATCGATGTTGTCCAGGCAGGTGGGTTTGTCAAACCATTAGCGCTATACTTTAAACTACCACATAAGTTTGCATCTTGTCGCGAGTCAAGACTAACATATTTGTATGATATCTTTTTAGAAAAATAGTAAATAGTAAACAAGCACATATTACAGCCCCAAAACATAAAAGTAAAAAGGGGAGTGAGTTTACTCACCTCAAATACGGGTCTGAAATAATATAGCAACACTTAGATAGAACCGAGGACTTCCCAAATACTAGATTTATCTAAGTAATGAGAATCCTATTTAGCAACAAGTAGTATAGAAAACTGAATGGAATTAATAGATAAACATTAGAAAATTTGGATTCTAGGTTTCGGTTTGGGATTTGGGGGGTTTTTCGGTAGTTGATTATATATATATATATATATATATATATATATATATATAGGGGAAGGTTCATTTGAGAAGAGCAAATATTGCGAGAAGTGTAAGAAATAGCTAAATTCTTCATTTTTTTCAACAAAAAAACGTTTTTAACATACAAAAAAATGATAGAAATGCAATATTTATTCATTAACTTTGATATTCAAAATATAAAATTGAATAAATTTCGTTTATTTGTTTAACTTACACATGTGGAAGTCATGTGTAGGTCACATAAGAAGAAGTCTTCACCTCTTTCCATCGTATCTCAAATTTGTAAAAGAATTGAGAACAGGCAAGTGAAGATCTCATCTCCCATCCAACAACCCACAACTCAACAAAAGAAGCCACAAATTTGTTCATCTTTCACTGCTCAACATAAGAAGCCAAAAGTCTTCCAACAAGTCGCATAATGTTCAAAGAAAGCCCCACCCCCAGCTGCTCCACACGGGCCAGTCAAGCATCAAAAGCCATTCAAGGATTGCTTCAAGTGTGGAAAAGATGATCATGTGCTGTTGGTCCATCAGATCGAGATTTCAGTGCTATAATGATTAGTAAACAACAAAACACACATAGATTCAATGAAATATTGTCCAAATACCCTTAATACACAATATCAAAGATCAAATCAACACAAACAGAGGTAATCAAGCTACAAAGATGGTAATAACAAGCTCCTAGCACCTCAGCCGTCACACACACACAATTAGGGTTTGATAAACTTGCAAAACTTGTATTGAAATGAGAAAACATTACAATATATAGTGCAGACATAGGTTCGCTGACAGCGAATCTGTCATGCCAACCTATCAGCTTCGCCGGGCACAAAACAGATTCGCCCGACGACTGATCTAAACTAATGTCTTACTAATCAAGACTTCCGGGCGAATCGTAGGTTCGCTAGTACAAAAATAACAAAATACATAACAAAACAAAGTAACACTGACATGCCGGTGAGTCCAACCTATACATGTACTATCATGTGCTCAAGGAATGCCCAAAAGGACATGCTTCGGACGGTAAAAGCAAAAAAAATTGCTTCTTCGGATCAGAGTCTAGAAAGAATCCTCCACATGGTAAAGGTAAACAGGTTTGTTTCTCTGATTTTCAAGTTAGGAATCATACATCTTTGAATGGTTGGAAGACGAACAATCTTTCCCAACCTTCTCATGTGAAGCCAATTTCACATGATTCAAAGATGAATGTGACAACATCACCAAAACAAAATTCTTTATCCTCGGGGCTTAAACAGAAAATGATTTCCAAATTTAACTCTTTCAAATCGAAAATGTTTGAACCTAAACAAATTTGGCAAATTAAAAAGAAAGAGGAAAAGATAAGTGATACAAAAACTCGTGTGTTTAAATAGGTGTACTACGCGGATGAAAACGGAACGCCCAGGACTACGATGGCCTGGGTTCCCCTTTCTAACTAATCTGTTGATGTGTGCAGGAACATTTCAGGAGGACTGTTAGTAATCCGGTTTACTAACAGAGAATGTAATTCCTTATTCAAATTTGAGGCGGAACAAACAGGTTATGGTGCTTGTATCTTATTCACATTCTGGATCTTTCTTTGATTTTCACATATTTAATTTCACAGCCACTGCATTTTTCTTGATAACTCATTTATAATCTTTTGATAGTGTAATATGGAAGGCGTTTCTTTGGTAATTTCTATTTTATATATAGTAGATAGTTAAAAAAAATTAATTAAAAAAAAGGTGGGGGAGTCTAACTTTTTTACTTGTATTTTTGATCAAGTTTTTACTTCCCTTTGAGGCCGTTCTTGAGTCTTTTGAAAATTTCATTTTTGCGCTAAAATAGAAATTTTGGGGGAGTAATATCTCAAATGAAAAGGAACTGAATATCATCAGTGCAAAATTTCTTTTTGTGTAAATATTTTGTGTTCTTTGAAGGTTTCAGGTTTGTATGGAAAGCATCTGAAGGAGGACATTGATTTGTGTGATGATATGTCAATAGGCTCAGCTGGAATACAAGTAAACAGCAATTCTGTGATTAAACTAAAATTCAAAGGAGCTCAGTGATAAGGAGCACTTTTACAGACATTTGGCTTGCACAAAGTAATAAGTTTCGACAAAAAGGGGCTGAGAGTATTTGATTCGTGCTTGATTTTTCCCAAATCCAAACCCTTGAGCCGTAACCCTGAATGACGCTTCTCGTTAGCTTTTCAGAATTTATTTTAGTGCTTATCTCCTCTGCTATGCGGAAGCATTGACCTGGAGTGATGATCTTCTCTGTTATATGTAAATATAGACCTGAAGCTCTCATCAGCGCGCTCAGATGATCATCTCCTCTGTTATACGTCGGTATAGACATGGAGCGCTCATCATCTGCAACCCTCATGTAAAGCTAAGCTCACAATGTTTCTACATCAAGTTCATTGTTTGACGCTTCATACATAAGAATATGCTCACTTGTAAAGCTAAGCTCACAATGTTTCTACATCAAGATCATTGTTTGACGCTTCATACATTAAACCCAACTCCAGTTCACTTCCAAGAACATTCACCTTGATTATTAATTAATCTTGGTCTATGCACACCCAAATAACAAAATCTTGCTGAATCATTTAAACTCAATAAGCCAAGATGTCAAAACAAGTTACTTTGCTGAATGTCTGTGGAAACCAAGTCATCTAAGTTTCTTCAAATCGAACCTAAAACATGATAAGATCGTCACAGATTGTTTGTTGAAAGGAACAAGCCATGGGTTTAAATGGACAAACATATTGACAATCTAGCTAAGTCTTTGTTTCTCCGGATGGTCGCTCGAAACGCATTATCTGATATCCTTCATGAAAATTTTGTTAATTATCCTTATTTTATGTTTGGGTTCTTGAGTCTTGTTGGTCGTGTGTACCTTATGGGATGTGTTATCTTTGTCTAAAATATTTGTGATCTTGTCGGACTCGTCCCTTAATTTTCAAATTTTTAATTTTTAATTAAAAAAAAACAAAACACAAATTAATAAAAAAATGTGTTCGTTAATTTTTTTTAGTTTATAAAAAAAACCAAAAATCCAAAAATATTTTCATTTCAAATTATTTTCAAGTCCTCCATATTATGCTATTAAAATGTAATCATTTTCACATGCATTTCACGGGAAATTGCACACACAAACGGACACGGGTTCGCTTGTTTTCATACACAAATAAACACGGGTTTATTTTGTTAAATGAAATGATCTAATGAGAAATCTCGAGATTGTGTTACAGGTATTTGTTACAAATGATGGCCGATCATCAGTTGAGCAAAGCACCTGACCAGAGAACATGTTCCTCAAAGTTTTTCAGAAGATACCGAGCTAGGAATCATCCTTCTACATCTTCTGAAGCACTCAAGAAAAGTTTGTTGGAAAGTAGTTCCAGATTTTACGAAAGGATGTAGAGAAAATGGGGGAGCATGCAATATGGGGGAGCTTGTGAGATAAAAGATATTCAGCAACAAAATTTGGCAAGCATCAGTCTTGTGGGAGTTTTGTTGGATCTGAAATTAAGACTGAAGCTTACCAAATTGAAGATCCAACAGTATTGACTTATCGGTGCTGATCACGATGCAAAACGTTGATAATAATAGACTATGGGGGAGTATTGTTGGACATGAATTGTAGTCTAATATTATCAACACAGTCAAAGTCAACAAAAGTCAACATCAACGGTAAAAGTCAACGCAAAAGTCAAGACGACGCGTTCGGGACGAATATTAGAGAGAAGACGTTGAAGGCGACAGAGTTTTATAGTTAATAAATATATTTTGTGTTAACAAAATATATCTAATCGTTTTCGTCTTTTTTAGTATTCTATGTAGTATATATATTTTGTTATTATGACAAAATATATATTAGACTAAACATTAGGGTTTTATTCTATTATTTCCATTTGTCATGTTTTAGTCTAAGTCTAGGGGTCCTAATTGTCATTAGTCCAAAGTGTCATTAGCTATAAATAGTAATGGCAATTAGGGTTTTGTGAGCTTGAATGAGCTAGTGATTGAGGGTTTCCATTGTAACATCTTTTGCAATCCATATTCAAAGATCAAATCTGACTTTTTACAAGTGTTCTTCATTGTTCATCTTATGTTTATCATTATTTTATCTTTTTGATCTAAATCTTCAACAAATAAACTGATTCAAATCTGACTAGGACCAACATATAGAGCAAAAAATAGGGGGAAAAGAGGATTATTATGGCGGGAATAAATGTGCCAAATCCCCACCAACTATTGGATAAAATGAGTAAGTTGCACGTGTCTGTAGAGATAAAGTTGGTAGTTGTACAATGTGGATATTTATATGTACAAAGTGCACAGTTAGTTATATCATGTGCATAATTAATTCTACTTGTAAATTGAACAAAACAAACAACATGTATTTAAGTAATACATAGTTCTACAATTAAGTAATTGAATCATGGAAAAATGAAGATAACAACATATAATGAGAAAAAGATATATTGTTAATGGTACAAAGTGCATGTTTAGTTGTACACTGAAGTTAAATACTTGTAAAAATAGGTACAATACAGGTACACACTAAAATTAAATAATTGTATAATGGGTATAAAAAGCTAAGAGTCTCATAGCAATGCATTAACAAATAATAAAATGAGTAAACAAAGTAGTTATAAAACTATATATATTTTTACTATTAATAAGTCATCAATCAAGTGGTTATTACAATTATATACAGTGAAGCTTATCAAATTAAAGTTGTGACACATGAATCAAGTGGTTACCTTCAACATTGTATATTTCTCTCATTATATGTTGTTACATGTTAACAGTTAGTTGTACTGTATGCAGAACTAAATGTACATTAAATAAAACTAGGTAGTTATAAAAACTATATATATTTAGTTATACAAAGTAAGCTATTAATTGTACTGTGTGCAGAATTAATTGTACATTAAGTGAAACTAAAATCATAAACATTTAAGTTGAACAAAACTAGTTGTCATTGTACAAAATTACCTAACTAGTGGTACATGGGGCATTAAATGATATGGTGTATGGTACATAGGGCATTAATGACAAGATCTTTTTGGGCATTAAAAAGAAAAAGAATTCAGAATGTGAAGTTCACGTTTGTGATTGCACAACCATAGCCTCATTATATATATATATATGTATAGTTCAACTTAAACGAACCTAACTCCTAGAATTAAGCTAGAGTCGTTGAAGGTTGTTGACTATGATCTCAGCTTAATTCGCAACTCCCCTGACCGAGATTTAAGGTTGACTTAGTCATATGGCCGTTACCTGCGACGACTTACAGAAAACATACAAAGAACGAATGTTAGTTAATCGACAACTATTAGTACCAAGGATCCTCAATCTTTCAGACGCTAAGGATACTCAACCCAAGGTGTTTAAGGATACTGTATCCATGATGACTAAAATCCGAGCCCTAACAATTGCCCATAAATATGCTGATGTGGATAACAACTGGTATATTTGATCTTTGACTTTTCAAATTAGTGATAATTACGGATGGGATGTGCGTACTTATCACAATGTAACCGTTCCATCTTCTATGTTTATAGATACTCGATTCATTTTTACAATCACCACATTGTTATCCCACTTTCTCCGGCCTGCCGATCAAAGTTTAGGTAACGATTCCTTCTTTGTTCATTTGTAGTGATTTTATCTTTGTTTGTCATCCAAATCGTTGATCATCATGAGTAAAGAACCAAACCCTAGCTTCTCCAATACTAGTCATTCCTCCGTTTCTAAACCCCTTCATTCACAAAAGCTTCTGAAAGACCTTCCAAAGAAATGTGTAAATTTACCGATCCAGAAATCAATGCCCTTGCCAATCGATTTCCACCAAAGATAGTGTTCCGTCCATTCGATTCCACAGTTCTCAGTGATTCAGTTTCAATCGATTGGGTATGTTTTCCCGCTTTTCCTTTTCTGATCGGCATGATAGGTTCAATTGGATCGATATTGCTGCAAATCAGAATGATCGAGGTACAAACACAACTGTTGGTCCAGTAAATCGATAATTCGTGCTATATATGATATAGATCTAATCACAATCAATTGATACCACTAGATCTAGTATCAATTGAGTGTGATTTGTGACCAAAACCCACACAAACCATTATAACCCATTAGTGATAATATAATTAAGAAGATTAGTAGAAGAAGATGAATTAAACAATTGCAACAAAGATATAACAGATCCAATTCCTTGCAAACAATCAATAAAGTTCGAACTCGGTATCAAAGAGAGAATTGTATTCAATTAAGTTCCAAAGAGTTGTTTACAAAATGCCTAAACAAAACTATATATACAGGTCAGAGTGTCGCAGGCAGTGTTGCAGCCGCGACACTGCCTGATCGCTAAGCAAGGACAAGCTACATGCGACACTATAGTGTCGCATGTAGTGTCGCAAAAACCTGCATAAAACATACAAAATAAAGGCTAAACTAACTATTACAAAGGAAACGAAATACAACTAAAACTATTACAAAGTAAAACAAATACGAATAACAACAAGGTGAAAGTACCACCCTACATGTGGTCAACATACTCCCCCTAGGGAGGTACTTCACCTGTTGGGTCTCCTTCTTCAGCTCCAGCTTTCGCAGCACCAAACATTTGGGTCAATTCACGAACATCTTCATTTAGCTCCGCTTACTTTTGAATCTTTACTTCTGCTGTAAGCTCCTTTACTTCTGCTCTGATTCCCCGAGCCCTATTTGCTACTCTCTCGAACAGACCAGCTTCTTTTCTGGTATCAGCTCCGGCTCCAACTCTAATCGGATTCTCGCATAATGTCTTCAGATCATCGTCCGAGAAACCAAATACCTCCATCGGATCAAATATCCTCCATTCAGATCCATCCTTCACTCTAATCACAGCCTCCCCTGTCTGATTATCGTAAAACCACTTCTCGAAATCCAGTATTCTCGACGGGCTTGGGTTCGGCACTCTCACCCTCAACACAGTCTTGATCGGTTTCATCTTCAACATAATTTTTCCTTTACCTGTCACCCAATCCAAATCTTTCTTTGATCTCTTCCTCTCCAGCTTATTATACCCAAAGCTAACAAAATTATCTTTCAATCCTGCCTGGATTTCCTCCTCCAAAAGTTTTGCACGATCATTTAGATCTGCATTGATAAGTGAGAGAACCGCCAAACGCCTCAAATCTCATTTAGGAAGGGTTTTGAAGTGTTTGCGATTACTGATATAGCTGATCCCGCCCCCTCTTCTTTTAATCATGAATTTCTGTAGCTCCATATTGTACTTCCAGCTGAATATTTTATTGTCCGTGTCTTTAGGGGTTGGGGCATTCAGGTTTTGAAATAAAGGCGTGACGTATTCAGGTTCATCCACCTTCTTGAACCAATCGGATTTGTCTAATTCGAATACGTCACCCTCTGCTCCGTTCCTCTGAGCCACATATACCATCTCCTTTTCCTCAACTGCATAGAATTCGGGTTCTGAATCATAATCTATCAACTGTACCTCGTCCTCTTCTTCATCAACAATCTTCATTTCGGCCTTCTTTAAATCCTCGGCTACCACCTCATCTCCTTTTAAATCAGCATCAACATCGAAATAGAAATCATTAGTAATTTTTGCCTCTTTCTCAGATTTGCTCGCACCTGCACCGCTGAACCCTGCAAATTCTTTACGACTTTTGGCGACTTGTACCATCTCCTTCAAGGTTGAGTATTTTCCAACGTTAACCATCTCATTAATCTCTTCCTCCGTCTCTACGTTCCCAATATTTACCTCCTTCTTCACTTCATTTAATTCCGTTAGCAGCTTCTTGATGAGCACATGCTGGTCTAGTACTATTCTCCTCAAGTCTTCCATTTTAGACTCCCTGTGCCTCTCCCTTTCTTCCACATTCATTAGCTTTGTCTTAACCATGCTCAACTCATTTGCGAGCGACGTGTTCAGCCCACGAATCACGTCCTCATCCATCCCAGCAAACCCCTTCTTCTCCGGCTTCTTTGTAGATGTTTTTGGTACCGACTGAGACACTTCAGGCTCCTTTCCTTTTGCCCTTCTGACATCAGTATCAGCAGCATCAGAATCGTCCTCTTTCCCACGAACTTCTTTCTTTTCTTAATATCTTCTTTGATTTTATCTCTAAGTTCATCAAATCTCTTCTCCTCTGAAATCTTAAGTTTCTCAATATAGTCCCACCGGTCATCTGTATACATGTTTCGGAAAAGATAAGTTATTTTTCCCGAAACATCATGTCGGGGTGTGGAGCAATCGGCAAAAATCCTTACGTTCATCTTCGTCATTAACAGAGGATCACCTAACTTCTGTAAACCCGGTTTCAGCTCATCAATAAAAATCTGGATAAATCTCGGGTACAACAACCATTTATCCTTCTTTTTGGAGGAGATATTCTCGAGCATATATTCAAATATCATTTGAGGGATATTCGCTTTGTCTCCCCTGCATAGGTTCAACATCGCCCGAGCCCACTCAAAATTTAGACCATCAGTTCCACCCTTTCGATGGTCTAAGCAAACAATAATGACGTGGGCGATGAATCTCCATTCCTTTGACAAAAAAGTCTTCTTAATTTCCCTCCGATCCAGATAATCAGTCCCTTCATACCCCATCTCCAAAATTCCAGCATGTACATCCTCCAGACTCAGTAACATTGGAGATCCAACGTCACATTCCATTCTCAGCATTCGAGCAATGGACTTTGCAGTGAGCAGAATATCCTCCCCCATAACTCTAGCTCTAATCTCAGCTGGTTTAGCATTGAGATTATATGTTGCAGATTCCCAAAAGTCTCGGACGTGCTGTTGATCAATAATCACATCCTTCGTGACAGTATAAGAAACAGGAGACGCCTTCAGCCTGGATATTGCGTCTCGGAACCCAACAGACTTCGGGTCCTTATCATTGAGATAAGCGACCACCTTCGACCGCTTTTCGAACTTCAACGGCTGCGGAGGCTCTGGCTCCATGATTGAACCTGAAACACAAAACGGAGATTTGTTAGTTATAACGAAAAATAAAGATAAATAAAGTATATAAAAAAATAAATTGAAAAAATAAAATAAAATAATAAAAAAATGCAGTGTCGCAAAGATGGGACACAGTAGTGTCGCCACAGTGTCGCAAGTTCATCGACATTGTAGTGTCGCAACAGCAAGAAATGAGCATCGACACTACAATGTCGCAGGCTCGCAGCATCCCAGACTTCCGACACTACCAACAAGACATGGTCAGAATAACCTTGGTAGTGTCGCAACTAGGGTTTGAACTTTCGTTCAATGTCTCAATAAGAACACTAGTGTCGCATAAAACGTAAAAACCCAACAGTCAACTACATCAAAACCATATCAGATCTAAACAAAAATTCAATACAAGGCGAACGAAGGTTCGAAACATATAAAAGATGAAAACTTACCGGTTGGAATCAGCAAAAACACCTAAAAATGATGGATTTGAAGTAAGTGTGTGTTTTAGGGTTTAGAGTCGGTTTTAGTGTCGTGTGAAGAAAAGAATTTGAATAATGATCCATTTGACCCACATCAGATGGATATGAAACAAACGGCAGTGTCGCATGCCCGACACTATAGTGTCGCAAAGAGTATAGAGTCGCAGACTCGACACTATAGTGTCGCAAAACACAAAATTTTTTAAAATGAATTTTTTTTAGAAAAAATAAAAATAAAAAAAAGACAAATCTATTTGAAAATACAAATATTTTAAAATAATGTCAGACCAAACAGATGTGAAAGATCCAATGTAATGACCCGTTTAAATCACGAAACTTCCGAAAGAATCAACTCATTATAACAGAGTGAATCAAGAAGGAACTCGAAACGAGTTACTGTCAATCATCTAGAGGAAAAAGGATCTGCAGAGATTGTCAGTATGTTTGTCCACTTAAACCCATGCCTTCTTCCTTTCAACAAACAACCTGTGACGATCTTATCATGTTTTGGTTCGATTTGAAGAAGCTCTGGCAACTTGGTTTTCACATACA
Organism: Tagetes erecta; assembly: GCA_030867185.1. Lineage (NCBI taxonomy): Eukaryota > Viridiplantae > Streptophyta > Magnoliopsida > Asterales > Asteraceae > Tagetes > Tagetes erecta. The sequence continues at coordinate 17,019,260 of CM061490.1, forward strand.
TTCAGCAAAGTAACTTGTTTTGACCTCAGGACATATTGAGTTTAGATGATTCAGCAAGATTCTTGTAATTGTAAGGAACATAAACCCAGATCAAGTGATCAAGGAAAATGTATTTCGGGAGTGAAGTGGAGTGTAGGATAGATATCAAGCAATTAACATGATGTATTAACATTTGAGCTTTACAAAATATGGGTTTTACAGATGACCAGAGCTCCAGGTCTATACTGACGTATAACAGAGGAGATGATTATCTGTATGTGCTGATGAGAGCTTCAGGTCTATATTCACATATAACAGAGAAGATCATCACTCCAGGTCAATGCTTCCGCATAGCAGAGGAGATTAACACGAGAACAAAAAATTCTGAAGAGCTAACGAGAAGCGTCATTCAGGGTTGCAGCTAAGGGAGATTTGGGAAAGAATCAAGCACGAAACAAATACTCTCAGTCCGTTTTTGTCAAAACTTATTACTTTGTGCAGGCCAAATGTCTGTGAAAATGCTCCTCATTACCGAGTTCTTTGTGAATTTTAATTTGATCACAAGATTGATGTCTCATAGTATTCAAGCTGAGCCTAGTGACATATCAGTGCAAATCTCTTTCCTCCTTTTGACGACATCAACCCATATCGAAATCCTGCAAGAAACAAATAGTATAACGTGAGATGAATCAATTGTAAATTTGTAGTATTTACTCCCCCAGAATTTTCAGTTTCGTAAAACTGAAATTTTCACAAATTTTAGATCAAGCACAAAAGAAAGGTCGACATTATCAGAAAATATAAGACAAGCAGATTTTTCTCAGAATTTTTTTTAAAGAAAGAATTAGAAAGAAATTAGACCAAGCATGTTGATTAATTCATAAAAACGAGGTTTATCAAACGTTTTAGTGAATAAATCAGCCTTTTGATTTGTGGTATCGATCGATATGATATTAACAAACCCTTTTTCTTGTGCATCCCGGATGGCATGAATGCGAGTTTCGATATGCTTAGTTCGGGTGTGGTGAACAGGATTCTTGGTGATGCCAATGGCCGCTTCATTGTCGCAGAAAATCAGAGTATGCAAGAAATTTATTCCATAATCAATCATCTTATGCTGTATCCACAATACTTGACAGCAGCAACCGGAGGCAGCAGTGTATTCAGCTTCGCCTGTAGAAAGAGAAACGGTAGTTTGTTTCTTGCTCTGCCACGAAACCAAACACTCCCCCAAATACTGACATCCACCAGAGACCGATTTCCGATCGAGTTTGCATCCGCCATAGTCGCTATCAGTATATGCATGAAGATCAAAACTCCCCCCTTTTGGATACCACAGACCGAGACGTGGAGTTCCTTTTAGGTAACGAAAGATACGCTTCACGGCTTTTTCATGTGACTCCTTTGGATTGGATTGATACCTCGAACAATATCCAACAGCAAAAGCTATGTCAGGATGGCTTGCAGTTAAGTACATTAACGATCCAATCATCGACCTGTAACGATGAGCATCAACAGACATCCCGGATTCGTCAGGAGTGAGACATGTCTGTGCAGTGAATTGAGAAAGTTCAGAGGAACAGTCTTCCATCTTGTAATTAAGCAAAATTTCCTGAATATATTTTTCTTGGTGAATAAGAATGCCATCGGGTTTTTGTACAACCTGTAAACCGAGAAAGAAGCACATCTCACCCATCATGCTCATCTCAAATCTCTCTTTCATTACCTCCTCAAATGCCCTGCACAAGTCTTCATTTGATGATCTGAAGATGATATCATCGACATACACTTGTACTAAAAGAATATCGTCACCAATTACTTTCTTGAACAACGTCATGTCAATCGACCCCCTTGTAAAACCTTTGCTCAACAGGTATTGTGTTAGCGTTTCGTACCAGATCCAAGGAGCTTGATGTAGTCCGTAGAGTGATTTGTCCAACTTGTAGACTTTGTTAGGGAAATCCGGATCCTCAAAACCTGGGGGTTGGCAAACATATATTTCTTCGTCGATATCCCCATATAAGAATGCACACTTTACATCCATTTGATAAACTTTGAAATTTTTGTGTGCGGCGTGTGCGAGAAAGATTCGTATGGCTTCGATACGAGCAACAGGAGCAAACACGTCAGTATAATCGATGCCTTCTTCTTGTGCGAAACCCTGAACAACCAATCGAGATTTATTACAAACCACAACTCCTCTATCATCAGGTTTGTTTTTATACACCCACTTCGTCCCAATTGGATATTTGTTTGGTGGAAGATCGACTAACTCCCAAACTTTGAGCTTTCGGAACTGTTGAAGTTCTAACTGCATTGATTCCACCCAGCTTGGATCTTGCAATGCCATATTAATATTTTTGGGTACAGTTTGAGACAGAAAGCATGAGAACAAACACTCATTGATTAAACCTGATTGATGACGCGTGCGAACTCATCTGAAATAGATCCAATGACTAAGTCATGTGGATGACCCTTTAGCTCCTTATAGAGAGAATTCGGGGTAACAACATTTGATTATGATGAAGTTGAGTCATGTAGTGAATCAGTAACAGAAGGACCCGGAGGATAAATGACAGGTGATGGTGGTGATGGTGATGATGGCAAAGAATCGGCAATACTAACAGCATTAGGTAATGGTGATGGTTGTTGCGGAGATATAGGAGAAGATGGGAAGATGATGGAATCAGGTATGGGATCAAGGTGAATGGGAATGATATCATCTTCTTCAAGGAACAATGGTAAATTGAATGAATTAAACACAGTTGTGGCATCATAAAACCAGGTGGGTTCAGAAACAGTATCACACATATTTGATTCCTGTTAATCAACATAAAATGACTCTTGAACGATCTTGGTGCGCCTATTGTAAAACCTATAAGCTTTCTGAGAAGAAGAGTATCCAACGAAGAAGCATTCATCAGAGACAGCACCAAATTTTGATGTTTGAGCTTGGGTATTCAACAAAGTACAGGAGCACCCAAACGGTCGAAAGAAATCGATCAAAGGTTTCCTCTTGTGAAACAGTTCATATGATGTCTTCATTTTGTCTTTAACAATTAACACCCTATTCAACACATAAGATGCACAGTTGACAGCTTCAGCCCAGAAGATTATTGGAAGTTTAGACTCAATCAACATAGTCCTTGCTGCTTCAATCAAAGTTCGGTTCTTTCGTTCTGCCACACCATTTTGCTGAGGTGTTCGAGCAGCACTGTATTGCCTCAAGATCCCTTTCTCTTCACAGAATGAGTCAAAGATGTGATTTCTGAATTCTGTTCCATTATCGCTCCTGATCGCCTTCACTTTCTTTCCGCTGATGGTTTCAATCTTCAGTATCAAGCTCTTGAATGCTCCTGCGGTTTCTCCTTTGTTTGTTAGAAAGCTCACCCATGAGTACCTGGAAAAATCATCAGTCACAACCAAACAATAAGATTTTTTAGCAATGCTTTTAACACTAATAGGTCCAAACAGATCTGCATGAAGCAATTCAAGGGGATCAGAAATAGAATTTATCAGTTTAGACTTATGTGACTTTTTATGTTGTTTGCCTTTAGCACAAGCCATACATTTCTCGATTACAGAAAAATCTTTGATAGGTAAGCCATGAACAAGATTATGTTTCACCAATTTGTTAATATTGTTAAAATTAACATGACCCAGTTTTCGATGCCATAAAATGCTTCAGAGGATGAAGCCTTAGATAATAAACAAGTGACAGTTGAAGAAGACTCCCTTGAATTCATGTCGAGTAGATATGTGTCATTCTTTCTAGGAGCTCGCATCATGATCAAATCTTCTGGAATAGAGAAATCCGATTTCAGAAATAGGCATTCATCAGCTTTGAAAAGACCGGAATATTCTTGTCACAAATTTGAGATATACTCAGCAAATTGAAATGTAACTCGAGGACATAGTTGACCTTCTCCAAAGTCAGTGAACCGTTTGATACCTCTCCTTGTCCAATCATTTTACCACCTTTCTTGTCACCCGCGAACGCCACATAATCACCATTTATTATGCGAAAATTAGTAAGAAGATCTTTCAAATCGGTCATGTGTCGGGAACATCCACTATCTACATGCCATAGACTGTTTGGCTTCCTCGGACGTTCCTGACAAAAACACAAAATAGAATTAATTAGAAACAGGAACCCATGCCTTGTTAGACGTGGGTTTAAACAAAGAAAAAGAAACAGAAAAATGATTATGTACAAAGTTATTTAATCTATTTGAATAACTAGAATTATTTACACCCTTTCGAACCAGTTCCGGACAATTTTTGACAACATGAGTGTCCTTTCCACAGCGAAAGCAATGTGATTTCAAACATTTCTTTCCGGTTTTAACTGGAGGAATGAGATCACATGCAATTTCCTCATCACAATCAGACGTGTTGGTGTCTGAATCACTAAAAGAAACATACATTTCTTTAGTCTTACCCTTTGATGTGCTAGCTTTGATACCTGTATCAATCTTAGAATTGTTTGTCTCAACCGGTTTGGATATACGAATAGGTACAAATGTCGGTATAGGTGTTGAGACAAACTTTTCAAAACAATTCTTTTCATGCAATACATTAATAGAGTTAACATCAGAAACATGTTCATCATTACAATCATTTGAAATAGTCACAACGGAATTAGTGTTTAATGCAGACGATTTAAAGTTTGAACTACTTAAATCATTCGACAAAACATCTGAATTAACACTCATGTCTAAACTAGACTTCTTGGAATTAGAACTAATGCTTGAACTAGAACACCCCAGACCGGTGGATGCACCATAGCCGTACTCCTCACGAACTTCCTGATGATTAATCCCTTCTAAACCTGCAAATAAGTTATTAGTATTCTCAGGAATTAAATCATTAGTGGGATGAGGTTTGGGTATGGGAGAGTAACAAAAAGTGCTCGGAGGAGGATAAACATGAGAAGACTCATCATATCCTATACCAGTTTTGATTCTGGCTCCTCTTTGTCTACGGTTTAACTCCTCTCTTTTCATGCCGGCAATGGTCCATCTATCGAGTTTAGATTGGAGTTTAGTACTTTCAAATTCAGCCAATTTGACACGTTCCTCTAACAAATTAACCTCAACATTCCTTTCAAGAAGTTTTCTATTTAAATGATCTATTTCTTGCAAAGCCTCATTTAATTTTACATAATAGTTTGCTTCGTTCTTTTTAAGGTCAGAGTTGATGGTGGTTAATTCAGCTTGGTTTGTTAACAATAAACAATTAGCTTTATATACAGCAAAAAGACGAACCCGACATGCTGATGAGCACATGTCCTGCATTACCTCGTAGGGAAGACCCATGATGATCTTTTCGGTTGCAAGAGCTCTATCACAGTTGCAGGCGGGTATGTGTTTCTTCTTTTCTTCCTCTTTCTCCTCATCGACCTCTGTTTCCTCTTTCTGACTATTTGCAAAGTCATTCTTCTCGTCAACCTCATTATCTTCTTCTTACTTCCTTCAATCTTCCAATTAACCTTTTCAGAATCATTTCCAGCCATCTTAGATGTTTCAGCAACAAGGGCGTGATTGATTTCTTCTTTAATCTCAGCGATCTCAGCGCTCCAGTCGAAATTTGTTTTTAAGGCAGTTTCTCTTGTATTGCTTGTATTCTCCCTTTCATTCACAGCAACATTCCTTGAGTTGGGACTTGGAGGTTCAAAAACAGTTGGTAAAGTACACTCTCTCTTGAAGTGACCCAGTTGTTTGCAATTGAAACATCGCAACTTTGACTTATCAAACCCAACCTTAGAATTTTGGTTTCCGAAATTTCTCTTACCGGTTCTTTCCATAAATCTTCTAGCCCTCACAGTTAACATAGCCATCTGCCATTGTATGTCAGCTTCCTCTAAATCATCAGGATCAACTTGTAACATATCCTCCATGGTTATCCCTTTACCCTTGATCTCTCCAGCAACTAACGCTTCATAACTATTCACGAACATTCCAAAGAGCGCCATCATGTCAGTAGGAATTTGAGACTGAACTTGATCTTTAACAACACTTCTCACTTCAGGAGTAGCACATCCAGCAGTATATGAAAATCCTTGATTGGGTAAAGGTACTTCAGAAGTTGATGACAGCAGAGCAACATTGTGAGTATGCATCGGGGGGTACACAACTTGATTGTATTCTCTCCTCTTGATATCAAGCTCGAAAGATTTCAGTTTGTTAATAACATCCATGAGCTTATACTCGGTAAACATCTTCTCTTGCTTCAGCAATCTTACCTGCAGACTCCATTCAGGAGGAAGTGAATCCAACAGTTTCGTCACCTGTTCCACTGTAGTCAATTGCTCGTATTTCTTCAAGTTGCTCGTAACTGTTAGGAAACGATTTGTGAGATCGGTGATTTTCTCATTTCTCAACCCCATGAAAGAATTAAACTCCTTTTGTGCCTGAACTTCCTTATCTTTCTGTAGATCGATATTCCCATCATAGAACTCACAAAGAGCATCGTACAGATCCTTCGCAGTTTTTTGATCTCCAAAACGATTGTATATTTCTGAGCTCAAACACAATGTTAATGCACCAAATGCCTTGTTATCACGATCAACAAGTTTTCTGTCACGTTCATTGAATGTTTCAGGATTTGTGTTCATGACCGTGGCTTCTCCTACAGTTGTAACCGGAACATGAGGACCTTTTACGATTGAATCCCACTGAGTATGGTCTGTATACAAATAAAAAGCTTTTAACCTTCTCTTCCAGTCCTCAAAGTTATCTCCATTGATCAGCTTCGGTGGTCTATTTGGTGATCCACTTTTGCAGGTCGGCTAGAGTAAAAGACATTGACATTTTGATCAGACGACAGTGTCGCAAGAACTATAGTGTCGCAAAAGAATTAGTGTCGCAAACGAGCTAGTGTCGCAGACAAGTCAATGTCGCAAGTAAGCACACAATATGAACTTTCGTTCAGGCTAATGTCGGGTATAGTGTCGAGAGCAAAATCAGGCACAATGTCGGAGCAGTGTCGTGCACAATGTCAACCACAGTGTCATGCACAATGTCGTGGACAAAGTCGTGAACTTTCATTCACTAGTAGGCAAGCCGATCAAACAACGAGCAACATCACAAAAACAGTAGTGTCGCAAGCACACTAGTGTCGCCAAATGAACACTAGTGTCGCAAGATGAACATAAACACTTTCTTCTCCAAGCAAAACACAAACCAATCACCACAGAAAGCTCCAGTCAGATCCAATTGATGATCTGATGATTCCGATAGATTTACAACACAAAATAAACCAATCCCAATCCAAATTCAGTCCATAATAACAACAAGTAAGATCCAATTTGATTGAAAAAGACTTTTGTCCAAAACCCTATGAATAATATCTAAAAATCACACCTAGATCACAGATCTATATGATGATGATAGATCTGTTGATTTCGATTGATTCTAACACCAAAAACAAACAAATCTCAATCAAATTCCATAGCAATTCACACCAGATCAGATCCAGAATTGATGAAATATGAATGTTGTCTAAAAAACCCTTAAAAACCACAAATCATGAGCACAATGGCTCTGATACCATATTGTTGGTCCATTACTAAATAATTCTCTTGTATTGATGATCAAAGCAAAATAGTTGCAGTACAATGTGCAAGAGAAAACAATCACACACACAATTCTCTCTCTAGCGTGTAAGTTGTGATCTAGACTCTCTCTCCTAACATTCTCTAGCAACATGTTTTATGCATCAACACATTAGGGAAAATACAAAATTAACCCTAAACTATACAAACTTGTATAAACAAAGTACAAAGTAAATCTTCTAAACAGGAACGAGCCCTAACAGTACTCCCCCTAAGATTTATCTTTGGACTTGAATAAAAAATCTTCAGCTTTCAACTCTTGCTTTTGACTTCAATCTCTTAAAATTCTTCAGGTTCATCTTTGACCTTCAGCAACGGTTTTCCGGTATGTTCTTCTTGTTCTTTCATATCTTCTTCTATGCATGATTTGAACTTCTCAGCAATCACAGCTTGTCTCGGTTTTGATTCATTTGTGATAATATCACAGGCTGCCATTCGTTTCAGAGTCTCCAAAGTAATACCTGCAAAATCAATATTAGCGTAAAATTCGTACGGTCTTTTCTTTCCCTTGACCCGTACTTCTAAGGTACCCTTCGACGTAACTCTCATAAATTCAATCTCTGGCATATTGATCTTCACAAGGTCAGCATTGAGTAATTCTTTCCTTAATCGAATCTTCTCAGTTGCAGCACCAATCACTTCAATCATTATCTCAAATAATCTTCTGTCAGACTCAGCAACTGGATCCTTCATCTTTTCCATCTTGTGATTGCGCAAATGGTCAATGTACGATGGATGCAGTAGTTTAAGCTCAAACGTACTGAATAAGGTGATCATATCTTTACTCCAATCATCCAAATTTCAAACCAGCTTCAGCTCATACGTTTCTTCATGATAAAAGAACTTCAGAATAGGCTTCGTCTTTTACGAACCATCGAATATCTTCAATCCAGGAATGAGTAAATGGAGTTGGAATATTATTTGAATCACTATAAAAATTCATAGAAATAATTATAAATCGTAGGAATGAAAATCATAGAATCATTAAGAAAATGAAATTTCAATGGCTTAGGAGTGTGTCTTGGTTTTGGACATTAATGACTTATCAAAGTGTTAAGTTCGTGTTCAACGTATTAAAGAAAGCGTGCTTTAGCCTATAGGTTCACACTCATCTCGTACATCCCCAGGTAAGCATATAGGTCTCTTAAAGAGATTTATACGAAATGTTTTGCCTTAGACAGGATGTCCGTGATACAGGCGTTCCCCATTCCGGATTGCACACGTTCCCACGTTTTCAAACTTACTTAAGACGATGACGAGATTCCACAAAGAGAAGATCCTAATCTTGCAGACGAGTCTCTTGTATTTCCTTCGCGGAATCGGATAAGAAATGAGATTAAGAAAAGCATAGAAAGGTTCGTAGAAGGAAAACAAATAAGTTCAAAAGAATTTCTAAGTACACCTATTTGCACTAAGGACTCTTAGGTTATAGTCTAGGACGGTGTGTATCTAATACCATATCCTAGTTCCCTATAACCATGGCTCTGATACCAAACTGTGACACCCCGCCCGGCGGCGGAAAACACCAGGCGCGTCAAGTGAATTGGATATCAAAAGTACAAAGCACATGGCACACTAAATGCATATTTTAGTATTAATTAAGTAATAATGTCGTGACAAAATAAGGCAAACGAACAGTCTTAAAATCGTAACAGAAACAAAAAATAAATATTGTTTATTGTCTTTTTATTCTTGGTCCGAAGCATCCTACGTGTCTTGAACCAAAACCGTATCAAACTCCACCTGAAAAACGTGTAAAATAAGTTAGCTAAAGAATTAGCTAGTGGGTAAATCACAATGTATAGTACATAGTATAAAATCCGAGATCATTATAGATTGTGTTTCGCAATCTCATGTGCATAGCAATTTCATCATATATCTCAACCATGACCATAGAATCACATAGAAACAAGAATCATAGACCCCGTAGGGTTACCTTTAGCAACAAGTCATGAGGAAGCACTCATGTTACATTTATTGATAACCATCGTTTAACCGTCATTTAACCATCTCGATATGCAAGTTATCAAAAATGTTTAAGCATCTAAGGGACATAGCAACGTAGCAACAAGCATCACATGTAGTAACTAGTAACATAGAATCAACCAAAGAATCGCCGGGTTAAAATCACCTATCAGGCCATTAATGTAGGTGGGCTTGTCAAGCCATTAGCGCTAACATCGTCCGGTGGAAATTACAAGATAATATAACTAATATTGACTATCACACAATTTTGCATCATGCGGCCAAACACGATTAACACATCTAATGATCTCATTTTCGAAAATAGAAACACCAAAAGAAACCGTTGTATTATAGAAACACGTATTTCAGCCCCAAAAACATAAACAGTAAAAAGGGGAGTGAGTTTACTCACCTTGAAAAGTAATTACAATCGAACCGTTAGAAACGCAGCTAAAAAGCACTGAGGGTTGCCCAAACATTTGTACCACCTAAATTATTGGGAAAACCCTAACTTAGAAACGAAACAATAGCAACAAAAATCAAAAGTCCATGATCTAGGGTTTCAGATTTGGGATTTAAGGTGTTAAATCACAAAATGGAAATTAGGGTTTCAAAATACAATTTGGGATTTAGGGTTTTGAAATATAATTTAGGATTTAGGGTTTTGAAATACAATTTAGGAATTAGGGTTTTGAAATACAATTTAGGAATTAGGGCTTTGAAATACAATTTAGGAATTAGGGTTTTGAGTTACCAATTGGGATTTTGGTACGAAACGTAATTGTATTTTTGTATTACTTATATTTTATACAAATCCATTTTTAGTTTTCAATAAAATGGTGTATATTAAACTTATGTTTTTAAGCTAATAAAAATAGTTTCATCTTAAATATATTACATTATTAGGTTATTAAAAAGTATAATTAAATGATTTGAAAGTGAAAAATATGGAGATTAAAGAAATGAGGCCAGTGGGGTTCGAACTCGTGACTTACAGGTTCACAGCAAGCATACAAACCACCAGACCAGAGGAACCTTTTGTTTCTAAGTTTGATTTTTAAATTCTTTATCGTTTATAAATAAACAAAACCCATAACAAAACAAGCCCTAGATTCAAAGATCCGTTCGATTCGTCCTCAATCTGTTAAATCAATCCATAACGATCATAGGGCTTTTAATCCCTATTGAATGAGGATCATTTTGATATATGATACTTACTTGATTGATGAAGAAATGAGTTGATGAACTGATGAACAAGATATGATGGTTTTGTGAATCAAAGATTGAGAATTGATGTTTTTGCTTGAAATTGTATGAATAGGAAGTGAGATAGATGCCGTAGGAGTGTTCTGGTTGATTTAATTGTGTTGTTTCAATCCGTAGGTTGACGAATGGGTTATGTGTTGGTTTCGAACGAAAAACGATTAATTGGATGTTGAATTGATATGTTTAATTCACTTGGTCGTTACTAATGAATTCAAAACGCAGAAATCACTGCTTTAGTTAATGAAAATCATTGATTTGGTGCATTATAAACGATTTGAATATGTGGGTGTTGAATCCGTTTTTAACTTTGTAATTACACACGAATTTGAGTGGATTGAACAATGAATTGAAAGTGGTAACGTGTTCGAATCATGCTCACGATCGTTTCTGTGGTTTTAATTTGAGTTTTGGTGTTAAAACGAGTAAAATGAACCTCGCCGGACTTCGGCATTTTCCGGCCATTTGGCCGGAACCGGAATTACGGGGTAAATGGGGTGGGGGCTGGGTAAATTTGTAAATTACATAATTGGTCCCTGCACTTTCAGGTTGTTTTAACTTAGTTATTATAAGTTTAATTAAAGTTTGTAAATTGACAGTTTTGGCACAAAGTTAAATATATATATCTTTTAACTAACTAACTTAACTAAATTGAAACGTAACAACTATTTAAGTGACGTTTTTATAGTTCTAGCTCGTTTACATCATTAAGAGACTATTTCGAGACTTTTAAGCGTTTTTGTTTAACGTTTTCGATAATTTTCTTTTACGAGCTATATATATATATATATATATTGAGTTTTTATGCTCCAACAATATTTATTTGATATACGTGAATGTTTTGTGATGTAAATTCGATTATTTAATTGAAACCTGAATAACGTAACATTCAATGCGTTTATTCGTAATAGTAATAATAAACGTTACCTTTTGAAGAAATTAAATACGATTACAATTTAAAGGATAACAACTTCGGGTTCGAGTCGGGCATTTGGGTTCGGGTTTGGGGCAGATGTCACAACTCGCGTACGTCCATAGGAATGTGATATGATTTTACTTCACTTGGGAACATATCGATCAAATCTTTTCTTTTCTTGTGAGCATCTTCGGGCAACGCCATCAGTGGTATCTCTTTAGGCTCAAGTACTTTGAACCGTTTGGTTAGTTCATAGTACTGTGGATTGTTATAATCCAAAAAGAGCATACGGTTATGCATCTTTTCTGATTTCTGAAAGCTTACCACAATCTTCTTCAACGTTTCTCTCTTCAACCTCTTCAACGTCTTATACGGATAGTTTCTCGAACTTAACCATTGACGCATACTTGTAGTTGTCATCTCTTCAGGATTTTGATGATATAATTCTTCCGGAGGAAGATCATCAATATTCAGACTTTCCTGAAGAGGCGTCCACTCACCAGGCTCAACAATAAACTCTTTTGCATCTCCTTCAACCCGATCCTGAGCATTCATACACTTCTCATATTCCTCGTTTATTTGACTGACAGTGAGTCCATTCAAATAAACAGGATTATATTTCATCCTTTCCAGATATGCAAACCTTTCATCCAAGTCATATGGTATGTCTTCTCCAACATTTGCCTCTGGTTCAGAATCTGAGAAATCAACTTCATCCAATTCATCCAACACTTCGGTTGTAGGTGCAGTTTCAGCTTGAATCGGCTCAAGCTGAACTGTTTCCTCAATTCTAGCTTTCTTCACAGGTTCATCTTCTTTAATGATTTCAGGTACTTCATCCAGTTTATGTTTTCCCTCAGCTTTATCATAAAACATATCAGCAGCAGCATCATCGGGAATAGGGACTGATTCATCAATTGGTTCTGTCACAGTTTTAGATCGTCGTGATCTGGTGTGATAAACTGTGACGTCCCTAGGAGTTTCAGATACTCCAACATCTTCTTTTGCAACAAACTCTTTATCAGATTCTGAACTCTCAGTTTCCTTTTCTTTCCACAACTTTTCCAATACCTTTTTTCAGCTCGTAAAGTGTTACATTCAGCATGTAACTCTTCATAGTCAATCTTCAGTTTTTTATACTCAGCGTCTAACTCTTTGAAAATCTTTGAGTTCTTTTGTTGCACAGCCCAAAATTCAGCGAGTCTATTCTTCTTTCGCTCATTAGATGCCTTTAATTCTGCATTGTCATCCAATAGCGTGGCTATCATCCTCTTTAAATGAAATATTTCACCTTCTTCTTCATTTAAATCCACATCTGAATCAACCTTCGGTGAAGACTCCTTTGGTTGTTCAGCTTGTGTAGTTGCAGGAGATGATGTTGTGGCAATATCTACTGGTTCAGAATGAGTGAAACCATGATAGGTTCAATTGGATCGATATTGCTCGATGATCAGAACGATTCAAGTACACAAAACAACAGTTCAATCAGCAACACAATTCATTACTAATAATTCTCTTGTATTGATGATCAAAGCAAACTTGTAGTACAAAAAGTGCAGGAGAATGTAAATCACACACAGTTAACTCTCTCTCTAACGTGTAGATCTAGACTCTCTCTCCTACATGCTTTATACATCAACACATTAGGGAAAATACAAAATTAACCCTAAACTATACAAAATATGTATAAACAAAGTACAAAGTAAATCTTAAACAGAAATAAACCCTAACAGTACTCCCCCTAAGATTTATCTTTGGACTTCAAAAATCTTCAACAGATTTCAACTCTCGCTTTTTCAGCTTCAATCTCTACCAATCTTCAGGCTCGTCTTTCACATCCAACATTGGCTTCCCTTTGTATTCTTCTTGTTTTTTTAAAGCTTCCTCAATGCATGACTTGAACTTCTCAGCAATCTTTGCTTGTCTCGGCTTTGATTGATTTGTCACAATATCACAGTCCTTCATGCGTCTGAGAGTGTCTAAGGAAATACCTGCAAAATCAATGTTAGCATAAAACTCGTACGGTTTCGTCCTTCCTTTAACATTAACTTCCAAGGTACCCTTTGACGTCACCCTCATATACTCGATCTCCGGCATATCAATCTTCACAAGGTTAGCATTGAGCAATGCCTTCCTTAATCGGATTTTCTCTGTAGCAGCCCCAATCACTTCTATCATAATCGAAAACAGTCTTCTATCTTCTTCAGCAACAGCATCTTTCAATTTTTCCATCTTGATGTTCTGAAGATAGTCAATGTAAGATTGATGTAGTAGTTTGAGCTCAAACGTACTAAAAAGTGTGATCATCTCCTGATCCCAATCATCCAAATTACGAACAAGTTTCAGCTCATAAGTCTCTTGATTGTAAAACACCTTCAAAATGTGTTAGGGTTATTTCCTAGATTAAGATTTACTTTGTATTTTGTTTATATGTTTGTGTATAGTTTAGGGTCTATTTTGTTATATTCCTTAAACTTGTAATTGTTGCTTTAAAGCATGTAGTGAGAGAGTGTGAGGGGAGAGGCCAGATCACATTATTCACGTAAGAGAGAGAACTTAGTGTGTGTGATTTATTTTCTCCTGCACTTGTATTACAAAAACTGCTTTGATCATCAATATACAAAGAGAATTATTAGTATGAATAGTGTTAATGATTGAACTGTTTTGTGTATGTTATTCTGATCACTGAGTGATATTAACGATCCAATTGAACCTATCAATTGGTATCAGAGCTTTCGGTATTGTGTTCTTCGCTGTTCTTAAGCAAAACACATCAATATTGCTCAAATATCATGATCTGAATGAATTGTTGCTGTTTTTAGTTGTGATTTATCATCGCAATCACTTCTAATTCACAACGATTGTGCAAATTCCATCAGATTATCATCAGATCTGAGGAATTAAGAAGATTGAAAAAGTTACTGTTCGATCGAATTTTGCTCAAATTCATCAAAATTTGATCATGTTTTGGATTGATTGAGATTAGGGATTGATAATCGGACTATTTCACAGCTTGTGTGTGAATTTTGAACGAATTGGACAAGTTTTTGACAAAACCCAGAAAATTCTCATGGAGAAGATGATGAACAGTATGAACTTGGTTGAAGATTAACTTGCCGGGTGATAAATTTGACTTAGACAATTTCCTTTGGACTTAGATTGAAGAACAATTAGGTCCTGTGCAGCCGTGTAAAGGAATTTGTGCTTGTCGGGTGAAGAATTTGACGAAGAAAAGGTGTTACTGTTCAGCCGGATCAAACACTATTGTGCTGGGTGATCCACTGTTACGCCGGGTGATTAACAATTTCAGCCGGGTGATCAATCAACTGTGTAGCCGGGTAAACAACCTTGCCGTGTGATCGAGAACTGTTCAGCCGGGTAAAGCATCTGCCGTGTCAAGATTCAAGCCGGGTCAAGTTATCTGCCGTGTGAAGTTATTTCTTGTTGCCGTGCAACTGTTCAGCCGGGTAACTGTTCAGCCGGGTCAAGAACACAAGATTTACAACTGTTGAGCCGTATAACTGTTTAGCCGTGTAAAGACTTTTTCTCCGCCGGGTAAAGAACAAAGCTACTGTTTAGCCGGGTGAAGAAGGATTTTCACTGTTCAGCCGTGTGACTCATTTTTAGTTGTTTTAATCTTTGTTTTCTTATCTTGTCTTTAATTACTTGTCTTTATTTTAGTATTTTAATCATTTCTTTTCAAAAAAAAAAAAATTTAACAAAAACCAAAAATATTTTCTTTAAATTTTTCTTAAAAGTTAAAAATGGCACCTAATGATGATTCTGATAACCGTGTTCCTAGACTTGTTAATCGTGCAGATTTCAAGAATTGGACAATCAGACTGAGACATCACTTATGCTCCATTGACAATGATTTATGGAAGTCAATTGAAAAGGGTCCTCATATTCCAACTCAGACAGCTCCAGATAGTGCAAGTACCTACACCAAAGACTCTACTGAACCTTATCCAGAAGATAATTTGTCAGCAGAAGATTTGAGGAAAGTAAAGAATGATAGCAAGGCTTATTCTTTAATGTGCAAGGGACTGCCACTTCAAGTTCTGTCAAGATTGGATGCATATCAGACTGGTTATACCTGTTTCAAGGCATTAAAGTCAATGTGTGAAGGAGGAGAACAATTGAGAAGTTTGAAGAAATCAAAGTTGAAAAGACAATTGGAGTTATTTGAACATATTAATGGAGAAACAGTGCCTCAGATGATGAACAGATTTGTTCACTTAACTACTGAGATGTCAAACCTCGGAGTTAAGACTGACCTTCAAGATTTGAATGATCGTTTGTTATGTGCTTTGCCATCATCATGGAAGCAGACTGTTACTTTGTTAAAACATACTGAGAAATTTCCAATGGATTTAGATCTGCTTATTGGAAAGATTGAAGAAGTTGAGATTGATGAAGGATCGAGAAATACTGATAGATCAAGCTCACAAACTCAGTATAAGTATGTGGTAAATCCTGCCAATACTGTGGAGAATGCATTTCTTGCACAAGATGCAATGAAGTTTGAAGAAGAGGGTGATTTATTTGTTGGTGCAAGTTTTTATACTGATTCAACATACTTTCCAAATTCACCAACTTATTCTCAACCTCAATCTCCACCAAGAAATCAAGTTCAAAGTCAAAATGTGAAAACACAATCAGAAAATCAAAGTTTGAATGTTCAAGCCAAGGTGAAAGATGTAATGAACATTCTGTTGCAAGATGATGAGACCAAAACTGCTTTTACAGCGTTTATGGCAAGTTTTCAAGCATACTAAGGAAGTCACTTAAGTCAAATGGACGTGGTCCTTCAAGACTTATTTGAGATGGATCCAGTTGACGTTGAAGAGATGGATTTAAACTGGCAGATGGTAATGGTTGCATATAGAACGCAGAAGCATGCATATGTTAACCGAAGCTACAAGCCTCATGCAAACAAAACTGTTGGTTTTGACAAATCAAAGGCCAGATGTTTCAATTGTAACCAGTATGGTCATTTTTCAAGGGAATGCAAAGCTCCTAAGAATCAGAATTTCAATGACCAAGCTAGTTCAAGTAATCAAGGTCAAGGTCAAAGCTCACAACAGTCATCAAGCTACCAAAGCAGAAATCAACGTTACTTTCAGAAACCATACCAAAGTCTTCCCATGCCTGAATTGAAAGATGAAGGAAAGAAACCAGAAGACCAAACAAAGGCACTGGTGGTCAGTGTAAAAGATGGTTATGATTGGAGCGCTTATGCAGAACAATTTACATCTGATCTTACATCAAGTTTGGCACTGGTATGTGAAATTGAAGAAGACTGGTCTGAAGAAGGAGATGGTAAAGTGATTGACAATGAGAATGAAGATTCAGAGGAATATGACTGGAGTGCAAAGTCTGATCCTGTTGAAGAATCTGAGTCTGAAATTGCGCTAATGGCTACATCCAGTGAGTCTTCATCATCCACTGAACAACCAAAGGTTAGTAATGGCTTACCCCCTAACTATGTTCCTTTACCTGCTGATGTGAAAGAAAGGTTGTGTTCTGAACAATGCATTCAACAAGTAGAACATTATCGAACTCATTCATTTAAAATTGGTGATAAATTAAGTAAACATGAAAAACTTCATGAACAACTTAAAATTGATCATAAAATTTCTGATGAGAAGATTTTGTCACTTAAAGAATCATGGAACAAGACCTTAAAGGAACTGGAATTGGTAACAAAACAACTTGAAGAAATGACAAAGAACTTTGAACAAGAAAAAGTTGCACATGCAGTCACTCAAGTTGAATTAACAAAGGTTAAAAGCTGTAAAACCATGGTAAAATAACTCATTAATGAAAGAGGTAACAAAACCAAAACCGGGTTGGGTTTTACTCATGAACCAATGCCAAATTCTATCAGTCAAACCTTACCGGAAAACTTTAATGAATTTCATCATTCACCTGAAAATGAACGAAAATTCAAAGAAATTCAAAGAAGTAAATCCGAGTCTGAAGGTTCTGAAGTTTTGATGGAAAGTTTGAAAGAAGAAGAAGGTGTGACAACTGAAGCTGATGATGAAGCTAGCAACAAATCAGAGCCTGTTCTGATTCAACTTGTTGAGTATCCGGAACTGAATCCGAAGCCAGAAACAGTGAAGGATGAAGGTGAATTTTCAGGATACAATGATCCTGAATACATCAGGTGGAAGAAAGAACAAAAGGCGCAAGTTGCTGATCAGTTGATCAAGAAACAAGAAGTGAAGAAGGCTGAAGTTTCAATTGCGAAGAAGCAGAAATCGAAAGTAATGACCAATCAATCTGAAACAAAAGAACTGAAAGGTAAAAGTGTCATAAAATCGAATGATAACACCAAAGCTCAAATGGTTAAAACTGACAAGGTCAAATCTGTCAAAAAGAAAGTGTCAAAAGCTAAGACAATCAAGTTTGTGTCTGCAGGAATGTTTGATTTGAACGGATCTTATGGTAAACTAATCAATTCTCCAATCAAATCTAACTCTGGTCTGAAAACAGGTTCAGGTCCTAAGTCTTCCGCTGTCAATGATAAGAGAATTGAATCTAAAAAGGTAACCAAACAGAACAGTTTAAAATCGAACCAAAGTCCCATGCAATCAAAATCACAAACAAAGTCTCCACAGAAAAGCGTTAATCTAAAACCGAACAACAATGATAATGAATCACGATTTGGTTCAACATCAAGAGTTAACAATCGGCTCTTTAGGATTAGCAGGAAATATTGTGAAATTTGTGATAGATATAATCATGCAACTGCTGAATGTTTCTTTAACAGGTACTGCAGTTTCTGTGACAAAAGAAATCATTCTTCAGAAGAATGTTATTATAAAAAATTTTGTGATATTTGTGAAAGAAGGAATCATGACACAAAGGATTGTTTCTTTCGATCAAACTCAACAAGAGAAATGACTCCGTTTTCAAACTTTCAAAGAAATAAATCAATTGGTTTTCAAAATATGAGTCAAAGTCATTCTCCAGTTTTGAGAAATTTCAATCGAAACAATTCTGTTTCTAACTTGTCATCAAGAAATGTGCAGGTTAACAATTTTAAGCCAAGAGCTTTGATGGTTAGAAATCAAAAGTTTGAAAATAACCTTGATCCTAAGTTAGAGGAAAGGTTTAGTGCTTTGAGAAGAAAGCAATCAATGCACGCCAATGGGCGAAACAACAGTTATCAGCATCAAAATCTCTTAAATGAAACAAATTTTCAAAATGTTCAATATCAACAAGTTACTATTGCAGATAGATTCGGAAAACCCAAGACCGTGTGGGCCTGGGTTGACCAAACTAACTAAGTGATTGTTGAAATGCAGGTACGCCCAAGAAGACCTATCAATTCATGGTTCGTTGATAGTGGGTGTAGCCGGCATATGACAGGCAACCATGCCTTGCTTCAGGATTTCAAGCTGAAAAATGGTACACACGTGGCATTTGGAGGTGATGCAGGTGGTAAAATAACAGGAGAAGGAACCGTATCGAATGGGGTCATTAGTTTTGATAAAGTCAACTACTGTGCACAGTTGAACTTTAACTTACTAAGTGTATCTCAAATTTGTGATAAATCGTATTCAACTTTATTTGATGATTCTTTCTGTTATATACTTAAACCAGGTTTCAAGATCGACAATGAATGGGTAGTGGTAAAAGCTCCAAGAGATCGTGATGTATACAAGCTGGATATGTCGCAAATTGATGCCGAAACCGAAACTACTTGTCTCATTGCGCATGCTTCAAATGATGAGAGTCAGCTTTGGCATAGACGGCTGGGCCATTCAAACTTCAGAAACATGAATCGTTTGGTGACTGGAAATCACGCTGTGGGAATCCCATCGAAGAAGTTTTCTACAACTGATCTCTGTCCTGCATGTTTGAAAGGAAAACAGCATCGCATGTCTTTTAAGTCCAAGCCAGAAAACTCCATTTCAAAACCCTTGCAGATGCTACATATGGATCTTTTCGGACCAACAAATGTGCAAAGCATTGGAAAGAAGTCTTACTGTTTTGTCATTATTGACGATTTCACTAGATTTTCTTGGGTTTATTTCTTGCATGTTAAATCTGAAACTGCGGAGTTATTAAAAGAATTTATCATCAAAGTTGAAAATCAGTTGGATTGTAAAGTGAAAATTTTACGAAGTGATAATGGAACAGAATTTAAGAACGCTAATGTTGATTTGTTTTGTGCAGAAAAAGGAATTGCTAGACAATTTAGTGCTCCAAGAACGCCTCAACAGAATGGGGTTGCGGAACGGAAAAACCGGACACTGATTGAAGCTGCAAGATCCATGCTCGCAGATGCCAAAATCCCTATCACATTCTGGGACGAAGCTATTGCTACTGCGTGCTTTGTACAAAACAGGACATTATTGGTTCAGGATAAACAGAAAACATCTTATGAGTTGTTATTTGGAAGAAAACCGAATATTTCTTATTTGAAAGCATTTGGCTGTCCTGTATCGATTCTAAATTTACATGATCATCTCGGGAAATTTGAGTCAAAATCTGACGATGGATTTTTCCTTGGATATTCGTCTGTTTCTAAAGCTTATCGGGTTTTTAATAGCAAAACAAATACTGTTATTGAAACTATTAACGTAAAGTTTTTAGAAAATTCGTTTCCGTCAGTGGCGCATGGTCCCGAATGGTTATTTGATTTAGATTCGTTATCAAAATCTTTCAATTCTAACTTATTTGATTTTTCAGGAAAAGCAAGGAAAGAATCAGGTGACTTGGGATGCTTTAGTGATGATTCTGATAATGACGAGGATGGAAATCTCAACTCTGAATATCCGTTCATGTCATTTCATAATCCTGATCATGTCAAATCCAGTCAAGCTCCGGGTCCTTCTGGTTCTCAAGAAGATCAAGAATCAAACAATCTTGAAGAAGATGTGAATCCGCAAAGTTCTCCTAATGATGGTGGATCCGTTCAAAATCAACCATCATCAGATCCGAATGCTGAAGTTATTCCAGAATCATTTGATTACTTCATCAATTCACCGGATCAAGTCCCGAATTTCACTCCGCATACTTCTACCATACTACAAGATCTACCGAATCTGAATCATTCTAATCTGGAGAGTCAAGTGCAAGGAGATGACATACCAATTCATCGAATTCACAAGAAACATCCTGTCTCTCAGATTATTGGGCCGTTGAATCAGAGAACTACAAGAAGTCAAACTGAGCAAGCAAATGTTTGTCTTTATTCATGTTTTCTTTCTCAAGTGGTGCCGAAGAACATTTCAGAAGGGTTGCAAGATAATAGTTGGATTGAAACCATGCAAGAGGAGTTACTTCAATTTCGCAAACAAGAGGTTTGGAAATTAGTGGACTTACCTGAAGGAGAAAATGCGATTGGTACAAGATGGTTGTACAAAAACAAGCCAGACGAACATGGTATTGTTGTGAGAAACAAAGCAAGACTCATTGCACAAGGATACACTCAAGAAGAAGGCATTGATTATGAAGAAGTGTTCGCTCCAGTCGCAAGACTAGAAGCCATACGCGTTTTTCTTGCATATGCTTCCTTCATGAAGTTTAAAGTATTCCAAATGGACGTTAAAGGCGCTTTTCTGTATGGACCTATTACAGATGACGTATATGTCAGACAATCTCCGGGTTTTGAAGATCCTGACTATCCTCATCGTGTATACAAGTTGAGTAAAGCTCTATATGGTCTACACCAAGCTCCAAGAATCTGGTATGAGACATTATCTAAGCATTTACTAGAACATGGATTCACAAGAGGGCAGATTGATCCAACTTTGTTTATGAAGAGGGAGAATGAAGAACTCTTATGTGTTCAAGTTTATGTGGACGATATTATCTTCGGATCGACCAGTGCGTCAATGTGCAAAGAATTTGAGGAAATTATGAAGTCCAGATTCCAGATGAGTTCTATGGGGGAGATTAATTTCTTTCTTGGATTACAAGTAAAACAACCAGCTGATGGAATTTTCATCAATCAATCAAAATTTGTTGAGAAGTTATTGAAGAAGTTCAAGATGCAAGATTGTCAGACTATTCGAACTCCATCTGATGTGAATTGCAAGATACAGCCGGATTCGAAAGGCAAATCCGTGGATCAAACGCTATACAGATCAATGATCGGTTCACTGATGTATCTTACTGCATCAAGGCCAGACATCATGTATGCTGTATGTGTGTGCGCAAGATATCAGTCTGATCCAAAAGAGTCGCACCTGGTTGCTGTGAAACGTATTTTCAGATACCTTAAAGGGAAACCGAATCTTGGGTTATGGTATCCTTATGAAGGCAATTTTGAATTATATAGTTATTCTGATAGTGACTTTGGTGGGTGTGCTCTTGACAGGAAATCGACAACTGGTGGATGTCAATTTCTGGGTCCTAGACTTGTCTCTTGGCAATGCAAGAAGCAGACCAACGTTTCTGTATCCACAGCTGAAGCAGAGTATATCGCTGCATCTGCAGGATGTTCTCAAGTTTTGTGGCTACAAAACCAATTGCTTGACTACGGTTTTAACTTTCTAAAAACTCCTATATACATAGATAATACTGCTGCTATGTTCATTACTGCTAATCCTGTTCAACACTCAAAAACCAAACATATCGAAATTCGATATCACTTTTTAAGAGACAACTCTGAAAAAGGTTTAATAATTTTGATTAAAGTTCATACCGACAACCAAATGGCAGATCTTTTCACAAAATCATTTTTGTCAGGCCGGTTTGAATTCTTAATTCAATCCATAGGATTAATCAATCATGATTGATTCTATTTTTCGAAAACAAAACAAAAATCAGAAAATATAAAAGCCAAAAATAAAATAAGTTGATGTCAAGTATTGATTCCTTTGTCTTTTATTTTATGTTTTGCATTGTGTGTGTGCATGCAAAAGAAAATCAAAAACAAAATATAAAAGCAAAAAGAAAAGAAAATATCATGTCATAAGAATCTATATTGCAAAAAGTGAGAAATGATAGTTACACTAGACATTATTTGTTACATCATTTTTAATAAAGACTGATGAATGTTAATTGATGTGCTAGACAGCTCAGGCAATTAGACTGAACAAGTAAGTTGATTGTTGACAAACATAAACTTAATGATCTTTGTGTTAAGTTCCATTGTTATACATGTCTAGATGTATATCTTTTGATACATTGCTTGTGATGATAGTTGTGCATGATCGGGTAACGATGTAGTCTATTCAGTGTGATGAACCGCATCGTGAGCTTCTTTGTTGTGGTACCCACAGACCTGAAGTCTCACACGAAGTCTCTTTTGAGCTTCAAGGTGCAGCAAAAGATTCCCAAAGATGGAACGAAAAGAGTCCCAAATGTGGACCAACACCAAACAAAAATTCCAAAATGGAATTCAGAAGATTCCCAAGGGGAACGATAGGAAAGAAAAATTCCCAAAGATGGAATTAAAAAGAAGTCCCAAAGTGGACCAAATCCGAATAGAACCCAGATTCCACACTGTGTATGACTGTAAGTGACCAGGTTTTGTGCAATATGCATTCAGGTAGTGATTGATAAGGAAATATGTTGACATATGTATACATGTGGGTCACATAAGTCATTCTAATCGAACCTTAATTATCATCATGATACTGAAAAAGTAAGTGTGTCAAATCGAGCTAATTGGTATGTTTTCATATCATCACTCAATCAAGCATAAGTCAAATGTCTATTCAAAACTTGCAAAACATGTTCAGATAATGTGTGGTATGATCTCACTGCGATATTTTGATTCATTGCATTTCATATGTCTTTATTTTAATGTGTGTGCTTTGTGTGTGCAGGCATATGGAATCTTTATTGACACATCGACATCCTTGTTAAACTTAAAAATTTCAAGAAATTTCAAGTTTAGGGGGAGAATAATTTGAAGAAAAATATCTACTAAAATCCAAAAATATTTTGAATAAGTGTTTTGAATGAACAAGATTATGTGGTATGAAAAGCAAAAGTATTGGATATGTTAAAAACAAACCCAAGGTCTTGCAATGTGATTTTCAGAAATTGCTTCGGGATATAGAAAATTTGGTTGTGCAAAAACATTTTTGAAAAAGAAAAAGAAAAATGAATTTAATTGGAATTAATGTTATTGCTTGTTTAATGTTGTTGATAATTAATGTGACAAATTCTTTTTAAGGATATCTTGTCTAATTAATATGTCGAGAATGTTTGCAGGTGCAATAAATGCCGTTGAAAAAGTCAACAGACGAGAAAAGTGAAGAAAATTCTCAAAGTGTTATAGCCGGGCAAAGATATCAGACACAACTGTTCTGCCGGGTAATGAACACACTGTTCAGCCGGGTAATGATGTGAGTTTGATACAAGCCGGGTGATTGAGAAAAAGTTGAAGATATTATGACTACTGTACAGCCGGGCAATGAACATGTCAAATACAGCCGGGTGAAGGTCATAGATATCTGCCGGGTGACAAGTGTTTACTATACAGCCAGGTAAAAGAGAAATCTTCTTGCCGTGTGAGTATAACAC
Source organism: Tagetes erecta (assembly GCA_030867185.1). Taxonomy (NCBI): domain Eukaryota; kingdom Viridiplantae; phylum Streptophyta; class Magnoliopsida; order Asterales; family Asteraceae; genus Tagetes; species Tagetes erecta. The sequence continues at coordinate 17,043,496 of CM061490.1, forward strand.
TGTGTTGCCGGGTAATGAAGAAAAGCATCCCGGGTGATATAGAAGATAACTATGTTGCCGTGTGAAGAAGAATGTTGCCGTGTGAAGAAGAATGCATGCCGGGTAATGAAGAAAGCAAGCCGGATGAAAGAAAAGCAACTGTGTTGCCGGGTGATGAAGAAAGGTTGCCGGGTGATGTTTAAAGACTACTATTCTGCCGGGTGATGAATAAAACCCATCAGGTGTAGTTGTTCCTAACCTTTACCCGTCACTACAGTGACTTACCCGTCTCTACAGTGTTTGACCCGTCAAGTGTGTTTCACATGTTGTGACTTGTCCCAACAGTACATGACCCGTCACTACAGTGCATGACACGGATCAACAGTGCTTGACCCGGCAAGGCTTATTGGGCTTTTTAAGCTTGCCCGTCCCATTTTGTTGACCCGGCACCTCATGTTTGACCTAATTTTTAACGATATAAAAACCCGCCTCTTCACAAACACTTATCACTTTTCACATTCATTTTCAAGCAAATCCCCTGTACTTAAATCGTTTTTGATTATCATATTCAGTCGTTGTTCTGTAACAAGTGTAATCGATTGAATAAGGTATTGTCCTTGTGATTTGTTCTTGATAAACCTGCAAATCGACCGATAAAATGAAAAACGATGATGAACAGTGTTTTTGATCATTGAATCGACACTTTGATTGTGTGTGTTAAAACCAAAATCGAATGTTGTTTTAAGCATAAAAACTGTCGATCATCAACAATCAATCACTCATTTGCACCAAAACACCTTAAAACCAACTGAATCAATCAAAATTATCATAACAGTTAAAATCGCCATTGATGAACTTTGAAGCTCTTAAATGTTAAACTTCAAAATGATAAAATGTGTGCTTAAAGTGACAAATTCATGTTAAAACTGAACTAAAACATGTTAAACAACTTCATCTTATAACTTTCAAATTTGTGATCTTAAGTGTTAAACTGTTAAAAATTGATAAATGTTGTATAATCATTAAAATTCAAAGTTGTTTGATCAAAATGACGAAAATCAGGTTGTTAGAACAATTTAGGATTTAAAATGATTATGTGAATGTTTTATATGTTAACTGTTATTCAAACACTTATGAAAATTTGAAGTTTATTGATGAAAAATCTAACACATGTGTCTTGTTTATGTTTTGTGTTTGTTTTGACAGATGGAGAATTTGAAGTTTGAGCCCAAACACAATTTGGTGGCATGTTTGGATGAATCTATCCCTGAAACTGATGGTTACAGAGATATGATCAAGTTTATAAAGAGGACAAAGTATGTGTATGCTATGTGTGCCAAACCGGTCATATATGCAAGATTGATTAAGAGCTTTTGGAGGACAGCAGAGGTTATTAAAGATGATAATGGTGTTGCTGTTGTCAGAGGAAATATTACCAGAGATTTGGTATTGACAGTTTCTGAAGAAGCAATCAGAAATGCCTTAAGGATTGATGAAGATGAAGTAGGAATGAATGATGAATTGACCATGGCTGAGTGTCAATCGTGTTTTGTTAATATGGGTCATCCACCTGTATTTCCAAAGTCACAATTCTATAGGGCAAAGTTGGGAAAGAAGTTTAAGTTGTTATGTTATGTTGTCCAACAGTGCATGTCAAGGAGGAGTGCAGGCTTTAACAATTTCCCATCTGACATAGCATCCCCGATTGTTGCCATAGCTGAGAATAAACCATTCAATATGTCAAGATGGATCATGAATGGATTTGTTTTTAATTTGGTAAAGGGCAAGAGGTTTAAGTTTCTCATGTACCCGAGATTCTTACAACTGATGATCAATGTTGCCTATCCTATCATCAGAACTGAAGGATATACTGGAGGAATCTTATACACTAAGGACATGAACGATCTATCTTACAGAAAGATGAGTATCGGAAATGTGCCTAGTGTGGAGTTATTTGACTATATGAGAGATATAGTCAATAATGAAGAAGATGTTGAAGGAGTTTACCATCACATATCACATGGTGAGATAGTGAATCCACAGGACCTAGTTGATGAGGTGCCTGATAACTTGCTAGATGATGATGAGTACTTTGCTCGTCATCCAGAAGATGAAAATGAGTCTGAGAATGAAGATCATGGTGATAGTGATGATGGTCAAGAAGATGGTAATGATGATGATGATGGAGATAAGGAAGATAGTGATAGTGAAGATGGTAATGATGATGGTGGTGATGATGCTGAATCTGATTCAGAGGAGGCAGGAAATTATTGAAACAACTGAACCGATGGAATTGGAGACTGAGAATGTTGGTGTTATGAAACAGGTTGAGATAGAAGAACCTGCTGAGGCTGTCTCTGTTGAAAAAGAAGTGGCTGTTGAAGTTGCAAAGCCAATCACTAAACAGTATGTTAGATCTCGAAGATCTAAAGCTGTTGTTGAGAAAGTGTTGGTTGAGCCTGAACGGATAGATGTTGTTCAGATTGCTCAGGAAGTAATGGCCGAAGCTGAAACTATTGCACAGATAGTTGAAGAAGCTGATGCTGGCGTTACTGATCCTATTTCTGTTGATATACACACCACATCATCACCTATTGCACAAAACATTGAACAAAGTTTGGAGTCTTCACCAAATTTTGTGTCAAGTGTTGAAGAAAATGAGAATAAGAAAAGGATTGTTGAATTAGAGGAGATGGTACAGAAGTTGGTAGAGGCAAATGAAATGTTAAAAGCTTCGAATGAAAGGAAAAAGAAAAGGTTTGAAGAATTTTGGGATATTCACAATCAAAATTTGAAAACTTTCAAAGAGTTGGATGCAGATCATCTTAAGTTGAAGATTGAGCATGATGAGCTGAAGGATAAATATGATAGATTGAAGGAGGAGCATGAGAATCTGAAGTATGATTATACTGAGTTGAAAGCTGAATGTAATACGCTTGAAGATGAAAAAGAGATGTTGGAGAAATGGCTGGAAGAAACCAAACCGAAGAAATCTGGTTCAACATCTGATAAAGATTTTTCAGATGAAGTAGTTGAAATGACTGAGACTCAAGTACCAAAAGTTTATTTGACTAGAGCACGAGGAACTACAAATGTTGGTATAAGGGTAGACTCTCCAATCATCATTCCCGATGAAGCTGTTGCTGAAACTGTCATCTCTGACAAAGCTGAGGGAAAAAGGAAATTAGATGATGTACCAGAGATAATGGGTGATGAAGGAAGTTCGAAAAAGGCAAGGATTGATGAGCCAGTGCAAATTGAGCCGATTCAATCTGTAGCTGAAGTTGAAACTGAGACAGTTGATTTAGCAAAAGTTGATGAGATTGTGACTGGTGCGAAAGATGATAAAACAGTTCAGATTGAGCCGATTCAATCTGAAGCTGTTATAGTTGAAGAAATGCCTGAAAATGTTGAAGTGATGGAGAATGTGCCTGAAAATGTAGTTGAAGAAGCAAGTCAGTTTGAGCCGGTTCAAACTGACAATGCACCGATGATTGAGGCTTTAGATGATTTGGATGACATAGATTTTACTGAGTCTGAACCAGAAGCTGAACCAGAAACTAATGTTGATCAAGAGATTCCAGATGATTTAGATCAAAGATTTGCTTACCTTGAAAAGATGAAGTATAATGCTGTGTTTTTGAATGGGCTGACTGTAAGTCAAATCAATGAAGAATATGAAAAGTGTCTAATTTCTCAAGACAAAGCTGCTGCTGATGAAAAAGAGTTTGTCATTGAATTGGGTGAGTGGACACCACTGCAAGAAAGTTTGAACATCGAAGATTTACCTCCGACTGAGCTTTATCATCAGAATCCTGAAGAAATGTCAAGTAGAGAGATGCGTGATTGGTTGAGCTCAAGGAATTATCCGTACAAGACTCTGAAAAGATTGAAATCTGAGTCTTTGAGGAAAATTGTTGTTAGCTTTATGAAGACGGAGAAAATGTACAACCGTATGTTTTATTTGGACTACAACAACCCGCAATACTTCGAGCTGACAAAGAGATACAAAATTCTTGGACCAAAAGAATTACCGGTGATGGCGCTACCTGAGAATGCACACAAGAAAAGGCACGAGTTAATGGATATGTTTCCTAGTGAAGTCAAATCTTATAACATACCGATGGAGGTACGTGAATCATGGCATAAATCAGCCACAGCAGGTGACGTTGTGAGGTCACTGCTGAGCAAGGGTCAGTCAATTGCTGAACTGCTTGATTCAATGATTGTGCCAGAAAAGAACAAGAAGGTAAAGATTATTGCATGGAAATACGATGAAGTGTTTGATGCTTTTATGATAAAAAGAGTTAATGGTTTATGTGACGTATACCATTATTACTCTAGCATTTTCAAATTGGAAGTTCAAGATCTAAAAGAGTTGCACAAACTCAGGCTGATAAATCACACGCATGCTGAGCGTGGTGATAAATGTGCAATGTTGTTAGATGCCGGGATAGCCAGACCACCGAAGTATCTTGATTTCAGAGGACAACAAGAAGATACTGCCTATGTACAAGCGAAGAAAGAAAGAAAGAAAAAGAGGTTGTTAGTTAGTGAAGACATGTATTTGGAGGAATTTTCTGATGAGTACTTTGACAAAGTGACCAATCCAGGACTGAAAGTGATAGATGGTTCACAAGCGACAAAGCCAATACTTAGAGTGTTCTACAATCAAGAAACATTTGAGTTAAAGCTTGTTCGAAATCTGGATGATTGGGATAAAGATATGATTACTTTGTTTAGTACATTTGAGCTGAAACTGTTGCATCCATCATATATCGATTTTCTGAGAAGTTACAGAATGGAGAAATGTAAAGATAAATTGGCTGAAGCAGACAGAAAATTGTTTGTGGTGATGATAGAGGTGATAGCTGCTGCATCTGAGAAAATTAGAGTGAGGAAGGCACTGCTTAATTCTAATCTCGTGAGGGTTGACATACCAGAGATAGAATTTATGAGGATTAGTGCGAAGGGTACTTTAGAAGTGCAAGTCAAAGGACAGGAGATGCCGTTTGAATTTTATGCTAACATTGACTTTGCAGGTTTAAATTTGGATTCACTGAGACGCATGAATGCCTGCCCAATTCTGACAAATGAGTCCAAACCACGTCAAGCCAAGATTGCAGAAAAGTTCAAGTCTTGCATTGAAGAAGCACTGAAAGAACAAGAAGAGTATAAAGGAAAAGAGCTGCTGGATATAAAAGAAGAACCAGAAGATTGGTAGAAAGAGATTGATGCTGAACAAGATGAAAAAGATATGAAGATTTTGCTGAAGATTCAAAGATAAATCTTAGGGGGAGTATTGTTAGGGTTATTTTCTAGATTAAGATTTACTTTGTATTTTGTTTATATGTTTGTGTATAGTTTAGGGTCTATTTTGTTATATTCCTTAAACTTGTAATTGTTGCTTTAAAGCATGTAGTGAGAGAGTGTGAGGGGAGAGGCCAGATCACATTATTCACGTAAGAGAGAGAACTTAGTGTGTGTTATTTATTTTCTCCTGCACTTGTATTACAAAAACTGCTTTGATCATCAATATACAAAGAGAATTATTAGTATGAATTGTGTTAATGATTGAACTGTTTTGTGTATGTTATTCTGATCATTGAGCGATATTAACGATCCAATTGAACCTATCAAAATGGGCTTTGTAGCTTGAGAACCATCAATCACTTTTAATCCCGGATCTGTGACTTTGTCTTCCAAGTACATGTCTTGCAAAATCAACTTCTTTTCTTTTCTTTTCTTCGAATCCAAATTGTCACACCCCGACCAAGGGCCCAGGCATGAAGAATGATATCAACCAAACGCAGCGGAAAATACTACATATTTATTTCACTAGTACATATTGTTCGGTCCCGATTACAATTACATGTCTGAAAAGAAAAGAAAACCAAAATAATAAAATACAACCCAATCGAATTTATTTAATAAAGCTAGACTAATGTCTTCTTGACTTCGACTAGGGTTGGTCTTTCTAGTGCTCAGTGCCTACACTCTTCACACTTGATCATTACCTGAAAATACATACTCAAAATACGTCAACAATATGTTGGTGAGAACATGAGTTTTAGACACAAGACACAATAATTAAATATGGTGTAAATTAATCAAGCTCACAATCAAACCTGTGTCCACGACCCGTGGGCATCAAAATAATATTTCCCTTACTTATGTTATACCAACATAAGATAACAAATGGCGCGAATATATGCCACAAGATAAACATATATATCATTCAACGGATGGTCATCCCAAAAGGGTCCGTTGTGTGTGGGGGTTTTCCCCAGATAGTACTACCCATATATCCCGGGGCTCCTTTTTGGAGTTAATGATTGTGCTAAATTCAGGGATTATCATGGCAACGAAAATTAAACTTGAATAATTATACACCGATAAGTTCAAAAACAATTAGGAGTATGTATTCTCAATTCCCAAAACAAGTGTAATCAAAATAGTTTGCAAAAATGGGATTACATGAACTCACCTCTTAGTCTTGAATGAAATGTCTCTTCAAAGCTAAATTTAATGACCTAAAATATATAATCATGTCACTAGAGTTCTCAATGATATGCATTATCTATAGGTGAAAGTGTCCAAAAGTGATATCGGTCTCAAAGGCTCCAAAACCCGTTAAGTATTTGTAAATTATTATAACGTAACATTTCGATTGTTCTTTCTATCAAATAAATACTTTAAAAATATACAATTTAAAATTAGTTATTTGTATCGTTATTTGTCGTTTTCACCGGAATTGCGTTTTATTGGTCAAATTTTCCTTTTTTGTTAATTTAATAGCATTTCATTATTATTACAAGCACATAATATAATTTATACTTTATGCTACTGGAAAAATGTGACTTTTAATTATATAGACTTATTTTGTTATTTTTCATTATTTAATCTTATTTTAATGCTTGAATAATGAGTAAAATACCAAATAATTAGGATTTAATTACTAAGTGTCAAAATCCATTTTTATACAGTAGGTTATACCTATTTATATGTGTTTATATATTTTTGATATTTATTTTTGGTAATTTAGTTATTTATGTCTTTATATTATCATTTTAAGGCCATAATTCTAAATAATTAGTAAATAGATTTATAAATCTCATTTTATAATTTATACTAATTATATGCAGTATATATAGTGTAGAAAAAATGTTGAAAGTGATAATAAAATGATTCTTCTAATTTTTATTGTTTTATTTCTTTTTCTATGCCTTTATAGGAAAATATTTATAATGTATATAAAATAAAGACCTGAACCTATTTTAATATTTTTCTTATGTTTAGAATAGTAAACTTAGATTCTCTGTAAATTTTCATAATTTTTCAAGGTTGTTAGCTATTTTTCCCATTTTCTTTTTATTAAACTCGTTTAAAATCGTTTAATTATTTGGTAACGTGTTTAGTGCTAATTTTTCATGTCAAAATCTTCATTTGGACTTAAGTTCACAGGAAAAATTAGTTTCCAAGATATTTGGTTGATAAGGTCCGGTTTTTGCATAAATGAGTTTATTACAAAATGGTTTTACCGGTTTTTACGGTTTTTAGTGGGTTTAACGGGTTTTTATGCAACGAATGTCATAGACCAGACTTAAAAGGTATTTTATGCTTGTGTTTAGCATTTCTAATGTGTTGGTCTAATTAGACGTCATATGTGTCTAAAACAATGTTAAATTTCATATTTAACGTATATAATATCGGTTTTTCGGGAGGAATTTGAGTACCTTTTGGGTAGGGCTGAAGTTCACAACTTTAAGGAGCTTGAATGGGTCTCCAAGATCTGTCAAATTCGTGGGTTTTGGGGGGTTAATGTTTTGGTAGAATAGTCTTGCATAAAACACTGAGTTACCGTGAATTTAAGGGATTTAAAGTTGTGTTTTTGAGTTACCTTGATGAGATCGAATATGAAAACTTAATTCGGGCTGATGTAAGTCAAGAATATGAGCAAATGAGGGCTGAAGTTTCTGCGAAATAATGTAATAATGTTTAGGAAATAGTAAATTACATAACTCTCAAGCTTACAAGTTAGAAGTGTAGATGTGAAAGAATCGAACCCAGATGCTTTATGGACAATAACGATAGCTATGATGGATCTTGAGAGGTGACTCAGGTCTGGAACAAGATAAACGTTTGTGATGAAATATAGAATCAAGAGTTAAGATGAAGATTGCTGCACGAACTGTTAATGAATCTCGTGTTTACCTTGGTTACACTTGATGGTTGCTAAGAGAACACTTGAAGAGTGAGTTGAGGATGACTTTAGAAATATTGAAAGCTAGATGAATAGAGAAATATGATTGAATTCTTTAGGAAGAAATAGATGAAATGCAAGAGATTGAAGTTAAATCTTGCAGGGAATATTTTGGGAAGATTTTGAAAAGTCTCTGCATGAATTTCTAATGGTCATTTGCCAGATACGTATAATTCCCAGATCTTTTCTTGGAATTTTAAAGATTATGAGAGGATTTAGGAGAAATTTTTGGATGTGGCAGAGATTTTGGTAGATCTACAAGGAATGAAATTTTCTAGGAATTTAATGGGATATTATAGGTTTATACTATAATAAAATATATGAAAACTAATTGGAAGAGTCGATGGTTAGCATGAAGAGAATGAGATATTTTTGGGATTTTAAATATATATTATTTTTAAATCCTTAGTCATCTAGTGGGTTCAAGAGATATTAGTATGTTATTTTAATTGTTATTTATTTATAATTTTTAAGATCATGTGAGTGTGGTTTTGTACGTGAGAATTGGGATATAGTTTTGGTTTGACACATTCACTTCACTTCCTATTAATTAGGAGTTAGTGTGTACATTTTTATTTATTTATTTATATTAAATATGCTTATATTAATGATTTTTTCTTTTTTTTTTGAAGTTTACGTACAGGGCGTAAAAAAAAAGAAAGTGGAAGTTTGTTTTAAACATTTAATAATTGTCTAGTTGGTTGGAAATTTATTTGTAACATATGATAGATTTATTACTAGATATGTATACTATGTATACATTTTTTTTTGTACGATCTTTACAAATTAGCAGCCATTTAATTATGTGATAATCTTATGGGTGTACATGTGTGGCACTAAGTTATGAATATTAGTGATAACTTGTTTAGCTGTGGTTAATTTTCAATAGTATAAATGAGTACATGATTATTAAAACTTTAAGAGATAATGAGTATATATATATATATATATATATATATATATATATATATATATATATATATATATATATTATATATATTGTTAATGTATATTTTTATATTATTTGTTTCTATATTTGGTGTATATTTTTGTATTTCCGGGTTTCACACGTAGAGTGTGTCGGGTTATATTAGTGGACTTTGTAGTTATAATTTTTAGTTAAGTTATTGGGTCAATTTATGTGTGATGGGTTTTGGGGTGGATTTGGTCAAGCCCAATAAAATACAAGTAGGCCAAACCCATTGGGTCTAGTCCATAACTAAATCATATCCCGTGACAGGCCTAGTTCGTGTCTAAAATTTTCTATTTGCTATCCATGTGTTTTACTTACGCTAAAAAAAATAAAAATAATTGGGCCTAAAATTCGGGTTGTTACAGTCTCCTCTAGTTATAAAAATTTCGTCCTCGAAATTTGCTTAAGGTATATATGTATAATAGCAACATAAATATTTAGAAACAAATAGTAGTTAGTAAGTTTGCATTTGGTAGGCATGGGTACCTCAAACGGTTTCATCCATGTTATTTTGTTGATCAAACAAATGCGGGTACTTTCTTTTCATTTCGCTCTCGCGTTCCCACGTGAATTCCGGACCTCGTCTTGAGTTCCACCTAACCTTAACGATTGGAATTTTACTTCTTCTAAGTTTCTTTTCTTGTCGTAACATTATTTCTACGGGCTCTTCGATGAAGTTAAGTTTGTCATCAATTTGGACTTCATTAGGCGGTATGATCAATGTTTCATCAGATAAACACTTTTTGAGGTTTGACACATGGAAAATGTCATGGATTCTTCCAAGTACTTCGGGTAGTTCGAGACGATAGGCAACTGGACCAATTCTTTCTAAGACTTGGAATGGTCCAATATATCTTGGGCTTAGTTTACCTTTCTTTCCAAAACGAATTGAACCTTTCCAAGGCGAAACTTTCAACAATACTCTATCGCCTACTTCAAATTCTAACGGTTTGCGTCTCTTATCGGCATAACTCTTTTGTCGTGATCTTGCAGTTACGAGTCGGTCCTTTATTTGCACTATCTTATCGGTCGTTTCTTGTATAATTTCAGGCCCTGTTATCTGGCTATCCCCAATTTCTGCCCAACATAATGGTGATCTACATTTCCGCCCATATAAAGCTTCAAACGGGGCAGCTTTAATGCTCGCGTGATAACTATTATTGTAGGAAAACTCAACTAAAGGAAGATGAGTGTCCCAGCTACCTCCGAAATCAAGCACACATGCTCTCAACATGTCTTCTAAGGTTTGAATCGTTCGTTCGCTCTAACCGTCAGTTTGGGGGTGATAAGCAGTACTTAAATCCAATCAGGTTCCTAAGGCTCGTTGAAAAGTTTGCCAAAACCTTGAGGTAAAGCGACTGTCACGTTCTGAAATGATTGAAAGAGGTACCCCGTGTCTACTTACAATTTCATCCACATAAATTTTTGCCAATTTTTCCATCTTGTAGTCCTCTCGAATAGGTAAAAAGTGGGCAGACTTTGTTAGACGGTCAATTATCACCCAAATGGTATCATAACCTCTCGGTGTACGTGGCACCTTGGTGACAAAATCCATGGCTATTCCTTCCCATTTCCACTCGGGAATTTCTGGTTGTTGCAACAATCCGGATGGTTTTTGGTACTATGCTTTAACTCTAGAGCATGTTAGGCACTTCCCTATGTATGTAGCAATGTCCTTCTTCATTTCGGGCCACCAATACCTTTCCTTTAAGTTCATGTACATTTTATCGTTACCCGGATGTACCGAGTATCTAGACTTATGGGCCTCATCCAAGATTGCATTTCGTAAATTACCATGGATTGGAATCCATATCCTATTATTCAACCTTAATACCTCATCACTGTCGGATGCAAACTTCTTCTCCAAGCCAACTAATTCTTCATTTACCAAGTTTTCTTCCTTGATGGCTTCTTTTTGAGCATCACGAACTTGAGAGATTATGCTAGATTGTACAGTTAACCTTAGGGCTCGAGCTCTAAGTGGTTTGACTCGTTCCTTTCTACTCAAGGCATCAGCAACGACATTTGCTTTACCTGGATGGTACCGAATCTCACAATCGTAGTCATTTAACAGTTCTACCCATCTCCTTTGTCTCATATTAAGCATCTTTTGGTCAAAAATATGTTGTAAACTTTTGTGATCGGTGAAGATGATACACTTTGTTCCGTACAAGTAATGCCTCCAAATTTTAAGTGCAAACACTACGGCACCCAATTCAAGATCATGGGTCGCGTAACCCTTCTCGTGAATCTTAAGTTGGCGTGACGCGTAAGCGATCACTTTGTTTCTTTGCATTAAAACACAGCCGAGTCCTTGTTTTGATGCATCGCAGTAGACTACGAAATCATTTGTTCCATCAGGCAAAGACAGAATCGGTGCACTACACAGCCTATGCTTGAGGGTTTCAAAGGCTTCTTGTTGTTTGGGCCCCCATACGAACTTAACATTTTTCTGGGTCAAAGTTGTTAAAGGCTGAGCAATTTTAGAAAAGTTTTCAATAAATCGCCGATAATAGCCTGCTAAACCCAAAAATTGTCTTATTTCAGTAGGAGTTTTCGGAGCTTCCCATTGTTTAACTGCTTCTATCTTTGCTGGATCCACCTTAATTCCTTCTTTACCAACAACATGTCTAAGGAATTGCACTTCACGCATCCAGAATTCGCACTTTGAGAACTTAGCATAAAGTTGCTCCTTCCTAAGTAATTCTAGAATCATCCTTAGGTGTTGCTCGTGCTCGTCTTTGGTTTTTGAGTAGATTAGTATATCGTCTATGAACACGATCACGAATTTGTCCAAGTATGGCTTGCACACTCTGTTCATAAGGTCCATGAAGACTGCAGGTGCGTTTGTCAATCCAAAAGGCATTACCAAGAACTCGTAGTGCCCATACCTAGTTCGAAAAGCAGTTTTGGGAACATCCTCTTCTTTAATCCTCAACTGATGGTATCCAGATCTCAGATCTATTTTGGAAAAGTAGCTCGACCCTTGTAGTTGATCAAAGAGGTCATCAATCCTTGGTAGTGGATACCGATTCTTTACCGTCACCTTGTTCAAGTCACGATAGTCGATACACATTCTCAATGTACCGTCCTTCTTTTTGACAAACAGTACCGACGCTCCCCAGGGTGAAAAACTCGGTCGAATAAAGCCCTTATCGATGAGCTCTTGCAATTGGGTCATAAGCTCTTGCATCTCTGACGGTGCTAGGCGATATGGTGATTTTGCTACAGGTGCTGCTCCTGGAATTAAGTTGATGCGAAACTCAACTTCTGTAAGTGGCGGTAAACCTGGTAGTTCATCAGGAAATATATCGGAAAATTCTGCCACAATCGGTACGTCTTCGACGTGCCTTTCTTCCTCTACATTCAATACGTATGCCATGTACGCAACACGTCCCTTACGCATGTATTTGTTTGCCTTCAGGCAAGAGATAAGGTTCCACGCATCCTTTGATCGTTCACCATGGATAATCAACATTTTCTCATTGTGAAGCGGAATTTTTAGCAGCTTCTTATCGCAAACGATTTCGGCTCGGTTTCTAGCCAACCAATCCATACCCACAACAACATCAAAACCTCCTAATTGAACGGGCCTCAAATTTATGGAAAAGGAATGGTCATCTAATTCTATTGTACAATTATTGATCACTTCACCGGCTTCAATAGTCTGGCCATCCGCTAGTTCTATACTATAGGCGTTTGGTAATTTCAAGGAATCTAGCTCTATTCTTGGTCTAAATTTTGTGGATACAAAACTCTTGCTTGCACCGGTATCAAACAATACAAAAGCATAGTGATTGTTAATGAGAAACGTACCAGTTAAAACATCGACCTCATCTCTGGCACTTTCAGCATTCATCACAAAGGCTCTGCCTGTTGGCTTCCCGAATGCAGCCTTTTTATCCTTCAGTTTTGGGCACTCTGGCCTCTTGTGATCAGGGCTCCCGCACTCATGGCACTTAGGTGGTGCTATCGTCTTAGCTCTACAATCTGCCGCATAGTGGCCGGCGCGATTGCATTTATAGCACACATTCGCCCTACAATCTCCTTCATGATGTTTGTTGCACTTGTTGCAGAGAGGTCGGTTTCCTCGATACGGCCTCCTCTCACTATTCCTTTTATCTAAACCATTTGGCTTGTTCTTCCCATCACCATGACTTCCATCATTTCTTCCACCAGTTTTGTTATCGAACCTTCCTCCAGCCTGATTTCCAAGTTTTACCACAGCTTGGTTTCCAAACTTACCACCTAAATTCCTATCATCCCATTTCCTTTTAGTTCCAATGCTAGTTTCACCACCTTTTTGTCTTTCACAACGGACCACTTCATCTGTTAACGCTCCCGCGAGTTCCACAGTTGATTGGAATGTGCCTGGTTTGGCCGACTTAACCATCCCCCTTATTTGTGGTATTAAACCCCAAACATACCTACCAATTCTCTTGGACTCAGGAGTCACCAAATGTGGTACCAAGCGTGATAGTTCATTAAACTTGTTCGTATATGTTAACCAGTCGGTTCCCCTCATTTCCAATTTAAGAAATTCCTCTTCCATTTTCTCTATCTCATTATAGGGGCAATAGCGTTCAGTCACCAACCTTTTGAATTCAGCCCAGCCCATTCGATTAATACCATTTCTCCCTCGAGATTGTAACACTGTTTTCCACCATGAGAAGGCTCCATCTTTAAGTGAGTGACTGGCGAACCTGACCTTTTTGTTTTCAGAGCAGTCGCTGATATCCAACACTGCCTCCATTTCTTCCATCCACCTGATAGCTCCTGTTGCTCCTTCAGTTCCATAGAAGTTATTTGGCTTACACGCCATGAAAGATTTGTAAGTACAACCTGTTCTAGTGGCACCAATTTCGAGATCATCATCTGTACCACTACCGGTTTTGTCTCCACCTAGGTTTCCATCATCTTCTCCATCACGCTCACCACTGCTGTTACGTTTTGCGTTAACATGTGCGGTAATGGCTGGTAAAGCGTTTGCAATGGCCTCCGCAATAAGTTGCTGAATTCGAGCATCTGGGTTTGGTTCATCATTGGTGGTGGTATTATTGTTGTCGTTGTTAGTGTGGTTTGTGTCTCCACCGGATGATCGAGTTTGTCTACCGGAGCGAGTAGTCATGCCTCCTCTCGAGGCTTGTTTGCGACTCTTACCATGTCCTCTTGCCATTTCTACAATTATTCGCCTTGTATAATTGTCATATATGTATATAGATTACATGTGTGCAATACATTATGTAAGTTCTTAGGTAAGACATTTTAGTGCATACGTTATGACAATAACTTAATAACAATATAAGGGCATAATTAAGAAGTCACAAATGAGATACCTCATAATAATTTTTCCTTAAACGATCTCAAAATTTGAGGATACAATAAGACACTAGCTAAACGCTATGTGCCAATAACAAAAGTAAAATGGAAATAACATGAAAGATGACACAAGCGAATGTTTCACTTGTGTGGTACAATACAAGGAAATAAAACAAATACGATCTCTAGTGGTGACGGCGGCGACGACGACGAGTTATCTCCGCCACTTTACGTTGGCATGTCGCGGCTATCTGACGCAAAGCTCTTTTGAGACCTCCAACTTGTGCGCGCGCCTCATCTCTCTCGGCCTTGTACCGAGCACATTCGTCCATATGTGGAGTGGGTCCTCCTATAAGCAAGGGTCCAGAAAAGTACGGACGTTCATCCACCGCGATTTGTTGGGACGGCATCAGGTATGGGTCTTGGTACATTCCAGGATATCCTAAATGGACACTATGACGTGCCGCCTCAAGTGGTTCCTCAAAAGGGAACGGGACGGGTGGAGCATAAGGTGGCATTTCGGGGAACGGTGGCAACCCCGCCCAGTTTTGGTTCTCCCAAACGGGGCGAACCGAAATTCGAGCCGATTGGCCGATGCGTGGAGCCACCCCGGTCCTTGGGTCACCACTTCCGTCCGAGGTCCACGATCCATAGGACTCAATGGTCGGTTCAGACTCTTCCGGCCTATAACTCGAGGGACAATGAACATTGTCCACCGGTCCGCATCCGGGCGGAAAGTCGCGAATCGCAGGCACGTAATGCCGCCTTGAAGGTCCGGCACCCATGTCGAATGGTGTTGCTGTCACTTGTCCTCCTTGCTGCACTGAGTAAGTTGGCATGATTGGTTGTTGAGTTGGTGGGGAGTCGATTTTTGCCTTTCCCTTGTCACTCGATCCTGCCATTTCTATATAAAAATTTCATACATGTGTAATGGTTAGCGTAAAAATAATGATAAAATGGTTAATTTTTAAAAATGGTTATTCTCTCGTGTGTGTAAGCCATCTAAATAACTTAGGATCTAGGTGTTTAATCCTTATTTCGCGTTTGTCCTATGTAGTTTGGTCCCTATATATGTGGTTAAAGCCTAGGTATCTTAATTAATTTTTTTTAAGATCCTAATTCCCTGAAACCGTTGGCTCTGATACCAATCTGTCACACCCCAACCAAGGGCACATGCATGAAGACTGATATCAACCAAACGCAGCGGAAAATACTACATATTTATTTCACTAGTACATATTGTTCGGTCCCGATTACAATTACATGTCTGAAAAGAAAAGAAAACCAAAATAATAAAATACAACCCAATCGAATTTATTTAATAAAGCTAGACTAATGTCTTCTTGACTTCGACTAGGGTTGGTCTTTCTAGTGCTCAGTGCCTACACTCTCCACACTTGATCACTACCTGAAAATACATACTCAAAATACGTCAACAATATGTTGGTGAGAACATGAGTTTTAGACACAAGACACAATAATTAAATATGGTGTAAATTAATCAAGCTCACAATCAAACCTGTGTCCACGACCCGTGGGCATCAAAATAATATTTCCCTTACTTATGTTATACCAACATAAGATAACAAATGGCGCGAATATATGCCACAAGATAAACATATATATCAGTCAACGGATGGTCATCCCAAAAGGGTCCGTTGTGTGTGGGGGTTTTCCCCAGATAGTACTACCCATATATCCCGGGGCTCCTTTTTGGAGTTAATGATTGTGCTAAATTCAGGGATTATCATGGCAACGAAAATTAAACTTGAATAATTATACACCGATAAGTTCAAAAACAATTAGGAGTATGTATTCTCAATTCCCAAAACAAGTGTAATCAAAATAGTTTGCAAAAATGGGATTACATGAACTCACCTCTTAGTCTTGAATGAAATGTCTCTTCAAAGCTAAATTTAATGACCTAAAATATATAATCATGTCACTAGAGTTCTCAATGATATGCATTATCTATAGGTGAAAGTGTCCAAAAGTGATATCGGTCTCAAAGGCTCCAAAACCCGTTAAGTATTTGTAAATTATTATAACGTAACATTTCGATTGTTCTTTCTATCAAATAAATACTTTAAAAATATACAATTTAAAATTAGTTATTTGTATCGTTATTTGTCGTTTTCACCGGAATTGCGTTTTATTGGTCAAATTTTCCTTTTTTGTTAATTTAATAGCATTTCATTATTATTACAAGCACATAATATAATTTATACTTTATGCTACTGGAAAAATGTGACTTTTAATTATATAGACTTATTTTGTTATTTTTCATTATTTAATCTTATTTTAATGCTTGAATAATGAGTAAAATATCAAATAATTAGGATTTAATTACTAAGTGTCAAAATCCATTTTTATACAGTAGGTTATACCTATTTATATGTGTTTATATATTTTTGATATTTATTTTTGGTAATTTAGTTATTTATGTCTTTATATTATCATTTTAAGGCCATAATCCTAAATAATTAGTAAATAGATTTATAAATCTCATTTTATAATTTATACTAATTATATGCAGTATATATAGTGTAGAAAAAATGTTGAAAGTGATAATAAAATGATTCTTCTAATTTTTATTGTTTTATTTCTTTTTCTATGCCTTTATAGGAAAATATTTATAATGTATATAAAATAAAGACCTGAACCTATTTTAATATTTTTCTTATGTTTAGAATAGTAAACTTAGATTCTCTGTAAATTTTCATAATTTTTCAAGGTTGTTAGCTATTTTTCCCATTTTCTTTTTATTAAACTCGTTTAAAATCGTTTAATTATTTGGTAACGTGTTTAGTGCTAATTTGATAGGTTCAATTGGATCGATAATATCACTCAAATGATCAGAACAAAGCGTACAAACAAATGATTCAATCACAAACACAGTTCATACTCATAAATTCTCTTGTATATTGATGATCAAAGCAAAAGTAGTACAAAATGTGCAGGAGAAACAAATTACACACAGTTAATTCTCTCTCTAACAGTGTAAAAGTCGCTCTCTCCTAACACACGCACACTACATGCTTTATAACAAACAAAATGCAAGTTTAAGGAAAATACACAATAAACCCTAAACTATACAAACATATAAACAAAGATACAAAGTAAATTCTTAACAGGAAATAACCCTAACAGTACTCCCCCTAAGATTTATCTTTGGATCTTCAAAAGTCTTCAATCTTGTTCTTCGTTTATCAGCATCAATCTTCAATCTTTTTCTCACCATTCTTCTGGTTCCTCTTTCACATCTAGCAACTCTCGGCCTTTATATTCTTCTTTTTCTTTCAGAGCTTCTTCAATGCACGAGTTGAACTTCTCAGCAATCTTAGCTTGTCGAGGCTTGGATTCATTTGTCAGAATTGGTAGAGCATTCATGCGTCTAAGCGAATCCAGATTTAAACCTGCAAAATCGATATTAGCATAAAACTCAAATGGCATTTCTTTGCCTTCGACATACACCTCCAATGTTCCTTTTCTGGATATCCTCATGTACTCTATCTTCGGTAAATCCACCATCACAAGATTAGAGTTTAGCAAAGCTTTTCTGACTCGAATTTTCTCTGAAGCAGCAGCAATAACTTCAATCATCACCACAAATAACTTTCTGTCCGCTTCAGCCAGTTTATCCTTGCACTTCTCCATTCTAATGCTCCTCAAATAATCAATATATGAAGGATGTAGCAGCTTTAACTCAAAAGTACTGAACAGAGTGATCATGTCTTTGTCCCAATCCTCCAAATTTCTAACAAGCTTTAGTTCAAATGTATCCTGATTGTAGAAAACTCTGAGTATAGGCTTCGTTGTCTGACTACCATCAATCACCTTCAATCCAGGATCAGTAATCTTGTCAAAATACTCGTCCGAGAACTCTTCTAGGTACATATCCTCGGTCACCACCAATCTTTTCTTCTTCTTTTGTTTCTTGGCTTGCACATATTCTGAGTCTTCCTGTTGACCTCGGAAATCCAAAAACTTTGCAGTTCTGCTCATTCCAGCATCAAGTAGCATCACACACTTGTTACCACGATCAGCATTTGTATGATTGATTAATCTCAGTTTATGCAGCTCTTTCAGATCCTGAACTTCTAATTTGAAGATGCTAGAATAGTAATGATAAACATCACATAAGCCATTTACCCTTTTGATCATGAATGCATCAAACACTTCATCAT
This sequence comes from Tagetes erecta, assembly GCA_030867185.1. Classification (NCBI taxonomy): domain Eukaryota; kingdom Viridiplantae; phylum Streptophyta; class Magnoliopsida; order Asterales; family Asteraceae; genus Tagetes; species Tagetes erecta. Next base: position 17,062,217 of record CM061490.1, read on the forward strand.
ATTTCCACGCAATGATTTTCACTTTCTTGTTCTTCTCAGGCACAATCATAGAATCTAACAATTCTGCAATTGATTGTCCTTTGCTCATCAATGATCTAACCACATCTCCAGGTGTTGCTGCCTTATGCCATGTTTCACGCACATCCATTGGTACATTGTACGATTTAACCTCACTCGGAAACATATCCATCAGTTCGTGTCTTTTCTTGTGAGCATCTTCAGGTAAGGCCATAACTGGAATTTCCTTTGGTCCTAACACCTTGAATCTTTTGGTCAATTCGAAGTACTGTGGGTTGTTATAATCCAAGTAAAACATTCTGTTGTACATCTTTTCGGTTTTCATGAAGCTGACCACTATCTTCCTCAAAGATTCAGACTTCAACCTCTGCAAAGTTTTAAATGGATAGTTCCTCGAACTCAACCAACTTCGCATCTCATAAGCCGTCATTTCTTCTGGATTTGGGTGATATAGCTCAGTAGGTGGCAGATCTTCTATGTTCAGACTTTCTTGCAATGGATTCCATTCGCCCATTTCAGTCACAATCTCTTTCTTATCTGCTTCAACTTTATCTTGATGAATCATACACTTCTCGTATTCTTCATTAATCTGAGTCACCGTCAATCCATTCAAAAACACATAATAGTACTTCATTCTTTCAAGATACGCAAATCTCTCAGCCAAATCATTAGGTATCTCTTCAACTGTATGCTGTACAGGCTCTGGCTCAGCTTCATCTTCAGATTCAGTCCAATCAATATCCAAATCATCCAACGCCTCTATCATGGGTGCATCATCAGTTTGAACCGGCTCAAACTGACTAGCCACTTCAGCTACAATTCCAGTCTCAGGCTTATCAACAGTTTCACCAGCTTCAGATTGAATCGGCTCAATCTGAACTGTATCTCCTGAATTAACTTCTTTCTCATCATCTGTTGCTGCAAACACTTCGGTTTCTGCTTCAGAGACAATCTCAGTATCAGCTTCAATCTCAGCTACAGATTGAATCGGCTCAATCTGCACTGGTTTATCAATTCTCGCCTTCTTTGAGCTTCCTTCATCTCCAAAAATTTCAGGAATAGCGTCAATTTTCCTCTTTCCCTCAGCCTTGTCCATCTTGACAGTTTCAGCTTCAGCTTCATCGGGAATGACTATTGGTGCTTCTACCAAAATACCCACATTCGAAGTACCTCTGGCCCTTGTCAAATACACTTTAGGCACATTCGTTTCAGTCATTATGATTTCATCAGAAAAGTCTTTGTCCGAAGACGAGCCAGCCTTCTTTGGTCTCATTTCCTCTAATTCCTTTTCAAGCATTTCTTTCTCAGCTTCTAAAGTGTTACACTCAGCCTTAACTTCAACATAATCGAACTTTAAGTTCTCATACTCCTCTTTCAACTTTTCATGCTCAACCTTCAATTTTTCATGCTCGATTTTCAGCTCCAGATGATCAGAATCTAATTCTTTAAAAATCTTCAAGTTCTGGTTGTGAATATCCCAATATTCATCAAACCTTTTCTTCTTACGTTCTTTGGAAGCTTTTAACAATTCATTCGCCTTTATCAGATTTTCGACAATCTCTTCCAACTCAGCAATCCTTTTCTCCTTTTCTTCATAAATTTCATCAACACTTGGCCCAAAGTTTGGTGAAGACTCCAAACCTTGTCCAATGTCTTCAATCGTTTGTGGTGATACAGTGGGAATATCATCAGTGATAGGATCAGTAATGCCAGCATCAGCTTTATCTATCTGTGCACTAGACTCAGCTTCGGCCATCACTGTCTTAGCAATTTTTAGCACATCTATCTCCTCAGGCTTTTCAACTACCTTCTTCTTCTTTCTAACATACTGTATCGAAGCATCTTTCTCAACCGCAACTTCCTCAATTTCAGAAGCAACCTCAACAGGTTCTTCTACAATCATAGGTTCAACAACCTCTATCTCAGTCTTTGTTGGTTCAGCCTCCTCTGAATCAGATTCAGATTCAGCATCATTACCACCATCATCATTACTATCATCACCATCACTGTCTTCATCATTATCACCATCATCATTGCCATCATCTTCTTCATCCTCTGGATGACGAGCAAAGTACTCGTCATCATCCAATAAATTGTCTGGCACCTCATCCACAAGGTCCAGTGGATTCACAATCTCACCGTGAGATATGTGATAATACACTCCATCTACTTCTTCTTCATTGTTGACTATATCTCGCATATAGTCAAACAATGCAATGTCAGGCACATTCCCGATACTCATCTTTTTGTAAGAGAGATCGTTCATGTCCTCAGTGTATAACATGCCTCCAGCATAACCTTCACTCCTGATTATTGGATAGGCAATGTTTATCATCAATTGCAGAAACCTTGGGTACATCAAAAATTTGAATCTCTTCCCCTTCACCAAGTTAAATACAAACCCATTCATTATCCATCTCGACATGTTGAATGGTTTGTTTTCTGCAATTGCCACTATCGGGGATGCGATGTCAGAGGGAAAATTATCAAAACCTGCACTTCTCCTTGACATGCATTGCTGTACCACATAACACAGCAATTTATACTTCTTCCCCAGTTTAGCTCTGAAAAACTGTGATTTTGGAAACACAGGTGGATGTCCCATGTTTACAAAACAAGTTTTACACTCCTCCATGGTCAGCTCATCCATCATGCCAACCTCGTCTTCATCTATCCTCAGAGCTTGTCTAATGGCATTTTCTGTAACATCCAGTACCCAATCTCTAGTGATATGTCCTCTGACAATAGCACTACCATCCTCATTCCGGACAACCTCTGCTGTTCTCCAGAAATTCTTGATCAGTCTAGCATATATGACCGGTTTGGCACATATAGCATATACATACTTCGTCCTCTTGATGAACTGAATCATGTCTCTATAACCTTCTGTTTCTGGAAGTGACTCATCTAAACATGCTACAAGATTATGTTTAGGCTCAAATTTAAGATTCTCCATCTGTTAAAACACAAACAAACACAAAACAAGGCAAATGTATTAGTTTCTTCATTAAACATATAAAAATTTTATTAAGTGTTTAACTCAAAGTTAGAAGGCAAAACATTAACATAAACATTTTAAATCCTAAATTGTTCTAATAACCTGATTTTCATCATTTTAATCAAACAACATTGAATTTTTAAAGTTATGTATCATGTTTTAAACTTTTAACAGTTAATCACTTACACAACATTTTGATACATTTTATGATGAAAAATTTATCATGTTTTGGTTCAGTTTTAGCAAGTTAAATCACTTTTAAAACAAACATTTCGTCGTTTTGATGTTTAACTTTTAAAAGCTTCAAAGTTCATCAATGGCGATTTTAACAGTTAAGTCCATTTCACTTGTTCAGTTGGTTTTAAGGTGTTTTAGTACAAATGAATGATTGAATGTTGATGATCGACAAATTTTAACCCTAAAACAACATTCGATTTAAGTTTTTATGCTCAAAATCAAAGTGTCGATTCAAGTTCAAAACACTGTTCATCATCGTTTTTCCTTTAAACAGTTGATTTTCAGGTCGATTTAGGTCAAAAACACAGAAACACTACCTTAATCAATCTATTAAACTTGTTATAGAGCAACAGATTGACTATGATAACAATGGCGATTTGAATGTTCAGAGTGTTTGGTGAAAGTGAGTGTGTGTGAAATGATAAGTGTTTCGTGAAGAGGCGGTATTTGTATCGTCAAAAATTAGGTCAACATTTTAAGTGCCGGGTCAACACAAGCAAATTAGGCCCAATAACCTTGCCGGGTCAAGTACTGTAGTGACGGGTCATGTACTGTAGATACGGGTTAAGTACATAAAACAAGTCACCAACAAAGTGAAAATCACTTGACGGGTCAAGCACTGTAGATACGGGTAAGTCACTGTAGTGACGGGTAAAGGTTAAGGAACAACTACACCTGATGAGTTTTTCTACATCACCCGGCAGAATAGTTGTCATCAAAACATCACCCGGCAACCTTTATTCATCACCCGGCAACACAGTTGCTTTCCTTCTTCATCCGGCTTGCTTTCTTCTTTACACGGCAACCTTTGACATCCTTCTTCACACGGCATACACACTTCTTCATTACCCGGCAGCATAGTGTAATAACTTTACACGGCAAGAAGATTTCTTCATTACCCGGCTGTATAGTATACACTTGTCACCCGGCAGGATATTTATGACATTCACCCGGCTGTATTTGACATGATCATTGCCCGGCTGTACAGTTGTCATAATATCTTCACCTTTTTCCTTAATCACCCGGCAAGTATCAGACATACAACATCACCCGGCTGAACAGTTCTTTGCCCGGCTGCACAGTTGTATCTGATATCTTTACCCGGCTATGACACTTAAGCAATTTTTCTTCACTTTTCTCGTCTGTTGACTTTTTCAACGGTCATTTATTGCACCTGCAACATTCTCCGACATATTAATTAGACAAGATATCCTTAAAAAGAATGTTTGTCATATTAATTATCAAACACTATTAACATTTGCAACAAAATTACTTCCAATTAAAATTCATTTTTCTTTTTCTTTTTCAAAATGTTTTTGCACAACCAATTTTTCTATATCCCGAAGCAATTTCTTAAAAACAAATTACAAGACCTTGGGTTTGTTTTTAACACATCCAATACCTTTGCTTTTCATAACTAGTAACCTTGTTCATTCAAAAACACACTTATTTAAAATATTTTTGGATTTTTGTAGATATTTTTCTTCAATCTTATTCTCCCCCTAAACTTGAAATTTCTAGAAATTTTTAAGTTTAACAAGGATGTTGATGTGTCAATAATGATTCCATATGCCTGCACACACAAAGCACACACATTAAAGTAAATACATATGCAATGCAATGAATCAAAAAATCGCAGTGAGATCATACCACACATTATCTGAACATGTTTTGCAAGTTTTGAATAGACATTTGATTTATGCTTGATTGAGTGATGATATGAAAACATACCAATTAGCTCGAATTGACACACTTACTTTTTCAGTATCATGATGATATTTAAGGTTCGATTAGAATGACTTATGTGACCCACTTGTATACATATGTCAACATATTTCCTTATCAATCACTACCTGAATGCGTATTGCACAAAACCTGGTCACTTACAGTCATACACAGTGTGGAATATGGGTTCTATTCGGATTTGGTCCACTTTGGGACTTCTTTTTATTCCATCTTTGGGAATTTGTCTTTTCCTATCGTTCCCCTTGGGAATCTTCTGAATTCCATTTTGGAATTTTTGTTTGGTGTTGGTCCACATTTGGGACTCTTTTTGTTCCATTTTGGAATCTTTTGCTGCACCTTGAAGCTCAAAAAGAGACTTCGTGTGAGACTTCAGGTCTGTGGATACCACAACAAAGAAGCTCACGATGCGGTTCATCACACTGAATACACTGCATCGTTACCCGATCATGTACAACTATCATCACAAGCAATGTATCAAAAAGATATATATCTAGACATGTATAACAATGGAACTTAACACAGAGATCATTAAGTTTATGTTTGTCAACAATCAACTTACTTGTTCAGTCTAATTGTCTGAGCTGTCTAGCACATCAATTAACATTCATCAGTCTTTATTAAAAATGATGTAACAAATAATGTCTAGTGTAACTATCATTTCTCACTTTTTGCAATATGGATTCTTATGACATGATATTTTCTTTTCTTTTTGATTTTATATTTTGTTTTTGCTTTTCTTTTTCATGCACACACACACAATGCAAAATATAAAATAAAAGACAAAGGAATCAATATTTGACATCAACTTATTATATTTTTGGCTTTTATATTTTCTGATTTTTCTTTTGTTTTTGAAACATAGAATCAATCATGATTGATTAATCCTATGGATTGAATTAAAAATTCAAACCGGCCTGACAAAAATGATTTTGTGAAAAGATCTGCCAGTTGTTTGTCGGTATGAACCTTAATCAAAATTATTAAACCTTTTTCAGAGTTGTCTCTTAAAAAGTGATATCTAATTTCGATGTGTTTGGTTTTAGAATGTTGAACAGGATTAGCAGTTATGAACATAGCAGCAGTATTGTCTATGTAAATAGGAGTTTTCAGAAAATTAAACCCGTAGTCCAGCAACTGATTTTGTAACCATAAAACCTGAGAACATCCTGCAGATGCAGCGATATACTCTGCTTCAGCTGTGGATACAGAAACATTGGTTTGCTTCTTGCATTGCCAAGAGACAAGCCTTGGACCCAGAAATTGACAACCACCAGTAGTCGATTTCCTGTCAAGAGCACAACCACCAAAATCACTGTCAGAATAGCTATATAATTCGAAATTTCCTTCATAAGGATACCATAACCCAAGATTTGGTTTTCCTTTGAGATATCTGAATATACGCTTCACAGCAACAAGATGCGACTCTTTCGGATCTGACTGGTATCTGGCGCACACACAAACAGCGTACATGATGTCTGGTCTTGATGCAGTAAGATACATCAGAGAACCGATCATTGATCTGTATAGTGTTTGATCAACTGCTTTGCCCTTTGGATCCGGTTGAATCTTGCAATTTACATCAGATGGAGTTCGAATTGTTTGACAATCTTGCATCTTGAATTTCTTTAACAACTTCTCAACGAACTTTGATTGATTGATAAAAATTCCGTCAGCTGATTGTTTCACTTGTAATCCAAGAAAGAAATTAATCTCCCCCATAGAACTCATCTGGAATCTGCTTTTCATGATTTCCTCAAATTCTTTGCACATTGACTCACTAGTTGATCCGAAAATAATATCGTCCACATACACTTGAACGCACAATAAATCATCATTATCCCTCTTCATAAACAAAGTTGGATCAATCTGACCTCTTGTAAATCCATTTTCTAGTAAATGCTTAGATAATGTCTCGTACCAGATTCTAGGAGCTTGATGTAGACCGTAAAGAGCTTTACTTAACTTGTATACCCGATGAGGATAGTCTGGATCTTCGAAACCCGGAGGTTGTCTAACATACACGTCATCCGTAATCGGTCCATACAGAAAAGCACCTTTCACGTCCATTTGGAATACTTTGAAACGCATGAAGGAAGCATAAGCAAGAAAAACGCGTATGGCTTCAAGTCTTGCGACCGGAGCAAACACTTCTTCATAATCTATGCCTTCTTCTTGTGTGTATCCCTGTGCAATCAGTCTTGCTTTGTTTCTCACAACAATGCCACGTTCGTCTGGCTTGTTTTTGTACAACCATCTTGTACCTATTGCGTTTTCTCCTTCAGGTAAGTCCACAAGTTTCCAAACTTCCTGTTTGCGAAACTGAAGTAATTCCTCCTGCATTGCCTCAATCCAACTGTTATCTTTCAGCGCCTCTGAAATATTCTTTGGTACCACTTGAGATAGAAAACACGAGTAAAGACAGATATTTGCGTGCTCCGTCTGACTTCTTGTAGTTCTCTGATTCAACGGTCCGATAATCTGAGAGACAGGATGTTTCTTGTGAATTCGATGAACAGGAATATCACCTCCTTGCACTTGAGTCTCCAGATTTGAAGTATTCAGATTTGGTAGATCTTGTAGTATGGATGAAGTATGCGGTGTGAAATTCGGGACTTGATCCGGTGAATTGATGAAGTAGTCGAATGATTCAGGATTAACGTCAACATTCGGATCCGATGATGGTTGGTTTTGAACGGATCCACCATCATTAGGAGACATTTGCGAATTCACATTTTCTTCATGATTGTTTGATTCTTGATCTTCTTGCGAACCAGAAGGACCCGGAGCTTGACTGGATTTGACATGATCAGGATTGTGAAAAGACATAAATGGATATTCAGAGTTGAGATTTCCATCTTCGTCATTATCAGAATCGTCACTAAAGCTTCCTAAGTCACCTGATTCCTTCCTTGTGTTTCCTGAAAAATCAAATAAGTTAGAACTGAAAGATCTAGATAACGAATCCAAATCAAATAACCATTCGGGACCATGAGCCACTAAAGGAAACGAATTTTCTAAAAACTTGACGTTGAAAGTTTCAATAACAGTATTTGTTTTGCTATTAAAAACCCGATAAGCTTTAGAAACAGACGAATATCCTAGGAAAAATCCATCGTCGGATTTTGACTCAAACTTCCCGAGATGTTCATTTAGATTAAGGATCGAAACTGGACAACCAAATGCTTTCAAGTAAGAAATATTTGGTTTTCTTCCAAACAACAACTCATAAGAAGTTTTCTGTTTATCTTGTACTAATAATGTTCTATTTTGTACAAAACACGCAGTAGCAATAGCTTCATCCCAAAAAGTGATAGGGATTTTGGCATCTGCGAGCATGGATCTTGCAGCTTCAATTAGTGTCCGGTTTTTCCGTTCCGCAACCCCATTTTGTTGAGGCGTTCTTGGAGCACTATACTGACGAGCAATCCCCTTTTCTGCACAAAATAAATCAACATTAGCATTCTTAAATTCAGTTCCATTATCACTTCTTAAAGTTTTAACTTTGCATTCCAATTGATTTTCAATTTTAATGATAAATTCTTTCAATAATTCAGCTGTTTCAGATTTTGCATGCAAAAAATAAACCCATGAAAATCTAGTGAAGTCATCTATGATAACTAAACAATAAGATTTTCTGCCGATGCTTTGAACATTTGTTGGTCCAAAAAGATCCATATGTAACATCTGCAAAGGTTTTGAAATGGAGTTCTCGAGCTTGGACTTAAAAGACATCCGATGCTGTTTGCCCTTCAAACATGCTGGACAGAGATCAGTTGTGGAGAATTTCTTCGATGGGATTCCCACAGCGTGATTTCCAGTTACCAAACGGTTCATGTTTCTGAAGTTGGAGTGGCCCAGCCGTCTATGCCAAAGCTGACTCTCATCATTTGATGCATGGGCAATGAGACAGGTTGTTTCGGTATCTGCGTCAATCTGCGACATATCCAACTTGTATACATCACGATCTCTAGGCGCTTTCACCACTACCCACTCATTGTCAATCTTGAAACCTGGTTTCAGAATATAACAGAAAGAATCATCAAAAAGAGTTGAATAAGATTTATCACAGATTTGAGATACACTAAGTAAGTTAAAGTTCAACTGTGCACAGTAGTTGACTTTATCAAAACTAATGATCCCATTGGATACTGTTCCTTCTCCTGTAATCTTTCCACCCGCATCACCTCCAAACGCTACGTGAGTACCATTTTTCAACTTAAAGTCTTGAAGTAAGGCATGGTTGCCTGTCATGTGCCGGCTACACCCACTATCAACGAACCACGAGTTGATAGGTCTTCTTGGGCGTACCTGCATTTCAACAAAAACATTCAGTTAGTTTGGTCAACCCAGGCCCACACGGTCTTGGGTTTTCCGAATCTATCTGCAATAGTAACTTGTTGGTATTGAACGTTTTGAAAATTTGTTTCATTCAAAAGATTTTGATGCTGATAACTTCGCCCATTGGCGTTCAAAGCTTGCTTTCTCCTCAAAGCACTAAACCTCTCCTCTAGCTTAGGATCAAGGTTGTTTTCAAACTTTTGATTCTTAACCATTAAAGCTCTTGGTTTAAAATTGTTAACCTGCACATTCCTTGAAAAGTTAGAAACAGAATTGTTTCGATTGAAATTTCTCAAGACCGGAGAATGACTTTGACTCATATTTTGAAAACCATATGAATTGATTCTTTGAAAGTTTGAATATGGAGTCATTTCTCTAGTCGAGTTTGATCGAAAGAAACAATCCTTTGTGTCATGGTTTCTCCTCTCACAAATATCACAAAATTTGTTAAAATAACATTCTTCTGAAGAATGATTTCTTTTGTCACAGAAACTGCAGTACCTGTTAAAGAAACATTCAGCAGTTGCATGATTATATCTATCACAAATTTCACAATATTTCTTGCTAATCCTAAAGAGCCGATTGTTAACTCTAGATTTTGAACCAAAACGTGATTCATTATCATAGTTGTTCGGTTTTAGATTAACGTTCCTTTGTGGAGTCACTGTTTGTGCTTTTGATTGCATGGGACTTTGGTTCGATTTTAAATTGTTCTGTTTGGTCACCTTTTTGTTTTCAATTCTCTTTTCAGTTACAGCGGAAGACTTAGGACCTGAACCTGTTTTCAGACCAGAGTTAGATTTGATTGGAGAATTGATTGGTTTACCATAAGATCCATTTAAATCAAACGTTCCTGCAGACACAAACTTGATTTTCTTATCTTTTGACACTTTCTTGACAGTAGGGCTGGCAATTTCTGACACGGACACGATAACACGACACGAAACGACACGGAATTAACAGGTTTCGTGTTTGACCTTAACAGGTGTCGTGTCATTAACAGGTTAACACGATAAAGACACGTTAATTATCGTGTCTTAACAGGTTAAAGATCTGTTAACACGATAGGTCACCTGTTAATATTTATTTATATGAAATGTTAGTGGAGAATGGAGGTGGAAATGGGCTTATATAGAGTTTTAATCTTTTTTTCATATTCGTTTACAAGTATTATTATGATTAAATACTATATTTATGTATTTTTGTTGTTTTTGGTCTTAAGAATTATCATATTAAATCATATTTATTATTTAAAATTTATGAATTTTTTTGAAAATGTTAATTTTTTTAAAAATGAATTTTTATCGTGTCATATCGTGTGTTATCGTGTAACCTGTTTTTTATCGTGTTCGTGTTCGTGTTTGGAAAAAATGACACGATAAGTTATCGTGTCGTGTTCGTGTTTGACCTTATCGTGTTCGTGTCTTATCGTGTTCGTGTCTTATCGTGTCGTGTCTGACACGATATGCCAGCCCTACTTGACAGGTTTAACTTTGTCAATTTTAACACTTTGAACTTTGATGTTATCATTTGATTTTAAGACATTTTTGCCTTTTGACAGTTTCGTTTCAGATTGATTGTTCATTGATTTCGATTTTTGCTTCTTAGCATTCGAAACTTCAACTTTCTTCACTTCTGACTTTTTGACCAACTGAGCAGCAACTTGTGCCTTTTGTTCCTTCTTCCACTTGATGTACTCAGGATCATTGTATCCTGAAAATTCACCTTCTTCCTTCACCGGTGTTTCTGGTTCGGGATTAAGCTTTGGATACTCAACAAGTTGGACTAGAACAGGCTCCAATTTGTTTTCAGATTTGTTGCTTGCTTCATCATCGGCTTCAGTTGTCATTCCGTCTTCTTCTCTCAAACTTTCAATCAACACTTCAGATCCTTCAGACTCGGATTTACTTCTTTGAATTTCTTTAAATTTTCGTTCATTTTCAGGTGAATGATCAAATTCATTAAAGTTTTCCGGTAAGGTTTGAGTGATTGAATTTGGCATCGGTTCATGTGTAAAACCCAACCCGGTTTTGGTTTTATTACCTCTTTCATTAAGAAGTTGTTCAACCATTGTTTTACAACTTTTAACTTTCTTTAATTCAACTTGTGTGACAGCATGTTCAATTTTTTCTTGTTCAAAGTTCTTTGTCATTTCTTCAAGTTGTTTGGTAACAAGTTCCAGTTCTTTCAAGGTTTTGTTCCATGATTCGGTTAGTGACAATATCTTCTCATCAGAAATTTTGTGATCAATTTTAAGTTGTTCATGAATTTTCTCATGTTTGCTTAATTTGTCACCGATTTTAAATGAATGAGTCCGATAATGTTCTACTTGTTGAATGCACTGTTCAGAACATAGCCTTTCCTTGACATCAGCAGGTAATGGAACATAGTTAGGGGGCAGGTCAGTATTAACCTTTGGTTGTTCTGTGGATGATGAAGACTCACTGGCAGTAGCCATCAGCACAAGTTCAGACTCAGATTCTTCAGTAGGATCAGATTTTGCACTCCAGTCATAATCTTCTGAATCTTCACTCACATCTTCAATCATCTTACAATCCCCTTCTTCTGACCAATCTTCTTCTACTTCACATACCAATGCCAGACTTGATGTAAGATCAGACGTGAATTGTTCTGCATATGCGCTCCAATCATACCCGTCTTTCACACTTACAACCAATGCCTTTGTTTGATCTTCTGGCTTCTTTCCTTCATCCTTCAACTCAGGCATAGGAAGACTTTGGTATGGTTTCTGAAAGAAACGCTGATTTCGGCCTTGATAACTTGTTGATTGTTGTGAACTTTGACCTTGATTTTGACTGCTTGAACTCGCTTGGTCATTGAAGTTCTTTGGAGCTTTACATTCTCTTGAGAAATGACCATACTGATTACAGTTAAAGCATCTGGCTTTTGATTTGTCAAAACCTACGGTTTTATTTGCATGAGGTTTGTAGCTTCTGTTTACATATGCATGCTTTTGAGTACGATAAGCTACCATAACCATTTGCCAGTTAAGATCCATTTCTTCAACATCCACTGGATCCATTTCAAATAAGTCTTGAAGGACAACATCCATTTGACTTAAATGACTGCCTTGATACGCCTGAAAACTTGCCATAAAAGCAGTGAAGGCAGTTTTCGTTTCATCATCTTGCAATAAGATATTCATAACATCTTTAACTTTGGCTTGAACATTTGACGTTGAACTTTCTGATTGATTCTTCTGATTCTGACTTGAAACTTGAACTTGAGCTCTTGGCGGAGATTGAGGTTGAGAATAAGTTGGTGAATTTGGAAAATATGCTGAATCAGTATAGAAACTTGCACCAACGAATAAGTCATCCTCATCTTCATACTTTGTTGTATTTTGCACAAGAAAAGCATTATCCACAGTATTGGCAGGATTTACCACATACTTGTATTGAGTTTGTGACATTGATCTATCAGTGTTTCTAGATCCTTCATCAATCTCAACTTCTTCTATCTTTCCAATAAGCAAGTCAAGTTCCATTGGAAATTTTTCAGTATGTTTCAACAAGGTAACAGTTTGTTTCCATGATGATGGTAAAGCACCTAACAAACGATCATTCAAGTCCTGAAGTTCAGTCTTCACTCCGAGATTTGTCATTTCAGTAGTTAAATGTACAAACCTATTCATCATTTGGTGAACTGTCTCTCCATTAATGTGTTCAAACAACTCCAATTGTCTCTTTAGTTTCGACTTCTTCAAACTTCTCAATTGTTCTCCTCCTTCACATATCGACTTCAATGCTTTGAAGCATGTATAACCCGTCTGATATGCTATCATTCTTTACCTTCCTCAAGTCTTCAGCTGACAAATTATCCTCCGGATAAGGTGTAGTAGAATCTTTGGTATAGGTACTGGCACTATCTGGTTGTGTCTGAGTTGGAATGTGAGGACCTTTCTCAATTGATTTCCACAAGTCATTGTCAATAGAACACAAGTGATGTCTCAACCTGATGGTCCAGTTCTTGAAATCTGCACGATTCAAAAGTCTAGGAACACGGTTATCAGAGTCATCATTAGGAGCCATTTTAACAATTTTTTAAAGAAAAATATTTTTGGTTTTTGTTAATTTTTTTTTTGAAAAGAAGTGATTAAAACACTAAAATAAAGACAAGATATTAAAGACAAGACAAGAAACAAGTATTAAAAGCAACTAAATAAAGTCACACGGCAACACAGTGAAAATTCTTCTTCAGCCGGCAAAACAGTGAATTTTGTTCTTCACCCGGCAGAAATAAGTCTTCACCCGGCTAAATAGTTACCCGGCTAAACAGTTGAAAAATACTTTGTTCTTCACCCGTATGAACAGTTACCCGGCAGCAAGAAAAACTTCACACGGCAATAAGTCTTGACACGGCAGAGACTTGACACGGCAAAAGATTCTTTGCACGGCTGAACAGTACTTGGTCACACGGCAATAAGTCTTTGTTAATTACCCGGCTACACAGTTGATGCTTACCCGGCTGTATTTTCTTTATCACCCGGCGTAACAGTGTTTTACCCGGCAAAACAGTATATCACCCGTCTGAACAGTAGTACTTTTTCAAGTCAAATTCTTCACCCGTCTAGAACAATATCCCTTATACGGCAACACAGGACCTAATTTTCTTCTTAAAATCTAAGTCCAGGAAATTGTCTAAGTCAATTTTATCACCCGGCAAGTTAATCTTCAACCAAACTCAACTGTTCATCATCTTCTTCATGAAGATTTTCTGGGTTTTGTCTAAAACTTGTCCAATTAGTCCAAAATTCACACACAAGCAGTGTAATAGTCCGATTATCAAACCCCTTTATCAATCAATCCAAAACATCTTCATTCTTCGATAAATTTTAGCAAAAATTGATCGAACAGTACTTTTTCTATTCTTCCTAATTCTTCAGATCTGATGATGATCTGATAGAATCTGCACAATCGCTGTGTATTAGAGTGATTATGATGATAAATCACATCTAAAAACACCAACAATTCATTCAGATCATGATATTTTGAGCAATATTGATGTGTTTTGCTTAGAAACAGCGAAGAACACGATACCGAAAGCTCTGATACCAATTGATAGGTTCAATTGGATCGATAATATCACTCAAATGATCAGAACAAAGCGTACAAACAAATGATTCAATCACAAACACAGTTCATACTCATAAATTCTCTTGTATATTGATGATCAAAGCAAAAGTAGTACAAAATGTGCAGGAGAAACAAATTACACACAGTTAATTCTCTCTCTAACAGTGTAAAAGTCGCTCTCTCCTAACACACGCACACTACATGCTTTATAACAAACAAAATGCAAGTTTAAGGAAAATACACAATAAACCCTAAACTATACAAACATATAAACAAAGATACAAAGTAAATTCTTAACAGGAAATAACCCTAACATAATTTTTCATGTCAAAATCTTCATTTGGACTTAAGTTCACAGGAAAAATTAGTTTCCAAGATATTTGGTTGATAAGGTCCGGTTTTTGCATAAATGAGTTTATTACAAAATGGTTTTACCGGTTTTTACGGTTTTTAGTGGGTTTAACGGGTTTTTATGCAACGAATGTCATAGACCAGACTTAAAAGGTATTTTATGCTTGTGTTTAGCATTTCTAATGTGTTGGTCTAATTAGACGTCATATGTGTCTAAAACAATGTTAAATTTCATATTTAACGTATATAATATCGGTTTTTCGGGAGGAATTTGAGTACCTTTTGGGTAGGGCTGAAGTTCACAACTTTAAGGAGCTTGAATGGGTCTCCAAGATCTGTCAAATTCGTGGGTTTTGGGGGGTTAATGTTTTGGTAGAATAGTCTTGCATAAAACACTGAGTTACCGTGAATTTAAGGGATTTAAAGTTGTGTTTTTGAGTTACCTTGATGAGATCGAATATGAAAACTTAATTCGGGCTGATGTAAGTCAAGAATATGAGCAAATGAGGGCTGAAGTTTCTGCGAAATAATGTAATAATGTTTAGGAAATAGTAAATTACATAACTCTCAAGCTTACAAGTTAGAAGTGTAGATGTGAAAGAATCGAACCCAGATGCTTTATGGACAATAACGATAGCTATGATGGATCTTGAGAGGTGACTCAGGTCTGGAACAAGATAAACGTTTGTGATGAAATATAGAATCAAGAGTTAAGATGAAGATTGCTGCACGAACTGTTAATGAATCTCGTGTTTACCTTGGTTACACTTGATGGTTGCTAAGAGAACACTTGAAGAGTGAGTTGAGGATGACTTTAGAAATATTGAAAGCTAGATGAATAGAGAAATATGATTGAATTCTTTAGGAAGAAATAGATGAAATGCAAGAGATTGAAGTTAAATCTTGCAGGGAATATTTTGGGAAGATTTTCAAAAGTCTCTGCATGAATTTCTAATGGTCATTTGCCAGATACGTATAATTCCCAGATCTTTTCTTGGAATTTTAAAGATTATGAGAGGATTTAGGAGAAATTTTTGGATGTGGCAGAGATTTTGGTAGATCTACAAGGAATGAAATTTTCTAGGAATTTAATGGGATATTATAGGTTTATACTATAATAAAATATATGAAAATTAATTGGAAGAGTCGATGGTTAGCATGAAGAGAATGAGATATTTTTGGGATTTTAAATATATATTATTTTTAAATCCTTAGTCATCTAGTGGGTTAAAGAGATATTAGTATGTTATTTTAATTGTTATTTATTTATAATTTTTAAGATCATGTGAGTGTGGTTTTGTACGTGAGAATTGGGATATAGTTTTGGTTTGACACATTCACTTCACTTCCTATTAATTAGGAGTTAGTGTGTACATTTTTATTTATTTATTTATATTAAATATGCTTATATTAATGATTTTTTCTTTTTTTTTTTGAAGTTTACGTACAGGGCGTAAAAAAAAAGAAAGTGGAAGTTTGTTTTAAACATTTAATAATTGTCTAGTTGGTTGGAAATTTATTTGTAACATATGATAGATTTATTACTAGATATGTATACTATGTATACATTTTTTTTTGTACGATCTTTACAAATTAGCAGCCATTTAATTATGTGATAATCTTATGGGTGTACATGTGTGGCACTAAGTTATGAATATTAGTGATAACTTGTTTAGCTGTGGTTAATTTTCAATAGTATAAATGAGTACATGATTATTAAAACTTTAAGAGATAATGAGTATATATATATATATATATATATTTATATATATTGTTAATGTATATTTTTATATTATTTGTTTCTATATTTGGTGTATATTTTTGTATTTCCGGGTTTCACACGTAGAGTGTGTCGGGTTATATTAGTGGACTTTGTAGTATAATTTTTGGTTAAGTTATTGGGTCAATTTATGTGTGATGGGTTTTGGGGTGGATTGGGTCAAGCCCAATAAAATACAAGTAGGCCAAACCCATTGGGTCTAGTCCATAACTAAATCATATCACGTGACAGGCCTAGTTCGTGTCTAAAATTTTCTATTTGCTATCCATGTGTTTTACTTACGCTAAAAAAAAAATAAAAATAATTGGGCCTAAAATTCGGGTTGTTACACAAATACACTTTATCTTCTTGTTGTCCTCTAAACTCTAGGAACTTTGGTAATCGGCTTATCCCGGCATCCAGTAACATCACACATTTATCACCACGCTCAGCATGCGTGTGATTAATCAGTCTCAATTTGTGCAGTTCCTTCAAATCTTGAACTTCCAACTTGAAAATACTTGAAAAATAGTGATATACATAGCACAACCCATTTACCCTCTTAATCAGAAATGCATCAAAAACTTCATCATATTTCCAAGCGATAATCTTCCACTTTTTGGATTTTTCCGGCACGATCATTGAATCTAGCAATTCAGCAACTGACTGGCCTTTACTCAGCAGTGATCTGACAATATCACCTGCTGTGGCAGACTTGTGCCAAGATTCTCGTACTTCCATTGAGATGTTATAAGACTTCTTCTCGCTAGGAAACATGTCAATAAGCTCCTTTCTTTTCTTAAGCGCATCAACTGGCAATGACATCACCGGTATCTCTTTAGGTTCAAGCACTCTGTATCTCTTAGTCAACTCAAAATACTGCGGATTGTTGTAATCCAAGAAAAACATACGATTGTGCATCTTTTCTGTCTTCATAAAACTCACCACAATCTTTTTCAGAGATTCTCTTTTCAGTCTCTTCAATGTTTTGTATGGATAGTTCCTCGAACTCAGCCATTCACGCATACTTCTGGTTGTCATCTCCTCTGGATCTTGATGATAAAGTTCTTCGGGAGGAAGATCATCAATATTTAGGCTTTCTTGCAGTGGTGTCCACTCACCCATTTCCACAACAAACTCTTTCTCATCAGCCGTCACCTTTTCTTGAGCATTTAAACACTTTTCGTATTCCTCATTTATCTGACTAACTGTAAGTCCATTCAGATACACTGGATTATACTTCATCTTCTTTAAAAATGCGAAACGTTCAGGAAGATCAACAGGTATCTCATCGTCAGGATTAGCCTCAGGTTTAGAATCAGTGAAATCTATATCATCTAAATCATCAAGTGCCTCTATCATCGGTGCAGTTTCAGTTTGAACCTGCTCAAACTGAAATGCTTCTTCAGTAACTACTTCTGGCACATTCTCAGCTATTTCAACCTCCTTTGGCACTTCAGTTGCCACTACAGACTCAGATTGAATCGGCTCAATCTGAACTGCTTCATCAGTTCTGGCTTTCTTTGAAACAACTTCTTCTGCCACAATTTCCGGCACAACATCTAATTTACGTTTTCCCTCAGCTTTGTCAAGATTGACAGGATCAGCAGCTTCATCGGGAACATGGACAGATTCTACAATTGGTTCTGTCACAGTCTTAGATCGTTGTGATCTAGTTTGATAGACTGTGACGTCCCTCGGAGTCTCAGACACTCCAACGTCTTCATCAACACTAAAATCTTTATCTGATTCAGAACTGACTGGCTCCTCTTCTTTTATCCACTTTTCTAACACTTCCTTCTCAGCACGTAAAGTATTGCATTCTGCTTGTGATTCTTCAAAATCAGCCTTTAACTTATCATAATCACCTTTCAGCTTTTCATAATCCTCATCTAAAGCTTTAAAAGTTTCCAAATTCTTCTGATGAGTAGCCCAAAACTCTTCTAATCTCTTCTTCTTCCTTTCATTAGATGCTTTCAACTGCGCATTAGCATCTAAGAGTTTGGCTACCATCCTTTCCAAATGAAAATTTTCATTTTCTTCTTCATTCAAATTAACATTCGAACCAACTTTTGGTGAAGACTCCAAAGGTTGTTCGATTTGCAAAGTTGCAGGAGATGATGAGGTGGGAATATCAACAGGATCAGGAACAGTAATGCCAGCATCAGTGTCATCAACTGCCTGTGCAACAGTTTCCACTTCGGCAATTACTTCTTGAGCAATCTGAACTATATCTATCTGTTCAGGCACAAACACTTCTTCAATAATAACCGGCTCCTCAACCATCATAGGTTCATCCACAGTTTTAGATCTTCGAGATCTGGTGTAATGAACTGTGATGTCCCTAGGAGCATTAACACTAACATCTTCAACAGCTTTCTCAACCTCAACAGGTTCATTAGTCACCATCGGTTCTACATCTTCAACATTTATTTCTTCCTCTTCTTGTATTGCCTCCTCAGAAACTGATTCAGCAACATCATCATTTCCATCATTACCACTATCATCATCACTACCATCATCACTTTCACTATCATCCTCACCACTATCAGACTCATTTTCATCCTCATTAGGTTCTTCATTTTCTGGATAACGAGCAGAGTACTCATCATCATCTAACAAATTATCAGGCACCTGATCAACTAAATCCAATGGATTAACCACCTCACCATGTGATATGTGATGATACACCACTTCAATATCCTCATCATTATTTGCTATATCTCTCATATAGTCAAACATTTCTACACCTTCTACACCTCCAATACTCATCTTCCTATATGATAAGTCATTCATATCTTCAGTGTAAAGTATCCCTCCTTCAAAACCTTCTTCTCTGATGATAGGATAAGCAACATTGATCATAAGTTGCAAGAATCTCGGATACATGAGAAACTTGAACCTCTTTCCTTTCACAAGATTGAATATAAACCCTTTCATAATCCACTTCGACATATTGAAAGGCTTGTTCTCAGCAATAGCAACAATTGGTGAAGCAATGTCAGAAGGGAAGTTATCAAACCCAGCACTCCTTCTAGAAATGCATTGTTGTATCACATAACACAGCAATTTCCACTTCTTCCCCAGTCGAGCTCTAAAAAACTGCTGTTTTGGGAATATGGGAGGATGACCCATATTAATAAAACATGCCTGGCACTCAGCAGTTGTTAATTCATCTAAGGCTCCAATCTCATCATCATCTACCCTTAGAGCAGTTCTGATAGATTCTTCAGACACAGTCAATTGCAACTGTCTTGTGATGTTCCCTCTGACAACAGAAACTCCAGCTTCATCAGTCACAACCTCAGCCGTCCTCCAGAAACTCTTGATGAGTCTTGCATATATAACTGGCTTTGCACACATAGCATACACATACTTCGTTCTTCTGATAAACTTGATCATATCTCTATATCCTTCTGTTTCTGGAATTGATTCATCCAAACAAGCAACCAGATTATGTTTGGGCTCAAACTTGAGATTCTCCATCTGTTTTGACAAAAACAAGACATATGTGTTAGATTTTTTCATTCATAAATAACAAATTTGCATAAGTATTTAAACAAAAAGTTATAATGTAAAACAATCACATAATCATTTTAACACCTAAGTTGATCTATCAATCTGATTTTCACCATTTTTTGATTAACTCAACTTGGAAATTAATGATCATACACAATTTTACACTTAACAGTTTAAGCCCTTAAGAACACAAATCTGACATTTGTTTGATGAAGTTGTTTAACAGATTTTAGTTCAGTTTTAGCATCGATTTGTCACAACATAACAAATGATTCATCAATTTGATGTCAAAACTTAAGAACATTCAAAAGTTCATCAATGGCGGTTCGACAGTTATGTGAAAATTTCAATTGATTCAGTTGATTTAAAGCAATATGGTGCAAATTAATGAATGATTATTGATGATCGACAATTTTTACACATAATACAACATTCGATTTATGTTTTAACACTCAGAATCAAAGTGTCGATTCAATTGTCAAGTTACTGTTCATCATCAATTTTCGTTTTTACGATCAATCAGCAGGTTTATCAAGGTCGAATCATGTTAAGTATACCTTATTCAATCAATATAACTTGTTACAGAACAATCGATTGAATATGATAATCAACGGTTTGGGTACAAGGGATTTTGCTTGAAAAAGTTGTGAAAAATGATAAGTGTTGTGAAGAGGCGGGTATTTATATGATTGAAATTTAGGTCAAACTTATTGGGACGGGTAAACAATTTGGCCCAATAAGCCTAGACGGGTCATGTACTGGTGAGCCGCGTCAAACACTGTTGGGACGGGTCAAGGTCTTGGGACGGGTCACAACATTGGGACGGGTCAACATAAAACATGTAAAAACACTTGGACGGGTCAATCACTGTAGAGACGGGTAAAGTACTGTAGAGACGGGTCAGAGTTAGGAACAACTACACCTGTTTTGGTTTTACCCATCACCCGGCTGCATAGTAGTCTAAACATCACCCGGCTTGCACAATAACTTCATGTTCATTACCCGGCTGCATAGTGATACTCTTTATCACCCGGCTGTATAGTGACAGCTTTTCTTCATCACCCGGCTACACAGTTGTCATACTTACCCGGCTGCATAGTGTTCTTCAACTTTACACGGCTACATAGAATCTTCATTCTATTACCCGGCTGTATAGTGTCAACACTTTTTCACCCTGCTGTATAGTAACATACAACTTGTCACCCGGCTACCTTTTTCTTCTTTCACCCGGCAACCTTATTTCAATCAATCACCCGGCTGAGATCAACACCACTTCATTACCCGGCGGAATAGTGACTTATTCATTACCCGGCTGGTAACACATCACTTCATTACCCGGCAACACAGTGGAGTCAATATTTTCACCCGGCTACATTCTCTTCCAATCACCCGGCTGATATAAAAACAACACTTTCTTACCCGGCTGAATAGTAACTTCATTACCCGGCTAAATAGTGTCTTGTGATATCTTTACCCGGCTGATGCCTTCATCCGGCTAAAACACTTTGTCGATATTTCACTTTTCTCTGTTGACTTTTCAACTGCATTTATTGCACTTGCAAACATTCTCGACATATTAATTAGACAAGACATCCTTAGTAGGGTTTGTCACATTAATAATCAACGAAATATTAACTAGGCAACAAATTTAATTCTTATTAAAATTTTTTTCTTTTTCTTTTATTATTCTCATAAAAATGTTTTTGCACAACCAATATTTCTATATCCCCGAAGCAATTTCTTTAAAACAAATCACAAGACCTTAGGTTTGTTTTTAACACATCCAATACATTTGCTTTTCATACCACATAATCTTGTTCATTCAACACACTTATTTCAAAATATTTTTGGCTTTTTGAAATATTTTTCTTTCTTCATTATTCTCCCCCTAAACTTGAAATTTCTTGAAATTTTTAAGTTTAACAAGGATGTCGATGTGTCAATAAAGAATCCATATGCTTGCACACACAAAGCACACACATTAAAATAAATACATATGCTGATAGTCATGTATAGGTCGGACTCACCGGTATGTCGGTGTTATATATTTTGTATGTATTTTGTATAATTTTGTTCTAGCGAACCTACGGGCGAATCTATAGATTCGCCCGTAGCACAATTTAGTTTTTGTATTGGTGTCGACCGGGCGAACCTGTTTGTGCCCGGCGAACCTATATGGTTCGCTAGATAGATTCGCTGTCAGCGAATCTATCAGCGAACCTTCGTCTGATATATATTGTAACCTTATCTTCATGAATGGATGTTGAACAACTTTGACAGAAAACCTTATCCAACTGATTGTGTCGTGTGTGTGTTTACTAGAGGTGCTAGGAGCATATATTATTCATCTTTGTAGCGTATTTATCTTCGGTTGTGTGGTTTTAATCTCGTTATTGTGTGTTGGGTTATATTAGACTTTCTTTGTTTGTGTCAAGTGTGTTTCGTTGTAATACAAGTCATTATAGCACTGAACGAACGATCTAAATGGACCAACAATTTGGTATCAGAGCCTTAGTGCTCTTGATTGTTTGATTCTAGAGATTTTTGTGTTGATTTTGGGGTTTTTGTGTCAAAACACTATTTGATTCTTCTCTGGACTGGTTTGTGTGTTTTTGTGTCGTATTTTGCTCGGTTTTTGTCTTATTTGGTCATACGAAGCTTCTGAAACAAACGGGTCTAAAAATGGTCAAGTTTTGAAGCTGTTCTGTTTGTTTTCGTACTGAAACAGGTTTGTTCGTAACCCAGCGAACCTACCTGTTCTTCCAGCGAAACTAGTTGTTCATCCAGCGAATCTAGTACAAATCTTGTGTTCTGTATTTTTGTGTTTGTGGCTAGCGAATCTGACATTTCATCGAACGAAAGTTCACTTGTTTGGCTCATTGTGCAAGCGAAACTGCTGCCAAAATCTGTCGGGCGAAACTGTGTTTGCTGGTCAGCGAATCTGTTTGTTTGTCTAGCGAATCTGCGAGCGAATCTGCCTGCGAATCTGTTTGTTCTTTGGGCGAATCTAATCCAGCGAATCTATTGGTCTTCAGCGAATCTACAATCTGTTTGAAATTATGACTACTTCAACCCTGAATATGAATGATCTGGATAGTGTTCAACCTAACAGGCCATCGAGGCTTGTTAGTGGTGAAAATTTTGAAGATTGGAAGAGGTGTTTGAAAGCTTTCTTCTACTATACTGATTATAATCAATGGGAGTCAATTGTAAATGGTCCGCACGTGCCAAAGACAGTTGAAGGAACTGTTACTTCAATAAAAACTGATCCAAGTACTTTTACTGAAACAGACACCAAGTTGCTTGATCGTGACAAAAAGGCACTCGGGGCATTGATACTTTGTTTGCATCAGGATATTTTCAACAGGTTTGCTGAACACACAACTGCAAAAAGCTTGTATGATGCGTTGTGCGAGTTCTATGATGGTAATGAGGATTTGAAGTTGGATAGAAAAGCTCAAGCTGAGAAAGAGTTTAACTCTTTTGTGGGGTATTCGCAAGAAAATCTGACTGATATTACCAATCGATTCCTGTCTGTATCTAGTAACCTGAAAAAGTATGATGATAAGCTGGGAAATCATGAACAAGTCACAAAGTTGTTGGATTCACTTCCTCCTCAGTGGAGTCTTCAGATCAAATTGTTGAAACAAGAAAGAAACTTTCATGACTATAAGCTGATGGATGTTATAAACAAGCTGAAGTCATTTGATCTTGATGTGAAGAGAAGAGAATACAATCAGTCAATGATGGTTCCAAATATTCGCTCTCAGAATGCTGCACTTATTTCATCCGCTGCAAACTCTCATATCTACAGTGCTGCACCTGGAGGATCATCAAGTCATGTGTCTGTTAAATCTGTTGGTGCATCTACAAATGTTGGTTCAAGCTCAAATGCATCTGTCACCACTCAGATTCCATCTGACACTATGGCTTTGTTTGGAATGTTTGTTCATAACTATGAAGCTCTTGTCGCTGGTGAGTTAAAGGGAAAGGGGATGACTGTTGAGGATATGTATCAGGTGGATCCTGACGATCTCGAAGAAACCGACATTCAATGGCAAATGGCCATGCTTACCCTGCGAGCTAGACGGTTTATGGAGAGAACAGGTAGAAGAAATTTTGGGAATCAGGGACAGAATGGCAAGTTGGGGTATGACAAAGGAAAGCTGAGATGTTATAACTGTAAACAATTGGGTCACTTCAAAAGGGAATGTCCTTTACCAATTGTCACTGAACCAGTGAATTCCGGAAATCCGAGAACTGCTCCTAGTCAAGAAAGGCTTGAGGAAGTGAAATCAAGAAATGAAACTGCACTGCTCACCAACTTTGATTGGAATGCAGAAATTGAAGAGACAAAGGAGGAAATTAATCATGCCCTAGTTGCTGAGATTGTTGAGAATGACGACAACTATATAAATTGCTTTGATCCTTTCAAAGAATTTATGGTGAAGATGAGGAAGGGAAAGTGGAGAAAGTTAATGAAGACCAATCAGATGCTATTGTTCAAGGGCATCTGAATCACTCGGGATTGGTTTGTGAAGCTGCAGTAAATGAAATGAAGAATGATGAAGAGTCAAAGCTTAATTTGGAAGCCATGATTGAGAAGGCGAAGCTTGATGCTGTTGATGAATTCAAGAGGAACACTCCCTACTGCCAGTGCGATCGTGCCCTTGCTGCAGAAAAACTAGTAATTGGTCTTCCTTATGATGTTATTGAAGATATGTGTTCATCTGCTTGCAAAATTCGTTTAATTGGCATTTACAAAGCTAATAAATTGTTAATGTCAAACGAAAACGAATTAAAGAGAACTAACAAAGAGCTTAAATTGAGTGAATCAAAATATTTTGTTAAATTAAGAGAAGCTTTAAAAGAAAATGAACATTTAAAAAGGTCTCACTTGGAAAAGAATTGTGAAATAAATTATTTGACCGAGCAAGTCACACTTGCTGAATTTGAAACAAGAAAACTCAAAAATAAACTGCAGCGTCTAGGGGTGTGTTGAACCCGACCCGAACCCGAAAAATTTATACAAACCCAAACCTGACCCGAACCTGAAAATTTAAACATTACTTAAACCCGAACCCGACCTGATTTTTAGCAGGTTGACCCGAACCCGACCCATTGACCTGAATTATCACAAAATATATTTTCCAAGAGTTAAAAATTCAAAATTTCAAAGAAATGCATTCTTTAAACTAGAGTGAGCTTATAAAAAATCAGGAATTGTCACCCAAATGTACGCACAAACATATAAGACATTCGATATTATTGTAGATTTAACGTAAAACACCCTAAGCTACATGTATATTGACACAATATACCCTAAATTTTATATTTATATAAAAAATCAGGTCAACCCGTGAACCCAATGGGTTGACCCGAACCTGACCTATTTTTGAAAACAAGTCAGTGGGTTCAACCCGAAACTGACCCACACTCATTTAATGTAAACCCAAACCCATGATTTTTGGGTTAGGTTTAGGTCGTGTTTTCAGGTCGGGTTAGAAATTCTCACCCCTAATATCTTGTATGAAAAGGGAGGAACTCTGTAAGAAACAACGGGGGGCCAGAGTTAAGACAGGTTTGGGTCTTAATAACGAAACATATACATATCCCCCACCTAGTACCTTCTGCTACTCTTCAACACCTATTCCTCATCCCTCAAACGAGTTGATACAAGAGATTATACAGAATGATACTAACAGCTCTATTGCAGGTTTAAGTGGAGTAAATCTTAAAGAGGTTAGAGAGGATTACGCCTATGGTGGGAGTACTGGGCTTGGTTGTTCTAGCAGTAGTGAATGTTCTGATTCTGATTCCAAGAAGTCTGTTAAAGACATTAGTTTAATTAATTATGTTTCTAGTAATGTGTTATATTCAGACAATTCTATGTTTAATAGTAATTTAGGGTGCACTACTTCAAGCCCTAATGTGTTGAATGATGATCTGATTGAAAATGAGTGTGTGAATGACAAGGATGAACTTTCAGGCCATGTCTCTGAAAGTCAAACCAAAACAAACTGTTTTCAAAAGTTCTTTACTCATCAAATCCCGTCTTTCACACCTATAAGGATTTCAAAACCTAAATCTGAATCTGAAAAGGTAAAAGTGACAGCAAGTAAATCAAAAGAGCCTTATGACTCTTACAGTGATTGCAATTCTCAAATGTCTGAATGTGACGAGGAAATTGAAATGGATAAAATTCTTGTTGATAAAGTCTCTAAAGTCAGTTTGAAATCTCGTTGCTTTAAATGTGGAAATATTGATCATAATGTCAAGCAGTGCTCTAAGTTAATCAAAAACAGTTCAAAGCAAAAATCTTTTGGAAAAAGATTAAACACATTTGTAAATAATTTCTTTTGTAATTCTTCATCTGTTCCACCACCCAAGTATACAAAGGCTTGGGTACAAATTTCAAAAGTCTAATTTCTATATATTTTGAATAAATGTCAGGAACATTCAAATGCCGTTGTAAATAGTCATTGGCATATTGACAGCGGATGTTCCAGACATATGACAGGGTTGAAGGACCTACTGACTAACTATCGGATTATCAATGGTGGATATGTTGCTTTTGCGGGAGACAAGAAAGGTGGTAAAATCATTGGTCAAGGAGAAGTCTCAAATGGTTCCTTAACTTTGGAAGACGTAAACTATGTTCCCGAACTAGCATTCAATCTCCTCAGTGTATCACAAATCTGTGATAAGAATATCCCAGTGATGTTTCTTCCAAATGAATGCTTGTTCTTGAAGCCAGAGTTTTCTATTCCTGAAGAATTGGTGATCATGCAAGCTCCGAGACGAAATGATACATATATGTTGAATATGGGATCAAAAGAATCAACTTCCACCGTGACCTGTCTCCTATCTAAAGCTTCATCTTTTGAATCTTTTCAGTGGCATAGACGTTTAGGGCACATTAATTTTAAAATCCTAAATAAATTGGTTAAGAACAATTTGGTCAGGGGTTTACCACTTAAAGATTTTTCAGTGGTTGAGAAATGCATGGCTTGTGCTAAAGGAAAGCAGCACAAAAAGCCACATAAACTTAAAATTACAAATTCAATCTCCGAACCCCTCGAATTGTTACACACTGATTTATTTGGTCCAATAAGTGTCAAATCTATTGCTAAGAAATCTTATTGCTAGGTTGTCACAGATGACTACTCTAGGTACACCTGGGTGAGATTCATGGCATACAAGAGTGAGACTGCTGAAGAATTAATGAAGCTGATTCCTCAAATCGAGGTTCTTGGAAAACGAAAGGTTCAAGCCATCAGAAGCGATAACGGAACGGAATTCAGAAACCATATCTTCAACTCTTTCTGTGAACAACGGGGTATTCTCAGACAGTTTAGCGCCGCACGAATACCACAACAAAATGGTGTTGCTGAAAGGAAGAATCGAACTCTTGTGGAGGCTGCTAGAACTATGCTGATTGAGTCAAAGCTTCCAATTATTTTCTGGGCAGAGGCAGTTAATTGTGCAGCTTATGTTCTAAATAGGGTACTGATTGTCAAAGAAAGGATGAAGACATCATACCAGCTGTTTCGAGGGATTAAGCCATTGATTGATTTTCTGCGCCCCTTTGGATGTTCTTGTACTCTGTTAAATACTCAAGATCAGAAAACGAAGTTTGGTGCTGTTTCGGATGAGTGCTTCTTCGTAGGATACTCGAACACACAAAAGGCGTATCGTGTTTACAACAAGCGAACGCGGATTGTGCAAGAGTCCTATTATGTTGACTGGCAAGAGTCAAACACAACAAGCATTGGTAGTGAACCTGCATGGTTTTATGATTTCACCACTATTTTCAAATCATTCAATCTTTCTGACTCTGACGATGATGACATCATTCCTCACACATCAGTTTCTATCTTTAACCATCCACCTACACAATCACAACCACAATCTTCAACTACACAATTACCTCCCACTTCATTTGACATTCCACCACCTCCACCATCTCAAACTGTTCCAACTTCTCCATCAGATATTCCATCATCATCCACCTCCATTCCATCACCTTCCACTAATACAATTCCTCCAACCTCAGATATTCCCTCACAATCATCTAATCAAACACCCTCATCCGAAACCAATCCTTTGCTCCTCAACACTGACTTCAAGACCTTGAAAAATCATCCTCATGATTATATCATAGGATCAATTACTGATGGTGTGTGAACTCGGAGTCAGAGTGGTTTGATTAATGATTGTCTTTATGCTGCCTTTCTATCTCAAGTTGTTCCGAAAAATTATAAACAAGCACTTGAAGATCCTAGTTGGGTTGATGCCATGAAAATGGAACTGCAGCAATTTAGGAAGCTTAAAGTTTGGGAACTTGTTGATCTTCCTCCTAATAAGTTTCCCATCGGCACTAAGTGGGTTTTCCGAAACAAGCCAGATGATCGCGGTGTTGTTATCAGAAACATGGCGAGATTGGTTGTTCAAGGATTTGCTCAAGAGGAGGGGATTGACTACACTGAAGTTTTTGCTCCAGTCGCTCGCCTTGAAGCCATTAGAATCTTTCTTGCTCATGCTGCGAACAAAAACTTTAAAGTTTATCAGATTGATGTGAAATGTGCATTTCTATATGGAGATATCGATGAGGAGATCTACGTATGTCAACCACCGGGTTTCGAGGATCCAGATTTTCCTTCAAAGGTGTACAAGCTTGATAAATCCTTGTATGGATTGCATCAAGCTCCACGTATCTGGTATGAAACTCTGACACAGTATCTTCTCAGCAAAGGTTTCTCTCGTGGGACTATAGATATGACATTGTTCAAGAAGGAGGTGAATGGTGAGCTGCTGATTGTTCAAGTGTATGTTGATGATATAATCTTCGGTTCGACAAATGAGGGGCTGTGTAGAGAGTTTGAATAAGTGATGATGGATTGCTTTGAAATGACAATTATGGGGGAGATGTGTTTCTTCTTGGGGCTGCAAGTGGAACAAAAGCCAGATGGAATTCTTATTCACCAAGAGAAATATATCAAAGAGATCCTCACGAAGTTTGGCATGGATGATTCTTCTCCTGAATTGATTCCATTTACCGCTCAAACATGCCTTACTTCTGATGAT
The DNA here is from genome assembly GCA_030867185.1 of Tagetes erecta. Lineage (NCBI taxonomy): Eukaryota > Viridiplantae > Streptophyta > Magnoliopsida > Asterales > Asteraceae > Tagetes > Tagetes erecta. The sequence continues at coordinate 17,091,366 of CM061490.1, forward strand.
AATGGGAATCCTGTGGATGCTCATCGATACCGCTCGATGATCGGATATCTCATGTATCTGACTGCCAGCCGACCTGATATTACATTCGCTGTGTGCTACTGTGCTCGTTTCCAGGCCAATCCAAAAGAATCACACGAGAAAGCTGTTAAACGCATTTTTCGTTACCTTAAGGGTTCCTCTCGTTTGGGACTTTGGTACCCAAAAGGTGGGAACTTTGATTCACATGCTTTTTCTGATAGTGATCATGCTGGTTGCAGGATTAACCGAAAATCAGTCACTGGCGGATGTCAATATCTTGGCGAATGTCTTATTTCCTGGCAAAGCAAGAAGCAAACAACCGTCTCTTTATCCACAGGAGAAGCTGAATACATCGCTGCTTCAAGCTGCTGTTGCCAAGTGCTATGGATCCAGCATCAGATGATGGATTATGGCATCAACTTTCTTCATACGCCACTCTTTTGTGATAATGAAGCTGCTGTTGGAATCGCCAAGAATCCTATTCATCACACTCGCACCAAGCACATCGAAACAAGAATTCATGCCATCGGAGACGCACAGGAAAAGGGGTTCATTGATATTATTCCTATTGAAACTCGAAAGCAAAAAGCTGATCTTTTCACAAAAACTTTTGACAAACCACGTTTTTATGAACTGATCTCTATGCTGGGACTGATATCCTTTTGAAAACTTTTTAATATGAGAATCAAATTTGTAAATTTGTAAATAACTTTTTCATTTTCTTCTTTGAAAATTCCGTGGGTCACTCGTTTCTTCGCTCCTTTATTTTATTTTATTTCCTTTATTTTTTCTCTTTTATTCCGTATATATATATATTAAGAAAATCTGAAAAACAAAAATTTCTTATTAGATAGCTATAATATAGAAATTTTAGGGGAGATATTAAAGATTAACTATTTATAGTTTTTCAAATTTTGCTATTTCAGGATCTCCGTTTTGATTGATGTTGAAGAGACGTTGAAGGAGGTCAGAAGCATTGTGTTTGGGATATGTCAGATAGGCTCAGCCCGAAAACAAAGTAAACAGTGATTGTGCAGCCAAACATAACGTTCAAGATCTCGGCCACAAGGATTATCCCCTTGACATGATTGGATTGCACAAAGATACGGGTTCTGTCAAAAATGGGTTGAGAGCGTTAAATCTTTGCCTTGATTTCCCTAAACATCCCAAATCACCCTCACCCTATCCCCGAATTGAGTTTCTAGTTTGCAATACAAATAAAAAGCTGCTAGTGATGCTCTTCGGAAAAACCTCTGAGTGAGTTACTTGTTAACTCCTCAGAATGTATTGAGTCTAGTGCTTAACTCCTCTGCTATACGGAAGTATTGACCTAGAGTTGGTGGATCTTCTCTGCTATACGGAAGTATTGACCTGAAGATTCACCGAGCATGCTGAAATGTTTATCTCCTCTGTTATACGTCGGTATAGACCTGGAGCTCTGAACTATTTGAGTTTCCCAAATAATAAGTCGCATTGTGTTCAAAAGAATCAATTGCTGACAAGCTCCACTCACAAAAAGATGCAAAAATTGCACAGTGTCAAAAGAAGCTAATGCATCGATCAATATTCAAAATTTGATCCTCGAAATTCAAGCAAAGTCAATTGTATTGCTCAGATATATCCTGATGACAGAACTTGTTCTTTTTACCTAGATGTCTGTGGGGACCGAGTTGTCTGAGCTTCTTCAATCAAACCAAAAACATGATAAAAGAAGCTGCTGATCTCTTGTTGAAAGGACTAAGGCATGGGTTTAAGTGGACAAACATATCTGCAATCCCGCCAATCAATGATTCTCCGGATTCTGCTCAAACGTCATGAAAAATATATATATCCTTCTTTAGCTTTTACTTCTTGCTTTTTGCTTTTTCTTTCATTTTATTTTTCTTAATTTTCTCTTCTTTTTATTATTATTTAGGTTAATGTGTTTATTTCCGGAGCGTTGAAATCGTGGGACATTTTCGTGGATTTACAAAGAATTTAAAATTTGAGAAAAACCAAAAACATTTTTATTTTTTCTTATTTTGTGTCCCAGCGAATCTACTAGCGAATCTACAGGTTCGCCAGAACCTCAGGTTCGCCCGGAACCTCTTTACATCGCCGCCGTTGCTTCACTTGACCTTGGTTCTCTGGCAAATCTGAAGTTCGCTAGTGTTTTGGTCAGCGAACCTGTGACTGTATATATATGTAGTGACAGCGAAACCTTTCACAATTTCGCTGTCACTATTACTGTAGCCGGGTGTTTACTTTCAAACCGTCACACGTTCGATTCTCACTCACCAACCGATCTTTTCACAATAAACTGACCTAATTTCATCTGGTATGTCATCGTCTTCATCCAAATCAACTTTTCATATCATCTACTGTGTTTTTAATCACTTTAAATCCATCGACCCGCTTTGATTCTGTGCGAATGTGTGATTGGACTGTTATAGTGTTATTATTTATGTGTATTAGGCTCGTTTCATGACTACGTTGCTTGTTTATTGCATTAATTGTATGATTATTGCTTACAGACTGAGATTTGACTGTTCTTGAAAAACTAGGGTTTCCAGCGAACCTATGTGTTCGTCTGGCGAATCTGAACGAAAGTTCAAAACCTCGAGCGAACCTATGTCGTTATGCCGCCCGTGCATCAACATAGATTCGCCCGATTGTTTCTAGCGAACCTATACATTCGCTCGACCAAATGACTGATTTTTCATGTCAGCGAATCTATAGGTTCTGGTGCCAAATCTCAGGTTCGCTCTTTCAGCGAACCTATTTATCCAGCGAATCTATTAACTGTTTTTCAAAATCTTCGTTTCTGATCAATCTCCGTTTATTTTTCAGGCACGATGTCTACATTATTCTTTGAAAGGAAGCACAATATGTGTGCTTTGCTTGACGAGAATCATGAAAAAGCCGGTGGGTATAGAGACTGTATCAGATGGTTGAAGTCGTTCCACATTCATCACTCCATTTCTCATTCTCCGACTATATACGAGCTGCATGTTCGAGATTTCTGGAGAACAGCGGTGATGAATGTGTCTGTGCAACCATCACGGATCTGTGCCATAGTTAGTGGGTTTGACTTGGAGTTTACAGAAGCCGATCTGTCTAGGATTTTGAGATTAGAGGATGATGTTGGGGATGAAGTAATGATGACGGCTGAAGAGGTTTATGGGGCTTTTAGGACTGCTGGGTATGAGGGTCCTATGCCGGGGGAAAAGAAGATGGAGTTCGTAAAATCCTATCTGATCCAAGAATGGAGATATATTGCACATGTCTTTATTATGTGCTTGGATCATAGGAAAGGAGGCACAGATGGGTTGAATTTGGATTGGGCTCGGGCTATGATGCTGTTTTGCCGAGGTCAGAAGGCAAATCTTGCGAAGCTTATCTACAACTATATGCTCGAGAACATACATGCTTCGAAGGGAGGTAAATGGTTGATGTACCCCAGATTTATTCAGATGATTTTGAATGACAAATTGCCAAATTTGCCGGTTGTTGGTGATGAGCTGAAGATATGAGAAATGCATTCGAGGATATTCAAAGACTGTAAATCGGTGAGATCTGATTGTGTCGGTAGGACTTCATTCTTGTGGGAGAACATGTACCCTGCTGAAAGATGGGTACAAATACAAAGGTTAATGGAGACTGAAAGGAAACGTGGTGGTGAGAACATAGAGGTAGTTGAGAAGAGGATAAAGAAGAGAAAGCCATATGCTAAGGAAAAGGATTATTCTTTTGATCGAGAGGTTGATGAGATTCAGGCTGAGATTGATCAGGGTAGAGAGAAAAGGACTAAAAGGAAATCTGATGCACCGACTGAAGCTGCAATGAAAGGAAAACAGGATGTTCCGGGTACATCAACAGAATCTGTTAGTGAGTTAAAGAGTGAGATAGTGGGTCTGAAGGCTGAGATTGTGAATCTAAAGAGTAAATATGATGATCTGGAAACGAAGGATGCTTAGAAATCAACAGTCATTTTTGAGATGGGTCGAATGATGAAGGATCAGCAGTGCCTGATTGTTAGAATATTCAAGGAGCTGAATAGCTTGAAAGAAAAGGACGGGTCAGATCCTGCTATGTCCGAGGCTGAATTGAAAAACTTAACGGATGCTGCAAAGTATCCGTTAATGGACTGTGTGTTTGGGGACAAGGATCAAGGTAAAGGTAAATCTGCTGAGGAGTTCCTTGATGAGGATATGGGGATAAATCTGGATGTATTTACTGGGCCTGAAGTGGTTGTTAGTGCCGAACCAGAAGTTGATGAAAATGCTGATAGTGAATAAGACTTGGACGATGAGCCAGAAAGGTATAAAGTTGAAGAGAAAGGGGTGTGCTATCAGGTTGATCACATAGAAATGGACAAATCCGAATGGTTCAGAAAGGATGAAGAGGTTGTTCCTGAAGTGCCAATTTTTCAGAACATTGATGAACCGAACACCTCTCAACTGGATAGGCAAGTGATAGCGTGGAAGTATAACAGTCAGGTGGATGCATATATGATTAAGCGAAGGGGATGCGATATTTGCTACATCAAAAATAGGAAGCATTTCGCCACACTGCCGAGGTGGGATTTGTGTAGATTGGCCGAACTCCCTCTGCTGGGCAAGGAGGATAGTGGCAGAGCTTGTGCTTTCGAAGTTACCATCAGAAAAGCTGCAGAAAACAATTTCATCGATTTTGGATATCAAAAACCGAAGAGGATGAGACAGAAGAAAGATAAGCATTGGGTTTCGTGGAAGGGAAAAGTGGTGTTGAAGTTAGAAGCGCCAAAGATCATGACACGGGTCAGGGTTCCTGACACTCAGCCTGCTCGTCTACAAGAATTTCTGAAGTGGTTTTATGATAATGGTACGGGAGAAGCGGTTATCAGACTGAAAGGGGAAGATCGTCCAAAAATTCGACTGTTTGATCCAGTGGAGGTTTTCTCTTTCGGTGACGAAGATTTGAAGGTATTATGCGAGAACCGTATTAAACACGGGGCTGGAGATGATACTAGGACTGAAGCAAACCTGTTTGTGAAGGTTGCTAACAAAGCCCGGGGTATTCGTGCTGAGTTGAGAAAGGTAAACGAACGGTTGAGGGTGACAGATGAGCAGCAGATGGATATGGATGACTTAACTAAACAGCTTGATCAAACCATTGAAAAGAGGTTCGAGAAACCGGTAGAAGTGGTAGATTTGGATGTAGGAGGCGAGGAGCATACTGAAGAAGTACAGGCGGAAACGATTGTTCTGGATGTGCCTGATACTGATGTCGCCGAAGCAGAGTTCGTGGAATCGATGCTGGTATTTAGCGAAGATGAACAGGCAGGATCTGAAGATGTTACAAATCCATTGGCCGGAATTAAAGGAAGGTCAGGAGCGTTCATTGAGCATCTTTGAAGCCAACAGAAGACGGAGCTAAAACAGAAGACTTCCCCAGGTGAGGTCCAACCTAGGGGGAGTATTGATAGTCATGTATAGGTCGGACTCACCGGTATGTCGGTGTTATATATTTTGTATGTATTTTGTATAATTTTGTTCTAGCGAACCTACGGGCGAATCTATAGATTCGTCCGTAGCACAGTTTAGTTTTTGTATTGGTGTCGACCGGGCGAACCTGTTTGTGCCCGGCAAACCTATATGGTTTGCTAGATAGATTCGCTGTCAGCGAATCTATCAGCGAACCTTCGTCTGATATATATTGTAACCTTATCTTCATGAATGGATGTTGAACAACTTTGACAGAAAACCTTATCCAACTGATTGTGTCGTGTGTGTGTTTACTGGAGGTGCTAGGAGCATATATTATTCATCTTTGTAGCGTATTTATCTCCGGTTGTGTGGTTTTAATCTCGTTATTGTGTGTTGGGTTATATTAGACTTTCTTTGTTTGTGTCAAGTGTGTTTCGTTGTAATACAAGTCATTATAGCACTAAACGAACGATCTAAATGGACCAACATATGCAATGCAATGAATCAAAATATCGCAGTGAGATCATACCACACATTATCTGAACATGTTTTGCAAGTTTTAAATAGACATTTGACTTATGTTTGATTGAGTGATGATATGAAAACATACCAATTAGCTCGAATTGACACACTTACTTTTTCAGTATCATGATGAGATTAAGGTTCGATTAAAATGACTTATGTGACCCACATGTATACATATGTCAACATATTTCCTCATCAACTATCACTTGAATGCATATTGCACAAAAACCTGGTCACTTACAGTCATAAGCAGTGTGGAATGTGGGTTCTATTCAGATTTGGTCAACTTTGGGACTTCTTTTTAATTCCATTTTGGAATTTTTCATTTCCTATCGTTCCCCTTGGGAATCTTCTGAATTCCTTTTTGGAATTTTTGTTTGGTGATGGTCCACATTTGGGACTCTTTTTGTTCCAACTTTGGGAATCTTTAGCTGCACCTTGAAGCTCAAAAGAGACTTCGTGTGAGACTTCAGGTCTGTGGATACCACAACAAAGAAGCTCACGATGCGGTTCATCACACTGAATAGACTGCATCGTTACCCGATCATGAACAACTATCATTACAAGCAATGCATCAAAAGATATATATCTAGACATGTATAACAAAGGAACTTAACACAAAGATCATTGAATTTAGATTTGTCAACAATGAACTTACTTTTTCAGTCTAATTGCCTGACTTGTCTCGCACATCAATTAACATTCATCAGTCTTTATTAGAAAAATGATGAAACAAATAATGTCTAGTGTAACCATCATTTCCCACTTTTTGCAATATAGATTCTTATGACATGATATTTTCTTTTCTTTTTGCTTTTATATTCTTTTTGTTTGTTTTTCTTTTTCATGCACACACACAATGCAAAACAATAAAATAAGCGACAAAGGAATCAATACTTGACATCGACTTATTATATTTTTGGTTTTTATATTTTCTGTTTTTTATAGATTTTTCATAAAAATAGAATTAATCATGGTTGATTAACCCTATGGATTGAATTAAGAATTCAAATCGTCCTGACAAAAATGGTTTTGTGAAAAGATCAGCCAGTTGTTTGTCGGTATGAACCTTAATCAAAATTATTAAACCTTTTTCAGAGTTGTCTCTGAGAAAGTGATATCGAATTTCGATATGTTTGGTTTTTGAATGTTGAACAGGATTAGCAGTAATGAACATAGCAGCAGTATTGTCTATGTAAATAGGAGTTTTGAGAAAATTAAACCCGTAGTCAAGCAATTGATTTTGTAACCACAAAACTTGAGAACATCCTGCAGATGCAGCGATATACTCTGCTGCAGCTGTGGATACAGAAACGTTGGTTTGCTTTTTGCATTGCCAAGAAACAAGTCTAAGACCCAGAAATTGACATCCACCAGTAGTCGATTTGCTGTCAAGAGCACAACCACCAAAGTCACTATCAGAATAACTATATAATTCAAAATTGCCTTCATAAGGATACCATAACCCGAGATTCGGTTTCCCTTTAAGGTATCTGAAAATACGTTTCACAGCAACAAGGTGTGACTCTTTCGGATCAGACTGATATCTGGCGCACACACACACAGCATACATGATGTCTGGCCTTGATGCAGTAAGATACATCAGTGAACCGATCATTGATCTGTAGAGTGTTTGATCAACGGATTTTCCTTTTGGATCCGGCTGTATCTTGCAATTCACATCAGATGGCGTTCGAATAGTCTGACAATTTTACATCTTGAACTTTTTCAGCAACTTTTCAACAAACTTTGATTGGTTGATAAAAATCCCTTCAGCAGATTGTTTCACTTGCAATCCGAGAAAGAAATTAATCTCTCCCATCGAACTCATCTGAAATCTTGATTTCATAATTTCCTCAAACTCTTTGCACATGGATGGACTTGTTGATCCAAAGATGATATCATCCACATACACTTGAACACATAAAAGATCTTCATTTTCCCGCTTCATGAATAAGGTGGGATCAATCTGACCTCTCGTAAAACCATGTTTGAGCAAATGTTTAGATAACGTCTCGTACCAAATCTTTGGAGCTTGATGTAGACCATACAAAGCTTTGCTCAGTTTGTATACACGATGAGGATAATCAGGATCCTCAAAGCCAGGAGGTTGTCTGACATATACATCATCGGTAATTGGTCCATACAGAAAAGCACCTTTCACATCCATTTGGAACACTTTAAACTTCATAAAAGAGGCATAAGCTAGAAAAACGCGAATAGCTTCAAGTCGAGCGACCGGAGCAAACACTTCTTCATAGTCAATACCTTCTTCTTGAGTGTAACTTTGTGCGATAAGTCTGGCTTTATTCCTCACAACAATGCCACGTTCATCTGGCTTGTTCTTGTACAACCATCTTGTACCAATCGCATTCTCTCCTTCAGGTAAGTCCACTAATTTCCAAACTTCTTGTTTGCGAAATTGAAGTAACTCCTCTTGCATGGCTTCAATCCAACTATTATCTTGTAACGCTTCTGAAATGTTCTTCGGAACCACTTGAGAAAGAAAACATGAATAAAGACAAACATTTGCATGCTCAGTTTGACTTCTCATAGTTCGCTGATTCAAAGGCCCGATAATCTGAGAAACAGGATGATTCCTATGAACTCGATGAGTTGGAATAGTATCACCTTGAACTTGTGTCTCCAAATTAGACTGATTCAGATTCGGTAGATCTTGTAGAATTGTAGACGTATGCGGAGTGAATTAAGAACTTAATCTGTTGAATTGATGAAATAATCGAAAGTTTCAGGAGCATCTTCACCATTCGAATCTGATGATGGTTGAATTGGAACAGATTCACCATCATTAGGAGAATTTTGCGGATTAACATCGTCAAAATTGTTTGAATCTTGATCTTCATGAGAAACAAATGGATCCGGAGCTTGATTAGAAACATCATGATCAGGATTATGAAAAGACATGAACGGATACTCGGAATTGAGATTGTTGTCATCGTCATTATCAGAATCGTCACTGAAACATCCCAAGTCTCCTGATTCTTTTCTCGATTTTCCTGAAAAATCCAACAAGTTAGAATCGAAAGATTTTGATAACGAATCTAAATCAAACAACCATTCGGGACCATGAGCCACTGACGGAAACGAATTTTCTAAAAACTTTACGTTAATAGTTTCAATAACAACATTTGTTTTGCTATTAAAAACCCGATAAGCTTTTGAAACCGAAGAGTAACCAAGAAAAAATCCGTCTTCAGATTTTGACTCAAATTTACCGAGATGATCACTTAAATTTAGAATCGATACCGGACAACCAAATGCTTTCAAATATGAAAAATTCGGTTTTCTTCCAAATAACAACTCATAAGAAGTTTTATTTTTATCCTGAACCAATAATGTCCTGTTCTGTACAAAACATGCAGTAGCAATTGCTTCGTCCCAAAATGTGATAGGTATTTTGGCATCTGCAAGCATGGATCTTGCTGCTTCAATCAGTGTCCGATTTTTCCGTTCTGCAACACCGTTTTGTTGAGGCGTTCTTGGAGCACTAAATTGACGAGCAATACCTTTTTCTGCACAAAACAAATCGACATTAGAGTTTTTAAACTCGGTTCCATTATCGCTTCTCAAGATTTTAACTTTACAATCCAATTGATTTTCAACTTTGATGATAAATTCTTTTAACAACTCAACAGTTTCAGATTTTACATGCAAAAAATAAACCCAAGAAAATCTAGTAAAATCATCAATGGTGACTAAACAATACGACTTCTTCCCGATGCTTTGAACGTTTGTTGGTCCAAAAAGATCCATGTGTAGCATCTGTAAGGGTTTTGAAATGGAGTTTTCTTGCTTGGACTTAAAAGACATTCGATGCTGTTTTCCTTTCAAACATGCTGGACATAGATCAGTTGTGGAGAATTTCTTTGACGGGATTCCCACAGCATGATTTCCAGTCACCAGTCGGTTCATGTTTCTGAAGTTTGAATGGCCCAGCCGTCTATGCCAAAGCTGACTCTCATCATTTGAAGCATGCGCAATGAGACAAGTAGTTTCGGTTTCAGCATCAATCTGCGACACATCAAGCTTGTATACATCACGATCTCTTGGAGCTTTAACCACCACCCACTCATTGTCAATCTTGAAACCTGGTTTTAGAATATAACAGAAAGAATCATCAAATAAAGTTGAATAAGATTTGTCACAAATTTGAGATACACTTAGTAAATTAAAGTTCAACTGTGCACAGTAGTTGACTTTATCAAAACTAATGACCCCATTAGACACGGTTCCTTCTCCAGTTATTTTTCCACCCGCATCTCCTCCAAATGCAACATGAGTACCATTCTTCTGCTTAAAATCTTGAAGCAAGGCATGGTTGCCTGTCATATGCCGGCTACACCCACTATCAACAAACCACGAGTTGATAGGTCTTCGAGGGCGTACCTGCATTTCAACAATTACCTAGTTAGTTTGGTCAACCCAGGCCCACATGGTCTTGGGTTTTCCGAATCTATCTGCAACAGTAACTTGTTGATAATGTAGATTTTGAAAATTTGTTTCATTTGAGAGATTTGGTTGAAAACTGTTTCGCCCAAAGGCTTGATTTGTTTGCTTTCTTCTTAAAGCAATGAACCTTTCCTCTAACTTAGGATCAAGGTTATTTTCAAATTTCTGATTTCTTACCATCAAAGCTCTCGGCTTAAAACTGTTAACCAGCACATTTCTTGGTGAAAACTCATTAAAAACAGAATTGTTTCGTTTGAAAGTTCTCAAATCAGGAGAATGACTCTGGTTTAAGTTTTGAAAACCAAATGATTTGTTTCTTTGAAAATTCAGAAAAGGAGTCATTTCTCTTGATAAGTTTTTCCGAAAGAAACAATCGACTGTATCATGATTCCTCCTTTCACAAATATCACAAAATTTGTTATAAAAGCATTCTTCTGAAGAATGATTTCTTTTATCACAGTAACTGCAGTACCTGTTGAAGAAACATTCAGTAGTAGCATGATTATAACGATCACAAATCTCACAATGTTTCTTGCTAATCCTAAAGAGCCGATTATTAACTTTTGATGTTGAACCCACTCGTGATTCATTATCATTTCTGTTCGGTTTTAAGTTAACATGATTCTTTTGTGGAGATTTTGATTGTGACTGTGACTGTTTGTGATCAAGTTTCGATTTCTTGGGAACTTGGTTCGATTTTAAACCATCTTGTTTGGTTACCTTCTTTTGTTCAATTCTTTTATCATTGACAGCGGAAGACTTAGGACCTGAACCTGTTTTCAGACCAGAGTTAGATTTGATTGAAGAATTGAATTGGTTACCATAAGATCCGTTCATATCGAATGTTCCTGCAGACACAAACTTGATTGTTTTACCTTTTGACACTTTCTTTTTCACAGGTTTGACATTGTCAATTTTAATAGTTTGAGCTTTGGATTTGTCATTCGATTTTATGACACTTTTGCCTTTCGACTGTTTTGTTTCAGATTGATTAGTTTTCAAATTTGATTTCTGCATCTTCGCACTTGAAACTTCAGTCTTCTTCACTTCTTTCTTCTTGATCAGTTGATCAGCAACTTTCGCCTTTTGCTCATTCTTCCATTTGATGTATTCTGGATCATTGTATCCCGAGAATTCACCTTCATCCTTCACCTGTTCTGCTGGTTTGGGATTCAGTTCCGGATATTCAACAATTTGTTCCAGAATAGGATCAGATTTGTTGCTAGCTTCATCATCAGCTTCAACTGTAAAAGCATCATCTTCTTTCACGCTTTCCACTAACACCTCAGATCCTTCAGATTCGGATTTACTTCTTTGAATTTCTTTGAATTTTCGTTCATTTTCAGGTGAATGATCAAATTCATTGAAGTTTTCAGGTAAAGTGTTCGTGATTGATTTAGGCATTGGTTCATGAGTAAAACCCAACCCTTGTTTGTTTTTGTTACCTCTTTCACTTATAAGTTGTTTCACAATTGTTTTACAACTTTTCACCTTTGTTAATTCAACTTGTTTGACAGCATGAGCAAATTTTTCTTCTTCAAAATTCTTTGTCATTTCCTCAAGTTGTTTGTTTACCAATTCCAGATCTTTCAAGGTTTTGTTCCAAGATTCCTTAAGTGACAATATCTTCTCATTTGCAATTTTGTGATCAATTTTAAGTTGTTCATGAACTTGTTCATGTTTGCTTAATTTATCACCAATTTTAAACGAATGAGTTCGATAATGTTCTACCTGCTTAATGCACTGATCTGAACACAACCTACCTTTAACATCTTCAGGCAAAGGAACATAGTTAGGGGGTAGTTCAGTACTAACCTTTGGTTGCTCAGTAGATGAAGATGATTCATTAGATGTAGCCATAAGCGCAACTTCTGGTTCAGATTCTTCAACTGGATCTGCCTTTGCACTCCAATCATATTCTTCAGAATCTTCACTCACAGCTTCAATCAATTGAGCATCCCCTTCTTCAGACCAATCTTCTTCAATTTCACATACCAATGCCAAACTTGATGTAAGATCAGATGTAAACTGTTCCGCATAAGCACTCCAGTCATATCCGTCTTTCACACTAACTACCAGTGCTTTGGTCTGATCTTCTGGCTTCTTTCCTTCATCCTTTAATTCAGGCATGGGAAGACTTTGGTACGTCTTTCGCATGAATCGCTGATTCCTGTTTTGATAACTGGTAGACTGTTGAGAGCTTTGACCTTGACCATGATTTTGTCCACTTGCGCTTGCTTGATCATTGTAGTTCTGATTCTTAGGAGCTTTGCATTCCCTTGAAAAATGACCATAACAATTACAATTGAAACATCTTGCCTTCGATTTGTCAAAACCAACAGTTTTGTTTGCATTTGGTTTATAGCTTCGGTTCACATAAGCATGTTTCTGCGTACGGTATGCAACCATAACCATCTGCCAATTCAAATCCATCTCTTCTACATCATCAGGATCCATTTCGAAAAGATCTTGAAGAACAACATCCATCTGAGACAAATGACTTCCTTGATAAGCATGTTTCTGCGTACGGTATGAAAGCAGTAAATGCAGTCTTAGTCTCATCATCTTGAAGTAAAATGTTCATCACATCTTTAACCTTTGCTTGAGTTGTAGAACTTGAACTTGCATTTTCTTGAGATTTCACTTGTTGAACTTGAACCCGTGGTGGAGATTGAGGTTGAGAGTAAATTGGTGAGCTTGATTGATACGAAGAATCAGTATAAAAACTAGCACCAACAAACAAATCTCCATCATCATCAGTCTTAACAGTATCTTGAACCAGGAAAGCATTCTCAACTGTATTGGCTGGATTCACAACAAATTTATATTGAGCATGCGAAGCAGATCTGTCAGTGTTCCTTGAACCTTCATCAATTTCCACTTCTTCAATCCTTGCAATGAGCAAATCTAAATCCATGGGAAATTTCTCAGTATGCTTTAAAAGAGTGACAGTCTGTTTCCATGATGATGGCAAAGCACATAACAATCGATCATTCAAGTCTTGAAGTTCAGTCTTAACTCCGATGTTTGACATCTCAGTAGTTAAGTGAACAAACCTGTTCATCATTTGATGTACTATTTCTCAATTAATGTGCTCAAACAACTCCAATTGCCTCTTTAACTTTTGTTTCTTCAGACTTCTTATCTGCTCTCCTCCTTCACAGATAGCTTTCAAAGCTTTGAAAAGAGTATAACCAGTTTGATAAGAATCTAGTCTTGACAACACTTGCAATGGCAATCCTTTGCACATTAAAGAATATGCTTTACTATCATTCTTGACCTTCTTTAGATCTTCACCTTGCAAATTGTCTTCAGGATATGGCTCTGTCGAATCCTTTGTGTAATTGCTGGCACTATCTGGAGCAGTTTGTGTAGGGATATGAGGACCCTTGTCAATAGATTTCCATAGATCATTATCTATTGAACACAAGTGATGCTTTAGTCTGATAGTCCAATTCTTGAAATCAGCACGATTGATCAACCTAGGAACATGGTTATCAGAATCATTAGAAGGAGCCATTGTAATTAGACAAATGTAAAATAAAAATTTTTTTTTAATTTTTGATTTTTGGAAACACAAATAACTTTGCAATAAAAACTAATTACTTAAGAAACGAAATGAAAATGATACGACTAAACAATAACAAGTAAGATAAACAAGTTTGAAATGACAAAATTAGGTCACACGGCTGAATAGTGAAAATCATCACACGGCTGAACAGTGATTTTTGTTCTTCACCCGGCTAAACAGTGTAATTTCTACTTCACCCGGCTGAAAATAACTTCACACGGCTCAACAGTGAAAATTTGATATCACCCGGCTCAACAGTTGCAAACTCTAATTTCTTCACACGGCTGATAGGTATCACCCGGCTGAATAGTCACACGGCTTGAGCAATTGAACTTCACACGGCAAGATGTTGACACGGAAGGAAGAACTTGACCCGACTGAATAGTAATCAGTAATATCACCCGGCTGACTTGACACGGTTGATATATAATGACCCGGCTGAACAGTTGTTTATCACACGGCTGAAGTGTTGATACCCGGCTGAACAGTAGTGAGTCACCCGGCAGAAATGTTAATCACCCGACTGAACAGTTTATCACCTGGCTGAACAGTTCTTGATCCGGCTGAACAGTACAACCTTTTTCTTGCAAATTCTTCACCCGTCTAGACAAAATCTCTTTACACAGCTGCAGCGGACCTAATTTGTTCACAAATTCTAAGTCCAAATTTTGTCTAAGTCAAAACTCTTTACCCGGCTAGTTCATCTTCAACCTGTTCATCCTGTTCATCATTTTCTTCAATCGAATTTTCAGGGTTTTAACAAAACTTGTCCAATTCCTTCAAAATTCACACACAAGCTTCGAATAATACCGATTAACAATCTCTAATCTCAATCAATCCAAAACATGATCAATTTTGATGAATTTGAGCAAAATTTTTGATCGAACAGTAACTTTCTAATTCTTCTTAATTCCTCAGATCTGATGATAATCTGATGGAATTTGCACAATCGTTGTGAATTAGAGATGATTCCGATGATGAATCACAACTAAAAACAGCAACAAGTCATTCAGATCATGATTTTGAGCAATATTGATGTGTTTTTGCTTGATGAATAGCGAAGAACACAATACCAACAGCTCTGATACCAATTGATAGGTTCAATTGGATCGATATTGCTCGATGATCAGAACGATTCAAGTACACAAAACAACAGTTCAATCAGCAACACAATTCATTACTAATAATTCTCTTGTATTGATGATCAAAGCAAACTTGTAGTACAAAAAGTGCAGGAGAATGTAAATCACACACAGTTAACTCTCTCTCTAGCGTGTAGATCTAGACTATCTCTCCTACATACTCTCACTACATGCTTTATACATCAACACATTAGGGAAAATACAAAATTAACCCTAAACTATACAAAATATGTATAAACAAAGTACAAAGTAAATCTTAAACAAAACTAAACCCTAACAAACCAGCATCAGTATCATCAACTGCCTGTGCCACAGTCTCCACTTCAGCCATCACTTCTTGTGCAGTCTGAACAACATCGATTTGTTCAGGCACACTTGCTTCTTCAAAAACATGGCTCCTTTACAATCATAGGCTCAACCACAGTCTTAGATCGTCGTGATCTAGAATAATGGACTGTGATATCCCTAGGAGCTTTAACCATAACAACTTCTGCTTCTTTTTCCTCTTCAACAGGTTCTGTCTCACTATCAGATTCTCTATCACTTGTACCAACATTATCATCTTCATTACTATCTTCATTCTGATCATCCTCATCATCCTCAGACGCTTCTTCATCACTATTATTTCCATCATCATCAATATCTTCATCACCTTCCGGATATCTATCCAAATACTCATCATCATCAAGTAGATTGTCTGGAATCTCATCCACAAGATCTAACGGTTCTACGTACAATCTCACCTTGAGAGATATGATAGTAAACTTCTCCAATATCTTCTTCGTTGTTTGCTATATCTCGCATATAGTCAAACATTTGTACATTTTCTACATTCCCAATACTCATCTTTCGGTAAGAGAGAGCATTCATGTCTTCAGTATATAAGATTCCACCTTCAAATCCTTCTTCTCTTATCACAGGATGTGCAATGTTGATCAATAATTGCAGAAATCTTGGATACATCAGAAACTTGAATCTTTTACCTTTCACCCGATTGAATATGAATCCCTTCAGAATCCACTTTGACATATTGAATGGTCTATTCATCGCTATTGCAACTATTGGGGATGCAATATCCGATGGAAAATTGTCAAAGCCAGCACTTCTTCTTGACATGCACTGTTGAATAACATAGCATAGCAATTTCCATTGCTTTCCCAATCTGGCTCTAAAAAACTGCTGCTTGGGAAATACAGGAGGATGTCCCATATTTATGAAGCATGTCTGGCATTCAGCAGTTGTCAGTTCATCTGGAGCACCAACTTCTTCATCAATCCTTAATGCAGTCCGGATGGACTCTTCAGACACAGTTATCTGTAACTGTCTGGTAATGTTTCCTCTAACAATTGATACACCAGCCTCATTGGTAATTACTTCTGCAGTCCTCCAGAAACTCTTAATAAGTCTAGCATATACAATGGGTTTGGCACACATTGCATATACATACTTAGTCCTTCTTAAGAATATGATCATATCTCTATACCCTTCAGCTTCTGGTATAGATTCATTCAACATAGCAACAAGATTATGCTTGGGTTCAAACTTAAGATCATTCATCTGTTTTGACAAAACAAGGCACATGTGTTAGACTTTTTCATTCACAAATAACAGAATTTGCATAAGAATTTAAACATAAAGAGACAATGTAACAAATCACACAGACATTTATCACTTAAGCTAATTCAACAATCTGATAATCATCATTTTGTTCAACAAAAACTTTTGTGTACCAATGATCATGTACCACTATACACTTAACTGCTTAAAAACTTAAGCACAAATTTGTAATTTGCACAATGAAGTTGTGTAACATGTTTCAGTTCATTTTTAACATCAGTTAAACAATCAATTGCAGATGATTCATCATTCAACATCAAAAACATGAACAGCTCAATGGTTCATCAATGGTGGTTTCGACAGAATTTGAACTTTTTCATTTGATTCAGTCGATTTCAGGTGATTTGGTGTAAATTAATGGATGAAAATTGGTGATTAACAGTTATTACACCTATTACAACACTCGATTTAAGTTTTAACACACACAATCAAAGTGTCGATTCAAAGTCCAATTACTGTTCATCATCAATATTTCGTTTTTAAGAGCAATCAGTGGGTTAAACATTGTCGAAACATGTAAAATATACCTTATTCAATCACTAAAACTTGTTATAGAATCAATCGATTGAATATGATATGGGACGATTATAGTACAGGGGATTTGCTTGAGAGTGTTTGTGAAAAGTGATAAGTGTTTGAGAAAAAGGCGGGTATTTATATGTTGTTCAGCCGGCTCAAGAATTAGGTCAAACTCAAGAGACGGGTCAACATTTTGGACGGGTAAACAATCAGGCCCATAAAACTTTTGGGCGGGTCATGTACTGTTGAGACGTGTCAAGTACTGTTGGGACGGGTCACAACTTTGGGACGGGTCATAACCTTGGGACGGGTCAACATTTAACATGTAAAACACTTAGACGGGTCAAGTGTTGTTGAGACGGGTCATGATATAATCGTGTCACAGAGTTTGGAACGACTACACCTTTGTTTTGGTTTTACCCATTACCCGGCTTCACAGTGCCTTCATGTTCATTACCCGGCTGCACAGTGCCTTCATGTTCATTACCCGGCTGCACAGTGACAGCTTCTTTCATCACCCGGCCGTACAGTTGCCACACTTACCCGGCTGTACAGTGACTTCACTTACGCGGCTGGATAGATGTTTCATTTGATTACCCGGCTGCATACTGTCAATCACTTCATCACCCGGCTGCATAGTAACTTCACAACTTTTGTCACCCGACATCATTTTCTTCTTTCACCCAGCTACTTTTCATTCAGTCACCAGGCTGAACAGTAAGTGATGCCTTCACCCGACTTCAACACTTGAACACATTTTCCCACTTTTTGTCTGTTGACTTTTCAACTGTATTTATTGCACCTGCAAACATTCTCGACATATTAATTAGACACAACATCCTTATTTAGGTTTGTCAAATTAAATGATCAAACATAGAATTTAGGGCAACAAATTCATCAAAATTAAATCACATTAATTTTCCTTTTTCATTTTTCTTTGATTTTTCTCACACAAAATGTTTTTGCACGACCAATATTTCTATATCCCGAAGCTATTTTCTTTAATAAAAAACAAATCACAAGACCTTAGGTTTGTTTTTAACATATCCAATACATTTGCTTTCATTGACCACATAATCCATACATTCAACACACTTATTTCAAAAATATTTTTGGCTTTTGTTAATATTTTTCTTCTTCAATTATTCTCCCCCTAAACTTGAAATTTCTTGAAATTTTTAAGTTTAACAAGGATGTCGATGTGTCAATAAAGACTCCAAATGCCTGCACACACAAAGCACACACATTAAAGTAAATACATATGCAATGCAATGAATCAATATATCGCAGTGAGATCATACCACACATTATCTGAACATGTTTTGCAAGTTTTGAATAGACATTTGACTTATGTTTGATTGAGTGATGATATGATAACATACCAATTAGCTCGAATTGACACACTTACTTTTTCAGTATCATGATGAGATTAAGGTTCAATTAAAATGACTTATGTGACCCACATGTATACATATGTCAACATATTTCCTGATCAACTACAACTTGAATGCATAATGCACAAAAACCTGGTCACTTACAATCATAAACAGTGTGGAATTTGGGTTCTATTTGGATTTGGTCCACTTTGTGACTTCTTTTGAATTCCTTTTGGAAATTTTCATTTCCTATTGCTCCCCTTGGGAATCTTCTGAATTCCATTTTGGAATTTGTTTGGTGACGGTCCACATTTGGGACTCTTTTTGTTCCAACTTTGGGAATCTTTTGCTGCATCTTGAAGCTCAAAAGAGACTTCATGTGAGACTTCAGGTCTGTGGGTACCACAACAAAGAAGCTCACGATGCGGTTCATCACACTGAATAGATTGCATCGTTACCCGATTATGTTCATATATTATCACAAGCAGAGCATCAAAAGATATATATTTAGACATGTATAACAAAGGAACTTAACACAAAGATCATTAAGTTTAGATTTGTCAACAATGAACTTACTTTTTCAGTCTAATTGCCTGAGCTGTCTCGCACACCAATTAACATTCATCAGTCTTTATTATTAAAGTGATGAAACAAATAATGTCTAGTGTAACTATCATTTCT
Source organism: Tagetes erecta (assembly GCA_030867185.1). NCBI lineage: Eukaryota > Viridiplantae > Streptophyta > Magnoliopsida > Asterales > Asteraceae > Tagetes > Tagetes erecta. The sequence goes on from CM061490.1 coordinate 17,110,732, forward strand.
CACTTTTTGCAATATAGATTCTTATGACATGATATTTCTTTTCTTTTTGCTTTTCTATCTTTTTGTTTCGTTTTCTATTTCATGCACACTCACAATGCAATAATAAAAAGACAAAGGAATCAATACTTGACATCGACTTATTATTATTATTATTATTATTTTTTTTATTTCTTTTTATATTTTCCGATTTTGTATCGATTTTTATAAAAATAGAATTAATCATGGTTGATTAATCCTATGGATTGAATTAAGAATTCAAACCGTCCTGACAAGAATGGTTTTGTGAAAAGATCTGCCAGTTGTTTGTCGGTATGAACTTTAATCAAAATTATTAAACCTTTTTTAGAGTTGTTCTGAGAAAATGATATCGAATTTCGATATGTTTGGTTTTTGAGTACTGAACAAGATTAGCAGTAATGAACATAGCCGTAGTATTGTCTATGTAAATAGGAGTTTTGAGAAAGTTAAACCCGTAGTCAAGCAATTGGTTTTGTAACCACAAAACTTGAGAACATCCTACAGATGCAGCGATATACTATGCTTCAGCTGTGGATACAGAAACGTTGGTCTGCTTTTTGCATTGCCAAGAGACAAGTCTAGGACCCAGAAATTGACATCCACCCGTAGTCGATTTCCTGTCAAGAGCACACCCACCAAAATCACTATCAGAATAACTATATAATTCAAAATTCCATTCATAAGGATACCATAACCCGAGATTCGGCTTCCCTTTAAGGTATCTGAAAATACGTTTGACAGCAACCAGATGCGACTCTTTCGGATCAGACTGATATCTGGCACACACACATACAGCATACATGATGTCTGGTCTTGATGCAGTAAGATACATCAATGAACCAATCATTGATCTGTAAAGTGTTTGATCAACGGATTTGCCTTTTGGATCTGGCTGTATCTTGCAGTTCACATCAGATGGCGTTCGAATAGTCTGACAGTCTTGCATCTTGAACTTTTTCAGCAACTTCTCAACAAACTTTGATTGGTTGATAAAAATTCCGTCTGCTGACTGTTTTACTTGCAATCCGAGAAAGAAGTTAATCTCTCCCATCGAACTCATCTGAAATCTGGATTTCATAATATCCTCAAACTCTTTGCACATGGATGGACTTGGTGATCCAAAAATGATATCATCCACATACACTTGAACACATAAAAGATCGTCATTTTCCCGCTTCATGAATAACGTGGGATCAATCTGACCTCTTGTAAAACCATGTTCCAGCAGATGTTTAGATAACGTCTCGTACCAAATCCTTGGGGCTTGATGTAGACCATACAAAGCTTTGCTCAATTTGTATACACGATGTGGATACTCAGGATCCTCAAAACATGGAGGTTGTCTGACGTATACATCATCGGTAATTGGTCCATACAAAAATGCGCCTTTCACATCCATTTGATACACTTTGAACTTCATGAAGGAAGCATATGCTAGAAAAACACGAATTGCTTCAAGTCGAGCGACCGGAGCAAACACTTCTTCATAGTCAATACCTTCGTCTTGAGTGTAACCTTGTGCAATAAGTCTGGCTTTATTTCTGACCACAATGCCACGTTTATCTGGCTTGTTCTTGTACAACCATCTTGTACCAATCGCATTTTCTCCTTCAGGTAAGTCCACTAATTTTCAAACTTCTTGTTTGCAAAATTGAAGTAACTCCTCCTGCATGGCTTCAATCCAACTATTATCTTGTAACGCTTCTGAAATGTTCTTCGGTACCACTTGAGAAAGAAAACATGAATAAAGACAAACGTTTGCATGCTCAGTTTGGCTTCTCATAGTTCGCTGATTCAAAGGCCCTATAATCTGAGAGAGAGGATGATTCCTATGAACTCGGTGAGTTGGTATAGCGTCACCTTGTACTTGACTCTCCAGATTAGACTGATTCAGATTCGGTAGATCTTGTAAAATTGTAGAAGTATGCGGAGTAAAATTAGGAACTTGTTCTGGTGAATTGATGAAGTAGTCAAATGTTTCTGGAACAACTTCAACATTCAGATCTGATGATGGTTGAGTCGGAACAGATCCACCATCATTAGGAGAGTTTTGCGTATTCATATCATCACCAAAATTGTTTGATTCTTGATCTTCTTGAGAATCAGATGGACCCGGAGGTTGGTTGGATACCACATTATCAGGATGATGAAATGACATGAACGGATACTCAGAGTTGAGATTACCATCATCGTCATTATCTGAATCATCACTAAAACATCCCAAGTCTCCTGATTCTTTGCTCGTTTTTCCTGAAAAATCAAATAAGTTAGAATTGAAAGATTTTGATAACGAATCTAAATCAAATAACCATTCGGGACCATGAGCCACTAACGGAAATGAATTTTCTAAAAACTTTACGTTAATAGTTTCAATAACAACATTCGTTTTGCTATTAAAAACCCGAGAAGCTTTTGAAACTGATGAATATCCTAAGAAGAAACCATCGTCAGATTTTGACTCAAATTTACCGAGATGATCACTTAAATTTAGAATCGACACAAGACAACCAAATGCTTTCAAGTATGAAATATTCGGTTTTCTTCCAAATAACAACTCATAAGATGCTTTATGTTTATCCTGAACCAATAATGACCTATTTTGTACAAAGCAAGCAGTAGCAATAGCTTCGTCCCAGAAAGTGATAGGGATTTTGGCATTTGCGAGCATGGATCTTGCTGCTTCAATTAGTGTCCGATTTTTCCGTTCTGCTACTCCGTTCTGTTATGGAGTTCTTGGAGCACTAAATTGGCGCGCAATTCCTTTTTCTGCACAAAATAAGTCGACATTAGAGTTTTTAAACTCGGTTCCATTGTCACTTCTCAAGATTTTTACTTTACATTCTAACTGATTTTCAACTTTGATAATGAATTCTTTTAACAACTCAGCAGTTTCAGATTTAACATGCAAAAAATAAACCCAAGAAAATCTAGTAAAATCATCAATGATGACTAAACAATACGACTTCTTTCCGATGCTTTGAACATTTGTTGGTCCGAAAAGATCCATGTGTAGCATCTGTAAGGGCTTTGAAATGGAGTTTTCTTGCTTGGGCTTAAAAGACATTCGGTGCTGTTTTCCTTTCAAACATGCGGACATAGATCAGTTGTTGAGAATTTCTTTGACGGTATTCCCATAGCATAATTTCCAGTCACTAAACGATTCATGTTTCTGAAGTTTGAATGGCCCAGCCGTCTATGCCATAGCTGACTCTCATCATTCGATGCATGTGCAATGAGACACGTGGTTTCGGTCTCAGCATCAATCTGAGACATATCAAGCTTGTACACATCTCGATCTCTTGGAGCTTTAACTACCACCCATTCATTGTCAATCTTAAAACCTGGTTTGAGTATGTAACAATAAGAATCATCAAACAGTGTTGAATACGATTTGTCACAAATTTGAGATACACTTAGCAAATTAAAGTTCAACTGTGCACAGTAGTTGACTTTATCAAAGCTAATAATCCCATTTGACACAGTTCCTTCTCCAGTGATTTTTCCACCAGCATCTCCTCTAAACGCAACATGTGTACCATTCTTTAGCTTAAAATATTGAAGCAAGGCATGATTGCCTGTCATATGCCGGCTACACCCACTATCAACAAACCATGAGTTGATAGGTCTTCGAGGGCACACCTGTATTTCAACATTGACTTAATTAGTTTGGTCAACCCAGGCCCACATGGTCTTGGGTTTTCCGAATCTATCTGTAACAGTAACTTGTTGATAATGCAAATTTTGAAAATTTGATTCATTTGAGAGATTTGGTTGAAAACTGTTTCTGCCACTGGCTTGATTTGTTTGCTTTCTTCTTAAAGCTGAAAACCTTTCCTCTAACTTAGGATCAAAGTTATTTTCAAATCTTTGATTTCTTACCATCAAAGCTCTTGGCTTAAAATCGTTAACCTGCTGATTTCTTGATGACATTCCCTTGAAATCAGAATTGATTCTTTTGAAAAGTCTCAAATCAGGAGAATGACTTTGGTTTAAGTTTTGAAAACCAAAAGATTTATTTCTTTGAAAATTCGGAAAAGGAGTCATTTCTCTTGATGAATTTTCCCGAAAGAAACAATTTGCAGTGTCATGATTTCTCCTTTCACAAATATCACAGAACTTGTTATAAAAACATTCCTCTGAAGAATGATTTCTTTTGTCACAGTAATCGCAGTACCTGTTAAAGAAACATTCAGCAGTAACATGATTATAACGATCACAAATCTCACAATGTTTCTTGCTAATCTTAAAGAGCCGATTGTTAACTCCAGCTGTTGAACCCACTCGTGATTCATTAACAAATTTGTTCGGTTTTAAGTTAACTTGGTTCTTTTGTGGAGATTTTGGTTGTGACTTTGATGGCTTGTTATCAAGTTTTGATTGTTTGGGAACTTGGTTCGATTTTGAAACATCTTTCTTAGTGACCTTCTTTGATTCAAATCTTTTATTATTGACAGCGGAAGTCTTAGGACCTGAACCTGTTTTCAGACCAGAGTTAGATTTGATCTTAGAATTTAATTGGTTACCATGAGATGAGTTCATATCAAACGTTCCTGCTGACACAAACTTGATTGGTTTGATTTTAGACACTTTCTTTGTCACAGGTTTGACATTTTCCGTTTTAACAACTTGAGCTTTGGTGTTGTCATTTGATGTTATGACACTTTTACCTTTTGAATGATTTGTTTCAGATTGATTGTTTGACAATTTTGATTTTTGCAACTTTGCATTCGAAACTTCAGTCTTCTTCACTGATTTCTTCTTGATCAGTTGATCAGCAACACTCGCTTTTTGTTCATTTTTCCACTTGATGTATTCCGGATCATTGTAACCCGAAAATTCAGCTTCGTCCTTCACCGCTTCTGTTGGTTTAGGATTCAGTTCCGGATATTCAACGAGGTGCACCAGAATAGGATCAGATTTGTGATAAGATTTGTTGCTTGCTTCATCATCAGCTTCAACTGTCACACTATCATCTTCTTTCAAGCTTTCGAGCAACACTTCAGATCCTTACTTTTTTGAATTTCTTTGAATCTTTGTTCATTTTCAGGTGAATGATCAAATTCATTAAAGTCTTCTGGTAAAGTGTTAGTGATTGATTTAGGCATTGGTTCATGAGTGAAACCCAACCCTGTTCTGTTTTCTTTCCTATCACTTATCAACTTTGCTAGAATTGCTTTTGAACTTTTCATCTTTGTCAATTCAACCTCAGTTGCTGCATGAGCAATCTTTTCTGATTCAAAATTTTTGGTCATTTCTTCCAATTGTTTATTTGAATGTTCTAGTTCCTTCAAGGTTTTGTTCCATGATTCTTTAAGTGACAATATCTTCTCATTAGCAATTTTGTGATCAATTTTAAGTTGTTCATGAAGTTGTTCATGTTTGCTTAATTTGTCACCAATTTTAAATGAATGAGTTCGATAATGTTCCACTTGTTTAATGCATTGGTCAGAACATAACCTACCTTTCACATCATCAGGTAAAGGAACATAGTTAGGGGGTAGTTCGATACTAACCTTTGGTTGCTCAGCAGATGAAAAAGACTGTTCAGATGTAGCCATAAGAGCAATCTCTGATTCAGATTCTTCAACAGGATCTGACTTTGCACTCCAGTCATAATCTTCAGAATCTTCACTGTCAGCTTTAATCATTTGATCATCCCCTTCTTCAGACCAATCTTCTTCCTCAATTTCACAAACTAGTGCCAGACTAGAAGTAAGATCAAATGTAAACTGTTCCGCATAAGCACTCCAGTCATATCCGTCTTTCACACTCACCACCAGTGCTTTGTTCTGATCTTCTGGCTTCTTACCTTCATCTTTCAGTTCTAGCATGGGAAGACTTTGATATGGCTTTTGCATGAAACGTTGATTCCTGTTTTGATAGCTTGTAGACTGTTGCGAGTTCTGACTTTGGCCTTGATACTGATTCTGTTCACTGGAACTGGCCTGACCATTATAATTCTGATTCTTAGGAGCTTTGCATTCCCTTGAAAAATGACCATAGCAGTTACAGTTGAAACATCTGGCCTTTGACTTGTCAAAACCAACTGTCTTGTTTGCATTTGGCTTGTAACTTCGGTTCACATATGCATGTTTCTGAGTACGATATGCAACCATAACCATTTGCCAATTTAAGTCCATCTCTTCAACGTCATCAGGATCCATTTCAAACAAGTCTTGCAACACAACATCTAGTTGAGTCAAGTGACTTCCTTGATAAGCTTGGAAGCTTGCCATGAATGCATTAAAAGCATTTTAAGTCTCATCATCTTGTAACAAGATGTTCATCACATCTTTTACTTTAGCTTGAACTGTAGAACTTGAACTTTGGTTTTCTGCTTGAGATTTCACAGACTGACTTTGAACTTAAGCTCTTGGTGGAGATTGAGGTTGAGAGTAAATTGGTGAGCTTGGTAGATATGATGAATCAGTGTAGAAGCTAGCACCAACAAACAGATCACCCTCATCATCAGCCTTAGCAGCATCTTGAGCAAGAAATGCATTTTCCACTTTGTTAGAAGGATTCACCACAAATTTATACTGAGCATGTGAACCTGATCTGTCAGTATTCCTTGAACTTTCATCAATTTCCACTTCTTCAATCTTTGCAATAAGAAGATCTAAGTCCATTGGAAACTTCTCTGTATGCTTCAGTAGAGTCACTGTTTGTTTCCATGAAGATGGAAGAGCACACAATAATCTGTCATTCAGGTCTTGAAGATCTGTCTTTGCACCCACATTTGTCATCTTAGTAGTTAGATGCACAAATCTGTTCATCATCTGGTGCACAGATTCTCCAGCAATATGCTCAAACAATTCTAGTTGTCTCTTCAATTTCTGCTTCTTGAGACTTCTCAACTGTTCTCCTCCTTCACAGATTGATTTTAATGCCTTGAACAGTGTGTAGCCAGTTTGATAAGCATCTAATCTCGACAACACTTGAAGTGGCAGCCCTTTACACATCAAAGAGTAAGCCTTATTGTCATTCTTGACCTTTCGTAAGTCTTCTGCTGATAGATTATCTTCAGGATAAGGTTCAGTTGAATCTTTGGTGTAGGTGCTTGCACTGTCAGGAGCAGTCTGAGTAGGAATGTGAGGACCTTTATCAATTGACTTCCACAGATCATTGTCAATAGAGCATAAATGGTGTTTCAATCTGATTGTCCAGTTCTTGAAATCTGCACGATTAACCAATCTAGGAACACGGTTATTAGAATCATCATTAGGTGCCATTTTTAAAAATTTTAAAGAAAATATTTTTGTGTTTTTGTTGATTTTTGAAAAGAAACAGTTAAAATTTTAAACTAAATGCAACAAAATAATGACAAGATAAGATAACAAAGTTTGAAACAACTGAAAACAAGTCATGCGGCTGAACAGTGAATTTTTGTTCTTCACCCGGCTGAACAGTAAACTTTCTTCTTCACCCGGCTGAGAAATTTCTTCACCCGTCTGAACAGTCACACGGCTAAACAGTTGTAAACTTCAATACTTGATATCTTCACCCGGCAAACAGTGTTACCCGGCTGAACAGTTACACGGCTGAACAGATATAACTTGACACAGCTGAAACTTGACACAGCTGAAACACTCTATCACCCGGCTCAATAGTAATCAAAACTTTCACCCGGCTGTACTTGACACGGCTGAAAGAGATAATGACCCGGCTGAATAGTAACAAGTTGATCCGGCTGTAATGTTGATCACCCGGCTAAACAGTTCTTTACCCGTCTGAATAGTAACTTCACACAGCTGTACAGTAGCTTCACCCGGCTCAACAATACACAACTTTTACTTGCAAATCTTCACCCGTCTAGACAAATATCCTTTACACGGCTGCACAGGACCTATTTGTTCACAAATCTAAGTCCAAAAGTATTGTCTAAGTCAAATTTTATCACCCGGCTAGTTAATCTTCAACCAGTTCATCATGTTCATCATCTTCTTCAATCGAATTTTAATAAAACTTGTCCAATTTGTCCAAAAATCAAACACAAACGATGATTTACACCGATTATCAATCTCCTATATCAATCAATCCAAAACATGATCAATTTTTGATGATTTTGAGCAAAAATTTGATCGAATAGTAAACTTCAATTTCTTCTTAATTCCTCAGATCTGATGATAATCTGATGGAATTTGCACAATTGTTGTGAAATAGAAATGATTCCGATGATGAATCACAACTAAAAACAGCAACAGATCATTCAGATCATGATTTGAGCAATATTGATGTGTTTTTGCTTGATGAATAGCGAAGAACACACACAATACCAACAGCTCTGATACCAATTGATAGGTTCAATTGGATCGATATTGCTGCAAATCAAAATGATCGAGGTACAAACACAAAATTCAATCAACAACACAATCCATTACTAAATAATTCTCTTGTATTGATGATCAAAGCAAAATAGTTGCAGTACAATGTGCAGGAGAAAACAATCACACAAACAATTCTCTCTCTAGCGTGTAAGTTGTGATCTAGACTCTCTCTCCTAACATTCTCTAGCAACATGCTTTATGGATCAACACATTAGGGAAAATACAAAATTAACCCTAAACTATACAAACTTGTATAAACAAAGTACAAAGTAAATCTTCTAAACAGGAACGAGCCCTAACACGGCTTTTCACACCCGTTTATAGATTTGACCAGTGATTTCTTTGCGATGAATGTTTTAAGATATATTCAAGCAATGCCTATGATATGGAGAACACTACTTACCATTGAGGAAATTATTAGCGACTAGGTTTGCGGTTTACAGTGGCCGAACTTTCATTCCTGTATAATTTGGTTACTCATGGGTCTAGTCAATTTGTGTTAAAGTTCAAACCTCATCAAGCCGTCCCTGTTTTGAAAACAACTCAAAATGACCCTGTTTTGAAATTATTTTTTGATCTAAGTGATTTCATTCTTGGTGGCGAGGATCTTCTTATCACATGGGTTTCAAAGGGTAGGATATATGATCTTTTTATTTCTAAATCCCTGCCTGATAAATGTCTTTTGCTTAACAATTGTGAGTTATATAAGAGCTCAAGCCTTCCTTGCTCTGGATCCCAGTGTTCTGTCCACTCGATTCCATAGTTCTCAGTGATTCAGTTTCAATCGATTGGGTATGTTTTCCCACTTTTCCTTTTAAGATTGGCTTATCACACCCGTTTCTCGATTTGACCAGTGATTTCTTTGCGATGACTGGTTTAAGTTATATTCAAGCAATGCCTATAATATGGCGAACTCTACTTACCATTGAGAAAATTATTAGTGACAAAGGTTTGCGGTTTATAGTGGCCGAACTTTCATTCCTGTATAATTTGGTTACTCATGGGTCTAGTGAATTTGTGTTAAAGTCCAAACCTCATCAAGCCGTCCCTGTTTTGAAAACAACTCAAAATGACCCTTTGTGGAAAAATAAATTCTTTTTTGTTCGAAGAGATTCCATTCCTGGTGGCTAGGATCTTCCTATCACATGGGTTTCAAGGGGTAGGATATAGGATCTTTTTATTTCTGAATCCCTGCTTGATGAATGTCTTATGCTCAACAATTGTGATTTATTTATAGTGACTGATTTCGCAAAGCTATGCCAAATCCCAACAGTAGATATAAGAGCTCAAGCCTTCCTTGCTCTAGATCCCAACATTCGAAGTTTCAATATTAAAAATAAAGAAATTGCGCAGGAAACATCTCGATCCTCTTCATTCACCATGTCCAGTAAGTTGCATAACTATTAATGATCATTTCTTTAAAGTGTGAATGCTTATATGCTTATCCTTTGCTGCAGGTGCTCAGAAATCTTCTCCCAGTCCATCCATGTTTAGTATTGATGATGCTAACAACATGTTAGATTTTCACTCTGTCAAGAAAGAGATGGCTTCAACTCCTCCTGCCTGAAGAGCGATTACCACTTGTTCCAAGAGTGTCGCTCACAAAAGAAAGAAAGCTCCCGAATCAGAAGACGATTTTGAGAGTACCGAGAGACATTTCCATGATATGATCTCTAATGTAAGTATCTAGAATCCTGAAATAAAAACACTTTATAACTGATTAGTAAAGAACCCTGAACGTTTTTGCTCTTAAAGTGTACATAGGGACTTGCACCGTTGAAAGCCTCCTACAACAAGAATTTCCAGAAACAGAATGAGGTTCAGACTAGGCTTAGGTCCATCACAGCTGCTAAGGATAAGTCCATCTGTCACACCCTAACCTTTCCAGATTAGTTGTAACTATTGATTTCAAAGCTACTGGCCAGATAAAATGAAAAGATGAGTGCGCAATGATTAGCCAAAATTACCCACACTGGGGTTTCTCCTTTTATATTAACAAATATATATTGCTTCATTACAAAAGTATATATATATATATGCTTACATATATATTGCACATATATATATATATATATATATGTAAATATTTACAATAGGATAGGTCGAGCCTATCTACATAGTTATTTTTCTAATACATATAAGTAGGTATGGAAGTTTCTATATTTCCATGTCCCAAGTGCAATGCCACCCATACTTCATATATGGAAATTTCGTCCTCCCATAAAATCACATATGTTAAAGTCATTCTTTAAATACCTGAAAAACACACTAAAATGGTCAACTGTAAAGTTGGTGAGTTCGCAGGTTTAAATATATGTGAATTTAACAAATATGATGCAAATTAAATAAGTCCACAACCAAACCTGTACCCGGTCACCCAATCCCCATCTAATATGAATTGAGTTCCCGAATATTAAAACCCAATAATTGTCACAAATGTATGCACATGCGCGATAATATGCACGCAACGACCACGTGCAGGTCTCAAAACCTCACGAGTCTCAGAGTTGGTTTCCTTTACAAAGGGCACTGTGCGTGGGGGATTACCCATGTAGTACTACCCATACGATCCGTCGGTTCATCCAGAATTAATGGTTGTGTAAAAACGGACTGTTGGGTAAAAACAATGTCTTAAATAATAAAGCATCATAATGTTTATCAAAACGAGCATGCTTTCCACCCAAAATAGTTTAAAAGATGGGCCACGAAACTCACGTATCAAAAAGTCAAATAAAACGAGTATGCTTTTCACCCAAAACATTAAAGAAAGAGGGTTACGAACTCACCTCAATTAAAGTAGTATTCACTGCAAATTTGATCCTATCAACAAATAATTATATTAAAACTTCTTAACTCTAAAAGTTAAATGATGACAAGTAAATAACGTTTAAATTTACAAAATTTAATTTATAAGATCATTTAGGAAATATTCAAGATTTACTATCTTTTGAAAATACGTATGATTACTTAAATAAGGTTTTGAAGTGATCAATTCCGATATGAAGTTTTGTACTCTTTTATTAGCCTTCAAAACAATATTAACTTTCAAGTAAATGTGTTTCCGGTTTAAAAAAATCAAGTCATTAAATCATTTAGGATACCTTTAATACTTTTATATGTAAAAACTTACTAACAAGTAATTATTATTATTATTTTCTATTCATATGTATATTTTTAAGCCTAATATAGTATTCTAATGCAAATAGTATTCAATCATCTTTATGGATTAGAGTTAATATAATAGAAGATTTGCACAGTAAATATTAACGAGTTTAATAATTATACAAACTTACCAAACTAATTTTTTTTTGAGACCTCAAAAACTCTTCTAGTACTTTTGTTAGTATGTGTGGGTGTTTGGTGAGTTAGGTTTACTTGTTTAAAAGAAAGTAGAATGAGAAGTGAAACGTGGAGAGTGGATTTTATACTATGGTTTACAATTCATTTAACTCAAAGATAAGAAACTAGGGATTTTGTAATAATTGTTAGGAGATGAAGTGTCATCTTATTAATAACCTAGGATAACAAAACTTTGTGGTGTCAACAATTTAGAAGGATAAGGTGGTGATGAGGTTTGGATGTTCGAATTGAAGTGATATGATCAAGAAATGGATAAAGATTTCATTTGATATGTATTTTTGTATAAGTTGGTGTTAAACTAGTAAAAAAAATGGGTGATATAACTAGGTATGGGGTGTAATATATGTAAGGGATTTATGCCAAGTAAGTTTCATGGTGCTAAACTTTGAATTACAAAATAGTATAACAAATGTTTAAACAAATCTTAAGTGTTCAAGTGACTTGTTTCGCATGTGAACCTAATTGAGTAGGTATTTTAAGATTTTATGTTTGGATGTTATATGATATGATTTTTGGGTTAGTTAATCAGTATATAGGAATTAGCTTTATAAAAGTTATGGATTAGAAATTAAGATTTCCGATTGTTAGTGTTTACTAAAGTTATTGCTCTTATCCTTAAGTTGAGTGTGTGTTAATTTAGAAATACCAATAGTTAATAAGTAGATATCACATAATAATAAAGTGAAGTAATAATATCAATAATAATAATAATAATAATAATAATAATAATAATAATAATAATAACATATATATAGAGTTTAAAACCTGAATTCTTAGGGTTGTCATAGTCTCCCCATGTTAGAGAATTTCGTCCTCAAAATTTAATTTGTGATACCATTGGGTAGACGTTTTCAAATAACTGAGGATACTTGAGCTTCATCTGATCTTCTCGTTCCCAGGTAAACTCGGGTCCCCGCTTAGAGTTCCATCTGACTCTTACAATTGGTTTATGGCTTCTCTTAAGTCTTTTAACTTCTCTGTCCATGATCTCAATTGGCTCCTCGATAAAATGTAATTTATCATCTAGCTTTATTTCTTCTAAGGGTATGATCATATTATGGTCTGCCAAACATTTCTTGAGATTTGATACATGAAATACATCATGTATACTACTTAATTCTTGTGGCAAATTAAGTTTATAAGCTACTGGACCAATTTTAGCCACAATTTCAAATGGACCGATGTATCGAGGGTTCAACTTACCTCTTTTCCCGAATCTAATAACACCCCTCAATGGTGCTACTTTGAGTAATACTTTATTTTCAACTTGAAATTCCAAAGGCTTTCGTCTTTTATCTGATAGCTTTTCTGTCAACTTCTGGCAGTTTTTAATCTTTCCTTGATTTGAAATATCTTATCAGTTGTTTCTTGAATAATCTCAGGACCAGTTAACTGCTTGTCTCCAACTTCTGCCCAACATAATGGTGATCTGCATTTTCGCCCGTAGAGTGCTTCAAAAGGGGCGGCTTTAATACTTGTGTGATAACTATTGTTATAGGAAAACTCAATTAAGGGTAAATGAGTATCCCAACTTCCACCAAAGTCAATGACACATTCTCGAAGCATATCTTCTAGCGTCTGAATGGTTCTTTCACTCTGACCATCTGTTTGGGGATGATAAGCAGTACTCAGATTTATTCTCATTCCAAAAGCTTTTTGTAATGACCGCTAAAATCGTGATGTAAATCGATTATCTCTATGGGATATAATAGAAATGGGTACTCCATGCCTGCTAACAATTTCTTTCAAGTAAATCCGTGCCAACTTATTCATTTTAAAGTCCTCACGAATGGGTATGAGATGTGCTGATTTAGTTAGTCTATCAACAATGACCCATATCGTATCATGACCACTTGAGGTCCTAGGTAACTTAGTCACAAAATCCATAGTAATCTGATCCCATTTCCATTCAGGAATTTCAGGTTGTTGCAGGTATCCGCATGGTTTTTGATATTCTGCTTTAACTTTTGAACATGTTAAACATTTACCAATGTACAAAGCGATTGATTTCTTCATACCGGGCCACCAATACTGTGTCTTCAAATCCTTATACATTTTGTCATTACCTGGATGTATCGAATATTTAGACTTGTGAGCTTCATCCAAAATTACTTCTCTTAATTTACTCAAATTTGGAATCCATATTCTTTGTTTGAATCTTAGAAGTTCATCATTCGCGGTTTCCAATTCTTTTTCTAATCCATGTAAGGATTCATTTTTCAGATTCTCTTCCGAAAGGGCTTTTCTTTGTGCTTCCTTAACTTGGTCATGTAGATTGGATTTAATACGTATTCAAAAACATGAATCCTCATTGGTTTAATTCTTTCCTTGCGACTTAAGGCATCTGCAACTACATTTCCCTTGCCAAGGTGGTAGCGAATTTCAAAATTATAATCATTTAATAGTTCTACCCATCTTCTTTGGCGCATATTTAACATTTTCTGATCTAATATATGCCGCAAGCTTTTGTGATCAGTATAAACAATGCATTTAGTACCATAAAGATAATGCCTCCAGATTTTAAGTGCAAATACTACTGCTCCTAATTCTAAATCATGGGTTGTGTAGTTTTTCTCATGCACTTTTAGCTAACGTGATGTGTATGCTATTACTTTTTCTCGTTGCATTAATACACATCCTAATCCTGGATGTGAAATATCGCAATATACTACAAAATCCTTTGTGCCATCGGGTAATGACAAGATTGGTGCAGTACATAACTTCTGCTTTAATAATTCAAATGCAACTTTTTGTTTTTCTCCCCAATCAAACTTTTTATCTTTCTGAGTTAAAATTGTTAAGGGCCTAGCGATACTTGAAAAATTTTCAATGAAGCGTCTATAGTATCCTGCTAACCCTAGAAAATGACGGACTTCAGTTGGGGTCTTAGGGCTTTCCCATTTCTTGATTACATCAATCTTTGCAGGGTCAACTTGGATTCCTTTACTATTGACGATATGGCCAAGAAATTGCACTTCACGTATCCAAAATTCACACTTGGCATATAATTTCTCTTTCTTAAGCAATTCCAAAACTATCCTTAAATGTTGTTCATGATCTGCCTTATTTTAAGAATAGATTAAAATATCGTCAATAAACACTATCAAAAATTTATCTAAGTAGGGTTTGCATACCCTATTCATCAAATCCATGAATATTGCTGGTGCATTTGTTAAACCAAACGGCATAACAAGAAATTCATAGTGACCGTATCGAGTTCTAAATGCAGTCTTGGGTATATCTTCTTCTTGAACTCTTAGTTGATGATATCCAGATCTTAGGTCAATTTTAGAGAAATAGCTAGAACCTTGAAGTTGATCAAACAGGTCATCTATCTGGGGAAGTGGATATCGGTTCTTAATTGTGACCTTATTTAATTCTCTATAATCTATACACATCCTAAAAGTTCCATCTTTCTTCTTTACAAACAACACTGGTGCACCCCATGGCGAGTGACTTGGTCTTATAAATCCTTTATCTAGAAGTTCTTGTAATTGCTTCATTAGTTCTTGCATTTCTAATGGAGCTAAACGGTATGGAGATTTTGCAATAGGTGCAGTTCCTGGGATAAGGTCAATTTTAAATTCAACTTGTCGTGGAGGTGGTAATCTGAGTAAATCTTCAGGAAAAACTTCCGGGTATTCTCTTACAACTGGAATATCTTCAAGTTTCTTTTCTCCCGATACCGTATTACTCACGTGTGCCAAAAATGCACAATTTCCCTTTCTTAAACACTTTTGTGCTTTCATATAAGATATAAATTTCACAGATTTTTGTGAACTTCTCCATAAATGGTAAGATTTTCTCCGTTGCTTAAAGGGATTCTAACCATTTTCTTTCCACAAACAATTTTTGCTTGGTTTTTCTCTAACCAATCCATACCGATAATCACATCAAAGCTCCCTAATTCTATAGGCATCAAGTCTATACTAAAGCAATGATCATCTAGAGTTAAAGTACAATCTTGAATTATTTCACCAGCCTTTATCAACTTGCCATTGGCCAATTCCACAGTATAAACATTACTTAATTTACTAGGTTTTACTTCACTTAATGGCTTAAAAGTAGTAGAGACAAAACTTTTACTAGCACCAGTATCAAATAATATGGTTGCATATTGATTATTGACGAGAAACGTACCCGTTACAATGTCTGGCTCGTCACGAGCTTCTTCTGCCCTTATCATGAATGCTCTCCCATGGGCTGGTTTTGTAACAACATTTGTTTTTAACTTTGGGCAAACATTTCTCATATGGTTTTCACTTCCACATTCATAACAAACTCGTTTTGGTGCATTGGGTTCCTTACAATCTTTGGGAAAGTGTCCAGTTTTCTTACATTTGAAACATGTTAGAGATCTGCATGCTCCTTGGTGATGATAATTACACTTTTTGCAATATGGTTGGATTCCCATATATGGTTCCCTTGCAATTCCACCTGGGTTTTTAACCATTCCTTGATTAAATCTTTTGTTAGGCCAATTTCCCGAGTTTCCATCCCATTTCCGTTTATCGCTTACTTTTACTACCCTTAATGATCCATTTCTGATCATTTCGTCTGTTAAACTTCCTGCAAGTACTACTGTGCTTTGAAAAGAAGACGGCATGGCAGATTTTACCAATCCCCGAATTTGTGGAGCTAAACCCCATATATAACGTCCAATTCGTTTAGATTCTGGAGTGATCAAATGAGGTACCAAACGAGATAACTCATTACCGATCAGTGTACTCTTGATGAGCCGCTCCATTCATTTCCAGTTTCCAAAATTCAGCTTCAATTTTTTCAACTTCATTGTAGGGACAATATTTCTCCATCATTAAACCCTTGAATTCTTCCCATTTAAGTTGGTTTACAGTACATCTGCCATACGTTTGGACCATTGTGTTCCACCATGATAAGGCCTCACCTTTAAGTGTATGCGACACGTATTTTACCTTGTGTTCATCTAAACAGTTGCTGATGTCAAGGGTTGATTCTATATCTTCAATCCATCTTAGAGCTCCCACCGCACCCCCTTTTCCATAAAATTCTTTAGGTCTGCAGGCCATAAAAGACTCATAGGTGCAACCTTTATCAATATCTCGGGTATTTGCAAGATTATTTTCGTTTTCTCTTACAGCATTATGGTTGCCATTATAGCCAGGAGGTTCTACATTTCTTGAAATGACATTTTCTGAATGTGCATCATTCAGATTTATGTTACCTGGGTTTGTATGGCTTGGATTATTAGGATGTGGGTTGAGTTGTGCCACTGTGGTGGGTATGGCGGCTGCAAGTTGTTGTGCTATCATTTGCGCAATCTGAGTTTCCTGATTAACTACTGAATTGCCAAGGGGTTGGGTTACTTGTCTTTCTACTGGAGCAGTTTCAGCTCTTTTAGTGGTTCCAGTTCTACGTGGATGACCTCTTCCTTTTGGTGCCATTTTTCTAAAATTTAATAATAAAAAAACAATGCTTTCACTTGCAATAATATATACTTATAATAATAACATAATATTTGTAGATCACGTGTGCACGTATAAAAAAAACTTAATAATACTTTTATTATATATTGGTAGAAGATGTAAACACATTAGTACAAAAGTTAGATAATATTCCTAAACTATTCGCCCCAGATCCACTGCCAAACTCTAGTGAAAATACCTTTCTTCGTTCTTTTCAGAGTCTTTATTTCTGCTTGAGTAATTTTAATATCTTCCCGCATATCATGAACTTGTTGAAGTATGAGTTCAGAAATCTGAGTTTGCTGTTTCATAAATACTTGATATTTGGCATCCATTTCTGCCATCCATCTTACCTACTCCTGTGACTGAGGGATATAGTTACTTGTTACGGGTGGTGTAAGTTGTACAGAGGATTCCCCAACCTCTGGTATAGTTGGTGGGTCATCTGGTTTCTTAAAAATAAAACCAATACAAGGCTTTATTTTCTTTCTTGCAGTGATTCTTTTATTAGTTTCTTTCATAACTGGCGATGTAGAGCGGCCATGAATTTTACTTTGAGACGATTCCGAATTTTCTGAACTTTGTGTTTTGCTAGCAGATAATGATCCCGAATATTCTAATGGCTCTGTTTTACTTGATGCTGACATTTTGTCACGTGAATCATTAGTACTATCAGCGGACATGACTACGAGCAAGTAACTTTTTAACAAATAATATTAATTAAATCATGTAGCATGTATACCAACTGAATCACATACCACGTATGTAAAATATTATAATAATGTCTTGTTAGCTTATGGTTATAGTCTAGGTCTTTATTATTTAAAACCTAATTCTCTATAACCAATGGCTCTGATATCAACTTGTCACACCCTAACCTTTCCAGGTTAGTTGTAACTATTGATTTCAAAGCTACAGGCCAGATAAAATGAAAAGATGAGTGCGCAATGATTAGCCAAAATTACCCACATTGGGGTTTCTCCTTTTAATATTAACATATATATATATTGCTTCATTACAAAAGTATATATATATATATATATATATATATGCTTACATATATATTGCACATATATATATGTAAATATTTACAATAGGATAGGTGGAGCCTATCTACATAGTTATTTTTCTAATACATATAAGTAGCTATGGAAGTTTCTATATTTTCATGTCCCATGTGCAATGTCACCCATACTTCATATATGGAAATTTCGTCCTCCCATAAAATCACATATGTTAAAGTCATTCTTTAAATACCTGAAAAACACACTAAAATGATCAACTCTAAAGTTGGTGAGTTCGGAGGTTTAAATATATGTAAATTTAACAAATATGATGCAAATTAAATAAGTCCACAACCAAACCTGTACCCGGTCACCCAATCCCCATCTAATATGAATTGAGCTCCCGAATATTAAAACCCAATAATTGTCACAAATGTATGCACATGCGCGATAATATGCACGCAACGACCACGTGTAGGTCTCAAAACCTCACGGGTCTCAGAGCTGGTTTCCTTTACAAAGGGCACTGTGAGTGGGGGATTACCCAAATAGTACTACCCATACGATTCGTCGGTTCATCCAGAATTAATAGTTGTGTAAAAACGGACAGTTGGGTAAAAACAATGTCTTAAATAATAAAGCATCATAATGTTTATTAAAACGAGCATGCTTTCCATCCAAAATGGTTTAAAAGATGGGCCACGAAACTCACGTATCAAAAAGTCAAATAAAACGAGTATGCTTTTCACCCAAAACATTAAAGAAAGAGGGCTACGAACTCACCTCAATTAAAGTAGTATTCACTGCAAATTTGATCCTATCAACAAATAATTATATTAAAACTTCTTAACTCTAAAAGTTAAATGATGACAAGTAAATAACGTTTAAATTTACAAAATTTAATTTATAAGATCATTTAGGAAATATTCAAGATTTACTATCTTTTGAAAATACGTATGATTACTTAAATAAGGTTTTGAAGTGATCAATTCCGATATGAAGTTTTGTACTCTTTTATTAGCCTTCAAAACAATATTAACTTTCAAGTAAATGTGTTTCCGGTTTAAAAAAATCAAGTCATTAAATCATTTAGGCTACCTTTAATACTTTTATATGTAAAAACTTACTAACAAGTAATTATTATTATTATTTTCTATTCATATGTATATTTTTAAGCCTAATATAGTATTCTGATGTAAATAGTATTCAATCATCTTTATGGATTAGAGTTAATAAAATAGAAGATTTGCACAGTAAATATTAACGAGTTTAATAATTATACAAACTTACCAAACTAATTTTTTTAGACCTCAAAAACTCTTCTAGTACTTTGGTTGGTATGTGTGGGTGTTTGGTGAGTTAGGTTTACTTGTTTAAAAGAAAGTAGAATGAGAAGTGAAACATGGAGAGTGGATTTTATACTATGGTTTACAATTCATTTAACTCAAAGATAAGAAACTAGGGATTTTGTAATAATTGTTAGGAGATGAAGTGTCATCTTATTAATAACCTAGGATAACAAAACTTTGTGGTGTCAACAATTTAGAAGGATAAGGTGGTGATGAGGTTTGGACGTTCGAATTGAAGTGATATGATCAAGAAATGGATAAAGATTTCATTTGATATGTATTTTTGTATAAGTTGGTGTTAAACTAGTAAAAAAAATGGGTGATATAACTAGGTATGGGGTGTAATATATGTAAGGGATTTATGCCAAGTAAGTTTCATGGTGCTAAACTTTGAATTACAAAATAGTATAACAAATGTTTAAACAAATCTTAAGTGTTCAAGTGACTTGTTTCGCATGTGAACCTAATTGAGTAGGTATTTTAAGATTTTATGTTTGGATGTTATATGATATGATTTTTGGGTTAGTTAATCAGTATATAGGAATTAGCTTTATAAAAGTTATGGATTAGAAATTAAGATTTCCGATTGTTAGTGTTTATTAAAGTTATTGCTCTTAACCTTAAGTTGAGTGTGTGTTAATTTAGAAATACCAATAGTTAATAAGTAGATATCACATAATAATAAAGTGAAGTAATAATAACAATAATAATAATAATAATAATAACATATATATAGAGTTTAAAACCTGAATTCTTAGGGTTGTCATACCATCGCTCGTCTGATGAAGGAGAAATAGGTATTAGAGGAAGATTTGCAGGGTGCTGAAAATAGGCTGCAACAGGAAGTGAATACTGCAACCACTCAGGCGAACATATGGGTCGCTAAATCTGTGATTCATTAAGATGGCCAAAGAGGCTGCTGAAGCTGGATTTGAAAAAGCTGAGTGGGATGTGGCTAAAATGGAATCAGACTCTGGCAAATTTGGGAGAGGGTGATGAGGATCAGGTGGCAGACAAGGTGGTTGAGGAAGGGACAAGCAAGGAAGCTGAAGGTGAACCGAGGGAGAAGGCACAAGTGGGCGATGAAGGCATGATGCAAGCTTGAGCCCACTTTTCATTTGTGAAGCTTAAAAATTTAGTTCGATTTGTTTGTACTGTGAACAACTAATCTTAGGATTTAGGATCATGGATCCTTAGGACATGTTTTGGATGGAAAAGGTGGAGGGATGCTTATTCTGGCTATAGGAACCACCATTTCCGTAGGAATAACAGCTTCTGCTCCAAATACCAGAGAAAATGGTGTTTGACCTGTAGCATTCTTTAGAGTTGTCTTGTCAGCCCATAAGACATAAGGCAATTCTTCAGTCCATTTTCCTTTCTTGGATCCTAGTTTCTTTTTTAAGTTGTTGATGATAATCTTGTTGCTAGACTCTATTTGACTATTGGCTTAAGGATGAACTGGACTGGAACCACCATTTCCTTAGGCTGTAGGAACCACCATTTTCGTAGGAATAACAGCTTCTGCTCCAAATACCAAAGAAAATGGTGTTTGACCTGTAGCATTCTTTGGAGTTGTCCTGTTAGCCTATAAGATATAAGGCAATTCTTCAGCGCATTTTCTTTTCTTGGATCCTATTTTCTTCTTTAAGTTGTTGATGACAATCTTGTTGCCAGACTCTGCTTGACCATTTGCTTGAGGATGAACTGGAGTGGATGTGATAATCTTTATGCTCCAGCTGTCACAAAAGTTAGTGGTTCTTTTCCCGATAAAAAGGGAAACATTATCACATACAATTTTTTTAAGGAATACCAAACCTAGTAGTAATATTTCTTTTAATGAAAGATATTTCTTCCCTTTCTTTGACTTGAGCAAAGGATTCAGCTTCTATCCATTTAGAAAAGTAATCCGTCATTGCAAGCATGAATAATTTTCCTCCTGGTGCTTTAGGCAATTTATCTACTATCTCCATGCCCCATTTCATGAATGACCATGAGGATATAATAGGATACAGAGTTCTGCAGGTTGATGAAGGATAGTACTATGCCTTTGACAAGCATCACATTTCCATGAATAGTTCATAGCACTCTTTTTCATTGTAGGCCAGAAGTATTCTGATCTAAAAATCCTTGAGAATAATGATTTGCCCCCAATATGGTTTCTACAATCTCCTTCATGGAAATCTTTCAAGACTCCTTGGATTTCAGGATCCTCGATGCATCTTAGATATGGATCTGCAAGAGACTTTCTATTAATTTTATCTAATATGGTAAATGTGGATACCTTGATTCTGAAGGCTTTAGGAGTCACTCCTATTGGAATTTCTCCATCTTCAATGAGTTTCCTAATTGGGTGAATCCAGGATCCTTGAGATGCCTGAGAGGATGAAGGATCCTTAAGTTGGTTTTCTCCATCAATCGCCATTATCCTTCCTTCATCAATAGCTGGGAAAAGGATATGAATGATAGGGATTTTCAGATCTTCTAGGATCATTAATGATGATGCTAGATTAGCTAACGCATCTGCCACTGCATTTTCCTCTCTTGGTACATGTACTATACTAAAAGAATCAAAATTTTCTACAAGTGATTTAACTATCTAAAGATATTTAATTAATTTTTCACCCTTAACTAGATAAGAGCTATTAAAATGATAGTTATTAATAAAGAGTCTACATATACTTGAAGATACCGGATCCTCATTTGTTTGGCTAATTGCAAACCTACTATTAAAGCTTCATATTCTGCTTCATTATTGGTAGCTTGGAATTCACAAGCTATGGATTGTGAATGCCCCCCTGTGGCAATTTTAGTAGTATGGCGAGACCTGTTTCTCTGAGGTTTGATGCTCCATCAGTGAAGTATCCAAGGATCCTTGGTTTATTCAAGCTGTTAGACCTCTAGATTAGCTTCCTTTTGCGAATCACTAGTGAAATACGCCACAAAGTCTGTTATCACTTGTGATTTGATGGCACTCCTTGGTTCATACTTTAATCATATGTACTAAGGTTCACAACCCATTTAGCCATCTTGTCTGACATTTTTGGCATTCTAAGAATATTCTTAATGGGATAATTAGTCTTAAAAATAATAGAATGAGTTTCAAAATAATGCCTTTATTTAGTGGAAGCCATGATTAAAGCAGGTATTATTTTTTCAAGATGAGAATACCTGGCTTCAACATCACGAAGGCTTTTACTTATATAATATACTGGATTCTCTTGACCTTCATGATCCTTAACCAATACTACACTGATTGCATTACCTGATACGGCTATGTATAGGATCAAGGATTCTCCCTTAATTGGTTTCATTAAAGCTGACGCTGAGGATATGTAATCCTTAAGAGCTTTGAGTGCGGCTTCATGCTTATCTGTCCACTCAAATTTCTTGGTTTTTTAGGATGTCGTAAAATTCTTTGCATTCTTCTGAAGATCTTGAAATAAACCTGTTTAAGGCTGCAACCCTTCCAGTTAGCCTTTGAATGTCTTACATTTCTCGGGGACTTCAGGTTGATAATAGCTTTAATTTGCTCAGGGCTTGCTTGTATCCCTCTTTTTCTCACCACATATCCTAGAAACTTTCCAGAATTTCACACTGAAATTGCATTTTGAAGGATTAAGCTTCATGTTTTATTTATCCAGGATGTTGAAAGCCAGGGACGAATTTATCTATCAAATAGGGGGAGGTACCCCGTAGACCTATAAAAACTTAATTGAAAGTAGGTAAATTCTTTTGAGATTTTTGGTTTACAGATGGAAACAATGAGCCAAATATTGATGGGGTTCAATTGGATCGATTACTGCTACAAACCACCATGATCTATGTAATACAACAATCCATCAACGCAGTAATCATACTTTATAACACACTTGTATTGATGATGAAATAGTTGCAGTACAAATTGTGCAGGAGAAAGAGTACAATCAACACACACACTCTATGATTTGTCTATCTCTCTCTCTACACTCACACTAGCAACATGCTATTTATACACCAATACATTTAGGGAAAATACACTATTAACCCTAAACAAAAGCTTGTACACAAAAAGAACAAATTAAATCTTTACTAGGAACGAGCCCTAACAGTACTCCCCCTAAGATTTAACTTTGGTCTTCTAACAAAAACGTCTTTATCTTTTCTTGTCTTGCATCAAAGTTGGTTATTCAAAAATCATCTGGTCGTTCATCTTTGATCTCAAGCAACGGTTTCACGGCATGATCCTCTTGTTCTTTAGTAGCCTCTACAATGCAAGCTTTGAACTTCTCGGCTATCTTGGCTTGTTTTGGCTTTGACTCATTTGTAAGTATATCGCAAGCCGCCATCCGTTTAAGCGTATCCAAAGAAATACCTGCAAGGTCAATGTTAGCATAAAACTCATATGGCTTCTTCAGTCCACTTGCACGTACTTCCAATGTCCCCTTGGAAGTGATCCGCATAAACTCTATGTCTTTAATCTCAATCTTCACGAGGTTGGCATATAGCAATGCTTTCCTCAATCGGATCTTCTCAGTAGCAGCTCCGATTACTTCAATCATAATCTCAAATAACTTGCGATCAGCCTCAGCCACTGGATTCTTCATTTTTTCCATCTTGTGACTTCTTAAATGATCAATGTAGGAAGGATGTAACAGTTTCAGCTCAAAAGTACTAAAAAGAGTAATCATGTCACGATCCTAATCATCTAAGTCACGCACCAATTTCAACCCAAACGTCTCCTCGTGATAGAAAAACTTGAGTATTGGCTTAGTCTTCTGAGAACCATCAAAGACCTTCAATCCCGGATCCGTTACTTTATCAAAATATTCGTCAAAGAATTCTTATAAGTACATATCTCTCATAACCAGCTTCTTCTTCTTCTTATTCTGAAGATAAACACTATCTTCCTGTTGTCCACGAACTTGCAAATATTGTGGCATCCGCTTATGCCAGCATCAAGAAGCATCACTAACTTGTTTCCCCTTTCAGCCTTAGTATGATTAATCATCGGTAACTTGTAAAGCTCCTTTAGATCTTGAACAGGAAGCTTGAAGATGCTCATGTAATAGTGATATACATCACACAGTCCATTAATTCTCTTGATCAAGAATGCGTCAAATACTTCGTCATATTTCCAGGCTATTATCTTCACATCTTTTGATTTCTCCAGTACGATCATCGAATCTAAAAGATCTGCAACGGATTGACCTTTATTAAGTCGTGATCTCACAATATCACCTTTTGTAGCTGCTTTGTGCCATGATTCACGAGCTTCCATTGGCACATTGTAAGCTTTCACCTCGCTTGTAAACATCTCAATCAAGTCTTTGCGTTTCTTGTGTGCATCCACCGGTAATGCCATAAGTGGAATCTCCTTCAGCTTTAATACTCTGAACTTTTTAGTAAGTTCATAGTATTGTGGATTATTATAATCCAAAAACAGCATATGGTTCTACATCTTCTCCGACGCTTGAAAGCTCTTAACCAACTTCTTTAAAGACTCCAGCTTCAATCTTTTCAGACTCTTGTACGGATTCAACAATCGGTTTAGTCACAGCAGTTGATCTTCTTGATCGAGTATAGTGAACTGAAATTTCCCTAGGAGCATCAGACACTCCAACCTCTTCTTCAGCAGTAAAATCTTTGTCAGATGCAGATGACTCGGTCACTTTTTCTGCTAACCATTTCTCCAATACTTCTTTTTCACCCCTGAGAGTATTGCATTCAGCTTGTAGTTCCTCATAATCATACTTTAACAGCTCGTACTCAGCATCTAACTCCTAAAACACTTTGGTGTTTTTCTGGTGAGTCTTCCAGAACTCAACTAGCCTTTTCCTCTTCCTTTCATTAGATGCTTTAAGTTTCTCATTCTCGTAAATCAGCTTTGCAATCATACGTCTCAGATGAAATGTTTCATTCTCTTCTTCATTTAAATCAACATCTGGACCAACCTTCGACGAAGACTCCTTAGGTTGTTCAGACTGTTGAGTTGCAGGAATCGATGTAGTGGCAACATTTACTGGATCAGAAGTGAGTAGTACATCTTTGGCTTCATCATCTGACTGTGCCTCAAACTTAGCCTCAGCAGCAACCTCTTGTGCAATTTGAACTATATCAACCGATTCAAAAACTTGTTCAACAACAGATTCAGGCACAATCACATTTCCAGTAATAGGTTCTGCTTCTACATCGATATCTACCATTTCTTCTTCAACATTCGAATCTGATTCAGCTTCTATATCATCACCATCATTTACACTATCATCATCATCAGAACTATCATTCTCTTCATCATTGGTATCATCATCCTCCTCATCATCATCACTATCCTTTGATTTTAGTGCATCAGGAATATCATCTACAATGTCTAGAGGATCGAACAATTCGCCTTGAGCAATGTGATGATACTCTACTCCAATATCTTCCTCATTATTCGCTATATCTCGCATATAGTCGAATAGTGCAATATTAGCAACATTTCCCATGCTCATCTTTCGGTAAGATGCAGCATTCATATCATCTGTAACAAATATTCCTCCTTCAACTCCATTCTCTTTAATCATTGGGTATGCTTCATTGATAATCAGTTGCAAAAACCTCGGATACATGAGGAATTTGAACCTTTTACCCTTCACAAGATTGAATATAAATCCCTTCATTATCCATCTAGCCATATTGAAAGGTCTGTTCGTGGCTATTGCAACAATTGGTGAAGCAATATCAGACGGAAAAGTATCGAAACCAGCACTCCGTCTCGATAAGCAGTGTTGTATAACATAGCACAACAATTTCCATTGTTTGCTCAACCTTGCCCTTACAATCTGCTGTTTTGGAAATATGGAAGGATGTCCCTATTTAGAAAAGATTCCTGACATTCCGCAGTTGTAAACTCATCCAAAGCTCCAACTTCATTTTCATCTAAGAAAACGGCATCCCGAATTGCTTCCTCAGACATAGTTAGTTGTAACTGTCTGGTAATATTCCCACGAACAACTGATACTCCTTCTTCATCAGTGATCACTTTTGCAGTCTTCCAGAAAGATTTTATCAACCTCATGTACACAATAGGCTTTGCGCACATGGCATATAGATACTTGGTTCTGAGAAGAAAGCGGACCATCTCATGATATTCATCTACTTTAGGAATGGACTCATCCAGCATAGCCACTATATTATGCTTGGGCTCATACTTGAAAGTATTCATCCTGAAATCAGATACAAATGTGTTAGAAATCATAAATGACAAGTAATCAATTTAAGCAACAAGTAATTAGTGTATTGATATATTGTAACAATTAAGATTAGTACATTTCATACTTTGATTAAAAAAAACAATTTGATGACATAATTTTGTTTAAAAATCTTGTACATCAATGACAATTTTAACTGTTGTGTCAAATTTATCTTGTCAACACTTAATCACTTTCAGCAAAATTTTATTTATGGATGATGTTATCTTGATGGATTGAAAGCATGTTTTATCATCGGATTAACATCTTGGAACCTGTTTTATGTCACTTAAGACAAATGTTGTTCTTGGTGTTCTTGATCAACAATGGCAGTTTCGGTTTTGTTTAAAACTTTGTCCTTGATTTTGTTCATATTAGGTGATGTAAGATGATTCAACAGATGATTGTTGGTGATTAACAGTTAGATTAACCTATTTAACCATTTGATTTCAGTTTTTAGGCACAAAATCAAAGTGTCGATTCGTTACGGTTACTGTTCATCATCAAACTTTTGATTTAAGATCTTAAATGGTGTTTAGTGATGATCGATTCATGAAAATACCTTTTTCAATCTTAGACACTTGATATAGAACTCAAGATTGAAACAGATATGAAAGGATTTTAGTAAATGGTGATGATCGTGTGATGGTGTTGGTGAAAAATGATGTTAAGTGTTGTGAACAGGGTATTTATATGAATGTTGAGTCGGCTGAACTAGGGTTGAGATTTGGGACGGGTCAAAATTTTAGACGGGTCAATATAGGCCCAATACCCTTAGACGGGTCAAGTACTGTTGGGACGAGTGAAATCCTTTTGGACGGGTCAAATGATGAACAGAGGATTTTAACATGCAAAAACACTTAGTCGGGTCACACACTATTGAGACGGGTCAACCACTGTTAGTCGTGTCAACATTGTAGGGACGGGTCAAAGTGTTTAAACAGTTAAAGGATTCTTCATGTGAAAGCTTGGTCGGGTCACAACTGTTGGAACGTGTCAACCATTGTTGAGACGTGTCAACACTTGTTCAGACGTTTATCATATAAATTTTGAGACGGGTCATGACATAGTCGTGTGAGGTACTGTTGAGACGGGTCAAACACAACATAGACGTGTCGCCACTTCTAGTCGTGTCAACTTTGAATCAACAATATTTCACGACTTAGTCGGTTCAACACTGTTGAGGCGTGTCAAGTGTTGAGTCGTGTCAACATTTGAGACGTTTCAACAATCAAGGGCATGACACAGTTTAGACGTGTCACTGTGGAGTCGTGTCAACATTTTAAAGCACAAACAACTTGAAACGACTACACCTTGACTTGATGATTTACCCTTCACCCAGCTGCACAGTAACATGAAAATTCCAACACTTAGACATTTTCTCTTTCTTCGACTGATGACTTTTTCAAATGCATTTATTGCACCTGCACACATTCTTGACAAATTAATTAGACAAGACACCTTAATTAGGGTTTATCCAATTAATTATCAATCATGAATTAGGGCAACAAATTAAAATTCTCACTAAAACACTTTTCATCAACATTTTTTATTTTTCCTCGTCATTTTTATTAAGTCGGTTTTTCACTAAAATTTTGCACCACCAATATTTCAATATCCCGAAGCATTTTAATGAAAAATAATTACAAGACCTTGGATTTGTTTTTTTTTATCATAAACAACACTTTTGCCTTCATAAATCACTTGATTCTTTCATTCAACACTTGAGTTTTGATATTTTTCTAATTTTTCTTTTTCTTTTCAAGATATAATTTCTAACTAATTTCTCCCCCTAAACTTGAAATATCTCGATATTTTTAAGTTTACAAAGGATGTCGTTGTGACATTAATGAATCCACACGCCTGCACACACAAAGCACACACATTAAAAGTAAATACGAATGCAATGCAATGAATCTAGAAATCGCAATGAGATCATACCAAACATTATCTGAAAATGTTTTGCGATTTTAGAATAGAAATTTGACTTGTGTTTGTTTGAGTGATGATATGATAACATACCAATTAGCTCGAGTTGGCACACTTACTTTTTCAGTCACATGATGAGATTAAGGTTCGATTAAAATGACTTGTGTGACCCACATGTATACATATGTTAATCTATTTCCTTATCAAAGTCCACCAGAATGCACTTATACAAAACCTGGTCACTTACAACATAAGCAGTGTGGAATTGGGTTATTCTGTCTTATTGGGATTTGGTCCACTTTGGGACTTCTTTTTTAATTCCTTTTTGGAATTATCTTTTGCTTGCGTTCCCTTTGGGAATCTTCTTAATTCCATTTTGGAATTTTGGTAATGGTCCACATTTGGGACTCTTTTCTATTCCATCTTTGGGAATCTTTTGCTGCACCTTGAAGCTCGAAAGAGACTTCGTGTAAGACTTCAGGTCTGTGGGTACCACAACAGAGAAACTCACGATGCGGTTCATCACACTGAATTATATTGCATCGTTACCCGATTATGTTTGAAGTAACACCACTAGTATTTCATCAAAAGAGATATATTTAGACATGTATAACAATGGAACTTAACACAAATATCATTGAGCTTTATGTTTGTCAACAATGAACCTACTTGTTCAGTTTAATTACCTGAGCTGTCTAGCACATCAGTTAACACTTATCAGTCTTTATTATTGCAAATGTTGAATCAGATAATACTTAGTGTATCTATCATTTCTCACTTTTTGCAAATCAGATTCTTATGATATGATTTTCTTTTTTTTTTTTCTTTTTCATGCACACACACAATGCATAAATTAAAAGACATGAGAGACACTAAATGACAACGACTTATTATATTTTTGGATTTAAAATTTTCTGATTTTGTATTTTGTTTTCTTGAACCACGAATTAATCATGGTTGATTAATCCTATTGATTGAATTAAAAATTCAAACCGTCCTGACAAGAAGGATTTTGTGAAAAGATTTTCCAGTTGTTTGTCGGTATGAACTTTAATCAAAATTATTAAACCTTTTTCAGAGTTGTCTCTGAGAAAGTGATATCGAATTGGAACATGTTTTGTTTTTGAGTGTTGAACAGGATTAGCAGTAATGAACATTGCAGCAGTATTGTCGATGTAAATAGGAGTTTTGAGAAAGTTAAAACCGTAGTCAAGCAATTGATTTTGTAACCACAAAACTTGAGAACATCCAGCAGATGCAGCGATATACTCTGCTTCGGCAGTGGATACAGAAACATTGTTTTGCTTTTTGCATTGCCAAGAGACTAGACGCGGACCTAGAAACTAACATCCACCTGTGGTTGATTTTCTTGTCAAGAGCACAACCACCAAAGTCACTATCAGAATAACTATATAATTCAAAATTCCCTTCATAAGGATACCATAAACCGAGATTAGGTTTCCCTTTGAGATATTTGAATATACGTTTGACAGCAATGAGGTGAGACTCTTTAGGATCTGACTGATATCTGGCACATACAAAATACACATACAGCATACATGATGTCTGGTCTTGATGCAGTAAGATACATCAACGAACCGATCATTGATCTATAAAGTGTTTGATCAACAGATTTGCCTTTTGGATCAGCTTGGATCTTGCAGTTCACATCAGTTGGAGTTCTAATAGTCTGACAATCTTGCATATTGAATTTCTTCAACAGTTTGTCAACAAATTTTGATTGGTTGATGAAGATTCCATCTGCTAACTGTTTAACTTGCAATCCAAGGAAGAATTTGATCTCTCCCATAAAACTCATCTGAAATCTGGCTTTCATGATTTCCTCAAATTCTTTGCACATGGACGAACTTGTTGATCCAAAGATGATATCATCTACATACACTTGAACACATAGTAGATCTTCATTCTCCCGCTTCATGAATAAAGTCGGATCAATTTGACCTCTCGTAAAACCATGTTCGAGTAGATGTTTTGATAATGTCTCGTACTAAATCCTTGGAGCTTGATGTGGACCGTATAAAGCTTTGCTTAGTTTGTATACACGATGTGGATACTCAAGATCTTCAAATCCTGGAGGTTGCCTGACGTACACATCATCGGTAATTGGTCCGTACAAAAATGCGTCTTTAACATTCATTTGGTACACTTTGAAATTCATGAATGATGCATATGCTAGAAAAACGCGAATAGCTTCTAGTCGAGCGACCGGAGCAAACACTTCTTCATAGTCAATACATTCTTCCTGAGTGTAACCTTGTGCAACTAGTCTGGCTTTATTTTTCACAACAATCCCATGTTCATCTGGCATGTTCTTGTACAATCATCTTGTACCAATAGCATTTTCTCCTTCAGGTAAGTCAACTAATTTCCATACTTCTTGCTTTCTGAACTGAAATAACTCCTCTTGCATTGCTTCTATCCAGCTGTTATCTAGCAACGCTTCTGAAATGTTCTTCGGTACCACTTGAGAGAGAAAACATGAGTAGAGACAAATATTTGCATGTTCAGTCTGACTTCTCACAGTTATTTGGTTCAAAGGACCTATAATCTGAGAGATAGGATGATTCTTGGGAACACGATGAGTTGGAATTTCTTTACCTTGTATTTGTGTCTCCAGATTAGACTGTTTCAGATTCGGTATATCTTGCAGAATTGTAGAAGTGTACGGAGTAAAATTAGGAACTTGTTCTGGTGAATTAATGAAGTAATCGAAAGATTCTGGAATAACTTCAACATTCGGATCTGATGATGGTTGATTATGAACAGATCCACCATCATTAGGAGAGTGTTGCTGATTTGAAAGATCTGCTTCATTGTTTGATTCTTGTGCTTCTTGAGAAACAGATGGATCTTGTGAGTGAGTTGAGGATTCAACATGCGGATCACGAAAAGACATAAACGGATACTCAGAACTGAGATTATCATCATCATCATTGTCTGAATCGTCACTGAAAGATCCTAAATCTCCTCATTCCTTCTTTTATTTTCTTGAAAAATCAAACAAGTTAGAATTGAAAGATTTGGATAACGAATCTAAATCAAATAACCAGTCGGGACCATGAGCCACTGATGGAAAAGAATTTTCTAAGAATTTCACGTTTACAGATTCAAGGATAACATTTGTACGTCTATAAAACACACGATATGCTTTAGACATTGATGAGTATCCAAGAAAGAAACCGTCATCAGATTTCGACTCAAATTTACCGAGATGATCACTTAAATTTAGAATCGTAACAGGACAACCAAACGCTTTCAAATAAGAAACATTCGGTTTCCTCTCAAATAACAATTCGTAAGGAGTTTTATGTTTATCCTGAACCAATGGAGTCCTGTTTTGTACAAAGCAGGTGGTAGGAATTGCTTCATCCCAGAACATGATGGGAAGTTTAGCATCTGCTAACATGGATCTTGCAGCTTCAATTAGTGTTCTGTTTTTCCGTTTGGCAACTCCATTCTGCTGAGGAGTTCGTGGAGCACAAAATTGTCGCGCAATCGCATTAATATTTTTAAACTCGGTTCCATTATCACTTCTTAAGATTTTTTACTTTTGCATCCAATTGGTTTTCAACTTTAATAATAAATTCTGTTAATAACTCAGCAGTTTCAGATTTTGCATGAAAGAAATAAACCCAAGAAAATCTAGTAAAATCATCAATGATGACTAAACAGTAAGATTTCTTTCCGATGCTTTGAACATTTGTTGGTCCGAAAAGATCCATATGAAGCATCTATAAAGGTTTAGAAATTGAGTTTTCCAGCTTGGACTTAAAAGACATTCTATGCTGTTTTCCTTTCAGACATGCTGAGCAGTGATCAGTTGTAGAGAATTTCTTTGACGATATTCCCACAACATGATTTCCTGACACCAGTTTGTTCATGTTTCTGAAATTTGAATGGCCTAGCCGTCTATGCATTAGCTGACTCTCATCATTTGAAGCATGTGCAATGAGACAAGTTGTTTCGGTTTCAGCATCAATCTGAGACATATCAAGCTTGTATACGTCTCTGTCTCTTGGAGCTTTAACCACAACCCATTCATTGTCAATCTTGAAACCTGGTTTGAGTATATAACAGAAAGAATAATCAAATAGAGTTGAATATGATTTATCACAAATTTAGGAAACACTTAGCAAATTTTTATGCTTAAAGAATCATCAAATCTTGACTTTATCAAAGCTAATAATCCCATTGGAAACTGTTCCTTCACCAGTAATTTTTCCACCAGCATCTCCTCCAAATGCAACATGAGTACCATTTTTCTGCTTAAAATCTTGAAGCAAGGCATGATTGCCTGTCATATGCCGGCTATACCCACTGTCAACGAACCATGAACTAACAGGTCTTCTTGGGCGAACCTGCATTTCAACAATCACATAGTTAGTTCGGTCAACACAGGCCCACATGGTCTTGGCTTTTCCAAATCTATCTACAACAGTAACTTGTTGAAAGTGCGCATTTTGAAAGTTTGATTCATTAAACTGACTGGTTTGAAAATTAATTCTACCATCGGTCTAATTAGATTGCTTTCTTCTTAGAGCATGATACCTTTCCTTTAACTTAGGATCAAGGTTGTTTACATTTCTTTGAGAACCAACCAACACGGCTCTCGGTGTGAATCTATTATTCTGAAAACTTCTTGATGGCATTTCATAGAATTCAGAATTGATTCTTCTACAAGGTCTCGAATCAAGAGAATGACTATTTGTAGAATTTTGAAAATTGTTTGAAACCAAATGATTGATTTCGTTGAAAGTTTGGAAATCTAGTCATTTCTCTTGATGAGGTTTTCCGGAAGAAACAATCAGATGTGTCATGATTTCGTCTCTCACAAATTTCACAAAACTTGTTATAATAACATTCCTCTGATGAATGGTTTCTTTTGTTGCGGTAGTCGCAATATCTGTTGAAGAAACACTCAACAGTAGCATGATTATAACGATCACATATCTCACAATGTCTTTTACTGATTTTGAAGAGCCGACTGTTAACTTTTAAAGTTGACCCAACATGTGATTCGTTTAAACCATTGTTTGCTTTAAAATTAACTTGGTTCTTTTTGGGAGATTGTGTTTGTGAAGTTGGTTTGTTATAACCAGATTGAGGTTTTGCTTTTGAAACAGGTTTTGATTGTGAAACATCTTGCTTAGTTCCCTTCTTAGATTCAAATCGTTTAACAGCGGAAGTCTTAGGACCTGAACCTGTTTTCAGACAGAGAGAGATTTGATCTTTGAATTTGATTGGTGACTTTAAGATGAATTCAAATCAAATGTTCCAGCTGACACAAACTTCACTGGTTTTAACTTTGGTACAGATTTAACAGAATGAGCATTGTTGGTTTTCAATTTGTCATTTGTTGTATGACATTTTTGTCTTTATCTTGGTTTGTTTTAGATTGATTGGTTGACTTCTTTGATTTAAGTGACTTAGAAGTAGAAGCACCATCATTCTTCACACTGGTTTGTTTCACAGTTTTTGCAACAACAAGTTTTTCTTGTTCCTTCAACCATGTTTCATACTGAGGATTATCAGATCCTATTCCTTCTTGGTCATTCTTTGCATTTTCTGATGTTTCAGGAATCAACTTTTGACAGTCAACAACTTGTTCAATTACAAAACTTGATTTGTCACTTGCTTCATCATCAGCTTCGACAAGCAGTACTTCTCCTTCTTTCACACTTTCCGTTAATGATTCAGAAATTTCAGATTCAGATTTGTTTCTTTGTATTTCTTTGAATTTCTCTTCATTTTCCGGTGAATGATCAAATTCATTAAAATTCTCAGGTAAAGTGTTAGTGATTGATTTAGGCATTGGTTCATGAGTAAAACTCAAACCTTCTTTGTTATCTTTCCTTTCACTTACCAGTTTAGCTAGGATAGTTTTTGAACTTTTCACTTTGGTTAGATCAACCTGAGTTGCTGCATGAGCAATCTTTTCCAATTCTAAAGCTTTTGTCATTTCATCAAGTTGTTTAGTAACAATTTCAAGTTCTTTAAGAGTTTTATTCCAAGAATTTTGAAGTGAGATTATCTTATCATCTGAAATTTTGTGATCATGTTTAAGTTGTTCATGAAGTTGTTCATGTTTACTTAATATATCACCAATTTTAAATGAATGATTTTGATAATGCTCTACCTGTTTGATGCATTCTTTGGAACACAACCTGTTTTTCACATCATCTGGAATCAGAATGTAAATCGGAGGTAAATAAGAACTAACCTTTGGTTGTTTAGATTCAGCAGATACAAATGATTCTTCAGATGTGGCCATCAATGCAAATCTCCTTCCTTAGACCAGTCTTCTTCCTTAACTTCACATACAAGTGCCAAGTTGCCAATAAAATCATTATTGAATTGGTCAGCAAATGCACTCCAGTCATAACCATCTTTAACACTGACTACTAATGCTTGATTCTGAGCTTCTGGCATTTTACCCTCATTTTTCATTTCAGGAATGGGTAAGCTCCGGTATGGTTTCTGCTGAAAACATTGATTACGATTCTGATAATTTGAAGATTGGTGATTTGAACTTTGAGTTTGATTCGGATTACTTGAACTTGATTGCCCATTGAAGTTCTGATTTTTCGGAGCTGTGCATTCTCTTGAAAAGTGACCATGACCGTTGCAATTAAAACATCTTGCCTTTGATTTATCAAAGCCAACAGGTTTATGAACATTTGGCATGAAATTACGATTGATGTGTCCCTGTCTTTCAGCTCGGTATGCAATCATAACCATCTGCCAATTTAAATTCATTTCTTCTACATCATCTGGATTCATTAGATGAAGAATTGAAGAACAACATACATTTGAGTTAAATGACTGCCTTGGTAAGCTTCAAAACTTGCCACGAATGCAGTGAATGCAGATTTCGTTTCATCATCTTGCAACAGTATGTTCATTACATCTTTCACTTTGCATGGAATTGTAGAATTTGAACTTTGATTATCAGATTAAGCTTTCATTGGTTGAGTTTGAATTTTTTAAGGTGATTGAGGCTGCATGTAAGTTGATGCATTTGATTGGTAAGAAGAATCCGTATAGAAACTCGCACCAACAAACATATCATCCTCATCTTCTTGATTAACATGTTCTTGAGCAAGAAATGCATTGTCAACAGTATTTGAAGGACGAGCATTAAACTTATACTGAGCTTGAGATCCAGATCAATATGTATTCCTGGAACTTTCATCAATTTCCACTTCTATTTTTGCAATGAGAAAATCTAGATCCATTGGAAATTTCTCAGTATGTTTCAGAAGAGTAACAGTTTGTTTCCATGAAGATGGAAGAGCACTTAACAATCTGTCGTTCAAATCTTGAAGATCTGTTTTTGCACCAACATTTGTCATCTCAGTTGTTAGATATACAAATCTATTCATCATCTGGTGAACAGTTTCTCCAGATATATGCTCAAAAAATTCCAGTTGCCTCTTCAATTTCTGTTTTCTGAGATTCTTGAGTTGTTCTCCTCCTTCACATAATTTCTTCAGTGCTTTGAACAAAGTATATCCAGTCTGATAGACATCCATCCTTGATAACACTTGAGTGGTAACCCCTTGCACATCAATTAGTAAGCCTTACTATCATTTTTCACCTTTCGTAAGTCTTCTCCTTGAAGATTTGTGACATCTGCCCCAAACCCGAACCCGAATGCCCGAGTCGAACCCGAATGTCCGAGTCGAACCCGAAGTTGTTTATCGTTTGTTTGTATTCTTTTTTTCTGAAAATGTAACGTTCGTCATAATTATTATTAATAAATACATTGGATTTTACGTTATTCCCATCTTAATTAATCAATCGTATTATGCCACAAAAATATCTAAGTGTGCTACTTAACTACGAATTATAATGATCAATCTCTAAAATATATATATACTTATATATATAAATATAGTTTATAAAACAAAACTATTGAAAACATTAAATGAAAATGTTTCTAAAAGTCTAAATATAGTACGTTTCCGTCAAGAACGAGCTAAAGATACAAAAAACGTCACTTGTATAAACATTACAAGCTAACGTAGTTAATTTAGTTAGTTAATCTTATTTATATAGTAGCTATGGATCAAAATTGTAAATTTTGAAACTTGAGTTAAAAGTTATTAACTTAAATTAAACAAACCAAAATCCACAGGGGCCATTACTGAAAAATCTACAACCCACCCCCACCCCCCTTTTGCAACCCGTAAATCAGGCAGCCTCGCCGGCAGCCTTTTTCCGGCCAACTCCCGACTCCGGCGACCTTTATCATGCCTATTTCTTAACACTTTAATCACCTAAAAATCATCCCTAATCTATTCCTAACAAGACTCGAACCCCTAACGGCCCTATTACGCGTTTTTACAGCTTGATTAACTCGGAATTAAATGGTGATTGTCAACTTGTTTTCGGCAACTTCCGGAATTGACTCGATAATTAGAAATCAACCATTTCATCGTCCGCTGACCATCATTTACATGCGATTAACACATCCTTATCATCAAAACATTCTTATCTTCCTGCGAATTAACCGAATCAAGCTTCAAGATCACTTTTTCCGGCGACTCGACTAATTCCTACCTTCCAGGCATCGTTACAGGTCGTATTCATATTCATTTCAATCATCTTGATCATCTTAAACTCCTAGACTCATCAATTTCATCTTATTTCAATCCCAGATTCTCAAATTTGATCTTGAACAGTCGCTTCTTTCTCCTATTCGAATCGGTATCAAGGCTTCACAATCAAGTACGTATAGTATATCAAAATACTCGTGATTCTCTGTAGATTAAAAGCCCTATGTTTGTTCTTGATGAGATTAACACAATTGAACGAATTGGATGGATTCTTGATTCTAGGGTTTATATTGAAATGGGTTTTGTTATTTATAAATCGTTAAAACAATTAAAAATCAAATTAGATAACAAAGGGTGCTTCTGGTCTGGTGGTTTGTATGCGTGTTTGTGAATGTGTAGGTCGCGTGTTCGATCCTCATTGCCCTTTTTCTTTAATTTTCATATATTAAACATTTTAAACATTAAATCATATATTTCTAATTTCCTAAATAAAGTTAAAATATTTTAAGGATTAAAAATATGTAAATTTCAAATACTTTCATACAAACATTAATATTTTAAGTTTATAAGTATTTATTACAAATATTATTTCAAGAAAACTAAAAACGGATTCGTATTAAATATATTTAATAAAAAAATACTATAACGTCTCGTATAAAACCCTAATTTCCCAAATTGTATTTCAAAACCCTAAATTCCCAATTTGTGATTTAAAACCCTAAATCCCAAATCTGAAACCCTAGATCTCGGACTTTTGATTCTTGTTAATATTGTTCGTTTCTAAGTTAGGGTTTTTCCCAATAAATTAGGTGGTACTAATGTTGGGCAACCCTCGGTGCTTTTTAGCTGCGTTTCTAATGGTTCGATTGTATTTACTTCTCAAGGTGAGTAAACTCACTCCCCCTTTTTATTATTATTTACGTTTTTGGGGCTGAAATACATGTTCATATAATACTACGGTTTTTTGTTTCTTTGTTTCTATTTCAAATGAGATCATAAAATATGTTAATCTTGCAGGCCGCTTGATGCAAAATTATGTGATAGTTAATAGTATTTATATATTCTTGTAATTTCCACCGGTACGATGTTAGCGCTAATGGCTTGACAAGCCCACCTACACTAATGGCCTGATAGGTGATTTTAACCCGGCGATTCTATGTACGATTCTATGTTCGATTCTATGTGTTGGTTACTAGTTACTATAACTGATGCTTGTTGCTATGTTGCTATGTCCCTTAGATGCTTATACATTTATTGATAACTTATATATATCAAGACGGTTAAATGACGGTTAAACGATAGTTATCAGTATTTGTAACATGAGTGGTTCCTCATGACTTGTTGCTAAAGGTTACCATGCGGGGTCTATGGATTCTTGTTTCTATGTGGTTCTATGGTCATAGTTGAGATATATGATGATATTACTAGACACATAAGATTGCGAAACATATTGATAATGATCTCGGATTTCGTATTACGTACTATTACTGTGTTTTACTCACTAGCTAATTCTTTAGCTAACTTATTTTACATGTATTTCAGGTGGTGTTTGAGACGGTTTTAGTTCAAGATACTTAGGATGCTTTGGACCTAGAATAAATAAACATGATTTATTTGTTGGCTTTTATTACGATTTTAAGACTAGTTATTGCTTCTTGTATGTCACAACATTATTACTTAAATGATATTAAAATATGCATTTAGTGCCATGTGCTTTGTACTATTGATATCCAATTCACTTGACGCGCCCGGTGTTTTCCGCCGCCGGGCGGGGTGTCACAAGATTATCCTCTGGATAAGGTTCAGTTGAATCTTTGGTATAATTGCTTCCAGTATCAGGTGCAACTGGAGTAGGAATATGTGGACCCTTCTCGATTGACTTCCATATATCAGTATCAATAGCACATAGAGCGTGACACACAACAAAAATCCTATGTAGAATAGTTAAATGTTGACATGTAGATGTGTTACTCAATTATTAGAATAGAAAGATAAAGTTTTGAACTTTTATGATTAGCAACATTTATTATAATCAAGGATCAGACATTCTTATTCCAACACAATTGTGGTCGGGTACTTAATGAAATGGCAAGGGTTCTAGAGATTTTGTGGTTGTGTCGCGCTCTGCCTTTTGGTAGAGAAATAAATCAGATTTTCGGGTGTTGAAACAAAAATGAAGTTAGGTTAAGAAGCTATGACAAGCTTGTTTGCTTTCGAAATTGATAGTGGTTGTCAAAAGGTGGGTTGTAGGTGGAGGTGGTGTGGTGAACGAGGGATTAGAAAGAAGATGAAGATGTGTGGGGTCTTATTATTTTTTTATTCATAGAAACTAGTCAATCATTCTACTCTTATATAACTTATATAACTAGTCCCTAAAAATGTGAAATTATCCAAATGTCATAACACTTAACTAAAAAAATCTAATAGAACATGTTTAGGATTGCTTCTCTTTTTCTCATCATCAACTTCTCTTTTTCTCCTTTTTCAAAGCATAAAAATATTCTTTTTATACAAACACTCTTTTTAACTTTTCTAATAAGATATGACGAATTTAACCGCGAACCTTACGATTGAAATTCCCTTATATTCCTATCTATTTTCAGTCTCTTTGCTTGTTTTCACCAAATATAACAAGCAGTTTTTATTGGTTACTAATGATGAAAACTCAGTCGAATATGTAGTCAATATATTTAAATTTATATTATATTAAGTTAAAGTTCTTATCCTAACATTATTTATATTAGATAGACTCGAAACAATATTAAAATTTTAAAAAACACTCAACCTCCTATAATTTAGAGATAACATTGATGTTTAAAGATAATTAAAATTAGAACATACAATACATATCTCTATTACAATTGTTGTATAATTCAAATTTCATATTAAATTTCATATATATAATGCATACAATAGCACCTATACGTATTCATTCATCACAATTTAGATTCTAATTCTCTAATACTTTAAATCAAACCGTTACCAGGTATGTTACTCCAGTTTTTGTATCTTTCTTTATAATTAGATTGTATATTTTCTTTTTCTAATGCTTTTAGTTTGATTATTTTTTAACTTTATATAGAAAATCAATGGATCAAAACAGGTTTCACAGGATTATGTCTTTATGTTTATAATCCTAACAATTTGGCTTTTTATTGTACTATAGACACGAAAATGAGATTGAAGATCTGCAAAGCTATAATATAAACAATCTATTTGGAATCGAATCACCAAGTTATAATGTTTATTCTTTCCCATTAAAGATCAGCAAGCATATGGTAGTATTTTTTTCATATACTTTCCAATATATTATTTAATAAATATATTTGGGTACTCAATTTAGCTATTTTTCCAATTCTTATACAACGGACCACAAACACTTTATAAAATGTTACTGGTATTAAAGTTGGATCAAGAATTAATATTCTGTTTCAACAAAGTCCACCTGCTGCTGAATATGTTATCGGAAGTGAAAAGAATGGTCCATATAAAGGTAAGAATAAAAATTTATACTAAATTACTTATTAGTACACTGTTTAATTTTTTTTTTCCAATCATATATTTCTTTATATTAGTCTTATATTTATTTTCTTTTTTTATTTAAATTTAGATATTTATTTATATTTTATTATTCATTTAATCTTTACATATAACTAGATACAAGACCGGGTAGCGTTTTGCGACAGCCGAGTCTCGCTTATGTAACTTCGTCACATACGTTAATAAAAATAGTTTCATATCTCGCATGTTACAGTGAAAATCTGTAATGCATCACATATTAAAAACATTTTTAGATATGTCCAAATATAAATGTCAAAATGAAAACTATTTAAAGCTAGGATGTTAAAACCATAAATATATCAGAGTAGAGTAGGAAGGGTCAAAGCTATAAGTTGGCTAAATTTTAGAAGTTGAAGTTGTAAATATGTCAAATTTAGTAATTGTGCTAAACACATAAAAAACAAACTTGAATGTACTACTCATGTATATTGCGATGCGTTTTTAACTTCGTTTTACAAGTGTTAATAATTGTAGTCGTAAGTATTTTTGTGATGTTAACGTGACAACTCGTTAAACAGTTTTTTAAGCGAGCCACTTAGACAAATAAAATTATATATATATATATATATATATATAAACATAGATATTGGAGATACTTGGTAAAACATATATGTATACGTATAATGTGGAAAGTTACAAAGCCACTCAACCTGGTCCCTACAGTATTCCAACCAAACAATAACATTGCATTGAATGATTTTTTTCAATTCCATTGACAATTCAAGTACACTGTCTTTTTCATTAATTCATTATACACACATAGTCACACATGCTCTCTATTGTAATATCCGGTCACCACCGTTGTCACGTGTCCCCGGCGGTCGGCTAACATCATCTTTAACCACTATCGTTAATCTTCTTAAGACCTCTTCTTCCTTGTCTGATCCTTGTCTCCATTGTCGTGTTCATACTCAAATCATATAAGTCTTCAGATCCGCTCAGCTTATCTTCTTTGAGGGCAGGATCGAAGGTGTATGCGTTCAGCGACCTACATCTGGTCGCCCTACCATCTCCAGTGACAAGGAGTGTTGCAGAAGACGACAAAAGACAATGAATTAGTGTCACTCATTTTATAGATCTAGTTATTGTCGACAATGAAACCGTAGCCCCGCCATCGTTACTAAGATCTGGTTCGCAGCATAGGATGTCGGTCATGAAAGGTTGTCGATCGGAGTCGATGGTCGGCGTATCTATTGCACCTTTCTCTTTCGCATCTCAAATATACACGACTGAATCCATTGAATAAAGTGGCCAGGCAGACACGAACATGCCATATATGGAACACACACACCATGCAAAATGGTGTTGTACATGTTAGGGGCTCAAATTTTAACATTGTGGATAAATTATCCTGGACACGTTGTATCAAGTACTCTTAGTGTTTAAAGGATTAAGGATCTTTGATGCCTATACCTGTTGATTAACTAACATAGTAACATTTGCTCTCCGCTTGTTTTATGTGTTTTAATGCAGGTAATGGCTATATGACCAAGTCCACCATAAATCTCAGTCAAAGGAGTTACGAAGTCAGCTAGAAAACATGGTCAACACTCTCCAACGGCTTAAGGATTAAAAAAAGGATGAATTTATTTCTTTATTATACTAAATAAATGATGCTATGGCTAAACTATCACATACAACACACTATCTACTCTCTGTCGACGAAATTCTTTCTGCTCTCACACACTATTGTATTAAGCTGCCATAGTTCTCGAGTTGTACTTTGTTTTCTTATCTTTAATAAATTTGTGATAGATGATTGACATCACCCGAGGTTTTTAAACCGACGATCATCCATTGATCAAGGGCTTTTCCTCGTATAAATGTCTGTGTTTATCTTATATTTCAGTACCATAATCACCAAAAGCAACAAAGCACCCAACCTCACATTTACTAATTTGCCTTTA
This sequence comes from Tagetes erecta, assembly GCA_030867185.1. Taxonomy (NCBI): domain Eukaryota; kingdom Viridiplantae; phylum Streptophyta; class Magnoliopsida; order Asterales; family Asteraceae; genus Tagetes; species Tagetes erecta. The sequence goes on from CM061490.1 coordinate 17,153,418, forward strand.
TCGTTTTTCAACCAAAACAATTCGGCGCCCACCATGGGGCAAGTGGTGATTTTATTCTAATTAATTTCGTCTCTTTCTATCAATATTCCATGCATTTATCATTTCTCAAATGGACTCTTAAGCGAAATCTGTTTCCACTAGCATTCCAACATCATCATCATCTTCTCTGCCGATATCTAGTTCATCTTTAATACCGATGAAGATAAAGTACATTACTCATAAGAAACCGACTTCTATCTTCCAAGGATCAAAATCTCATGCTACTACCCCGACGGTAACTTCTAACAATGATGTTTCTATGGTTTGTCTGCAGATGAAAGCCTATATGGATCAGTAGAACATGACCAATCAAAGGATCCTTTTGAAAATTCAAGATATCAAGAAGGCCAAGAAACATATGGAGAAAATTAGTCCCTATATGCTAAAAGCACTTGATTTCAACATTCCAGGATCCCCAACCCGTCTATCACCGACAACATTCCAGCATGGATCGGTGGGAATGTCTCAACATGGATCGCAGCCAAGATCGTCAGCCTTCTCTCAAGGATCCTTCACATTTGCAGAATCCCTTAGGATCCTTCATCCATAAGGACCAAGCATCCTCAGACATATAATGGCCTAAAGTAACTTAAGTACAATATGGAGACTTTATCCCCATGCAAACCATTTCTCTACTAGACCAACTATCACTGCTGAAATGCCTTACTCTGGATATTATTCTGGATTAGAATCTTTCCAACAAAGAGGTAACAATTTAAATAATGTACCTTTAAGTGCTAATGATGGTTTGATGCAGGATACAAGTATCACTCCGACTATGGCCAGAGAGTTACAAAAACTTAAGGATATGATATCCAGTCTTTCATGGGTAGTTAGACCAATTCCTGAAATTCCAGTTGGAAGTCACAAAGTATTCAGATTTGCTTCACCAATTTTTGATGCTGAGATACCAAAGCGCTTCCAAACCCCCAACATGAAACTCTATGATGGCACAAGTTATCCATAAGAACATATGGCCCAATATAGAGAAAGAATGGAAATTAATCCAATCCCAGATTGGCACAAAGAAGCATGTTTGTGCAAAGGTTTCGGATCTACACTCACTGGATCTGCCCTTAAATAGCTGATAAGTTTACCCCTTACTCTGATACTTCATTTTTCTCATTTGGTTAACCATTTTAATAATCAATTCTCATGCAGTAGAACCTTTGAAAGACTAACCAGTCATTTGTATAGAATTTCCTAGCTTCGTGGTGAATCCCTTAGGGATTATGCCACTAAATTTGGCATGGAAGCTTTGGAAATTCGAAATCTTGACGTAGCAACTATTGTGGAAGCATTCAAGATGGGGTTACAAAAGGATTCTCCATTTTATGATGATCTTGTGATGACGTCATGCAGAAATTTAGACGAGGTTAGGACCAAAGCCTTAAGGTTCATCAGATTGAAGGATGATAAAAGTATCCAGGATAAACTCAATTGAAACACCCAGTTTTTTTAATTATAAATAACAATCTCACAATTCATATCAGAGTAGGTCCCAAGTATACGTCCAAAATTTGTCACTCAGGTGACTATTTTCACTATAAATTATAGTTTTACAAAAGAGTCATTACAACAAATATTACACAACTTTTATTTAAACAAAGATAACTTCCACTGGTCGATCCGAATCCGGTCTTTAGTCCTCTTCCACTTTCTTTCCTGAAAGTATACATGAATATCACATTAGCCATAGCTAAGTAAGTACACACTACATGTCGCCACTTTAATTTCTGAGACCACATGTCTCTAATTTATTTTTGAGACCACCGTCTCTATTTTTATTCACTGAGACCACCGTCTCTATTTATTCACCGAGACCACCGTCTCTATTTTTATTCACCGAGACCATCGTCTCTATTTATTCACCGAGACCACCGTCTCTATTTATTCACCGAGACCACCGTCTCTATTTTTATTCACCAAGACCACTGTCTCTATTTATTCACCGAGACCACCGTCTCTATTTTTATTCACCGAGACCACTGTCTCTATTTATTCACCGAGACCACCGTCTCTATTTTTATTCACCGAGACCACCGTCTCTATTTATTCACCGAGACCGTCGTCTGTATTATTTGTCATACTACTCAAATTTTCAACACTAATAATCACATAAATATTTAAAACTCACCGGTCTATATATGTTCCAAATTAATATATATATCAAACACATAATGATATTATTAATCATATTGGAACATAACAATAATCATGTATACTTTTAAGACTTTGTATACTTACCAGTTAGGATTAATAACTTGAAACGTAGAAGACAACTCTTTGAATGTTATGGTTGAATCGTCTCTAAATCACGGACCACTCTAAGTTTAAGTTCTTTGTTTATGCTATAGCTACTTGTTTATTTCTATTGTTCTCCTCTCTCTACTTTTTTTACCTTCTTCGACATACATGTGTATGTATACACATCAAAGTTGCCGACTTTAGAAAATGCCATTAAGATACATGTATATATATTTTATTATCATAGTTATCTATGTAGATATACAACAATGAATTGTGTGGCTGGTAATTTCTTGAAAACATATATCACATTTCAACCATTAGCCCCTTTTTGCAAGTTTGGTACTTTGACAATTATAGTCCTATCATTATATCTATTTTTCTAATTGTCCTTGTCTTTTGATGTTTAAAACAATTATGTATATACACTGGCTTGTCATTTTACTTATTTGTTATTATTGTTATAAGATGTTTTTAACGCTACGTTACTAGTTAAATACTAGTTTGATCCGAAACTAAATCATTTAACAATATTCATAACATATATTCAAAGTACTTTTTTTTTATCTAGAAAACAGGATGTTACATCAATGCCACCTTTAGTTCTTCTGGTAATTCTAAACGATATGCCACCTTTCCCACACGAGCAATTATTTTAAACGGACCAATAAATCGTGGACTCAACTTTCCACGTTTACGGAAACGAATCATACCTTTCCATGGGGAAACTTTTAGCATCACAAAATCCCCCACTTGGAATTCAATCGGACGTCTGCGCTTATCAGCATACGACTTCTATCGATCTTGTGCTGCTTTCAAATGCTCCCTAATTTGATCGATCTTTTCATTTGTTATATTTATCACTTCTTTATTTTCAAGTTCTCTTTCTCCGATCTCTCCCCAACACACAGGAGTGCGACATTTTCTACCATAAAGCATTTCAAATGGGGCCCTCTTAATGCTCGAATGGTAACTATTATTATATGAAAACTCTACAAGGGGCAAATACTTGTCCCAACTGCCACCAAAATCAATAATACAAGCACGCAACATATCTTCAAGAGTTTGAATCGTTCTTTCGCTTTGCCCATCTGTCTGTGGGTGATACGCCGTACTAATTAATAATTTAGTACCCGTTTCTTCTTGAAACTTTCTCCAAAATCTTGAGGTAAAACGAGTGTCTCTATCAGATACGATAGATATCGGCACACCATGACTTGATACTATCTCGCTAACATATACTTCTGCCATTCGCTCTGACGAATAACTTTCACGAATGGGTATAAAGTGAGCACTTTTTGTCAAACGATCGACAACTACCCATATTGCATCGTAACCTTTGGCCGTTTTAGGCAGCTTCGTCACTAGATCCATTGTAATATGCTCCCATTTCCATAATGGAATTTCAAGTGGTTGCATCTTCCCATATGGCTTTTGGTGTTCAGCTTTGACTTGTAAACAAGTCAAACACCTCTCCACATATTTAACAATATCTCTTTTCATACCAGGCCACCAATATTCCCTCTTTAAATCATTGTACATCTTGATCGCACCTGGATGGATTGAGTATTTTGACTTATGTGCCTCATCCAAAATTATTGTTTTAATCTTACAAGTCCAAGGAATCCAAATTCGGCCACAACGAACTTTAATTCCTTTATCATTTTCTTCAAGTTGGTGGACTTGACCGATGATTCTCTCGCGTTTCAAATTCTCCTCTTTTAGAGCCTCCACTTGTGCAACTTTAATTTGATCAAACAAGTCTAAACTCACAATCAGTTTATATGATTTTACTTTAATTGGAGCAATAGTCTCCTTTCGACTTAGGGCATCAGCCACAACGTTGGCTTTACCCGGATGGTAAAGTATTTCACAATCATAATCTTTGACTAACTCTAACCATCGTCGTTGTCTCATATTTAATTCCTTTTGATCGAAGAAATACTTCAAACTTTTATGATCGGTATAGATTGTGCACTTTGTACCATACAAATAATGTCTCCAAATCTTTAGTGCAAATACTACTGCCGCCAATTCAAGATCATGGGTTGGATAACCCGCTTCCGTTGGCTTTAATTTTCGCGATGCGTATGCTATTACTTTTCCTCTTTGCATAAGAACACAACCCAGTCCAACATGCGAGGCATCAGAATAAACAACAAAATCTTCTGTCCCTTCAGGTAAAGCTAGAACGGGAGCTTTAGTTAACTTTTCTTTCAAAAGTTGAAACGCTTCCTCTTGTTCTGGCTTCCATTCGAATTTGGAGTTCTTTCGAGTTAGCTTTGTCAAGGGGTAGCTATTTTCGAGAAATCCTGAATGAAACGCCGATAATAACCAGCTAAACCCAGAAAACTTCTAACCTCAGTTGGGGTCTTTGGAGGAGACCCTTTCGTAATAGTCTCTATCTTAGCGGAATCTACCAAAATACCCTTTGCATTTACCACATGGCCCAAGAACTGAACTTCTCGAAGCCAAAATGCACACTTTGAAAACTTTGCGTATAACTTCTCGTTTCTTAGTGTAGTGAGAACTTCCCTAAGATGTTGAGCATGATCTTTTTCTGTTCGAGAATAGATAAGGATATCATCGATAAAAACGATAACAAAACGATCAAGCATAGGTTTACATACTCGATTCATGAGATCCATGAAAACTGCCGGGGCATTCGTTAAACCAAATGGCATCACAACAAATTCATAATGCCCATAACGAGTACGAAAAGCCGTCTTTGGTACATCTTCTTCTCTTACCTTTACTTGATGATATCCTGACCTTAAATCAATCTTAGAGAACCAGCTAGCACCTTGCAATTGATCAAAAAGATCATCAATTCTAGGTAAAGGATACTTATTCTTAATGGTCAATTTATTTAGCTCACGATAATCAATGCACATCCGCATGCTACCATCTTTCTTCTTAACAAATAAAATCGACGCACCCCAAGGTGAAACACTTGGCCTAATAAAACCTTTATCTAATAGATCTTGGAGTTGTGACATTAATTCCTTCATCTCACTAGGTGCCAGTCGGTATGGTGATTTAGCTACAGGATTAGCTCCGGGAACTAGATCAATTTTGAATTCAATTTCTCTTTCCGGTGGAGCGCCTGATAACTCATCGGGGAAGACGTCAGAGAATTCGTTAACTACGGGGATTTGATCAAGTTCCTTTCCTTTTGTTTCCTTATCCGTCACATAGGCCAAAAATGCTTGATGACCATGCTTTAAATAATTCCTGGCCTTTGCCATTGAGCACACAGTAATGTTGCTCTTTCTTTCTCCATAAATACACACTTGTTCTCCAATTAGTGACATGAATTGGACGATCTTTTGATTGCAAACTATTGACGCATGATGTTGGGATAGCCAATCCATCCCAATAATTACGTCAAACTCCCGAAGCTCAATAGGAATTAAGTCGATGGAATATTCTTCTTCTTGAATAATTAGTTTACAGTTTTGACATACTTCGGATACGACAAAACTCTTATTACTAGCAACCTCGACTTCTAAGGCATTTACTAGCTTACTTCTAACAAAGGACTTATGGCAAGAAAAATGTATGGATATGAAGGATCTACTTGCTCCAGAATCAAACAAAACGTATGTAGGGACAAAATTAATTAGAAAAGTACCTGTGACGACATCAGGTACGAGTTTTGCTTCTTCTGCGGTGATTTGAAAAGCCCTACCTCGAGGTTTTGGAATTTCAAATCTCTTGACATTTCCTGTCGTCTTGGATCCTTCAGCAACCTTGCCTTCCCTTGTTTTAAGCTCTGGGCAATCACCCCTCATGTGACCCGGCTTGTAACAATTGAAGCATAGATTGACCGGACTAGTGCATCGGGATGCTGTATGCCCAATTTTTCCACATCTATAACAACTTAAATTTTTGTAAAGACATTCCCCTGAATGTCCTCTACCACATATGTAACAATTACGTTGTTCATTCTTTGACCTCATCTTCGTAAAGTTTCCTGACGTTTTCAGCTTCTTTGAAGGTGTGGTGTAACATTTGCCCCAAAACGAAACCGAATCTTATCCAAACCCGAACCCGATTGAAATATATTATGGAATTAAAAATAGTCTAGTCTTTCCTCTTATATCTAATAGTTAATTATGTCGTACCATTATATTCTGTTAAATAATTTTATTAAAATTTATATCTATAAGATATAAGACTTTATAAATAAAAATAATTAAATACAAACAACTTCTACTTATGTTATAAAAGTTTGTTTATAAAATATATAGTTAGTGTGGTTAGTTAAGTTATAGTGTTAGATAACAAAACCAATTTCAAGGGTTGGTTATGTCACTTGTGTAACTTGTTTCTAAAACCATGTTACTTAAATAAATATAAATGTGACTTTAGGGACCAAAGTGAAACATGTGAATTAATTAACCAAACCAATATTGCACCCCCTTTCTGATTCACGTTTCACGTCACCGGCGCAAATTCCGGTTTACTCCGGCGAGCACCTAAATGCTCGTTTATTCCACTAAATCAGTTCTATTGTTATCGCCAGCAAGATTCAAACGCATCACAGTTTTCGAATACCATTTTCGCGGATCATTACATAATTACGGTAACCATTTTATTCATATGGAAACTCAAATCAAATCGACCCAATTCGCGCGTAATAGTCCAATTAAGTTAACCAAATCATTCCTTAATCAAATCCAGACTTTACTAAACAAACTAATTGATCAATAATCTCGGGATTTACATTGATTCGATTACCAAATTTCCGTATTCAAATCCATAACGCATCCGGACTCAATCATATCTCATTGACTAACGATTGGTTAAATTTACTCTAATACATTCATACCAACCCTCAACAACATCAATTTTTATATAAAACGCAAAGTCGCAGATCGTTGATCATCATTCTTATTTAGGTCCGCTCAACACTAGTTCATCGCAAAGTCAGTACTAGTTTCTGAAATTCATTTGGAGGTTTTACATCTCATATGTCCGAGAAACTCTTGATATGATCAATTTATCATTATCTTCACAAATCGCCCGGTTTCGAATCCCATAGCCGCATCTTTCCCTTCCTCTTAATCTCCATCAATTCACAAACGTTTAAGGTAATTGATTAATCCTACATACTCGTTTTCATTCATTGAGCAAAAGCCGTAGGTTTAATATTGTTATCTATTTCTGTTCATGTTCAATTTGGTAGATTTAGGATTTAGGGTTTAGAAGAATTTGGGGGTTTTGTGGTGTAAACATATTTATACAGTTTATTTCAGAATCTTAACAAAGAAATATCATTTAGTTCCCTGGTTGACATCTACGCCTGTGAGTCTGCGAACCTGGGTTCTACTCCTAGTTCTAGCGATTTCTTATTTCTTTTAAACTACTATTTAACTACAAGGATTATATATATTACTATGAAACCAAATTCATTAGATATTTTTGAGCAAGAAGCTATAAACTAAAGGTTATAAGCATGTATTTTAACACTTGTAAACTTTATAAAACTTATAGTAAAGAGTTTACGGAAATATTTTATAATTACCTGACGTTTAATAGGTACTCATAAGATTCATAAATTATTTATTTAATTCTTTTTATTATTGCAAAACATATTACTTACAATATACGTCTAATAAATATAATTATTTTGGATTACTATTTATAATTAACCAATCACCAAATTAATCACTTTTGACAAATTAGTTATTTCTATTTTACTATCATCGCTTGTCATTAACATTATTTGGTTTGTAGTACGTATGAACTAAATTATTAATGTTTGATCATTATATGTTGTATTCATATAAACTATTATTTATTTACATAACCTAGTCATCAAGTTATCTAAATCGGTTATTGAATAAACCTCAAATTCTTATTTAGAAACCCTAGTTCCCAAATCATCATTAGAACTCTAAATTCGTATACTAATTTGGATGTCGCTCTTTAGGATTGACTCCTAAGGAAATCTTTCGGTGCCTTTATTCAAATTATATTATTATTCATCATCATTTATTATCAGGTGAGTATTCATAGCCCCTTTTCAGTTTTACATTTTGGGGTGATCTCATGTGAACCTATTAAACCTATTTATCATTTTATCATTTTTATCATTTTACTATTTCATCAGTTTATCATGTTGATCAGTTCATCAGTTTAATCAGTTCAATTCATGTTTGTGTTATTACTTGCAATTATGTGTGCATAGCTTGATAAACATTGATTCTTGCATAATCATTAATTTATTGAAACCGACAGTTACTAATGATAGATCTATTGGTCAAAGGACCCACCCCCTTGATTCTTGGGTGATTATAACTGAGTTTATCAACATGTGATTCTTGTCCCTATTCATCAACAGCTTAATCTGTGTGATTACATGGCTGCAGTTTATCAAGGTTTGATTATGCGTTTGTCTTGTGTGTTACACATTTGCATTATGGGTTTTAGCATAACATGAGAATTGAACAATTTTAATGATTTTGACTTTTTGATTCTTTTAATATTATCTATATGTTTTTAAACCTGTGTTTACTCACCAGCTAATTCGTTAGCTGAACAAATACTTTTCACATGATTTCAGGTTATGCATTTTATGCGATTGCTACAAGATGTGAACACTTAGGATATGTTTGACCTAGCACAATAAAGGAATATTTATTATGTTGTATCGTATTTATTTGAATCATTGTAAGCATTTATTTGTATTAATGAAATTGGGATTTAAAGATATTTAAACTATTTTAGTACCATGAGCTACGAGCAATCTATTCACTATCGTCCACCCCGAGGATTCCGACGTCGGTCGGGGTGTGACATGTGGCAACTACTGGGATTTCAGCCTTTCTTTTCTCACCGTTCTCAATCTGCCTTTTTATCTCCATTTCTCTTTCACGAGCCCAGTTAATAAGCTCTGACAACTTCTCACACTTTGAAGGGGACACAAATTCCCTTATTTCTGCCTTTAAAATCAAATGGTAGCGATTTAACCACATACGTTCTGTAGCTACCAATGAAGGACAAAACTTAGCTTTATCGAAAAATTCTGCTGTTATTTCATCTATAGATTGATGTGTTTGATGCATATGGAGGAATTCTTCAGCAATTCTATCTACAGCCGCTTGTGGACTAAAATGTTCTAAATATATTACTTTGAATTCACTCCATGTCATTTTTCGTGTGGCTTCTTTACCTTTTTCCACCTTGATCATATCCCACCAGTCTTTTGCCCTCTCACGTAGTTGGCTCGTAGCAAAGATTACCTCGTCACTTGTATCACAATGACTTCTGTCAAATATACTTTCCATTTCAGTAATCCATCTATGACTTATCAGGGGGTCAATCTCGCCTTTGAATTCTAAAGGCTTACACGCCATAAAGTCTTTATAAGCACACCGGCTTTTCTCCTTTTCTTTATTCGACTCTTCCTGATTATTCACTTTATCAGGACTAAACTGCTCGTGGGGACTCTTAAACTTTGATAGCTCGTCATGAATTAAGTTTCTCACAGAACTTTGCACTTCTGCAAGAAGGAATGGAATGTTTGCTTGAAAAGCCTTTCCCACTTCTGTTGATATTTGATTCCTTATCCTTTCGGATAAAGGATTTTCGTCACGTTCTCGTCTTGGAGAGTACACCGTTCTCTCCTCGTTACTATCAAACTTTTCGTCACCAGAGTGACGACTTTGCTCTTCATGGTTTGTCATAATTCGTACTGAAATATTGGTACTAATTAGTGTACGTTTTATGCTACGACATTCCCAGGTTTGTATTTTTATCATACGTACACTTATATGCATTCTTATTCCTATATATAAACGTATAGGTCAATGCATATTTTACACATTCCCCTTGCTCCTTGTTATTTTCAATACAAACATGAACATTCCAAGAACACACTAGTACCGTATATATAACATTACATTGGCCAGATGTAATCTTATACATACTATACTCGTGTTTTCTTACAATTATCATATCGTAATTCAAATAACAAGTTTCAATCTATCACAGTTTTCGCTATCTTCCATCAGCTTATAAATATAGACCCGTAATCCACAAATCATTTTTCACACAATCATACTAACTTACAATATACAACATGTATAACATATAATCAACATGATTAACCACGGGTCAGTGTACTTACTTGGATAGGCTTTAGACCGTCTTCGGATCGAAATTCACCTTTGTTTGTCCAGAGCACTCGCAGTTTGAGTTTAAGTATCCATACCGAATATTTAAATCCCTCAAACCAGTGCTCTGATACCAACTTGAAACACCCAGTTTTTTTTATTATAAATAACAATCTCACAATTCATATCAGAGTAGGTCCCAAGTATACGTCCAAAATTTGTCACTCAGGTGACTATTTTCACTATAAATTATAGTTTTACAAAAGAGTCATTACAACAAATATTACACAACTTTTATTTAAACAAAGATAACTTCCACTGGTCGATCCGAATCCGGTCTTTAGTCCTCTTCCACTTTCTTTCCTGAAAGTATACATGAATATCACATTAGCCATAGCTAAGTAAGTACACACTACATGTCGCCACTTTAATTTCTGAGACCACATGTCTCTAATTTATTTTTGAGACCACCGTCTCTATTTTTATTCACTGAGACCACCGTCTCTATTTATTCACCGAGACCACCGTCTCTATTTTTATTCACCGAGACCATCGTCTCTATTTATTCACCGAGACCACCGTCTCTATTTATTCACCGAGACCACCGTCTTTATTTTTATTCACCGAGACCACTGTCTCTATTTATTTACCGAGACCACCGTCTCTATTTTTATTCACCGAGACCACTGTCTCTATTTATTCACCGAGACCACCGTCTCTATTTTTATTCACCGAGACCACCGTCTCTATTTATTCACCGAGACCGCCGTCTCTATTATTTGTCATACTACTCAAATTTTCAACAGTAATAATCACATAAATATTTAAAACTCACCGGTCTATATATGTTCCAAATTAATATATATATCAAACACATAATGATATTATTAATCATATTGGAACATAACAATAATCATGTATACTTTTAAGAGTTTGTATACTTACCAGTTAGGATTAATAACTTGAAACGTAGAAGACAACTCTTTGAATGTTATGGTTGAATCGTCTCTAAATCACGGACCACTCTAAGTTTAAGTTCTCTGTTTATGCTATAGCTACTTGTTTATTTCTATTGTTCTCCTCTCTCTACTTTTTTTACCTTCTTCGACATACATGTGTATATATACACATCAAAGTTGCCGACTTTAGAAAATGCCATTAAGATACATGTATATATATTTTATTATCATAGTTATCTATGTAGATATACAACAATGAATTGTGTGGCTGGTAATTTCTTGAAAACATATATCACATTTCAACCATTAGCCCCTTTTTGCAAGTTTGGTACTTTGACAATTATAGTCCTATCATTATATCTATTTTTCTAATAGTCCTTGTCTTTTGATGTTTAAAACAATTATGTATATACACCGGCTTGTCATTTTACTTATTTGTTATTATTGTTATAAGATGTTTTTAACGCTACGTTACTAGTTAAATACTAGTTTGATCCGAAACTAAATCATTTAACAATATTCATAACATATATTCGAAGTACTTTTTTTTTATCTAGAAAACAGGATGTTACATCAATGCTTCTACAAAAGAAGAACATTACGAGAAGAAACAAGGATCCCCATTTAAGAACAATAGAGCCAAACCATATTCAAGGCTCAATAATCAAAATTTTCATGCAGTAGAGTATGAAGAAGACGAGGAGGAATATACTAAAATATCTTACTATTGTTTTTCTGTTGACATGTGAGGATTATTACTTGCTGTGTAGGATTTAGGTGAAAAAGCGAGATGGTCAAGAAAGAATGATAAAGCAGCTGGATACAAACATAAATCAAAATGGTATACTTATTATGAATATGTCAGCCGTATGACTGATGAATGCATCGCATTAAGAAAGGAAATAAGTTACCTTCTCGGTAAGGGTCACACTTCAAGGAACTATTTGGCAGGAAAGGTCAAGGATCCAGGATCCTGAGAAAGTACCAGAAAAAGCTGCATTGTCACACCCTCAAAATCAACTAACGGAGTTTTACTGTTAAGTGTGTGATAAACCAGGATCTCAGTCATTAGTTACACCAAGCGACACTATATGAATTTAAAACATACGTGTCTCATTACATGAGAAAATTTAATACAGAGTTAACGTTTAAAAGTTTGCGGAAGCGTAATCGAAATGTAATGTCAAAATATTAAATGCAAACTAAATGCGCAAACACGCGCCAAACGTTAATGACATATTTTAAAAAGAATGAAATGCTATGATATCAAAATCATACAACCATGTCATGCCATGCCCTAGCGTGATGTGTACGTCATAAACCTGAAAAAATATATACTAACAAGTGTCAACACGACGGTTGATGAGTTCACATAATAGATATAAAACCAACAATTATGTGTTCAGGCAGAAATATCAATAAAGTATGTCGGTGTAGGTAACTAGTCTACAGTACATGTCCTTAGGGTGAAGGGAGTCCACCCCTCACCTCCCCACACTTTTTACTCCACCCCACATTCATCTCAAATCACCCGGTATCCACCCCACACCACCCCACATCATTTTTTAATTTTTATTTCTCATTTATATAAAACTTTTAATAAAATAAAATTAATAGTGTAATTATTAAAAACGACTAAAAAGAAGAAAAAAAACCGCATAGTCATGAAAATAAAATTTTAAAAATTTAAATAAAATAAAATTAATAGTGTAATTAGATTTTATTTGTTTAACTAAAATTATAAACAAAAATAATTATAAAACTTACCCACCTTTCCACCAACCCTTCTTTTTCTTTGAACACAACAGCAGCAGCCAGCAGACCCTTCACCCATCTTCTTCAACCCACCACCTATGTCTTCATCTTCTTTAAATCCGGCCAAATGATGAGTGTCGAATCCATCAAATAAATATAAGTGAACCTACTAGTATAGTGCAAGTAAGGTTCGTGTCCTCAGGGATACAGATTAACTATTTTATACCAAAACGTTTTAAGTGCAAGTACGGTTGTAAAAAGGGGGGTTTGATTTAGACTAAATAACTAAAGTAATAATGTAAAAACAAAATGAAACAAAGTAAAAACTATGAATTTGATTTTTTAGTTATGAAAATTTAATATTGAAAGTGAATAAAAATATTAAAAAGCTAATTCCAACACTAAGGCAATTTCTTGACTTGATTCGACTTACGATCATAAACAAATGTGGTGCAATGATATTTTAAGTGAAATGATATGTATCAATACTAGACGTCACGCCGTTCGGACGTCCACTCTATCTAATGTCTAATCAAGCGCAGTTCGTTGACTAGAGCCAACCCGCTACTCTAAGCTCACGTCGTTCGGATCTTAGCGTGCGGATTGCGGCGATAAAAGTATCGATTATAGTTAAACACTCACGCCGTTCGGAATGTTTAACTAGATTGATTGACTCTATAATAATTTTGAGTTCATAGACAAACACAAAATATTATTTGTTCCTTGTTTCAAAAATTAAGACTTTGTTAAGGTTTTAATAATTGAAGAACTTTATTACTCTAATTAACAAAGTGGCCAATTTTATTAATCAAACTAACATATAACCGGATTAGATCCGGATTTGAGATCAAGAATCAAACAAACAAACCATTCACATAAAAATATCTCACAATCATTTCACATAAACATCGAATCAAAAGCCAAAGAAACAAACCCTAATGTTGGAATTAAAATTGATTTAGCCACACATGATAGCTAAATCAATACAACAAAATAAAAAGTAAAACATGAAAATAAAAAAAACTTACGAACCCAAAGCTAAACTAATTATCTTCAAAATTCATCCACCCAAAATCCCAATTCTTCTCCTGTTGTCGTAACCGTCCAAGCAGGAAGTGGGCCTGGATCTCCCTTTTTTTCATGCAACATATGTTTTCATTCTTTTACTTTTTCATCTTGGGCCCACCATCATTTTAATTTTCTTTAGTTGCAGCCCAATAAGAATGAATATAAGGAATTACAAACTTTAAATTTTAACAAATTCAACAGCAACTTCACACGGCCGTCTAAATCTGTGTATAAATTCTGCACGGCCGTCTGAAGTGTATGTTACACAAACTCTCTTCAAACTCCAAGCTTTTACTATCCATGATTCTTCCAATGCTTCCACAAGCTTTTGTCATCTCTCACGAACGCTTCACACCTACAATTCAACCAAAAACGAACCGGAGTAGATTCTATTCCTCCAAAACTAATATTTACAAAATATTATGATATAAACGGGTCAAATGCATAAAATATAATCAAAACAAACGCTAAATGCATGCTAAATAACGCCTAAATATGTACCTAACACCAAATTTCAGCAAAATCCGGCCACCACCCTCGTATTCCTTCGCCAATATCCATCTCCATCTACTGGTCCCCACCATTTCAACGTTTAAATCTTCGGGGAAGAGCACGGGGAAAAGACCCCAAATCACACCCCAAAGTTCGGGGCCGAGAGGGGGTGGGGCAGTGTGCCCGTGCGGGGCCGATTCAGGGCCGCATCCACCCCACATCCACTTCGTCTACTCTTAGAGTCAAATGTATCTGACCGAAGCTGACGTGTGTACACATTACGTGTATAGTTTGCCTGCGCTACATCCCAGCAGGATGCGCATGTAAGTCTGTTAGGCCAATTCAACACCCGTTCGACAAGTCCATCTATCATGCTAACGCGACTAGCCTAGGTAGGGTTTGTCAAACCCAGTAGTACTACTCAAAATTCCCCAGCTATTTCCCCAAATATTAATGGTCAACTAGGTATCCATGAGGACTTTCATGAACAGGAAAAGCACTCTAACTAGACATGTGACATACAGTATTTCCAAATCTGTAAAAAGTAGTTGTACGCATTTCTTCCCCATAAAGGGTAAGAGCAATAGAAAAAGGTTCAGTGAACTCACCTTCGGGTGCACAACTACAAGCATCAGCAAGGTAAAAGCAAACACAACATTCCTACTACATGATAAGTCTATAAGTGTGTGTTTGTGCAGGTATGTAAAACCCTAAGCATCCAAACAATTCAATTGTTTACTTGTGATTTGAAAATTTTGACTTTTGACCAACCTTGACCGAAGTTGACTTTTGTTGACCCGAGTTGAACTGACGATCACATGGTGATTTATTAATTATAGTTATATTCAGTTAGGTTCAGTTGTTCACTTTAAGTTCATAAATCACATTACAAGACACATATGCAACGAAACCAAATTTGATTTCTATTAAAGTTTCCTTTATTGGAAAGATGTGTTCTAAGACATGTTCTCACTACACAAACTCGTTAATAGATGTACATTCTTAACTACACATGTTTCATGCGCACACATAACTTCTTACATGTCTTAATCATAGCATGTATATATATTTGCACATAAGCTTTCTATTTTGAGTAAAACATATCATACAAGGCCACTTTCAAAATAAGCATAGTTCATAGCATGTTATTGCATCCTTAGTAACATAGTAACATCATCTCAAGGTATCCTAGTCTTCTAAACTCAAAATACAAATCATACTTTCAATAAAGTTTCCTTTAATGGAAATCGTCCAATCTAAATTATATTAATCCTAAACCACACATGTAAACCACATACACTAACTTAACAATTAGTTTTGGCATGCATATAACTCATCTACCATGACCCGGGTACAAATCGTTAACATCTTTGTAATCAAAGTTAGTATTAATATCCACTCACTACAACAAGCATACATCTCACTTTTAAACCATGAATATGTCATCATAGAAACTATATAAACATACTTTCAACCTCTTGTACCCATGATCATGTTTAAAACATATGTCTAGCAATTTCTCATGTACAAAAGTTAGTATTGATAGTAACTAACCATACCGAGTCCTAATAATCATGATTCAAGTCAACAATCATCACAATACATATAACAAGCATGTTAGTATTACTCTGAATTCATCATAACATCCAATTTACATGTTGCACACATGATATAGGTGAAACACATTGCAAGTCCATTTTTCAGATTATTCTGCTTTATTAACCGTTTTTATATTGTATAGAAATCAACTCAAACTAACATTTAAAATTCCCAAATTTCACCTACAGTTGCAATAGAGTCTTAAGTTCATTTCTTATTTTATATACTTAATTGAAACCCAAACTAACTATTTATTAAAAATACATCTTTACAGATAGGTCAGAAAAACACCTGATTGCACACTATATAGTTTTATAAAAGTTGGACGACCATACAGTGGAATAAAAATACAAATTTTATCAATATAGAAAGATAAGACATTAAGGGTTAATTTTCTGTAAGAATCATCTATGAATACATTGTAACTATAAAGTTATGACCTTTTGAAGTTGACCTATTTTCTGCCTAGATTTTTAGATTTGACATCTGTTTTTGTAAAATCAAAAAGTCTAAGTTAATCTCCTCTAAAAATGCATTGGTTTAGTTTTCTAGAAACTAGACAGCTTAAACTACAATCTAGGCTTAAGAATGAACACCTTTGGTTCGGTTTTCAACAAGTTATAGTCCAAGTAAATCAGATTACGAATCTGTCCAAAATCTATCATTACCGGTTTTGTCAAAAACATGATTAAAGCAATATGATTAGTATCCAAATTTCATTCTAGTCATCATACAAGTTCATATATATCTAACTATATTCAATCATGATCATGCATAAAATTCCATGTTCTCATGCCTTCATAATCACCCTAGTTTCACAAAAACACAAACGTGGATTCTATTGATTACCAATTTATCAAAATATCAAATAAACCTATAATCAATACCCAATTTCACATATAGATTATCAATTGAAGAACTTGGATGAACTAGGGTTTTGAAATGTGAGATTTTCGTAACATATAAGGGAAATAAGGATCAATAGTTACTTGTAGGATGCTTAAAACTTCAATTATCACCAAAATCAAGCACCAATTTTACCAAGACGTCAAGAAAACACGAATTGAGAGTGTGTGTAGGCTTAGAACCAAAATTAGGGTTAGGAGAGCATGTAGTGAGTTTTTTTTAGGTTATTAGAAAAGTTAGGAGTTTTAGTTTTATCTAATATAACTTAATTTGATAAATGATGGGTTTTTGGATCACCCATGGATCACCTTTTTAATTGAACTTTATAAAAAGACACAAGGAAAGCTCTTCCCTAGATATTTTATACAAACCTTTGTTTTATACAATTTATTGTATATGATAAAACGTTAAAACTGGTAAAATACGCGATTTCACTAAAGTTCACGAACATAACATATAAATTCACTAAATTTATATTTATTTCGTTGTTCGGGAATATTATTTTATTAATTCACTAACATTCGTGTATTAACTCACGTGATCAGATAATTCCTTGGATTGCCTTTACATGCAACTGTTTGTGTAACAAGTAGCACGTTTAATTCCGCTAATTAAATCTGGAGTATAATTGCATTAATGGAAATAACGAGATTTAGTTAACGGAGTTAATCTAAAATTCTCGGGTGTCACATGCATCACCTCCACCAGATGCTCAGAAAATCAACTTCATTTTAGGAGGATCGGATATTTATGGAGCCTCCTACTTAGCAGCAAAAAGAAACGCCAAAGAAAGCAAATTAGAAAATGGAGAAAGACCTGTCAGAACATCTACCATAACGAATTAGAAAACCATTTCCTTTGATGAGAATGACTGGATTTAAATTCAGGATCCTCATCATGATAGTTTGGTTATCACATCATTTATTGCTAACCATTATGTTCGCAGGATCCTTATCGATGGAGGGAGTTCTGTGAATATCATCCAACATGATGTCTTAAAGAAAATGAACATTCCAGAATCTGAGATCATGCCAAGATCCTCAGTCCTTGTAAGATTCGGCGGCGAAACTAAGAACACATTGGGGGATATCAAGCTTCCGATATACATTGAGGGAGTTAATTCAATTCAAAATTTTTCGTTATTGATAGTTTATCTTGTTATAATTTAATTCTTGGAATGGTTTGGATACATGGGATGAAAGTTGTTCCTTTAACTTATCATCAATGTGTCAAACTTCCAACTCATTGGGGAGTGATGAAGATAGATAGCGATCAACAGGAAGCAAAAGATTGCTATTCATCAATGAAGCTTGCATCAAAACCAATGGACTTATAACAATTACAGAAACCCTAAAGGGATCTCGTAGAATCCAGGGAACAAGATGTGAAAGAAGTATCCTTAGAACCTGAGGATTCTGACGTCAAAGTACTCATAGGATCAGGGATCCTGCTAAATATCGAGCAAGAGCTAATATCCTTCCTTAAAAGGAGAAGATCTACCTTTGCATGGAGACATGATGACATGACAGGTATCTCTAAAGATGTTATTGCTCATAAATTAGATGTTGATCCTTCTGTTAGGCCAATTCACTAAAAAATATGAAAGTTTGCTCCAGAAAGGATTGCTATTATACAAGAAGAGGTTAATAAAATTCTAAAGGCAGGTATGATTAGAGAAGTTAAGTATCCAAAATGGTTATCCAATGTGGTCGTTGTTCAAAAGAAAAATGGAAAGTGGAGGGTATGTGTCGATTTTATTGATTTATACAAAGCATGTCCCAAGGATCCTTTTCCATTACCACACATTGATTTCATGGTGGATGCCACAACTGGACATGAGTTACCTACCATTATGGATGCGTCATCCGGATTCCAAAAAATTAAGATGAAACCATCTGATTAAGAAGATATTGCATTCATGACTCCTACTGACATATATTGTTATATTGCTATCCCATTTAGACTAAGAAATGCAAGTGCCATATACCAAAGACTTGTCAATATGATGTTTAAAGAACATCTTGGTGACACAATGGAAGTGTATTCAAGGATCTTGGAGTAGCATTCAACATCCTCGACAAATATACTATGAAGCTAAATCCTTCAAACTGCCACTCCGGTGTCAAAGCTGGAAATTTCTTAGGATACTTGGTGACAAAGAGAGGAATAGAAGCTAGCCCTGAGCAGATCAAAGCTATCGTCAACTTGAAGTCCCCAATAAATATAAAAGATGTTCAAAGACTTACCAGAAGAATTCCAAAAAGTTTGAGTGGACAGAGAAGCATGAAGCTGCACTCAAAGCTCTTAAGAATTATATATCCTCAGCCCTTGCTCTCCCTTGATCCTATATCTAGCCATATCAGGAAATGCAGTTAGTGGAGTCTTAGTGAAGGATCATGAAGGTCAACAACATTCAGTATATTATGCAAGTAAAACCTTCTTGATGCTGAGGCCAGGTACTCCCATCTTAAAAAATTAATACTTGCTTTAGTTATGGCATCGACTAAGTTAAGACATTATTTAAAACTCACGCTGTTATTGTTAAGCTAATTATCCAATTAAAAATGTTCATAGAAAGCTAGAGATGTCAGATAGGATGGCTATGAATGCCATCAAATCACAAGCACTAGCAGATTTTGTGGTGGATTTTGCTAGTGACTTACAAAAGTAAGCTGATCTATAAGTCCAGCAGCCTGAAGAAACCAAGGATCCTTGGATACTCTTCACAGACTGAGCATTAAACAATAGAGGAACCGGACTAGGTATACAACTAAATCGCCAAAGTGCGACATAATACCTCAATCCATAGCTTGTGAATTTAGGATGGCTAAATGGGCTGTGAAGCTCACTACATATGATATAAGGTATGAACACATGAATGCCATCAAATCACAAGCACTAGCAGACTTTGTGGTGGATTTTGCTAGTGACTTACAAAAGTAAGCTGATCTATAAGTCCAGCAGCCTGAAGAAACCAAGGATCCTTGGATACTCTTCACAGACTGAGCATTAAACAATAGAGGAACCGGACTAGGTATACAACTAAATCGCCAAAGTGCGACATAATACCTCAATCCATAGCTTGTGAATTTCAAGCTACCAACATTAAAGAAGAGTATGAAGCACTTATCGTAGGTTTGCAGTTAGCTAAACAAATGAAGATCAGGCATCTTAAAGTATATGTACATTATGTATTAATCACCAACCATTTTAATGTCTCATATATTGTTAAAGGTGAAAAACTAATCAAATATCTTGAGATAGTAAAAGAACTTGTAGGAATCTTTGATTCTTTTAGTATAACACAGGTACCAAGAGAAGAGAATGCATGGGCAGATGCTCTAAAAAACTTAGCATCGGCCTTGAAGATCCTAAAAAATTTAAAGATACCCATTATTCATATTCTTTACCCGGCTATTGATGAACATAGAATAATGGAGATACGAAATTCTAAAGAATCTAAGGATCCTTCATCCTAATCAACTACTCGAGGATCATGGATCCACCCGATCAGAAAATTCATTAAAGATGGGGAAATTCCAAAAGAAGAAAACCCTAAAGCTTTCTGAATAAAGGTATCATAATTTATTATATTAGATAAATACAGAAAATCCCTTGTAGGTCCCTATTTAATAAGCATTGAGGAGCCTGAAATTCAAGAAGTATTAAAAGATTTTCATGAAGCAGATTGTGAGAATCATACATGGAGTAGAGCTTTATTCTCTAGGATCCTTAGAACAAGTTATTTTTGACCCACAATGAAGAAGCATGCTATCAATTACTCAAGGAAATGTGATGTTTGTCAAAGACACAACAATATCTTACATCAACCAGCATAACCATTTTATCATATTATTTCTTCATGGCCATTTATGAAATGGGGTATGGATATAGTGGACAAGTTACCAAAAGAGGAAAAGTTACCAAAAGCACCAGGTGGAAAAGTTTTCATGATTGCCATGACCGATTATTTCTCTAAATGGATTGAAGCTGAATCATTGCTCAAGTCAAAGAAAGGGAAGTTATATCCTTATAAAAAAGAAATATTATAACTAGATTTAGTGTGACATATGCCTCAAACCCGAACCCGAATCCATTGTTTTGTTTCTATTAATTTGTATTTAATTCATCGTGATGAAACGTTCGTTATTAATATAAATAAATGTGTCGGAATTTTATATTATATTGACTTTAATAAAATGACTGGATTATTATATAACGTCTACTAATTAATTACTAAATACAAAAACTTAATCTCAAGGTATATAAATTGTATTTTATAAAAGAGATTTTATAAATATTATTGAAGATAAGTACTATTAAGTCTCAAAATAGCTTTTCAACGTCAAAATAACGTAATGATATAAAAACGTCATTTATATCGCGGTTAAGTCGGTTAGTTAAAATAAATAATTAACTAACTTTCTGCCAAAATTGTAATTTCTCAAACTTATAACAAAACTTATATTAGCTAATTAATACCTTTTGAAACTCGGGGGACCTAAACTGTAAATTTATATTAAATCCAACCCCCCACCCCATGCGACCCGTTCTTTCGACAGTTCCTAAAATCCGGCCATTTGGCCGGAATGTCCAACTCCGGCGAGTCCGAAAACGTGAGTTTTGGTGAGTTTTAACTAAACTAAAAACTGGTAAAATCATCCTTACCCAATACTCGAACCCATGGTCTATGTTAATCGCACTATCATGCGCAAATCACCATGTTTAATCCAATTTTCTGAATGCTCGGTTTCAATCAACACCCATTAATCCCAATCGACTCTAAACGCTTGAAATCAATGAATGAAATTAACTAAAATGATCATTTAAACGTTTAGAATCTCTCTTCAACAATTAATCGAGCTTTAAACACCGAATTAACACCCAATTAATCCTAATTATCTCGCAAACTATCTCGAACCCATTCAACAGTTTTCAGCCAAAACCAATCCAATTCAGTCGACCCACATACTCTCATATATATACAGTCACAGGTTCGCTGAAATGTAAACTAGCGAACTTCAGATTCGCTCGGGACTTAAGGTCAAGAGAAGACACGGCGACATGAAAAAAAATTCCGGGCGAACCTGTAGATTCGCTAATAGATTCGCGGGGAAGCAAAATTGCAAAATTAAAAATTAAAAAAAATATTTTTGGATTTTCTTAAGATTTAATTCCTTTATGAATCCATGAAAACGCCCCACGATTTCAACGCTTCGAAAATAAATGCATTAAATGAAAATTAAAGATATAAAAAGAAAAAGATAATTGACACGAGAACAGGTTGTGTGCATAGACAAGTGTCTTACACTAATGAAAACGGAACGCCTAGGACTACGATGGCCTGAGTTCCTATTTCTAACTAATCTGTTGATGAGTGCAGGAACATTTCAGGAGGACAGTTAGTAATCCGGTTTACTGACAGACAATGATCCTTATTCAAATTTGAGGCGGAACAAACAGGTTATGGTTCTGGTATCTTATCCACATTCTGGATCTATCTTTGATTTTCACAGCACTGCATTTTTCTTGATAACTCATTTATCATCTTTTGATAGGGTAATATGGAAGGCGTTTCATTGGTAATTTCTATTTTATATATAGTAGATAGTATAAAAAAAATTAAAAAAAAACCACAAAAAAGGTGGGGGAGCCTAACATTTTTACTTGTATTTTTGATCAAGCTTTCACATCTCTTTGAGGTCGCTCTTGTGTCTTTTGAAAATTTCAATTTTGTGGTGAAATAGAAATTTTGGGGGAGTAATATCTCAGAGAATGTACTGAATATCATTGCTCAAAATTCTGTGTAAATATTTTGTGTCCTTTGAAGGTTTCAGGTTTGTATGGAAAGCATCTGAAGGAGGATATTGATTTGTGTGATGATGTGTCAATAGGCTCAGCCCGAATACAACTAGACAACAATTTTGTGATCAAACTAAATTCAACAAGAGCTCGGTGATGAGGAGTATTTTCACTGACATTTGGCCTGCACAAAGTAATAAGTTTTGACAAAAATGGGTTGAGAGCGTCAAATCTTTGCCTTGATTTCCCTGAAATATCCCAAATCACCCACACCTTAGCCCTGAATTGAGTTTCTAGTTAGCAAAACAAAATAAAAAAGCTGCTAGTGTTGCTCTTCAGAAAAGCCTCTGAGTGAGTTATTCGTTAGCTCCTCAGAAAGTATTGAATCAAAGTGCTTAACTCCTCTGCTTTGTGTGAACAATGACCTGGAGTTGGTGAATCTTCTCTGTTATACGTCGGTATAGACCTGAAGATTCACCGAGCATGCTCAAATGGTTATCTCCACTGTTATACGTCGGTATAGACCTGGAGCTCTAATCATTTGAGTTTCCCAAATAATAAAGTCGCAATGTGTTCAAACATCAAAGAACCATTGTCGAAAAGCTCCACTCCTAAAATGTCAAATGGCACTCACAATGTTTCACAAAATTGATCATTGTCTTTGCCTGCTCATCAAGTCAAAAGAACTTCATGAATTGATCAATATTCAAGATTTGATCCTAAAGAAATTCAAGCAAAGTCAATCATATTGCTCAATAAACCCTGATGATAAAACGAGTTACTTTGCTGAATGTCTGAGGAAACCAAGTTGCTCGAGTTTCTTCAAATCAAACCAAAACATGATAAGATCGTCACAGGTTGTTTGTCGAAAGGAACAAGGCATGGGTTTAAATGGACAAACATATTGACAATCTTGCCAAGTCTATGTTTCTCCGGATGGTCGCTCGAAACGCATTATCTGATTCCTTCATGAAAATTTCATTTTTTATTTAATTTTATGTTTGGATTCTTGAGTCTTGTTGGTCGTGTGTACCTTATGGGATGTGTTCTCTTTGTCAAAAATATTTGTGATCTTGTCGGACTCGTCCTCTCATTTTCTAAATTTTTAATTTTTAATTAAAAAAATATCCAAAAATATTTTCATTTCAAATTATTTTCAACTCTTCCATATTATGCTATTAAAATGTTATTATTTTCACATGCATTTCACGGGAAATTGCACACACAAACGGACACGGGTTCATTTGTTTTTAATACACAAATAAACACGAGTTTATTTTGTTTAATGAAATGATCTAATGAGAAATCTCGAGATTTTGTCTGTGATTGTTGTGTTACAGATATTTGCTGCAAATGATGGCCGATCATCAGTTGAGCAAAGCACTTGACCAGAGAACATGTTCCTCAAAGTTTTTCAGAAGATACCGAGCTAGGAAACCTCTCCTACATCTTCTGAAGCACTCAAGAAAAGATAGTTGGAAAGCAGTTCCAGATTTTACAAAAGGATGCATACAAAATGGGGGAACATATAATATGGGGGAGCTTGTGAGATAAAAGATCTTCAGCAACATAATTTGGCAAGCATCAGTCTTGGGGGAGTTTGTTGGAGCTGAAATTAAGACTGAAACTTACCAAATTGAAGATCCAACTGTATTGACTTATCGGTGCTGAACACGATGCAAGACGTTGATAATAATAGACTATGGGGGAGTATTGTTGGACCTGAATTGTAGTCTAATGTTATCAACACAGTCAAAGTCAACAAAAGTCAACGTCAACGGTCAAAGTCAACGTAAAAGTCAAGACGACGCGTTCGGGACGAAGATTAGAGACAAGACGTTGAAGGCGACGGAGTTTTATTGTTAATAAATATATTTTGTGTCAACAAAATATATTTAATTAGTTTCGTCATTTTAAGTATTTTATGTAATATATATATATTTTGTCTTTATGACAAAATATATATTAGACTAAACATTAGGGTTTTATTTGTATTATTTACATTTGTCATGTTTTAGTCTAAGTTTAGGGTCCTAATTGTCATTAGTTCAAAGTGTCATTAGGCTATAAATAGTAAATGGCAATTAGGGTTTTAGAGGGCTTGAATGAGTCATTGATTGGGGTTTTCACTTTGTAATATCTGATGCAATCAAATTAAAGATCAAATTTGAGTTTTTCATTGTGTTCTTCATGTTCTTCATCTAGTTCATCAATATTTTACCTTTTTAATCCAAATCTTTATCAAATTACTGATTCAATATTGTTTTGGGACCAACAACTTGTATTCACTCTCTGAATTCTCAATTTTAGCAAGAAACATCAAGAACTCAGTAAGTAATTCAAGTTTTGTTCTAACCTGTTCGTCATTGATCGGCCATCAAAACACTAATTAATTTACAAATTGTGTTTGGGCTTTTACTCTATTTGTCATCAAGAGTGATTCTACAAGTGCAATTGCATTTTAACAGCATCTAGATGCCATTTCAGTTCTCTAGCAGCGCGTTTTGTTCTTCACTTCAATCGATCTTATTCGTCTGAAATCAAGTGAGTTAATTATGTTAAAATGATCCTTATCATCCACTGATCAAAAGTCCTAAGATTACTTGTTGTATTGTTATCAATTTTTTTTATCAATTTATTGATTTTAGTTTCTAGGGTTTATACCAATTTGGGGGATTTCTATTTTAAAATGTTAAGACAATTAAAAAACTATTTCAAATAGCAAAAATAGATTTGGTCTGATGGTTAGTGCTGGTTATTAGTCTTTGTTTGACCCTGGGTTCGAATCCAGGGAGAACAATCTTTTTATTATTTATTCTATATACATTTTTAACTATATTTCTAATATTTCTAATATATAATATGTAATATGTTATAATTTTATAAATTATAGTAAAACCATGATTTTATATAAACTTAGTTTTATAAAACTTATTTTTACAAATACTTGTAGTACTTTAAGAATGCATTTTAATACTTATGAAACATATACAAAGTTTTATAAAACAATAGGTCATACAAATAAGACTTTTATATGGATTTTGTATACTTTAAATGGTGGTTAATGTTTTAAAGTATTTCTAATAAATATAGCATATTTTAGACATCATACAAGTTATTGCTAAAAAATATATTATTAAAATTCTATCGTTTATCAAAATGATTATTATTATTACTATTGTTATCGTTCGAATAAATGAGTTTATATATTTTTAATCGTTAACCGAAAAACCCTCAAATCTCAATTCGAAACCCTAGAATTCTAATTTCCTTAGATTCTATTGTTTCTATTATAGTTTTCAATATTATATGGTTTCTAAGTTATGATTCTCATTTACTTAGATGATTCTAGTATTTGCAAATCCTCGATTCAATCTAAATTGTTTACTATTTGTTTCGAGCCCAAGTTTCAAGGTGAGTAAATTCACTCCCCTTTTTACGTTTATATTTTGGGGCTGAAATATGTGTTCAAATACTATACAATGTTTTCAATTTTCTATTTGTTTTCCAAAAGAGATCATTTAATGTGTTAGTCTTGACTCGCGACAAGATGCAAACTTATGTGGTAGTTTAAAGTAGTATTGTGACTTGGTAATCCCACCAGTACAATGTTAGCGCTAATGATTTGACAAACCCACCTTCATGTACAACATCGATAGGTGATTTAAACCCGACCATTCAATTTCAATTTCAATGTTACAAGTTGCAATGTTACAAGTTGTTATTCAATGTTACAAGTTGTTATACTATGTTGCTACGCCATGTCCCTAAGTTGCTAAATAATTACTGATAATTGACACATCGAGATGGTTAAGTGACAGTTTTCTTGAAAAGTTATCTTTTATTGATTCATGGGAGGTTCCTTATGATAAATGGCTACAAGTTATATTACAATGATGGTTTACAATGTGTGTTCAAGGGGTCATGGTTGAGAATGATATGAAATAGCTATACATGTAAGATTGCGCAGCATATTTATAATGATCTCGGATTTCTATATTACTAAGTATCAATTGTGGTTTACCCACTAGCTTTCAATAACTAACTTTATTTTCATATATTTTCAGGTGGTGTTTAATGTTATTTTGCTGCTTTACCAAGATATGGGATTGCCTTGGACTTAGTTAAAATAATAAAGACTATTGCAATTACTGTTTCGGTTTAGTACTTTTGTCATTTCGGTTTAAGACTCATGTTCGAAGGCTTATGTTATGAAAATTAATTATTAGAATTTAATAAAAAGTGTGACATGTGATTTCTTACTATTGATATCCAATTTCTATGACAACCCGGTGTTTCCGCCGCCGGGTGGGGTGTCAGATTTTGTATCCCATCTGAAGTTATATGTGATAATGGATCCCAGTTTATTGGGCAAAGAACTACTAATTTTTATGACATCCGGGGCATAAAGATGATCACTTCCACTCCAGTCCATCCTCGAGCTAATGGTCAAGCAGAATCCAACAAGAAGATCATCATCAACCATTTAAAGAAAAAGTTAGGATCCAAGAATGGGAAATGGGCTGAAGAGCTGTCTTATGTCCTCTGGGATGAGAGAACAACCCCAAAGAATGCAACAGGCTAGACACCATTTTCTTGGGTATATGGAGCTGAAGCTGTTATCCCTACAGAGTGTGACATCTGCCACAAAGCCGAACTCGAAAGCCCGACTCGCACCCGAATCCATTGGTTCGTTTCTATATATTTGTATTAAATGTCTTAAAGGTGTAACGCTTCGTTATTAATATAAATGATTATTACGGATTCCATGTTTTTTCCCGTAATTAATGAAACGATTGAATGCATTATGAGTATTATCCAAGTGTAATAGTTAATTACTATTTGTAAAGATAAATTCGAAAATAGATAAAATTTTTAATCTATAAAAGAGATTTCATAGAAAAATATCAAGCTTATTACTATCAAGTCTAAAAAAAATCATACAACAACATAAACTTTCAAAAACGTCAAATATATAAACGATACAAGTTAACGTGGTTAAATTAGTTAGTTAAAATAAGTTTTTATTTAACTTTGGGCCAAATGTGGCAAGTTCTAAAGTTATATTAAAGTTACAATAGAAAAGTGAAAGAAACTAAATCATGAGGGATCAGAAATGAAAAATCCAAAAACAAATCCCACCCCCCTCGTGAATTTCCCGCTTTTCCAACGAAGGGAGTTGCCGGCGCCGGCCGTTTTTCCGGCGAGTCCTTTTTGTTTGCGTTTTGGTCCATTTTAAACCAATCGGGTACGGTAAAACGATCCTTAAGCCATTCTCGACCTCCTCGACATCTTTAATTTAAGTTTAACACGCTATTAGACGTGATCAATCTAATTCCATAACCATTCTCGTCTTCTTTGAAACCCATTTAATGAAAACCTACTTTTGCGCATTGTAACCAAAAATAATTTGACCAAATCATTCCTAACATCGATTGGAAACTGCCTAAAATATTTAATCGAGTTTAAAACATCAGATTAAACACCAATTAATCCAAAAATACCTCGTAATCAAATCAATACCCGTTCGACTGTTTTGCGAAGCAATTAATCCAATTCATTCGGCAATTATCACCTCCTTAACGCACATTCTCTCCCTGCACATCCAATTTCTATTTAACAACATCACAAATCAGCGATTGACCCCCCCCCCTTTATTTGAATCTGTTCGGCATCAATTGGGCATTAAATCCTCGTTTTCATCTGTTGAAAACATGGGGCTTTTATTCGTAGCATCATCAAGGGTGATTCTGGAAGTTTAATTGAATTTCAAAGATCTCTAAGTACCTTATTGGTTCTAAACCCGTACGTTCTTGTTCTTCATCGTCTCTGATTCAACTTGTCACCAATCACGTAAGTTTCTTATACCAAAATACTCGTGATACGATGTAGATTAAAAGCCCTATGTTTTATTTTGGATTGGATTAACAGGTTGAATGAATTGAATGGATCTTTGTTCTAGGGCTTGAAATGAGATATGGGTATTGTTAGCTTGTAAAAGATAAAAGAATTAAAAATCAGATTAAATAACAAAAATCGAATCTGGTCTAGTGGTTTGTTCTCTGTTTGTGGACGGATTGGTCTTTGGTTCAAGTCTCCTGCCCGCCTTTTCATTAAAACTCATTTTTAACTATTATAAACATTAAATCTATATTCTCTAATAACCTAAATAATATTTTTTAAGTTAAATATATTTTTAAGGATTAAAAACTTATAATATCAAATACATATATATAAATAATAACGTTTTTTGGTTATAAGTATTTGTACAAATATTTTATATAGAAAACTAAACATGGATTCTTGTAAAATATATTCAATACGAAAATATAATTACGTTTCGTACCTAAATCCCAATTTGTACTTTGAAACCCTAATTCCCAATTTGTACTTTGAAACCCTAATTCTCAATTTGTACTTTGAAACCCTAATTCCCAATTTATAATCTAAAACCCTAAATCCCAAATCCGAAACCCTAGATCTCGGATTTTTTTATTCTTGTTACTATTGTTTTGTTTTTAAGCTAGGGTTTTTCCCAAATTAATTAGGTGGTACTAATATTTGGGCAACCCTCAGTTCTCTTTAGTTGTGTTTCTTGTGATTCGATTATTTTCGTATTTCAAGGTGAGTAAACTCACTCTCCTTTTTACTATTTTGCTTTTGGGGCTGAAATATGTTTTTCGATATGATACTATGGTTTTCCGTTTCTTTTTTATTCTTTTTCAAATGAGATCATTAAATGTGTTAGTCTAGTCTGTAGCATGGTGCAATCTTATGTGGTAGTCAATAGTAGTTGTATTATTTGTAATTTCCACCGGTACGATATTAGCGTTAATGGCCTGACAAGCCCACCTACACGTATTTCAAAATAGGTGATTTTAACCCGGTGATTCTTTGGTTGATTCTTTCGGTTAGTTACTGTTACTATACTGTGATACTTGTTGCTACATTGCTATGTCCCTTAGATGCTTAAAAAATTATTGATAACTTGTACATCGAGACGGTTACTTGACGGTGAAACGACTGTTATCATTAATTGTAACATGAGTGGTTCTCATGACTTGTTGCTAAAGGTTACCATGCAGGGTCTATGGTTCTTGTTTCTATGTGATTCTATGGTCATGGTTGAGTAATATGATGAAATTGCTATGCACATAAGCTTGCGAAACATATTTATAATGATCTCGGATTTCATATTATGTACTAGTAACTGTGTTTTTACTCACTAGCTAATTCTTTAGCTAACTTATTTTACTCATATTTCAGGTGGTGTTAGGCATTTATGTTTACGAGACACTTAGGATGCTTATTGGACTTAGAATAAATGGGCAATAAACGTTATTAATTGTCGGCTTTTACTACTGTTTTTTATTTCTCATTTATGTCACGACATGGATGCTTTAATGATATTAAAATATGTCTTTTAGTGTGCCATGTGCTTTGTACTATTGATATCCAATTCACTTGACAGCCTGGTGTTTCCGCCGCCGAGCGGGGTGTCACACAGAGATTGTGGTTCCCACAGCCAGAAAAAGCATCTGTGATCCTCAATCAAATGATGAATCCCCTATCTAAGATTTGGATACTATTGATGAACTCAGAGACTAAGCAAAAATCAGGATGGCTGCCTATCAACAAAGAATGGCTGGGGCGTACAACAAAAATATCAGAATCAAAAGATTTCAAGTAGAAGATTTGGTACTAAGGAAAGCCTTTCAAAATACCACCAATCCAGCAGATGGCAAATTAGCTCCAGAATAGGAAGGACCTTATTTGATTGATCAGAAGCTGGAAAGGGGGCATATCGTTTGCTTAAATGGAAGGATTTCCACTACCAAGAGCTTGGAATGCTATTCACCTCAAAAAGTATTTTATGTGATCAGGATAAAGGAGCCTCGCAGGATCCAGAATCATATAGTTAGTAACATCTTATCCTATTTCTTACCTATTTTATTTTGCATTCTCTTAAACAAGGATGTTAATTTATTTAACATTTGCATTCATCAAGTTTTAAGTTTTGCAAAAAACACAAACGTAACAATTAAAGAGGTTGGCCACCTCTCTCCCATGTTTGAGGTATTTTATACCTCCTAAGGTTTATACCTTTTCTCCGAATTGTGTTTAGACACCCCGCCAGATGCGTACGATATCCAAGTGTGGTTTAAGGTGGAGGGACTTTCGTTGATGTTGGCTATATGTAGGATCCTTAAGTTTTATGGTAGACGTACCATACCAGCGTTCGAATGTTTTTAGCATTTTCATGCTAACTAAGGTTTTAACATTTTCATGTCACTTAAATTTGGGTTGTCTCCAGGAGCAACCGAATCTGTAGTATTATGCATCCGTTCTAAGGATTTTTAGTATTTTCATGCTAAACTAAGGTTTTGAAATCTCATGTCACTAAATATTTGGGCTTGTCCCCAATGCTTCATGGCCTTGTCCCAAGTAATATATGGGCTTGACCCTAGTTTATTTGGCTAAGTCCCAAGTTACACTTCCAAATTCAACTATCTTTAAGGATCCAGGATCCTAGAATTCTGAGCACCATATTTGATTTCTGTTTAGACGATTCAAGCAACCTAATCCTGACCAGGATAATTAGGTATGACTTCGATTTTGTTTATCTTTTTCGAAAAAATATTTGGAACCATTATATACATAATTTGTTATATGAAAAACATTTTCTATAAATAACTAAACAAACCTAATCTTTTACAACATATAGTCAAAAGATTATAGTCATATATTAATAATACCAAAAGATTGACCCAGGTTTCACCAGCAAAATGTGGTCCATCCACCCGGGCCATAACTCTTTGTCAAAGTTAATACTAATATGCAGGAAAGTAAAGAGAATGATACCAAAGGCTTCATCCCCACAAACAGAGGATCCATCCACCTTTGATACCCTTCATATTGTCTAAAGGATCATGGATCCTGAATCCTAAAATCTATTGTTCAACAGTTACAACCAAATTGAAATTCTTAAAGTTTCACATAAAAAGTGGGCTCAAACTTTCATCACGTCTTCATCTCCCACTACAGCCTTCCCGCCTGCTTCGGCTTCCACCTTTTTGCCCTTGCTCGTCCCTGCCTTATCCTCATTCTCGAACACCAGCTCCTCAGCATCACCCAAGTTGATCAAAGTCTGCTCCCATTCACCACATTCCACTCAGGCATGTAAAGCATGTAGCAGCAACTTGCTTCACCATTTTTATCCTGGCTTGGATGACCAGTGTCACACCCCGACCGATGGCGGAATCATCGAGGCGGACGAAAGTGAATGATTGTTCATAGCTCATGGTACACAAAACTGTTTAAATATTACAAAAATCCAATTTAAATTATCCAAACAAAAGAAACAAATAGTTCAAACAGAAATAACTAAATTATCTACTATATTTATTTAACTAGGTCCAAGTTCCTAGTCGTTTGGCATCCACAGTTCCTAACTTGCTTTTCCTGAAATCATGTGAAAAATAACTGTCAGCTAACGAATTAGCTGGTGAGTAAACATAGGTTTGAAATACATATAGATACACTGATAAAGAAAAATCCAATTCATGTTGTTATGTCTAGACTTATAAATGCAAAACATGTACATACAAGATAACAACGCATAATCAAACCTTGAACAATGATAAAGGGGGGTCTACTTGATAATGATACTCAGTTATAATCACCCAAGAATCAGGGGGGTGGGTCCTTACGACCAATAGATCTACCATTAGTAACTGTCGGTTTCTACAAATTAATGATTACACTTGAACAAAAATTGCTATCAGGCTATGAACACATAATTTGCAAGTAAAGACATAACATGAATTGTTTAAATGAAATAACTGAAATCTGATAAACTGAAATCTGATAACTGAAATAACTGAACAACTGAAATCTGATTTAATAGGTCACATGATATCACCCCAAATTGAAAACAAGAAAAGGGGCTATGAATACTCACCTGATAAAAGCTAGATGAAATGTAATAAAAGTAACTTGAAACGGCACAAGGAAACTCCTTAAGGATCACCTAAAGGATATTATCCTATGTTAAAATGATAAATGAAATCTAACTATGAATCTAGGTATCTATCTTGAATTTGGGTTTAAGTTAATCAAATGGTACAAATGAAGAGATAATAATATATTAGTAGTAGATTTTTATAAAAATGAGTAAGTAAATGATATCCTGATTAAGGTGTATATATAAGGTTTAACAACTACTATGAAGTTTATTAGAAATAATAAATCTGTAACTGTCAAAACCGATATGATGAAATTAACTAATTCTTTATAAAAAAAACTAAGTTTACCAAAAATTAATCCTTTAATAAATATAGTCCTCTTAGTCACAGATAAACAAGACATGATTTGATTACAAAACTATATTTTATAATGAAGTCTTATTCACACCCATATATATTTAGATATACATAAATATTAATTAAAACGACCCGACACAATTCTATATTTCATAAAAGAATCTTATATATATATAAAACCTTTCATAAATTAACTTTGTAAAAAGTCTAACAAATTACTAGTAATTATAGGGATTTAATTTAACTAAGTAATTGATTTATTTAAATATGTTAAAATAAAATGATGAAAATGAAATACACGTCGAGGGACTCGAACCCTCGACCTTCTGTTTAATCTGAAATCAAGTGTACAACACTAAACCAACAAGCCAACTTCATTTTTGTTGATAAAAACAGAAACAAAATCATTTTAAAATGTTATTTCATTAAACCCAAATTCAATAATAAACCCTACAATCTCATAATCATCAAATCGAACATCAACAGAAATCTGTAATTGAAATTGAACACAACCACGATGATCAGTACCTAATCACGAGTATAGTTATGTATTTAATTACCTGAATTGGTGTTTGGTCGATCACTACAACAAAAATGGCTTTTTAGGACCTTTTGTGTGAGACACTTGTAAAAGATGGTCCTAAAAAACTATTTAATAGGACAAATGAAATTTTAGGGTCCTTTGATAATATACTCTACTAAATCGGTGTCCTAAAAAAATATTTAATAGGATGGATGACTTTTTGGGGTCCTATTATCATATAACTTAATAAGACACTTAGAATGTAGATCCTAATAATGTAATTTATAAGACATTAAGTTGTTGGTGTCCCATTATGTGGTAATGTAATAGGACACTGGATGAAAGGAGGTCCTATTATAACATTACTTAATATGACACTTTTTAGTTGAGTCTTAAGTATTCAGTGTTATAGGACCCTTTCTAGTTGAAGTCATATTAGAACACGAGTTAATAGGACACTTGACATTTAAGTATTATAACTTTAACATTTATAGAACGCTTAATCATTGTGGTTTTATAATAACACATTGTAATAGGACACTCGATATTTGAGTCATAAAACATCAGTTTTATAGGACGCTTATTTGCTAGAGTTTTAATATAACAGAGCTTAATAGGACACTTGACACTTGGGTTTTATAACTTAAACCTTTGTAAAACACTTATTCATTGTCGTGTTATTATAATATATCATGATAAAAAAAGAAATAAACAAGGTAATAAAGTTCGGGGTTGGTTTAGTTATTAAGCACGATCAGATACATCAATTTACAATCAAGGAAATAATACTTAAAAACGATTTGGAACATCGTGAAAAAAAAAATGTAAGCTTTGACGGAAATTTGATAAGGGAAACGATACTAGACGCAGTGTGTTACACGCGTTATTAAATTAAAAAGCCCAGTAGCCAAACCCTACCTATAAGTACACTTTATCATCTCAATTTCATCTTTTCAAAAACCCTAGTATCATCCACACAACTTGCAGCCGTCACCTTTCCGGCCGTTTTCCGGCCAGCTCCGACATCCCCACGGGACCTACTATATATCAAAATCTTCGTCTCGACGAGACGGTTCCAATGATAGTAAATGCGTCATCTAACTCGTAACTATGAAAAAGTTATCGCC
This sequence comes from Tagetes erecta, assembly GCA_030867185.1. Lineage (NCBI taxonomy): Eukaryota > Viridiplantae > Streptophyta > Magnoliopsida > Asterales > Asteraceae > Tagetes > Tagetes erecta. The sequence continues at coordinate 17,188,380 of CM061490.1, forward strand.
ATTTGAAGATTGCGGCTGCTAGGGTTAATTTAACCCCTTCCTTCTTCGTTTTTCCGGCAACTTGTCGGCGTGTTCATAGGGAGTATTATATATCATTTTCTTCGTCTCGACGCAAGGAATCTAATGGTGGTGGTAGTTTCCTCCAGTTCTTAATCGTTGAGAAGATATCTTTGTTTGAATGATGCGGCGGCTAGGGTTCTTCTTGTATGTGTTCTTTGTTTCCGGTTGATTTTCAGCTTCTCCGGCAGTTTCCATGACACATATTATATATCAAATTCTTCGTCTCGACGAGACGATTCTAATGGTGGTAAAGGCATTTTCTTAAACGCTATGGTTTGAAAGTTATAGTCAGTAAAAGAGTGCAGCAGTAGTGGTGACGGTTAAAGCTCTTAATGTGGTGGTGTTGGGGTTGTGCTACGATGATGGTTATGTTACAGCAGCAGGTTTCGGTGTTTCATGGTTGCGATAAGTGGTGGTTGGTGATGGTACTAGGGTGTTACAACGGTGGTCTATGGGGGTCGATGATGAATGGCGGTGATTGTTGGAGATAAATGGTGTTTCTTGTAGGTTTTAGTTGATATTTGTATGGGTGGAAGAAACCGGGTCTTGGAAAAAGAATGTGGGCGGATTTGAAAACGGAAAGGAAAAGGTATAGTACATAAATTATACAAAGTGAGATCAAACTTATCATAGTGTTTGTTTTTCAAACTGTTCAATTTATATGTATGTGTTTGCAGGATTAAACGAACATAAGAGTGAAGAGTTCTCAAACATTAAGTTTTTCAAACATCATGAAGGCAACTAAGATGATACGGACATCGGAGACCTGGATGATTATGAACTAGTTTTGTGTTTTTAACTTGTAGTTTTATGTTTGTGACTTTAATTAGACAACGACTATATGTTAGCGATTATGTACTTTTATATAATTAAATATAATATAATGGTTCTGGTATTTGTTGTGTATGTATGTATTTGATTGATATGTTATTTGTAATTTGTATATTGTTTTGGAAAAAACATGAAACTGCTGGAATTATCAGCAAAAATAATTGAAAAATGTTCATGGACCTTTAGTGGCGACTCTTTAGCACTAGCGGCGACAAGGCAAGCATTAGTGACAAAGCAATAGCGGCGACTCATTAGCGGCGATATGTCACCGCTAATACCTTTAGCTGCGACTTATGGGTCTTTTAGCGGCGATAACTGTCGCCACTAATGGTCGGATTTTTTGTAGTGAAAGTAAGTAGTCATATATTGTAACATTGTAAAAGTGTCCTTATATGTTTTTATTAGGACGTTTTTTGAGTTGTTCATAGACATATTATGCGACCATAAAATTGGTTTCATAATCTTATTTGAGATATTAGGACTCTTTTCTTAGTACTAAAGTACCTATGCTGTTACATTATAAGGGTCCTATAAACTAATTTTTAAAGACGCTTGTACGTGTATCATAAGATTAAAAGTAAGTAACCACATATTGTAACATTGTAAAAGTGTCCTTATATGTTTTTGTTAGGACGCTTTTTAAGTTGTTTATAGACATATTATGCGACCATAAAATTGGTTTCATAATCTTATTTGCGATATTAGGACGCTTTTTAACTTTCGGGACTTATTACAACCCCTTTACATGAAACGCTTTTACTATTGGTCCTACTAAATGAAAGGTCCTATAAAATACCATTATAGGACACTTTTGGGCGTACTAAAAACCCAATTTTGTTGTAGTGGATGAAGATTAATAAGAAACAAAGTGTACTGTTGCGTGATTAAATTTGCGATCCAGGACATTGATGCGATGACAAGGAGGATGCAGATTCACTTGATGTTAGATTACGAATGAAAGCCCTATAAAATTGATACTTGAAACAGAGTCAAAGTATGTCGTCGACTACCGAGCATAACACGAAGAACAGAGGACTTAAACCGGTTGTTGTGTGTGTTTGGAAGTGAGATTGTTGTTACTGAAAGCTGATACGAAGTCGAACGTGGGTTTATGTTGATTTATAATCGACTGAATTGTGGTCAAAGTATTGTAACGAGTTTGAGTTGGTTTCGGAGGTGAATTAGCATGATTCCCTGTGATTTCGTGACTTATCTTTGAAATTGAACTGGTGATTAGATTCTAACAGACTAAAAGGAGCTTTGTGATTAGTATGATTTGGTTATCGTTGCAGATTGGAAGAAATTTGAAATTTCAAGTTGCCGAGATGTGTGGGAGAGATTTGTTTGATGTTGAGGAAGTTTTCAACACAATTTTATTACAGACTTGGTTTCGAAACTATTAGATAAAGATAATGGACGGTTTAATCGGATTAAAAGGATGTAGATTTGTTGAATTTTGGTCGTTGCCGGAGTCGCCGGGGTTTGGCCGGAAAAATTCGCCGGAAACGCGGGGGGGGGGGGGGGGGACTGGGTTTTCTTTCCAGTATGATTCACATCTTACATTTTCAGTCCCTGTTGTTTGTAATGTGTTTTATTTTGGGTTGTTAAGTTTTAATATAACTAGGGTTATTGCCGCACGCGCGTTGCAGCGTGTGTAGATGTCGAGCTTACCCTTGACTTAGCTGCTTTGTTCGTAATCAATGCCATCAATACTTAATGAATCATGTTCAAACAGACATGTTTTCATTATCATCGTCACACTAAAGCAGCCTTAAAATGTCAATTGACATTAACAACCGAAGCTATAAAAAAGGGTAGTGTAGGCCAAATCGAGTGTTATGAGACTAAAAGTTTCAAAAAAACAATGGCAAGAAAGATGAGCGATTCGTGTACGTGCATCTCTTTTAGTTTGTACGCGAAACTTTATTACGAAGTATCTTTCTTGCTCTTCAACGTAAACAACTCTTCTTAAGGCTTGGAAAACTACATTTTTAGATCCTACCATTATTAAAACTTGTTAAATATCTTACCAAGGTCTAATAATATTGTGTCAAATTTTTAAAGGGTCAGAACTCAGAAGTAATTGATGGTCAAATATCCAAAAGTTTTCTTGAATAGTATTAGGTTTATTTATTGGATCATTGGAGATAAGTTCTTTATGTGATATATAAAATAAACTGAATTAATCTATAGTTTGTAACATAGACATAGGACATTGAATTATATGATTCCATCGATCGGCTTGAACATCTGTGCACAAATTCATCAGAAACCCAACAAAATTTTTCAATAGTTGCTTCGTCAAAATACTTATCATACGAACAACAAAAGTGAAAATTCAAGTACTATTGCTCCAAAAGTCCCCCATCGAATCGAACTCCTGCTGTAGCAGATCAATCGAAGAAGAGAACCGGAAAAAGCATGAAACAGGCCACTACCACCGAGGGTTACCCGGAGTAGCGATTCCTGAAAACGCTAGCGAATGCCACACGGATATAAAGATCAACAAAGAAGAAGGTATCTCAAGGGAAGGAAGAAGATGAAGCAGATGCTATTCAAGAGTGAGAGAATAATGAATCAGGTTGTACAAATAGCTTATTCAATTGTACCATCTAAAATTACCAGAATATCCCTGATAACATACTGTTTATTTCTTTGCTCTTTCAATAAAGAAGAGAAGAATACCATCTAAAATTACCAGAATACCCCTGATAACATACTGTTCATTTCTTTGCTCTTTCAATAAAGAGAAGAATTTCATTGTTTACTCTTTTAACCCTTAACTTTAACTTTAACTAACCAACTAACTAACAATTTATATCATTTATATAAATCGTTTCTTGTTATTAATTTAAGTACATCTTATAAAAATCATTTTATAACTTTTACTTGGTAACTAAATGGTTAATATAAAGAGATTATAGCAACGTAAATTTTTATTTCATAAAAATTCGAGCGATTGCAATTTTATTAAATGGCTCGGGTTTACATAGAAAATGAATCGGGTTCGGGTCATAATTGAAACGGGGCAAATGTTACAACCAGCTTAGTAGCCCACTCTTTGGCCTCATTGACAGTAGATTGAACCTCATGGAGCACCCAATCCTTGGTAGCCTGTTGATCCTCTTCCAAAGTCTTTTTCTCTTTTTCAGCGCGAGCTAGAGCTTTGTCCTTTGCCGCTGTAGTGGATCTCTAGTCAGATAGACCCTCTTCCACCTCCTTGATATTCTTATCATAAGAAGCACTCATCATAGCAAGTCCTTATGAACAAAGCAAAGGTAAAACTATAAGGATCCTTAATCCTTAACTAATTCTATTTCGAAGTAATGCGCAGGAAATTAAAAACTTAAATAATAGATATACTCATCAAAGCCCTTCTCAATGTTGGCGAAGTCATCCATAATCAGCCATCTTCTTCCTTTTGTGACCCACTATCTTTGAGCGATTAGTGATAGGCCTAGGAGCAGGAGTGGCAGAGCCCTTCTCTTTCTTAGCGAACTTAGAGATCAGCAAGCTCTCAGCATCATCAAGAACAAACCCGGCAAACTTCACAGAAGATTTAGGAGCAACTACCAAACAAACAAATAGATAAGCATTTATATTGCTAATATATCTTACTTATCTATTAATCACTTACTTAACATGGTGAAGGAGGTAGAACAGGTAGTTCCTTCAGAACGCAGGGTCTTAGGCTTGAAAGTTCGAACAATTTGGTCTAAATCCAAGAAAGCTTCAACAAACTTATCTATATCCGAAATCTCAGCAAGTTAAGAAAAGTTGGTCACTGCAAAACAGAAACTTCACAGATTAGCAAAAGCATCTAAAAATGGCTCGAAGAAATAAGGATCCTATATCCTACCATTCAAAACCCATTTGAGTGATAGGTTTTTGCCATTAAGTTCATGTCAACAAAGAAGAACTAATTCTTCCAACTGGAAACATTTTGGTTGTTTTTATAACAGGGATGCCTTGATGGGGCTTAGACTTGAAGACAAAATGGCTAGACCCATGAGTTACCAAATAATACAGATGCGAAAGTTCTACTAAACTAAAGACCAAATTTTCTTTCAAAATCGCTTCTTCAATAGTAAACAAAGTTTGCCATATCCTCGGCATGGCTTGGATATAACTCATACCCGTCACATCGAAGAAATCTTGGGTTAAATCAGGAAATGGATATCTGGAAAGGTAATGTCGGAAAGCAGACCCATATGTTGGAAATCGAATCGCTTTGAGCGAATGGATCGAAAGAATGAAAACAGTGTTCAGCGGAAATCGGGAAGCAAGATTTTGTATTTCTGGATCTGTGAACTTGCATATTTATTTCAAAGGATCTTTTGAAAGGTTTTGGGATTGTAAAAGTTCATCGGAAACTATCGAGTTAGAACTAGAAGAAGCTTGAACATGTTTCTTAGCCTTGGTTTCAACAAAATAACAGAACAAAGAAAGAGAATTTGAGGAAGAAGAATTACCTGAATAAATCCGCCGATAATGAACTATGAAGGAAATTTGATCCTTTAAAGCAAATAAAAAGAGTTTATCGGGGATAACGAGCAGTGGCAATGACCATCAAATCAATCTCGTCCGATAATAAAGGCAAAATTAAAACGTGTGTGCAATGTGATAGCTGTTCAACACTCACAACCGTCATATTGGGGGCAATTGTTAGGCTCAGATTTTAACATTATGGATAAAGTATCCAGGACACGTTGGATCAAGTATCCTTAGCGTTCAAAGGATTAAGGATCCTTAATGCTTATACCTGTCGATTAACTAACATTTGCTCTACGCATGTTTTATGTGTTTTAATGTAGGCAACGGCTATATGACCAAGTCCACTATAAACTTCGGTCAATGGAGTTACGAAATTAGCTAGAAACGTGGTCAACACTCTCCAATGGATGAAGGCTTAAAAATAGGAGATGTATTTATTTCTTTAATACTATATAAATAAGGCTATGGCTAGGCTATCACAGACAACACACTTTCTACTCTCTCTCGACTGAATTCTTTCTTCTCACACACGCTATTGTATTAAGCTGCCATAGTTCTCGAGTTGTGCTTTGTTTTCTTATCTTTAATAAATTGGTGATAGACGATTTTCATCACCCGAGGTTTTTATGTCGGTGATCATCCATTGATCAAGAATTTTTTCTCGTATAAATCTCTGTGTTTATCTTATATTTCAGTACCATAATCACCAAAAGCAACAAAGCAGAATGTGAACATGTCAATCTTTGAAATGGAGGTCAAAACAATAAGTGGTGAACGGTTTCAATTTTTTAATTTATATTTTCGGGTATTATAGTTGTAACTACAGAAGACAAGTTATACGTTACAAGAAATCATAATGCTTACATATAAAACAACATGTTATAAATACGTATGCTGGATTATCAAAATATATGTATGCCAATTACAATTCCTTTTAGTATGGAACGTAAAAAAAACGTACAGTTAATATAGTTTATAAATAAACAAATATACACTAACACATAAAATATTGACATAGATTACTTGGATCACAGAGACCAGAGTGTTATTTGCAATATGTATTTGGCAAAATTATGGAAAAATGAAGTCGTCAAATCAGCCAAACACGCTTATGAACCAAATTATGCATTATGTTGTGGGTGTGCAAATGTACAGCTTTCAGAATATAAACCACCGCCAACAAATTATGCTGACATGTTTCGGTCTTTAGATTCAAAGAGAAACTACTTCAAAAGTAATAATCACAAATTAAACTCGATATTTTCATTCATGTAAATGGGTGGCAAGATTGATAGGTTAGTAAACCGTGGTAATGGTCCATACATATTAGATTGAGTGGTCAAAATTACCATTGCATGGGAAGTCTTCTACCTTCAAATTGATCAAAACCAAAGTTCTCTCAACTATATATATATATATATATGTGTGTGTGTGTGTGAGATATCGACAATGAAATATCAAACAGAAAGAATGCTATTAAGTACGTATTGACAATCTCTTATATTTATAACTTATATAACTTTGTTTAGTATTGACATTTATAAATATTGATACATATGATATGATTGTTATAGTGGTTCAACAACAAAGTCACCTTCAAAGTCAGAAAGCCTTGAGTTACAGCTTATTAAATAAAAGGATATGTTATCATTTAATTACTACTTATAATGATTAATTCTAAAAAATATAAATTTGTAATTTGTAAAAGAGATTTTATAAATATTATCAATGTTTATTACTAATAAGTCTAAAAACACCCATGTATGTTTGGTAGTTCCTCAGTTCATCATATTTTAGCTAATCTAGGTGCTAGTGTAAATTTAATGCTTTATTCATTATATAAACAACTAGGCCTTGGAAATCTCGTTCCTACATGCATAACCATATCTTTAGCTGATCGTTCGGTTAAGCAGCCACGAGGAGTAGTGGAAAATGTTTTGATTAAAATCAATAAGTTTGTTTTCCCCATGGACTTTGTCATTTTAGATATGGAGGCAGACCATAGAGTTCCTATTATTTTAGGTCGTCCACTCTTGCGTACAGCTCGTACTTTGATAGATGTATTTACGGGTAAGATTACATTGCAGGTAGGGGATGAGAGTGCTACTTTTAGGATCCCTGATCCATTGAGAGAGACGAATAAGTAGGATGACGAGTTGTATGTGATTGGGTCGGATCAGGTGCTAAGGAATAAGTGTGGGTACACTAGGAAGGAATTGGATGTTCCAAAGGAACCAGGAAAAGATGCAGAGGGTTGAGAGTTCTAGGTGAGCTCCTGAGTGTATAGTTTGTATAGTTACTTACATGGCTTTCATTTACTTTTATTTGATTCTTATTCTTTATTGAGTTAGTCCTTCGTGTTTTGAGTCTTTTATTTTACACTTTGATGTCTGCTTGGGTATGTTTGTATGTTTATTTTGCAGGTTTGATCTATCCGTTCGTACTCAATCTCCATTCGGAAGAGGGTGATCTGAAACTTATTCGGAAGATTGTAAAGGGCATCTCAAGCTAATTAATCTTAGAGGATGATCGCGAATGAAATGCTATACGATCGTCGAGAATGAGACTACAAAGGCAAAGCTGCATTATTATTAAGGGAGTCTGTTCCTTTTACTTTCTTCTTTTAGTTTAGTATTCTAGTTCGTTTTTATGTTTTAATTTTGAGTCGTCATTCGGGCCACATTAGAGACAATGTGTCGTTTAAGTGTGGGCATGGGAGACTATCGTCTAGTCTAGTTAGTTAAGTCAAAAAGTGTCAGAAAAATACAAAAAAATTTTAAATTGAAAATGTTTTTGAAAAGTGTAATTAAATGGAAAATGATAATAGAATTGGGAATTGGTTTTCAACGAAAAAAAAATTGGTTTGGAAACAAGTGATTAGTCAATTGGTAATCAATCGGTGACCCAATTAGCTTTGAAAGGTTTTTCTTTAAGTGTTCCAATAATGACCTAATTAAATCAAAATATCTCGTGGGTTATCATCTTAGGAGAAACATAAAGACGTTAACTAAGAAACTTAGGCACCATTGTAGGCTTTATAATTTACACTAGTTAACGATAATTGCCATAATAGGATTTATAGCACGCTTCTTGTGAAAGAAGTGGCGATCCGCATACAATGTCCATAGGGTATAGACTGAAAGTGCTCAAAGTAACAACTTGAATAAAAGAGCTCAATGTACCCAATTGAAAAAAAACAAAATAAAACAAGTGAACCAAGACCTCATGTGCTCTACCTCTGGGATAGCGACTTGGAGCCGACACCCCTGGTGAGGTGATCTTGTTATGAAAAAAAATGAATAAAACAGTCTATACCTGTAAGTTTCATCCATCAAATAATCACCCTAATATGGAAATATTTCTTAACTAGGTTAAGTTCTTTAGGTTATTTTGGTAGGTAAAATCGATTTAGTTTCACCTGTGCCTTGTCAAGCAACATATTAATCAGGCTGAACTGTAGCTTCCTAGGTGAGAAACCCTGTAGACTACTTGATATCACTTAAACTAAAGCAAACACAAGGAGAGACCCGATTAGCTAGTGTTAGGGTTAGTTGGAAACAATACTGATGATTACTATGACTTATTATTTGTTTGAGAAATGCTTGAAATGTTTTATTATGTGTTGAAAGCTAAATTCTTGATTGTGATTCCATTTGCATACTTTTTTTAGGGCGAAAAAAGGTTAAGTGTGGGTATTTTGATGTGTGGCTAACACATCATGTTTTAGTTAATAGTTTTAGCTTAATTTTCGGGTTTAATGCATGTGTTTTGCGTAGATTTTATAATGTTTATTGAATGAGAGATGGATCTTAATCACCTGTTTGTTATGAAGGTGTTTTGATGCTTAAAGAAGTGCAAATGAGTTAAACAAACGAGGTGAAGCACAAGAGAAGACTTGGAGTTGGAAGCCAAGAAGCAAAAAATAAAGTTTCTAGTTACATGGATCCTAGGGGATACGCACGGGAGGACCCCTCCTCGTGCGCTTATCGCGTCGGGTGGCTTTTCGGGAATTTTTAGATTTTTCTATTTAAACAACATTATAAACCCTAGTTGAGGAGTTTGACTTCTAGCCGCCCCATAGCATAAAAAACACAACTTTTGGAGGTTTGAAGGATTAGAGAAGCAAGGGAGAAGCTAAGATTGAAGATTGGATCATTGATCAAGTTACGAACGTTGCTCGGTTTATACTTTCGTCTTCAATCTGGGTTTTTATACTTTGAACTTATGTTTTGTTTGATGTCTTGGGTTTATTTACTGATTTCAAACATGATAATGAGTAGCTAAACTCGTAGTACTATCTAGGATGATGAATAGTTGTTAATTTTGGTTTCGGTTTTGGTTAATTGAATGTTTGATGGTTTTGATTCTAGTATAAAGTGCATGTTGATGAATAATGGATGTGTGATGTTTGTTTAATGCTTATCATTGATTAATGCTATATTCCATACGTGAATGTTTAATGTTTGTCGTTGAATTTTCCGTATCTAGGTCGATTACTTTGTATCTTTCACTAATTGGTGGTTTACTAGACGTAGTAACCATAGGAATCGGTTTGAATTTATGAATTGCATTAAATGGCTACTTAACTTGAGGTTTAAAGATTAAAGTTAGTCAATTAGTCTTTGTAATTAAGCTTTAGGGTTTAAATGGTCCGAGAGGAGGTTTACTTAAAGAAATGACCAACATTGTATAAAAAATGACCAGAATAGCCTTATGAGTTAATACTTAACTAACATTTGTTAGTTCTAGGTACTCAAATTGCGAAATTCAGAAAGGTTAGGTACTCAATTGGTTAAAATCAAAACTTAGGTACTCATAGTGCAAGTTGGATTATAGCTCAGGTACTCAAATTGCACTTTATTCCCATGAACTAGGGTTAAAACCCGTGTATACACACGGAATAAATCTAAAATCTATAAATAAAAAGGATAAAAATCAAAAATATAGAACACAATAAATAAAGCTTCAACAACTGGATTGATTGAACACGCTATTAAAATCGAGTACTGGTTATACACCATACTGAATTTGAAATTAAGGTTTGTTTATAAGAAACGAAACAATAAATAAAGCTTCAACAACCCGATTGATTGAAACCACAAACGTATTACCAAAAATATAGAACACAATTGACTGAAAATCATTAAGTGGAAGTTGCCGTAAATAGTGATGAAGTTTTGGAGCTAAAGTTAACCGCTCAAAAAATTTTCTTCTTAAATTTGCCCCCTATAAACTCTGAAATATTAGTTAAAAAAAAAAAAATAAAAAAAAAAAATAAACTCTAAAATATTAGTTAGATACTAAAAACACAAAAACCGACGTATGGAAGTGAAAGAAATGAGAGTAATTAAGCAATAGGTGAGGAGGTATTATGTAACGTAAGTAAGTTGGGGAATATGAAAGCAGAGCAGGTGAGTTTCAACAATAGCATCGTCTGAAACCAGAGCATTTTGAGATCAAGGGCGATGGATGAGCTGCAAATATCTCCTGCTGATCCTCATGGAGTTAGTCCAGGTAAGGATCAACAAGCCGCAGGTGTTGGCATCCTTCTTCAGATAATGATGCTCGTCCTTTCATTCATCCTCGGCCATGTTTTACGCCGTCATCGTTTCTATTATCTTCCTGAAGCAAGCGCATCTCTTTTGATCGGTATCGTTTCCTCTATCATCTTCTTCACATAATCATGTTCTTTCACTTTAATCATTCGTCATTTCACAGGCTTAATTGTTGGTGGACTTGCCAATATTTCCAATACTGAAACTAGTATCAGGTAGGTTTTGTTTTTTGTTGATTTTTACTAAAACCTAGTTCCTTCAACATACTAATTGTTACTGTTTTTTCTTCGTAGGGCTTGGTTCAATTTCCACGAGGAGTTTTTCTTCCTGTTTTTGTTACCTCCCATCATATTATATCCTTGATTTTTTTTCCTTTTTATATGTTTTGTTACTCAATCTAGTTCCAGTTGTTTCTCTTGACCATTTGTGTGTGTGTACCCAGTCAGGATTCAGTTTAGCGCCTGTAAGCTCTCTTGATCATGTTATGTTAAATCATTACTTATTATTATTTGATGAATTTAACTGATGTTTTTTTTTTCGGTTCAGAAACCATTCTTTTCAAACTTTGGGGCCATTGTCACATTTGCAATTTTGGGAACTTTTATTGCTTCAGTTGTTACTGGTCTTTTGGTGTGAGTATGACATTATATACTGTCGATATATATTAATGAACAAGAGAAAAAAAAGGTATTTTTCTTGTCTTTGTGTTAAATGGCTTGCTCAAAACTTTCTGATTGTAGGTACCTTGGTGGTGTAATGTATCTGATGTACCGGCTTCCATTGGTTGAGTGTTTGATGTTTGGTGCCCTTATTTCTGCAACAGATCCCGTCACTGTTCTTTCCATTTTTCAGGTTTGAAAGTGAATTCATTTGTTCATTCGTTACATGTTCTCATTAATCAGTAGATTTACTAGAATAAATCAGTAGGGTTGACTTGTTTTTTTATGAAGGAATTAAAAAAGGGGTTTTAGCATTAAATTCTAGAACACTAGACTAGTACTCGGATGCTTTAGGTTGCGGACTCAGTATTAGGGCTTTAAAATGAATTGGATGCATGTTTTCCTGTAGTGAAATTATATCAATTGCTGTATTTGTATTTAATAGCTTGATTTGTTTTTCATTCTGTTGATAGCTTGTGCTTAGGGACACTGGTAAAACTAATCTTTCCTTAAGCAATTTAAAAGCTAAATACTGTGATGTTTGTGGTAAAAAGTAAAAACAATACTGCTTGCATCACACCACTAGTGTTGCTAGCTAGACAATTTGAAAACCTAGTTTTGTGGACTTAGTGGCTTCCACGACTACAAGTATGGCATGGGAGCAGAATTTTTCTTGGCTTGTTTGATTTTCTGACCTACACACATACATATTTCTTAGGAATAAGAAATTATTGATTGTGCCTTACATGACATGAATTTAGTGAGGGTAGTAAAGTACTAAGTCCTTACTAATAAGATACTAAACGATGTTGCAAGGATACAAGTATGGGGATATGTGTTCCTCATAAACAGATACTGTTTACTAGAGAATAAAGATTCTAAACAACTAAGGTTACATGGTTACATATATTTGTGTTTAAATATAGTATATAAAATATGATCATTAATATAAGGTAGTTCATGATATTTAAACTATATACGATAAATACATAATCAAGCTGTAAAAACTTAGTGTGGTGGGATATGTTTTTGCAAAGTTACACTTGACATATCTAACAAGTTCTAGGAGGAAGTTGTATACTCCTGTATCTTCTTTGAACTAGTTTTATGTCTATTAGATTACAAAGATCATTAGAAACTGTTTGTCTGCATGCGTGATGTTGCATTTTTCTGCCGTCAGTGTCCTTTTACTAAATTATCTGATAAATCCTTGTCCACATAGCTTTTATTCTAGATATATTGTACTGTGCAAACGGGTAAATTGTGAACACACTTGGAATTCTACTGATGGGTCTGAATATGCTTTTACCATGTGAACTTGACTTGTTTGCCATGGTTGATGTTCATTGAACTATCAAGTTCGAGTTCTCTCATAGACCGTCTATTTTTGTTCAATTGTACATGAGCATTTCCCCTTATTTATAACTGGTCAACTGTAGGAACTTGGCACAGACATGAATCTCTACGCCTTAGTTTTTGGTGAATCGGTTTTAAACGATGCAGTAAGTTTGATTCCGATTTCAGTTTTCCTACACCCATATTTTGTTTAGATATATATACTTACATTTTACTTTTTGTGCATTGGTGTGCTCTATTTACTGTTGCAAAAACTCATAGATGGCAATTTCTCTGTACAGGTTTGCATTACTTTAGCTCTACTTTTAATACACAACAGGACATATATTTTATTATGATATAAAAAGATGTATACCCAACCTCATTATCATGCATTTTTGTAGGACAATGTCATTGGTGAAGAACAATTCATCCGGACAAAATTTCTTTTTGATAATTGTCAGGTTTCTTGAGACTTTTGTTGGTTCCATGTCAGCAGGTCAGTAAATTTAACTTATTCTTATGCCAATTTAAATCGTTTTTTAGGTTATGAGTGTTACTTGACCAAGTTATAAGATCAAGAGCATGAGAACAACATAAGAGCTTAGTTGTAACGGTCTCTGATCCACCAATTAACATATTTAGCAAACCAATCTCATTGTAACAATCCTCAGAAGTGCTCATATTAGTTGTAGAAAGATAACAAGTTGAAACTTTCAAGTTTCAACTCTAGGTTGTGGTATCATCATGGACCAAAAAAAGGGATGTTCCTAACTTACCATGCTGATTTACAGATAAAAAGTAATAGTGAAAATTGTGTGTCATGTTAGTTTTTGCCAAAAGATTACATGGTGATAAACTTATATTGCTTCATGTGTTTTTGAGTGGATCATACTCAAAATTCTACAAATGACCATGACACTGAATATCTATAAACCTAGTTTGATACTTATCACATAGCAGTAGTAGAAAACCAATAGTCATATTCTATTGACCGTTGGAAGTAACTGTGGCATGCTATTTTGTTCTGGCTTAAAAATTAATCTAATAATACAATATGGGCTTTAATTCACCGGCCTGGCAAGCAATAATATCAATGTTGAATATATCTATCACATCAATACGACATATATACAACAATGTGCGTTAAGTATCAATACTGCATTTTTACTCGCTAAGATAACTCACATCAAGTCGTTGCATGACAGGTGTTGGAGTTGGATTCATATCTGCTTTGATATCCTTTTTGTAGTGATTAATCTTTTGGAAATTATGTACAATTTCATCTTCTTTGTTGCTGTAAAACCTTGACTGCAAGAACCTATTTAAGTATGCAGGCTTGGACATTGATAAGTAAGTGCTTACCATCTTGAAATTTGTATCTGTTGCACACTTGCACCTTGAACTTGTTTTGACTGTGTGTAACTTCTCATGCATCATTTTCAGTCTGCAGAACTTGGAATGCTGTCTGTTTGTTCTTTTTCCGTACTTCTCGTAAGATCACTACGTATTTATCCGTTTTAATGATTTGAATGTGCTCTCTTTTTGTGATTTGTGATCCACATTTTTAATTTCAGGTACATGCTTGCAGAAGGGCTTGGTCTATCTGGAATTGTATCAATTTTGTTCACTGGAATGGTTGGTGAATATATAGTTTGGCTTGTCAAGTTCTATTCTATTTTTAAAAAGGTTTCTAGACAATAATGTGTGCATCTTTTGGGCTAGGTTATGAAGCATTACTCCTTCTCAAACTTGTCAGAAAATTCTCAGAAATTTGTGGCCGCTTTTTTTCATTTGATATCATCTTTAGCTGAGACATTTGTGTAAGGAAGCATCTTATTATTTCTTTCCAATGTTTAGATTCTTTAATCTTAGTCCTATATTTGTTAGTTTTTTCGCAGTAAAATTTACTCTCTATTTTGCTGGTTTTCCTGCAGATTCATATACATGGGTTTTGATATTGCTATGGAACAGCATAGCTGGTCCCATGTTGGATTCATCTTTTTCTCTATTGTATCCTTGAGTTGTTAATGAAAATGTGACTAGTTCTATCAGATTTTTGTTGAAGCTGATTGTACTTTTTCTTAACTTGCTCCTTGATCTTCTTATCAGATATTTATTGGATTAGCAAGGTAAAGTAGTGTTTAATTTATTTGTCAACGTCATTGTTTTAGGAATTTAATTGGTTAGATATTGCTGATTGAGTTTGTAATATGTGAAGGGCTGCAAATGTCTTCACATGTGCATATTTGTTGAACTTAGTTCGACCTGCACAGCGACAAATACCCTTAAAACACCAGAAAGCTCTTTGGTACAGTGGTAAGCAGAGACAACTTAGAGCTTTGACAATTTGTTACTGAATTGTTATTAAAATTATGAATTATTTAATGACTCAGGACTTAGAGGTGCTATGGCTTTTGCTCTTGCTTTGCAATCAGTTCATGATCTACCTGAGGGACATGGCCAGACGATATTTACTGCCACCACTGCAATAGTTGTCTTAACGGTAGGAAACCTTACTTTTAATCTTTTATGTATCATTAATACCTGTTGCTATACTTCAGTAGTTCCCATTTACCTGAAAATAACAATCATATATGAATACATGGTGTGTGCTTATGTCATAACTGGTAACTCTTAACCGGATTCATTATTTACATGTGCTTTTGTGGTTAATGAGTATATTTTTATCGGGCAATATCTCTTATCTTTTGTTAATGTCTAGGTGGTAAAACTTACAATCAAATACAAAGAAAGGTATTTCTAGGAAGTTAAATTTTCAATCAACATATATATGAGGTACGAATATATGTTAGAAAGTGCCTTGATCTAAGACAAGATGCATGCTACTATGCTAGCATGTTTTAGAACATAATGTCTCATCATATAAACCAAATCATATGCTTACGGGTAGCTACCAATCAAGCTTTTAGTTGAGCAAAAGAACCATCAAGATTAGTTTTATAGAAATGACTCACAAAAGGGTTCGTGATCTTTTTTTTCTTTAAGGGCACATTTTGTTTTTATTGTGTTTTGTTCCTCCATCCAAGATGTTTAGCCTCAATGAGCTTCCCATGGTAAAGATATGGCATGGTCACTTGATGAAAGGTGATCATAAGAAAATTTATGGGATATAGAATTTCTAAAATCTTTTGATGGGTTATAGACTTATAGTACACGTGTGTTTTCGTTTTTGTCTGTGATAGATGTAGGAAGCAACCTTTCGTAAAAATTGAGGTTCTCTATTAAGGCTGTTAGCCCGGAACCAGAAACAGGAAAAACACAGCAGGTGTTAAGCGAGATTGTCTGACTTTAGAATTTAATTGATATGAAAAGCTTGCAGATTGCAATATAATCATACTCCTGTATAGAACCATCTAACCCTTATTATATGTATAAATAAAAAGATGTAGCAATGAGCATATGATGTGTAATAGGAAATAGTAATATCCCTACATGTGTTCTCATTTCATTCTTATGGCATGTTCCAACTTGATTGAATCTTTCAACTTAATTGCTTCAGCTGAACTTTCCGGTTCATCCTTTTCAGTTAAAGAAGATAGTTAACTATATTTGACTAGCGGCTTAGTAACTTTGGTGGATCTTCTGACCTAATTTTGAGTCTGGTTAGGATTTTATGATGACTATTATTCAAAATCTGAACTCCCAATATTAATAGCTCTTACCGGCTCTTTGTTTCCACCCGTATCACCATTTTTTAACTCGGGAACTGTACTGTCTTCAGTTTCGGTTTCTAGTTTGGCAAATAGCTTTTTCTTGGTTTCGTAACCCATTCCTCAAACCATGACTCGAACCATGGCTGGACCAATGTCTCGATTCATGCCCCGACCTATTACCCGAACCATAACCTGACTCATGTATAGACCTATGTATCAAACCATAACCTGAACCAAGACCTCACTCATAACCATGACAAGGTATTTGTGTCATTTTTAGTGATTTGTATTTCATTCATTTGTCTTTTCCTGCCTACCAATTCTAAGCAGTCAATGCTGAAAAATAGCGGTTAACGGTCAAGGACCGCTTTTTGAGATATCGGTTTTCGCGGTGGGATAGCCGTAGTTTTAATATCATGCATAAGTTTATATTATATATATGTATAGATTGGGAAAGGCTTAAAACTCTAAGAAGTGTAGGAAGCAATCACCATCATACACGCGTCCATGTGGGTAAAAACAGGCGGAGGGGCATATTCGTCCTTTTAACGTATGGTGTTGATTTGGAAGCGATGATGTTTTTGTTGGGTTTTGACGTTTTCGTTTGAAAGTTGGATGTTTTACGAATATCTGATTGACACTCTCGATCTGTTATCCATAATCATTCATCATTCGAACTGGGGCGTCGATTATTGATTCGATCTGTTAATTATTGATTCGATCTAAAACGGCTAAGAAAAAATCTGGGGCGTTGATCTGTTATCTATAATCATTCGATCTGTGAGCACTCCATGCCATCACCATGAAAGATAAATTCCCCATTGAGGAATTGCTTGATGGAGCTTTCGGAAAAGGGTAGCCTAGTGTGTAAGCACAACAATGAACCGCGGCGAACCCCCAGACGACCTATCTAAGATTAGGGGGACCTGCCATACTCTAATTAAGAATCTCAGTTCCCAGGCTATTAATGAAGAGGAGAAGTAAAATATATCATAACAGCACTTCCTATAATGGAATTGGAATCGACGGATTCTTTGACTCCAAAATGGCATAACCAAATGATTGTTTAGCCAATGATGGATTCCGGGCCACGGAATGAATCGAGGAACTAAGGACGTTTCCAATACCGATAGCAGCGTTGCAGATAAGTTATGGCGTTTTTTCATTCTACAGTGATGATAATGTTAATCATTGTTATGACGTTTTCGATTTGATTCCGGTGTTACTTTGTAACAGATAAGTTATGGCGTTTTTTATTAATTAATATTTTCATATGCGTGGTGTTATTTTTACAGAGTCAGTTTTAAGCATGGTGTTTTTTATATACATGGTGTTGGAAAAACGCAATGACAAATCTACCCCTGGTTCCATCACGCGCGTTAGCAAAACATTAAAATAATTACAAAAATGCCACCGCGTCCATCTGGGCCGTAAACACCATAATCCGACGCCCCAGATTTCTTCTTAGCCTTTTTCGAGTTTTTGGCCTTTGTAGAAAATCCCTCCTCTATATGTATATATATATAAATTTTATATTAATAATAAAAACAAAACCTAATTGATATTAATAATAAAAACAAAAGTAACAACACGGAAGTGGCAACAGTTATAGTAGACAGCAGAAACTAGAAAATTAGAAACATCAAACACAATCTAATCATAAGTCATGAAATCATCTCGATATGTGTTAAATGGGACTAAAAGTTTTAATGGGTTAAAAAAAGGGCCCAAACATTTGAAACCGTGAAAAGCACCGCTACAACCACTATAGAAAAGTCAAAATAGTGGTAAATAGCACCGCTATTAGCGCTACCGCTATTTTGACTGCTATTTTACTATAGGACCGTGAACCGCTCTAGCACTGCTATAGCACCGTGATTAACTGCATAGCTAGTACCAAACAACACGAAGTAATGATTTGTCATTTCGTGCAAGGTAACCAAACAAGATAATGGAGTGGAATGATCCATTTATGATACGAACCCACTGTTGGGTCAGGTCCAAATGGGTCGGGTCAGTCCCATTTGTTGCTGATTATTATTAATAGCCGGTTTATTTTTTTGTTTACGGGTCAATCTTTATGTTATCTAAATTGGGCAGTGGGTACCTATACCTTTGTTCTGGGAGATTAACCCATCTCGAATCGGGTCTCTATCTTGTAATATTTCAGTTTCCAGTTTTAAATCTATC
Organism: Tagetes erecta; assembly: GCA_030867185.1. Lineage (NCBI taxonomy): Eukaryota > Viridiplantae > Streptophyta > Magnoliopsida > Asterales > Asteraceae > Tagetes > Tagetes erecta. Next base: position 17,207,181 of record CM061490.1, read on the forward strand.
AATTTCCTTTGTTTGATTTCTGGGTTCTATTATTTGGTTCCATTGCCGGAAAAAAAAGATGGCGTAGAGCACTTGGAATTCTACTATCTCTGCTTAATTAGCAACCATTGAACTATTGAAGAGCGACTAGATGCCATTTTTGTATCCTTGAAGAATGATGTTGAAATAATTATGGCTTGGATGTATGGAACATCTGCTGTCCTGGTACAATCTAGTCCAACGGCCGACCCTATCATCACTTATCACACTGATAATCCCAAGCATTATGAACCTCAAGATTCATTGACAATCTGATCAAGGGGACCATACCGTCCTCACCACCCTTTTTCTCCTCCGCACGACCACCAATAGTAGCATCTCCACCGCCTGCTGCTTATGCCACCCCGCCCCAGGTTATTGTCAAACCACCACCAGGCCACACTGCTACCTACATCTCTCCTCGGCTTAATCAGCCCTAAATGAACCTCCACTATCACTAACAATCACACGGGTTCTACAACAATTGCCTTTATCTATGTTGTTTACAACCATGGCCATACAAATGCCGACCTCAACGCCTAGAGAAGGCCCTCTTATTCAACCTACTACTACCAACATGAATCCGAAATGCTCCCACTCCGGACGCAACGGACACCCTTGTGGCTGCATTTTTCATCATAGTATGGGACCCATGAAACAATGTTATGATAGGTTTTATCTATGTATATCCAAAGGAGGAACTTTGTTGATGGTTCAGAAAGTACGCAATTTAGTTGAAGATGTTTTTAGCAACATTGCAGCGATTTTCTAGAAGGCTGTTAAGGTGTATACTAGAGAGCACAAACGGGTCAACCTAGCGGGATCCAGAGAGCAATTTGGGTGGGTTATTCGGCTGATATTGGACCCTTTCTAATTGAGGACAGGTCGTTTCTCCGGGCGGGTAGTATTGATATGAACCCACTTTTAGGTCAGGTCCAAATGGGTCGGGTCGGTCCCATATATTGCTGAGGGTACTGAAAGGTTGGGGAAACTGAATATTCTTGTTTAAGGGTCAATCTTTATGTTATCTAAATTGGGTATCTATACCTTTGTTCTGTGAGATTAACCCATCTCGAATCGGGTCTCTATCTTGTAATATTTAAGTTTCCAGTAATTAAATCTATCAATTTCCTTTGCTTGATTTCTGGGCTCTATCAATTTCTTTCTTTTGTTCAATCCTTTTCTTCGTTTATTTCATTCCCTCGTCCATTCCATTATCCTATATCAAACAAACCCTTAGTCGGAGGGATTTCTTGTGTTGCTCTTGTTGTGTTGTGTTGCTAGTAATCTCATATGTTATGTGTTTTTACTATATGATGGATGCATTATGTTCTTAGTATATTGTGAGGCTGGGGTCTCTTCGGTGCAGCCTCTCTACCCCTTGGATAGAGGTATGGTTTGTACTCATCTCACCTTCCCTAGAGTCCAAATCCTACAATCATGTGGGATTTTACGGGGCGTGTTTGTTTAATTCTATCCTCTAATATCCTTAAAAATTTGCTGTTTATACTTTGGTAAATAAAATGATTAAACATGACTTTGCAAAGTTTAAAATACTTAGTGTTTTACCTGAATCAATAGTTGGAGAAACCTTCGTGGTTTTGTTTTAATTTTATTTTTTGAAGTGCTAAACTGAATGCTAATATTTTCTTTTTGGCTTCACCATAGAAGCCACTTGATAAACTTTGAACACCTTTTTTGGTAACAGGGTTTTCCAATTACTTCACAGCACCTATATACATTCTTAATAAACACATGATATGAAGACTTAACGTGAGCTGGAAGTACTAGAAATTTTGTTAGAATATACAATTGACGTACTATGAGTTCTATATGCATAGCTTATTCGGGGTTTATTAGTAAACCTTACCAATATTCTTATTATTGGTTGTCTACAATCCCTCTATGTAACAATCTCATAAGCCCCATGGTTAGGGATTCTTACTTTATTTATTATTAATTTAATTTTTATTATCTTTTTTGTAATTTTTTTAAACTATGGGCGAGGCTAATGAAGCTAGTTACTTTCCCTACATTATTTATTAGATAGATTTTAGAGTAAATTCCCATTTTCGTTCAGGAGGTTTGGTGCCAATTGCCACTTTCAGCCAAATGTTTTGTTTCCAGCATGTGTCCTTGTCGTTTTCAAATCCTAGTCATTTTCAAATCTTGTCGTTTTCAAATCTTGTCATTTTCAAATGTGTCATTTTCAAATCTTGTCAGTTTCAAATCTTGTCATTTTCATTCATTCTGAAACTGACTTTTTACTCAAAAGAAATAAATAAAACATATAAATAATTTGACAAAGTTACCCCTTATTTAACGAAGACATTTGGATGGATAAAAATGACAAGATTTTGGAGACGACAAGGACACATATGCAAGAAAAAAAAACTATTGGATGAAAATGACAATTCTCATTGAACTTCAAGGATGAAAATGACAATTTACTCTAGACTTTATATAGATAAAGACCAGGATTTACAGTTTATTAGGAAAAGGCTCTCTTGTAGAAATCTATAAATAAAGTGTTTAGGGTTGTTTTTTTTTTGTGGTTGGATATTGATAAGTGTTTGTGATGCAGTTTCGCGTGCGATCAAATGGCTCAAGAACATAAGATTTAATCAAAGTCTCAAAAGAACCAAAAGGTTCAAGAACAGAGTTCTTTTTTTATAAAATTCAATCATAAACTAACTAAACCATTCACCAAACAAGAATATTTATACTAAACCCTAAGACCCTAGAGATAAACATAAATAAACCACATAATTAAAAGATACGTTAACTAAAAATAAGACTCAATAAATAAGGAATTAAATATAATTCAAATCTTTAAATATTTTCCAATCCATCTGCATCATTCTCCTCGTCTTCGAAAAAAACTCGTCCTCGAGTTTTGCTTAGGACCAAAGCCACCTGGATCAAAGGGAACATCAAGTCGTCTCTTGCATATTTTTATCATGGCTCGCTTGAATAAATGATTTGTACAACTCGGGTCAACATGTTCTGTGTCATTGGTTTCTGGACCTATTGGGTTATCGGGTCCACCTATCCTTGCCTCCGTCTCCCTCTCTTTGAAAAAGACTCGACCTCGAGTCTTGAGAATGTCAAAAAAATCATCGATAACTTTATATAAAATACCCTTGCTCATGACCTCGTTGAATAAAGTACGTGTCTTTATAATTGGTTCTTCATCAGAGAATTGATCCACAAACCCACCAATATTTGAATCAAGTATATTAAAATACTCACCACCACTTTTAATCACAATATTAATTGAAGCCAAAGAATTATTATATATATGATGTAGCTCACTTATCTTGCTATAAACAACACCATGATTCTTTAAATTCACAAACTGTAAATCATTATTCTTCGGACCACGTGGAATTTGCATCAAGAACTTCAAAATTTCCCTCTCACTTTTATCCATATTTTGACCTTTATCACTTAATATAAGCTCCTTAAATTTAAATTTTAAACTATAAAAAATTTCCCAACATGGCCAATCACTATCCCAACTATCTTCAACAACCGAACAACATTTGATTGATTCACGGATCAAGCATCCATAACCAACCAATGCCATAACACCATCATTGACAACATTATTTTTATGCAAAAATCCAACAAGATTACCTGAAAGACTTGTAGATGGACCATGTTCTTTAAATCTTTCAATCACACCACCGGTAAACCAAGTATACCAATCTTCATCCTCATATTCATCATATAAAGGCAAAAAACTATAAATGATGTCGTCATCGGTAGGATGCTCCTCATCCCCGGTTAACTCGTCCCAGACGGGTTCTTCCGGCTCTGTTTCCTTCCATGTCGACGATGCTTTGAGATCTATGACTCGTTTATTGAGTCGTTCGATCTCAAAATCCCATGGGTCACGGTTCCTGATCTCGTTGCCTCGGTCGGCGGATCTACGGTCACATTTGAATCGATCTCCTTGAGCACGTGAACCACCAATGTTCTTGACGATGCCTCGGTCGGCGACTCTTCGAACAAGAAAACACTTGCCTTCACGTAGAGCCATTTGAAAGCCAGAGCTCTGATACCAACTGAATAACTGATGCAGTTACGGAAGCAATCAAATGGCTCAATGCTTAATGATTATTCAAAGTCTTCAAATGAACCAATGGTTCCAAGAACAAAAGTACTTTCATTAAATTCAATATCAAAACTAACTAACAATAAACCTAGAATCCTCTATTTATAATATATAAAATCACATATCAACTAAATAATAATAAAAGATAAACACTATAAATAAAGCCAATAAATAAGGAAGTTTAGTTTTAAATAAGTCTTGGATGCTCCTGCATCAGTTTGGTTTCAGTAAGTAATATACTATTAAAGTTTTACTTTTTAATGTGTTTATCTGTGCAGGATTTCTATCTATTTAAATTCCGGGTTCTGTAAATTATAGTGCCCACCTTCTTACAAGTTGTTTGACTAACATCTTTTCATCCAGTCCCTTTCAGTTATTTACTACTTTACTGTGATGATGTTATATAAAAATACCTGAAAATTAGATTTTGATTATTCTTAGTTAGCCACTTTATGATCCTTTTGGGACAATGCTTCTCATGTACCTAAGCAAGTGTATTAAATTTGGCTTCTAGACCTGTTTCTAACATGGAATAAAAAAATGCAGGTCTTGCTTATTGGTGGCTCAACAGGTACTATGCTTGAAGCATTACAAGTTGTGGGAGATACGCACGAGCCTCACCTAAATGATGTGAGTGTTGTTGTAGATATCTATACCAAGTGTTTAGATAAAGCATCATAATTTTTAGTAAGGGCTGTTTAAGTAAGGGCTGTTTGATGTGTGCATTGCTTATTAGTCCTTAGGGTAACATGACACAACCTGGTTCATGAGTGTGTATATGTTGTGGCACAGGTCAAAAAGTACAAGGGGGGAGTTGCAAAATATTATAAGCAGTAGGGATAAAGTAAAAGTAGGTTTTCAATTTTAGTAATTTACATTTACTTACTAATCAAGAATGCTTAGCTTACTAAGGTAGTCTAAAGCTAAAAATAGGGTATTGGGGTTGCTAGTTTTCATTATGAAAAATTTTTAGTCTGAGTTTGGAAGATCACCTAAATCCCGAATTGTACGCACTATGTGTCTTATTTTAATTTAGTTTGGCTTATTATTATTATGAACGGAGTGTGGATTTGGCCTTATCTTTTGGTATCAGAGTAAACAAGTTTAGGTTCAATGGTTAAGAAAAAAAACATAAATTTAGAGATCAACATGAGGCAGTTTTGCACAGTAGAAGTTGCCTCATATCAAGGTTTTGACATTCCCACCAATGCTGTTGTAGACCTACCCAATTGGGATAAGTACAACAATCCCGGTTACAACATGAACATTTTAAAGATAGCAACGTGTAATAGGGATGATGCCTACACACAAATTTAGCGGGTGGAACATTATTTTGAAGTTGTGGTCATTTAACATCATGAATAGATAGAGGTTCTTATGATACAGTTTCGAGGACAGGGTATGCAATTCGCTAGAGGGGACATATTTGGTACAAATGGGGTAGGCTCATTTTGGTACAAACCAGTACGTTGTACTATCCGGTTTGGTGTACCTAGTTTAAAACAGAAATTACCGTAATTCTAAAGCTCAAGTGACCAACAGAAAACGCATTTATAGAAGGTTCAAGTGCTCGCTTAGGATATGGTTTGGGAAGATCTTGATGACGAAGGCGTTGAGAAGGAGAAAAGAAAAAAAGGCAGAAGCTAGATTAGAAATTTAGAACTTTCCTATTTCTGTTTTGTTCCTTATTAGAACTAGTCTTCGTTGGTAATTTATATTTTGCATTATGGTAAATTGGTAATTTGCTTTTTTTGTTTTGGAATTTGGTAATTTCTATTTTGAACTGGGTACACCGAACGGACTCTATGGTACACCGTACCCATTTGTACCAAAATGAAAAATGAACCTACCCCCTTGTCTCCTCTAGCGAATCGCGTACCCTGTCCTCATTGTCGTACCAAAGCAAACCAATCTAGGTAAATATGATTTAGATTTTTACTCGTTCATGTGGACAACATTCAGTTTCCCGAAGGCACAAGCCACACAACTAGCTTCACGGTTTTTGGACCGTTTCGGATAACATAATGATCAGGGATGTAGCATATAAGCTGAATTGCCAAAAGCAACACATACATTTGGTGTTTCATGTATCTCCACTCTAGAAGGTAAAAGTATCTATATTGCAAATTGAGAGTATACTGATTCACAAGTGAATGATCTGAAGGTGTATGAGAAGGGTATTTATGAGTTTTGTGATGAGACTTATTATTTAAGTGGAAGTATGTTCCAGGATATGAAGGTTTCGGGTGCCATTTTCCGCTAATAAAAAGTAGTACCTTGATTACCCACCTTCAGGGCATACCAGCTGTGATCCATAAGCATGCTCTTGAAGGGTTAAGTAATAATAGGTGTACTTAGTTTTGTAGTTTACTTATTAGACGATAACCAGGTTCGTGACCCTGACTCTGCGATGCGATGGCCGGGTCTTAGTTGGCACGTATCAAGTTCGGCACGTGCCATGTGTTGCGGTGGCGGTGGAGTTGTTTTTTAACTTCGGGGCTCGCATTAAGAACAATTTTGACTTTGACATCTGCGGTGCGTTAGTTTGACGCGTGCCATGCTTTACGGCAACATAGTTTTTTTAACTTTGCTACACGCGTTAACAACGTTTTGGACTTCGACCAGTGTGGTGCGTTGCAGGGGTAGAGAGAGATGGAGGTTAAAAGTGTATATATTCAAGGTTGGGATCATAAGTATAAATGTTAAATATGAGGGTCATGATTAAACATATATAATATGGCAAAATAAAGGGGGCAAAGTGGTAATTTTGCAAAGATGGTATAGTTGTCAATAGCGACTATAGCGCTCGCTATAGTGCGCTATGTAGCGATTAGGGGTGTAAACGAGCCGAGACGAGCCCGAGCTTGACCTTAATCGAGCTTGACTCGCTAGAAAATCTTAAAGCTCGAGCTCGAGCTCGGTTCGAGCTGTGACTTTTGAATTGAGCTCGGCTTGTGACAGTAACAATAAAGCTCGAGATCGACTCGAAAAGGCTCGATTTTGTACAACAAAATAAAAAACAAACCCAGCTCGATTGTGTACAACAAAACCTGAGAAATAAAAAGCTGAGTTAGATGTGTACAATGAAGGGCTTGATTTTGTTCGACATAAAGAAAAACTAAACAAGAAAAACCAATTTGTTGAAGCGGATGAATATATGATGACGATGGCGAAGAGGACGACTGGAAGGATGCGATAGACATGGTTGTGATGAAGGGTGATAAACGACGACTGATGCCTTGCTATTGGTGCTTGTTGATTGTTGGATCTAGATGACTGCACAAACATGGTTGATGGGAATAATTAGGGTTTGAAAAGGGGAACTTCAAAGTAGATTTAGAAGAAAGGGGGATATCGTGAACTGGTGGGTTTAAGAGGTGGGGTAAGTATGGGAGTAATATTAAATATATTTTAAATGAGCTAAAATAAGTGGGCTCGTTAAGGGCTCGCGAGCCTTAGCGGTCATTGGATGCAAGGCTCGAGCTCGAGCTCGATAGCTAAACGAGTCATATTTCAGGCTCGAGATCGGGCTCGAGCTCGATTAGGCTAGGCTCGTTCGAGCTCTTTAACGAGTCGATCTCGAGTAGCTTGCGAGCTGTATCGACTCATTTACACCCCTAGTAGCGATGCGGTCATGTGTCGCTCTTTGCTGATAGAGGCCAAATGGTGATATATAACGATTTTTTAATTTTTTTATAGTTTTCTAATTAACAAAATCTGCAAGTTAGTCAAACATCTGCCCAAAATATCTAATATTTCACTATTAGAAGTGACATGCCTCCAAAATATGTATCATCTCCAAATGGTTGAGTATATGGCATAGTTTGCTTATTTATTAATGGTTGCTAAACACAAATAGTGGCATTATTTATTGCTATTCGCTACGTAGCATATAGGTGGTTTGTCGCTATTTACCGCTATTCGCTATTGACAACTGTGCTGGCTCCCACTGACTATGCAAATTAGTAGTTATAGGAATAGGAATATTTGTTCCCTTAGTTAGTAATGTAGTATATATTAAAATCTTTAGACTCTGGGAGATCACATACTTTTCAAATTGTAGTCGCTATTTGTTTCAGTTCACTCTCGGGATGCTTTAGTTATATGCATTATCAGTCTATCAGATAAATCTGGATTTGGCCATAGTGTCATTATTTAAGTTTTTTAGTCTATTGCTTTTAGGGCTGTTATTCTTTGATCCAGTTGACTTGCCTTAGGAGTTGTTTGGTAGCATCTGAATAACCTCTGAGTAACAAGTAAGAATTTACATTTTAATGGTTCAAAAATCCATTATAAAGTAAGTTGTAAAACTATGATGAATTTGGTGAGGTTTTACCATTCATAGGATACCTCTTAACCATTCAACGTCTTTTTATCACTTAATGGTTCAGAGGTTTTGAACCATTAAGAAGTAAGCCTCTGAATGACCATTAAGAGGCTACCAAACACCCCTTAGTGTACCTGATTAGGTTAAAACAAAAATGTTTCTCGGTATCGCAGCTATGGCTTCTACAATATCAATATTGATGGGTGTTATTATTTGATCCACAACATTTTCAACTGTTTTTCTTATTGAATTCAGAGTTTTGAAGCTAACAATGGCTATGTGGCTCCTTATGATGATGGAGAAGAGTCGTCTTCATCTGGGAACAGACTAAAGATGAGACTTAAAGAATTTCACAGAAGGTTTATAATATCTCGCTTTTTTATTATCATTTTCACTTATTTTTCTGATTTTATTCTCATTTTGGGTTTTTTTGGAAGCAGTGCTGCATCTTTCAGGGCATTAGATAGGAACTACCTTACTCCATTCTTCACAACTCAAGCTGGAGACAGAGATGGCAATGATGATAGTCATGGTAAGTAAGCGCATTTATAAAACTGATCTGTTTTTCCTCCTTTGAACAAACAATAACCTATTTTGATCGCCAGCTGAAGATTCTTTACTGCGGTCTAGAAGAGAAGGTTTTCACTAGCGAGAAATTGTTATATATCTGAGATGAAATGAAGAAAACTGGACGATGAATGATGGAATTACACTAAACAAAATCTGTGCATCTCGGTATTGTTACATGTAGGTAGGTAAAGTACCATATAGTTACTAGTATGCTTTTGTAAATGATGAAGTAGATGAAGAGGGTGAGTTGAATATGTTATATACTTGCATGACTACAAACTGCATAGTTTCAATGGAAAGCCCAAACTCAGAAAGCAAACCCCATAGCTAATAGGATAATCCGGTAACCAGAAGAAACACCGAAAACCTTACAACTAAGCGACCGTGTTAACCTTCATAGATTTGGTTGGAATTGAAATATGGAAAAACACAATTATGATTTTCTTTAGGCTTTCTATTAACTATGCACTAGTTACATCTCACTTTATTAGTATTTTAAATGTATCAACATTTTATGAAGTTTTTAGTTAAGAGTGTTAGTAAAGAGTGTGTTAGTAAACAAACAACTACTTCGGATTTAATTGTTTCCTAAATGCATGTGAAACTATCTAGAATTGCCAATTGGTTATTGTTCACTTTAATTACAAATCCAATCGCTATAGATTGTGCGATGAATAAGTACCCATGACCGACTCGATTCTTCTCCAAGTTAACAAACGGTTAATGATCTGCACACAAATGAAACGACACCGGCTAAGACATCATAGGGAGAGGTTTTCCTTTGTAATAATCCTTTGGTGTGAGAATCAGTATCTTGACAAGGGATTTAAAGGATTCACTTAACAAGTGAGAATAATATAAGAGAGAACTTGAGGAATATCTTCCTCTTTACCTGCTACTTATATGAGGATTGGAGAGGAAGATGTCTGAATGGGTGTATCAGATGGTTGGTTACATTGTGGTCCTCACCACACATTCAGTTCTTGTGATATCGTATTGATGGTTTAGATTTGGTGATGTTATTATCTATTGTTCTATGAATGAAATGTGTCATTCTTCATGTGTTATTTGTGATTTCATTTGTTTTCTGCCATGTGTCATTGGGTCAGTCTTCATCAAGTACGTGTCGCGTTGCTATTTTTGAACCATACGTCTACAAGTCCCCTTATTGATTCATTAAAAACAATTCAGACTCGGAGAATTTGTGGTTTTTAGGGTTGCGAGACGTCTATGTGAATCATGATCTGTTCTTTTATGGGGCCTTTCGATGAGTTGTTACGAGATGATAAGGTATTATTTTTGCCTTTTTAGGGCGTTTGCTTATTAATATGAAGAGAGAAATAGAGATGGTGGGGCCCGACAAATATGTTTCTTGATGTTTGTCCCCGTTTGACTTTTCTCATTTCATCTATTGCTATTCAATGTTTTGAACCCTAAAAAGTTCATTTTCGAATCCTTCCTTTTTGGCATGTGAGATATCTTTGTTTGTGACTATGGGAAAGAAGAAAGCTTTATCGTAGCCTGTTAAGAACCTTGACTCTGAGCGTCGAGATCGATTGAGTTAGAACATCCACTTTAAGTTATTATGGTGTTGCGCAATCGTATACTTGTTTGGTAACTCTATCGTATTAACCCTTGGTGGGAGGATGAGTATCCGGGAGTCGGGAAGAATGCGTTGCAAGCATTCCCTGGGAAGATGGTTATATATGATGATTTTTCTTCAATACCATTTTCCATTTGCCTATTATCGTTTTCACTTCGAAGTAGCTGCATTTCTACAATGTCCACTTGTCGTAGGTGCAAACTACAAGTATGAGTCGGATTACTCTTTGAATTCATGTGTCACTACAAAGGGGGATTTCCCTTCTATGAATTTTTTCAATGTATTCTACGAGATTGCTCCTAAAAGGGATTGGTACTCGTTTCGTAAGAGGCATAAGGTAAAGGGTCATGTTGATAGTGTCTCTTCTAGCTTCAAATAGGCTAAGTACATGCCGAAGCTAGAAGCTTACTACAACTCAGGAGTCAAGAAATAAGTTTTCAAACAACAAGATCTAGTGCTGTGAAATAATGAAACTAGCAAGCAAGAAGGCCTCGGGAAGCCCGAGCCTAAATGGGAAGGACCCTACATAATCAAAGAAGCTTGTAAAGGAGGGTCCTACAAATTTACCGACAAAGATGAGAAGATGGTTCCTCGTCATTGGAATGAAAAACACTTAAAACATTTTTACGTTTAAGTGAAACCTTGTTGTAGCAAGATATGATTGATGTAATAGTTCAATGAAATGAAATGGAACCTTTTGTTTACAAATTCGATGTTATCTTATCAAATGTTGAGTCCCTTCCTAACTAGACTCCTTAGGGTCTAGAACTACACCTCCTCATGAAAAATGGTTGGGCTCCTAGGCCATAACGATCAACATGAAACAAAGTGCTATACCTTCTTGTGTAAAGGGTGAATTCCTAAAATTTTTTAAAATTCCATGGATTTGAAACAAAACTAATACAAACAATCCATGAAAAATGGTGAGCTCCTTTATCAAACCGACTCCATAAGTATAGAAGAATCAACTTATGAGACAAGTCCACAATCTTAAAAAATCATTGTGGCAATCACTCGATAGAATAAGTTGGTTAAAGCTTTTTCTCGCTTATGTAAGACTTGGTGTCTGCAGCACCACATCCCAACATAACATTAAGAAAATAGTCAACAACACATAACGCACACATAGATAGAAATAATAAGCAGCGGAAATAATAAACTACATATTCATTATAATAAAATAAAGGTTGTCCACAGGGGCATATCTCATCCCCATTAATAGTTTTAAGCAAAATACATGGAAATCTAACTTTTCTAGTGCGTAAATATCAATCTTAAAAACATAACATAATGACTAGTAAGCTATCCCCAATACGATCCATGCAGTAATCTCTACCGACATGCTACTAATTCTCCTGTCCATTACCTGAAATACATACTCAAAAAAAACATAAAGTTGGTGAGCTCATAGTTTAATACAATTTTATGATACTATAATATTATATTTTATGGTGTACGGTCGACAATATACATAGCCAAACCTGTTCGGATTATACCCAACCCGAATAACATATATAACAATCCCCTAACCCAAAGTGGACTAACGTGCTCTGCTAAGCACCAACGTATCATTGAACATGTAGCGTAACGTTTTTCAACCTCAGTGGGGGTATGTTAATGGCTACCAAGAGTATTTACCAGTGTTCGGGGACAAGTAGCAGATATGTTACACCACAATATAATGTATAAAGAGTTTTAAATGTATAACGTTTAGTAGGTATGTACTCGCCCTAAAAGCTTTATGTTAAAAAGGGGTTCATGAACTCACCTGAAGCCTTTCTCAAGAATTTCCTAGATAATGATTGGCATGAGAGTCCTACCTCCTAGCGGACTTCCTATGTTTAGTTTAGTCAAGTTAGATTCTAAAATTTGTAAGTCTTTGCGCGTCGTATTACGGGTGCGTTCGTCTTTTGGTTGTATAGTCGTTTTTAATGTTCTTGTTGGTTTGTTCTCGTTCCCGTACTTAAATCCAGATTATTTCAGTTTACTTAAGTAGGTATTTACCTTATTTTTTAAAAAAATCAGTAAGTTTATGTGTTGTCACTTTTGGTCCCTTGACTTTGTTATATTGACACTTTTGGCCTAAAAGTTAAGTTTTTGGTTATAACTTCCCATCTATAGGTGTGTTAGTGATGTGTATTGGTCTCATGCATATTTTAAGGTTAACCTACTGGTCTTAAAGTGTTTATCAAGTTCGAGGTAAATTTGAGTTTGCCGGTTTCTCCGGTTGTGGTAAACCGCTACGTGTCGGATTATGTTTAGGTTTTTGAGCTTATTTTGATCGTGGGCTTCTATATTAGGTTAAGGGGTCTTAGTTTACTATAATATATGGTGTCTCATGGATTTTAGGTGTTTCAGTTATTTTCTACAAATTATTTTAGTAGTTGTGGTTTACGGGTTTTGAATCTTAAATAATTTGTATAAAATAATTGGTACTTTCTAAGTTGTTGAAATTTTAATTATAGCTTATTTGATCAGTAAATAAGTCCTTTATAGTTCAAAAGTTGATTTTAATGGTCCGTTGGTTGTTTTCGTATTTTAACACGTGTATAACCGACGTATGAACGATTTATTTACAAAACATTCTTTTAACTAGTTTTTATTCCTCAAAAGGTATTTTTAGGTCATTACCTACTGTATAAAAAGTGGTCTTTTAATTTAAATGGTATTTTTCTAATTTTTGTGCTTTTTATCATTTGTCTAGTCTTTTATATTCGAAAATTCATAATAAATGGATAAAGTTTATAAAATCATGAAACTAGGTGGAATACTTACTTTTTACGTATAAAAGCCTCTAGACTTATAAAAGTTCTGGTTTTTCTTGTTTTGTTAAGTTTCGTGTTTTTAACGCGTTCGGTTTGATTAAGATTACGTTTTATGCTTAGAGAGTCCTTGGTACTATTTTAGGCTTTTTCATAGTTATATTATATCCATTTTGAGTTTAGGTTCTGTAATTTTCGTCTTAAGGGTCCTTAATTATTTTATATGAATTTTTGTATTTTAGTTCTATTAAACATTAAAAACTTCATAGTAATTACATTCATTTTAGGAAAATTATGAAATTTATTTTCTAACTTATTTTTAACACATTTAAGCTACTGAGATTATAAAAATTTGGAATTTTTACAATTTTGGTGCTTTCGTTGTTTCGTACGTTCTAGCTTCGGTTATTGTTCGATTCTTATGTTCACCAATCAGAAATCAAATATATTCAGTCCTAGGTATATATTTACACATATATAACAGTACCATAACATACTTTTGTATTTTTATACTTCCCATACATTTTTATGAATATAAGTGAATAAATCCATTTTAATATTTAAAAATGCATAGTAAATAATGTACAACTCCAAAAATTATGAAATTTAATTTCTAACCACATTTTGTCATAAAGAAGCTCCATAAAATGGAAAATCATGTTTTCAAGGTTGTTGGTTAAGGGTTGTTGTTTTTTCCAAAACAAAGTGTATAGTTTGACTATTTTAGTCAAACTTACACGTTTTCATTTAGAAAATGTTTTTATGGTTTTTAATAGTTTTATTACTGAAAAATAAGTGTTTCGAGGTGTTCAAATGATATGGGAAGTGTTGGTATTCTTTATGTGTGAAAATGGACGTTTTGTGTACGTGTAGTGCATTTTCGGCTGTTTTCCTGTTATCTTGTGAATGAGAGTGAGTGTGGGTGCACTTGGGATGGTAAGAAGGTCAGATGGGATGCTGGAACTCGAATTGAAAAGGGCTTGTCTCGGCTTTCTTTCTCGCGGGATGAACGGTTCGTGGTTCGATTACTCGGGTGTTGGTTGCTTTGGACTCGTGGGCTCCTCTTGGCTCTTCCTTAGTGTTGTTGATCGACCTTTGAGACTTGTTAGAGGCTTATTTTCTGAGTTCTTGAGGTGGAGAAGGTGTTTGGTGGTTGAGAGAATGTTGTAGAGTGGTTTTGGTTGAATGTGAGATTGTGTTGTAAATTGAAATATAGTTGTGTGTGTGTTGTGTTTCAGCCGAAAAAGAGAGAGAGAGAGAGAGAGAGAGAGAGAGAGAGAGAGAGAGAGGAGAGAGTGAGAATCTTGTGTTGGAGGTTGTGAGATTATGGAGAGATTTGGGAGATGTTGAAGATTGGAAGTTATGTGTGTGTATTGGTTGTTTAGGGTGGTGTGTTGGGTAATAGGGTGACAATAGGTTGGATATGGTGTAAGTATAATTTGTATTTAGTTTTTGTGTTATTTTTATAAAAACAGTGATGTTAATTATAAGTTGTTGGTTGTGGTTTATAAATATACTAGTTTAGTATCCGCGCTACGCTCGGGAACACAATTCAAGTGATGCTTTTAAGGATGTTCATGAATGTTCCATTTAGTTTTGAGATAAAACCGTGGTAAAACGGAACACATGATATATTTTTTAAAATTAGATTTTTAGTATAACAATATTATACTCAAATTAAAGAGAATAAAGTGCTTAGTTTAATGGTGTAGTTTATTTTTTTAAAAAAAATCATATAAAAATGTTATGTATATTTATAAAACACTGAGGTCTTTAATTGTATGTTATTATTAACTTTATCCATAAGTTTCATTTTTAAACCCTATCAAATATAAACCGACTCACGTACCTAGTAGTAAAGGGTTAAAGAGATAAATACTCTTAAATTTTTCCAAATTCTCCAAAATATTATGGGACCAAAAATGTAATTAATTTTATTATAATAAATTTTATATACATATTTTAAATAAAAAAATCATTATTGTGAGATAATCTCTCAAATAATGCCACATAAGCTAAAAGTTATGAAAAGATGCCACATATGATTTTTTTTTTGTATATTATATAAGGATATATCCTTATATAATATAGCAAAACAAAAAGAGCTTACGTGTCATCTTTTCAAAGCTTTTAGCTTATATGACATTATTTGAGAGTTTATCTCACAATAATGATTTTTTTATTTAAAATATGTATTTAAAATATATTATAATAAAACTAATTACATTTTTTGTCCCCTAATATTTTGAAGAATTCTGAAACATTTAAGTGTATTTATATTTTTAACTCTTTACTACAAGGGGTGTACATGAGTCGGTTTATATTTAATAGGATTTAAAAATGAAACTTATGAATAAAGTTAATAATAGCATGCAATTAAAAACTTCAGTGTTTTATAAATATACATAACATTTTTATACAATTTTTTTAAAAAATAAACTACACTATAAATTGAGCATTTTATTTTCTTTAATTTGAGTATAATATTGTTATACTAAAAATCTAATTTTTAAAAATATATCTTGTGTTCTGGTTTACCACAGTTTTGTCTTAAAACTGAATGGAACATTCATGAACATCCTTAAAAGCATCACTTGAATGTTGTATTCCCGAGCGTAGCACGGACACTAAACTAGTATATATATATATATGTATATAGGATTAGGATCAAATGAGAAGACTCATATATTACAAGAAGAAAAAGAAGAAACCTAAATCACTAAAAAAACTTATCAATGGTTTAGTTTTTTTAAATAAATTCCCTTCCTACATACAAATGTGTAATGTATAAAGTAAAAAAAAATCACTAAAATATTTTTACGTATGTATTTTTAGCGTTTTAAATTTACCTACATATGTGTAAGTAACCTAACTTACACATGACTTCCACATGTGTAGGTTTAACAAATAAACAAAATTTATTCAATTTTATTTTTTTATGTCAAAGCAAAATGAATAAATATTGCATTTCTATCATTTTTTTGTATGTTAAAAACGTTTTTGGTTGAAAAAATGAAGAATTTATCTATTTCTTTCACTTCTTGCAATATTTGTTCTTCTCAAATGAACCCTCCCCTATGTATATATATATATATATATATATATATATATATATATATATATATATATATATATATATATATATATATATATAAGGGACATGTATTTTGTAAACCAACCCTTAAAATGTTAACCATTAAACCAATTGTAGGCCACAAGTTATTTTTTGATTACTTTAATATGTGGACCATATTCAGTGTTGTGTTTTTATTTTATTTTATTTTATTACTAAGCATGTGGACAAGAATAATGCAAGGGTAAACAAGTAATTTACATATTAGTTTTCTCTCTCTTTCTTTTTTCCATCTTTCTCTTTTTTCTTTGATTAAAAGTAAAACAAAAACCTTTTTATCTTTATACATTTTACTCTTTAATCAAAAAAACTTTACATGAAAAAAACCTAAAAAAATTCTAAATGCTATTTTCTTCATTCTTCGATGTTCACATTATAATCTGGGTTGTTCAACGTGTTCTGAAAAAAGAAGAAGAATTAACATAGACTACACATGTGTATATTTAAAAATCAATGTACGTACGACTTTTTATACACAGTCTACAACTACGTAAAAGAAAATACACATGTGTATAACCAAAATACACATTTGTTATTGCAAGGAAACAAAAATCCAAGAAAAACAATATTTAACTAGGTTAACACATTTGTTTATTCTCTTTACACATATGTACAAACTCAATACACATGTATATATTAAAAACCGTTCAGTTTACAATCACTCAAAGTAAAAAATAAGACTAACACATGCATACAAACTTAGTACGCATGTGTAGATTCAAAGAACACATGTTATGAAAAAACTACTTTAGGTACAACTTTGTATCTCTTGTCTTAAATAGCTTCTCTTGATTCTTCATTGTTCGCGTCACAAATCTGGATCGTTCAACATGTTCTGAAAAAGAAACAAGCTAAACATGAATTAAAAACTATATAACAAGGTTAACACATGTGTTTTCAGTTTACACATGTGTTTAAACTTAGTTTACGCATGTGTATATTCCACAACAAATTTATATACAAATTTTTATGCATTTGGTACAATCATTCAAAAGCAAAAACAAAAAATAGCACATGTGTACAACTTAATTTTACATGTGTACAACTCAGTTACACATTTGTTTTTTAGTCGATCAACAAAAAGAACATTAAAAATGACATATCATAAATACTGTATGAGAATCTGTACATTTAACCATTTAGTTATATGTGTTAGTGAATGAGTTAGTAAATCTAACACATGTGTATTTTGATGCATTTGAATAACCACATAAATATATCAATTGTTTATACAGTTAGGAAAAAAAAACCAGTAAAAAGTGTAGTTTATACATATATATAATTAGATACAACTGTTTATACACTTAATACAACCATACAAAAGCAAAAACAAAGAGTAACACATGTGTACAACTCAATTACACATATATATATTCAAGGACCAATTTAGATACAACTATTTATACACTTAGTATAACTCAAAAGCAAAAATAAAGAGTAACACATATGTACAAAACATAGTTACACATGTGTATATTGAAAAACCATTTTACATACACCTTGTAGTTTCTTTTTTTCTATGTTTTGCTCCTTAGCGAACTACATTGCAACATAACTTAAAAAACATACCTTTTACACAAACTGTTTTTTATCCCAACAATCTTTGCTTTTTTCAATTTTCAATTGTTTTTTCATCCTTTTATTTGCAACAACCCTCTTCTTTCTATATTCATCCCGATAAATATAAAATGTAAACATATATGTAAAAAATAACCAAACTACAAATGCATCAAACATCCTACAAATAACTTCTATACGTATGTAGTTATCTCATTAGCTTTTTACTATATACCACCGTCACTTAACATTTATCTAAGCAATATTTTAATTCGACTTTGTTTTCAAACTCTATTATGAGATTTCTCCATGTGCATTATATCTCATTATTAGTATCAATATGCCAATCTTCGCTTTACCATTAATGTGTTAAGGAATTAACATCCACTAACAAACTTTCAATAGCCTAATCAGGTCTAGGTACAACTTCTAATGCACTTACAACCCTCAACAAATATTTCATACCAAAAAAAAAATAAAAAATGTTTCGAGATCTAGGAAAATATTGTTACAAACAAATTAAATGTAAGATAATCAAATTGAATGAAATTATGAAGAAACATACCTGTTGGATCAGTGAAGTATACAATTTGTCTTTTGTATTTCCACAAAATTGAAAACAAGCAAACAAACACATCGGAGTAAAAACATCTCCGTTTTCCAAATCCTAAGCTAAATCTCAAAATCGAAATCGATTGAACATGGGTGGATGATATTGTTGAAGTTTTCGGTTTTATGACGTGAATTTGTTTATAAACATCATCGTTTTTCAAATCATAAACATGTGAAAACGGAGGTTATATATATATATACATTTGACTATTTAAATCACTGTTTGAATTTTGGAAAAGCCCTCCAAAATCTAACGGGGGGATTTCAAAATTTTACAGATTCTAGTTTATAAAAAATACTAAAAGTACAAAAGTACAAAAAGGTGACATAAATATTAAATGACTTATTTGCCCTTAGAAAAAAAATTAAATCATAAAAGATGAAAATAAATAAGTGGCTGAGATTTGGTTTATTGGTTAATATATATGTATATATATATATGGGGAATGTATAAAAGGAAAACCTGATTTTATTGAAAAAACTCAGAAAACTCTAATATATGGCTTACATTGTGCCACATCCACAATTTTATCATAATTTGTCTTTTACCCCTTGAGGGCATTATAGACATTTTGCCCATATACACTTTCTTCCAAATATTTGACAGATCTCTATCTACCTTATCATATCTCATTTCAAAATTTTCAAATTCTCAAGATTACATCTCTCTACAAATAACCTTCCTCAAACATCTCTCAATTATCATCTTCATAATCGATCTCTTGAAATCATCATACGGATCCACGAATTTCGTTCTGTTGAACGATGACGTCTTGTGTCTCTAGATCTGTTCCGGCTGAGATGTGGTGTGATCTCCGATCGTCAAGGGTGATTTACAGTTGAAGCGAAGGAATGGTGGTCGATAACGTTGGCGCTAGGGAATGAGCTATATGAACAAATAATTACATCTTACTTTCTATTTTGTTGCTCTTGGTGGATCTTTTTTGGATATTATCCCGGTGTCTTCGGTGAGTTTTTATGTTACTTTTTAATTATTTTCCGGTGGCCGATTTTGAGTTTTGGTTCATATTACGAGAATCTTTTTTTAGACAAATCATATAGTAAATTAGTTTGGGTTTTAGGTTTTGGAAATTGGGTCCTTGCTTGATTTGTGATTGGAAGATGAAATTTATGAAAAATGATTAATAAAAAATGTTGGGTTTTATTCGCTGCCATGATCGGAATTGGGTTTATTGAGCTGCAAAAGGATCTTTTGTGTAGAATTGGTTTTATATTTTCGTGGTTTGATGTTCTTGCTATAACTTATCATATCAAAGGTTTATTTTTGTGTTGGGTTTCTTTTCTTCATCAAACTAAAAGGAGTTCAGATATAATGAAAAGGAAAATGAGATACATGGACTAGGAAGTTAAAAAAATCTATAAACTTATGATATTAAAGGTTTATTAAACTGATGGATTGGTGTTAAAAAAATCTATATAGTTTGTGTTTTTTTATTAAAATAAACCGTAGCGTGATTAAATCATATGTAACAAATTTTTTATTTTTTGATAAATTGAATTAATGCCCTATGTGTTCAGGATGCAAATTCGAGTCAGAACAAATGTTACACATGGTTCTTTTTATTCAATTTGATTCAAGCATTTACTTTATTTTTTAGAACTTTGTAATAAGTTGAAATTGTGAAGTATATATTATAGGCATATATTTTTTATGTAACATGATGTAACATGTCTTGACTCAAGTTTATTTTTTATCTAGTTTAGGTGTCGTAAATTATTAAATTGATGGATTAGTGTTAAAAAGAATCTATATAATTTGCATTTTTTTGTTAAAATGAACCGGTTTCTAATAATGTTACACAATGTTACACAAGTCCCAGACAGTCTCCATTAAATTTAATAGTTTTTTAATATTGTTACACAATGTGAGCTGACATGTAATTTTTTTAGTTTTTAATAAAATATGTATCACGATTTAACATGTGTAACTTTGTTTTATTGGTTTTTTAAAATTTCATCTTAATATGTAACAATATTAACATATTTTATTGATATTTGGTTTTTTTTAAATCCAAATATGTAACAAGATGTAACATATATAACTTTATGATCGAGATCTACTCTGTTTAATAAAATATGTAACACGATGTAACATGTCTGGCTGACGCTTAACCATATAGTTTTGTTTTTAATAAAATATGTAACACAATGTAACAAATGCACTAGTTATTTTTTCAAGTGTTTTTAACCATCTAGTTTTGTTTTTACTGTTCGAGTGATTGAAATACGTACCCGTTAGTTTTCAACATGTTGTTCAAATTTCAGTTAAATATGTAACAATATGTAACTTATGTAATTTTGCTTTTTCTAAATTTAAGTTAAATATGTAACAATATGTAACTTTGATTTTTTTATTAATGTATCGGATTTTATAACAACTTTCTATAAGTAAATAGTTCCAACTAAAATATGTAACACAATGTAACATATGCAATACTATGTCAGAATTGACAAGTAATGTTTTCCAGTTTCTAATAAAATATGTAACACGATGTAACATGTCTGACGGAAGCTTAAGCGCCTAGTTTTGTTTTTAATAAAATATGTAACACGATGTAACACATGTGCTAGTTATTTATTCAAGTGTTTTTAACCATCTAGTTTTGTCTTTGCTGTTCGGTGCTTGACATACGTGCTGGTTAGTTTTCAACAAATTGTTTAAATTTTAGTTAAATGTGTAACAATATGTAACTTATGTGATTTTGCTTTATTGCTATTTTAAATTTAAGTTAAATATTTAACAATATGTAACTTTGTTTTTTTTATTCAAATATGTATACGATGTAACATATGTAACTTTGATTTTTTTTAAAGATCCAAATATGTAACACGATGTAATAAAATATGTAACACGATGTAATAAAATATGTAACACGATGTAACATATGTAACTTGTCGGATTGGCACTTAATCCATCTAGTTCTTTTTTGTAGGTAAAGGAACTTTGTATCAAAGATGAAGAGATTATCAAGAAACGAAACATGATTGAAACTATGTAACACTATGTAACAAACGTAATCCATAAAGTTTTGTTTTTTAAAATATATGTAACACGATGTAACAAACGAAATCCTTCAGTTTTTAATAAAATATGTATCACGTTGTAACATATGTAACAAGATGTAACAAACGTAATCCATGGTGTTTTGTTTTTATATAATATGTATCACGTTGTAACATGTGTAACATGATGTAACAAACGTAATATGTCTTGAGTGACACGTAGTCCATTCATTTTTGTTAATATGTAACAAGATGTAACAAACCTATCAACCAGTGTAACAATGTGTAACACACGTATCAGATAATGTCAATGAAATTAAAAAAGTAGGAGAGAGAAGTTATAAAGTATGTGAGAGAAATTATATTAAATGAAAAAAGTATGAGAGAGAAATTATATTATATTAAAAGTAGGAGAGAGATTGTACTTTTGTAATTGAAATATGAAAAATGATGTGATGTGTTAAATTACCAAATAACCCTTTTGGTACTTTTTATTAATAAAAAAATACATAAAAAACAAGATTTAATGAGAGCCAATGATCTTGTTAGATCAATGGCTATGATAGGGTTTTCAAGGTTTTCTCAATAATAGTGGGTTTCCATTCTAGCCATCCCATATATATATATATATATATATATATATATATATATATATATATATATATATATATATATATATATATATATATATAGATTGGGGATTTTCTAAAAAGGCAAAAAACTCTAGGAAGTGTAGGAACCAATCAGCATCAACTATTTGGCTAATACTTAAAAAAAAGGCGGAGGGGTATTGAAGTAATTTTACCTGATCCATGTTGTTTATGGTAACAGCGTTTTGCATGCATGATGTTTTTTCTGTTATATCGATTTCATTATTGTGTTTCGCTAGGGTTTATTTACCGTAGTTCATAAATTGTTCTATATCATTTGGCGTTTATATTTGGCGAGTAGCAGTTTATATAAACCGTATTTGATCCGTTTTTTCATAATCTCTCTTCAATGGCGGATACGATTGTCGATGATCGTGCTGTTTTCACAGGTTAGTTTGTCGTTGATGTATTCATGAGTAGTTATTGTTAATGCGTTTGATTCTTATGTTTTCATTCATTTGACGTAATTATTAAGCGTTTTATAGATCATGATGTTTTTTCGTTTTCAATTAACGTAATGACGTTTTTATCTATTAATTATTATGTTAGGTTGCGTTTGTAGTTATATTTAGTTAATTCTAATGTGTTTGATCTGTTTCGACGTAATCTCGAAGCACATTTGATTTTTTGATAACGAACATGTAATAGTTGTTTGTTTTCATTCATTTGACGTAATTATTAAGCGTTTTATAGATCATGATGTTTTTTTCGTTTTCAATTAACGGTATGACGTTTTTATCGATCAATTGTTATGATGTTAGGTTGCCTTTGTAGTTATAATTAGTTAATTTTAATGTATTTGATCTGTTTCGACGTAATCACGAAGCACATTTGATTTTTTTATAACGAACATGTAATAGCTGTTACGTATGGTGTTTTTTGTATTGAATTTCAATATAATCCATTGTTTGATATGTATTGAAGCAATTTGTTACAGTTTGTAAATGTAAATGTAATTTTCAGATTAAACACCGGTTATGGTGTTTGTTACAGTTTGTTAGTTATAGATCGTATAAAAAAGCATTTTGCATTTTTTACAATGTGTTATGGTGTTGTTTCATGCGATTAAGGTGTTTGTTATAGGTTGTTAGTTGTAGATCGTTTAAAAAAGCAATTTGTTTGTTTTTATTTGTTTTATGGTGTTGTTTCACTGTATGGTGTTTGTTATAGGTTGTTAATTATAGATCGTATAAAAAAGCATATTTTGTTTTATACAATGTGTTATGGTGTTGTTTCATGTGTATTATCAAATATCAATCTGAATAAGAACCATGATTGTCATTGTTTTTTTATATGACGTTTTGTGTTGATGTTGTTGTTGTTCTTTTTAGGTTTTGATTCATTAACATATGCTCCTCGTGGAATAGAAATTATCTTACCAAATTCATCTGAAAAGCATTATATTCCTGATGTGTTGGAAGAGTTGAAGCCTAAAGTTGGGATGACATTTGACAATATGGACCAAGCATTTGCATACTATTGCAATTATGCTGCAGCATCTGGTTTTGGTGTTCGTAAAGGTACTGATTCAAAAACCAACAATGGCGTTATAAAACTGAAATACTACTTATGTAGCAAAGAAGGTTTTAATCAGAAGAAAAAAGTTGATACATTAGAAGAGAATGCTAAACAAAAGGTTGTTAGGGCTAACTTTTCAAAGAGGACTGGTTGCCAAGCACATATTCGTGTGGAGCTGGTTCAAGATAAATGGAATATATATAAATTTGTTGAAGAACACAATCATTTTTTTGTCAATGAAGAAGACATGCACTTTCTGGCTTCATCCCGAAAGTTGACTCAGTTACAGAAGCATATGATCCAAAGCATGGCGAAAATAAATATTGGACCTGTTAGGGCGTTTAATGTGATGTGGACAATATTTGGTGGTTTTGAAGAGGTTGGTGTTAGTAAGAATGATTGTAAGAATTTCAAAAGGGAAATTAATTTGTTCATTAATGAATATGATGCTGAAATGATGGTTAGAAATCTGATGAAGAAGAAAGAATATCTTCCTGATTTTTCATGTGAGTATTTTACTGATGAAGAGAATTGTTTAGTTGGATTGTTTTGGTCAGATGGAGAATCTAAGAGGAACTACCAAGTTTTTGGTGACATTATGTCATTTGATGCTACCTATAGATCTAACAGGTATATAATTGATGCTATATGTTGTGTGGGTAAATATAATTCTAACTGTACATGTATATAATGGTGTTTGATGTTATATTCTGTGCTTGCAAAATTTGGCGTTTTTTCAGGTACTCAATGGTGTTTGTTCCATTTACTGGCATCGACAATCATAATAATAATGTTTCCTTTGGTGCTGCATTACTGGCTTCTGAGACGACTGAAACATACAAATGGTTACTGAGATGTTTTTGAAAGCATTTGGTAAACAACCCGATGTCGTTGTAACTGATCAAGACCCAGCCATGAAAAAGGCTATTGAGGATGTTTTTTCTGGTAGTCGACATCGTCTATGCATGTGGCATGTGATGCATAAGCTGTCAACCAAGGTGTGACAGATATTCTTGTTTTATGTTATATGTTTGGTGTTTTTTTTATATACTTATGACGTTTTTTAAATCTGATGTTCATGTAGGTGGGCGTGACGCTTTGTAATACAACTGATTTCAAGCAACGTATCTGTGATATTGTTTGGACTGATTCTCTCAGTCCTTCTGAGTTTGAAGTAGGTTGGCATTCTGTCATTCAAGATTTTGATTTGAGCGATAATAATTGGTTGGGTGATATCTATGACATGAGGGAATCATGGATACCAGCATACTATAGAGATGAGCTTATGTCTGGGTTGATGCGTACGACTTCAAGGTCAGAAAGTGAAAATCATTGCTTGAATTTCTTACCCATTTTGAGACTGCTATTGAGTCCCAACGTCACAATCAAAGGAAGAATGATCATGATACTCGCTATACTCGACCACAATTAAAGACAGATTTTGTTCTTGAAAAACAAGCTTCTCAAATATACACTAAAACATTATTTCTGGACGTTCAAGTCGAGATTGTAGGTATTGAAAAATGTATAAATGTGAAGCTCGAGAACATTGACGGATTTACCAAGTTTTTCATCAAAGACTTTGACCAGTTGTGTAACTCATATTTCGAGGTATGGTGTTGTTTTTCATAATCAGCTTTATTCCATAGTCAGCTTCCAATTATTTTTAAATTAAAGAAATAAAACTCATTATAACTAAATGCTACGAGTACGTTGTATCTATGGTGTTTTTTACATAGTCATCTTCCATACTCAGCTGACTATGAAAAATGTATAAATGTGATGCATAAGCTGTCAACCAAGATATTTCTTATATAAAAGATATTTTACTATTAATTTATTTGTTGTTTTTAAACAGGTTATGTATCGACCTGAAGACACAACAATACATTGTTCATGCAGAAGGTATGAACAATTTGGATTGCTTTGCAGACACATCTTTTATATTCTAAAGTTGTACGATGTTAAGGAGTTTCCTAGGAAGTACATTCTTAAACGTTGGACAAGAGAAGCAGTTCCTAATATTTTATACCGTCAGTCTAGCCATAGTGGTTTTTATACAGATCTTTATGATCGTAATCAATCTGTGGTACGTGAGATTTTCGCTGCTCAAGAGTACACTTTGAGCCGTCTTTACGACGACATTGAGGCGTTGTCTTTATACAAGGAGTATGTTGAAGCATACAAGACGAAGGCCGATGAACTTCAGTATGTTGTTCCACCTCCTTCTAAGAGGGACAGGGCGTCTGAGTTAAATGGTACTTGCAAGTACAACAAACGTCCTGTACGAGTACCAGTTGGATACAAGAGTAAAGGATCTGGTGTCCACAACAAACGTATTAAGTCGAAACAGGAAGAGGCAATTGTAAAAGCAGGGAAGAAATCAAGGCAGTGTCAAAACTGTAAAGAATATGGACATTATGCATCTACTTGTTCCAAACCCCCCAAGAAGACCGGAGTTAATACAAAGGAGAAAACTTTTGACACCATGTCTGCTGATAGCTGAAGCCTTGGTATAGATTTGTAGTAAATTTTGTAAAGGAATAATGTTTTGACGTTTCAGATATATATTTCTATGTCTATCTCAACACCAACATTTTATTTTTATGTTATGACGTTTTGTTTTGTATTTTTAGGGTGCCTTTTAGTGTTTTTGTGTATTTTTTTTTACAATCATCCTATTTTTTTCATAGATACAACGATTACCCATTAGAAGTAGATAAAATATATAGCAAAATAAAACATTCATTGTTTTCAGACATCATAAAAAAAAACATATAAACACAAACAAACTAACCCTAACAGCATCAAGCATTGTTTAGGGGTTCCACATCATCTGAGCTTTTCTTCTTCAGCTCCTCCAACCTTTCCACAGCTTCCTTCACCATCACACTCAGTTTGCTGTTCCCACCCACTTGAGTCTTGTAGAACTTAAGAGCTTTCTCCCTTTCTGGTGTTTCTTCCAGCTTCATCAACTTATCCATCATTTGCATGCTGTGGTCCTCTATCTCCTTTGTCAGAGATGTCACATTCTTTAACGAACGAATGCAAGCATCTCTTGTTATGTCTTCCTTAACTTTGATAAAAGAACAGATTTGCATAGCTTTTTCTTTAGATGATGCCATTGTTGCAATGTATTTTTGCGGTTTTTTTTGATTTGTTGTGTGTGTTGGATTGTGTTGTATGGGGTTTAATATTTATAGGGATGGTGAGGTTGGTTTTAAATGTGTAGGGTCATTTATTATTATACATGGCGTTTTATTATTCTTTTATTCACTTGCTGCGATTTAGTTTTCGAAATGACGTCAGGTGCCTTTTCACTGACACGCAATAATTGTATCCATCTGATATATGGGCAATCCAACGGTTGATAATAGCCTTTATTTATTGCGTTTTACAGCTGGCTGCAACTACTTCAATTAATTCTTTTATTATATATACCGTGGTGTTTATTCATTACTCCTACATAGACTGATATCATTACTTTCTCCTATACCATCAAATCACTAGCTATGGCGTCTGGTTCGGCTACAAATGAATCCGGTGAGAAACTTTACTTATTTGATTTGGTTATGAGTCAGTACAAAAAAGATGTTGCTGTGGTTAATCTTATAGGTTCTACCATGAAGACCATAAAAGAATCTGTCAAAGAACGAGATGAGATAAACAAAGAAATTAGTCGACTTCCTGCAAGCACCATAAGAGATCTAGCCATGAAGTTTAACCTGGGTCATTGCTCAGATGACAAAGAACTGGTTAAAGAGCTCTCGGATATAATTAGGTCCATTGAATTGGACATGAAAATCAAAATGGACTTTATTAAGTCTCTTTTTTAATTTTATGGTGTTGTATGGTGTTTTTTTAACATGTAGTGTAACTGTTTCGACCCCCATGTGTTTGGTGGTTTTTATGTTTTATTAAATAAAGGTTGTCTACTTTTATTAAATAAAGGTTGTCTACTTTATTCCTTGTTGTTGGTGTTTTATTTATTAATTTAACAACATGTGTTTGGTGTTTTATTTATTAGTATAACAACATGCATGAATACTTAATTTTGTAATCTAACACACAATACGCATAAATGTTGTTTATTTGTTTTGCGACATTCTAATAAGGATAAGTATTAATTGTCAATTCAAAACAAATGTTTCATAAACTAGATGATTGTAATGTCAAATGCAAAGTGTTCACAATGTAACTACATGGTGTTTGTTTACCAAAGAACATTATTATGATGTTGTATGGTGTTTATATATAACATGTAGTGTAACTGTTTCTACCCCCACGTTTTTGGTGTTATTTATGTTTTATTAAATAAAGGTGGTCTACTTTATTCCTTGTTGTTGGCGTTTTATTTATTAATTTAACAACATGTGTTTGGTGTTTTATTTATTAGTATAACAACATGCATGAATACTTAATTTTGTAATCTAACAAACAATATGCATAAATGTTGTTTTGCGACATTCTAATAAAGCTAAGTATTAATTGTCAATTCAAAACAAATGTTTCATAAAGTAGATGATTGTAATGTCAAATGCAAAGTGTTCACAATGTAACTCCATGGTGTTTTTTTACCGAAAGAACAATTTTCCAACTCAGTCTACATGTTTTGCCATCCTTCTTCATATTTTCTCATCTGCCTTTTTTTCAATCTCCATTTTTTTCTGTTTGTTCATCTTCATGAAAGGAACTGTACGTTTGATAAAAGCCTCTTTATCATCATTTAGATAATGAAGTGCTATTTTTGTTGCATATTTACGCCTCAGCTTCTCAAGCTGGTTCCGTTGATTTTTTTCCTTGTCATTTTCACAGCAAATACCACAGTCCCAACCATCGCATACACCATGATAAGTCTCCATATGTCTCATCAGAAACACACCACAATCCACTTTGTTTGTGGTTGTCCTGCATTGCATCTTTAAACGATTTAGGGATGCTGTTTTGATTTTCATGCCATTTATATGTTTAATAGAAACCAAATAATCACCGAATGTTATAACCTATACAATCACAACATTAACTCATCAGACCCAGCTGAAATTAATTCTAAAACATGTTTAAATATAATATAATATCTTGATAACTTACCATTTTATCAACCCATCCTGAATATTTTACAGTGACAGTCTCGTCCGGCTCGGCTGCACTGTTGTCAATTACTTCAACGACGCTTGTTTTTAGATTAAAGCACATCAAGTAGTAATGACGTTGGTATAAGATTGGGATGAAAATCAGTTCAAATTCTTCAATGCTATTTGATTCTGCACGTTCAAGCACAATTTGCATGTGCCTTTTAAATTCCTCCAATCTTTCATGCTCACTCTTGTCATAGGTGTCCCTATGCTACATTACAATAAAAACAACCATAAAACATCAATCTCATAGTCGTATGATTGTTGGTGTTTTTTTTATACATTGTTACATACCAGCATGATCTCCGTGCAGAACAATTTATTTAGTGGCACATCACTTGTTTGGGTTGATTCCTTTGGGCTCTCGGCAGCCTTCTCCAGTTTTTTCACCAATTCCTCATGATTCAGTATGTGACCCCATGCTAGGACAACATTTATATGTATATACTGTCCTGGTCTCATGCTCTCCATTAGCACTCTTGTCACATCTATTTTTCCTTCTATGCTGAAGACCAGACTCATGTATTCACGAGGTATGCAGTTAAAAAAATTAAGAATATAGTAACATGTTGTTTACATATAGTTAAGATATACATACCATTCATCCCCTATTCCTGCAAACAAATAGGGTGTTATATTCTTTTCCAAGGCTGTCACGTCATCTTCTACCTCAACTGTTTTATCCTCATATGGAGAGACCAAAATCTTTGCCATTTGACTCAGTTTTCTCTTTGGTCTATGCTCTTTTCTATTTGACACTTCATCTGGTACTACTGACACTTCATCAAGTTTAGCTTCATCAGTTGCTGGCACCAACGTAGGACTTGGTGGTTGTTGTTGTGCACCAACACTTAGTATGGTGTTTTCTTTGATCAACTTTGTTATGTCCGGTACAGACACATTCTCCTCAACATCCACATCAGTACCAGAAACGTTTAAATCAAAAATTGGTTTCAAAACATTTGTTGATTGGATATCACTTTTGGCCTTCTCCTTCAACTGTTTTGCCCTTTCTTCACTTTTTTTTTATATTTCTGAATTTTCAAACTCCGTCATGAATGTGCAGGTAAAAGTTTGAGTCACTGGAGGTTCACTCACAACACAGGCACCTATGGGTGTTTGATCAAAGACTGGGACCTTCTCACCATCATCCTCATTTCCTGTCACTGCTGTCGTTGTTTGTGGTGTCTCATCATACACCGGTGCATTGTCTAACTTGTTGACGTCCATTGGTGTTTTATCATACACCGGTGAGTTATTTGAATGATCATCCTCAAATTCATCTCCATCCTCTGATTCAGATGGTTCAATTCTCAGCATGAAGCTAATCAAACTTTTTTCTTTACTGTCTCTAGGCACCCCAGGTCTTGTGTTTAACCACATGATCCTATTACGATCTTTTTCTGAAAGTAACATCACCTCCTCATATTTCTTAAAAAACCAATGACTCTTGTCTTCCCGGATTATGGTGAAACAACTACCTTTGTAATCATAGAAAAATTTCATAATTTTTGAAGTTTGCTCACATTTTTCTTG
Organism: Tagetes erecta; assembly: GCA_030867185.1. Lineage (NCBI taxonomy): Eukaryota > Viridiplantae > Streptophyta > Magnoliopsida > Asterales > Asteraceae > Tagetes > Tagetes erecta. The sequence goes on from CM061490.1 coordinate 17,237,746, forward strand.
TGCCATAACAGTAAGTATATGTTGATCACACATGTCCTTCCACTCATTTTTCTTAGCTTGTAGTACCATGCTTGTTGGATACTTATTTGATAACTCCTTGAATACCAATTCTATTTTCTTCAAACAATTGTTAAACTCTTGTAACACATAACTCAATTCGGCATCTATCATATCATCTTCGCTGGATATATGACCTTCACATTCTTTATCAGCCTGTTGTTTGTTTTATCATCAAAGAACAATCAGTTACATTATGGTGTTTTGTTTGAGAAAATATCGTATCATAAATTAATGATATACCTTCTTAACATCTTTCTTAGCATTTTGATCTCCACCAACCCCATCACCCTGCTTTATTCCATAGTCAGCTTCCAACTAATTTCAAATTAAATAAATAAAACTCATTATAACTAAATGCCATGATTACATTATAGCTATGGTGTTTTTTACTTTCATAAATGATATACCTCATATACATTTTGATATACCTCAGCTACACCTTTCTCAGCAGTTTGATCTCCATCAACCTCCTATTGGTGACAGTACCAAGTCAACCCATGTATAAAATACATCAAGTGTATATTAAGAAATTTGTGTTGTTACATGAGTTTTTTAAATGGTGTTTATATTCTGCTTCCAACTAGTTTTAAATTAAAGAAATAAAACTCATTATAAGTAAATCATATGAGTACATTATATCCATGGTGTTTTTTTCATGGTGTTTTCTCCATCAACCCCATCAACCTCCTATTGGTGACAGAACCAAGTCAACCCATGTATATAATACGTCAAGTGTAAAATAACAAATTTGTGTTGTTACATGCATTAAACTAGTTTTACATTAAAGAAATAAACCTTATTATAACTAAATGTCTATTGTGTGATTTTCATGGTGTTTATATTAGCATATATAAATGATATACCTCATATACACCTGTCTCAGCAGTTTGATCTCCATCACCCCCATCTATGGTGTTTTGTTCATTGTCCTACGTTGCAAAAGAAACATAATAAATATAACATTGAACTAAATACATGATGTTTTAACAAGTACCAAATGATTTACCTGATGTGGCAAGCTGTATTGCGACACCGCCCTGATCAACAAATGATTTCCTGATCCTGACACCTCAACAAGTTCCTCTTCAGCTTGTTTATAATACTCAATAATGTCTTCCAGGTCCTTATCCTTATCTACCTCATTTTTCCAATCAACATTATCATCATTATATTTATTTGCAGAATCATCATACACCATCTCACTATCATCATCAACATCAACATCAACATCATCTTTAGGTTGTTGTAATTCGTCCTCACTGAATGTTTCCTCACTTCCCACTTCTTCAGGCCTTATATCATCATAGACAGTTATTGATAGATTATTTTCATTTTCAGCCTCATCCACATCAATTTTCTCCTTAGTAGGTGGTTTTTTCTTCTTCTGACCACTTTCCTTGGGTCCTGTTTTCCTCAATTTAGCTTCAAGGTTGACTAACATCTCATTATTAACATACTCAACAGGGCACATATTCCTCACTTTATTATTCTCCTTTTCCAGCTCACGTACAAGCACCAACTACATATATTAAATAAAATTATGGTTAGTTAAAAAAATTGACTCAAGAAGTTATAAAAGAGTTTTACGAAAGAGATCATACAGCTAGGACAAGTAGCGGCCCATTGAACTTAGTCTCGGGTGTCCAGGATGCCCTTGTCCTATTCAAACAGCTAATTAAGTAGTCACACCATTTAAAATCTTTTATATCTCTGGGCGTGGTGTTTCTTTTGATGCTAGTCAAGAACCTCAAATTCACCACACTATTCTTATTTGTTTCACCAACGATGGTGAAAAAACCAACCAAAAAATTGATCATAAAACATCTCCCACTCACATCCATTTTGCTGACTCTTTCAAAAAATCCCAGGACATAAGGCCTCCTTGCCCAATCTGACCCTCCAAATTGCTGTCTCCATTCATTGATAGCTTCACATCTAACGTGTGGCCTTCTATCCACAACATCTTTTTTCCCAATTGGGATCCCCAACACCTCGTTGATCAATGCTGGTGTTAATCTGATAAGTTTCTTCCCAATATTCAGTGTAGCATTTTGGTGATCATAATTTTCAACCAACCAAAAAGCTAATGCAGTAGGGACGTTCTCTAACTGCAAATATAACACCCTATCAAACCCCATCTCACCAACTGTTTTCCACTGCTCTTTGGTGAATGTTTCGAACCAGCTGGTAAGGTTGTTCAAAGCACATCGGGGTAGTATTCTTTCCCCCGAAAACCTTGAGTAACATTTAACCTTTCCTGCCTTATGTAATTCAGAACTTGTTGGTTTCTTAACAAAATCATCTTCATCATCACAACTCACAGCATGTGGTGTTTTCCTTACTCTCTTCTTTGATGGGCTTTTCATGTGGCTTTTATCCTTCATAACAAAATCATCATCATCATCATCATCTTCAAAACTAACTGTTTTTGGTGTTTTTCTCCCTTTCTTTGTCTCTTCTTTACTTATCATGGTGTTTTTCACCTTCTTAACTTCTGTCATCCTCGGTTTCATGGCACTTTCTAACTTTTTTCGTTTCATACTTTTCTCTTTGCCAAGACCACTATGGGTTGTTTTTTTGTTCTCTTCAATAGCATCTGCAGGACAGAATGATATATGTTACAAGAGTATAAACAATCTTACAACTAAATTAATTGTCCATTTGATTATCAGCATAAAAACACCATGAACAACAAGGTTACCATTATCATCTAAAATAATTGGATTCTCAGGTTCATTGGTCCATTTGAATGAATTGCCAATGGCTATTCGCTCACTCCTTCTACCTGTCATATGTTTGAATGACCAACAACGTTACATTATAATCTAAAATAACACCATGCTTGATATGCATATAACAACATACTTTAAAATAACACCATACTTCAAAAAAACACCACCATCAGGTAATCAAACACCACCATCAGGTAATCAAACACCATATATTATAACACAATCGATGCCATGCACATAACCATGCCCATATCATACAATAATTTCCAATAAATTCCACTTACTATAAACAAACAGTGAATTATCCATTTCCTAGTTGTTTCGTTGATTTTTCACCGGTTGTCAAATCTACAAAATCCACAGAATCTATGATTAAAACTCACGAACAACACAATAATATATACAAACGCATATGAATGATGGAATAAACGCCTAATGTTTTCTCGTCAACAACCATTGTTATAACCTAAATTAAAGACGTAAATGAACTAATCGATTGTTGTTGAAATTACCTTATGTCGTTGATTTCCTTGTTTGCAGTCGAATTGTTCTTCAAGTAAAATGACGACCTAGTTTTTAAGCGACGTGCTGTTCTTCAAGTAAGGAAACAAACACCCTATTTTTAACGAATCGCCTAATTGTAGGTGTTGATTGATAAATAAACGGTCTGTCCCAAAATAACGCCCCAAACCGCTTAATATTAGTATTTTTGCTTTTTAGGTTGAAAACGCATAATGACTAATTTACCCCAGAACTATATGACGCGTCAGCAAAACATCATAATATTTACAAAAACGCCACCGCGTTAATCTTGGCCCTTGACGTCCAGATCCGACGCCCCAAGATTGTTCTTAGCCTTTTTAGAGTTTATAGCCTTTGTAGAAAATCCCTCCCCTATATATATATATATATATATATATATATATATATATATATATATATATATATATATATATATATATATATATATATATATATATATATATATATATATATATATATATATATATATATATATATATATATATATATATATATATAGAGTGAGGTTCACCTACATAGTATTAGAAATCTAAGAAGGCTAAGAAGCAATAAGAGATTGACATGTGGCATCTAAGAAAATTAGGAGAGAGGGTATTTTAGTCATGCCTACTTTTTTAAATATTCTCTCTCCACATGCAAGTCACATGTCAATTCCCCCACTTTTTTTAAACGTTCATAACTTTCACATACGACATTATTTTTTTAAACAAATTACACCATAAAAACGAGCATTTTTTTCTCTTTAAAACGCGTATAATATTGATATATAAAAAACGAACTTTTTTTCACATTTTTTCAGCTCATTGTGTCTAACGTCAGGTCATTGTGTCTTTCGTCTGGTCATTGTGTAATTGTGTCATCCGTAGGGTTGTTGTGTCGTTCATCGGGTCATTGTGTAATCTTATTTGACAAGTATTACACAATGATCTAATAATAATTACACAATAACACAAAAAGTATTTCAGAGATCTTACTCCCACAACATCCTCCTTCAAAAATAAATAAACAAAACTTAAAAAAACTACTATTTTCTCATTGTGTCTTTTTTCATTGTGTCTAATTTAAAAAATAAAAAAAACGGTAATTTTTTTAATTTTTTTTAATTTTTCGTTTATTTATTTTTTGAAAGAGGAATACATGGGGAACAAGGTCTCCGAACCACTTTTTTAAAATTTGATTTATATTGTGAGTTAGAATTTTTTTAAAAGTGTCATTGTGTCTTTGTTTACCATTGTGTCATTCTCACACTTTGTAACAAAAAATGACTTTGTCTTTGAACATTTCTCAAACACATATTAACAATTTGTGACACGGTGACAATTTCTAAACACATAAGATGACACAACAAATATTTAAAATAAGATGATATTACATAATGACTTAAGAATGAACCGATAAAAGTGATATTTCACTAGTTATAATAGAACACAATCACATGATAATACACAAGGACTAGACAAGTGCCGAATTTTTTTTTTATTTTTTATATATCAATATTATACGCGTTTTAAAGATAACAAAACGGTTGTTTTTTTGGTGTAATTTTTTTAAAAAAATAATATCGTATCCAAAAGTTATGAACGTTTTAAAAAAAGTGGGGAAATTGACATGTGCCTTGCATGTGGAGAGAGAAAGTCAACAAAACTTGCTATGACTAATGTACCCTTCCACCATTTTTTTCCCTACAAATTGATCTCAACCATTAAAAGAGAGATCTAAAGGTTATAAATCTTTCTTAGCCTTCTTAGATTTTCAACCCTATATAGGATAACTCTCATATATATATATATATATATATATATATATATATATATATATATATATATATATATATATATATATATATATATATATATATATATATATATATATATATATATATATATATATATATATATATATATATATATATATATATATATATATATATATAGAGGAGAGTTATCCTACATAGGGTTGAAAATCTAAGAAGGCTAAGAAGGATTTATAACCTTTAGATCTCTCTTTTAATGGTTGAGATCAATTTGTAGGGAAAAAATTTGGTGGAAGGATACTGGATACATTAGTCATAGCCATTTTTTTACTTTCTCTCTCCACATGCAAAGCACATGTCAATTCCCCCACTTTTTTTAAAACGTTCATAACTTTTGGATACGATATTATTTTTTTTAAAAAATTACACCAAAAAACAAGTGTTTTGTTATCTTTAAAACGCGTATAATATTGATATATAAAAAATAAAAAAAAATCGGCACTTGTCTAGTCCTTGTGTAATATCATGTGATTGTGTTATATTATAACTAGTGAAATATCACTTTTATCGGTTCATTCTTAAGTCATTATGTAATATCATCTTATTTTAAATATTTGTTGTGTCATCTTATGTGTTTAGAAATTACCACCGTGTCACAAATTGTTAATATGTGTTTGAGAAATGTTCAAAGACAAAGTCATTTTTTGTTACAAAATGTGAGAATGACACAATGGTAAACAAAGACACAATGACACTTTTAAAAAAATTCTAACTCACAATATAAATCAAATTTTTTAAAAGTGGTTCGGAGATCTTGTTCCCCATGTATTCTTCTTTCAAAAAATAAATAAACGAAAAATTAAAAAAAATTAAAAAAATTACCGTTTTTTTATTTTTTAAATTAGACACAATGAAAAAAGAGACAATGAGAAAATAGTAGTTTTTTTAAGTTTTGTTTATTTATTTTTTAAGGAGGATGTTGTGGGAGCAAGATCTTTGAAATACTTTTTGTGTTATTGTGTAATTATTATTAGATCATTGTGTAATACTTGTCAAATAAGATTACACAATGGCCCGATGAACGACACAACAACCCTACGGATGACACTATCACACAATGATCAGACGAAAGACACAATGACCTGACGGAAGACACAATGACCTGACGTTAGACACAATGAGCTGAAAGTATGTGAAAAAAAAGTTCGTTTTTTATATATCAATATTATACGCGTTTTAAAGAGAAAAAAATGCTCGTTTTTATGGTGTAATTTGTTTAAAAAAATAATGTCGTATGTGAAAGTTATAAACGTTTAAAAAAAGTGGGGGAATTGACATGTGACTTGCATGTGGAGAGAATATTTAAAAAAGAGTAAATTACATTTTTTGGCCTTTATAATAAGTCAAATTACGGATCGTGGCCTTTATTTTAAATTTTTGCATTGGTTGGCTTTTATATAATTTTTTCTCACGGTTTTGGGCCTTTAAGTTAACAAAAGTTAATTTTCTCGTTAAATCAAGGGTATTTTAGTCATTTTATTATAAAGGACAAAACCAGTTTTAACATGGGCCATTTCTGTCAATATTAAAACTCTTTAATTGTTTCAGTTAAAATGCAAAACACATAAACTTGAGGGATTGAAATGTAAATAAAATAAAAACCCATCTTCTTCCTATCCTTCATCTTCCTCCATAACCACCACCATCACTACCACCACCAATACCATCTTCATCTCCGGCAACCACCACCACCACTACCACCTATATAAATCAATTTATACTTGCTCCACCATTGCTCTGCAAACTTGCTTTTTAGTATTTATTTTGAAAAGGTCATACGACCATACCCATTTCTTTCTTAAAAGTTAAAACGTTCCTTTTAAAATTGGTTTAAACCCCAACGGCCCAAACACCAGTTCCGACAAACAACCGGCGGAGCAAAACCATATCTTCTATCCCGTCAATAAAATCAACAACTCAGTCATCCACAGATCCATCCATAATCTCTTGTTAATCAAAACGATAACAAATCACAACTACTGAAACAAACACTTGTTCATGGACTCGCCGGAGCATCGCCGGAGCAACGCAGGAAACGGAAACGATTTCAAAAAACCACAAAATTCTCACTCCTCCGCCATTTTCCTCCTGTAAAATCTCGTCTTTATTGTTTCGGCTTCTTCATTTCCCTCTATCTCATTTTAGTATAAATTGATTTATATAAGTGGAGGTGGTAGTGGTGGTGGTGGTTGCCGGAGATGAAGATGGTATTGGTGGTGGTAGTGATGGTGGTGGTTATGGAGGAAGATGAAAGATAGGAAGAAGATGGTTTTTTATTTATTTACATTTCAATCCCTCAAGTTCATATGTTTTGCATTTTAACTGAAACAATTAGAGTTTTAATATTGACAGAAATGGCCCATGTTAAAACTCGTTTTGTCTTTTATAATAAAATAACTAAAATACCATTGATTTAATGGGAAAATTTAACTTTCGTTAACTTAAAGGCCCAAAACCGTGAGAAAAATTTATATAAAGGCCAACTAGTGCAAAAATTTAAAATAAAGGTCATGATCCGTAATTTGGCTTATTATAAAGGCCAAAAAATGTAATTTACTATTTAAAAAAGTAGGCATGACTAAAATACCCCTCTCCTAATTTTCCTAGATGCCACATGTCAATCTCTTATTGCTTCTTAGCCTTCCTAGATTTCTAATACTATGTAGGTGAACATCTCTCTCTCTCTCTCTCTATATATATATATATATATATATATGGAAAAGGGAACCTTTTTTTTACCGGGGAACTAGGGAACAATTATGGGTCATTGGATCATCTTGAATTAATTTTGGGTGGGGAACACTTACACCCTCCAATCCTATGCATTGCAACCCAAAAAAAGTAATAAAAAGCGCCCAAGTAGGACTCGAACACGTGCTTCAAGATAACGCTGTGTACCAGTGTGCTAAGATATCTCTTTACTATTTATTTCGATTTGTTTATACATAACGCTTTTATCACAGTTTAATTTTTGTTGGTTTTGTTTATTTTTTTATTTTATTACTTATTATTGTTTAACTTTAAGGATAAGTTTTTAGATTAGATTTTAAGATTTAGCTTATATCTAGATTGGTAATTAATTTAATTTTTATTTAACGTTTTTATCGTCATTTTTTATATTGATTTTGTTTTAATTTTATTATTTTTGTTTTAACTATTATTACGTAGCTTTAAGGGTTAGTTTTCGGTTTAGATTTTAAGATTTATATTTTAGCTACTTTGATGAGCGGCGGGTAGGGCTATAAACGAGCCGAGCCCAAGCTTGTTAAGGCTCGAGCTCGACTCGCTTAAGTTTAACAAAGCTCGAGCTCGGCTCGTCAGAAAGTTATTAAGCTCGAGCGCGCCTCGTTTATTTTTTAATTATATTATATATAATTGTTATATATAAATTTATATATATTTATAATCAAACATCTTATATTTAACAAATACATATTAATTAATCTTTTTTATCATCATTTTATAACCATTTTTAAATACATTTATGAATATATATTTATAAAACTAAAAAAACATAAAAACAAAAAGCTCGTTAAGACTCGACGAGCTTTGAATGTAAAGCTCGAGCTCGATAACAAAATGAACATTATTCCAGGCTCGAGATCGGGATCGAGCTCGTTAAGGCTCGGCTCGAACGACCTTTTAGAGTTTAACTTTAGGGTATAGTTTTTGGGTTTAGTTTTACGGTTAACTTTTTTTGGTAAGGTTTTTGGGTTTAGGTTTCTCGGCTAGGATTTTGGGTTTGGGTTACTAAGTTACATTTTTGGGTTTAAGTTTCTCAGTTTGATGTTTAGCACATGTTATTCTAGTTTTAGCACATTTGATTTTTAATTTTTAGCACATTTATTTGAGGTTTTGTAAAAAATGTTAACTGTCCTTGGTTGAAAGTTTAGCACATGTGATTTAAGAATTAACACATGTGATGTTAGTTTAGCACATGTGATTTAGGTTTAGCACGTGTGACTCTAGTTTTAGCACATGTGAGTCTAGTTTTATCACATGTGATTTAAGGTTTAGCACATGTGATTTAAGGTTTAATGCATGTGATTTGAGGTTTACCTCAAATCACATGCATTAAACCTTAAATCACATGTGCTAAACCTTAAATCACATGTGATAAAACTAGAGTCACATGTGCTAAACTTCAACTGTGTGCTAAACCTCAAATCACATGTGCTAAAACTAGAATTACAAGTGCTAAACCTCAAATCACATGTGTTGTACTGTCAACCACATCAATTAACAAGTTTACAAAACCTTGTTAAAATTTAAAAATCATATGTGCTAAAACTAGAATCACATGTGCTAAAACTAGAATTGCATGTGCTAACCTCAATCACATGTGCTAAAACTAGAATCACATGTGCTAAACCTCAAATCACATGTACTAAACTTCCAATAAAAAACAATTAGCAAGTTTACAAAACCTCAAATAAATATGCTAAAAATTAGCAATCACATGTGCTAAAACTAGAATCACATGTGCTAACACCAAATCACATGTGCTAAAATCAGAATCACATGTACTAAACCTCAAATTACATGTGCTAAACATCCAACAAAAGACAATTAATACGTTTACAAAGCCTCAAACAAGATGTGTTAAAAATACAAAATCACATGTTCTAAAACAAGAATCATATGTTTTACACTTCAAATCACATGTGCTAAAACTAGAATCACATGTGCTAAACCTTAAATCACATGTGCTAAAACTAGATGCACATGTGCTAACCTCAAATCACATATGTTAAAACTTAAATCACATGTGCTAAACCTTAAATCACATGTACTAAAACTAAAATCGCATGTGCTAAAATTAGAATCACATGTGCTAAACCTAAAATCACATGTTCTAAACCTGAAATCACATGTGCTAAACTTCGAATCACATATGCTAAAAACTAGAATCTCATGTGTTAAACTTGAAATACATAAATATTAAAAAATAATGTCGGTTGGTATATTTTTCCACATGTGATTTTAGACTTAGCATATACGAACGTCATTTTCGCATGCTTATATAACGTTGTCATCGGTGTCATGGTCGATGTCGAGATCAATGGAGGACCTCTCTTTTTTAGCGAACAATGGAACATATCTAGTTCATCCGTTTTATCTTATTGTGCATCTTTCATGTTCCTTAATCATATGCATCTCATTTATATTACTTGAAAATCTAAAATCACTTGTGCTAAACACTTAAATCACACCTGCTAAACCGTAAAACTTAACACAAAAAACTTAATCGTAAACCTAAAGCGAAAAACTATACCCTAAAGTTAAACTCTAAAAGGTAAAACGTAAAATTAATTAAAAAACAAGCAAGTAAAAAACAATTAATATTAATCAGCGAAACTAATAGTAATAATATTAATGAATCAGAAATAATAACAAGTTAATGCTATAGCGTAGTTGTTTAAGAAGTTTTTGTGAGTCGCGCACCCAGCGTCACGAGTTCGAATCCCACACTCAGCTCGTTAAGGCTCGAGTTTGGCTCATTTTAGTTCAACAAAACTCGAGCTAAAGCTCCGGCTCATTTCGAACTTTATTTTCGAAGCTTGAGCTCGGCTTGTTTAGTATTTAATTACTTTATATATATTTTTTATATTTAAGTTTATATATATATATATATATATATAATCATACATCTTATATACAACAAATACATATTATTTAACCTTTTAATCATAATTTTATAAATATTTTTAATAATATTTATGAATATATAATTATAAAACTAAATAAAAAAATATAAACAAAAAGCTCGATGAGTTTTGAAAGCAAAGCTTGAGCTCGATAACAAAACGAATATTTTTTAGGCTTGATATCCTAGTCAAGCTTGTTAAGGCTCCGCTCGAACGAGTTTTTTACCAAGTCTATCTCAAGGAGCTTGCGCACGAGCCGACTTTGATTTTTTTACACCCGTAGGTAAAATATAAATTTTAAAATCTAAACCCAAAACTAATCCTTAAGTCTAAAAAAAATAGGTAAAACAAAAAATAATAAAATTAAAAGAAAATAAAAAAAACTAGAAACATCGTTAATATAAAATAAATTTAATACCAATCTAGATAAAATCTAAATCTCAAAATCAAATCATAAAACTAAACTTTAAAGTTAAATAATAATAGATAAGTCATTAAACAAAAAAAATAAAAAAAAATGTGAATATTAAAGGTAAGTAAATAATAACTAGATGGATTCTATGTCGCGCATTCGCGCGACTTGTTTTGGATACATTTGTGTTATTGGAAGATTTCCGTAATGACGTTTACATAGGTTGGTAAACCAAGCATTACAAAAGATGTGTTTACTTAGTGGTTACATGACATAAATATGTAACCATAGCTATGTGTTAACAATCATGTTAGCTGGGTATATGACTAATATAATATATGAAACTGAAAAAAAAAGAGGACATTTAACAAAAATAGGTTGGGCAAGCTGCAATAAACACACATTTAGGCAACCCGAAACTTCATAACAGCATAGCATACAACAAAATTAAGTAGTAGAAGATGAGTCCATATATACCATACATATAATGGAATAATAAGGTTTCAACATCATATGAAGCAATAACTCATCTGACCCATTAAATTAAAATTCATGCATAGTGAATGCAAAATAATTACCAAAATTTTCAAACAATTAAACTTGTCTTTATTCAAGCAATTACTTACCGCCCGTCAGCATGTTCTTCTATGCTTTGTTACGCATGTATAAGGATGGCTAAACCATGAAAATCTAATTTACAAAATTAATTAGTCAGGCAAATTTGTAATCGACCTGAACATCCAGGCCTTTTTGCTCCACTACGGCCACTATTGTCATTTACAAATTCGTCTTCAGCATCTTCTTGCACTTCCTCTTATTCAACTTGTGACTGATCGTTTGGTTGTGAAAGAAAGCAAAACACCGTCCAATCGTTTGAAGAAACCTAACCAACAACTATAATTACGAATCCTCCAAAACACCGCCACCACTGGATCCTTCATCCGCGTCGTCGGCCGCATCAACGTTTGAGATTTCTTCTACTTTTGTGACTTTCTTCCTGTGTACTTTGACGACAGACCGATCTACCACTCCAGCAAAACTACTGCAAAAGTGAGTTGTACCCTGTGCAAAAGTTGATAGCAAGACAATAGTGAAGCAAATAAAAGAGGGGCATGGGAGTTAATGTGTAAAAGGGTTTAATCTTTTGTGGGCAATATCTAAAAGCAAAAAAAAACTATTCAATTTCTTTACTGTTCATGGCCCATGGTTTATAAATATATGTATAATTGTTATAGTTGACAAATGTTTTCAATTTAGTCTAGTGATAATACACTTGAAATCCATGCGTTTGGTCACGTGTTCGAACCCTATATCGGTTGCTTTTTGTATTATTTTTTAAAGATACAATGTATAGGATTGGAGGGTGTAGGTGTTTTCCATCCAAAATTAAATCAAGATGATCTAATGGCCTAGAATTGTTCCGTAGTTCTCCTGTAAAAAATGGGTTCCCCATTAAACTTTTCTCTATACTAGGTTTAATTCTCATGTGATACACACGAGTTAAATAACAATATTTTCTAAAATATAACTATTATATTTAAGAACTAGATTATTTCCCGTGTGTCACACGGGTTGAACGGTAACAACGTAAAATTAAAATAACTATACCTCCTACAAAGTTAAAGAAATTACAACAATAATATGATATGACTTTTACAAATTTTCAAATACTTTCCTTGAGTTCCATGAACACTATTACATATTTCACTTAAAACTTTTATAATAACAAATATAATATTTCACCGAATGAAATTCATAAATCCACTTAATTCAAAGTTTTGCCAAAAAGGTTAAAAATTTTAAAAAAACTAATCATATCTTAGATATCATCATATATATCATACAATATGCATAACATGGAATGAAAGTTATTCACTTTCAATTGTTAGGTTGTTTTTAGGTATATTGGTTTTAACCGATTCCAACTATCACATTTTGTCTTCTAACGGTCCCAACTATTGAACTGGTTGTCAACGGTCCCAACTTTTATCACTTTGGCAACCATTGGTCCATCGTTAAAATTTTTTAACGCCGTTAAGTTTTTTCCAAATTCAATACCGATGTTTTAAGCCTTTTGATCGGAAGGATAATACAAGTTGATTCCAAGTTGATTGGTAGAAGACAACAGGTGATAGTTGGGACCAGTGAAAACCAATATTCCTTGTTTTTATAGGTATGTATTGATTATCAATAATCAAATCAGCTTGTACTATATATGAATAAACATATGTTATAAATGAGATCTAATTAATTTAGAAATAAATATTAAATCAATATTTATATGAAAAGTTTTGAATTATCAATTATAAAATCAATTAGCAGTATATACGAATAAAAATAAGGTATAAATGAGATCTACATATTTTAGGGATAAATATTAAATCAATATGTTTCTATAAAATGTTTTGAGCGGGAAAAAATGTATCTAAGGTGTTGCAATGAATGACAAGTGTCCTCAAAAACATTCTTTTATTAATATGTATAGATTTTTAAATATTTAAGGATTTGTAAATATTTTATAAAAATACCATAATCACAATTTTTTTCTTTATCAACTTTTCCCTTAATTTTCCCCTTCTAAATTTCCTTTTATTCTTTCCCTTAATTTCCCCCTCAGTTTTCCCCCCCAAAAAAAGTTTTAGTAGCCCCCCGAAACCTTGATTTATTAGGTATATATATATATGGACGTATGGATGGATGGATGTATGTATATATATATATATCTGACTGTTTATTATATAGTGTAAATAATAATGGTTGTATGGTGATAAATATTGTGTGATATTTGTATAAATATGTGACTGTGTTTATATGGTGGAGTTGTTAATATTTATATATGTATATATATATATATATATGTTGATTTTTATATAATGTGGGCGTTGGTTTTATTTTTGGTGTCATGCTTTTATAAGTTTGATTATTTTGTGTAAATATTATATCTATGCATTTGTATGGGTCTTTATTAGTCTTGTTAGTTAAATATATATATATATATATATATATATATATATATATATTGGTGGTTGTTTAGTTGTCATTTGACTTATAGGAGTGTGACACCCCGTCCGGCGGCGAAAATACCGGGCTTGTCAAGTGGATTGGATATCAATAGTACAAAGCACATGACACACTAAAAGACATATTTTAATATTATTAAAGGATTAATGTCGCGACATAAAAGGAGAAATAAATAGTCTAAAAACGGAAATAAAAGCTGACAACTAATAACGTTTATTGTCATTTATTCTAAGTCCAATAAGCATCCTAAGTGTCTCGAAAGCATAAACGTCTTAAACACCACCTGAAATATGAGTAAAATAAGTTAGCTAAAGAATTAGCTAGTGAGTAAAAAAACACAGTTAATAGTACATAATATGAAATACGAGATCATTATAAATATGTTTCACAAGCTTATGTGCATACCAATTTCATTTTATTACTCCACCATGACCAACGAAACGTACAACGAATCCAAGAACCTTGAACCCCGTAGGGTAACTTTCGCAACAAGTCATGAGAACCACTCATGTTACATATACTGATAACCATTGTTTAACCATAATTTAACCGTCTCGATATGCAAGTTATCAATAAATGTTTAAGCATCTAAGGGACATAGCAACATAGCAACAAGCATCACATTTAGTAACTTGTAACCAACGTATCGAATCAGCTAATGAATCAACCAAAGAATCGCTGGGTTTAAATCACCTATTTTGAAATACATGTAGGTGGGCTTGTCAGGCCATTAGTGCTAATATCGTACCGGTGGAAATTACAAATAATACAACTACTATTGACTACTACATAAGATTGCATCATGCTGCAGACAAGACTAACACATTTAATGATCTCATTTGAAAAAGAATAAAAAAGAAACGAAAAACCATAGTATCATATCGAAACACATATTTCAGCCCCAAAAGCAAAACAGTAAAAAGGTGAGTGAGTTTACTTACCTTGAAATGCAAATATAAACGAACCGTTAGAAACACAGCTAAAAAGAACCGAGGGTTACCCAAATATTAGTACCACCTAATTAATTGGGAAAAACCGTAACTTAGAAACGAAACAATAGTAACAAGATTTAAAAATCCGAGATCTAGGGTTTCGGATTTGGGATTAAGGGTTTTAAAGTACAAATTGGGAATTAGGGTTTTAAAGTACAATTTGGGAATTAGGGTTTTGAATTATAAATTGTGAATTAGGGTTTTAAAATACAATTAGGAATTAGGGTTTTAAAATAGGGTTATTGGATTTAATCACCTCCAACTATTGATTATTGGCCGCTGTCACCCTCAAGTATCACTTTGGCCAATATAACTCCCAACTAAACACTTTGGTGTCCGTATCACCAAAAGTCAACCAATTGAAGTCACTTTTGGTTAAGTTATTACTATTTTTTGGTTGGTGTTACGGATACCGTATTACCAAAAGTTAACCAACTGAAGTCACTTTTGGTTAATTTTTGGTTAATTTTTTGTTAACTTTTGGTGATACGGACACCAAAGTGTTTAGTTAGGAGTTATATTGGCCAAAGTGATACTTGAGGGTGACAGCGGCCAATAACTAATAGTTGAAGGTGATTAAATCCAATAACCCTTTAAAATACGAATTTGGAATTTACACGAAACATTATTGTATTTTCGTATTAAATATGTTTTATAAAGATCCATATTTTGTTTTCTACTAAAAGTATTTGTATAAATACTTATAGCCTTAAAACAATATCATTTGTATATATGTATTTGAAATTATGTGTTTTTAATCCTTCAAAAAATATTTAACTTAAAACATGTTATTTAGGTTATTAGAAGATATAGTGTAATTGTTTTAAATGTATAAAATTGTAAAAATTAAAGAAAACAGGTCATTGGACTCGAATCCATGACCATTATGTTAACAACAGCATAAACAATCCACTGAACCAGATGCAATTTTTGTTATTAACAAGCAAGACCCATTTCCCATATAAACCCTAGAACATAGATTCATCCAATTCGTTTTCAATCTGCAAATCTAATCCAAACCACCATAGAGCTTTTAAACTACAAGAAATCACGATCGTTTTGATATAACATACTTACTTGATTATGAATGTTTGATATGGGTTTGAATAGGAGATAGAAGTCGGCTGTTTTGATTACTTTTTGTGAATCTGGAATTGAAACAAGATGAAATTGATGGTTTAGAAAGATGCAGATGATTGAGAGGATTAAAACGAAACCAAGAATTACCTGTTACGATGCCCGGAAAGTGGAGGTCGACTATGTCGCCGGAAAAATAAGTTTATCGTTTGATTCGAATGGTTTCATAAACAAATGGAGGTGTTTTGATGATTGGAATGTGTTAGTCGACTGCCAATGAGTGTTTTGCAACGGTTAATTCGTCAATTACGGGTCTAAAAATGGAAATGAAGATTTTGAATTTTACTACATAAACAAACCGCGTCAAATCGAGCTATACACACGCTTTCGTCGATAAGGAAAGTTCGAGACTTGCAAGGGAAAGATTTTGGAAGGTTTCGGTTGATTGAATTAAATTAAAACGCGTGATTTTGGTCGCCGGAGAAACTGAAATTCCTGCCAAAAGACCGGAAATTGCCACTGCCGGAAATACGGGACCTTTGGGGGTGGGGGGGGGGGGGGGGGGGTTGGGCTGATTTATAAGATTTCACACTAGAGGTCCTTGAGGTTTCATTTAGTTACAATTTTAGTTTTCTAACTTTAATTCAAGTTTAATAGTTTACGTTTTTAGCCCAAAGTTAGATTATAAATTATATTAATTAACTAACTTAACTAAATAAATTGTAACGTTGCTAGAAGTGACGTTTTTATAACTTTAGCTCGTTTGTGACGTTAAGAGACTCTTTCGAGACTTTGAACCATTTTCTTTTAACAATGTTTATAAGATTACCTTTTATAAACTATATATATGTATTTTGAGATTTATTATTATACATCGTAATTATTTGGTACTTGTAGTTAATTCACCACATGATTATGATCGATTAATTAAGACGAAAATAGCGTAAAATCTGATATATTTATTCATAACAATAATGACGAACGTTACATCTTTTTGAAATTAAATACGAATACAATTAAAACTAGATAATCCCGGATTCGAGTCGGGCGTTCGGATTCGGTTTCGGGTCAGATGTCACAAAGAGTGGCATTTTGTTATTTTGTTATCTAATATTAGCTATATGTGTAATTTATTTATGCACCTTTATAATTGGTAGTGTTCAAAATATTAGCGGGGGAAACTCCTATCTAACTTATGGTAATATTCTTATAGTACAAATAAATTCCTACGCGTATACGGGTGTTAATATGACGGGTTTCGTCATCTATACTTATCATAAACTTATATAGGCCAAGCACATAACTTAAGTTGGGCCGGATCCATTAAGTGTCAGGCCAAGCCCAATAGGTTTTTAAAAAAAAATTTCGAGTCAAAAAACCGGGATTGTTACAGCAACAACCTGGTAAACATTCGAAATTGAATCAAAATTAAAAAGTAAAACAAAAAACCTAAGTAAAATCGAACCTCAAGAACACAAAATAGAAACGAACAGAGGTCTTTGAATCAAGAAGCACAAGAGGCTTGCTTATTGCTGGTGCTGAATCAAAACTAGAATCGCCGTTAGAGAGAGCTTTTAAGAGATTTGAAGGAAAATTTAGGATTTGAATTTTGAAACGGGATTGAGATGAAAAAGACGCTATTTCCTGTGTATTTTGTGACCGTTTAAGATTGCTTATTTAGAGCAACCTGTAACTTATTAACCTTTAGAAAAGTTAAAATAAGGTTAAAAAGTGTTTAGCAAAAGATAAGTTGTGAGATAAAAAGTTACTAAGTCATACCTCCTAACTTATTAATTTCTGGTAGAAGTCAAAAGGAGAAAAAAAAATGGGGCATTTGCAAATATCCCCCTTTAAACCTTATTAATTGCATATTTACCCAACAAAATATTTTTATTGTATATTTCCCCTTCATTAAGAAAAAATATTGCATATTTACCCTTTTTAATTTAATTAAGTAAAAACTAAATTATACATTGACTATTTTACCCTTACTTAATTACCTTATAAAATTAATACATATTCAATCATAATTGGATATTAAATACCACTATTCAATCATAATTAGTATTTGAAAGGGTAGTTTGGTCAATATGATAATTATCATAAAAGATGGGTATATACGTAATGTTAAATTTGAGTTGGGTAAATTCGCAAATACACTGGTTTGGAGGGGGATATATGCAAAAATCCCCTTTTAATAAGCAATCCCAAACAGCCCCTTTGTTTCAGAGAAGGGAAGAAAGGAGGCATCATAACCTTCGCTTTTGGAACCAATCGGGATTTGAATGAACCGCCTCTTTGAAAGAGTGGCTTTGACCTCTAATGAATATAGATGTGCTTTGACCACACCAACAGGATTTAAAACCCTAAAACGAATGTTGAAAATTTTAAGAGATTTAGTAAATTATCATTGTGTCCCTCTAATTCTCTTGCTAGGTAGTATAGATATAAATATATATTATGTTAGAGACTCGTGTTTAAGACGAGATTGAGCTAGAACTAAATTTAAATAGTTTAACAAAAATAAAACTTTATATTAAACTATTTAACTTTATATTTCTCAATCGAAGTTACAACTTTTTAGATACTTCTTTATGTGAAGTCCAATAATCACAAAATGTGGTTTTATAAAGTTTATGAAAACAAAAAATCATTAACAATGTAATATTTGTTGATAATACAAAAAAAAACTCATAAACTATAACAATAGATGAAACAAAAACTCTAAACTGAAGATTCATGAAACATAAAATAATTTACATTAGGTTCACATATAAGCAATCGGTCATACTCAATACCTAAAAAAGTAATTTAGTAATTTGTTCTAATCAAAAGCCATAAGCCGTAAAAAATATATTATAGTCATAAAAAAATTAGCAAATAATTATCAAATTCAATAAAAAACATGGATTATAAAAAAAGAAAAAAAAAAGAACCGAACATTATTTAGTACACTTACATCCATTTAAACACATACCATAAAATCAAATCGACAATTAACCTAATTACTTTTTAACGAGAAATAAAAACCAACCTAACTTATGTTTTGTATGCTTCATTTTATTTGCTATTTTGAGTGATTTCTGAAATTTAATAGTCTTGGCTAGATGGATATTTAACTTTTTTAGACTAACATAAACAAATAAATAAACCACAAAACTAAAAGATAATATAAAAAAGATTATACATATATATAACCGTTGCTCCCCCAATTTGAAAAGGAAGCGAGTAACGGCTACTTCCATTTCTAATCTCCAACCAATTCCAATCATCATCATCATCAACAACAACTTCGCCGGACGATGAGCAATTCCGTCGCCGATCAGGGACCTCCTCCTCTGCCTCATCGCCGGCCTCGAGTCCGAGAGGTCAGCTCCCGGTTCATGTCTCCTGTTTCATCCGCCGGAGACCTGCATTCACTCACCATGAAATCACCCAAACACTCCCTCTCAACTCCCGCACCCGACCGATCATCAAAGCAACCGTCTCAGAGACGCCTCGTGCTCCGGTCTCAACCACCCGAACCCTTTTCTTCCTCTTCCGAGAACATCCCGGACACAGCACGGAGTATGGAAACACCCTTTCAGTACGCTAAACCTGAATCGCAGAGGAAACAACGTGGTAGCAGCGTAAAGGAGAACGGGTTTGTAGATCAGATCCACGTCTCGAAGTCGTCGTCTTTAAGAACGAGCAAGTCTTCTAGACCTGATACTCCTAGTGATAGAATTGTTCCGTCCAGGTACCGTCAACCGGTAACTGATGCCGCTAAGCTAATGCAATCGACTGGTTTGTCGTTTTCGGGTTCAGTTTCTCAAGACCTAATTGAAACTGAGATTAAAGGAGGTTCTTGCCCTAATTCCCCAGTCTCGTCCCAAAACGCGCCTGACGAAACCCTAACATCCAACAGATTGCTCCTTCGTAGCACAAGTTGTCAAACGTCATTGTCGACGCCTTCGCTTTGCACCCGCTCGCTTAATTTACAGCACACGTCTTTCAAAACCATTGACACGAGTCACTGTAAGGTTGGTTCCGCAGCTACTGCACTGCCACCGCAACCCACTGGTGCCAAACTTGGAGTTGATTCAAAGAAGGGGAAGAAACCTCAGCGCTCCGAACAAGATATTCATTCGTTGAAATTGCTTCATAATCGTTACTTGCAGTGGAGATTCGCAAACGCGAAAGCGCAAGCTTCAATGAATGCACAGACAACAGAAATGGAGGTTTGTTGTCTTTAACTGTTTTGCATATGATAAACTTAGGCCTAAAGATGTTTATTTTTACTTTGCATAACACTGCATTTTGAACATCTAGCTACAATTATGAGTACTTGATGTTTAATTATGTTATTTGATTGCATTGATGATTGATGAATGTTGTTAAACTGTTGAAGTAAGATTTAAGTTATTGTTTTTTTCCTTTTTGTAGAATCAGTTTTTTTCAATTGGAGCTGATATATCTCATCTACGCGATACTGTGAAGAGGAAACAAGTTGAACTTGCAATACTTAGACGAACGAACGCTCTTTCTACCATTCTTGAGGCTCAGGTAATGCATTGTTATCGAATAAGTTGTTTTTGTTTCCACTAGGAAATGACTTTAGTTATGACTTTTGGTCACACTTCTACATTCTCCAGATATGAATATGATATGATATGATAAACGTAATGATTGAGGAAATAACTAGTGTGTTAGAAAAGTTCTATATAGACAAATCCAATTGTTGTTTGAGTGTCTCATTGGATGTTTAGATTCATGCTTAAACTTCTATACCTTGCCTTACAAACCGCAATTGAGCTTTAAAAAAGATTGCTTATAATAAGAGACATAAAACAGTTAAAAAAGAATCATACGTCAATCGTACTTTCCAACACTTTTGTTCAACAATGTTACATATCGTCCTAGGTGGTAAACGCTATGTCCCTCCCATGTTTTAACATCCAGGGTGAGATATGTCTGATCTCTACTATTCCAGGATCGGTTTAGGGAGACTTAACGAAAAATTGGATGGATCTAGTGTTCAGGACCATTTCTGTTAGAAAATAAAAACACAGGGATCAAAACTGTTAAGGTGGGACTGAAACTGTTAATGATATCAAAACACAGGGACCAAAAATTACTGCAGTTTACTCTTCCATTTTTGTTACAATTTTATTTTTTCATAATGTCACTTAACTTGTTTTTGTGGGTCATTTCAGATGCCTTATCTTGATAAATGGTCTGATTTGGAGGAGGATTATACAAAGTCCTTATCCGGTGTCATAACTGCTTTAACCAACTCCTTGCTCCGACTGCCAATCAATGGGAACGTTCAGGTTAGGACCTCTTTATATTACCTTGTTACAGTTATTAACAAGTTTTATTGTTCTGATCAAGAATGGGCTTTGTTGCAGGTTAATGTAAAAGATGCAGCAGAGGCTCTGGACTCGGCAGTTAAAACTACGGATATGATAGTTAACCAGATGCAAATATTTTTGCCTAAGGTAAATAATACATGAGTTTAATCCCAACTTTTCATAACATATGCTTCAGAGCATTAGGGGTATGCAACAAAAAAAAAAGTTGACGTTGAGTCTCCTTGAACCGCATGTTGAAGGTTGTTGTATTGTTTTTTTTACCTTCATTAGTCACCTCATTTAGGACATTTAGATTTGTCGTTGCCTCGCATAAAGCTCTAATAGCAGTCGTCTAATAACATGTATGTCACAATGACTTGCAAATGAGACTGTTGTGTCTAAACTGCATTATAGGTATGAAAGATGATGCTATTTAGGCCAATCTGTTGTGTTTAGGCTGTTTTTGAGGTTATTTGAGCAACATGTTGGGTCTTTGTCTATGAGACTTAATAATGTATCTGATATTTGGAAGTTAATTATAGAAAATGTTGTCAACTACAGGCTGAAGAAATGGACGGTTTAATGTCGGAATTAGCAAACGTTATTGACGTCGAAAAAGCGCTAGTTGAGGAATGTGGAAACTTACTGTCAAAGACTAACACATTACAAGTGAGTTATCATCTGTTTCTTTTGTGTTTAATTGTGTAAAAGCCTCTTGAAGAAGACAAATTATAATGAAACTTGAATTGCAGGTGGAAGATTGCAGTTTAAGGGGACATCTAATGCAAGTTACCTGTTCCAGAACAATAAATAAAGACACATTTGTTGGTTAAAAATTAAGGTGCTCATGAAAGGATGGTTTTTGTGTATTGTGTTTGGGGTCAAAGAGAATAAGTTTTGATTTCAATATAGCAACCATAAATAACAACATGCTGTTTTTTTGTGTATTTTTATGTATTTTTTTCTATATAATTTAATTATTTATAACCTAATTTGGGTTTTAGGACCGGTGGACGCCAATGTGTTCGTGACCCGTTGCTAACACTCTTAACACACTTGTATTGATTTCTAACCTCACAAGTGAGATGTGGTGTAATTTATTTGATATAATATATACGATTTAGTCGTCTTTTAATTTCTAGAACGGCGCTTTCAAGTTATATTTAAAAATCAAATCATGCCTGATATGATATAGTTCTTACTTATTCAGAAATGACATTTTTAAAGAAATCTCACATTTCAAACAATTCAAGAAAAGCAATAATATATAATTATATCATGTTAAAGGCAGGAAACCCACGCAATAAGACGACGACAACGTGATACTCATTTAATTTAAGAGACCAATGAAATGCTAATTTAGTATATATCTCACAAAAGTTGATCTTAAAACACAAATTTTGCCGTTAAAAAAAACACAAATTTAATTGTGTTTTAAGATAATAACAAGTTGTTTTCGGGGTTTTAAATATTATTGATAAAAACACTTAAGTGAGTCGATATGTGAAAGTTTGGATTTTTAAAATCTAATTTTCCTATTAAAAAATGCATGAGCGAAGTTGTAAATTCACTGATAAGTTCGCTGAGTGAACACGAATTTACCAACGATTTTGTGCAAGAACTTGTCAACTGATTTGACTATAAATACATGCTCATGCTTCACCATAATTAGAACTTAGGATTGACTTATTGTCTCTTAAATGCATACCGTGTTTTATATTAGCACATTTAAAATCCATGAATAACTAGGTTATTCTAAATATCCATAGTCAAGGTTATAGGAATAACTTTGAAAGAAGACAATTGTGAATCTTTTAGTTAACAAGGGAATGTAACTAAAGATCAGAAGCATTTATGAAAAGCTAAATGTTGGATGTGACCGTTTTCAAGGACACTTCATGGATTAGTATCTTTGTATCCTTAGACCTGAGATGCATATTGAGGCTTGATTGCATGTGTAACATCCGGCTGCTCATACCACCAATATTGTCCGCATTGCTACATTAGAGCTCACGGATTTGTTTTTGGTTACCCGGGTGAAACCTTCCTATGATGGTCACCTATCCTGAGATTGCTGTCATCCGAGCACGCTTAACTGTGGAGTTTTCCACTCATCCACTACCATTAAGCCCCAAAACGCGTTGTTGGTATTTGAGGTCGGACATTTCTTATAAATCCTAGATCTTTCTGGCCCACGGCCGATGTGGGATTTGCCTAGGGTGTTACAAACACCCCCCCTTTTGGACTCATCGTCCTCGATGAAGTTTGCCCTACCATCCCATTCTTGGATGTGGGATTTGCCTAAGGTGCCCCTCTGAACACCCCCGGGGACTCACCATCCTCGATGAGGTTTGCCCCACCATCCCGAATGGCACAGGAGTTGCTCTGATACCACTTGTAACATCCGGCCCCTCATACCACTAATATTGTCCGCATGCTACATTAGAGCTCACGGATTTGCTTTTGGTTACCCGGGTGAAACCTTCACAGGATGGTCACCCATCCTGAGATTGCTGTCATCCGAGCACGCTTAACTGTGGAGTTTTTCCACTCATCCACTAGCATTAAGCCCTAAAACGTGTTGTTGGTATTTAAGATCGGACATTTCTTATAAATCCCAGATCTCTTCTACCCACGGCCGATGTGAGATTTGTCTAGGGTGTTACAGCATGGAACATTGTTCTTTTACATTACCTAATATTGTTTTATGACCAGGCAACAATAAGGATTTCTCTTTGAAAACAACACGAAGTGTAGTGAGAAGCGTATGTTTTAATAATTATCATCAAGTAAGGTTGATATACTTGGGACTCGTCATTTAGGGATTTGTTCCTTTATAACGTTTGCCAACCGTTTTTATGTTTAAATAGTTATCATCAAGTAAAATAATACTTTAAAAATTTATAATATATTTTTATATTTAATGGAGTAACATGAATAATGTAAAATAATATGTTGATATGTAAATAAATATAAATATATAGTAATTCAATGCAAGAATGGAAAGTTTGCACATCTAGTTTTACATCTAAACTACATGTATTATTTGAAGTGTTGCATTTTAAATAAAATTACATGGTTAATATATAACTGTAGGATCATTTGTATAAAGATGTAATAAATTTTTTTGAAATGGAACTAGAAGTTAGAACATGTAACTGATATTTGTTTTGAAAGTTTGAAATAATATAATACTAAAACAAAGGACAAGGCATGTTTCATTTTCTTTACTTGAAGATGTAAATCCAAAGATATGGGACATGGGTTCCCAATCTGACTTTGACTTTTGCATAAGACATGCTTTTAATATTATATTATTATACAATATAAGATGCACTATAATTGGGGTTACTAATTCAATGAGAGAAACTTTGTCTATATAAGTATTATATTTAAGGAGGTTTTAGGTTTAGACATGAGTAACCGGATATATGTATATATGGAGTCTAATTTAGAAGTAATAGGATAGTTTGCCGTTAAACAAAAAAACAATATAAGATGTACTTGATCGATGTCGAAGAACCAATCAAAGATAAGTGTAAAAAGTGTGTTCTAATCATCTTAGCTAGCTAGGGTAAGTAGAGTGTCGAACCACGTAGAATTAGTGGATGATGTATCTTAGCTTGATTGAGAAAACAATTAAATAATTAAACTATGTTATGCTATTGCCTCTTGGTTGTGAAAAGTGATTTTGTTTATAAAACTAAAAACCTATAGAGAAAACAATTGCAAGTAATTAAATTGATTGTGATTATAATGGAAAAATGGGTCACCTCCGGGTTTAGGTTTTGGAAAGATATGCAATTAGGTTTAACATGCTAGAATCTACATAGACATAGATAGTTGTGATCATAGGTTAAAGCGTGCTAATAACTAGACTCACGGGTAGTTAAATTAGATGATTTCACGACCAATTTTCATTGTGTTGGCCGGATCCAAACCAATGTCGGACCTAGTGGTTTCGTTTAGAAGTACAAGTTATAACCATGTAGGAAAACGATTTGAATGTTGATTACTAGTTAGCTTGGCTAGTGAATGACATACAAGTTTCTCAAACAAAATGCTATAACCATTAATTAAACTATTGATCACAAACTCACAAGTCTACCAAACATTCAATTGCATTCAAATATCAAATTCATAGACAAATTATAATATTCAAACAAAACCAAACATTTAACTTGTGTCTAGCACATTAAAACCCTAATTAGACATTAACAAACACTAACCCTCCACCCGGAGATGAACACGGGTGGTTTAGCCGCTCATGTTCTTGATCGATTCTTCAATAGTTGATGGATTAAGCATTCTCGATGATTCAATGATGTTTAGGAGTGATGAAATAATGCTAACACCTTCCTTGAACCCTAAAAAGTCATCAAAAAGTCGAGAGAGTCGAATGGGATTGAAGACATGATTAAATAGGTCAAAACCCGACCTAAAAACACATTTCCAAAAATAGGCTGGCGTAGCCTACGCGAGGATGCATTCTGTTTAGTCCTAAAGTTGGCTGGCGTAGCCTACGCCAGAGGGTGTTCTGTTGGTCTTGATTTTGGGCTGGCGTAGCCTACGCCAGAGGCCTTGCTGAAATCATCGTTTGCCTTGTCTTTAGCCTCTAACATTCGTGTAATCCATGTCCCTCTTCCATCCCTCCTAATGCGTGGTCCAAAAGCACCATTTTACCTATAATTCACATACGCACGCATAGTTATCTTATTCATAAAAACCACATGAATAACACATATAAACGCATCTAAACTCTCCATTTAACCCTTTAACATCCATTTAATCACCCTCACATCACATCCCCACACTTATCTTTTGCTTGCCCCCAAGCAAACCCGCTCAAACACTAAACAACTAACAAAACCAAATGCCCTTTCAAAATCTTAGTTATGGTCCAAAGTCATACCCCATTCATGGTTTACAATAAACATGTTTTACAAGCAAGTAAGTGATATTGCAATACAATTTAAACAAGAACATACCTAACTAAACCTAACAAGCTTCTAGTTTATATCTTTCATGCAACACACCCCTTACAAAATTCACTCCTCTCGGCTTATTTCTGGATTGGTAAAAGATGTACCAATATATCACTCAACATGACCAAATACAAGAGTCTATTATCATAAGCTTGGATGACAATCAAACCTCCATAGTAACACCAAGATATTGCACACATCAAAAGGACTTACGGGTTTTGGGTTTAGGCTAGGGTAGGAATGTTTGGCCGTGAAAGTGGCTAAAAAAGTGTAAAACCCTACAGTTGACATTCTTTATTTATTAACTACAAACTTCAAGAATAAAGTACCAAAATCAGGTATACAACTAACCCATAACTATAACTTGGAACTTCTTTTCTTTTTTCATTTTTCTTCACTTTGGATTTTCTTTTTTTTCTTTTTTTTGTTGTTATTTTATTTACAATAAACAAAACAAAACACTACTACTAGAATGTCATCAATAGTGGTATGTGGATTGTGGGTCGGTTTGGGTTAATCAGTGATAATTCGAACAAAAGATGAAACTTGAAAGGCTCAACATGGGATACTAGGGAAAAACAAGAAAATTTACGAACACAAAGATGGTGTTCTAAGCGAAAGGGAGGTCCTAAGGTTGCCTTTATCCTTTATGTGCAAAAGTCTAGTCCACTATCTTGGCATGCATCAAATCATACAAGTTCTAAAACAGACAATCATATGGCCTACACTCGACAAATAGATCATTTGGTGGTGAACTACACTCTAATATAGGCTTCAAAGCAAATCTCACCAAACTTGGGGAATTGGGTTGCCAATGCGTGCATGAAAGTTATTACCAATAGCATGTTACCTCTAGTTAGGTATTTCTAAACCAACCAAATTTTAAAAACCTTGCTTCACACATTTCTTTTGCTCACTTGAGAATTAGACCATGACCAAAGACCATCCTACTGATTAAGTTAGAAACATTAAGCATGCTTTCACCTTGTTTTCGTGTTGATTGAGTTGCTTAATTTTCAAAAAATTTGTCAATTTCCATCCCACATCCCCACACTTGGGGTACATTGTCCCCAATGTATGGGTTTTCAAAGCTAAACATGCCCAACCATAACCATCCAACACATAATGTAATATACTACCAACCAGAACACATAGACATCATGTCGACTATCGAGTTTATCACATAACCCTACCAAATAACTAAAACAGTTAAACTAAAAAAAATCAAATAAAGACATCAAAATTAAAACAAAAGAAAATAAAGATAGAAAAGAGTACATGGACCTGATAAATATCAGAGAGTACTCAGTAGTACGGGGGTTGTGGATCCCCAAATATACTTCTCAAAGCACTAGACATGCTACTGGTGTCAAATGGGTCGGACGAGCTCCCCTGACCTTGTTGTTGATGAGACTGCTGCTGCTGGTATTGTATCGGGTCTATCCATAGGGAGTGATGAGTCTGCACCGGACCTAAAAACACATTTCCAAAAATAGGCTGGCGTAGCCTACGCGAGCTGGTGTAGCCTACGCCAGAGGGTGTTCTGTTGGTCTTGATTTTGGGCTGGCGTAGCCTACGCCAGAGGCCTTGCTGAAATCATCGTTTGCCTTGTCTTTAGCCTCTAACATTCGTGTAATCCATGTCCCTCTTCCATCCCTCCTAATGCGTGGTCCAAAAGCACCATTTTACCTATAATTCAGATACGCACGCATAGTTATCTTATTCATAAAAACCACATGAATAACACATATAAACGCATCTAAACTCTATCATTTAACCCTTTAACATCCATTTAATCACGCTCACATCAGTACTTGATTGTTCCCATCTAGCATAAAAGATGGAGTAAAATACATTTTTGGGCCTTTATAATAAGTGAAATTACGATATTTTTGCCTTTATTTAAATTTTTTCGCTGGTTGACCCTTATTTAGAATTTTGTAATGTTTTTGGGCCTTTAAGTTAACTACCGTTAAGTTTCTCATAACCCTCATGTGTAATGCACGTGAGGGCATTTTAGTCTTTTTACTATTAAAGGACCAAACTTATAACAAAATTATTATTACCATCATCTTCATCTCCACCACCATTCTCTCCATATCCACCACCACTACCATCACCACTACCACCACCATCTCTGACGACCACCAACCATCATCATCTTCGGAGAGTGGACCATGGTGGTTGTTGCAGTGATTTGTGGTGTCTTTTCAGAAATTCAGTTTTCATTTCACTCTTAGACTTTGGAAAATGATTAAAAAAAAGTCTGTTCCTATTTGCTGGTAAAGATACACAATACACACTATTCCAGACAAGCATGAGCCATACTTCAAGAAATGTGTTGATTTGGGTAATATTTGGCCACTCAAATTATACGATGGGTTAAAATGAGTCCAAAGAACACCCACCTCCTCAATCATGTTGCCACCAGCATCTCCACCACTACCAGCCTCACCTCTAATGTTGCTGCCACTACAAACACCTCACAGTGCTTCAATAAATTGAATAATAATTCTAGTGAACAAACTCGACAAAATTCTAAATCTCTGTTTTCGAATAATGGGTAATTTGTTGTTTTTGTTGAAAGAACCGTAGTGGAAGGTAGGAAAACAGTAGTGGAAGGTAGGAAAACAATGAAGAGTGATAGTGATTGAGGCCGATGGGGGTGGGAGTGGGGATAGGATGGACGTGGTTGGCTCATTCGTGGGCACACCGCCACCGACAGTGGCGGATCCTGAATATTTTCAACACGGGGGCTGAAAATTACAGGACCCGATTTTTTTTTCTTATCACTATGTTTCAGGTTATATTTTTCGGGTTTAAGATTTGATTCGGGTCGGGTCAAACAATAACAACACTAAATATCTAAATTTCTTCATTTAAACAAATAATTCAACTAACGCATTACACATATCAAATCTACCAAACCTAAAAAAACTTAAAAATATAAAACCCTAGATCCTAAACTCAAATTAAACCAACAAAAATGAAAGAAAATCAACCTTAGGTAAGGTTGTTCGTTGCTGCTAGAGTGCTGCTCGTTGGCGGCTTGGAGGCTGGAGCAATGGCGCTGCAACTTGCCTTCTTCTTCTTCAGTTCTTCTTCTGGTCGCTGACTCGCTTCTCAGTCTTCTTCTGCGTTTTTTTTTCTTTCACATTGAGAGATAAGATGAGATATGGGTTGGGTTGTAAGGTTGTTTATTGTTAATTGTTGTGTTTTTTTAGCCCATTACCCAATTGTAAATTAATGGGCTAATGGGACTAAGAATTAATGGATTTAAATTGTAATGGACTAATGACCCAACTACCCAACTAGTATACGTGTTGTTTATTATTGACGGGGGCGAGCCGCGAGCTCAATGTATATGTATAACACATATAACATTTTTTACACGGGGGCGAAATCAATATATATTTAAAAATTTAAGGTATCGGGGTAAATATCGGTACTTCGGGACAAAAACGCGCAGGGGCCGGAGCCCCCGTTGGTCCCTCTTATGGTGCGCCACTGGCCACCGATCGTGGTGGGGATGGCGGGGACGGGCGATGCGGTGATGTTAAAAATCTAGTGGGCCCCACTTTTTCTTTACTGTTAAAATTCAATGGTAATAGGGGATGGGCCATGTTAGGTTTGGTTTATTTAATTAAAATTTTTTTTTTAAATTTAAATATCTATATAAAAATCTTCTTTACTGCTAGAAGATATTGCTTTGTATGTCTCCAAATGTTTGACTTGGTCAAGGGTCAAAGCCGAACATCAGCGTCCTTCCGGTCTTCTTGAGCAACCGGAAATTCCTGTTTGGAAATGGGAGAGTATAGCCATGGATTTTATTACTAAGCTTCCTCCTTCTAATGGTTTTGATAGTATCTGGGTTATTGTGGATCGGTTAACAAAATCTGCTCATTTTCTTCCTATCAAGGAAACTTACTCGGCTGAAAAGCGTGCTCAACTCTATGTTAAAGAGATTGTTTGTCGTCATGGGGTGCCACTTGATATTATTTCTGACCGTGATGGTCGTTTCATGTCTCGTTTCTGGAAGGGTCTTCAGGGTGCTATGGGTACTAAACTTAATCTCAGCACAGCTTATCATCCTCAAACGGATGGTCAAAGCGAGAGAACTATTCAAACTCTCGAAGATTTGCTTCGGTCTTGTGTAATTGACTTCAAGGGTAATTGGGATACTCATCTGCCGTTGATTGAATTCTCGTATAACAATAGTTATCATTCTAGCATTGATATGGCACCGTTTGAAGCTCTTTATGGTCGTAAATGTCGTTCTCCTTTATGTTGGACCGAAGTCGGTGACTCTCAAATTACTGGACCCGAAATGATTCAAGAGACCACCGATAAGATCCGAAAGATCCGTGAGAATCTTCTAGCAGCTCGTAATCGCCAAAAGTATTATGCCGATAAAAAGCGAAAGCCTATGGAGTATGAAATTGGTGATATGGTTTTGCTTAAAGTGTCTCCATGGAAGGGAGTTTTCCGTTTTGGTAAGAAGGGAAAGCTAGCTCCTCGATATGTGGGACCGTTTAAAGTTCTTAAGAGGATTGGTAAAGTTTCTTATGAGTTGGAACTACCCGAGGAATTGGGTGGTGTTCATCCGGTGTTTCATGTTTCCAATCTGAAGAAGTGTCTATCTGATGAAAATCTTATTGTGCCTATCGATGATATTCAAATTGATGAATCGATGCAATTTATCGAACGGCCATTGGAGATTATGGACCGTGAGGTAAAACAACTCAAGCGAAGCCGGATACCGATAGTCAAAGTTCGTTGGGAATCTAAGCGTGGACCCGAATTTACTTGGGAACGTGAAGATCAAATGAAAGCCAAGTATCCGCATCTTTTTGCTTCATCTTCTTCTACCTCGGTTTGAACAAATTTCGGGACGAAATTTCTATAAGGAGGGGAGACTGTGACATCTGCCCCGAACCCGAATCCGGATGCCCGATTCAAACCCCAGGTTGGTTATCTTTTAATTGTAATTCGTATTTATTTCCTCAAAATGTAACGTTCATTTTAATTATGAATAAATATATCGAATCTTTACGTTATTCTTATCGTATTTAATCAATCGTTTTATATCTAAAAATATTTCAAGTATACTAAATAATCACTATTTATATTATCTAAATCCAAAAATATATATATAGTGCTTTATAAAAGAAAAGTATTTAAAAACGTTAAACAAAGACGCTTCTACGTCTCGTAATAGTCTCCTAATAGCTCAAACGAACTAAAACTATAAAAACGTCTCCTATAAAAACGTTACATCTCGACTCGGTCATTTTAGTTAGTTAATTTATGCAAAAACTAACTTATGGGCCAAAATTGCAATTTCTAAAACTTATGATAAAACTTAACAACTAAAAATAAAACAAACTTGAAAGACCAGGGACCAGAAATGTAAAAAAAACCCAAACCAGCCCCCCCTCCTCCCTGTCGCGTCCCCCCTGCACCCGACCAACTGTTCCGGCCGACACCCTGCACCTCCGACCATCTTGTTTCTCCGAAAACACTGTTCCGGCAGCCTCTTTTCTCCTTGATATCAGTTCGCATTTAATGCCATGCTCATCGATCGTTTATAACTCCCAACCCACCCCCAAATCCCGTCGTTCGAACCCCTCCCCTCTCCTTGCTCCGGCGACTCCGATTACCACAAATCCGGCACCATTTCAGGTAGTTTTTGGTTCCATTTTAATCCTCTCAACATTCTACAACTCTCTAACACTTCAATTTTATCTCATATCAACTCCAGATTCACGAAAATCACTCCAAACAGCCGCAACTTGTTCTTCGCTCTAATCCATACCAAAACTTCACCAAACTGTAAGTTTCTTATACCAAAAGAACCGAACATCCATGGGGATTAAAAGCCCCATGGTTAATTTGTCTGGGATTATCAAATTCAAACGAATTTGATAGATTTGTAAACTAGGGCTCATATGGAAATTGGGTTATAGTTCTGATAATATGTTAAAACAGCGCTTTAGTTTGATTGCAGCTAGCGCGCCCCTTTTCTTTCCAATTAAAGTTCTGTTTATAAACAAAAACGCGCGCCTGGTTCACTAGTTTGTGCGCGTGTTTGTGGTTGAAAAGGTCACGGGTTCGATCCTCTCCCCACCCCTTTCTTTTTAATTACTTCTTTTAACCACTTAAACCAAAACTATATTAATTTAATAACCTATTAATTGTTAATAATAGTTAGTAAAGGTTAAAAAAAATATGTATAAGTGTATTTCAATTTAACAAAGATTAAAGTTTCTAATTTTTATACAAAAACGTATTCTCATAAAATATTTAAACGAAACGTTCGAACGTTCAAACTCGTTTAAAAACCTTGATCCGAAACATTTGACTTCGGACTTAACTCCGTTACCACGGTTCCATTTCTAAGTTAAGATCTTTATACTTTTATTTATTTATACATTATATAACTTTTATTAATCAAATGATTAAGTTAATAATATGTATTAAAGACTAAAATGTATAAGTTTAAATAAAGATCCTAAGTATTATTACCAATATATTACTAATGTTTTCTAAAATAGATTCTTGTAAAAATACAAAGTTTTAAAGACTAATAAATCGGTTTCGTATAAAAACGCTCGGTTCCGGTTCGTACCAAAAATCCCAAGTCTCCGTAAATTCCTATTATTTCTATTCTAGTTTCTATACTATATGTTTTTCTAAGTTAGGATTCTCATTATTTAGGTGATACTAATATTTGGGAAATCCTCGGTTCCAGTTGATTTATTTCTATATCATTTCGTATTCAAGGTGAGTAAATTCACTCCCCTTTTTATACTATTTTTGGGGCTGAAATATGTCTTTTTCTATATTACGTTTTCTATTCTAAAAGAGATCATACAAATATGTTAATCTAGTTCACGGCTTGATGCAACCTTATGTGTTAGTTAAAGTAGTTTTATTGCTTGGTAAACCCACCGGTACAATGTTAGCGCTAATGGTTTGACAAACCCACCTGCCTGTACAACATCGATAGGTGATTTAAACCCGGCCATTCTAATTCCATGTTCTATGTTTACTATGCTATGACGGTTGTTGCTATACTATGATGCTATGCTATGCCATGTCCCTAGATTGATAAATAATTATTGATAACTTATATATCGAGACGGTAAACGACGGTTGGTTAAAAGTTATCTTTAATTATCACATGAGTGGTTCTCATGCTAAAATGGCTATACGAAATACTATGGGTTTTAAAGTGATTGGTGTGCTATGTGATTCTAGGTGTCCTGGTAGGGTAATAATTACGAAATTGCTAATTATATAAGTTTGCGCATCATATCTTGTTGATCTCGGATTTTCCATATTATTATTTATAAATTGTGTTTTACTCACTAGCTTGTGTAGCTAACTTTATTTTCACATATTTCAGGTGGTTCTTGATTTATGACTTATTTCCAATTACGTTCAAGACATAGGAGCCTTGGACCTAGTGAAATAAAAATAAAGACTGTTTAATTTCTGTTGCTATGGA
Source organism: Tagetes erecta (assembly GCA_030867185.1). Classification (NCBI taxonomy): domain Eukaryota; kingdom Viridiplantae; phylum Streptophyta; class Magnoliopsida; order Asterales; family Asteraceae; genus Tagetes; species Tagetes erecta. The sequence continues at coordinate 17,271,872 of CM061490.1, forward strand.
TTTGTCGATTTACGTTTAAAGACTTGTATTCCCTAAACATAAGATAATTCCTATTAGACTTACTAATTAAATACCATGTGCTTTGTTACTATTGATATCCAATTCCATTGACGCGCCCAGTGTATTCCGCCGCCGGGCGGGGTGTCACACTTCATACCTTGCATTGATCTTCAGCATGAACATTCATTAATACGTGATTAGTGAGATTCCGCATCACTGATTACAAACAACATCCTCAAACAATCTCATATCTAGATCCAAGCTCGGTTCGTTCGAAGCTATCAGTTTAACTTAGTGTTCTATTAGTCTAGAGACCGGGAGGTGATAGGCTGTTGGTATCTTTTGTCTTAAATTGATAGGCTTAGAAAGTTATATGAGAGTAAGATTTATTTTATCGGTTTTGGTTCTTGTAATTCCCAAGTCATAAATTTGGTTAGATAAGTTTACTTCTTTACATCAAGGGTTGTCGGGGTTAGTCTTATATGTTTTGTGATAGTTGAGACCGAGAGGAGATAAATCATTAGGGTACCTTAGTATTCTCGGTTTGGAGATACCTAAAGTTGGTTCATTCAGTCATATCGTGAGCTTCATAGGACTTTTAGAAACTCTAGAGTATGTTTATAAGACCCATAAGAGGATTAGCATAGTTTAGTGTGTCTATATGTCATGTTTTTTTAGATCCGGAATCATACAGTTTATTAATCCCAAGGATAGTGAAACTCATCAATATGATTCTTACCGAGGTGGTTTGTTTTCTCCATATTTGCTAGTCGCATGTTTTTAGTCGTTTTCAGTATTTCTCAATTCAATAGTTTTAATTAATTTGAAATAAATTTTAATTATTAGTTTGTCTTTGTTTTCTTAGTTTAAATAATAAAAATTAAACAAAGTTTCATTTGATAGATGTCGATAGAGATTTATCATTGAGAGCCACCAAAGAAGTCTATTGGGTACGATACTCGGACTTACTTAGCTTGACTACACATAACCGACACACTTATCGCTTGTGTGAGTTTTGTTGGGTTTACCATTTAATTTTAAAACCTGAGTTTGTGATCCGTCGTTTATTTTATATATTTCAAACATAATCTTTCTAATTGCTAATTTGACTTGTATACATGACTTACAACAATTTAATGTTTTATTAACCACTTACTAGTTTATTCTTACAACTCTTAATATCATATATTGATCACATTTGTTTATTATATTGTGAAATGTGAACACAATATAACTTTAAATTCAATTTAGAAACACAGAACTTAGAATGAGGATATTTCAATCTAGCATTTAAAAAATTCTCAAATCATTTAGTGACAAGAGATAATAATACAAGTGCTTAATGACATATATGTGACATATATTTATCTTTGGTTAATTAACAGTATTTCAAGTCATATGATAATGAAGAACGAAAAAAAACAATCCACCTAATAAATTAAGATTTTAAGGGGTAATATTTTAAGGGAAAAACATAATTTGTTTTATAAAAGGAAGTATGAGAGAGAAAAATTGAGTAGAAGAGTTGATGGAGACAAATTATATAATTAATGGTAATTTACAAAAATATTTACAAAATTTTAAAATAGTTACAATTTTTTGTAAATATTTTATTTTAGCCTGTGTGTAGCACACGAGTATTAAACCTAGTCTATTTAATAAATCAAAGTTTTAGGGACAACTTTTGGGGGGAAATATTTTTAATCCATAATAGGAAGTTTGAGAGATAAATATTAAGTGTCATACAATGAGTTGATGGAGCAATATTTTTAAATATTAAATATTTAAAATTAAAAATCTTTAAACATGATTATTATAATTTTTTTTATAAATATTATTATTTAACCCGTGTGTAACACATGGGTGCTAAACCTAGTCTCTATATAATAAATCAAAGTTTTAGGGAGGCAATATTTTGGGGGGAAATTTTTTTTTGTTCTATAATAGAATATTTAAGAGGGAAAATTAATGGAATTTTCATCATGCATAAGTTGATGGAGCCAAATCCTTAAATATTAAATCTTTACAAATTGTTAAACATATTGGTTATAATTTTTTTTATAAATTTTATTAATTAACCCGTGTGTAACATACGGATATTAAACCTAGTTATATATAAAGCGGCTAGTAAAAATTTATTTATAGACAACATATATATAGAATTAAATTTACGTAAATAGTGTGCTTACAAACTATGCAATTACAAATAAAACAACAACATTTTATATATGTAAGTAATCAAACATTCCTTAACTAGAGGCGATAAAATCTCACCGAGAACGCTAAAGGTATACGAAAACCCAAAGACGTTACGTTTTTTTAAAGAGAGATGACTGTTAAGGTGTGGATTTTTATGTAATGTTTAATCTTATCAACAGTCACGACTATTGAAAAAGATGAACAATGGGTATTAATTTAATAAGAATAGCAGACGGCATACTAGTCAGGACTCTTCTTTTCTACGAATAAGTCATTTTGTTTAGTGTGGAAGATGAACTTTATAAAACTCAAAATTGTGAAAATAGGTATGAGGTGTCACTAATTATTAGTCGTTAAAAATGTATCTTATTTAAACTAAGGATTAGTATATGGATAATATAAATAAGATTGAAAGATATATCTCGTTTTAAGTGATTGTTTAGTTGCAACTTTCAATGTGGTGTAGTGGTAAAATGTTTGGATTCTCCTAAAGAGACCCAAGTTCTATTACCACTAGCACTACTTTGGAACAGTGGCGCACCATAAGAGAGACCAACGGGGGCTCCGGCCCCTGCGCGTTTTTGTCCCGAAGTACCGATATTTACCCCGATACCTTAAATTTTTAAATATATATTGATTTCGCCCCCGTGTAAAAAATGTTATATGTGTTATACATATACATTGAGCTCGCGGCTCGCCCCCGTCAATAATAAACAACACGTATACTAGTTGGTAGTTGGGTCATTAGTCCATTACAATTTAAATCCATTAATTCTTAGTCCCATTAGCCCATTAATTTACAATTGGGTAATGGGCTAAAAAAACCCAACAATTAACAATAAACAACCTTACAACCCAACCCATATCTCATCTTATCTCTCAATGTGAAAGAAAAAAAAAACGCAGAAGAAGACTGAGAAGCGAGTCAGCGACCAGAAGAAGAACTGAAGAAGAAGAAGGCAAGTTGCAGCGCCATTGCTCCAGCCTCCAAGCCGCCAACGAGCAGCACTCTAGCAGCAACGAACAACCTTACCTAAGGTTGATTTTCTTTCATTTTTGTTGGTTTAATTTGAGTTTAGGATCTAGGGTTTTATATTTTTAAGTTTTTTTAGGTTTGGTAGATTTGATATGTGTAATGCGTTGGTTGAATTATTTGTTTAAATGAAGAAATTTAGATATTTAGTGTTGTTATTGTTTGACCCGACCCGAATCAAATCTTAAACCCGAAAAATATAACCTGAAACATAGTGATAAGAAAAAAAAATCGGGTCCTGTAATTTTTAGCCCCCGTGCTGAAAATATTCAGGATCCGCCACTGCTTTGGAAGGAGCAAATTGAGGCAATGAAGGGAGACTTGTGGTAATACAAGTTTGATCTCTGAACCAAACAGGTTTTAGGTGGGCTTCGGCTACCCAGCGCTGTCTGTGTCGTTCGCAGAGCGTTTAGGGTCGTCTTTCGCCATTGGATTACTCCGAGTAACCGGTTTTTATTTGTTTCGCTGTAAAAAATGATTATTTAGTTTGCATGAATATGGTATAGGATTATTGTTTTTAAACCGATGTTAAAGTTGCATGGAAAGTCATTTATTTTTACTGTTGCGCACGTTTGGTGACCTAATATATTTATATTGTTGATTTAAATTATTTTTAAAAATAGTTAACTGATTAAAAAATGTTTAGGTAAGTTTACATCTACATCTACATCTACTTAATTCCTTACTTCTAAAAAAATCACGCATAATTTAACATTTAAACTCATGACCTTCATATTATATACGAATGCTTTAACCACCGGTCCTAATATCTTTTATGTTAATTATTTGAAACAAATAGTATGTATTCATACATTTCTTGTTTTGGTTTATTATCTTGTTTTTATTTTAATATTAGCTTTTTTCTTATATATATTTTTACCAACACATTTCTTATTAACAGTGGTGGAGCTAACATAAAAATTCAGGGGTATCCTGATTTTTTTTTGCAATACATTCAAACAATAATGAAAAAAAATTATCGTGTATTTCTACAATAAGGAATATTTTGTCTACTTTAATACTATACTAATTACCTATATCCCATCAAACAATTTTTTAACAAAACATCTCCTTTTATTATAATAACCATCATTTTTTATATCATTTACAATATCTGAATTTATATTATCAGAGACATGACAGCTCAATTTTCTTGAATTTATATTAAAAGTTTTGTGATAAAATGATTCTCCTAAAATCATCAATCTAACTCTCTACTTTTAGAAAACTATATATATGTTAATACACAACCATTATAAACTCAGTTTTATTGTAGTTTAAGTATTTATATAAATTTTTAGTGAAAAAAAGAATAAATTAATTTAAGATAAATAAAACAAAAATTATGAGTACAAATTGATGTCTAATCCTTTATTCCTTACTCTCAAAGTAAATATTATTTTAAAAGAGTTTAAAAAATTAAAAAAAATAGGTTGCAGGTAAAAAGTAAATAGGTTGCATTGAAAAGGTAAATAAAGAAACAAATATCTCTCTCTTCTTAAATATGTACTCTTACTCTCACCCTTGCTCATCATCTTCTTCTCCATTTTTCTTACTAAACTTGCAGGTTTTCATAATTCGAAATCCTTTATTTTATCTTGAGCTCAAGGGTATTCTTATACTTACTCAGTTGTATCATAACATAAAACTTAAAAAAACTAAAGGATTATACATTACGCAACAAAATTTGAGCCGTAGCCCGGGCTACCCCTGAACCAAGTGTAGATCCGCCTCTGCTTATTAACCTAGTTTATGTGACAAAGATGCGTTTGACATGAGAAAATGTCAAATGACAGAGAGTTAGTTTTATAATAGCGTAGGGAGACAAGTAAGATAGCTTTTGTTTTTACATATAACAATTCACAAAGGTACATTAACAATGTTCAAAAGTAGACTAAACCCTTCGAATCAATGCTTCTTTTCAACAAGTTCTCAAAGTCTATAGCCATGCAAATGCTTAGCCCATCTTCTAGCCATATAAGGATCATGATAGTCCCAACTTCCAGCATTAATACTACTTCTACCATCTTCATCTTCACCATCACTGCCGCCGCCTGCGGCCCTTTTTTCCCATGAAACCACCCTCATTTCCCCTGTCCTTATTCGTTCTCGTACGCGATCTTCAACATAACTATACGCGACACAAGCCTTTACATTCCCGCCTTCAGTTTTTACATTCAATGGGATCCTCCTTTCTTCCCCACCTCTAAGTTCTCCAAGTCTCACAATCCTACCATCTTCTCTAATCCTCAACTCAATATCTCTAACTTTATCTCCCAACACTCGACCCAAAAACACCTCGAATTCATGCATCACGAACCCGTTTGATGTCCCAAAACTATACCCGACATGAAACCGATGAATCTGAACTGCCGGTTCAGTGTCAAACCCGTGGTATGGTCTTGTTGGGTTGTCAGACAAATGCAAGATACACGATTGAGCGTTTTCATACGCACGATCCTTTAATACCTTTAAGCCTTTCTTTAGCCCCTCCATTGGATCCGCTTGCCCCATGTAGAACAACCGATCGATTATCTGAAGTGTTGCGCGTTTACCATACGATGTCATTCGTATGAGAGGGAACACGCGCGATACAGTGGAGGAGTATGTGACAACTGCTAAACGGTCAATGGGTCGAAGTGAGAAAACAACCAATGCCATGGATTGTTTTATGAGCCTAAGATGGGGTCCGTTTGGACACGCGACTAAAACTAAATCAATAGCGGGTTGATGTGCTAGCCTTACACAGAGTCGATAAGCAGGGTCTGAAGATGACGAAGATGGTTCTGATAAAATGGAGAAATGAAGACGTGGACGGTCAACATCAAAGTCAATGTTGTGACTTGGTTCAACCGGGTCATTATCATCGTAGCGTGCTGATCGTAGGATTGAACGTCTGTGAACTCTGAAAGTGGCAATCGAGTCATCAAAGTTTTGGAGGATGGGGTCACCAGTTTGGTTGCCATAAAGATACCTGCAAGGCGGGATGTTTACGTTTCGTGGCAGGTGTGTCCATTGGGCACGACAAATAGGGCAGGTAACCCCGCCGTGACGGACGTTTGAGGCTATACAGTTGAAATGGAAAGCATGAGAGCATTGAGCTGTGAATATAGCTTGGCCTGGAGCTGTGCATGCACTGTAGTTTAGTGCTTCTAGACATATGGCACACATAGGCTGCAATTAGAGAAACAAAGAAAAAGAACAATTGTAAATTTCTTGAGTATTAAGAAAACAGAACAACAATCAATCATTCTTTCAAATAACATTAATAAAAAGTTCTCAGATTGATCTCATCAATCTAAAGTACATTTCATCATCCACTTTTAGAGAAGAGCATTACACCAAAATTGATCAAGAAATTAAAATTGTGTGCTTAAATCTTATTAAATGTAAAGTTTCTAATATCAATCAATATTGTTCGTTCTGCCCACTAGGACCTCACAAATTAGGTTTTGGTTGTCCGGGTGAAAATCATAGGATATTGTATGACGCAATATCGCTAATGTAGTCATGTGCATAGGACAAACCACAATGACATGAAATTTAACTTTTTTTAACAGCGAAAGAATGACTTAATTAATCACTCTAGCAACGGACTATTAAGCATCCACCTATGGAAATGTGCACTCCCATTCAACATTGAATTAAACCAATTATCATCGGTTCACTGGTCGGACCAGATGAGATCTCATATAAGTTAAATATAAAAGGATATATAAAAGTTTTCATAGCAAGATATAGTAACGTTTAATTTATATTTTACCTAAAAATAATAGGAGTATTGGATATTAACGGACCTAACTATTAGTTTTTAGCCGTTACCGGTCCCAACTTCTGAAATATGTGCTGGCGGTCCGAACTTTTATCAATTTGGCCACTAATAGACCGCCGTTAAAAAAGTTAACGGCGTTAACTTTTTTTTTGAATTTCAGGTCGACATTTTATGGTTTTTGATCGGAATAAGAATACGAGTCGATTGATATAAAAATTACATCGAAACGGTGCTCCAAATGACAAAACAATGCTTTATTGGGGTGTTTAAACCTAACGGTTCTTTAACCGGATGTACAATTTCCGTCGTTTGGATCATCGTTTCGATGTAATTTTTATATCAGTAGACTCGTATTCTTATTCCGATCAAAAACCATAAGACGTCGACCTGAAATTTAAAAAAAAAAGTTAACGCCGTTAACTTTTTTAACGACGGTCCATTAATGGCCAAAATGATAAAAGTTGGGACCGTCAGCACATATTTCAGAAGTTGAAACTGGTAGCAGCCAAAAACTAATGTTAGGTCCGTTAATATCCAATACTCCAAAATAATAAGACTGATAAGTTGTTGACGGTTTTAGTCGTATAATATATTAATCTTTTTGTATGATTCAAATACATTTTAAGAAAATCAAACCCCCCAATCTAACTTAAATCCGGTTCAACCTTTGTGTTGGAGTACTAGTTCAACCTCGTTGGTTCAATGACAACCAGTTTTCTAGGCTAAATTGTACAAATCCACCTTCCTGTTCCTGGTCAAACGGGTCGTAATTTCTGAGCGGGTCTGGTTTTCAAAACATTGGTTAAATGTCCTACCTTAACTATACAATTTTAGTAAATCCTAACTTTATTTGGGTCCAATTTATTTAGCAAACAATGAAGAGTACCTTGGAAGTTGAGTTGGTAGAACTGGTTTCAATAGTATCATCTGGATCAACCTTGGGAGAATTGTTAACCGAACTAGATACAACTGTCTACAACAACAACAACAACAACAAAAACATAAACGTAAACGTGGTTTAATTAATGAAAAAACATGAGTGGCTACTTACTCCAGGAGAAGTAAGAAGAGGAGGATGAATTTTAGATGGGCGGAAAGATAAAGAAGCACAAGTATGAAGCAGTTTTCGAGCAACCTTTTGCAGTTTCTTGGATCCACAACCCCCAACACAACCCATCAATCTGCAACTATCAAATCAATTGAAATTGAAATTTGAATTAGTTAGATGATATTTGGTTTGTGGTGGACTGTCCTGTTCCACCTTCCATTTCTTGTTGGTTTGTTTTTATTATATAGAAAGACACAAATAACAAATTACATACACGCATGCAGTGAGTGTGTGTGATATGATTCTTCTTGTTATTATTCTTGGTGTTTTAAACTGTTCAACCTCGAATTTCGATCCCACCAACAACTTATTTTAGGCTGGTGAATTTGGTTACTTTTAGAATATGTTTTAATGAATGTCTTAACCTTGGGTTTTGTTTGTTTTAATGAAAAGTTGATTATACGTATAAGAGTTAAGTGTAATTTGCATTCATGTGAAATACATCTAAAGACACTTTGTATTTCCGGCTGAAAAATTAAACTGATTGCACTCATGTGGTTTTTAAAGCAGGTCATATGCACCCTTCTTAACTTTGTCCGTTGGTTGATTGCCAATTGAAGGGGTAAAAACGACTTTTAAACATTTAAAACTTATTATATCAATTTACACCCGTAGAGTTCCAATATTCTTGAACAATGGTTTTGTTATTCCACACAACATCACAAAAAACCTAAAAATGAAGTTTTAAATTGGGTTGAAGGTTTTGCCTTAAAAATTGATTAGAGAGTTTAAAAATAGGTTAAAAAATGAGTTCTAAATCGTTTAAAAAGGGGTAAAATGATATTTTAACTATTATTTGGATAGTCAACTAACGGTTAAAGTTGAATAAGGATGCAAATGACCCGCTTTAAAATAATATTTTAACCATCATTGGTCTGGATGCTTTGTTGTTTCTTCTTTAGACTATGATAAGAAGATAAGCTTCAGATATTAGGTAATTGTTGTGTGGATTGTTATTGCTTTTTAAGTAAACTGTTGTTTTAGTTTTTGTGTTTTTATACTATAGACAGTTTCAGTTTTATCTTAACAGTTTTAAGCCTTTTGATTTTATTTTATAACAAAAATGGTCTTGAATATTGACTCTATTCAAATTTCAGTTACGTCTCTCTCATGCGAGGTAAATATGTATTTCTTACTCTTTTTGACATGCGAATGAATAAAAATATTAACCTACATAATGACCTAAATAAAAGAAGCGAGAAATGACATTATTACCCCTCAGATGCAGAACGTGTGATAGAGATTTAATGAAATTTGGATGGAGTTAGTATTTAATACTATTTATGTTAGAAAATAATTTCAAAAGAACAAAAAATATTAAAATATAACTGAAATTGTTATTGGTATTAAAATACAAAGACTAAAGTGTAGTTTAGTTTTATTTTTTAAAAAAATAAATGAATATAATTTTTAAGGGTTATTATGACAACGGTTTGTCAATGATTTTAAGACAAACCATAAAAAGACGTGGGGAGAGGGACCTCAAATTTCTTGTGTCTTCTCCATAAAAAATAATAAAGTTCTTAAAACTTTATTTACTTAATTCAAACATTTAAATTCTTACTCCCAAAAAGAAACAAGTGTCTCATTTGCAATCAAAAGTAAAAAGAAAAATTAAAGTAAAAGGATTGATGATACTGTGACCAAGACGGCAAGACATAGATTGAAAAAAAGTTCATATATTTATTTATTTATTTTTTTGCATCAATTCCAAACACATACCTAACTTAACTTGCTTAATCATATCAAAATGCACATGATTCCTATTCTAGTCTCTGTTTGTGTGTATATTCGAGGTAAATTATTTTACAGAATTTGTTCTATAGAATATTACCTATTAATATGTCAATATCCATATGTGACTTTTCATTAAATACTAATTTTTGATATTAAGTTAACTATAATTTGTTATGTATAAATTAAAACCTATTTACTAGGAACTTAGTTGTTTTTAACAAAATATGATTTTAAAGATGTCATGATATATGTAATTATGCATGGGCAAATTATTATGTGTGGGTATAATACTCTAACTGAATGTATTTGTGTAGACCATCTAGAGTAAAACATGACAAAGGAACTTAACATGCCATGAATGCTTGAATATATAAACTAAGAATTTTTGTTTCTCCACTCCAATGTGGGACAAAGTGAATAACACAAAACTTTTAGAAATCTCATTCAGCACTTAACCATTCAGACATCTTAACCATTCAGCACTTAATCATTCAGCATTGCCAAACAGCCCCTTTGATTTTCTTATGTTTAATTATCAAACGTTTGTTTTTTGGTTAAAAATTTAGTTTATATAATTTAGTGCGTTGATGTTTCGGGTTAGGGGGCCTTTTTTTCTTGTCTCGCACAGGGCACTCGATTCCTCGGGACCGGCCCTGGTGACGGATCTACGTAAAAAAACTAAAAATGTCATAATTTTTTTTCATTATATCCATACAATAATAAAAAACATTGTTATGCATTCTTACAACAATAATTTTTTTCTACTTTGGTGTTATCTAATGGGAGTGTTTATACACACTCCCCTGTATACTTGTCGCACCTTTTCCCTTAAAAACTATTTTTATACTTGTCAAAATTTCTCCTTAAATTTTTATTGTCCTTATTCGTTAATATAAAATATCCCTAAATGAATTTAATAACATGCATAGATAAAAATGTTAGTATGGGTATTCAATGGTTCGGTTAACGACTTGTTCGGTTCGGTTTATTCGGTTGTGAAATCTTTTTGTTCGGTCGTGAAATCATTTTTTGCCCTGATCTAACCGAATTCTACTGCTTTCGTACGTTTATTCAGTCGTGAAATCTTTTTTTTTTGCCTTACCGAATAGATTTTTACCGCTTTAGTAGGTTTATTCGGTTCGCTTATCCGATTAAATCGATTATTTATGGTTCAGATAACCGAATCGAATAAACTATATTTTTTGTAACTGAAAACCGAATTCACAATTCGGATACGGTTAGTAACCGAACCGAAAACCAAAATTTCAATTCGGTTCATTTCTTAAGTTACAAATACAATTTATTCGATTATTTTGAATTTTCGGTTTGTTTGAACGCCCGTAGTCGATACCCACCAACTAAATGCAATAGTTTACTACAACATTATAAGAAATGAAATCTTAATTTAAGAAAAAAATATAGTTTTGTAAATAAAATGTTGAAATTGTATTTTAAATAAATCTTAGAGAGGGCGTGCAACAAGTAAAAAAGTTAGAAAATGGGTGTATATAGTAGCACCATTATCTAATATAACAACGTACAATCATCAAACAGTTACTAACAAAACATCTTATTTTACCATAACAATAATAATTTTTTTACATATAATTAATAATATCCAGATTTTTAACATTAATTTCTTGCATAAGCAATATCCAAAATATCATTATTTTATGAAGGTCATTGTTTAGGAGTACTAAATATACGACGTGAATATATAATAATTTTTTTAATCACACAACTAATTTTGAGCTGTACATCTGAGACTAGACCCACCCAATACGTCTAGCCAACACCAAGCATTACTATATGCAATTTCAACATGTTAATCTCACTAATCACTATCAACTTTAGCCACTCACGCTCTTCACACTGCTTCGGCTGAGGCGTGAGTGGACATGAAATGAAATGGGGCTCCATTGAACTTTTACCGCGTGATGAAAAAAGAAAAAGAAAGTTTGTGCCGGTTTGACTAGCCACTGGCTAGTTTGACTAGCCGTTGGGTTTTTTTAAATAAAATAATTAATATATATAAAAAAAAATCTACACAATCATTCCACACTTAAATTTTATAAAAATCTAGACACTCTATACTTTTAATTTCCACCAAAATATTCAATATTTTATCTTCATTCTCCTCATCTTCTTTCTCATCCTTTGACTCCAATGCCGTCGATGAGATTTTTTCATTACGGTTGTTTCCGTCACTCAAATATTATTACAAACTTCTTCCTCTCGTACACTAACCCGAAAAGCCGCATTAAACCATGACTGTTATCGTGCGCATGAGATGCGCGCTTATTCACGACTACTTCAAAGACAGTTTTTAGGCGTCGTTTTTTAATGCATTGAACATTAATTTTACGCATTGTTGAAGACTAGGGATGGCAATGGGCTGGGTATGGGACGGGTATTAGTAATCCCATTCCCGTACCCGAATATAAAACCCAATCCCATATCTGGCCCAATATCCATCGGGTATCAATTGGGTACTTGCCCGTCGTGTATCGGGCATACCCATGGGTATTGGGTATACCCGTCTATTACTTCCAAAATATAAAATTGTTACATACATAGTAAAATGTATCTAATCCAAATAAATAAATTCTCATGATATATGTATTTAAAAGAAGTAATAGCGGCAAATATCAAAAGATGATTCATTCTCTAAACAATATTAAAATAAATAAGTAATTCATATTTCAAAACAAGCTCATACTAGTTCATAAAAAGAAAGATCCATGAAAAAAAATACCCAAAACAAAGATACTCACTTGCTTTATATATATAATATAAAACATATTTAAAAAAACTAGTTCATCTAATATAAAACATATTAAAAAAACTACTTTATCTAAAGGCTAAAACTAAAGAAGATTAGTGATTATATATATAAGAAAAACAAATATATATATATATATATATATGTCTTCGGTCCAGGTACTTGGGCCGGGTATGGGACGGGTTCATATGATCCCAAACCCATACCCGAACCCGGATTTTTAAAAAAAAATCACATACCCGGTCTTGCACCCGAAAACCCGGGCCATTACCCGACCCGAATAATTCGGGTTTCGGTTTTTCCCATCGGACTCGGGTTTTATTGCCATTCCTTTTGAAGACGTTGAGAGATCTAACCCATATTTTCAACAAAGATACGATGCTAGAGGATGACTTGGGTTTAACGCTTTATAAAAATGCATGACGGCCATAAGAAGAAAGAGTGAAACCATTTGCATATTTGAAGTGAAGTTAAAAAGAAAAATGACGTGATGAGACTCCTAATTATCACTCTTTATCAAATAAATAAATATATTTGAATGAGTAGTTGATTATAGATGTTGTGGGTCACAAAAGATGAAGAAGACATTATATGTAAGTGACTTTAATAGGTAGTGCTTATTGCCACCTGAAAAGAAGGTAAAGTTAATCACAATCAAGATTCTTATTTAAAAAACCTAAACAAATGCAAGTTGCATCTTCCATACTACTAAAGGTAACCAACTATTAGATAACGTGTTCATCCAAAGCAAGGAACAAGAAGTTGGTGACCATTGACCAGGTCAAACCTAGGCGTTTTTTTTCTTTTAATGTTAATTTCTCTTTAGATAAAGTAGTTTTTTTAATATGTTTTATTAGGTAAAAGTCATATATAAAATAAAGATACTCATTTGCTTGCTTATTGCCACCTGAAAACTACTTTACCTAACTAGCTAACTAACATGACTTTAACGCAATCACTAACTTGCATGTCGTTAGTGAGTTACTTAGTTAGGTAACCATACAGCTTCTCAACGATTGTATGGTCCTCTCAGTTTATATATGGGTCAAAATAGAAAATTTGATATTTTTGTTTCTTATAGTGGTTGAGCTTTGACTGTTGATTGGAGGGAGAGGAAATAGTTACTAGTAGGCGTTCACGTGCGTTGCGGCTTGAAGGTGGGTGTTTAACGTAAAAGAGGTAGTGGTAAGAGTGGACACATGATGAACATGTTCCGATGATATTATATCACATGACGGTTACATGTTATAATGTGTTATATTTTGTCTATGTGAACAAAGTACACAGTAAACGGACTGATTGTCAATGATATATAAGATTGATCTTTTTAAAACAGTTCATTGTGTAACAACAAAATAGACAATGTAACCCGATAAAACATGTCAAAGGGATTTTAATTATCGAGCATTTGAAAATTTCTGGAAAGGATTATACGTTGGGCAAAAGGTTAATGTAGAAGTACCAAACATAAGAAAAATATATTTATCCATGATATCACATATAGTATTGAAATAAAACTCCAAACTTCAAACTCCAAAAGTCACCAATAGTAAGTGATGAAGCTTCCAAAGGAGGCAACAAAACTTTTCATGTCTATTAAAGGGAGAATAAAGTTAATTTGTTACTAAAGTGATTTCCAAAGAGTTTAGGTTGTAAGTTGCACAAGGTTTTCTGAGGTGGACACAATCATGTAATATTTCTCGATATATAACGTTAGAGGTGTGGACGTCGGGCACTAGAAATGTCTTTGGTGGATGAACTAGGATTTTTTTGTTTTTACGTGAAGAGAAGACAAGTTCGCGCGGGGGGGGGGGGGGGGGGGTAAATACCCACGTACATAAGTGTCTGACCATGTGATTTGTTTATTGTCATTGTGAAAGTTAGGTGGGTTGGAAATTTAGTTATTTTAAGCTTGAAAGGGAAGTTTTAGTGGGATTCTTAAGAAGAACACCCATTTCCAGCAATGTTAACCAACGACAATTTCCGCATCAATGACGTTAGGCTAGAAGCCCTTAGAATTCAGTTTCGTTTCATTGTAGAGGTCCTTTGGAGGATCGATGTTTCGTAGTAACATAATTGGTCATCCTTATTTTAGACGTAGTTTGTGGGGTGGCAACCCGCTTACTATAAGCGAGTTGAGGAACTCATACGGATACAAGTTATGTTGGTCATCCTTTACCGTATCAAAGCTGCAACCGCTAAACTTTTGAATCATATGGCCGTTGATCTCATTCACAATCGCATTCTTAGTGGTTATGATCGTGCGTGCGAGAGGTACGTATTCTGTTGTGGGTATGCTTGTAGTTATCGGGGAGAAGATAATCTCATTAACGTGCCTATGCTATCTACACTTTGTAAAAGAATGTTGTTCATATTATATAATCAAACTTGTCATTACTTTAAAAGATGTGCGGGTAAAAATGTGATGTACGGGTAGAATAGATGCAAAGATTTGCGCACAACAGTGTCACGCACATCCATTTTCTGTGTTTATTAGTTTGTTTCATTCACGTGTATGTATAGATCAATTAGAATAAATAGTTGTTCTTATTGCTTTGATTTTACACACTTCATTATGTACAACATTTTGTAGCCACTTTGATCCTGTCAATGCACTTGAACTTTTATGCTGAGTTCATGATCTGTGATTGTTATGTTTAATCGAATCCTGATTGTTATCGTTTGTTATTCTGTTTGATTGATAGATTCATAGCTTTTGATCGTTTTAAAATTTGTATCAGAGCTGTTGATTGAAGTATTATCAAACTTTGTTTGATTTTACTTTTAATCTGTCAATTCTGCAACGATTTGAATCATCGAACCTATTCAATCTGTTCAATTGGTTGTTTAATCAAGTCCTCTGCAGCTTGAATCAGTCTCAATCATGATTTTTTTCTAAATTTTGATATCTAATTGTTCGAGAATAATGTGGCTACGAAGATTGTTCTTTGTAGATCTTAATTATCTGCGTGAATTGAAGTTTTTTATTCATGAATTGATTATTAGTGAGCATTCGTTTATCATTCATACATCTAATTTTGCTAATTTGGTTCAATTCCATTACAAAATTTCAAATATCTCAATTCGTAGTGTTCTTATTTAACAATGGTGATGTTTATAGAAGTTGAACCTATTGTTGTTGTTTTTCCAATCATGTTCTTCATTATAATATGCATTGTACTCATTTCATAGAAGATAATCTTCTTCTTGATCATTCTTTAAAACTTCTTTAGTTCTCGACCCAAATTACCAACAATTAACTTTTAGCATAGACTTATCTTGCAAGACTAAGTTCTTGTGTGTGATCATAAGTTCCTTCTATGATAGATTGACCAGATTCATCGGATTATATTTACAGATAATCTCCCACTAGACTCCCCTGGAAACCAACTTCATCTCTCCTTATATATCTACAAGTTCGTTAGCTCCCCCTAAACATCATATTTAACTGTAGATGAAATGGAATGGAGTTTTTGTAGTAGCAGGATCAACATAACTTGAATCTTTAACAAAGAACAACACTCTTTTAACTGAAGAACGTGTACACACTTTGTTATCAAATCATTCTTCATTTTGACCAACACCTGTCTTAGTCATTAGCATCTACATGTCTCCTCCTTTTGCATCCAAACATGAGAGGAGAAGCCCACGTTTGTTTTCTGTCACCTGCAACATTACCATACACTTTTCAAAGAATATCCTGAAGTATTAAAATTCGTCAAACATGAAAGATAAAAAAAATGTATATGGATGTTTTTTTTCAAAATTGAGATTAAAAACAAACAAAATATTTTTGGTATTTTTTTTAATATTTAAAGAAACACATAATTGAACGAAAATAATAAAAAACAATTATTTACACATATTTTTGTGAGATTCTGTGCGACAAGATCATATTAGCTTAATCAGATCATCACATGCATATTTCTTTATTTCAAAAACACAGAAGCAGTTCAGGACGATTGTCAATATTTTTTATCCACTTAAACTCAAACAGACTAAGTTCAACTAACAATCCCATGAGTATTTATCACGTTTGGGTTTTTTATTTGAGACTTAAAAAATATGGACCCCACATGATGTGTTAGTACTTTATCCGTTCTCAAGGAATTTTGAGATTACAAGTCATCATAACTTGACTTGGGCACCCACCATTGATTATAAGCCATCATGGACCTAAAAAAATATAACTATAAGAGCATAATAGTACTAGATAGTTATCTAGGATTTAGGTATTAGCACGTTTAAGTGAACACAACTGTAGATGATAGTCACATGTATAGGTTGGACTCACCGGCTTGTCGGTGTTACTTTTGTATGTATTTGTATGTCTTGTATTTGTAGTTGTTCTAGCGAACCTACGGGCGAATCTATAGATTCGCCCGTAGTTCAAGTTAGCTTTTGTCAATGGTGTCGACTGGGCGAACCTATATGTGCCCAGCGAACCTGTGTGGTTCGCTAGATAGATTCGCTACAGCGAATCTATCAGCGAACCTAACACTGATATATATTGTAACCTTATCCTCATCTTAAAACGACTTTTGCACATCTTTAACCAAAACTCTTATCTACTGATTGTGTTGTGTAATCGTTTATCTGAGGTGCTAGGAGCATATTCTACTTATCTTTGTAGCTTATATACCTCGGTTGTGTGTTGTAATCTTGTTATTGGGTTTGTTTGGTTATTATACACTTTGTTGTTCAAGTCTTGGGTGTTTTGTAGTTAAACAAGTCAATATAGCACTGAAATCACGATCATTATGGACCAACAATATGGTATCAGAGCCTTAGTGCTCTTGATTGTTTGATTCTAGTGATTTTTGTGTTGATTTTGGGGTTTTTGGGTCGAAACACTATTTGATTCTGTTCTGAGCTTGTTTTGGTGTTTTGGAGTTGTATTTTGCTCAAGTATTGTGTTATTTGGTCATAGGAAGCTTTTAAAACAAACGTATCTGCAAATGGTCAAGTTTTGAAGGTGTTCGGGTTGTTTTCGTACTGTTACAGGTTGGTTCGTAACCCAGCGAATCTATCTGTTCTTCCAGCGAATCTAGCTGTTCATCCAGCGAATCTATTTCAAATTTTTGTACTGTTGGTTTGTGTTGTGGCTAGCGAATCTGACATTTCATCGAACGAAAGTTCACTGGTTTTGCTCATTGTGCTAGCGAAACTGCTGCCAAAATCAGGCGAGCGAAACTGTGCTTGCTTTGTCAGCGAACCTGTTTTGGTTGTCTAGTGAATCTGTGGTCAGCGAATCTACCAGCGAATCTGCTGTGTTCTTTGAGCGAATCTAGTCAGCGAATCTATTTGTCTTCAGCGAATCTATAATCTGTTCAAAATTATGACTTCATCAACACTGAATATGAATGATCTGGATAGCGTTCAACCTAATAGGCCACCGAGGCTTGTTAGTGGTGAAAACTTTGAAGACTGGAAAAGATGTTTGAAAGCCTTTTTCTACTACACGGACTACAACCAATGGGAATCTATTGTAAATGGTCCGCACGTGCCAACGACAGTTGAAGGAACTGTCACTTCCATAAACACAGATCCAAGTACTTTCACTGAAGCAGATACCAAGTTACTTGATCGTGACAAAAAGGCACTCGGAGCATTGATACTTTGCTTGCATCAGGATATCTTCAACAGGTTTGCTGAACACACAACTGCAAAAAGCTTGTACGATGCATTGTGCGAGTTCTATGATGGTAATGAAGATCTGAAACTGGATAGAAAAGCTCAAGCTGAAAAAGAGTTTAACTCTTTCGTGGGGTATTCACAAGAGAACTTGACCGATATTACAAATCGATTCCTATCTGTATCAAGTAATCTGAAGAAGTATGATGACAAGCTGGGCAATCATGAACAAGTCGCAAAACTGTTAGATTCTCTTCCTCCTCAGTGGAGTCTTCAAATCAAGCTGTTGAAACAAGAAAGAAACTTTCCTGACTACAAGCTGATGGACGTTATAAACAAGCTGAAGTCCTTCGACCTTGATGTGAAGAGAAGAGAATATAATCAGTCTATGATGGTTCCAAACATTCCTTCTCAAAATGCTGCACTTATTTCATCCGCTGCAAACTCTTATATCTACAGTGCTGCACCTAGAGGATCATCAAGTCATGTGTCTGCTAAATCTGTTGGTGCATCTACAAATGTTGGTTCAAGCTCAAATGCATCTGTCACTACTCAGATTCCATCTGACACTATGGCTTTATTTGGAATGTTTGTTCACAGCTATGAAGCTCTTGTTGCAGGTGAGTTAAAGGGGAAGGGTATGACTGTAGAAGATATGTATCAGGTGGATCCTGATGATCTGGAGGAAACTGACATCCAATGGCAGATGGCCATGCTTACTCTTCGTGCCAGACGATTCATGGAAAGAACCGGTAGAAGAAACTTTGGAAATCAGGGACAGAATAGCAAGCTGGGGTATGACAAGGGAAAGCTGAGATGCTATAATTGCAAACAATTGGGCCACTTCAAAAGGGAATGCCCTTTACCAATTGTTACTGAGCCAGTAAACTCGGCAAATCCAAGATCTGTTCCAAATCAAGAAAGGGTTGAAGAAGCAAAGTCAAAGAATGAAACTGCACTGCTAACCAACTTTGATTGGAGTGCAGAAATTGAAGAAACCAAGGAGGAGATTAATCATGCCCTTGTTGCTGAGATTGCTGAGATTGATGACAACGATATAAATTGCTTTGATCCGTTCAAAGAATTTTATGGAAAAGATGAGGAAGAAAAAGTGGAGAATGTTGATAAAGATCAATCAGATGTTATTGTTCAAGGGCATCTGAATCATTCAGGATTGGTTTGTGAAGCTGCTGTTAATGAAGTGAAGCATGAGGATGAGTCAAAGCTTAGCTTGGAAGCAATGATTGAGAAGGCGAGGCTTGATGCAGTTGATGAATTCAAAAGAAGCACTCCCTACTGCCAGTGTGATCGTGCTCTTGCTGCCGAAAAACTGGTAATTGGTCTTCCTTACGATGTTATTGAAGATATGTGTTCATCTGCTTGCAAAATTCGTTTAATTGGCATATACAAAGCTAATAAATTGTTAATGTCAAACGAAAACGAATTAAAAAGAACCATCAAAGAGCTTAAATTAAGTGAATCAAAATATTTTGTCAAATTAAGAGAAGCTTTAAAAGAAAATGAACACTTAAAAAGAACTCTTTTAGAAAAGAACTGTGAAATAAACTACTTGACTGAGCAAGTTACACTTGCTGAATTTGAAGCAAGAAAACTTAAAAACAAATTGCAGCAGTGGACGATATCTGGTATGAAAAGGGAGGAACTCTGCAAGAAACAAAGGGGGGCCAGAGTTAAGACAGGTTTGGGCCTTAGTAACAATGAAACATATGCATACCCTCCACCTAGTACTTTCTGTTACTCTCCTACACCTATTCCTCATCCCTCAAATGAGTTAATTCAAGAGATTATACATAATGATACTGACAGTTCCATTGCAGGTTTAAGTGAAGTAAATCTTAAGGAGGTTAGAGAGGATTACGCATATGGTGGGAGTGTTGGGCTCGGTTGTTCTAGCAGTAGTGATTGCAGTAGTTCTGATTCCAAGAAGTCTTTTGAAGACATTAGTTTAATTAACTCTGTTTGTAGTAATGTGTCACATTCGGACAATTCCATGTTTAATAGTAATTTAGGGTGCTCTACTTCAAACCCTAATGTGTTGAATGATGATTTGATTGAAAATGTGTGTGTGAATGACAAAGACAAACTTTCAGGTCATGTCTCTGAAAGTCAAACCAAAACAAACTGTTTTCAAAAGTTCTTCACTCATCAAATTCCATCTTTCACACCTGTGAGAATTTCAAAACCAAAAGACAAGGAATCATCTTTTTCATACATTCTTAAACCAAAACCTGAATCTGATAAAGTTAAAGTCACAACAGTTAAGTCAAAAGAACTCTATGACTCCTACAGTGACTGCAATTCTCAACTGTCTGAATGTGATGAGGAAATTGAAATGGATAAAATTCCTGTTAACAGAGTTTCCAAAACTGGTTTGAAGTCTCATTGCTTTAAATGTGGGAATACTGGTCATACTGTTAAACAATGCCCTAAGTTAATCCAAAACAGCTCAAAGCAAAAATCTTTCGGAAAAAGATTAAACACATTTGTAAATAGTTTCTTTTGTAATTCTTCATCTGCTCCACCACCTAAGTACACAAAGGCTTGGGTGCCAATTTCAAAGGCCTAACTTTTCATTTCTTTTAATAAATGTCAGGAACATTCAAATGCCGTTGTAAATAGTCATTGGCATATTGACAGCGGATGTTCCAGACATATGACAGGGTTGAAGGACCTACTGACTAACTATAGGATCATAAATGGCGGATATGTTGCTTTTGCGGGAGACAAGAAAGGTGGCAAGATGATTGGTCAGGGAGAAGTCTCAAATGGTTCACTTACTTTGGAAGACGTCAACTATGTTCCTGAACTGGCATTCAATCTTCTCAGTGTATCACAAATCTGTGATAAGAATATTCCAGTGATGTTTCTTCCAAATGAATGCTTGTTCTTGAAGCCAGAGTTTACTATTCCTGAAGAAATGGTGATCATGCGAGCTCCGAGACGCAATGATACCTATATGCTGAATATGGGATCAAAGGAATCAAATTCCACAGTGACCTGTCTCCTGTCTAAAGCTTCATCTTTTGAATCGTTTCTGTGGCATAAACGTTTAGGGCACATTAATTTTAAAATTCTGAATAAATTGGTTAAGAACAATTTGGTTAGGGGTTTACCACTCAAAGATTTTTCAGTGGTTGAGAAATGCATGGCTTGTGCTAAAGGAAAACAGCACAAAAAGCCACATAAACTTAAAATTACAAATACCATCTCAGAACCCCTCGAATTGTTACATACTGATTTGTTTGGTCCAATAAGTGTCAAATCTATTGCTAAAAAGTCTTATTGCTTGGTTGTCACAGATGATTACTCTAGGTACACCTGGGTGAGATTCATGGCATACAAGAGTGAGACTGCTGAAGAGTTGATGAAGCTGATCCCTCAAATCGAGGTTCTTGGAAAGAGAAAGGTTCAAGCCATCAGAAGCGATAACGGAACTGAATTCAGAAATCACATCTTCAACTCTTTCTGTGAACAAAGGGGTATTCTCAGACAGTTTAGCGCCGCCCGAACACCACAACAAAATGGTGTTGCTGAAAGGAAGAATCGAACCCTTGTGGAGGCCGCTAGAACTATGCTGATTGAGTCAAAGCTTCCAATTATTTTCTGGGCTGAGGCAGTTAATTGTGCAGCTTATGTTCTGAACAGGGTACTGATTGTCAAGGAAAAGATGAAGACTTCATACCAACTGTTTCGAGGAATTAAGCCGCTGATTGATTTTCTGCGCCCCTTTGGATGTTCTTGCACTCTTTTGAATACTCAAGATCAGAAGACAAAGTTTGGTGCTGTTTCTGATGAATGCTTCTTTGTAGGGTACTCAAGCACGCAAAAGGCGTATCGCGTTTACAACAAGCGAACGCGGATTGTGCAAGAGTCCTACTATGTTGATTGGCAAGAGTCAAACACTACCAGTATTGGCAGTGAACCGACATGGTTTTATGATTCAACCACTATTTTCAAATCATTTAATCTTCCTGACTCTGACGATGATGACATCATTCCACACACATCAGTTTCTATCTTTAACCATCCACCTCAACCACAACCACAACCTTCTACTACACAACTACCTCCCACTTCATTTGACATTCCACCACCTCCACCACCTCAAACTGTTCCAACTTCTCCATCAGATATTCCATCCTCATCCACTACCATTCAATCATCTACCACTAATACAATTTCTTCAACTTCACATACACCTTCACAACCATCTAATCAAACACCCTCAACCGAAACCAATCCTTTGCTGCTCAACACTGACTTCAAAACCTTGAAAAACCATCCTCATGATTATATCATAGGATCAATTACTGATGGTGTGCGAACTCGGAGTCAGAGTGGTTTGATAAATGAATGTCTCTATGCTGCCTTTCTGTCTCAAGTTGTTCCAAAGAATTATAAACAGGCACTTGAAGATCCTAGTTGGGTGGACGCCATGCAAATGGAACTGCAGCAATTTAGGAAGCTTAAACTTTGGGAACTGGTTGATCTTCCTCCTAATAAGTGTCCAATCGGCACCAAGTGGGTTTTCCGAAACAAGCCTGATGATCGCGGTGTTGTTATCAGAAATAAGGCGAGATTGGTTGTTCAGGGATTCACACAAGAGAAGGGGATTGACTACACCGAAGTTTTTGCTCCAATCGCTCGCCTGGAAGCCATCAGAATCTTTCTTGCTCATGCTGCGAACAAAAACTTTAAAGTTTATCAGATGGATGTGAAATGTGCATTTCTATATGGAGATATCGATGAGGAGATCTACGTATGTCAACCACCAGGTTTCGAGGATCCAGATTTCCCGTCAAAGGTTTACAAGCTTGATAAGTCCTTGTATGGGCTGCATCAAGCTCCACGTATCTGGTATGAATGGTGAGCTGCTGATCGTTCAAGTGTATGTTGATGATATCATTTTTGGTTCGACCAATGAAGGGCTGTGTAGAGAATTTGAGAAGGTGATGATGGATCGCTTTGAAATGACGATAATGGGGGAGATGTGTTTCTTCTTGGGGCTGCAAGTGGAACAAAAGCCTGATGGAATTCTGATCCACCAAGAGAAATATATCAAGGAAATCCTCACAAAGTTTGGCATGGATGATTCTTCTCCTGAACTGATTCCATTTACTGCTCAAACATGCCTTACTTCCGATGATAATGGGAATCCTGTGGATGCTCATCGGTACCGCTCGATGATCGGATCTCTCATGTATCTGACTGCAAGCCGACCGGATATTGCATTCGCTGTGTGCTACTGTGCTCGTTTCCAGGCCAATCCAAAAGAATCACATGAGAAAGCTGTTAAACGCATTTTTCGCTACCTTAAGGGTTCCTCTCGTTTGGGACTTTGGTACCCAAAAGGTGGGAACTTTGATTTACATGCTTTTTCTGATAGTGATCATGCTGGTTGCAGGATTAACCGAAAATCAGTCACTGGCGGATGTCAATACCTTGGAGAATGTCTTGTTTCATGGCAAAGCAAGAAGCAAACAACCGTCTCTCTGTCCACAGGAGAAGTAGAATACATAGCTGCGTCAAGTTGCTGTTGCCAAGTGCTCTGGATTCAGCATCAGATGATGGATTATGGCATCAACTTTCTTCATACGCCACTATTTTGTGATAATGAAGCTGCTGTTGGAATTGCCAAGAATCCTATTCATCACACTCGCACCAAGCACATTGAAACAAGAGTTCATGCAATCAGGGATGCACAGGAAAAGGGGTTTATTGATATTATTCCTATTGAAACTCGAAAGCAAAAAGCTGATCTTTTCACAAAAACTTTTGACAAACCACGTTTTTATGAACTGATCTCCATGCTGGGACTTATATCTTTTTGAAAACCTCTTTCTGTGTGAATCCATTTTGTATATATGTAAATAACTTTTTCTTTTTCTTCTTTGAAAAATCCGTGGGTCACTCGATTCATCGCTCCGTTTCTTTATTTTATCTTTACTTTCTTTTATTTCCTTCTATCTTTCTTTTATTCCGTATATATATATATATTAAGAAAATCTGAAAAACAAAAATTTCTTATTAGATAGCTATAATATAGAAATTTTGGGGGAGATATAAAAGATTAACTATTTATAGTTTTTCAAATTTTGCTATTTCTGGATCTCCGTTTTGATTGATGTTGAAGAGACGTTGAAGGAGGTCAGAAGCATTGCGTTTGGGATATGTCAGATAGGCTCAGCCCGAAAACAAAGTAAACAGTGATTGTGCAGCCAAACATAACGTTCAAGATCTCGACAACAAGGATTATCTCCTTGACATGATTGGATTGCACTAAGATAAGGGTTCTGTCAAAAATGGGTTGAGAGTGTCAAATCTTTGCTTTAATTTCCCTAAACATCCCAAATCACCCTCGCCCTATACCCGAATCGAGTTTCTAGTTTGCTAAAAGCTGCTAGTGATGCTCTTCGGAAAAGCCTCTGAGTGAGTTACTTGTTAACTCCTAAGAACGTATTGAGTCAAAGTGCTTAACTCCTCTGCTATACGAAAGTATTGACCTGGAGTTGGTGAATCTTCTCTGCTATACGAAAGTATTGACCTGAAGATTCACCGAGCATGCTCAAATGTTTATCTCCTCTGTTATACGTCAGTATAGACCTGGAGCTCTAAACTATTTGAGTTTCCCAAATAATAAGTCGCATTGTGTTCAAAAGAATCAATTGCTGACAAGCTCCACTCACAATGAAAAGATGCACAAAATGCACAAGTGTCAAAAGAAGCTAATGCATCGATCAACATTCAAAAGTTGATCATTGAAATTCAAGCAAAGTCAATCGTATTGCTCAGATATACCCTGATGACAGAACTTGTTCTTTTTACCTAGATGTCTGTAGGGACCGAGTTGTCTGAGTTTCTTCAATCAAACCAAAAAACATGATAAAAGAAGCTGCTGATCTCTTGTTGAAAGGACTAAGGCATGGGTTTAAATGGACAAACATATCTGCAATCCCGCCAATCGATGATTCTCCGGATTCTGCTCAAAACATCATGATAAATATATATATCCTTCTTTAGCGTTTAAAATTCTTGTCCTTTTATTTTTATTTTTTTTATTTTTTTTTTACTCAAATCATCATATGCTTCCATTGAATTGCTATGATTTTGTTTACATGTGTAACCTCCCAATTTTTGGCTATGTTTCAAGCACCTAAACCCTAATTAAACTAATCTATATATAGTGAATGTTCAATCCACTTAATTACATATTAACCCCCTAGACTTAGTTTAATTAGGAAAAATACAAATAAACCTAAAATGTGACTACAACTTGATTAAATATATTTTGTTGACACAAAATATATTCTTTACAATAATGCTCCTAGTCACGATCTATCTTTAACGTCTTCTTCGTCTTGAACTCTTCATTTGACTTTAATCATGACATTGACTTTGGTGACTTTGACTACATTGATAATATAGACTATCATTTTCAGACCCAACAATACTCCCCCTTAGTCTATCATTATCAACATCCTCAATTGAGTTCAGCTCCGGTCAAAGTCAACAAATGAGTGATCTTCTATATCTCCCCCTTTATTGAAGCTTTTCGACATTGTAGGCAAAGATTGATCCATTAACTCCCCCTACTTGTAAACTTCTCCATCTTTTAATTTTGGCCCAAAGATTGACAAAATAAACACCCGGCCAAACATTAAACGAACCAACTCCAACACGGCCCAAAATTTAGAACACTAACTCCCGGCCACTTGAACACAATTTTCCTTATAATGATCTTGGCCCGACTAATTAAACATTAGCTTCCGGCCCCGAGAGAAAACAACTACTAATTCTCTGCTTAATGACAAGAATTTTGCAGGCCCAACGAATGAATTAGTAATACCCGGCCAAACATAAAACGAACCAACTGAAACACGGCCCAAAAATTTTAAAACGCTATCTCCCGACCAAGATGACGTTTGTTTAAAAGTTGACCAAATGTGAAACAACCAATTTGAAGATCTCAGCCCAAAATCAATCAATTTTATATGCCTAAATAAAAATCTATGGCCCAATTGGTTTCATACTTTCAATAAAATCCATCGTATTGTTTCTTGTTGACTGCAACAAAGAATGCCCCTTTCTTTAGACCACAAGATTCCAAAATTGTTCTCTATCAAACACAACCCTTTTTTTTATTAAATTGTCTGCCGCTCAAAAGCCAAACATCCACAAAGTCCCAACCTTATCTTCTTCTCATAACTCAACCTACTTTCTTTCTAACGTTCACAAACACAAAACAAATTTCAACAACTTCTTTCTTATCTTTGTTTTTCAAAGTCAAAGACTCTAGATCTGGATCAGCTTCAGCTTCAACCCTTTTTTTTAATTCTATCTTGTTTTTATTTGTATTTTTTTTTTTGGAATTTTAGGATAATATGTTTTCTGGAGCGTTGATTTCGTGTGACGTTTTCATGGTTTTACAAAGAATTTAAAATTTGAGAAAAACCAAAAATATTTTAATTTATGTGCTAGCGAACCTGCTAGCGAACCTACAGGTTCGCCCGCAACCTCTTTGCACCGCCGCCGTAGGCTGTCTTGACTTTGGGGATACGGGCGAATCTAAAGTTCGCTGGTGTGTCTGCCAGCGAACCTGTGTCTGTATATATATACAGTGACAACGGAATTTTTCAAAATATTCGCTGTCACTACTGTAGCACGTTTTTCAAAATCCAACCGCCGCTCGTTCGATTCTCACCATCTCACCGGCTTTTTTTCACACTTAAACATCACTAATATTGTCTGGTATGTGATCGCTTTCAACTTAATCTTTGTTTTAAACCCTTAATCGCACTCCAAACCTGTTAATCTGTCGATCTGTGATTATCTGTAAATCAAATGTCTGATTTGGTGTGTATAGTTAGGCTTTTACTTCATAACAGCCTCGTTTGACGTTTATATTGCCTTTTCGTTGCTTTATATGCTTGATTATGGTGTATTGTCTATGATTTTGGCCGTTTTTCAAAAACTAGGGTTTCCAGCGAACCTATGTGTTCGTCTGGCGAATCTGAACGAAAGTTCAAAACTTTGAGCGAACCTATGTCGTTATGCTGCCCGCGCAACAACATAGATTCGCCCGACTGTTTCTAGCGAACCTATACGTTCGCTCGACCAAAATGACTGATTTTTAATGTCAGCGAATCTATAGGTTCTGGTGCCAAATCTCAGGTTCGCTATATCAGCGAACCTAATTCTCAGCGAATCTATCAACTGCTTCTCAAATCTTCGTTTCTGATCAATCTCCGTTTATTTTTCAGGCACAATGTCGACCTTATTCTTCGAGAGAAAGCACAATATGTGTGCTTTGCTTGACGAGAACCACGAAAAGGCCGGTGGCTATAGAGATTGCATCAAATGGCTGAAGTCCTCTCATATACATCACGCCATATCTCACTCACCCACTATATATGAGCTGCATGTTCGGGATTTCTGGCGAACTGCGGTGTTGAACGTGTCGGTAGAGCCATCACGTATATGTGCCAAAGTCGGTGGATATGATTTGGAGTTTACTGAAGCCGATCTGGCTAGAATCTTGAGGTTAGAAGAGGATGTGGGTGAGGAGGTCAGTATGACTGCAGAAGAAGTGTATGGGGCATTCCGGACTGCTGGGTATGAGGGTCCGATGCCTGGTGAGAAGAAAATGGAGTTTGTGAAGTCCTACCTGATCCAGGAGTGGAGGTACATTGCACACGTGTTTATTATGTGCCTGGATCATAGGAAAGGGGGTACAGACGGACTGAATTTGGAATGGGCACGGGCAATGATGCTGTTTTGTCGGGGACAAAAAGCCAATCTTGCAAAGCTTATCTTCAATTACATTCTCGAGAACATCCATGCTACCAAAGCCGCTAAGTGGTTGATGTATCCGAGATTCATTCAGATGGTGCTGAATGACAAATTGCCGAATCTGCCGGTAGTTGGAGATGTCCTGAAGATATGGGATATGCATTCGAGGATATTCAAGGATTGTAATGCGGTGAGATCGGATTGTGTGGGTAGGACTTCATATCTGTGGGAGAACATGTACACTGCAGAAAGATGGGTATATATACAGAGGTTGATGGAGACGGAGAGGAAACGGGGTGGTGAGAACGTAGAGGTAGTTGAGAAAAAGTTGAAGAAAAGGAAGGCGTACGCAAAAGAGAAAGATTATTCGTTTGATAGGGATATAGATGAGGTTCAGGCTGAAATCGATGCTGGTAGAGAAAAACGAACGATAAGGAAGTCGGATGCTCCAACTGAAACGTCAGAGAAAGCAAGGCACGAGACTGGGGGTACATCGGGTGAATCAGCTGGTGAATTAAAGGGTGAAGTTGAGCGTTTGAGGGCAGAATTGGTTGAGTTGAAAGGTAAGTATGAAGCGTTGGAGACACAGGATGCTGAGAAGTCGACAGTTATATATGAGATGGGAAGGATGATGAAGGATCAGCAGTGTCTGATGGTCAGGATCTTCAAGGAACTGAATAGTCTAAAAGAAAAAGAGGGGACAGAACCTGCCATGACTGAAGCTGAATTGAACTCCTTAACGGATGCTGCAAAGTATCCGTTAATGGATGTTGTTTTTGGAGACAAAGGAAAGGGAAAAGCAGTTGAGGAGGAGTTTGACGAGGAAATGGGGATTGATTTGGATGTTTTTGAAGGAGAAGAAGTGGTTGGAGGATCTGGTGTCAATTTTACTTTGATAGATGAACCAGATATTGATATCGATGCTGATAGTGAGGAGGATCTGGATGATGAGCCGGAAATGTATAAGGTGGAAGAAAAGGGGGTGAGTTACCAGTTTGAGCACGTTGAGCTAGATAAGTCAGAGTGGTTTAGGAAGGAAGAAGAAGTGATTCCCGAGGTGCCCATATTTCAGCATATTGATCAGCCAAACACCTCCCAGTTGGATAGACAGGTGATTGCATGGAAATACAATTCCCTTGTGGATGCGTATATGATCAAAAGGAGGGGAGGTGACATTTCGTATATCAAGAACAGGAAGCATTTCGCCACCTTGCCTAGGTGGGATTTGCGGAGGTTGGCTGATCTTCCATTATTGGGTAAAGAAGATAGCGGAAGGGCTTGTGCGTTCGAAGTGACGATCAGGGAGGCTGCAAAGACTAATTTTGTTGACTTTGGGTACCAAAAGCCTAGGAGGATGAGGCAGAAGAAAGATAGGCATTGGATCTCGTGGAAGGGAAAGATCGTGTTGAAGATTGAAGCTCCGAAGGTAATGACCAGGGTTAGGGTTCCGGACACTCAGCCACCCAGACTGTAGGATTTCCTTAAGTGGTTTTACGATAACAGCACGGGTGAAGCTGTTATCAGATTAAAAGGGGAAGATCGTCCAGAAATCAGATTGTTTGACCCAATGGAGATCTTTTCCTTTTGTGACGAGGATCTGAGGGTGTTGTGTGAGAACCGGATAAAGCACGGGGCTGGAGATGATACGAAGATCGAAGCGAACCTGTTTGTGAAGGTCGCAAACAAGGCCCGAGGAATCCGTGCAGAATTGAAATCGGTGAATGAACGATTAAGGAGGACTGATGATCAGCAGTTGGAGATGGACGATTTATCTCGACAGCTGGATCAAACCATTGAAAGGAGGTTCAAGAAACCGGTGGAGGTTGTAGATCTGGAAGTGATGGGGGAGGAGCATACTGCAGAGATTCAGGCGGAAACAACTGTTCAACAAATGCCTGATACTGATGTCGTTGATGCTGAGTTCGTAGAGTCGATGCTGAATTTGAGTGAAGATGAGGCCGGATCAGAAGATGTTACAAATCCTTTGGCCGGAATTGAAAACAGGGCAGGAGCGTACGTTGAATATCTTTGAAGCCAAGACAAAGACGGAGCTTAATCAGAAGACTTCCCCAGGTGAGGTCCAACCTAGGGGGAGTATTGATAGTCACATGTATAGGTTGGACTCACCGGCTTGTCGGTGTTACTTTTGTATGTATTTGTATGTCTTGTATTTGTAGTTGTTATAGATTCGCCCGTAGTTCAAGTTAGCTTTTGTCAATGGTGTCGACTGGCCGAACCTATATGTGCCCAGCGAACCTTTGTGGTTCGCTAGATAGATTCGCTACAGCGAATCTATCAGCGAACCTAACACTGATATATATTGTAACCTTATCCTCATCTTAAAACGACTTTTGCACATCTTTAACCAAAACTCTTATCTACTGATTGTGTTGTGTAATCGTTCATCTGAGGTGCTAGGAGCATATTCTACTTATCTTTGTAGCTTATATACCTCGGTTGTGTGTTGTAATCTTGTTATTGGGTTTTTTTGGTTATTATACACTTTGTTGTTCAAGTCTTGGGTGTTTTGTAGTTAAACAAGTCAATATAGCACTGAAATCACGATCATTATGGACCAACAATAGACGTTTAGGATTAACTGACAGGTTCAGTTGGATCGAAACTGCATCTAATATGATTAACAATCACAGATCTAAGTAAAGCAACAATCAGATCAACACAGAATATACTGATGATTTTCTTTGTATTGATGATAGAAGATTGCAGTACAATAGGTGTAGTGAGAAGCTGATTACAATAGTACTTGTTCTCTCCCTCTCCTAGCACCTAAAACTTTCTATTTATATCAACAGTACAACTTTAGGGAAATAACACTTTATACCCTAAACAAAACAATTTGTACAAATAAAGACAAAGTAAATCTTTCTAGACAAGAGCCCTAACAGTACTCCCCCTAAGATTTAACTTTTGTCTTCAGTCAAAAACGTCTTTGATTCGAGCATAGAATACATGTTTTTCTTTGAGTTCTTTCTGATCTTGAATGGCTTTCCAGATTTCTTCTTCAAACTTTTTCTTCAACAGATGATGTGCTTCTTTCTTTTCATTTATGATGATGTTTATTTTGGACATTCTCTTCAGAGTATCATACGTCAATCCTACAAAATCAATGTTAGCATAAATGATATATGGTTCTTTGGTATCTGAAGAAACCACTTCCAATGATCCTTTTGTGGTGATCCGCATATAAGATATGTTCTGGATGTCCACACACGCCAAATTAGAGAAAGCAATCGCCTTTCGCAAGGTGATTCGTTCCATTGCAGCTGCCATTGATATTATTTTGCTGCTTTGCCAAGACTTAGGATTGCCTTGGACCTAGTTAAATAATAAATACAATTGCAATTATTATTATTTCTGTCTTACAAATTTTATCGTTTCTATTTAAGACTCATGTTCCAAATGTATTATTCATTATTTTGCTTAATAAATAATTACCATGTGCTTTGGTTACTATTGATGTCCAATTCTCTTGACAGCCCGGTGTTTCCGCCGCCGGGCGGGGTGTCACATGTGGGTCGACACCCGGACTTAAGTACGCTATATTACATTCAACCGGTCCACTGCCGTTTGTGTGTGAAATAGTAATCGAGTGTAGGTTTTTATAAATTTAAAACTTAGGCATTTTTATTAGTTAATTTATATAAATGTTTATGTCATACTATCAAATAAAGCGTTGTTTGTGATGCTTGTGTTGTTCAAATTATTCTAGAAATACAGTAATACCTTCCGTATATATATATCGAGTAAGATAAACTATATTATAAGTTAACCTAAAAATATCAACCGATTACTATTTGAACATATGCAGAAAGTCAGAAATCATTTCTTATCATATTAAATCAAGATTAACTCTTGTTTTAACATATTATCATTCGTCATCTTCATCAGCTAATGATCAAGTTGGTTAGCAAATAATCTTTATTTGAATCTCCATACAATTAATTCACCCGAACTCTTATAACTCGAAAAGAGTTAATCAAACGACTCTTAATGATTCAAACAAATTAAAAATAAATAAGTTCTTAATCTCGATCATTTAAAATCATGTTTCAAATCGAAATGCTCATCTTAAATTGATCGAATTCTCTCATAATAACAAATATCATGCCAGCATTGCCATGGACCATTCAAAGTTCTTAAAAAGATTTAGAATTTAGAAAGTTTCTTATGAACCGTAATTGCTTGAAGAACTGGGTAGTGTTCATCCAGTATTCCATGTTTTTAAATCTCAAGAGGTGTATAGCCGATAAAAATCTCCATGTGCCTCTTCACAAGGTGCAAGTTGATCTATGTAGTTTATCAAAAGGCCATTACAAATCATGGACCGTGAAGTTAAGTAACTCAAGCGTAATCGATTACCGATCGTTAATGTTTGTTGAAACTCAAAACGTGACATCTGCCCCAAACCTGAACATGAATGCCCGACTCAACCCCGGTTCTGTTCGCCGTTCATTTAATTCGTATTCAAATCCATTGAGTCGTAACGTTTCGTTATCAATATGAATAAATATGTCGGGTTTTATGTTATTCTCGTCTTTAATACAACGAATTAAAAACTATTATGAGTTATCACCTAAGTTTACTACTTAAGTGCTATTTATATTTAATAAATCTAAAAAATATATGATTTCTAATTTATAAAGGGGATTGTACAAATATTGTCAAAGTCAACTACTATTACATTTAAAAATAACCATTCAACGTCATAAACAACGTAAATATATAAAAACGTCATTTATAGAAAAGATACAAGTTAAGCTTTGTTAGGTTAGTTAGTTAAAATAAAGTTTTAATTAACTTTGGGTTAGAAATGTAAATTTCAAAACTTAAATTAAAGTTATTAACTCAATTTAAAAACATTCAAACAACAAGGGTTGTTTTGTAAAAATATTTAAACCCCAAACCCCCTGGTCGCGCTCGTTTATCCGGTGATGATTCCGATCACTACCGGTGTCACTGCGGCAACCAACAAAATACCATGTGGGGTCATTTTAATCCAATTAAAAACCGGTAAAATGATCCTAGTGCTATTTTTGACCTTCCAAACACTTCTAATCTAAGTTTAATTCATTATTAAGCTCGTTTTTATTGAAATTAAAATTTGAAAACGTAACCAACTTAATCAATCGTTGTTTCAACAATCAGTTCAATTAATTTCGTGAACCAAAACGCTCCCCTCATCATTGTAGAGTTATTCCAATACTTTAATTCTCTAAAAAAACCTCGATTTCAATCAGTTTGATTATCAAAGAAACCGAAATACAAGCGAAACCAACTCACATCAAGTCGTGCTTTTTTCTGAAATTGATCATCGAGATTCAATCATCCAATAGGCTTGAAGATATCTGGAAGTTGAATGGAATATAACACCCTCAATCGATTGCTTTGATTTTCTAAACAACCGCTTTGTTCTTCATCCTTCTTCGGATCAAATCTTCAGAGTAATTTAGGAATTAGGGTTAGGGGTTCTTGAGTGGAATTGTGAGTTTTTGTTTAAGATAAGTTAAAACCATTTCTGATCTAATTCTAAATGAAATGTTCACACAGTGCAGTTGATTAGGTTGTTTAGCTGTGGTAGAAGGGTCCCGGGTTCGAAACCAGGGAACTAACATTTCTGTTTATTAGTTGTTTTGAGTATGTTTTACCATTTTAACTTAATTTCCATAAACAAAAAACAAATCCCTATAACAAATATATTGTAGAAAGCCAAAAACCTTATAAATGATATAAAATCATGACTTTTATAAATAAAACTTTATAAATAATACTTCCACAAATACTTTAAAAATACTATAAAAATATATTTTTTTATACTTCTAAAATGTATACAAGTTTTATATATAATAGTTTATAAAAATAAGATTGTTATATGGACTTTTTATACTTTAAAAATGATGGTATATGTTTTAAAGTATTTCAATATATATAATATATTTTTGTGACGCTAAATAGTTTTCGTTAAAGAAATATATTATTTGAATTGTTATTTAACTTGGGTTGCGCCATATATATGAAAGAGTATACAATAATGATGTATTTGCTGAATCAAATACCATGCCAAGCATTCTAATTAGTTGATAATTTTACTATTAGTTGGGAATTTTGTGAAAGGTTCCTGTAAAAAGTTTCGTTAATGCCTAATTCATGTTGAGTAGTCCTTGTTGTTGTGAGAATTCTTAATTCATGAGTTGTAAGGAGGTATTTATGTCACCATAAGGCACAAACAGAGACTAAAGCAAGTGTTGGATTCAAAGCTGGTGTTAAAGATTATAAATTGACTTATTATACTCCTAAATATGAAACCAAGGATACTGATATCTTGGCAGCATTTCGAGTAACTCCTCAACCTGGAGTTCCACCTGAAGAAGAAGAAGGGGTCGATGGACTTACTAGCCTTGATCGTTTGTTATTTCTATAAATATTATTTTCCATCGTTATGAGTAAATAATTCTATATATTTTCAATCAATTACCGAAAAACCATCAAATCCCAATTTCAAACTCTAGAATTCCAAATTACTTTAGATTCCTAATTTCCTATTCTAGATTTCTATACTATACGCCTTGCTAAGTTAGGATTGCTTATTTACTTATGTGATCCTAGTATTTGGACATTCCTCGATTTTTAACGAGTTGGTTTACTATTTATTTTGTGCCCGAGTTTCAAGGTGAGTAAACTCACCCCCCTTTTTACTTTTATGTTTTGGGGCCGAAATATGTGTTCTATTGCAATGCCACATTTCAAATTTCTTTCCATTTTCAAAGAGATCATAAAAAGTGTTAGTCTTGCTGCAGCATGATCCAGTCTTATATGATAGTTTAAAGTAGTATTATTACTTAGTAATCCCACCGGTACAATGTTAGCGCTAATAGTTTGACAAATTCACCTACTTATACAACAACGATAGGTAATTTAAACCCAACCATTCAATTACAATTACAATGTTACAAGTTGCTATTCAATGTTACAAGTTGCTATACTATGTTGCTATATGTCATGTCCCCAAGTTGCTAAATAATTATTGATAACTGACACATCAAGACGGTTAAGTGACAGTTGCTTGAAAAGTTATCATTAATTGATACATGAGTGGTTCCTCATGATAAATGGCTACAAGCTATATTACAATTTCAATGTGTGTTCCATGGGTCATGGTTGAAAATAATATGAAATAGCTAAATATGTAAGATTGCACAACATATTTATGATGATCTCGGATTTCTATACTACTATTTATCGATTGTGGTTTACTCACTAGCTTTTATAGCTAACTTTATTTTCACATATTTCAGGTGGTGCTTGATATTGTTTTGATGCTTTTGCAAAGACATAGGATTGCCTTGGACCTAGTTAAAAAAAGAAAGACAATTTCCTTTGTTGTTTCAGTTTTATTACTTTTTGTTGTTTCTATTTAATACTCATGTTCCAAACTTATTAAATCATTATTAAACTTAATAAATAATTACAATCTACTTTGTTTACTATTGATATCCAATTTCTATGACAACCTAGTTTTTCTGTCGTCGGGTGGGATGTCATAAAACTCACGTTTTTTTACTAATAGAACTCATGAGGGTAGCAAAACTTGGTTTGAAAGGGCCTACTGTTTCCATTGAAAGTAATTTTTCAAGTGTTGGGAACTGAAACTAGTTGACTCCATGAAAGGCTGGAAGCTTCTTTCTCCTCTGTAGTCAGATGAGATCGAGTTAGTCTTGTCTTCCACAGGCTAAAAGGTACTATCTAGTCTGATAGTTCTCCAAACGGGTCAAAAATTACAGTGGTAAGCCTTTGCACATGAGCGAGTAGGCTTTAATATCATTCTTTACCTTTTTCAAATCCTCCCCTTCTATCCTCCGGATAAGGTTTGATTGAATATACTTTCATCAGGACTAGCTTGTTGAATGGGAATGAAAGGACCTTTTCAATAGATTTCCAAAGATTTGAATCAATGGAATTTAAGTGCAACTTCAATCTAATTGTCCAGTTCTTGAAATATGATCGATTCTTCAACCTTAGGACCCTTTTTTCAGAACAACAGGTGACATCTTAACTTTGAACTAAGAAAATATTTTTGGTATTTTTGATATTTGAAAATTAGAATGAAAATAAAAACTTGTTTTTGGATTTTTTTTAATTCTTAGGAAAAATTTGTAAAAATTGCTAGTTAAATGATAAAACAGCTAATTAGTTCCAAAATGCCTAGATTCTGACAAAACGCCTAAAGACTTAGAAACTTTTTGAGAAATTAAGCTAAACGGCTTAAAAGTGTAGAAACCGGCTAAAACATAGATAAATTCTTGAAAAACTTGAGAAACGGCAGAACAGTAGTAAAACGACTGAATACTTAGAAAAATTCTTCAAAACGTTCAAACAGTATCCAAACAGCTACTTAAGTTCCCTAAATATTACTAAGTTCAAGTGCAATATGGCTCAACTATATTGTGCCCGGCGAAGCTATATGGTTCGCTTGATAGATTCGCTACCAGCGAATCTATCAGCGAATCTATGGCTGAACTATATATTGTAACGTTTTCTCATTGCAATACAACTTTTGCACATTTTATCAAACCCTAATTGTGTGTGTGTGACGGTTGGAGGTGCTAGGAGCATATTTTCATTATCATTGTAGCTTGATTTCCTCTAGTTTATTGTTTTGATCTTGTTATTGGTTGTTGAGTAATATTGGACTTTTGTTTCACTTAATCAAAGTGTGTTTGTTGTCTTACAAATCATTATAGCACTGAAATCTCGATCAAGATGGACCAACAATATGGTATCAGAGCCTTAGTGCTCTTGATTGTTTGATCTTTGAGATTTTTGTGATGTTTTTGGGGTTTTTGTGTCAAAACACTGTTTGATTCATTTCTGGACTGTTTATTGTGTTTCTGAGTTGGAATTTGCTTGGGGTTTAACATATTTAGTGGTAGGAAGCTGTAGAAACAAACGGATCTTCAATTTTTGTGTTTTGAAGCTGTTCTGATTGATTTTAGACTGAAACAGTTTTTCTCGTAAGCCAGCGAAACTGGTTGTTCATCCAGCGAAACTATGTGTTCTTCCAGCGAATCTACAGAAATCTTGTGTTTTGGTACTTACTGCTTTTGATTAGCGAATCTGAGATTTTATTGAACGAAAGTTCATCTGTTTGGGTCCTTATGCAAGCGAACTTGCTGCCAAACTCAATTTGGACACAAGTCTCTGTTCTGACCAGCGAAACTGTGTCTGTTGACCAACGAATCTGTTTGTTTGTTGAGCGAATCTGCCGAGCGAATCTGTCTGTCCTCTGAGCGAATCTAAGCCAGCGAATCTGTCTGTTTTGGGCGAATCTAAAATCTATTTGTGATAATGACTACATCAACTTTGAACAAGAATGATCTGGACAGTGTTCAACCAAACAGGCCACCGAGGCTTGTTAGTGGTGAACATTTTGAGGATTGGAAGCGGTGTTTGAAGGCGTTTTTCTACTATACTGATTACAATCAATGGGAGTCAATTGTTAATGGTCCTCATGTGCCAAAGAAAGTTGAAGGAACTGTTACCTCAATAAACACTGATCCAAGTACTTTCACTGAGGGAGACATCAAGTTGCTTGATCGTGATAAAAAGGCACTTGGGGCATTGATACTTTGTTTGCATCAAGATATCTACAATAGGTTTGCTGAACACACAACTGCTAAAAGTTTATATGATGCGTTGTGCGAGTTCTATGATGGTAATGAGGATTTGAAGCTGGACAGAAAAGCTCAAGCTGAGAAAGAGTTCAATTCATTTGTGGGGTATTCGCAAGAAAGTTTGACTGATATTACCAACCGCTTTCTGTCAGTATCAAGCAACCTAAAAAAATATGATGAGAAGCTGGGAAATTATGAGCAAGTCACAAAGTTGTTGGATTCACTTCCTCTTCAGTGGAGTCTTCAAATCAAACTGTTGAAGCAAGAGAGAAACTTTCATGACTTTAAGCTGATGGATGTTATAAACAAACTGAAGTCATTTGATCTTGATGTGAAGAGAAGAGAATACAATCAGTCTATGATGGTTCCAAATATTCCTCCTCAGAATGCTGCACTTATTACATCCGCTGCAAAATCTTCTATCGATGGTGCTGCATCTGGTGGATCATCATTTCTTGGGTCTGTTAAATCTGTTGGTGCATCTACAAGTGTTGGTTCTGGTTCAAATGCATCTGTCACCACTCAGATTCCGTCTGAAACTATGGCTTTATTTGGAATGTTTGTTCATAGCTATGAAGCTCTTGTTGCTGGTGAATTAAAGGGAAAGGGTATGACTGTTGAGGATATGTATTAGGTGGATCCTGATGATCTTGAAGAAACCGACATCCAATGGAAAATGGCCATGCTTACTCTTCGTGCTAGACGGTTTATGGAAAGAACAGGTCGAAGAAGTTTTGGAAATCAGGGACAGAACAACAAGCTTGGGTATGACAAAGGGAAGTTGAGATGTTACAACTGCAAGCAATTGGGTCACTTCAAGAAGGAATGTCCTTTACCAATTGTTACTGAACCCGTGAATTCTGGAAATTCAAGAACCGTTCCTATTCAAGAAAGACTTGAGGAAGTGAAACCGAGGAATGAAACTGCACTGCTCACCAATTTTGATTGGAGTGCAGAAATTGAAGAAACAAAGGAAGAAATCAATCATGCCTTGGTTGCTGAGATTGTTGAGGATGATGATAACTATATTAATTGCTTTGACCCTTTCAAAGAATTTTATGGTGAAAATGGTGAGAATTATGATGAAGCTGCTGAGTCAAAGAATGAGGTTGATGAAGAAGAAGAGAAAGATGATGAAGAGAAAGTGGAAGAAGTTGATGAAGATCAGTCAGATGCTATTGTTCAAGGGCATCTGGATCATGAAAAAATGAATCATTCGGGGTTAGTATGTGAAGCTGCTGTTAATGAGATGAAGAAAGATGAAGAGTCAAAGCTAAACTTGGAAGCCATGATCGAGAAAGCTAGACTTGATGCTGTGGATGAGTTCAAGAGGAGCACACCCTATTGCTAGTGTGATCGTGCTCTCGCTGCCGAAAAACTGGTAATTGGTCTTCCTTACGATGTTATTGAGGACATGTGTTCATCCGCATGCAAAATTCGTTTAATCGGCATTTATAAGGCAAATAAATTGTTAATGACAAATGAAAACGAATTGAAGAAAATTAACAAAGAGCTAAAAGAGAACGAATCAAATTTTTTTGTTAAACTGAGAGAGGCTTTAAAAGAAAACGAACATTTGAAAAGATCTCTTTTAGAAAAGAATTATGAGATAAACTACTTAACTGAGCAAGTCACTCTGGCTGAATTTGAGACCAGAAAAGTTAAAAACAAACTGGAACAATGGACAATTTCTGGTATGAAAAGGGAGGAACTCTGTAAGAAACAACGGGGGGCCAGAGTTAAAACTGGTTTGGGTTATAACAATGATGCATATGCGTATCCCCCTCCTAGTACCTTCTGTTATTCTCCAACTCCAATTCCTCATCCTTCGAATGAGTTGATACAAGAGATTATACAGAATGATGCTAACAGCTCTATTGCAGGTTTAAGTGGAGTAAATCTTAAAGAGGTTAGAGAGGATTATGCTTATGGTGGGAGTACTGGCCTTGGTTGTTCTAGCAGTTCTGGTTGTTCTAATTCTGATTTCAAGAAGTCTGTTGAAGACATTAGATTAATTAATTTTGTTCCTAGTAATGTGTTATATTCAGACAATTTTATTTGTAATAGTAATTTAGGGTGCTCTACTTCAAACTTTAATATGTTGAATGATGATGTGATTGAAAATGTTTGTGTGAATGACAAAGATGAACTTTCAGGTCATGTCTCTGAAAGTCAAACCAAAACAAATTGTTTTCAAAAGTTCTTTTCTCATCAAATTCCATCTTTCACACCTGTGAGGATTTCAAAACCTAAAGAAAGGGAATCATCTTTCTCATCCATGAATCACATTGATAAATCTAAATCTGAATCTAAAAAGGTAAAAGTCACAGCAGGTAAATCAAAAGAGCCTTATGACTCTTACAGTGATTGCAATTCTCAATTATCTGATTGTGATGAAGAAATCGTAATAGATAAAGTTCTTGTTGCTAAAGATTCCAAAGTGGGTTTGAAATCGCATTGCTTTAAATGTTGAAATGTTGATCATACTGTTAAGCAATGCCCTGAGTTAGTTAAAAACAGTTCTAGGCAGAAATCTTTCGGAAAGAGATTGAATTCGTTTGTAAATAATTTTTTCTGTCAAACTTCTTCTGTTCAACGACCTAAGTATACTAAAGCTTGGGTCCCAATTTCAAAAGTCTAATTTCTACTTTGAAATATGTCAGGAACATTCAAGCGCCGTTGTAAATAGTCATTGGCACATTGATAGTGGATGTTCCAGACATATGACTGGGTTGAAGGACCTGCTGACAAATTATCGGATCATTAATGGTGGATATGTTGCTTTTGCGGGAGACAAGAAGGGTGGTAAGATGATTGGTCAAGGAGAAGTCTCGAATGGTTCACTAACCTTGGAAGATGTTAACTATGTTCCGGAATTGGCATTCAATCTTCTCAGTGTATCACAAATCTGTGATAAGAATATCCCAGTGTTGTTTCTTCCAAATGAATGTCTGTTCTTGAAGCCAGAGTTTACTATTCCTGAAGAATTGGTGATCATGCGAGCTCCAAGACGAAATGATACATATATGCTGAATATGGGATCGAAAGAATCAACTTCAACCGTGACCTGTCTTTTATCTAAAGCTTCATCGTTTGAATCTTTTCAATGGCATAGACGTTTAGGGCACATTAATTTTAAAATACTAAATAAATTGGTTAAGAACAATTTGGTCAGGGGTTTACCACTTAAAAACTTTTCTGTGGTAGAGAAATGCATGGCTTGTGCTAAAGGAAAGCAGCACAAAAAGCCACATAAACTTAAAATTGAAAATTCTATCTCACAACCCCTCGAATTGTTACATACTGATTTATTTGGTCCAATAGGTGTCAAATCTATCGCTAAAAAATCTTATTGCTTGGTTGTCACAGATGATTACTCTAGGTACACCTGGGTGAGATTCCTGGCAAACAAGAGTGAGACTGCTGAAGAACTAATGAAGTTGATTCCTCAAATCGAGGTTCTTGGAAAGCGAAAGGTTCAAGCCATCAGAAGCGACAATGGAACTGAATTCAGAAACCACATCTTCAATTCTTTCTGTGAACAGCGGGGTATTCTCAGACAGTTTAGCGTCGCACGAACGCCACAACAAATTGGTCTTGCTGAAAGGAAGAATCGAACTCTTGTGGAGGCTGCTAGAACTATGCTGATTGAGTCAAAGCTTCCTATTATCTTCTGGGCTGAGGCAGTAAATTATGCAGCTTATGTTCTGAATCGGGTACTGATGTCAAAGACAAGATGAAGACATCATACCAGTTGTTTCGAGGGATAAAGCCGTTGATTGATTTTCTGCGCCCCTTTGGATGTTCTTGCACTCTGTTGAATACTCAAGATCAAAAAACGAAGTTTGTTGCTGTTTCAGATGAATGCTTCTTTGTAGGATACTCGAACACATAAAAAGCGTATCGTGTTTACAGCAAGCGAACGCGGATTGTGCAAGAGTCCTATTATGTTGACTGGCAAGAGTCGAACTCTACAAGCATTGGCTGTGAACCTGCATGGTTTTACGATTCCACCACTGTTTTCAAATCATTCAATCTTTCAAACTCTGATAATGATGACATCATTCCTCACACATCTGTTACTATCATTAACCATCCACTTCCACAATCACAACCTTCGTCTACACAATTACTTCCTACTTCATTTGACATTCCTCCACCTCCACCACCTTAATCCGTTCCAATTCCTCCATTAGATATTCCGTCATCATCCACTTCCATTCCAACCTCTTCCACTATTACAATTCCTCCAACCTCAAATGTGCCTTCACAACCATCTAACCAAACATCCTCATCCCAAACCAACCCTTTGCTTCTCAACATAAATTTCAAAACTTTGAAATATCATCCTCATGATTATATCATAGGATCAATTACTAATGGTGTGCGAACTCGGAGTCAGAGTGGTTTGATTAATGAGTGTCTCTATGCTGCTTTCTTATCTCAAGTTGTTCCGAAGAATTATAAACAAGCACTTGAAGATCCTAGTTGGGTTGATGCCATGCAAATGGAATTGCAACAATTTATGAAGCTTAAAGTTTGGGAACTTGTTGATCTTCCTCCTAATAAGTGCCCCATCGGCACTAAGTGGGTCTTCCGAAACAAGCCAGATGATCGCGGTGTTGTTATCAGAAACCAGGCGAGATTGGTTGTCCAAGGATTTGCTCAAGAGGAGGGGATTGACTACACTGAAGTTTTTGCTCCAGTCGCTCGCCTTGAAGCCATTAGAATCTTTCTTGCTCATGCTGCTAACAAAGACTTTAAAGTCTATCAGATGGACGTGAAATGTGCATTTCTATATGGAGATATCGATGAGGAGATCTACGTATGTCAACCACCGGGTTTCGAGGATCCAGATTTTCCTTCAAAGGTGTACAAGCTTGATAAATCCTTGTATGGGTTGCATCAAGCTCCACGTATCTGGTATGAAACTCTGACACAGTACCTTCTCAGCAAAGGTTTCTCTCGTGGGACTATAGATATGACATTGTTCAAGAAGGAGGTGAATGGTGAGCTGCTGATTGTTCAAGTGTATGTTGATGATATAATCTTCGGTTCGACAAATGAGGGGCTGTGTAGAGAGTTTGAAAAAGTGATGATGGATCGTTTTGAAATGACAATTATAGGGGAGATGTGTTTCTTCTTGGGGCTGCAAGTGGAACAAAAGCCTGATGGAATTCTTATCCACCAAGAGAAATATATCAAAGAAATCCTCACAAAGTTTGGCATGGATGATTCTTCTCCTGAACTGATTCCCTTCACCGCTCAAACATGCCTTACTTCTGATGATAATGGGAATCCTGTGGATGCTCATCGGTACCGCTCGATGATCGGATCTCTCATGTATCTGACTGCTAGCCGACCAGATATTACATTTGCTGTGTGCTACTGTGCTCGTTTTCAGGCCAATCCAAAAGAATCATACGAGAAAGCTGTTAAACGCATTTTTCGTTACCTTAAGGGTTCCTCTCGTTTGGGACTTTGGTACCCAAAAGGTGGGAACTTTGATTTACATGCTTTTTCTGATAGTGATCATGCTGGTTGCAGGATAAACTGGAAATCAGTCACTGGTGGATGTCAATATCTTGGCGAATGTCTTGTTTCCTGGAAAAGCAAGAAGCAAACAACCGTCTCCCTGTCCACAGGAGAAGCCGAATACATTGCTGCTTCAAGCTGCTGTTGCCAAGTGCTCTGGATCCAGCATCAGATGATGGATTACGGCATCAACTTTCTTCATACTCCACTCTTTTGTGACAGTGAAGCAGCTGTTGGAATTGCAAGAATCCTGTTCATCACACACGCACCAAGCACATCGAAACAAGAATTCACGCCATCAGAGACGCTCAGGAAAAGGGGTTCATTGGTATTATTCCTATTGAAACTCGAAAGCAAAAAGCTGATCTTTTCACAAAAACTTTTGACAAACCACGTTTTTATGAACTGATCTCTATGCTGGGACTGATATCATTTTGAAAACCTTTATCTATGAAAAATGGCTTTGTAAATATGTAAATACCTTTTTCATTTTCTTCCTTAAAAATCCGTGGGTCACTCATTTCTTCGCTCCTTCACTTTTATTTTACTTTATTTCCTTTTATTTGCTCTTCTTTGATATGTATATATATATTAAGAAAATCCGAAAAACAAAAATTTCTTATTTGTTAGCTATTATATAGAAATTTTGGGGGAGATATTAAAGATTAACTACTTATAGTTTTTCAAATTTTGCTATTTCAGGATCCCCGGTTTTTGAAATGATGTTGAAGAGACGTTGAAGGAGGTCAGAAGTAATGTGTTTGGGATATGTTAGATAGGCTCAGCCCGAAAACAAAGTAAACAGTGATTGTGCAGCCAAACATAACGTCCAAGAACTCGGCAATAAGGATTATCCCCTTGACATGATTGGATTGCACAAAGTTACGGGTTCTGTCAAAAATGGGTTGAGAGCGTCAAATCTTTTCCTTGATTTCCCCAAATATCCCTACTCACCCTCACCCTAGCCCTGAATCGAGTTACTAGTTAGCAAAACAAAATAAAAAGCTGCTAGTGTTGCTCTTCAGAAAAACCTCTGAGTGAGTTACTTGTTAGCTCCTCAGAATGTATTGAGTCAAAAGTGCTTAACTCCTCTGCTATACGGAAGTATTGACCTGGAGTTGGTGGATCTTCTCTGCTATACGGAAGTATTGACCTGAAGATTCACTGAGCATGCTCAAATGTTTATCTCCTCTGTTATACGTCGGTATAGACCTCGAGCTCTAAACTATTTGAGTTTTCCAAATCATAAGTCGCAATGTGTTCAAAAGAATCATTGTTGACATGATCCACTCACAAAAAGATGCAAAAATTGCACAAATGTCAAAAGAAGCTCATGCATCGATCAATATTCAAGATTTGATCTAAGAAATTCAAGTAAAGTCAATCATATTTCTCAAATATATCCTGATGACAGAACTTGTTCTTTTTACCTAGATGTCTGTGGGGACCGAGTTGTCTGAGCTTCTTCAATCAAA
The DNA here is from genome assembly GCA_030867185.1 of Tagetes erecta. NCBI lineage: Eukaryota > Viridiplantae > Streptophyta > Magnoliopsida > Asterales > Asteraceae > Tagetes > Tagetes erecta. The sequence goes on from CM061490.1 coordinate 17,316,646, forward strand.
CCAAAACATGATAAAAGAAGCTGCTGATCTCTTGTTGAAAGGACTAAGGCATGGGTTTAAATGGACAAACATATCTGCAATCCCGCCAATCTATGATTCTCCGGATTCTGCTCGTAAAACGTCATAAAAAATTTATATATATCCTTCTATTAATTTTAAATTTTGGTTTTACCTTTCTTTTTATGTCTTTATTTTTCACTTTAACTTTTATTTTTGAGCGTTGAAGTTGTGCGACGTTTTCATGGTTTCGTAAAGGATTTAAAATTTAAGAAAAATTCAAAAAGTTTTTTTTATTATTATTTTTGTTTTTGCAAATTTGCATCCTAGCGAACGTATTAGCGAACCTACAGGTTCGCCCGGAACTTTTTCATGTCGCCGTGTCTTCTTTTGACCTTTGGTCCCGGGCGAATCTGAAGTTCGCTAGTTGACATGTCAGCGAACCTGTGATTGTATATATTTGTGTTGCCGGCGAATCCTTTTCACTAATTCGCTGTCAATGTTACTGTTGCCGTATCACATTGAAAATTTTCGCACGTTCGATTCTCACTCACTACCGTCTTTTTCACATTAAATCGTCTTTATTTCACCGGGTATGTTATCATCCCCAACTTTATCAATGTTTCATCTTATCAAATCGTGCTTTAATCATCCTAATTCAATCGACCCACTTTGATTCTGTGATTATGTTTAAACAACTGATATGTGCTTAAATTTTTAACAAATATGTGTTCGTTTCATGATTATGTTGCTTGATTATTGCCTTGATTGTATGCTTATGATTTGTCGACTGAGATTTGGCCGTTTTTCAAAATCTAGGGTTCCAGCGAACCTATGTGTTCGTCTAGCGAACCTGAACGAAAGTTCAAAACATCCAGCGAATCTATGCCGACATGCTGCCCGCATATCAGCATAGATTCGCCCGACTGTTTCTAGCGAACCTATATATTCGCTCGACCATTATGTCAGGTTTTTCATGTCAGCGAATTTATAGGTTCTGGTGCCAAATGTCAGGTTCGCCCTTTCAGCGAACCTATTTATTCCAGCGAATCTATACACTGTTTCACAATTCCACATTTCTGATCAATTTCCGTTTATCTTTCAGGCACGATGTCTACGTTATTTTTTGAAAAGAAGCACAACATGTGTGCTTTGCTTGACGAGAATCACGAGAAGGCTGTTGGATATAAAGATTGTATCCGGTGGCTAAACTCTTCTCACATTCATCACGCTATTTCTCATTCACCAACCATCTACGAGCTACACATTAGAGACTTTTGGAGAACAGCGGTGATGAACATGTCTGTACAGCCATCACGTATTTGTGCCAAGGTTAATGATTTTGATTTGGAGTTTATTGAAGCTGATGTTGCAAGGGTTTTAAGATTAAAGGACGATGTCAGTGAGGAGGTTAATATGACTGCTGAGGAGGTTTATGGGGCTTTTAGGACTGCGGGTTATGAGGGTCCTATGCCGGGGGAGAAGAAGATGGAATTTGTTAAATCCTATCTGATCAAGGAATGGAGGTACATTGCACACGTGTTCATTATGTGCCTTGATCATAGGAAAGGTGGTACTGACGGGCTGAATCTGGATTGGGCATTGGCCATGGTTTTGTTTTGTCGAGGGCAGAAGGCAAATCTAGCAAAGCTGATCTACAACTACATGCTAGAGAACATTCATGCTACTAAGGGGAACAAGTGGTTGATGTATCCTAGATTCTTGCAGATGATTCTGAATGACAAGCTGCCTAATCTGCCCGTTATTGGTGATGTGCTGAAGATCTGGGATATGCATTCGAGGATTTTTGGAGATTGCAAGTCGGCACGATCTGACTGCGTTGGTAGACCATCTTATTTATGGGAAAATATGTACCCAGCTGACAGATGGGTACATATTCAGAGATTAATGGAGATTGAGAGGAAACGGGGTGGTGAAAATGTAGAGGTTGTTGAGAAGAAGTTGAGGAAAAGAAAGCCGTATGCTAAGGATAAAGATTATTCTTTGGATCGGGAAATCGATGAGATACAAGCTGAGATTAATGCGGGTAGGGAGAAAAGAACAAAGAGAAAATCAGATGCACCCACTGAAGCCGTAAAGAAAACAAAGCATGATGATTCGGGTATATCTGCTGAGACTGTTAGTGAGTTGAAGGCTGAAATGGTAAATTTGAAGTCAGAATTGGTGGATCTGAAAGGGAGATATGCAGATTTGGAGACAAAGGATGCAGAAAAATTGACGGTTATTTCTGAGATGGGTAGGATGATGAGGGACCAACATTGCTTGATTGTTTGGATATTCAAGGAGCTGAATAGCTTAAAGGAAAAGGATGGATCGTATCCGGCAATGTCTGAGCACGAATTGACAAACTTAACGGATGTTGCAAAGTATCCGTTAATGCAATCTGCGTTTGGGGATAAGGATAAAGGTAAAGCTGCTGAAGAGGTGTTTGATGAAGACATGGGTATTGATTTAGATGAATTTACTGGGCTAGAGGTTGTTGCAGACATAGACAGTGAGGAGGATTTGGAGGATGAACCAGAGAAATACAATGTGGAAGAAAAGGATGTGAGTTATCAGTTTGAACATATTGATCTAGACAAATCTGAGTGGTTCAAAAAGGATGTAGAGGCTGTTCCAGAAGTTCCTATCTTTCAACACCTCGATGAGCCGAACACCTCACAGTTGGATAGGCAGGTGATTGCGTGAAAGTATAACTCTCTTGTCGATGCGTATATGATTAAACGAAGGGGTGGTGATATTTGTTATATCAAGAATAGGAAGCATTTTGCCACATTGCGAAGGTGGGATTTGCGAAGGTTGGCTGAACTCCCTCTGCTGGGCAAGGAGGATAGTGGTAGAGCCTGTACTTTCGAAGTATCGATCAGAAGGGCTGCGGAGAATAACTTCGTTGATTTCGGGTACCAGAAACCAAAGAGAATGAGGCAGAAGAAGGATAGACATTGGGTCTCATGGAAAGGGAAGGTTGTGCTAAAGCTGAATGCTCCAAAGATTATGAATAGGGTAAGAGTTCCTGATACACAGCCACCGAGACTGCAAGAATTTCCGAAGTGGTTTTATGATAATGGTACGGGTGAGGCGGTTATTAGACTCAAAGGAGAAGATCGTCCGGAAATTCGCCTGTTTGATCCTATGGAGATCTTCTCCTTCTGCGATGATGATCTGAAGATATTGTGTGAGAACAGTATTAAGCACGGGGCTGGAGACGATATGAGAGCTGAAGCGAACTTGTTCGTGAAAGTCGCTAACAAAGCCCGGGGTCTACGTGCTGAATTGAGGAAGGTAAATGAAAGGCTGAGAGTGACGGACGAACAAAGAATGGACATGGATGATTTATCCAAACAGCTTGATGAAACTATTGAGAAGAGGTTTGAAAAACCTGTTGAGGTTGTTGAGGATGTGACAGGTGAGGAGCATACTGAAGAGGTTCAGGCGGAAACTATTGAACTTGATGTGCCTGATACCGATGTCGCCGAAGCTGAGTTTGTTGAGTCGTTTTTGGTTTTTAGTGAAGATGATGAGGCCGGATCTGAAGATGGAGCTAAAACAGAAGACTTCCCCAGGTGAGGTCCAACCTAGGGGGAGTATTGATAGTCATGTATAGGTCGGACTCACCGGCATGTCGGTGTTATATCTTTTGTTTTATAGATTATAGATTATGTCTAGCGAACCTACGCGCGAATCTATAGATTCGCCCGGAAGCATTGTATAGTTTTGTTTATTATTCAGTTTTGGCGACCGGGCGAACCTATATTGTGCCCGGCGAAGCTATATGGTTCGCTTGATAGATTCGCTACCAGCGAATCTATCAGCGAATCTATGGCTGAACTATATATTGTAATGTTTTCTCATTGCAATACAACTTTTGCACATTTTATCAAACCCTAATTGTGTGTGTGTGACGGCTGGAGGTGCTAGGAGCATATTTTCATTATCATTGTAGCTTGATTTCCTCTAGTTTATTGTTTTGATCTTGTTATTGGTTGTTGAGTAATATTGGACTTTTGTTTCACTTAATCAAAGTGTGTTTGTTGTCTTACAAATCATTATAGCACTGAAATCTCGATCAAGATGGACCAACACAAGTTATGATCGACGAACAATTCCTAATGATTCAAGAAAATACAATCACAATGCACAATCAATTAAAAATTCATGGTTGTATTAGCCTTTGAAATAACGATTCCAATATCAAGAAAAGTTCTCATACAAATGAGCATAAAAGTGCTATTTATAGCTAAACACAACCTACTAGAAACATTTACATAAAAGTCCCTAGTCTATACAAAACATACATGTATCTATACTATAAATAATGGAGATTGGAAGGGTATTTTAAGATACCCAAAAAATTAGAACACATATAAGTGTTAATGCATAGTGTACAAGTCAAATTAAGGGTATTATGGTACTTCTAACTTTAATTACAAATTATCCCCTTAATTTAATTACACTTGAAACCTTCACCTTTAATCAAATTATGTTTAACTAATTAGTAGTTTCACTTTTTCCCCTCACTTATAAACTTTTTAATTCTTTTACATATTTCCATCATATCTCTTAAACTATGATGTTTTAAAATTTTCCGTAGGTAGCGTTGCGACCTCCTCATTATTGTCGACGTTTTGATGTTTCTTTTGTTCAATATCAACATGTGAATTAAAATGTAGAAGTAGTTAATGCTTTAGTATACAACTATTAATGCTTTTACATAAAATTAGTTAGTTGATTTAAGATGTAGAGCAGATTAATGCGTTAGTGTACAACATTTACTTTTTATTCTCCTCATATTTCTCAGTGATTTGTTGCTTTTTTGTCCTAATTAGAAAAATTCAATGAAATGTAACAAAAATGAAATTGTATTACTAACATTTTCTTTGTGTTGTTCTTAGATTTAAGAACTGCTTCACGTTTTTTGTTTGGTTTTGGAATTTAAACGAAAATTTTACAAGTTTGTTGTGACGGGACCTTACGATAATATAAATGTAGATTAAAGTGTACTTGCATATTGTGACGGAGGTGTTAAAGTTTGTAAAGCCTGGTTTCAACAACTTGTATATTATTATTCACCTTCTAGGAAAGTTTACGACGAAATTTTAGTTACACTTTTTTCCCATTTCCTACATGACTATAATTTTTTTATGTATTTCTATTATATCTTATAAACTATAATGTTTTTTAAAAAAAATATGAAGGTACCGTGACGACATGCTATTTTTGTCAATGCTTCGATGTTTGTTTTACCCAAGATCATTAAAATGTACAAGTATTTATTGCTTTAGTGCACAACTGATTAATGTTTTGACCAAAACTTAGTTCGTTGGTTAAGTTGTACAACTGATTAATGCGTTCTTGTAAACATCAAATTTTAAATATTTTTATGTTGTTGTACTTATGAATTTTAAATATTTGAAAAGGATTGTAAACATCACACGAATTTCATTCATTCATTAATTAGTTGTAAATATTTTCAAATTATTATGATCCTCTATTATTGTAAGTAGTTCCATATAAAATTTACCAGATTAGTACCTGTTTACTATACGGGATTTAGGTTTTATAGGCTTTAACTAAATTTATATATCAAATTTATTTCTAACATACCAACTATTAAATCGGTTTGGATATTTAAAAATATTTCCTAGCAAAGCATATGCTATAATAATTGAGATGATCTATGATAATTGTAAAACTTTTATTTAAACATATCGGGTTAAAAGATAACTCATGATAATTGTTAAATTTTTTATTTGCATATATCGGATTAAGAGATAATTCATGATAATTGATGAATTTTTAGTTTGAACATATCGGGTTATTTTGAATGTGAAGTATACCATAACTTGCCTTGAAATCCTCCATCAAATTAAATTCGAGTGTGACTCCTAAGCAAAACCGTATGTGGAGTAGTTAAAATGTTGACATGTGGATGCGTTACTCAATTATTAAAAAAGTTTTTGGATTTTAATATTCCCAACTATGGGGTATTGGTCGTTGTCACTCCCAACTAAGACCATCTGGCTCACCACTCTGAACTTAGCATTACACATGTTGTATCATTCGCGTAGTTAAAAGTGTTATATTTATAAGTTGAGTGGAAAATAATTTAATAATTATATATATCCCACCAACACTAACTCCGGTCACCACCTCTAGCTCTGAGCACCACCACCGCCAACTTTGGTCACTATCACCACCCAGATCCGGTCACCACCACCCAGCTCCCACCACCACTGTCACCGCCACACACCCATGCCACCTCCTTCGTTCCTACAACTACCACCATGATTTAAGTGGTTATATGGATGAAATGCTTGCAACTTTTAAACCAAATCAAACTTTGTTTGAACTAAAGAAGAACAAGAAACAGAGGAGAGTGATTCAGGTAAAAGCTTTTAACTTTTTAGTTTTAACCATGTAATTATGCAATTCATAATGAAGTAGAGGTTTTAGTTGGAACAAAGATTCCAGTTTTAGATTCATCTGATGAGATGGTAATCTTTCAATTTGCTTCAATTATTGTGTTTCTTGTTTGACAATATCATATTTCACCGGGTGGGGGGAAGGGCCATTATGTGTTCTTAATTTGAAGAATTGATGAAATTCAATGGGCATCAATGAATGCTCGATTATAGTGGTGGTTGTAGGACTGTATGAGGTGCAATGGGTTGGTGGTGATGAGTAACAACAGTGATAGTGACGGATTGATGATGGTGGTGTGTTACAGTAAGTGACAGGTTATGGTGGTGAGAAGGTGGTCGATCGAAGGTGTACATGGTATTGGTGGTGGTGACCAGAGCTAAGTGGTGGTCAGAGCTGGCAGTGGTGGTGCCCGAAGCTGGTGATGGTATCATGGTGGTGACCGGAGTTGGTGGTGGGATATATATTATATATTTACATATATATATATATATATATATATATATATATATCTATACCTTCTAATAAAAAAAGGTTTTTCATGCCACATGGCATGCAATGGAGCCATTGTTGGCATCGTTTTCCCGCCAATACTATATTACATATTTAATCCTCCTACTATTATACAATATACTATCATCATATTATATATTTACCTATCAGTTTACAAAAGAATTACCATATTAATATTATATTTCTCTATCAATTACAAAAATAAGTACCATATTCTTACAAAACTAAAAATATCAATTATCAAAATATATATCAATAATATTCCAAAATCCAAAGCATTGATCTTTGTATTAAATTATGTTTAAAAATTATTTTTGTATACTAAATTAGTTTATCGGTCTTTTATCTCTATACCAAAGCTCATGGCTTGTATCAGTAAAAGTTGTCATCCATTTGTACTATTTTAATCGGATTTGTATGCTTGTGAATCCGTAATTTGTCTTCTAATTTTTCTTATATGGGTTTTGTTTTTGTTAGTGCTAGAAAACGTACCCAAGATGGTAATGATTTATAGTGTAATGCTTACTCATCATATGATTCTTTGTTTATTATGCTCGATAATAATTATTTTTAGTTATTTAACTCGTGTAACACACGGGGTATAATCTAGTATATATATATATAGGGGAGGGATCAAGAGAGAACTCCATATTAAGTTGAGAACTTGAGAACTCCCAAAACACAAGGGATGGAATTTTAAAGTGGAGGGGCAAATTTGGAACTTTAAATATATAAATCTTTAAACATTTCTATCTTTTGCATACGTTAAGTTTTTAAATTTTTTTTCGCACAATTAAATCAAGAATTTCAGTATCTTTCATTTGAGTATAAATAACGTTATAAAAAAACAAAATTTTCTCGGTTTTTTAATTTCAATACTTCATATATGTAGTATACGATTCCATATGTTTTTAAACAGGAAAAAGTGAATATGGTGGTGTTATGCACTTAAATTACATGAGAAACCATCAAAACTACGTGCTTTGATAAAATAACAAAAGTTTCCCATATTGATTTCGATGATACCATCACAAAAAAACAACACTGTCATGCCTCAATTCCAAATTTGGATTTTCGCATATGATCGTATAGACATTGATAGCAATTACTTGGTCCACGTTATGTGATGTGGTATGAATATGTGCAGCAAAGGCATATCACAATACCAATTGTATGAGTCATGTTATATTAATCCGCTAGTTGGAATTGAGAAGCCAAATGGATGTACGATCGATTTATAAAGGACAAATAATCTTTTACTAAAATGAATGACGATTATTGAGTAAATGAGAAAGAGAAGAATTATGATCTAAGAGGATAAGACTGAGTCATCCATTAAAATTGAATAAAGATGAATGAGTTAAGGTTTCTAATAAAAAATAATATAAGTTATATTATCAAAGCTACGTAGTTTTAATGGTTTTACGTGTAACTTAGGTGCATAACATCAACGTATTCACTAACCCCTTTTAAATTTTACAGTATTGCATATATGCAGTATCGTATACTACATATATGTAGTATCATACTACTACATATATGCAGTATTGATGCATTGTTATCCTATAATTTGAATTTCAAGTTTATTTTATTTTGTTATGATATTTATCGTTTATTTATTAGTTTATTATTATTTTTATGTTTAGATATAGTATAAGTATAGGTTTTGTTTTCATTTGCAACTAGTTTTTTTACATTGAAATATTATGAATTTTGTTATTGGTTATTTGAGATCGTATGTACACTTTAAATAATTATTAGACTCTTGAACCATTTGGCAGTTTAAAAAATACATCAACTACATTGATACTACATATATGTAGTATCAAAAAACCAAAAATATGATTTTTAATTTTTTTTTAATATAAATACCGTATGAAAAGAGTTAGTAACGTTTAAAAAAAATATAATCAAATACAATATCGTAATATTACATATATGCAGTATGAAAATTAAAAAACCAGAAAAAAATATTTTTTTTATAACGTTATTTATACTCAAATGAAAGATAATGAAATTCTTGATCTAATGGTGCAATTTTTTTAAAATAATATTAACGTATGCAAAAGATAGAAATATTTAAAGATTTATATATTTAAAGTTCCGATTTTACCCATCCTCTTTAAAATTCCATCTCTTGTATTTTTAGTAGTTCTCTAGTTCTCAACTTAAAATGAGTTCTCTCTTGAACCCTACCCTATATATATATATATATATATATATATATATATATATAGGGGAGGGATCAAATGAGAACTCCATATTAAGTTGAGAACTAAAGAACTCTCAAAAGACAAGGGATGGAATTTTAAAGTGGAGGGGCAAATTTGGAACTTTAAATATATAAATCTTTAAACATTTCTATCTTTTGCATACGTTAAGTTTTTAAAAATTTTTTGGCACCATTGGATCAAGAATTTCAGTATCTTTCATTTGAGTATAAATAACGTTATAAAAAAATAAAAATTTCTCGTTTTTTTAATTTCAATACTTCATATATGTAGTATACGATATTATATGTTTTTAAATTGGGGAAAATGAATATGGTGTTGTTATGCATCTAAATTACATGACAAACCATCAAAACTACGTACTTTGATAAAATAACAAAAGTTCCATGATATTGATTTCGATGATACCATAACAAAAAACAACACTGTCATGCCTTAATTCTAAATTCAGATTTTTCTCATATGATCGTTTTCACATTGCTAGCAAATACTTGGTCCACGTTATGTGATGTAGTATGAATATGTGCAGCATGAGCATATCACAATACCAATTATAAGAGTCATGTTATGTTAATCTGTTTGTTGGAATTGGAAAGCCAAATTGGTGTACAATCGAATTTTAAAGGACAAGTAATTTTTTATTAAAATGAATGACGAGTATTGAGTAAATGGGAAAGAGAAAATTATGATCTAAGTGGAGAAGACCGGTTCGTCCATTAAATAGAATAAAGATCAATGAGTTAGTTTTCTAATAAAAAATAATTTAACTTATTTTATCAAAGCTAGGTAGTTTTAATGGTTTTACGTGTAACTTATGTGCATAACATCACCGTATTGACTATCCTCTTTTAAAGTTTATAGTATTGCATATATGTAGTATCGTATACTACATATATGTAGTATCGTATACTACATATATGTAGTATCATACTACTACATATATGTAGTATATGTAATATTGATGCATTGTTATCTTATAGTTTGAATTTCAGGTTTATTTTATTTTGTTGTTATATTTATCTTTAATTTATTAGTTTATTATTATCTTTATGTTTAGACATAGTATAAGTATTGGTTTTGTTTTCATTTGTAAAAAGTTTTTTGATATGGAATATTATGAACTTTGTTACTTGTCATTTAAGATCGTATGTACACTTTAAATAATTATTAAACTCCCGAGCTATTTGGCCGCTTCAAAAAATGCATCAAGTACAGTGATACTACATATATGTAGTATCGAAAAAACGAAAATGTGATTTTTAAATTTTTTTAATATAAATAAGGTATGGAAAAGTTAGTAACGTTTAAAAAAAATATAATCAAATACAAATTCGCAATATTACATATATGCAGTATGGAAATTAAAAAAACGAGAAAAAAAATATTTTTTATAACGTTATTTATACTCAAATGAAAGATAAAGAAATTTTTGATCTAATGGTGTAATTTTTTTTTAAATAATATTAACGTATGCAAAAGATAGAAATGTTTAAAGATTTATATATTTAAAGTTCCAATTTTACCCTTCCTCTTTAAAATTTCATCCCTTGTATTTTTTGTAGTTCTCTAGTTCTCAACTTAAAATGAGTTCTCTCTTGAACCCTACCCTATATATATATATGTATATATATACTATATATATATATACTATATATATATATATAAATATATTAAGATGTTTTCCCCTCAAGTTATAAAAGTGACACTTCTAACCCAAACATTAACGATGTTAGTGTTTGCTAACGAAGGGAGTGATACGACAAGTGTAATGTTAAGTTGGGAGTGCTGAGAGTGAGACTCTTAGTTGGGAGTGGGGGTCTTAATTGGGAGTGACAGCAGTCAATATCCCATAGTTAGGAGTATTAAAATCCAATAATCCTTATTAGAATAGGAAGATTCAGGAAATATTCTGAATATTTATTTGATTCGCATTTTCTTACGTATCTACATATTGATTGACACACTCCTCTTTACCCCACTCTACATCCAACACGTAGACAAGAACCGTCTACTTCATCGCATCTTTTATGCTCCAACCATCTTTACCTCCAATTGTTGCTCCAGATGATTTAATTTTAACATCTGATTGAAGCACCGTTCGGGTTTAAACGCCAGTCGAAGACCGTTTTGTCGTATGGAACAATTGTTCGAGGTAAGGTTTACATCAATTGACTCGTATCATTATCCCGATCAATATCCATAAAACATTGTTTTGAAAATCGAAAAAAATGAAAAAAAAAATGTTGACGGACGTTAAGTGCACTTAACGGCAGACCACTAGAGACCATAAAAGTTGGATTTAGGACCACTGAAAGGAATAAACTGAGTTGTGATTATTATCAGGCAATAGGTGTTAGTTTGGATTATTTTAGGTCAATTTGCCTTTTTTAATACAAACTTTGTTATGAGAATGAATCCATAACAAATTTCTAAGTTGTTTTTAAAAAAAATACATATTTTGCTCAAATTTATAATGTTAAGGGACTTTAATGTTTAGAAAAATTTTAAGAGACTTTTATGAGAAAAAATATAAAGTATGTTTGTTTTTACATGCAAAAACATATATAGGGACTTTTATAAGAAAAAATAAAAATTATATTGGTTTTTTATGGTATTTGCCCTTGTTTTGTTAATTGTTCTAGGTTTAGGTTCACTATCAGTATTTGACTGAAAGATGGTGAGGATGATGATCTTTCCATTGAAGAAATCCAATTTGGATAACATTCTTCCGTCGAGGCATGAGCCCACGATATGGACAACGACGCCTACAATATGGACATTGACGCATGAATTTACTATTTCCTTAACCATATAGATCTCTAATCATTGTTTAACACTTGTATTTTCGAATTCGTTAGAACTTTATTGAATCAGTGGTTTCTTCGACTACATGATAATTTCAATGCTAAATTTATAGTAACCTACCATGTGTAATACTTATGAAGTTTATTAATCACCATGATGCTGCTAACCTAAAATGTGTTCAAAACACAAACATAATACAATTTAGTAAAATTACGTGGATAGCAAAATGTCGCACCCCCTACCGATGGCGAAATCCTTAAGGCGAACGAAGTGAATAATCGTTCATAGCTCATCCCAAATATTACACGAAACACCCAGCGACAAGTGTCGCCAACAATATTATACCCGCTGCATCGCGCGGGTCCCTACTAGTAATAATAAACAAAACAAGACAAGCTAATCTATTACATGCTCTAATAGACCGAATCTGTCACAACAAGGGTTGCCGATGATAAATTTGAAGATTTCTAAAGCTCTGTTGATCAAGTTAAAATAAAAAACATCAAAAGAACAAATTCAATAAGAAAAGCCATATGGTTAGAAATCAAAAGAAAAGGGTTGCCGATGATAAATTTGAAGATTTCTAAAGCTTTACAGATCAAGTTAAAATAAAAAAACCATCAAAAGAACAAATTCAATAAGAAAAACTATATGGTTAGAAATCAAATTAAAGAACAAAGTCATCAAACAACATCAATACCCAACTTTCTAGACTACATATTTGTTTCTAGTAGACTATATATTTGTTTCTAAGGGTGTGCATGGGTTGATTAGGGTCGGTTTATGACTCAATTTGAATTTAAACCCAAAACTTTAGTTTTTGTGTTTTTAAAGCTCACGGATTTTGGGTTTTTTGATTTTGGGTTTTTCGGTTTTCGGACTGGGTTTGGGTTTAGGTTCGGTTTTTTCAACTTGAGATTTAAATTTATTGTTTTTTAGTACTAAGTAAAACTAAAAACACAACTATCAGTGATTCAAGAAACATGTTATAATACTAAAGTTTAAAATTATGTTTCCATAAGTTTAAACATTAAAAATCAACCACTTTTCTAGAGAAAATTTGCTCAAATAACAATAACCGTATACAAAATTTTAAATGTTCTCTTACTTCAACAAAAAATCATCAATAAATCGCAATATGGGTCATATAATATAATATAGCAAAATGAAATTTGCTTATGTGGCATCTGTTGAAATCAATTTTGCTTATGTGAGATCATTTGAGAGTTTTTCTCACAATAATGATTTTTTATTTAAAATATGTAAATAAAATATATTATAATAACATTAACTACATATTAGTTCACTAATATTTAGGAAAATTTTGAAAAATTTAATATTAGTTACATTTTAAACCCTCTACTACTAGGGTGTACATGAGTCGGTTTGTATTTGATATGGTATAAAATTGAAACTTATGGATAAAGTGATAATAATATACAATTAAAGACTTTCGTATTTTTCAAGCACACGTAACTTTTTTATACGAAATTATTTTTTTTAAACTACACCATAAAACCGAGCATTTAATTATCTTTAATTTGAGTATAATATTGATATACTAAAAAGATATTTTTTTTAAATAATTATGTTCCGGTTTTGCCACGATTATGTTTCAAAACTGAATGGAACCGTTCTTGCCCCCTATTAATATCCTTAAAAGCACAAATTGAATGTTGTGTTCCCGAGCGTAGCGCGGGCACTAAACTAGTATTTTAATAACACTAATTAAATTTTGATCCCCTAATATTTAGTAGAATCTTAAAAAATTTAAAAGTAGTTACATTTTCAACCCTCTCATACTAGGGTATGCATTAGTCGGTTTATACTTGATAAGGTATAAAAATGAAAATTTAGGATAAAGTTGGTCATTGGCAACAATTAAATACGTCAATATTTTATAAGCATATATAACTTTTTTTATATGAAATTATATTTAAAAAAACTACATAAAAAAAACTAAACATTTAATTCTATTTAATTTGACATTTGAGTATAATATTGGTATTTTGACATACTAAATGAATAATATTTTTAAACAAATATTGTGTTCCGGTTTTAATATGGTTTTGTCTCAGAACTATTTATAATCGTTTATGCCCTCATGAATATCCTTAAAATCACCAATTGGGTGTTGTTTTCCCAATCATAACGCTCCCTTCATTAAGACTGTAATACTCATGGGCCATATTCGAGTCAAATACTACCCGCATATATTTTCTTAATAATCAAATTTATCTTCTTCTGTATTTATCTACTTACTTTATAACTAATCATATAAGTTGTCAAATTTAAATCTTAAAAATATTTATTTATTCATATTAACCGGTGGATTACTGTAACATTTGCCCCGAACCAAACCCGATTCGCTTTTATGTAAAACTGTACCCATCTGAATGTCCATGAGAACATTTCGGCTAAATATGAACTAAAAACATTTACTATGTAATTATGTTTTATTTAAATTTCTCCATTTAAATCAATAACTATGTTATATAACCATTAAATTAGAATTATAAAACAAATTACATATTTGTATAAAAATAAATCCTATGAAACTATTAAGTTTTATACAAAAATTATATAGTTAGTGTGGTTAGCTAGGTTGTTGTGTTAGTTAACAAATTTAACTTTAAGGGGTGTTTTATGTCACTTATAAAACTTGCATTTTTTTATAACTATAAAACATGAAACATTAAATGCTATATTTCTTAGGGACCTAAATGCAATTAAGCTACAAATTAAAACAAGCAAACCAGAAACCCATCTTTCACGTTCTTTCCCGACGTGAACTCCGGCGAAGCTCCGGTGATGCTCCAAACGCCAAAAATCGCGTATTTTAACTCGTTTGAACCGTTTTCCGTAAGATTCGAACCTAGAACCCTCTTCAAAGTCGGGTTTTTTTGCGGTGTCACTAGTATTGTCGAGATACGATTTCTTCCGTATCAGTTCCAAAAACAAATCCGCATAGATTTCGCGCTCAACATTCGAATGGATTGATTAAAATCGTTTCCTTATCTAATTAGAACAAAACTAACAAAACAATCGAGCTACAATCACGTAATTACGATATATGAAATCTCAAACTTGAATTTTACAGCTCATGTATATCCGAATCATTTTTATCAAATCAACACCCGCTATATTATGTAAAACACTCTCATTCAATCATTTAATCTTTCTGCAACTTCAATTTCACATTCAATGT
Organism: Tagetes erecta; assembly: GCA_030867185.1. NCBI lineage: Eukaryota > Viridiplantae > Streptophyta > Magnoliopsida > Asterales > Asteraceae > Tagetes > Tagetes erecta. The sequence goes on from CM061490.1 coordinate 17,331,841, forward strand.
GACACCTTTCGATCATCGTCTTCTTCGCTGTCTCTGCTCATCACTCACCACCATTATCTGGCTACTATAATATGAAATTCAGTTGGGGTTTTCTTCTCTATCATCATCAAGTGAATCCGAAACTTTAATTTTATCAAATCATCATCGTTTGAACTGGATGTAGTCATCAACAGCAGCATGTTATCTTTCTTTTTCTTATTCTCAATTCATCATGTTTAGAGGTAATTAATACATCCCTCATAATCGATTTCATGTGTGTATCATTAGATCTCTGTTTATAAACGTTATTGATTTCATTATCTCGTTCGTTTGGATCCGATTAGAATTAGGGTTTATATATAGATTTGGGGGTTTTTACTAATAAATGAATTTTAATATTGTTTTCCAAAGTAACCAACAATGTCTTTTATGGTCTACTGGTCTGTACATGTTGGTACGGACGCTAGGACTCGGGTTCTAGTCCTTGTTCTAAGGCTTTACTTTTTTCTTAAACGGTTAGGAGCTATCTGTATTATTATCTCCTTAATCCCCATAAATCGTTATACGATGCAACCAAAAAAAAAAGGAGAAACAAAACTTGTTAATGTTTAGTAAACATGAACCTATACAATAATTTGTAAATTTCATAAATTGTTTACTCAGTTATCCCTAAGTAATGTAAATACAGTCTTAATTTGGATTTTATTAAATTAGTTAACTAGTTAATAACCAAATTAATTCCATTGAATAATTATCATCGTTAATTATCAAACTAGCTAATTTCTACTTATTTAAATGCTATTATTTGTTAATCTAACTTATTACTATTTATATAATGAGTTTTATAATCATTTTATTCAATTAAATACTTATTTAATATTTATTGTTATTAATCGACTACTATTTAAATTATTTAATGGATTATCCTTATCTAATTAATCAAAACCCCAAATTTGTATTAGAAACCCTAGTTACTGAATCACACTTAAAACCTTAAGTCCATTATTATAATTTAAGACACCGCTCTTTAGGTTTACTTTTAAGAAGACCTTTTGGTGCCTTGTTTCGAGTTGTCTAATTCTCATCACTGCTATTAATCCATGTGAGTATTCATAGCCTCTTTCTCTGTTTTATATTTTGGGGTGAAATCATGTGACCTATATCAATTTTTATTCTATTTATTCTTTTTAATCATGTTTTATCATTTTATTCATTTGATTTATATTCAATTCAATTCATGTGTGTTATTACTTGCAAATACGTGTTTCATAGGTTGATAAACATTATTCTAGCACAATCATTAATTTATTCAAACCAACGGTTATCAATAATAGTACTATTTGGCCTGACAAGCCCACCCCATTTACATACACGCGTGGTGATTGTAACCGACATATGCTTTTGCTCATTACGGCTTAATCTGTGTGATTAAGTGGCTGCAGTCATCTAGGTTTGATTGTGCACTCGATTTATCGGATGTGATACACTTTTGCATGATAAGTTTTAACATGACATGGAATTGAATCACTTTGTTCATTTTAATCATTTTAACTATTTTTAATCATTATATATATATTTATGTATATATGTATGTATGCAAACCTGTGTCTACTCACCAGCTAATTCGTTAGCTGACAAATACTATTTTCACATGATTTCAGGTGTTACAGCTTAGTAGATTTCCTCAAGATGCTTCACACATAGGATTCATGGACCTAGTTGAATAAAAAGTTATTTATTATGTTTTATTGAATTGTCTATTTGATTCGTGTATTGAATATTGTTTAATACTATTTAATCATTTTAGTACCATGAGCTACGAGCAATCTATCCACTTACGTCCGCCCCGATGATTCCGCCGTCGGTCGGGGTGTGACAGATTGGTATCAGAGCCATGGTTATAGGGAATTAGGTTATTAGAAATGGAATGACCTAGTCTATAACTAAGCACCCAAACTTGAGTTATCTCATGTCATTACTTGTTAATCTATCTCATGTCTATGCTACTTGTTTATATGTTTACTTGTTTAGTTGTTACACGCGTGTCATATTTTATACATATTTACTTGTGTACCCTCATTATACTAATATGAACTTCAAAACTCTATGGCTTATGCCTAATCCAAATCGATTTCCTAATCGATTTTCTCAAATTCAAATTAATACTTTATTTTTGTTTTAAAAAAAAATTATTACTTCCTCAAATTTCAAACTCAATAATTCTATTTATGGTTTCAAATCTCGTCAAAGTCTAAGTTTTGTAACTGAACACGTGCAATGCTGGAAGAGTGGGTGCCTGTACCTCGGGTGTTCTGTCTAGGAAAAGGTATTCATATAAATCCAAATCATCCGATGGATCCGTTACCTTACCTGGGAACCCTCGGGGTGAGTGTCCACTTATAGGTAGCCACGTCTTCATTAAAGTTATAAAAAAAAAAAACTTACTACTTTGATAAGTCAACGTACTCGTGCGGTTTGCGAACTAAACGTTTACACTCGAAATATCTCAACATGAATTCAACACCTAGTATTTCCAAATATTCCTTAATTAAAAAAAAAAAAACTTATTTCTTTATTATACAAAATAATAATAATAATAATGCTTCTTCATTAAAGTTCAATAATTATCAATCTAAACAATAAATTATCATCAAAATCACACATAATATCTTTAATAACAACTTCATCATTCATATTTTCATATAACTTGTAAACTCATTATCAAATGCTCATATAATCTATTTTATCATAAAATTTTCATCACATGATTCGTTTAACTCATTATAAACCTATTGATCAAATCTAGCATGATTCATCCATAAACTCACTTCTATTAGAATATAACTTTTCCTTCGAATTCTACTTCATATAAACTTCATTCTATTAAATCTTCCAATGTACTTGATTATCTATATATGAATGTAATAATTCATTCCTCTAACTAAAGTTGACTACATATTTAATCTATTAAGAACTTAGACATTATCTATTATCTTAATTATCTACAATCTTTGACAAACGTGGCATGACATGAATGTGGTTATCTTCTATGTATAAAACATGATCATTTTTAAACATGCTAGCTATAAACAAGAATTCTCATGAACATAAATCTCGATAAACTTAATTACCCGAGCATGAATCAGAACCTATGTGCATGATTATATGAAGTTTTTGTGTCCCTTAGACCCGCACGTGACAAAATGAAATATGCGAACCATGCAAAGGCTGGTGTAATTACGGGTGCACACGGAATTACAAAAGTCAGTGTAAGGAAATCATAGTAAGTTTTGTCGTGTGTTTTGGGCAACACGACAATTGGGGTGTGATAAGTACATGGTGGATACGCCGCTGGTACATCCTATATATAAGTGTACCTCTCACATCGCCAAATGAAGTGTTGTCTACGTCTAGTGAAGTTTGTGTAACTTCTAGACCCTGACCCATTGCAATTTAATCTAAACAATGTTTTCATTTGCATCTTTCAGTGATCATTATTCATTATTAACATCTAGTGCTCACGTTGGTGTATTCTTATTCAACTTCTCGGGGTGACGTATTCTTGTTCAACCCGAGAGAGCTAAATGACGTTAGTACGTCTATGATGGAAAACGCATCATCATGAATAACGTTTGGAGTTGTGCCACATTTACTTATTTTATTGATCACGTTTATCAATTTATTCATCTATTTTATTTTCTGTATACATTCACTCAATTCATTTATTCATTTTATTAATCGTGTAAATTCACATTCCTTTATTATTTTATTAATCACTTTTATTCACTTTAGCCAACCGCTCTTATTCACTTTATTTACTTTGATTAATTACTTTATTCTCTTGATTCCAAATCTTGTTCCATTATTATCTTTAGTATCAATCAATCACTATTCGAACAATTTGTTCAACTAGTTCACCCGACTTCACTCTAATTCCAACTATATAAGATAAACGAAACTCAATAATTTTAAACTAATTAAAAGTTTTATCTCGAGAAAAGTTAGCTCACAAATTCATAAGGCAACATATGGGTCCTGATTATGTCTTGGGACACAAGTTCATTACATCTATCCTTGTATACCAAATATCTATACGATCGATTACAACCATTATCGAAACAACGTTAATCAAATTTCGGGACGAAATTTCATAAAGGAGGGGTGACTGTAACATTTGCCCCGAACCAAACCCGATTCGCTTTTATGTAAAACCGTACCCATCTGAATGTCCATGAGAACATTTCGGCTAAATATGAACTAAAAACATTTACTATGTAATTATGTTTTATTTAAATTTCTCCATTTAAATCAATAACTATGTTATATAACCATTAAATTAGAATTATAAAACAAATTACATATTTGTATAAAAATAAATCCTATGAAACTATTAAGTTTTATACAAAAATTATATAGTTAGTGTGGTTAGCTAGGTTGTTGTGTTAGTTAACAAATTTAACTTTAAGGGGTGTTTTATGTCACTTATAAAACTTGCATTTTTTATAACTATAAAACATGAAACATTAAATGCTATATTTCTTAGGGACCTAAATGCAATTAAGCTACAAATTAAAACAAGCAAACCAGAAACCCATCTTTCACGTTCTTTCCCGACGTGAACTCCGGCGAAGCTCCGGTGATGCTCCAAACGCCAAAAATCGCGTATTTTAACTCGTTTGAACCGTTTTCCGTAAGATTCGAACCTAGAACCCTCTTCAAAGTCGGGTTTTTTTGCGGTGTCACTAGTATTGTCGAGATACGATTTCTTCCGTATCAGTTCCAAAAACAAATCCGCATAGATTTCGCGCTCAACATTCGAATGGATTGATTAAAATCGTTTCCTTATCTAATTAGAACAAAACTAACAAAACAATCGAGCTACAATCACGTAATTACGATATATGAAATCTCAAACTTGAATTTTACAGCTCATGTATATCCGAATCATTTTTATCAAATCAACACCCGCTATATTATGTAAAACACTCTCATTCAATCATTTAATCTTTCTGCAACTTCAATTTCACATTCAATGTGACACCTTTCGATCATCGTCTTCTTCGCTGTCTCTGCTCATCACTCACCACCATTATCTGGCTACTATAATATGAAATTCAGTTGGGGTTTTCTTCTCTATCATCATCAAGTGAATCCGAAACTTTAATTTTATCAAATCATCATCGTTTGAACTGGATGTAGTCATCAACAGCAGCATGTTATCTTTCTTTTTCTTATTCTCAATTCATCATGTTTAGAGGTAATTAATACATCCCTCATAATCGATTTCATGTGTGTATCATTAGATCTCTGTTTATAAACGTTATTGATTTCATTATCTCGTTCGTTTGGATCCGATTAGAATTAGGGTTTATATATAGATTTGGGGGTTTTTACTAATAAATGAATTTTAATATTGTTTTCCAAAGTAACCAACAATGTCTTTTATGGTCTACTGGTCTGTACATGTTGGTACGGACGCTAGGACTCGGGTTCTAGTCCTTGTTCTAAGGCTTTACTTTTTTCTTAAACGGTTGGGAGCTATCTGTATTATTATCTCCTTAATCCCCATAAATCGTTATACGATGCAACCAAAAAAAAAAAGGAGAAACAAAACTTGTTAATGTTTAGTAAACATGAACCTATACAATAATTTGTAAATTTCATAAATTGTTTACTCAGTTATCCCTAAGTAATGTAAATACAATCTTAATTTGGATTTTATTAAATTAGTTAACTAGTTAATAACCAAATTAATTCCATTGAATAATTATCATCGTTAATTATCAAACTAGCTAATTTCTACTTATTTAAATGCTATTATTTGTTAATCTAACTTATTACTATTTATATAATGAGTTTTATAATCATTTTATTCAATTAAATACTTATTTAATATTTATTGTTATTAATCGACTACTATTTAAATTATTTAATGGATTATCCTTATCTAATTAATCAAAACCCCAAATTTGTATTAGAAACCCTAGTTACTGAATCACACTTAAAACCTTAAGTCCATTATTATAATTTAAGACACCGCTCTTTAGGTTTACTTTTAAGAAGACCTTTTGGTGCCTTGTTTCGAGTTGTCTAATTCTCATCACTGCTATTAATCCATGTGAGTATTCATAGCCTCTTTCTCTGTTTTATATTTTGGGGTGAAATCATGTGACCTATATCAATTTTTATTCTATTTATTCTTTTTAATCATGTTTTATCATTTTATTCATTTGATTTATATTCAATTCAATTCATGTGTGTTATTACTTGCAAATACGTGTTTCATAGGTTGATAAACATTATTCTAGCACAATCATTAATTTATTCAAACCAACGGTTATCAATAATAGTACTATTTGGCCTGACAAGCCCACCCCATTTACATACACGCGTGGTGATTGTAACCGACATATGCTTTTGCTCATTACGGCTTAATCTGTGTGATTAAGTGGCTGCAGTCATCTAGGTTTGATTGTGCACTCGATTTATCGGATGTGATACACTTTTGCATGATAAGTTTTAACATGACATGGAATTGAATCACTTTGTTCATTTTAATCATTTTAACTATTTTTAATCATTATATATATATTTATGTATATATGTATGTATGCAAACCTGTGTCTACTCACCAGCTAATTCGTTAGCTGACAAATACTATTTTCACATGATTTCAGGTGTTACAGCTTAGTAGATTTCCTCAAGATGCTTCACACATAGGATTCATGGACCTAGTTGAATAAAAAGTTATTTATTATGTTTTATTGAATTGTCTATTTGATTCGTGTATTGAATATTGTTTAATACTATTTAATCATTTTAGTACCATGAGCTACGAGCAATCTATCCACTTACGTCCGCCCCGATGATTCCGCCGTCGGTCGGGGTGTGACAATTACGTTGTATTATAACCTCATGAAATTTAAATTTTATATTACATATATATCACACGTATTCTTATAAGAAATACAATTTATTAGTGTTTTCTATCTGAACCGTGTTTCACACGGGACACTATCCTAGTAATAATATATTACAATATTGATTTTGCATAACATGGGTCATGGTCATGGATATACATATATGATATTTAGCATACACATAAACATTATTGGATCGGTTCGGTTTTTACGGATATGTTTTTTTACAAAAACAAACCCAACCCGAAAATTTAGTTTTTTTATAAATTAAACCCAAAACCCACGATTTCTGTTTTGGTTCGGTTTTTTGGATTCGTTTTTCAATTTCGGATCAGTTTTTTTGGTGTCATGCTCACCCCTATTTATTTCCATAAAAATTAAAAACAAATAAAAGAAAGTCCATCATACATCTTCGCATAACCCAAACAAATTTAAACATGACCAAAAGGGCATGTAAAATATATAAAATCTATCTAATAAATTAGAGTTTTTAGGGGGTAATTTTTTTGGGGGAAACATATATAATTTATTTTATAAAAGGAAGGTTGAGAGGAAAAATTGAGTTGAAAAGTTAATAAAGACAAAATTTTATGATTAATAATAATTTATAAAATCATTTATAAATTTATAAATTTAATAGTTATAATTTTTTAAAAATATTTTTATTCAACTTGTGTGTAATACACGGGTGTTAAACCTAGTAAATATATAAAATAAAAGGTGTACGTTGACAACAAATTTGAAATGTAAATATTAAAATAAAATAAAATATATAACTAGCTAGGGACCGAATTGTAATTAGTGAATTGTGAGGAAACATAGTTTTGGCTAGTTGTGTGCATGAGGATGTTCATATTACACACACACTCCACATCCACACACCACATTTCCTGGTCCATCTCCTCCCCATATTTTTCGTCATCACATCACATTAACATTTCTAAATCAACAACTCATTAATCACTCAATGACAACCCCCATGATGATGATGATTCAATCAGGAGCAGTCATTAGTGGCAATGTATCCGCCTCATCAAGCCAGATCTTCGGCCGGAATATTCTTGTAAAAAAATATCCAAACGCCACCATCACTCACCGGAAAACATCACAAACTATCAACATCACCGATGAAAGAACAAGAACAAGAAGAGAAACTCTCTCGACCCGAAATGTTGTTCGCCCCAAAGCCGTTTCTGATTCCAGCTATTCCCAAACTTGTCTGGATCCTGATGCCAGCAAGGTTATGTTTAACACGCGCACGCGCACATACTTGATAAGGGGTGTCAGTTGCGTCAGGTTATTGGGTTGGTGGATTGAAATCTTGACCACCACCCTTATTATAATTTGTGCCAAAAGCATCAATCAAAACGCGTATACATTTAAAGTTATGTAACCTGAACATGACCCGTTTAACTAAACAGGTCAAACGGGTTGGCTGGTTATAGATATGTTGTATACGTGTTGATCTGGTTGGTTAAAAAGAATAGCTTTTAGGGGTTAGTGGGTGATGGGTTAATTTGTTTTATTAAACTGGTGGTGGGTTAACTTGTTTAACTAAACATGTTAAAAAAAGTTCAATCAGAGTAGATTTGCCAACCTAAAACCTGATTTTTTTGTGTCGGGTTTCGTGTCAAAGTTGACGACCGTACTAGTGGTTATGATCTTGATTATTGATAGGATATAGTATTTGAATATGCAGAGTGTTCTCGGAATTATTCTTGGCGGTGGAGCAGGGACTAGATTATATCCTCTTACAAAGAAAAGAGCTAAACCTGCAGTGCCATTGGGGGCTAACTACAGACTCATAGATATACCTGTCAGCAACTGTTTGAACAGCAATGTAAACAAGATATATGTCCTTACACAGTTCAATTCTGCATCGCTTAATCGCCACTTGTCACGCGCGTATGCAAGCAACATGGGTGGGTATAAGAACGAGGGATTTGTTGAAGTTCTTGCAGCCCAACAAAGTCCCGAAAATCCCGATTGGTTTCAGGTAAGTAACGATCAACTGGTGATTGAGTGAGTAAGTTTTAAGTCAGTGATTTAGTTTTTTGTGTGTCTATTTGTGAACAATGAGTAGGGTACAGCTGATGCTGTTAGGCAGTATCTATGGTTGCTTGAAGAACAAAATGTGTTGGAATTTTTGGTTCTTGCTGGTGATCATTTGTACCGGATGGACTATGAAAAGTTTATTCAAGCTCACAGGGAAAATGATGCTGATATAACGGTCGCTGCACTTCCCATGGATGAGAAGCGCGCCACTGCATTTGGTTTGATGAAGATTGATGAGGAAGGTAGGATAATCGAGTTTTCAGAAAAGCCGAAGGGAGACAAATTACAAGCAATGAAGGTACTCCCTAGGTTTAAATCCGGCTTCCACTGGTTTCTGCAAAAAGTCTTTAATCCGTATTCTTTGAGTTTTCACTATCCTTTAATCGGAATTTTCACTCTAGGTTGATACTACCATTCTTGGCCTGGATGATAAGCGAGCGAAAGAAATGCCATTTATAGCAAGTATGGGCATATATGTTTTCAGCAAGAATGTTATGTTGGATTTGCTAAGAGAGAAGTTTCCAAAGGCTAACGACTTTGGAAGCGAAGTAATCCCAGGTGCAACTTCAATCGGTCTACGGGTAAGTTCAGCTGACGCATTATGGGGCTGTTTGGCAAAATCTGAATTATTAAGTGCTGAATGGTTAAGAGGTCTGAACCATTAAGAGGTTCCATCAATGAGAGATGTTGGGGTAGAACTTCAGATGAGTATAAAGTTAGCATATGCTCCATTCAGTTTCATTCAGCATCTCTCAGTCTCTTAACCATTCAGCACTTAACTGAACCATTCAGACTCTTTTTTTCTGAAACAAACGCTCTGAATGCTGAATGCTGAATGGTTAAGCACTGAACTGAACCATTAAGATTAAGAGGTAAACAAACAGCCCCTATGTCATTATTTTTTTACAGTTTATTAAATTACAGTATTGGTGGGTCCCACGAGTCTGTCTACTAGTAACTCGTTATAAATATATAAAAATAAAAAGCTGAAAACTTTATGGAGATATTATGCCTAAATATTAAGAAGATTGTTTCATCTATTTAGGTACAAGCATACTTGTATGATGGTTACTGGGAAGACATTGGTACCATTGAGGCTTTTTATCATGCAAATCTGGGGATCACCAAGAAGCCAGTACCAGATTTTAGGCAAGCTTCTGGCTCTTTTTGTTTTACAACTTACCATAAACTCATTAATTTGCAGCACAACTGAAAATGTGTTATTTGTCGGTCTGCAGTTTTTATGATCGGTCTGCTCCAATATACACACAACCGCGATACTTACCACCATCGAAGATGTTGAATGCTGATGTTACAAACAGTGTCATTGGTGAGGGTTGTGTGATCAAGGTACTTGTATCTTTTATGGAACAACTTGTTGATAGCTTTTAGGACTTAGGATTAAGGGATAAACCTTTTTTGATTGGGTTGATTTGTTACTTCCGCTACAGAACTGTAAAATTCATCATTCGGTGATTGGTCTTCGGTCATGCATCTCCGAGGGTGCGATTATTGAAGACACTTTGCTCATGGGAGCTGACTACTATGAGGTAGCTTACTTTTTATAGAAATATAGTGTTATTTTTAGTTTTTTTTCTCATTTTGTTTAAAAATTGAATGATGGGGTGTGTTATAATGAACACAGACAGATGCAGACAGAAGACTGTTAGCATCGAAGGGTGGTGTAGCTATCGGTATTGGAAAGAATACGCACATCAAAAGAGCAATAATAGACAAAAATGCACGAATCGGAGATAATGTGAAGGTAAATTATGAGCTATATAGTTATAATAACCATCATAATGTTGAACTGATATGATCTTTGAACTTGCAGATTGTAAACATTGATAATGTTGAAGAAACCGCACGTGAGACTGATGGTTACTTCATTAAGAGCGGTATCGTGACAGTGATTAAAGACGCCTTGATTCCAAGTGGCAGAATAATATGAGATCATATTTTCATTCATGATACTTGCTTTCTATGTGTTGTTTTTTAAGGTTAACAGAGTTTGATCCATTTGTACAAAGGATTAAGTTCACATAATTGGTAACTTTTTATTTGAACAAGCAAGTTATTTTGTTCTATCGCGTGTGAATAACTAGTTAAATACAAAATGCATATAATCCCAAACCACATGCATAATTGCACACATCAAACACAAACACAAACACTTTCATACCATGTATCTACTGCTTCTTTACAGCAAAATCAACATAATGTGTGGCTCGATTCTCATTTAACCAGAGGCAGCCGTGGTGAGTTAAGAGGAAACTAACCATCAACACTATGAAAAATCAAAGAATATATACTACTTATTGACCTGATTTACTTCGTGTCTGTGTACTCATGGACTCAAATTACAATCCCGCATATACGCCATATCATAGTCCACATACCTCTTCCAGTAGCCTCTAAACTTGGCTATCCCTATCTCAAGCCAAGGTTTCAAATTCCCATTGTAGTGAACCACTGCTGCTTGTTCAATCTCCTTCTGGCTCACACTCGGGTTGTACCCGAGCCCAAGTACATGCCATCGTTTCTCTAATGGGTATACCCGTTTCCAGAATGTTATCAAGCCAGGTGGCAATGTCCCCAGCTTCCAAAGTTGTCTCCCATCATTCTGCAATCCAAACACATAAAAAATGATCACAAAACTCTCAAAATTCAAGTATCTAAGAAGTTGAGTAACAAAGCACTTACCAAATTTTGCCATGAGTGGTAAACCTCTGTAATGTTTTGTTTCTTCCATTCATCCAGATCAAAAATATTCATCCCATATGCCCATCCACATGCCCGTGGGTCAAAGTTTTTAGCAATAATGGGATTTGAGAAGTTGAGGTAGCGATCGAACCGGTGGAAGTTTTCCCTGCACGTCTCAACAGCACCAATTACCTTGCCATTCAGATCGATAGACCAAAGACCACTTAAATCTTTCTGTACCACTATATCATCATCCAAGAACACCACTTTCTTCAACTTTGGAAATATCTCGGGAAGGTAAAACCGAAGATGATTCATCATTGACAAATACTTTGGATTGCGGAACTTCAAATTTGAATCAGACTCGGCCCCCTTATGTGTTCTGAAATAATAATCAATCATGTTCTGAGAAGCCAACTGTTTAAGAACTGGGCTATAACTTGCATTCAGCCATGTAAATTCATCAATGTTCTGAACTTGTATTGTAGCCTTCCCTGGTGGGTTTGCAAGAAACCACATCCTCATTGCAGCATAATTCAGCTTGTCGGTAACAATGTGGAACACATGTTTTGAAGGATGCTGCCATGCTTACATGTTAATATCAGAATTACTAAAAATGTATCAGAAAATTGATGAAGTTTAGAAAAATATAATCATTCACCTTGGAATTGGTGACGGTTGAATTGACAACCACTGCAGTAGCTAAAACATTATCTGAAAACAATGCATAGTGGAACAAGTTCGGGTCATCAAGATTTTCTTGATTTGAGAATTGTTGCGCAGAAGAATTTAAAGAATAGTATTCAGTCGTTAGGCGTAAGGGAAGACAATGGAGACCCTTAGGAACAGTTTTGGCAGTTAAGTGTGTCAAAAACAAGGCTTGTTTCTGATGGACACGCACTTGTTCTTCTGTTGAGTGAATAATCGCACGAAGTTTTTTTACAACGGCTGTGCAATCATCCTGTAATTGCTTTCCTTTTGCCAATGTTTGATCCATTGCCTTAAGCTTGTCATAGGCACTGAACATATAGCAAGATAACTAAATGTTACAACACAAGAATAAATGGGATAAATTCGTATATCCCCTAAAAACTTGCTATTATATCATATTAATTACCCAACAAAAGATCATTATATCATATACACCCATTTTTAAACTTATGGCATTTATACTTTCCCCGTTTCCCTTAAAACTTGCATGGGACTTCGAACTTTGAAGTGTAAGGAGCAAGAGTGAACTCTGAAGTGTAAGGAATAAGAGAATGGTAAAATGGCTATAATACTCATATTATATATGGTATTACTTGAAATGGGTAAAGATGAACTTTAAAGCATTTTGAATGGATATATTTGATATTAACTTTTTGGTTGGGATGTACTATTTTATACAGGTTTTTAGGGTATATAGTAATTGCCCCAGTTCCCCAAATACAAGTCTAAAACTACCATAGCGAAGAATTCATTTATTATGAAAGAATTTTAAAAAAAGGCTTACTTCTTTGGTAAATCTGCATCCTTGGTTGCATCACCAAGTGCTCTTTGGACCTCCTTCATACGTAACCGCAGTTCCCTACTAAATTGAGCATTTGTTCGTGTTGCTGAAAGGGAAAGGTAAACCCTTCCTCTAATTAGCTGATCCTTGAGATACCGAACACGATTATCTAATAAAGCAGGTTCATTCGGTTTATCACTCTTGTTTTTTGCGGGTTCCTTTTTAACAGCTTTCTGATGTTCTTGTTTCGTTTCCTAAAAGATCAGAGATTAACACCAACTAAGTCCACATGTGAAGCTAAATTTACCCCTTATATAACAGATTCTATCAAGCATAAAGCTTTGTGAGTTCGTGGATCAAATGGAACATAGGCCCTTATAATCAACATTAGTGGAACCAAATATTGGAAATAAGATGCAGACAGAGTTACTTTCAAATCAACCACAAATAAATACTTGATAAACATAAAATTTTAAGAAGATGATCATAACACCATTAAGCTATGCAATCATGTGCTAATTTATTAAAAAATATGCCACATCTTGGCTTATTTATGATACAACTCATACCAACCCACATATACAGCTAGCCATGAGCAACTAATGCAAACAAATTGACAGGTCACAAGAGGCATGAAAGTAACAGCAAAGCAGTAATTCAAGATAAAAAATAATAATAATAATAACTTACAGCTTGAGTGGTTAAAGAAAAATGCTCAGGCACTTTCAATTTCTTCAAATTTTCCTTGTTTTCAGTTGATTCAAGTGTGTTGTGATCTTGAGTAACTTGCCTGATAGGATTGTCTTCTTGAGATGAAGCAATGGTGTCAATTTCCATAGACTCTGATCAAATTCAAGGTCAAAATTGCATGTAAATCAATCATAAAAAGGAAACTATATTTAGGTCAAAGATGAACCGAAAATACTAGCAAATAAACCTTCATTAAGCTGTCTAGTTATCCTAGAGCTTTCACCATCAAGCTGTTGAACAGATCTAGTCAATTTATCCACATAAACATCACCTAAAGGCTCCTTTTGAGTTGCAGATAACTCCTGAAATAACAATAATTCCAAATGAATAAACCGTAGCTATTCAGAAACTAAATTAAAGATGCTACACACCTGAGGAAGCAAATTTAGGGCTTGAACATCTCGATTTAACGACTGAAAGCACAAACAGACGAATCAAAATCAAAATCAAAACATTCAATTGTAAAAATCAGAACCGAAGAGAACATTACGAGTGTTGAAGGATCCTGGATGAATTCATAAGAAGCTGCAAAACGAATGAAACGAAATCAATTCAATTAGAGTTGAGAGATGTTATAAGATCTAGAGATAAGAGAAGTGAGTTACAGAAGGTAGCGAGTTTGTCGGTGTAGAGAACAATTGGAGCGAGAACTGTGAGAAAAAGCAACACCAGCACTGGCTTTCGAAGCCACATCTTCATCTTCATCTTCATCTTCGGTTTGAAAGCACAGAAAAAAGGAAATGAAAAAGCTAACTAATAGATCTGTATACTCATAATGAGCTGGAGTAGTTGAAGGTTGCAGGTGATGAATAGATTTGAAGAAAGGGGAAGATGACGGATGATACGAAAGAAGAGAAATTGGTAAGAGAATCAGAAATTGTCGGCGATTACGTTTGGATGGTACAATCTTCTTCACAACTTCACTATTTTTTAGTAAGTATAAAACTATAAATAAATATTTTAATTGTAATTTGGGATATACTAGATCTGAGACCGGGCCGTGCGATGCAGCGGCCGGGTCGCACGGTTTGGTGTTGCGTATGTGATCTCATCACATGCGTTGAAAACAAAGAGTCATTTCCCGTACGTTGCGATGTAAAGTCATAATCACATACCAAAAGACGGAGAAAGATTCAAACTTGAAGGTCAAAACGATAATCAAGTTAAACCTGAAAGGTTAAAGTTGTAAATATGTCATAGTATATAAGAAGTGAAAATCGTAAAATGGCTACGTAATCAAAGACCAAAAAAATAATTAGTCAAAGTTTGAGATTAAAATCATAAATACGTCAAAGTTAGAAAAATATAACTTGAAAATGGGAGAATGGTAACATTGTTACACGTAAATATAAATAAGTATTATGTCCAACACGGTACATAAGTTAACGTTGAAATGACAAAATAGTATAAAACACGTAACATATGTTGGTTTATAAACAGTACAAAAAATGTTGAAATCAAAATTTAGGAGTGGGAGTCGAACCCAGGGAGATGGGTTATAAACTAAAAGCATGAAACCAATTGATCTAGTGACATTTGTTCACAATATCCAAAACTAATTAAATATATATAATACTTAATGTATGAAAAAGACAAAAGTAACTCACCGACCTTCATGTTTAGTAAGTATATAAATATAAATATATATATATATATATAATAAAATATTAATAATATAGATAGTGGGTTTAGAATTAGGTTCAAATACAAAGCCTAAATTTCCTAGAAAGTCTAAGAATGAATTTGGACCATTAGATCTAATATTAAATGAAGATCAATGCCTCATAAACATAAGGTGGCATAATGGTAAATAGTTAGAACTTTAAATGGTAGGCCAAGTGTATATTAGTCTTGTCTCATTTTTAAATTTCACCCTCTTTTTTAAACGTCCATAACTTTTACATACGACAATACTTTTTAATAAAAATTACACCAAAAAAACGAGCGTTTTTTTATCTTCAAAACGCATATAATATTGATATATAAAAAACGAAATTTTTTTTTGAAGTTTCAGCTCATTGTGTTATATTCGTTAGGTCATTGTGTTATATTTTTCAGCTCATTGTGTTATATTAGTCAAGATATTGTGTTATATTTTTCAGATTGTGTTATATTCGTCAGGTCATTGTGTTATATTTTCATCAGGTCGTTGTGTTATATTTTCATCAGGTCGTTGTGTTAAATTTTCATCAGGTGGTTGTGTTAAATTTTCATCAGGTCGTTGTGTTATATTTTCATCAGGTCGTTGTGTTATATTTTCATCAGGTCGTTGTGTTAAATTTTCATCAGGTCGTTATGTTATATTTTCATCAGGTCCTTGTGTTATATTTTCATCAGGTCGTTGTGTTATATTTTCGTCAAGTCGTTGTGTTATATTTTCATCAGGTATTTGTGTTATATTTTCATCAGGTATTTGTGTTATATTTTCATCAGGTCCTTGTGTTATATTTTCATCAGGTCGTTGTGTTAAATTTTCATCAGGTCGTTGTGTTATATTTTCATCAGGTCGTTGTGTTATATTTTCATCAGGTCGTTGTGTTATATTTTCGTCAGGTCGTTGTGTTATATTTCATCAGGTCGTTGTGTTATATTTTCGTCAGGTCGTTGTGTTATATTTCATCAGGTCATTGTGTTATATTTTCATCAGGTAATTGTGTTATATTTTCATCAGGTCATTGTGTTATTTCAGATCATTGTGTTATTTCATTAGGTTATTGTGTTATAACACAATGACATGAATAAATAACACAATGACTTGACAAATAACACAATGAGCTGAAAAACGTGAATTTTTTTTTTGTTTTTTATATATGAATATTATATGCGTTTTAAAGTTAAGAAAATGCTCGTTTTTATGGTGCAATTTTTTTAAAAAAATAATATCGTATGTAAAAGTTATGGATGTTTAAAAAAATGGGGTGAAACTTAAAATATAGAGACATTACCATCTTTACCCTTCCTTCTAATTTTAAGGGAGTGTCACATGTCATCATCTCATGGCTTCTTAGACTTTTTAGAAAAATTGGACTTTGTAGTATAACTCCACTCAGTGGGTTTAAAACAAATCCTTATATAATATAGGAAAACGTAAAAAGCTTATGTGGCACAATTTTAAAGCTTCTGGCTTATGTGGCATAATATGAGAGTTTATCTCACAATAATGATTTTTATTTAAATGAAACTTATGGATAAAGTTAATAATAACATACAATTAAAGACCTCAGTGTTTTATAAATATACATAACATTTTTATATGATTTAAAAAAAATAAATTACACCATAAAACTGAGCACTTTATACTGTAGTAAAATTTGAATATAATATTGTTATACTAAAAGTCTAATTTTAAAAGTATATCATGTGTTTTGGTTTACCACGGTTTTGTCTCAAAACTGATTGGAACGTTTATGAATATTCTTAAAGCATCACTTGAATGTTGTGTTCCCGAGCGTAGCACGGGCACTAAACTAGTAATAAATACGACATAATAGGTATGTTGTGGGTATTATTATTTATTTATTTATCTATATTGAAAGTTAAACTGAATGAACAGTAACTTAGGGTAGTCTGGTAAATTTACTTGCGCTGGATTGATACGTGTGTTCTTCTGGACCACTTTTGTGGCCACGCGTCCACTGTTGTTCGCATGTTGTATCCACCTGCTCTTGGCTCTTGAGAACAAAAGAATTAGCAGGAGAGAGAAAGGGAGCTCAAGGGAAATCTGGAGGATATAGAGAGCGAATGAGAGGAGGAGTTCACCGGTGGTGGTTTCTGGTCGATAGCATTTACAATGCCATCCAAATTTTGGAGTTACAGTGATGATGACGTTGAACAAGCTTTATGGTCTTGAGAGCTCTGATGGAGGAGCCATGGCGTTTCTGAGGATGGTTACGGCGACCAACGATGGTGATATTCACTCCCGTCTGCGAACTCCGGTAAGGGTGGCTAGGGTTCCAGTGATCCAAACTTGACTTGCATGTCCTTTTATTATAAAGGCGGCTCCTGATTCATCCACAACTTCGTTTGTCCAAGTAAGGTTTCTTCATTCTGGTTCAATAGATGTTTTTGTTTTAAAAAATCTACCAAATTTGATTTTGTTTTTTTTTTCCGCTTCACTTTTGGATTGGGTTATCTTGCTATTTGGCTTTGACCCATTATTTCACAGGTTTTTTTATTGCAATGATAGCAACAACCAATTTTGAAATTGAGTAAACAGCTAGAGATACATAATCGTTGATTACTTCCTGAGATTTCAATTTTTACATGAGATTGATTGGAGCAGGTTTGTTCCTATTTATATACTATTCAAAGGTACACGTTTTTTATATTTTTTTTGAAATATGCGTAGACATAAGTTATTAGTGTAAATTAGTGACATATATCGTATTTCTTCGAAGATGACAGTATGTTCATGTTACTTAATTGAAAGTTATCGCCATCTTGAGCAAAGATTTGTTGATTCAAGATGACAGTAGGTTCATGTTAATTGATAACTGTGGATGTGTAAATTCCAACCTATTTGTTAATATGATCTCACAAACAGCGAACCTACATGTTGGAAGTGCGCCAATTTTCAAACCACAATAACATGAAACGTTGATTATGTGCAGACTACATAGGCATTCTACTTTATGTTGAAGATAAAATTGCATTGGACAACATACCTTATCTGCTGTTAACAATCAGAGACTGTAGGTAAATTTTCATCTGCCACATATATTAATGACATTTACTGTTTGACAGCAGCTCATATAAACCATGCCAGCAATCAACAAATAAAAGTAAAACTCTAGGATGAGATTGCAAAACTAGACAACAATTGACATATGCCTAGATTCCAAAATTATAACGATGATAGCACTCAAAGTCAAGAGGTACCACAGTTTGTATTTTAGTATCATATTGAGCTCTAATGTTTTGCACTAATTACTCATTACGTGGTGGTAACAATGTCTTAGGAAACTGCAACTTGCTGAGCTTGAGTTTTCTGTTTTTAAAGACTCATGCCATGAGTTACTTTTTTCAATTGAGTAAATTTATAATCTAGAAATAACATTTTGGCTTATGCTTTAGCAATTACATGTACTTCGTATCGGAAAATTTTTAAGCAAACCATTTATGTCAAGTTTGAATTTAAAATTTGCAGTTGGAACCTATAAATAGTTTGGGCCAAAAGGTCTACATTGTTAACTATTCTTATATAAAAAAAATAAAGTAGTTTATTATTAATTGCCATAGAATTGGTCATCAATAATGTTTATGTGCTAACTGCATTTGATTAAATGTCTGTGTGTCGTGTTTTAGATGGTTGTCTTCAATTAAACTTCTAATTGAATGCTTTTATGTGGTGAGTGTCGTGTGTAAGTTTTTTTTCATTTTATAAAAGATTATAATAGTTCGCTTCGATTATAACTGAGGGTGAAATGGAATGATTGTTTGTTTTAAAAATGATTTGAAATGCATGATGTTTTAAAAGTCTTACTTTTATAACCATCCTTACGAAGTCATAAAAGGTTTTATGCATGCTTATTTTGAAAAGTGAATAAAGGAAAAACCACGAATAAACTTATAGTCCTCTTATTACCCATCTTATGTTAGCACATATTCATCGTTTTCCTATACCATTTAACATTGAAAATTTTGTTTGAAGGTGGTTATTTTAGGAAGGAGTGGAGTTTAGTGTTCAACTAAGTACCACCTGCATTTACAGAATGAGATTATATATATATGGTCATCTTATTGCTATGCTCTTCTATACCTAAATCTATTACGATTAGTTTCTATTTGTTATGGATGTCTATTTGATATGTGATATGTAGTTTTGTTCTTTGTGTGATATGTAGGGAGCTACAACTGAGTTTGAAGAACGCGTAGAGTTTGAAGAACTTGTAACTAATGAACACTTTGATTGTATGTATGACACTTTCTCTTATAACACTTATGGGCTAAACTAATTCCATGGTCATTAGGAAACAAGATTGGACTATAGCTAACAAGATTAGTACTTGGGAGGGTAGGATGATGAGTTAAGGCGGTAAAAATTTTGAACGGGTCAAAACGGGTTGAATGAAGTTTAATGTTTTTTTTTCAAATGTGATAGTTTGTTAAAGAAACCATTAGTTAATAATTTATTTTTTGAGCAAACCAGTTTAGATGCTTTGAATAAATGAGTATGCAGTCAATAGTATAAGATAAACCCAATTGACCCATTCCGCCTAAATGGGTTGCAATTGCACTTTTGAATTTAATGTAGCCTATGGCATATTAATATGTTTTCTGTTTTCAAAGGATTTCAAAGGAGGATCGGTTTGAAACAGACCGGCATGCAAGTCCAAAACCGCAGCTACTCACAACACAATAATCCCACCGGCACCTCAGCTAGCAACAACACGAGGGATGACCTTAATCAAATACCGCAACAACATGAACCTTATCATTTAATACTAGCGATCCAAAGATTGGAAAGTATAACCACAACAGTCTGACAACGGAAGTTAACAACATTTGTGCAAGGAATAATCCATTTACCCCGTTAAACCTTTTTTTTATGGATGTTGAAGTCAATCACTTTAATACGTGCACTTTAGTATAGTAATCGATCTCTTTTGTATATTATATTTTTTGTATGTATAACTTCAAAAATGGATGCGAACAACTAAAATATTGTATATGGTGTATAACTTAAAAAATGCACGTGTATGTTGTAAACAATCTTTTACGACACTATGTTTTCATGTACGCTAATTGTAATAACAACTCTCGCGCAACGTGCGAGAGACTGTATAAACCTAGTTATTTTTTATTTTAATATAAGAAAATGTATTTTTCACTTGAAATCTTTGTTGACGTTTGAGAACTTTTTATGGGTTTTAAAATATTTATAGATTTAAAAATTGTTTATCATGTGTGCAATGGTGAAACTTTTATAACGATGATTAAAATCAACATAAGTTAGGTTGACGCAACGTATCGACTGCTTGTTTGCTCATTCGACTATTATTGTTTGTCGCATTCAATATTTTTCTGTCGTTTTCGTTGTCTAAATTGTTTCTTCAATCGACGTTGGATGGTGTCTGTGGATGACGGATGGTGACAAATAGTGTTTGGTGGTGTCCATGCTCCAAGATACTTATGAAGAACTCAACAAGTGTGAAACTTCCTAGGTCCATGTTCCAATCAAGACGACTCCGAAACATGAATTAATCCCAGTCATTACTGTTAGGGCTCGAATTCTGGCTATCAAGGATGCAGTATCCTTAATGCGCTGAATCCAGTATCCTTGGCGCTTGAAGGATTTAGGATCCTTAATGCTTATAATTGTCGAATAACTAACATTTGTCTTCTGTATATTTTATGTGTTTCAACTGTAGGTAACGGCTATATAACTTAGTCCACCGCCAAACTCGGTCAAGATAGTGGTGGAACAAGTTAAGAACGTGGTCAACAACCCTCAGCGGCTAGTGGCACAATTTTAGGAGTTAGTTTCGTTTATTATTTACTATATAATGAGGCTATGACTAAGCTCAACATACACGTGATCATTCATACTTCTTCTTCTCTCGACTGAATTCTTTACTCACACACACATTTTTTTGTATTAGCGGTCATAGTTCTCGAGCTGTAATTCATTGTTGTCATTAATATAGTGGTGATAGACGATTGTCATCACCCGAGGTTTTTATGCCAGCGATAATCCATTGATCAAGGGCTTTTCCTCTTATAAATCCTTGTGTTCATCTCATATTTCGTTCAATAGTTCATTATTTTCTTTAAAATGCACAACTTCACTTAACTAATTTGGTTTATCAATTTTTGACCAAAACAATTTGGCGCCCACCATGGGGCAAATGTTGTTTTAATCATCATTCTTCTCATTTCATTCATCTCTACTTTTCATTCAATTCATCCTTGTTCATTTTTTGTATTTCAATGGCTTCTCAATCAAAAGTTGTTTCATCAAGCATGTCATCTTCATTGTCTTCTATTCCAATGTCTAGTTCATCTTTGGGGCTAGTGAAGATCAAGTATGTCACCAATAAGAAGTCATCTGCAGTCTTTCAAGGATCAAAACCTCCTGATGCACCCTCTATGGTAACTTCTAACAGTGATATTTGTATGTTATCTTTATAGATGAAAGCCTATATGGAGCAACAGAACGTGACCAATCAAAGGATACTTAGGGAGATCGAAGATATCAAGAGGATCAAGAAGCATGTGGAGAAGGGTAGTCCCTATACGCCCAGAACACTTGATTTCGACACTCTAGGGTCCTTAGCGCAACAAACTATAGGATCCATGACTTGTGAAATCTGCCCCAAACCCGAACCTGATACCCGACTCAAACCCGAAGCTTCTAGTCTTTTAATTGTTTGTATTTAAATAAATGATCATGTCGAATTCCATGTTTTCTTGTCTTTAATTATGTGGTCGAATGAATACTAATAATATCTAAGTTGGGGATGGCTAAAATAAAAACTCATCTATATTGGAAAACCCCTAGAAACCTTACCATAACCATTGATCTTACTAGATCAATGGATGAGATTCATCATACTTTCTTTTTCCACCTTTTGTAATTTTTAATAAGTAAAAAGTACAAAAGGGCTATTTGGTAATTTAACAATTAATAATTCCATTCGCTTCAGTATCTCTCAAGTACATTCTCTTTCATACTTTTTAATTTAGTATAATTTCTCTCTCCTACTTTTTTTATTTAATATAATTTCTCTTACATACTTTATAATTTTTCTCCTACTTTTTTATTTAACATAATTTCTCTCACATACTTGACATTATCTGGTACGCTTGTTACATAATGTTACGTATTGTTTGAAAAAACAAAACTGAATAAATTACGTTTGTTACATCGTGTTACATATTGTTTCAAAAAACAAAACTAAATAGATTACGTTTGTTACATCATGTTACATATTAAAAAACAAAACTGAATGGATTACGTGTCACTCAAGACATGATACGTTTGTTACATCATGTTACATATGTTACATCATGATACATATTTTATTAAAAACTGAATGGATTATGTTTGTTACATCGTGTTACATATTTTTTTTAAATATGCTGAATGGATTACGTTCGTTACATCATGTTACATATATTTTTAAAAACAAAACTGAATGGATTACGTGTCACTCCAGACATGTTACATGTGTTACATCGTGTTACATATTTACATGTCAGTTCATACATAGTGTTACATAGTTTCAATCATGCTTCATACATGCTTCGTTTCTTGATAATCTCTTCATCTTTGATACAAAAGTTCCTTTACCTACAAAAAAAGAAAACTAGATGGATTAAGTGTCAGTCCGAAAAGTTACATATGTTACATCGTGCTACATATTTTATTACATCGTGTTACATATTTGGATCTAAAAAAATCAAAGTTACATATGTTACATCGTATACATATTTGAATAAAAAAAATCAAAGTTACATATTGTTACATATTTAACTTAAATTTAGAAAAGCAATAAAGCAAAATTACATAAGTTACATATTGTTACATATTTACTAAAATTTGAACAACCTGTTGAAAACTAACCGGTACGAATCTCAAGCACTCGAATAGCCAAGACAAAACTAGATGGTTAAAAACACTTGAAAAAATAACTAGTAATCGTGTTACATATTTTATTAAAAACAAAACTAGAAGGTTAAGCGTCAGTCAAACATGTTACATCGTGTTACATATTTTATTAAAAACTGGAAAACATTACATGTCAGTTCTGATATAGTATTACATACGTTACATTGTGTTACATATTTTAATTGTAACTATTTACTTATAGAAAGTTGTTATAAAATCCGATATATGAATAAAAATATATGCCTGTAATATATAAAATCTGATACATGAACAAAGTTACACATGTTAAATCGTGTTATATATTTTATTAAAAACCTAAATAAAGTACATGTCAGCTCACATTGTGTAACTTGTGTAACATTGTGTAACAGTATTAAAAACCATTCAATTAGATGAACAGTTTTTTTTAACAGCAATTAGATGAACAGTTACAGGGGGCTTTCGTAAAATTATTAAAAACCATTAAATTTGATGAGCACCTATAGGGGACCTGTGTAACATTATTAAAAACCATTAAATTTGATGGAAGACATAATGGGACTAAAAAATCCATTATTTATAAAACCTCTACATCGTGTTGCATATTTCTATCTAAAAAATCAAATATTTATAAAACATGTTACATATTGTTACATATTTAACTAAGAAACCAATAAAGCAAATTTACATTTATTACATATGTTACATCATGTTACATATTTGGACTGAAATGTAATTTTATTATAATCAAACCCGTGTTGTTAAGAAAAACACAAACTTGTTGTTAATAACATTTTCTCATTAATATTCGTTTGTTAAACACAATAATAAAGTAGCTAAAACTTCAAGGACCTAAACGTAAATATTTAATTGAATCCAAACCAAATTACACAATAATCTATTCTAGCGATGCTTTTGTTCCTATATTTAATTCAATTTCCAATATTTAGTTCAGTTTCCACTGATACCCTTACGATTGTCGCTCCCATCTCCCGGTAATGATTTTTCCGTGATACATTCTAACATCAAATTGGACAGTGAATTAAATGTTGTTTAACGATTTTTGAAGCAAAAGCTTACCTTGAGAAAGGAGGCGTCATGAAGAAATTGAACGACCACAAAGACTCTGATTTCCGTATGCAAAAACGGTTTCATTGAACAGATCTATGATGGTTTCAACAACAAACGAAAACCCGTGTTGTGACGGAATCCAACAACATAGGTCATCTGACGGAAGCCAACGACGGTTGTGACGGCGATGTTGTGCATTTCTCTCTTTTTAACTCCGGTGACGTTTTTGGTGCCCGATTTTGTTGGATGCGTGAGTTTCGTCGGAATTTTCACGGATTTATATCTTAGATTGAAAACGAGTACTTGATTATAATACTAGATGATTACGGTAGAAACAATCAAGAGCAAAAAATTATAGAGAGAGAGAGAGAGAGAAGGTTTTGAAATTTAAAATGAGCTTTGAAATTGTGAATCATATAATATGTATGCAGGTAGTGGGGTTGGGTGTGTGTAATGATAAAATGTATATAATACTCTCAATGGGTAAAAGACAAAAAAATGAAAAATGTGGATGCGGCACAATGAGAACCATACATATGGGTTTTCATGGTTTTTTCAATAAAATCAAATTTTCTTATTATACATCTCCTATCTAAGTTTACTACTTAATTGTCATTTATAATAAATAAATTTTTAAAATATATAAATTGTATTTTATAGAAGAGATTTTAGGAGTATTATTAAAAATAATTACTTCTAAGTCTAAAAATATTTGTTCCATGTCAAAAACAACGTAAACGTATAAAAACGTTAAAGTTATAAAAGTTACAAGATAACTCGGTTAAGTTGGTTAGTTAAAGACTTATATATATTAACTTTGGGACAAAAGGGACACTTTTAAAACTATTATTAACATTTTAATTAGAATCTGAACCAAGTTGAAACAATAAGGGCTGAACACGTAAAATGCCAAACCACTCCGCCCCTGTGACTAGCCTGTATTTTTGGCTTCCTAATATTCGAAATGTGTCTTTAATCAAGTTTCAATCAAAACGAATCCATATAAAATGATCCTTAATCGGTTTCAACTCATTACCAGTCTCTAATTACCAGGTAATCAACAAAAACAACGTTCTAATTGATTTCTAAAAGTCGATTCTTAACACCATTAAACCCAAGAAACTTAATTCGACCAAAAACGTTGATTTTAATCAAATTAAAACCATTTGAAATGATCCTTGCAATGATTTAATCATGTTAATGATAGTTAATTTAGTTTTAAACGATGAATTTAACACCAAATTAATGATCTTTACTCGTAACTCAAACTCAAACCGTTGATCCGTTTTTCATGCAAATGAACTAAATCAATATACTTTAAAACACTCTTACGAACTCTCTTTTGATCCCTGGCTAATCAATTTTACCCAAAAACATTAAGAACTATGTGTTTGATTCTCCCATTTTCGTATCCTGGAGCTCAGCAATCGGGCATTAAGACGTTGTTTTTATCTACGATTTCTTTGGGGCTTTCGTTCCACTCACCACCAAGAGTAAACCTGTAAACTTAATTGCATTTTAATTGCTTCGTTCAACCAATTGGAATCCTTCGCAGCCGTCGCTCGTGTTCAACGTTGCTTCTGATCAAGTTAGTTCGACATCAAGTAAGTTATTCCATATACAATGCTCATTATTGTGACACCCCACCCGGCGGCGGAAACATCGAGTTGTCATAGAAATTGGATATCCATAGTAAACAAAGCACATGATATTTATTTATTAAAGTATAATAGTTATATCATAAGTTTGGAACATGAGTCTTAAATATAAACGACAAAGGTAATAAAACCAAAATAGTAAATGCAATCGTCTTCATTATTTTAACTAGGTCCAAGGCAATCCTATGTCTTGATAAATAGCAATAAATCAACTTCAAACACCACCTGAATTATGTGAAAAATAACGTTAGCTAATTAAAGCTAGTGAGCAAACCACAATTGGTAAATAATAGTATAGAAATCTAAGATCATCATAATATGCTACGCAAGCTTATGTGTATAGCAAATTTCATCATATTACTCAACCATGACCATAGAAATGCATAGAAACCACAACCATAGACCCCGCTAGGTAACCATTAACAACAAGTCATGAGGAACCACTCATGTTACAATTAGTGATAACTGTCATTTAACCATCATTTAACCGTCTCGATGTGTAAGTTATCAAAAGTTGTTTTAGCATCGAAGGAAAATAGTAGCATAGCAACAAGCATCAAAATATAGTAACTAGTAACCATTGTATAGAATCAACCAAAGAATCGTAGGATTTAAATCACCGATCGATGTTGTAAAGTGTAGGTGGGTTTGTCAGACCATTAACACTAACATTGTACCGGTGGAAATTACATAGTAATAAACTACTTTAAACTACCACAAAAGATTGCATCAAGCCGCGAAGTAGATTAACATATTTGTATGATCTCTTTTGAAAAATAGAAACAAAATAGAAAACATGTTTTGGTAATAGTACACATATTTCAGCCCCAAAATGTAAAGTAAAAAGGTGAGTGACTTTACTCACCTCGAAACTCGGACTCGAAATAAATAGCAACTAGAGTAAAATAGAATCGCGGATTGCCCTATACTAGAATCACCTAAGTAAATGACAATCCTAAGTTAGTAGACATATCGCATAGAAAACTAGAATTGAAATAATAGGAGTCTAAGGAAATAGGAATTCTAGGGTTTCGAATTGGGATTTGGGGCTTCTCGTTAAACGTCTAATATATATATATATATTCAAAAAATACTAAAAGTACTGTTAAATTTTATAAAAGTATAGTAATTGAATTAAATTATGAATTTTATATAGGGGGTGTTTGTTTATTTGGAAAGACATCTTCTAGCCTCTTATGTCTGCGCCGCGCAGACGTTTGGCTCTGCAGACCGTTTGTTTTTTAGAAGACATTTCATTAAAAAAAGGTCTTCAAATCTCTGCGCGTCCTCTTCCCCATGCAGACATGGTTTAATGTCTTTCCACTTCTTTTCCAACCCTTCTTCATTTCCCTAACATACATCTTTCATCATCCCCATTCTTCAAACCCTAACTCCACAACCACCCTCATTCTCCATCATACTTTTATTAGTATTATTACTACTATCAAATAAAAAAAACTCTCCCGATGCAACGGTCCAGATCTTGTTTTGATCCGATTTAACCCTAGAGACGACGCCTGAATCAGAGAAACCATCGCCGGAACTTCCGCCGGAGCTTTCCGATTCAAATTAGCCGATCTTGATGCCGTTCCTACTTCCGTCGGGGCTAGAAACGTCGGATGATTTCTTCGAATGGAAGAATCTGCCTCTGAACACCATTGTTGCAGGTTATCATGTAGAGTTTTGGTTGAAGATGATGAAGATCTAACAGAAAGGAACAGTAATGGTGTTGGGCTGAGAGAGTAGAGAGAGATGGTGGTGGTGGTGATAAGTGTTGGTTGTGGATGAAGATGGTGGGTGGGGGGGTTGAATTTTGGTTAAGATCTGAGTTTTAAAGAATCAAGGTGTATAAACAAACAGTCTTCCTCTTGCAGACTGCAAACGTTTAGTCCATCTCTTTCTTTACAGATGTTTGTAGATGTGGTCCGCAGACTTCAGACGTTTTGCTGCAGAAAAAACAAACAGCACCATACTCTTTAAGTCTAAAGTTTATATATTGTAAATTAATCATTCTAGTTACTAATTATCTACCACTATACCAATGGTAGTATTTAAATAATTAATTTTTTTTGAAGATAATTACCTGAATTATTCAATTATTTTTATCATATCATTTATGTCTTTAACTAACTTCTTATCATGCTAGTTAACTTCAACTAATTATATAATGAAATAAATCGTCATATATTTTATCTACTAAATTATTTTTTGGTCACTATTATAAACTAACTTCATATTAGAGTATTAATTGTTCATTTTTAGATCAACTATTTAAAAGCCGAGATTTCCTATCAGAACTCTAGCTTTCTAAGTCATACATAGATTATTATTCTAATAAAAGACGTCATTCTTTAGGTGATCGTTAAGGAGTTTTCCTGGTGTCTTATTCACGTTTTTATTTGTTTAATTCCTCAGTCAATTACCAGGTGAGTATTGATAGCCTTTTTTCTCGTTTTATTTTTTGGGGTGAAATCATGTGACCTATTAAATCATGTTTTATCATTTTGTTCATTTTTGTTCATTTGATTCATTATATTAAATTCAATTCATGTGTTATTACTTGCAATTATATGTTTCATAGGTTGATAAACATTTATTCTAGCAAAATCATTAATTTATTCAAACCAACGATTATCAATAATAGATCTATTTGGCCTGATAAGCCCACCTCATATGGCTTTCGAGTGGTGTTAGGGTTATTTCCTTGTTAAGATTTACTTTGTATTTTGTTTATATGTTTGTATAGTTTAGGGTTTATTATGTATTTTTCCTTAAACTTGCATTTTGTTTGTTATAGCATGTAGTGTGCGTGTGTTAGGAGAGAGGGCTAGATCACTTTTACACTGTTAGAGAGAGAATTAACTGTGTGTGATTTATTTTCTTCTGCACTTTGTACTACGAATTGCTTTGATCATCAATATACAAGAGAATTTATGAGTATGAACTGTGTTTGTGATTGAATCGTTTGTTTGTACGCTTTATTCTGATCATTTGAGTGATATTATCGATCCAATTGAACCTATCAATTGGTATCAGAGCTTTCGGTTTGTGTTCTTCGCTGTTTCTAAGCAAAACACATCAATATTGCTCAAAATATCATGATCTGAATGAATTGTTGGTGTTTTTAGGTGTGATTTATCATCATAATCACTCTAATTCACAGCGATTGTGCAGATTCTATCAGATCATCATCAGATCTGAAGAATTAAGAAGAATAGAAAAAGTTACTGTTCGATCAATTTTTGCTCAAATTCATCGAAAAATGATGATGTTTTGGATTGATTGATACAAGGGTTTGATAATCGGACTATTTCACAGCTTGTGTGTGAATTTTGGACAATTTGGACAAGTTTTAGACAAAACCCAGAAAATCTTCATGAAGAAGATGATGAACAGTTGATTTTTGGTTGAAGATTAACTTGCCGGGTGATATATTTGACTTAGACAATTTCCTTGGACTTAGAAT
Organism: Tagetes erecta; assembly: GCA_030867185.1. NCBI lineage: Eukaryota > Viridiplantae > Streptophyta > Magnoliopsida > Asterales > Asteraceae > Tagetes > Tagetes erecta. The sequence continues at coordinate 17,361,524 of CM061490.1, forward strand.
TTGTGAAGAAATTAGGTCCTGTGCAGCCGTGTAAGGGAATTTGTTCTAGACGGGTGAAGAATTTGACTTGAAAAGTTGCTACTGTTCAGCCGGATCAGACACTGTTGTGCCGCGTGATACACTGTTACGCCGGGTGATAGAGAAAATACAGCCGGGTAAACTTCAACTGTGTAGCCGGGTAATTAACAAAGTGCCGTGTGACCAAGTACTGTTCAGCCGGGGAAGCTTTTTGCCGTGTCAAGATTCTGCCGTGTCAAGACTTATTGCCGTGTGAAGTTTTTCTTGCTGCCGGGTAACTGTTCATCCGGGTGAAGAACAAAGTATTTTTCAACTGTTTAGCCGGGTAACTATTTAGACGGGTGAAGACTTTTTCCTGCCGGGTGAAGAACAAATACACTGTTTAGCCGGTTGAAGAAGGATTTTTCACTGTGTTGCCGTGTGACTTATTTTAGTTGTTTTTAATACTTGTTTCTTATCTTGTCTTTAATTTCTTGTCTTTATTTTAGTATTTTAATCACTTCTTTTCAAAAATTAACAAAAACCAAAAATATTTTTTCTTTAAAAATTGTTAAAATGGCTCCTAATGATGATTCTGATAACCGTGTTCCTAGACTTTTGAATCGTGCAGATTTCAAGAACTGGACCATCAGGCTGAGACATCATTTGTGTTCTATTGACAATGACTTATGGAAATCCATTGAGAAGGGTCCTCACATTCCAACTCAGACACAACCAGATAGTGCCAGTACCTATACTAAGGATTCTACTACACCTTATCCAGAGGATAATCTGTCAGCTGAAGACTTGAGGAAGGTAAAGAATGATAGCAAAGCCTATTCGTTGATGTGCAAGGGGTTGCCATTACAAGTTTTGTCTAGATTGGATGCATATCAGACTGGTTATACATGCTTCAAGGCATTGAAGTCTATATGTGAAGGAGGAGAGCAGTTAAGAAGTTTGAAGAAATCTAAGTTGAAGAGACAATTGGAACTATTTGAACACATCAATGGAGAGACAGTTCACCAGATGATGAACAGGTTTGTTCACTTAACTACTGAGATGTCTAATCTCGGAGTTAAGACTGAACTTCAAGACTTAAATGATCGATTGTTATGTGCTTTACCATCATCATGGAAGCAGACTGTTACTCTTTTGAAGCATACTGAGAAATTCCCAATGGAATTGGATCTGCTGATTGGGAAAATTGAAGAAGTTGAGATTGATGAAGGATCAAGAAATTCTGATAGATCAACGTCACAAACTCAATACAAGTATGTGGTAAATCCTGCCAATACTGTGGATAATGCTTTTCTTGTGCAAAATACAACAAAGTTTGAAGAAGAGGATGACTTATTCGTTGGTGCAAGTTTCTATACTGATTCAGCATATTTTCCAAATTCACCAACTTATTCTCAACCTCAATCTCCGCCAAGAGCTCAAGTTCAAGTTCCAAGTCAGAATGTGAAGAATCAATCAGAAAATCAAATTCCAAATGTTCAAGCCAAGGTGAAAGACGTCATGAATATTCTGTTGCAAGATGACGAAACAAAAACTGCCTTTACTGCGTTTATGGCAAGTTTTCAAGCGTACCAAGGTAGTCATTTAAGTCAAATGGACGTTGTTCTTCAAGACTTATTTGAAATGGATCCAGTAGATGTTGAGGAAATGGATCTTAACTGGCAGATGGTTATGGTAGCCTATCGTACTCAAAAGCATGCATATGTTAACCGAAGTTACAAACCTCATGCTAACAAGACTGTTGGATTTGACAAATCTAAGGCCAGATGTTTTAACTGTAACCAGTATGGTCATTTCTCAAGAGAATGTAAAGCTCCAAAGAATTTCAATGACCAAGCTAGTTCAAGCAATCAAGGTCAAGGTCAAAGTTCTCAACAATCAACGAGTTATCAAGGCAGAAATCAACGTTTCTTTCAGAAACCATACCAAAGTCTTCCTATGCCTGAATTGAAGGATGAAGGAAAGAAGCCAGAAGACCAAACAAAGGCGTTGGTTGTAAGTGTGAAAGACGGGTATGATTGGAGCGCTTATGCAGAACAATTCACGTCTGATCTTACATCGAGTCTGGCATTGGTATGTGAAGTAGAAGAAGGGGATTGTAAAATGATTGAAGATGTGAGTGAAGATTCAGAAGATTATGACTGGAGTGCAAAATCTGATCCTACTAAAGAATCTGAGTCTGAACTTGTGCTGATGGCTACTGCCAGTGAATCTTCATCATCTACAGAACAACCAAAGGTTAATACTGACCTACCCCCTAACTATGTTCAATTACCTGCTGATGTCAAGGAAAGGATATGTTCTGAACAGTGCATTCAACAAGTAGAACATTATCGGACTCATTCATTTAAAATCGGTGACAAGTTAAGCAAACATGAGAAAATTCATGAACAACTTAAAATTGATCACAAAATTGCTGATGAGAAGATTTTGTCACTTAAAGAATCATGGAACAAAACCTTAAAGGAACTGGAATTGATAACCAAACAACTTGAAGAAATGACAAAGAACTTTGAACAAGAAAAAGTTGCACATGCTGTCACTCAAGTTGAATTAACAAAGGTTAAAAGCTGTAAAACAATGGTTAAACAACTTATCAAAGAAAGAGGTAACAAAACCAAAACCGGGTTGGGTTTTACACATGAACCGATGCCAAATTCAATCACTCAAACCTTACCGGAAAACTTTAATGAATTTGATCATTCACCTGAAAATGAACGAAAATTTAAAGAAATTCAAAGAAGTAAATCCGAGTCTGAAGGATCTGAGGTGTTGATTGAAAGTTTGAGAGAAGAAGAAGGAATGACAACTGAAGCTGATGATGAAGCAAGCAACAAATCTGAAAACAAATTGGAACCTGTTCTTATCCAACTTGTTGAGTATCCAAAGCTTAATCCCGAACCAGAAACACCGGTGAAGGAAGAAGGTGAATTTTCAGGATACAATGATCCTGAGTACATCAAGTGGAAGAAAGAACAAAAGGCGCAAGTTGCTGCTCAGTTGGTCAAAAAGCCAGAAGTGAAAAAGGCTGAAGTTTCAAATGTTAAGAAGCAAAAATCGAAAACAATAAACAATCAATCTGAAACAAAACAGTCAAAAGGCAAAAATGTCTTAAAATCGAATGATAACACAAAAGTTCAAAGTGTTAAAACTGACAAAGTTAAACCTGTCAAGAAAGTGTCAAAAGAAAAGAAAATCAAGTTTGTGTCTGCAGGAACGTTTGATTTGAACGGATCTTATGGTAAACCAATTAATTCTCCAATCAAATCTAACTCTGGTCTGAAAACAGGTTCAGGTCCTAAGTCTTCCGCTGTCAATGAAAAGAGAATTGAAAACAAAAAGGTGACCAAACAGAACAGTTTAAAATCGAACCAAAATCCCATGCAATCAAAAGCACAAACAATGACTCCACAGAAAAATGTTAATCTAAAACCGAACAACTATGATAACGAATCACGTTTTGGTTCAACATCAAGAGTTAACAATCGGCTCTTTAGGATTAGCAAGAAACATTGTGAAATTTGTGACAGATATAATCATGCAACTGCTGAATGTTTCTTTAACAGGTACTGCAGTTTCTGTGACAAAAGAAATCATTCTTCAGAAGAATGTTATTTTAACAAATTTTGTGATATCTGTGAGAGAAGAAACCATGACACAAAAGATTGTTTCTTTCGATCAAACTCAACTAGAGAAATGACTCCGTATTCAAACTTTCAAAGAAATAATTCATATGGTTTTCAAAATATGAGTCAAAGTCATTCTCCGGTTTTGAGAAATTTCAATCGAAACAATTCTGTTTCTAACTTTTCAAGGAATGTGCAGGTTAACAGTTTTAAACCAAGAGCTTTAATGGTTAAGAATCAAAAGTTTGAAAATAACCTTGATCCTAAGCTAGAGGAAAGGTTTATTGCTTTGAGGAGAAAGCAATCATTGAACGCCAATGGGCGAAGTTATCAGCATCAAAATCTTTTAAACGAAACAAATTTTCAAAATGTTCAATACCAACAAGTTACTATTGCAGATAGATTCGGAAAACCCAAGACCGTGTGGGCCTGGGTTGACCAAACTAACTGAAAATTTTTGTTGAAATGCAGGTACGCCCAAGAAGACCTATCAACTCATGGTTCGTTGATAGTGGGTGTAGCCGGCATATGACAGGCAACCATGCCTTGCTTCAGGATTTCAAGCTGAAAAATGGTACTCACGTAGCGTTTGGAGGTGATGTGGGTGGAAAGATAACAGGAGAAGGAACAGTATCCAATGGGATCATTAGTTTTGATAAAGTCAACTACTGTGCACAGTTGAACTTTAACTTACTAAGTGTATCTCAAATTTGTGATAAATCTTATTCAACTTTATTTGATGATTCTTTCTGTTATATTCTTAAACCAGGTTTCAAGATTGACAATGAGTGGGTAGTGGTTAAAGCTCCAAGAGATCGTGATGTATACAAGTTGGATATGTCGCAGATTGACGCTGATACCGAAACAACCTGTCTCATTGCCCATGCTTCAAATGATGAGAGTCAGCTTTGGCATAGACGGCTGGGCCACTCCAACTTCAGAAACATGAACCGTTTGGTAACTGGAAATCACGCTGTGGGAATCCCATCGAAGAAATTCTCCACAACTGATCTCTGTCCAGCATGTTTGAAGGGCAAACAGCATCGGATGTCTTTTAAGTCCAAGCTCGAGAACTCCATTTCAAAACCTTTGCAGATGCTACATATGGATCTTTTTGGACCGACAAATGTTCAAAGCATCGGCAGAAAATCATATTGTTTAGTTATCATAGATGACTTCACTAGATTTTCATGGGTTTATTTTTTGTATGCAAAATCTGAAACAGCTGAATTATTGAAAGAATTTATCATTAAAATTGAAAATCAATTGGAATGCAAAGTTAAAACTTTAAGAAGTGATAATGGAACTGAATTTAAGAATGCTAATGTTGATTTATTTTGTGCAGAAAAGGGGATTGCTCGTCAGTATAGTGCTCCAAGAACGCCTCAGCAAAATGGGGTTGCGGAACGGAAAAACCGGACACTAATTGAAGCTGCAAGATCCATGCTCGCAGATGCTAAAATCCCTATCACTTTTTGGGATGAAGCTATTAATACTGCGTGTTTTGTACAAAATAGAACATTATTAGTTCAAGATAAACAGAAAACTTCTTATGAGTTGTTGTTTGGAAGAAAACCAAATATTTCTTACTTGAAAGCATTTGGTTGTCCAGTTTCGATCCTTAATCTAAATGATCATCTCGGGAAGTTTGAGTCAAAATCTGACGATGGATTTTTCCTAGGATATTCGTCTGTTTCTAAAGCTTATCGAGTTTTTAATAGCAAAACAAATACTGTTATTGAAACTATCAACGTCAAGTTTTTAGAAAATTCGTTTCCGTTAGTGGCTCATGGTCCCGAATGGTTATTTGATTTAGATTCGTTATCTAGATCTTTCAATTCTAACTTATTTGATTTTTCAGGAACAACAAGGAAGGAATCAGGTGACTTAGGAAGCTTTAGTGACGATTCTGATAATGACGAAGATGGAAATCTCAACTCTGAATATCCATTTATGTCTTTTCACAATCCTGATCATGTCAAATCCAGTCAAGCTCCGGGTCCTTCTGGTTCGCAAGAAGAACAAGAATCAAACAATTATGAAGAAAATATGAATTCGCAAATGTCTCCTAATGATGGTGGATCCGTTCAAAATCAACCATCATCGGATCCGAATGTTGAAGTTACTCCTGAATCATTTGATTACTTCATCAATTCACCGGATCAAGTCCCGAATTTCACACCGCATACTTCAACTATACTACAAGATCTACCAAATCTGAATACTTCTAATCTAGAGACTCAAGTGCAAGGAGGTGATATTCCTATTCATCGAATTCACAAGAAACATCCTGTCTCTCAGATTATTGGACCGTTGAATCAGAGAACTACAAGAAGTCAGACAGAGCAAGCAAATGTTTGTCTTTACTCGTGTTTTCTATCTCAAGTGGTGCCAAAGAATATTTCAGAGGCGTTGCAAGACAACAGTTGGATTGAAGCCATGCAAGAGGAATTGCTTCAGTTTCGCAAACAGGAAGTTTGGAAACTTGTGGACTTACCTGAAGGAGAGAATGCGATTGGTACAAGATGGTTGTACAAAAACAAGCCAGACGAACGTGGCATTGTTGTGAGAAACAAAGCAAGACTGATTGCACAGGGATACACTCAGGAAGAAGGCATTGATTATGAAGAGGTGTTTGCTCCAGTCGCAAGACTTGAAGCCATACGCGTTTTTCTTGCATATGCGTCTTTCATGAAGTTTAAGGTATTCCAAATGGACGTCAAAGGTGCTTTCTTGTATGGACCTCTTACAGACGATGTTTATGTCAGACAACCTCCGGGTTTTGAAGATCCTGACTATCCTCATCGGGTATACAAGTTGAGTAAAGCTCTTTACGGTCTACATCAAGCTCCTAGAATCTGGTATGAGACATTATCCAAGCATTTACTAGAACACGGATTTACAAGAGGTCAGATTGATCCAACTTTGTTCATGAAGAGGGATAATGATGATCTATTGTGCGTTCAAGTTTATGTGGACGATATTATCTTCGGTTCAACCAGTGAGTCCATGTGCAAAGAATTTGAAGAAATTATGAAGTCAAGATTTCAGATGAGTTCGATGGGAGAGATTAATTTCTTTCTGGGATTACAAGTGAAACAGTCTGCTGACGGAATTTTTATCAACCAATCAAAATTTGTTGAGAAGTTGCTGAAGAAGTTCAAGATGCAAGATTGTCAGACTATCCGAACTCCTTCTGATGTAAATTGCAAGATACAACCTGATCCAAAGGGCAAAGCAGTTGATCAGACACTATACAGATCAATGATCGGTTCTCTGATGTATCTTACTGCATCAAGACCAGACATCATGTACGCTGTGTGTGTATGCGCCAGATATCAGTCAGATCCGAAAGAGTCGCATCTTATTGCTGTGAAGCGTATATTCAGATATCTCAAAGGGAAACCGAATCTTGGGTTATGGTATCCTTATGAAGGAAATTTTGAATTATATAGCTATTCTGACAGTGATTTTGGTGGTTGTGCTCTTGACAGGAAATCGACTACTGGTGGTTGTCAATTTCTGGGTCCAAGGCTTGTCTCTTGGCAATGCAAGAAGCAAACCAATGTTTCTGTATCCACAGCTGAAGCAGAGTATATCGCTGCATCTGCAGGATGTTCTCAGGTTTTATGGTTACAAAATCAGTTGCTGGACTACGGGTTTAACTTTCTGAAAACTCCTATTTACATAGACAATACTGCTGCTATGTTTATAACTGCTAATCCTGTTCAACATTCTAAAACCAAACACATCGAAATTAGATATCACTTTTTAAGAGACAACTCTGAAAAAGGTTTAATAATCTTGATTAAAGTTCATACCGACAAACAACTGGCAGATCTTTTCACAAAATCATTTTTGTCAGGCCGGTTTGAATTTTTAATTCAATCCATAGGATTAATCAATCATGATTGATTCTATTTTTCGAAAATCAAAAGAAAAAAAAAATCAGAAAATATAAAAGCCAAAAATATAATAAGTTGATGTTAAGTTTGATTCCTTTTGCCTTTTATTTTATGTTTTGCATTGTGTGTGTGCATGAAAAAGAAAATAGAAAAGCTAAAACAAAATATAAAAGCAAAAAGAAAAGAAAATATCATGTCATAAGAATCTATATTGCAAAAAGTGAGAAATGATAGATACACTAGACATTATTTGGTACATCATTTTTAATAAAGACTGATGAATGTTAATTGATGTGCTAGACAGCTCAGGCAATTAGACTGAACAAGTAAGTTGATTGTTGACAAACATAAACTTAATGATCTTTGTGTTAAGTTCCATTGTTATACATGTCTAGATATATATCTTTTGAAACATTGCTTGTGATGATAGTTGTGCATGATCGGGTAACGATGCAGTGTATTCAGTGTGATGAACCGCATCGTGAGCTTCTTTGTTGTGGTACCCACAGACCTGAAGTCTCACACGAAGTCTCTTTTGAGCTTCAAGATGCAGCAAAAGATTCCAAAATGGAACAAAAAGAGTCCCAAATGTGGACCGACACCAAACAAAAATTCCAAAATGGAATTCAGAAGATTCCCAAGGGGAACGATAGGAAAGAAAAATTCCCAAAGTTGGAATTAAAAAGAAGTCCCAAAGTGGACCAAATCCGAATAGAACCCAGATTCCACACTGTGTATGACTGTAAGTGACCAGGTTCTGTGCAATATGCATTCAGGTAGTGATTGATAAGGAAATATGTTGACATATGTATACATGTGGGTCGCATAAGTCATTCTAATCGAACCTTAAATATCATCATGATACTGAAAAAGTAAGTGTGTCAATTCGAGCTAATTGGTATGTTTTCATATCATCACTCAATTAAGCATAAGTCAAATGTCTATTCAAAACTTGCAAAACATGTTCAGATAATGTGTGGTATGATCTCACTGCGATATTTTGATTCATTGCATTGCATATGTACTTATTTTAATGTGTGTGCTTTGTGTGTGCAGGCATATGGAATCATTATTGACACATCAACATTCCTGTTAAACTTAAAAATTTCAAGAAATTTCAAGTTTAGGGGGAGAATAAATTGAAAAAAAAAAAAAAAAATATCTACAAAAATCCAAAAATATTCTGATGAATAAGTGTGTTTTTTTTTTTGAATGAACAAGATTATAAGTTATGAAAAGCAAAGGTATTGGATGTGTTAAAAACAAACCCAAGGTCTTGTAAATTTGTTTTTAAGAAATTGCTTCGGGATATAGAAAAATTGGTTGTGCAAAAACATTTTTTGAAAAAGAAAAAGAAAATTGATTTTTAATTGAGAATTAATTTGTTGCAATGTTTAATGTTGTTTGATAATTAATATGACAAACATTCTTTAAGGATATCTTGTCTAATTAATATGTCGGAGAATGTTGCAGGTGCAATAAATGATCGTTGAAAAAGTCAACAGACGAGGAAAGTTGAAGAAATTGCTTAAGTGTTATTGCCGGGTAAAGATATCAGATACAACTGTTCAGCCGGGTAAAGAACTGTTCAGCCGGGTAATGTTGTATGTCTGATACTTGCCGGGTGATTGAGGAAATAGGTGAAGATGTTATGACCACTGTACAGCCGGGCAATGATCATGTCAAATACAGCCGGGTGAAGGTCATAAATATCTTGCCGGGTGACAAGTGTATACTATACAGCCGGGTAATGAAGAAGTCTTGTTGCCGTGTAAAGGTATGACACTATGTTGCCGGGTAATGAAGAAGTGTGTATGCCGTGTGAAGAAGGTTGTCAAAGGTTGCCGTGTAAAGAAGAAAGCAAGCCGGATGATGAAGGAAAGCAACTGTGTTGCCGGGTGATGAAGAAGGTTGCCGGGTGATGTTTTGATGACAACTAGTCTGCCGGGTGATGAATAAAATTCATCAGGTGTAGTTGTTCCTTAAACCCTTACCCGTCACTACAGTGACTTACCCGTATCTACAGTGCTTGACCCGTCAAGTGATTTTCACGTGTTGGTGACTTGTTTTATGTACTTGAACCGTAACTACAGTACATTACCCGTCACTACAGTACTTGACCCGGCAAGGTTATTGGGCCTATTTTGCTTTTGTTGACCCGGCACTTAAAGTTTGACCTAAAATTTTTTTTTTTGACGATACAAATACCGCCTCTTCACAAACACTTATCATTTCACACACATTCACTTTCACCCAAACACTCTGAACTTCAAATCGCCATTGTTATCATAGTCAATCTGTTGCTCTATAACAAGATTAATAGATTGATTAAGGTAGAGATTATGTGTTTTTGACCTAAATCGACCTGCAAATCAACTGTTAAAAGGAAAAACGATGATGAACAGTGTTTTGAACTTGAATCGACACTTTGATTTTGAGCATTAAAACTTAAATCGAATGTTGTTTTAGGGTTAAAATCTGTCGATCATCAACATTCAATCATTCATTTGCACTAAAACACCTTAAAATCAAATGAACAAGTGAAATGTGCTTAACTAATAAAAATCGCCATTGATGAACTTTGAAGCCTTTAAAAGCTAAACATCAAAATGATGAAATGTCTGTTAAAAGTGATTGAACTTGTTAAAACTGAACCAAAACACATTAAACTGTTTCATCATAAAATTTATCAAAATTTTTGCTTAAAGTGAGTAACTGTTAAAAGCCTAAACATGATGTATAATCTTTAAAATTCAATGTTGTTTGATTAAAATGATGAAAATCAGGTTATTAGAACAATTTAGGATTTAAAATGATTATGTTAATGTTTTGCTTTCTAACTTTTAGTTAAACACTTGTTAAAATTTTGATATGTTTAATGAAGAATCTAATACATTTGCCTTGTTTTGTGTTTTTGTCTGTGTTTTACAAGATGGAGACTCTCAAATTTGAGCCTAAACATAATCTGGTAGCATGTTTAGATGAATCACTGCCGGAGACAGAAGGTTATAGAGATATGATTCAGTTCATCAAGAGGACTAAGTATGTATATGCTATATGTGCCAAACCGGTCATATATGCAAGGCTGATTAAGAGCTTCTGGAGATCAGCAGAGGTTGTGAGGAATGAGAATGGTGATGTTATGATTAGAGGACATATCACTAGAGATTGGGTACTGAATGTGACTGAAGATGCTATTAGACAAGCTCTGAGGATAGATGAGGATGAGGTTGGTATGTTAGATGAGCTGACCATGGAGGAGTGTAAAGCGTGTTTTGTGAACATGGGACATCCACCTGTGTTTCCAAAGTCACAGTTTTTCAGAGCTAAGTTGGGGAAGAAGTATAAGCTGCTGTGTTATGTTGTGCAGCAATGCATGTCTAGAAGGAGTGCAGGGTTTGATAACTTTCCTTCAGACATTGCATCACCAATTGTGGCAATAGCAGAAAACAAGCCATTTAACATGTCAAGGTGGATTATGAATGGTTTTGTTTTCAATTTGGTAAAAGGAAAGAGATTTAAGTTCCTCATGTACCCGAGGTTCTTACAGCTGATGATAAACGTTGCTTATCCTATCATCAGATCAGAGGGTTATGCTGGAGGCATATTATACACTGAGGACATGAACGATCTCTCTTATCGAAAGATGAGTATCGGAAATGTGCCTGATATAGATTTGTTTGATTATATGAGAGATATAATCAACAATGAAGAAGATGTGGATGGAGTATATCATCACATATCTCATGGAGAGATTGTGAATCCGTTAGATCTAATTGATGAAGAGATTGATGATGCTAGTGTTAATGATGGTAAGGATGATGGTAATGATGATGGTGGTGATGATACTGAATCTGAATCTAATTCAGAGGAGGTTGAACCCATGGAAGTAGAGAATGTGGTGATAGAAGAACCTGCTGAGGTTGCTTCTGAGATTGAAGAAGTAGTTGCTGAGATTCCTAGAGATATTTCTGTACAGTATGTTCGAAAGAAGAAGAAAACAGTAGAAAAACCTGAGGAGATTGATGTGCTACAGATTGCTCAGACAGTAATGGCCGAAGCTGAATCTATTGCACAGATAGATGAAGTGGATGCTGGCATTACTGATCCTATTACTGATGATGTTCCCACCGCATTACCACAGACTGATGAAAACATTGGACAAGGTTTGGAGTCTTCACCAAACGTTGGGCCAAGTGTTGATGAGTTTTATGAGGAAAAGGAGAAACGGATTGCAGAGTTGGAGGAGATTGTTGAAAATTTGATTAAGTCGAATGATTTGTTAAAAGCTTCCAATGAACGTAAGAAGAAAAGGTTTGATGAGTATTGGGACATTCACAATCAGAATCTGAAGATTTTCAAAAGGTTGGATTCTGACCATCTGGAGTTGAAGATTGAACATGCTAAGTTGAAAGATGAACATGAGAAATTGAAGGAGGAGTATGAAAACCTGAAGTATGATTATACTGAGGTTAAGGCTGAGTGTAACACTTTGGAGGCTGAGAAAGAGATGTTAGAAAAAGAATTGGAAGAAATGAGACCAAAGAAGGCTGGCTCGTCTTCAGATAAAGATTTTTCTGAAGAAATTATTGAAGTGACTGGAGCTGAAGTGCCTAAAGTTTATTTGACTAGAGCTCGAGGTGTTGCGAATGCTGGAATTTTAGTTGAATCACCAATCATAATTCCCGATGAAGCTGAAGCTGAAACTGTCAAGATGGACAAGGCTGAGGGAAAGAGGAAACTAGATGCAATACCGGAGATATTTGGTGATGAAGGAAGTTCTAAAAGGGCGAAGATTGATAAACCAGTGCAGATTGAGCCGATTCAATCTGTAGCTGAAGTTGAGGCAGAAAAGAGTGCAGAAACAGAGATTATGTCTGAAGCTGAAACCGAAGTATTTGAAACAACAGATAGTGAGAAAGAAGTTAACTCTGGAGATACAGTTCAGTTTGAGCCGATTCAAGCTGAAGCTGTTGAAGTTGTTGACAAGCCTGAAACTGAAATAGAAGCTGAAGTTGCAAGTCAGCCTGAGCCGGTTCAAGCTGACGATGCACCTATGATAGAGGCATTGGATGATTTAGACATTGATTGGACTGAGTCTGAGGATGAAGCTGAGCCAGAGCCTGTACAGAATACTGTTGAAGAAGTGCCAGATGATTTAGATCAGAGGTTTGCCTATCTTGAACGAATGAAGTACAATTCGGTGTTTTTGAATGGGTTGACGGTAACTCAGATTAATGAAGAGTACGAGAAATGCATGATTCATCAAGATAAGGCTGAAGCAGATAAGAAAGAGTTTGTTACTGAGATGGGCGAATGGACTCCAATGCAGGAAAGTCTGAATATAGAAGATCTGCCACCAACTGAGCTATATCATCCAAATCCGGACGAAATGACTGCTTATGAGATGCGGAGTTGGTTGAGTTCGAGGAACTATCCGTATAAAACTTTGCAGAGGTTGAAATCTGGATCTTTGAAGAAGATAGTGGTCAGTTTCATGAAAACAGAGAAAATGTACAATAAAATGTTTTATTTGGATTATAATAATCCTCAGTACTTTGAGCTGACGAAGAAATTTAAAGTACTTGGTCCAAAAGAAATTCCTGTGATGGCGCTTCCTGAAGATGCTCATAAAAAACGACACGAACTGATGGATATGTTTCCAAGCGAGGTTAAATCGTACAACATTCCAATGGAGGTGCGTGAAACTTGGCATAAATCATCAACACCTGGTGATGTGGTTAGGTCACTGATGAGCAAAGGACAATCAATAGCTGAGTTATTAGATTCTATGATTGTGCCTGAGAAGAACAAGAAAGTAAAAATCATAGCATGGAAATACGACGAAGTATTTGATGCGTTTATGATCAAGAGAGTAAATGGTTTGTGTGACGTTTACCATTACTACTCGAGTATATTCAAGTTGGAAGTACAGGATCTGAAAGAGCTGCACAAGCTGAAGTTAATTAATCACACGCATGCTGAGCGTGGTGATAAATGCGTGATACTTCTTGATGCTGGAATGAGTAGAACAGCTAAGTTTCTTGACTTTAGAGGTCAACAAGAAGACACGGCATATGTGCAAGCAAAGAAACAGAGAAAGAAGAAGAGATTAGTGGTGACCGAGGATATGTACTTAGAAGAGTTCTCGGACGAATACTTTGACAAGATTACAGATCCTGGATTGAAGGTAATAGATGGGTCACAAATGACGAAGCCAATACTGAGAGTATTTTACAATCAGGAAACATTTGAACTTAAGCTTGTTCGAAACTTGGAGAATTGGGATGAAGACATGATTACACTTTTCAGTACGTTTGAATTGAAGCTGTTGCATCCTTCATATATAGATTTTTTGAGGAGCTGTCGAATGGAGAAGTGTAAAGATGCATTGGCTGAAGCTGATCGAAAGTTATTTGTTGTAATGATTGAAGTGATTGCAGCTGCCACTGAAAAGATTCGGGTGAGGAAAGCTTTGCTTAACTCTAATCTCGTGATGGTTGACTTGCCGGAGATAGAGTATATGAGGATATCCAGAAAAGGAACCTTGGAGGTGAAAGTCAAAGGCCAAGAGATGCCGTTTGAATTTTATGCTAATATCGATTTTGCAGGTTTGAATCTGGACTCACTTAGACGTATGAATGCTCTGCCAATTCTGACGAATGAATCCAAGCCTCGACAAGCTAAGATCGCGGAAAAGTTCAAGTCCTGCATTGAAGAAGCTCTGAAAGAAAAAGAAGAGTATAAAGGCCGAGAATTGCTGGATGTGAAAGAGGAACCAGAAGAATGGTAAGAAAAAGATTGAAGATTGATGCTGATAAATGAAGAAAAAGATTGAAGTTTTTGAAGATCCAAAGATAAATCTTAGGGGGAGTACTGTTAGGGTTATTTTCTTGTTAAGATTTACTTTGTATTTTGTTTATATGTTTGTATAGTTTAGGGTTTATTATGTATTTTTCCTTAAACTTGCATTTTGTTTGTTATAGCATGTAGTGTGCGTGTGTTAGGAGAGAGGGCTAGATCACTTTTACACTGTTAGAGAGAGAATTAACTGTGTGTGATTTATTTTCTCCTGCACTTTGTACTACGAATTGCTTTGATCATCAATATACAAGAGAATTTATGAGTATGAACTGTGTTTGTGATTGAATCGTTTGTTTGTACGCTTTATTCTGATCATTTGAGTGATATTATCGATCCAATTGAACCTATCAAGTGGTGATTGTAACCGACATATGCTTTTGCTCATCACGGCTTGATCTGTGTGATTAAGTGGCTGCAGTCATCTAGGTTTGATTATGCACTCGATTTATCTAATGTGATACACTTTTGCATGATAGGTATTAGCATAACATGGAATTGAATCATTTATTCATTTTTTATCATTTCAATCATTTTAATCATTATCTATATGTATGCAAACATATGTTTACTCACCAGCTAATTCGTTACTGACAAATACTATTTTTCACATGATTTACGGTGTTACAGCATAGTTGATTATTTCAAGATGCTTCACACATAGGATTCATGGACCTAGTTTAATAAAGAGTTATTTATCATATTTTAAGTTAATTGTCTATTTGATTCATGTGTACGCTAACTGAATATGGAATTTAATATTATTTAAACCATTTTAAGTGCCATGAGCTACGAACAATCTATTCACTTACGTCTGCCCCGAGGTTTCCGCCATCGGTCGGGGTGTGACAGGTGCGAGGATAATCAAAGACTGATGATTACCAATGTGGCATCTACGTGGTGTGTCACAACCAAGCTGGTTGCAAAGGAGAGTTTGTTGACTATTAGTTTTGTGACAACAACTTGTAATACTTTAGTTGTTTTTCTTATTATCGACGTAAACAGTTTTTGGATTGTCGTTTGAGGTTATGGCACACCTAGGTGTCGCACAACACCTTGGTGCGAAAACTAGGTCTCGTACGACACCTAGGGCAATACCTAGGTGTCGCCTGGTGTGCCATAACCTATATATATTGTTGGGTGCTAACCGTTTTAGTTAATCGTCCAAGAAAAGGGTTTTAGCGTTATTCTATACAGAAGTTACGTCTGATAGTAATCCTTGTGTCTGGTGTTTATTGTTATTGTCTCTTGCATTCCTGTGTTTGTGTTATTATTCTCAAGGTGTTTCTAAATGTATTTAATTTGCGCGTCCAGAAGCATTAGCATCTTCTAGGATATCGATCTAGGTTGAAATCAGGACCTACATGTTGGTTTATAATCAATGGTGGGTAGCCAAGTCAAGTTGTGATGACTAGAAATCTCAAAATGCATTGAGAACGGATAAAGTATTGACACATCGTGTGAGATCCGTACTTTTTAGTCTTGAAAAAACAAAACATGATAAATATTCACGTGATTGTTAGTTGAATGTAGTCTGTTTGAGTCTAAATGGATATACAGTACCGACAATCGTTTTGAACTACTTATGTGTTTTTAAAAATAAAGAAATTTATCATGTGATTATCTGCTTATGCTTATATGATCCCCTCACAACTGAGTCTAATTATTAGTTGTTTTAATTATTTTCATTAGTTGTTTTGGTATTTTCGTTCAACTCTATTTCTTTAAATATTACAAAAAATATCAAAAATATTTTTTGTTTATTTTAATATAAATTTTTAGAAAAATCCAAAAATATGTTGTTTCCTATCTTCCATGTTTGACGAATCTTAATACTTATTAGTGTTCTTTGTAATGTTTGATATTGTTTGCAGATGACAAGAAACGAACGTGGGATTCTCCTATTATGTTTGGTTCCAAAAGAAGGAGAAATGTTGATCCTAATGACCAAGACAAGTTTTGATCCAACTAAAGAATGATCTGATAACAAATAGTGTACGTGTCCTTCATACAAAAGGGTGATGCTCTTTGCTAAAGATTCAAGTTACGCTGATCCGGCTACCACACCAACTTCTTACACCATTTAATCTATGGATAAATATGATGTTTAGGGGGAGCTTGTTAATGAAACTTTGTGTTTTGGTGTATGTATAGGTTTCTTACATGCAAGGTTTTGCATGAAACCTTGTGTGCGAAACCTCAGGTGAAACCTTGCTAGGTTTTGCTTGTTGGAAAACTATATAATTTTATGTTGCATTTAACTATTTGGTTAATCGTCCAACAGAGACTGTGTGATTGTGTGTTCATGCTTATACTCTCAAGGTGTTTCTCAATGTATACCTCACATCTATAAACATTGATATCATCTGTTATCATATTGATCCAGAGAGAACTCGAACCTACAAAAACATCAACAGAAAAGGTACGTATAATCACCTTCCTAAATCAAATAAGTAATCGATCAGTTATCATGATCCTGGAGTCGATGTTTTATATCATCAGGATTGAAGTTTCATGTAACAGGTTTTGTGGTGACATTACAACCGCATCTTTTGATTAGGTCTTGTCAAGTAGGATTTGATCGGTAAGAAATATACAAGGGAATCGCAAGTGTAATCTTTACTATTTGTTCTAATGGATGATTGCTAATGATGCACGAATTGATGGATTGAAGCGATTGAATGATGAAAAAGAGAGTATGGAGAGAAATTTTGAAATTAGGGTTTGAAAATAGGAAAGAAAGAATGTTAAATGTCTTTGGATTGTAAATATGGATCTGGTCGGACTGTATGCGGATGGTCTACGGTTTTCTTTTCTTGTTTTAAATTGTTTTCATTGAGGATTAATGTGGTGATGACATGTGGCATGAATTAAATGCTAGATAAACGTGGTGTTGACACGTGGTGAGGTGGATATATGGAATCTTATCAAATGGTGACCTAGATATAATTTTATTAGATAGAATACAAATTAAATCATTTTTAATGGTTGAATTTTATTAGAAAATAGAAAAGGAAAAACTACTAAGGAGATATATCATAACAAAAAAAGTCACACTATGATTTCCAAGAGTGGAGTTATACTAGAAAAACACAATTTACTAGAATGTTTCTAGAACATTAGATCTAAGATTAAAATAAAATCAAATGATTATAAACACATTGTGGCATAATGGTAAATAGTTGAAATTTTAAATAGTATGCCAATGGTACATTAGTCTTTGCCCCTTTTTAACTTTAGTTCTCTTCTTTAAATATTTATAGTTGTACATACGACATTATTTTCTAATATAAATTACTCTAAAAACAAATGTTTTATATTTTCAAAATGCGTATAGTATTGAGGAAGTATTTTCCAAACATGTGTTTTTTTATCTTCACATTACAACTCATTGTCTTATTTCGTCAGGTCATTGTCTTATTTCGTCAGGTCATTGTGTTATATTATAACTTGTTTTCGAATAAAAACTAAAACACACATAATAACACAATATGTCAAATTTTATAATTTGTTTTCATTGTTAACATAATTATATGCCATAACATAACATTTTAAATCGATTTACTTATTTTATCCGTTAACAAAGTGTGTTTAGAAAGTATCTTGTGTCAAATTGGATTACATGTTTGAATATGCATCTTAGGAGATCATTGTGATATACAGTGTTTCAATAAGATCACTATACCTCAGTTGTATTTTGTGTTTGAATACTTGATGGATAAAGATCATTGTGTCAAATTTGTGACGTATTTTTTAATATACAAATTGTTAATGTGTATCTTAGGAGATCATTGAGTTACATCGTGTGGTTCACTCAAGGTCTTGTGTCAAAGTCGTATTGTGTGTTTGTTTAAGTACTTGAAAACCATTTCATTAGTATAACTCAATACATATTTTATTGTGTTATATGTGCATACTTGTACTTGTTTACATTGTGTTGCTTTATATTATAGTTGTGAGCTATTATTGTATTAGTGTTTTATATTGAGTCATTGTGTTATATATGTTTAAAGCGAACTATCAATGCATTAATGTTGTATATTGAGTCATTATGTTAATTTCATTGTGTTATATATGTTTACATTTGTTATATCTATTATTTCACCATTGAATTATGTGTCATTGTATACACTACTACATATCTGAACAAGTAGTGCAGTTATTTTGGTCATCTAGTGCGGTTTTGTAATCGCACTGATGACCTCGCATTATCTGAGAAGTTACTAAGTAGTGCGGTTTTTAATTTGCTAAGTCATGCGGTTTTAGAACCGCACTATCTATGGATTTATTTTGACCCAAAACATTAACACATGACATAAAAGCTGCATAACAAATTTTGATTTAAAATAATATTTTTATTTCTATAATATCAAGAACTCAATATCTCCAAATTACCAATATCTCCAAATTATCAATATCCAAATTACCAACATCTATAAAACATTAAAACCATCCGTAAAACGTTCAAATCATAATCATAACGTATACACAAAAGCCCGTATTCTAAAACATCAAAAGTTCAAAATCATAATGTATATACCAAATTAACATGTTTAAATGAACCCGTAGACTTCCACCATTTGGTTGACCCGCTTCTTTTACCAACTTAACAAAACTTCATAATGTTACGAACGACCCATTTGATTGACCCGCTTCATTCATCAACCTATCAAAACAATATGACATTACATTAAGGTCACAAATACTCTACTATATATATAGCTAGATGGTGGCTAAAATAATAGATGGTTATTGATATGAACCAACATTGTTAAAAAAAAAACAAAAAACCATTAACCACCCATTTACAAAATCATAAATGACAACATGTATTTGAAAAACGATTCCATTCATTCACTAGACATATATAGATGAGTCATGTTTGGCTTGATAAAAAACATCCATCAACTACCAAATAAACTAAAAAACCTAGCATCAAATAGTGCCTTAACTAGAACAAGGATAAATGCATGTACACAATATTTATACAACATACACGCTACCTAATTACTAAACTATGAAAATTAAAGCACATTTATATATTTAGCTAACCTTGAGAAACTTTTATGACGGAAACAACTTATCAATCCATCGATTTGTTAAGTCTATGACCAATTCATCAAGCTCCTCATGCTTCACCGTTCTTTCTTCCCTCCATATCTAAAAGAAATAATCAAAGATTTTAAATCATTAACAAAAAAATAAAAAAGTTGATACTTTACACAAAAATACACAAAACACTTACTTTGTTAACAAGATCATGTTGGATGGTATTAACAAACTCTCGTATGTGTTTGATGACCATATAGCCGCACTCCCATCCACTAGTTTGTTGGATACACTACAATTAATTCACAATTAATTATTTTAAACAATTCTAAAACCATAATTTGACAAAAAAAAAACATACCGATATCATTGACCACGTAAACCCTTTTTTCAAATCCGTCAGGAATTAGGTTGGAAATCTGGAAATTGTTCTTGGTTTTTTTTCCCTTCATCGAATCAACAATATAGACACAAGCAGTGCTTGGTTCAACAATGAATAGGGACCAATGCACACTACAAAAAATATAAGATATATCAAATAATGTGTTTATGTATGTGTGTGTATTGATGAAAAGTATATAATACCCTTCTAGGTATGGTAAAAGAAAATATCTTGTATCTTTATGATAAGCATGCATTTGTTTCATGTAAGCTACCACATCGTCTCTTTGTATTTCACATTTCCAACTAAGAATGTGTGTCGGATCTAGAATTGCGCATTTGAAATCGGATGCATCCTCTAATATACACCTAAAATTTTAAATTATATGTATGATTAAGTTAGTAACGTATATCATGTAAAAATGTGAACGTATAATAATAAAAGTATAGCAACTTACATCGCAAACGAAGTTATCACAGAAGCATCAAGCCATTCTCTTGTGAATAACGCCAACATATCCAGTAATGGACAACGGGTAAGTCATACGGCTCGGGATACATCCCATGGGGTGCAGAATGGTAAATGAAATGGAACTCCCAAAAACTTCGAGTAAGCGATTAAGTATCTCTTGAAGTAGTGGTTGTTTGGAAAATCTCTTTGCACTCTTCACCGACTTTTCAATATCATCAGCTATTATATAACTACGTTCATCTTCTACAACCATCATTTTCAGTTTGGGTTGGACATATGATGCTAATGTGTGTGGAGGTTCAACTTCTTGTTCGGATTCTCTTTGCGCCACAGAATTTAGCTAAAAACAATTAAAAAACCATTAGTACTTATATAAAAATATATAAAACATTAGTATATTTATATATACCCACATATAAAAAAATATTTGTACTAACCAAATTTATAAAGCCGCCTTGTGGATATAAACCACCTTCATCATGAAGACTAAATGAACAAGTCTCGATGTTCTCATCAAACTAAAACAACAAACAAATTGTTACAAAATGAAAAATATTAAGTTAAAAATATAAAGTAAATGGGTCAACTACTTTTGGCCTATAGCATGAAGTACGTCATCATGGTATCATCGTCTTGTACTTGTGGCGAGGCACTATAATAACTTTTTGGTGAGGAACGGTGCGCATAGGGTTATTGAAGATGAAGATGAAGATGAAGATGAAAGGGACGCGGTAAGAATAAGATGAAGTGAATATTATTTTTCATCTCCCGCTAATAACTTTTTGGTCAAGTAGTGCGGTTTAGAGTTGGATGGGTCCTTCTTCAGGCCCACCAACGAGAGAGCCCAGTAACTATTTATTAATATTAAATACAAAAACATAAAATTTTATCGAAATAAATGTTAAGGTTTAAATAAAAGACACACCTAACATAAATGTTAACTTAAATGAGTGGTACATCGATTAAAATTCTAGGCTACTTTTAGATGGAATAGTAAATTAAGCACGTATTTGAATCTTCATCATCTTCGTTTATCCTGAATAAAACAAAATTCTCCTTATATTAAAAAATGAAAGTTTTCAACACTAAATGAGTTGCTTACACTTTCTAATGCACCAAGTATAAGTGTGTAACATGCGTTGGTTGCATACATATATGCGAGATACCGTGTGTCCATGTGTAAAAAGAGGGTTGGTGAAATATTTATTTGACATTTCCTTCTCATTTCTTTTGAACGTCGGTCTATTGGTTTTAAATGTTGAAAAAAATGATTGTGTTACGGTTGATAAGTTCTTACTTCATTACACGTGTTATAATTATGACATTAACGTCGCACGCGGGTATTATACGTTTATGTAACACGTGTAAGGAAGTAAAAATCACGTCGCATCACGCGCGAAGTAAAATAACTAGTTATATTAATAATATCTAGGCTATAACATAAACAATCATATGAAGTTATTTTAATAAATAAATTGTATCAAACCTTAATCAACAAACATCCCTTCAGTGTCATCACGTACATATGTGGCTCCCGTACTGTTGTTATTACCAGATTCAATACCTACCAAAAATGATGGTAGATCATCAAAGTGGTCGTATTCCTCCTCGTTATCGACGTTGTCAACACCAAGATTACTTCGTTTACCTTGCAAGACAATGTGGTACGTTGGTTGGCTCGGGTCAATCACATAGAAAACTTGTGAGACATGAGTTGCGAGAACAAATGGTTCCTTTTTATAGCCATTAGTTGCAAGGTTCACAAGTGTAAAATCAATCGTCAACTTTAACACCATTTGCATTATCCACCCACTTACATTTGAACACGGGAACACTAAAATTTACGATAGTCAAATTCCTAAATCTCTTGTATAACTCCATAGAAAGATTTTTTCGCGATTGTTATCATTGTATCATGACGTTGTCTATGAATCTCAGTCGTTGATGCTATAATTGTAACTCCACGATTTTGCACAACAATTTTTTATCTTAGTCGCTAGTGTAAAACGTATAACCGTTAATGTCATACCCTTAAGAAGTTTTAACTATACAATCCGGACCAAGTCCTAACCTTTTCACAGTTTCATCAACATCAGTTTCTATCACCTTCTTTTCCATCTAGCATGCTAACTCTTCATTTTGAGTATTTATGTACCATTGATGACTCTTACCAGGGTATTCCGACCGTAACATTTCCATGAGTTCATTAACAAATGGAGCAAGACATGTCATGTGTTTCAGGACAAATAAATGTGCAGCTTTAAGGTCTATGTGCAAGGGCATAAATGTTTTAATACCAATTACAGGTTGACCATCAAGTCGACCCGAATGACAACTTTTAGGAACACCAACATTGTTGGCATCCTCCATATAGCCTATGAAAAAAACAAATTGTTATATTATAAATTGAGACGAATATATGTATATAATGATAGCATTACCTTCGTAGAACTGAGTCACCTCTTCATAAGTATACCCTTCAACAATACTGCCCTACGGTCGATTACAGTTTCTTACATAGCCTTTTAAAACACCCATATATCTTTCAAAAGGGTACATGTATCGTAGAAATACGGGACCACAAGCCTTATTCTCTTGTACGATATGAGATACTAGGTGAACCATTATATCAAAAAATGATGGTGGAAAGTACATCTGTAGTTCACAAAGAGTAACACGAATTTCATTTTGACATTGATCCAAGGCTTCTACATCAATCACTTTCGAGTGAATATTGTTAAAAAACAAGCAAAGTTTTGTGATTGTATGTCGAACGTGATCCGGCAACAATCCAAGTATTGCAATAGGAATCATATGTGTCATCAAAACATGACAATCATGAGACTTCATTCCAAGCAACTTACTATCTTTCATCGACACCAATCTTTTAATGTTAGCCGAATAAGTTGACGGAACATTAATATCATGTAAACATTGACAAAACTGCTTTCTTTTTCTTTTGATGTATTATAACAAGCAAGTGGTAGATAAACACGCTCACGTCTTTGTTCCGGGGCAAGATTTGGTTGAATTTTCATGAGAATCATGTCTTTTCTTACATTTAGGTCGTCTTTAGTTTTACCCGTAATATTTAATAGCAAGCCTAACAAGCTATCGCATACATTTTTTTCTATATGCATCACATCTAGACAATGTCTAACAGTTAAATCTCTCTAGTATGGTAAATCCCAAAAAAATGATTTTTTTTCCAGGTAACTCCTTTCTCAACATAACATCTTTTTCTCGAGACTTCGTCAAGATTCTGAACTCGTGAAATGCATCGGACCGTTTCGGTGGACTTCGTGATTCAATGTCTCCGTCGAACTCATCTATTTTCATCCTAAAACTGTGATTCTTCTGAAGGAATCTTCTATGTCCCATGTACATAGTTTTTTTACAATTTTTTAACCATATTGAGGTTGTATCCTCTTCACAAACAGGACAAGCTTTCTTACCATTGGTACTGTACCCTGACAAGTTACCATACGCTGGAAAATCATTTATAGTATAGAAAATCATCGCCCACAATTGGAAGCGTTCTTTCTTATCGGCATCGTATACGTCCACACCATTTTCCCAAAGAGTTTTTAGGTCATCAATCAAAGGAAACAAATACACGTCAATCTCATTACCAGATTGTCTCGGACCTTGAATCAACAACGACATCATAATGTACTTTCGCTTCATGCATAACCAAGGTGGAAGATTGTATATGCATAAAATAACCGGCCATGTACTATGACGGCTGCTCATGTTCCCAAAAGGATTGATCCCATCAGAACTAAGCCCAAATCTATTGTTCTGCGTCTCCTTCCCGAACCAATGATACTTCTTATCAATGGTTCTCCATTGAGGTGAATCCGTCACATGTCTTAGTTTTCCGTCACTTACATGTTCATCCGAATGCCAACGTAATAATTTCGGTTCCTTCTCGTCTGAAAATAACCTTTCCAATCTCGGTATAATAGGGAGATACCACAACATTTTAGCTGGTGGACCGTTTTTTGTCACATCGTCATCAACGTTCTCTGAATCTATTATCCGTTTATACCTCGATGCACCGCATTTAACACATTTATGCATTTTTGCATACTTCTTTCTATACAGTATACAGTTATTAGACATGCATGTATCCTTTCAACCTCTAATCCCATCAGACACATCATTTTTTGCTTGGTATGTCGAAATTGGTAATTCATTGTCTTTTGGAAGCATGTCACGCAAAAGCAATAATAGATTAGTGAAACTTGTATCACTCCATCCATTTTTTGATTTTAACTTAAACTACTTCAACACAGCATCAAGTTTGTTAAATTTAGAACCACTATATAAAGGTTTTTCAGCATCTTCAAATAGTTGTTGTAAATTTTCTTTTTCGACATCATCCATATTAGTTTCCATGTCATGTAACATTTCATTTAAATCGTCATTATGGTCACTTGAATGGTCATCAGGGTCTAACGAGTCGTTGTTATAGTTGTTTGAATGGTCATCAAGTTGAGTACTATTATTAATGTGTAAAGTAGGAGCCGACGTAAAATCAACTATTGATTCTCCATGCCTTGACCAACAATGATATCTAGGCATAAACCCATTTCGCATCAAATGGTACTCTATGTCTTCAGTACCATTATAATATTTAAAGTTTTTACAAACACTACAAGGACAACAAATCATCCGACTTCCTGTTTTCTCACGATTTGCTTCGGCAACTATAATAAAACTTCGAACACCTGGCCTATAATATCTTGAAAGAAGAGAAGAATTGTACATCCAAGTATCACGATCCATCTGAAAAATAAAACAAACAAACAAGTGATTTAAATGTACATAATCTAGTCCTAAGGTGGTGGATCCTAACCCACTTTTTGAACATTCTATCTCATGTGTACACATTTTAACCTTTTAACCATTTAAGAAAAAAACGGCAGCATTTCCCCTTAACTCCCCAAGTATGCGTATATAACGCAAACCCGAAGGAGCAAGAGAAAATGTTGCCGATTTCATCTTAAATTGTCAACGCATTAAAATGGATACACGTCCTAATGAGATAAAGTATTCAAAAATTTGAACTTTTAGTTGAATCTCGTTCATATTTCAAATTTAAATGATTTTTGACTTGAAAATTTCCTTTTGTTTTTTTATGCATGAATATTTCTTTTGTACTTTTCTTTTCTTTTCAAAATTTTGTTTTTTATATATTCTTTTGTTTTTATATTAAGGCGTGTAAAATATAATAATATTTTATGACGTTATTATAAAAAACATAACACGTTTAGTGAAGTCACAAATACGACACAACATATATGGGCATCAATTATTGACCTCACCGATGCATCATGCGCCCAAGCGCACAATTAGTTAACATGATACTAAAGAGTGATTTTAATAAAATTGTAATTAAAAAAATTAAGAGTATAAAAAACCACGATTATTAAAAAAAATGGATATTTTGCTCGATCGGAATTATTTCTAGAACTTGAATGCGTTTTTAATACAAAAGTACAATACCAAGTTTACTATTTTAGCATGTGATGATGCCATTTTTTTCTGAATTTACTACGACTTTATGAACTGGATACCACTTAAAATGATATTTAAAGAATGTTACTACACTCTACGCCTTAAAGAAAACCAATACAGGCAATGATCGAAAACCAAAATATGAAATATCATTTTTACACCTAACGATAAAAAGGCATCTTTCTTGTCACTATTGCATTCTCTCGTGTTCAATAACAATGTTTTAATTTTAGAACGAATCAGATATTAAATCGGTCTCCTTACCGATATGTCAGTCCGACCAGTTAAACCGGATTTAAAAATAATTTCATAAAATATAAAAAAGTTTTATAATTTCCAGTCCAACCTTTTTCCAATCGGTTCAACCACCTGGTTTTCCAGTCGGACTGGCCAGGTCACACTAAAAACGGTTCAACCCCTTAAACCGTACCGGTTCTATGCCCGATTTAACTGGTCCGACCAGCGGGTCCGGTTTTCAGAACACTATCAACAAACAAATGAACTAGACTTTACGTGTATTACTTCTTCATCTGCAACCGATAGAATAATAACAATAATAATAATATGTATATTAATATCATTATTATATATATATATATATATAGAGGAGAGTTATCCTACATAGTGTTGGAAATCTAAGAAGGCTAAGAAGGATTTATGACCTTTAGATCTCTTTTTTAATGGTTGAGATCAATTTGTAAGAAAGGAAATTGGTGGAAGGGTACATTAGTCATAGCCACTTTTGTTGACTTTCTCTCTCCACATGCAAGGCACATGCCAATTCCCCCACTTTTTTTAAAACTTTCATAACTTTTGGATACGATATTATTTTTTTAAAAAAATTACACCAAAAAAACAAGCGTTTTGTTATCTTTAAAATGCATATAATATTGATATATAAAAAATAAAAAAAATTTCGGCACTTGTCTAGTCCTTGTGTAATATCATGTGATTGTGTTTTATTATAACTAGTGAAATATCACTTTTATCGGTTCATTCTTAAGTCATTATATAATATCATCTTATTATAAATATTTGTTGTGTCATATTGTGTTTAGAAATTATCACCGTGTCACAAATTGTTAATATGTGTTTGAGAAATGTTCAAAGACAACGTCATTTTTTGTTACAAAGTGTGAGAATGACACAATGGTAAACAAAGACACAATGACACTTTTAAAAAAATTATAACTCACAATATAAATCAAATTTGAAAAAAGTGGTTCGGAGACCTTGTTCCCCATGTATTCCTCTTTCAGAAAATAAATAAACGAAAAATTAAAAAAAATTAAAAAAATTACCGTTTTTTTATTTTTTAAATTAGACACAATGAAAAAAGACACAATGAGAAAATAGTAGTTTTTTTAAGTTTTGTTTATTTATTTATTAAGGAGGATGATGTGAGAGCAAGATCTTTGAAATACTTTTTGTGTTATTGTGTAATTATTATTAGATCATTGTGTAATACTTGTCAAATACGATTACACAATGACCCGATGAATGACACAACAACCTTACGGATGACACAATCACACAATGACCTGATGAAAGACACAATGACCTGACGGAAGACACAATGACCTGACGTTAGACACAATGAGCTGAAAAATTGTGAAAAAAAGTTCGTTTTTTATATATCAATATTATACGCGTTTAAAAGAGAAAAAAATTCTCGTTTTTATGGTGTAATTTGTTTAAAAAATAATGTCGTATGTAAAAGTTATAAACGTTTTAAAAAAGTGGGGGAATTGACATGTGACTTGCATGTGGAGAGAGAATATTTAAAAAAGTGGGCATGACTAAAATACCCCCTCTCCTAATTTTCCTAGATGCCACATGTCAATCTCTTATTGCTTCTTAGCCTTCTTAAATTTATAACACTATGTAGGTGAACCCCACTCTATATATATATATATATATATATATATATATATATATATATATATATATATATATATATATATATATATATATATATATATATATATATATATATATATATATATATATATATATATATATATATGAATTGCATGTGTAGTGAAAACAAAATAAAAAGCTAATTAAGTTAAATGCAAAGGTAGTTGAGCCTTCTCTGCATTTCTTTCAATTCAGATTCATTCCAAAAAACATCCCTGAAAATGAGACTGATTGTGTTGTCTTTAATCATATTATTCAATTCCTTAATCCAAGTTTCAGAAGCTCAACTCAAAGTAGGGTTTTATAGTCAGTTATGTCCCAACGCCGAATCGGTGGTTGCTGATGTTGTGAGAGATGCAACCAAGTCGAATCCGCAGTTTCCAGCTATCTTGCTCCGGCTTCACTTCCATGATTGCTTTGTTGAGGTTCGATCTTCCACAAACATGTACACTTGCCATGCATATATATGTTTGGGACGTAATTTTTTTTTTTTTTTTTTTTATCAATGAACTGATAAATTTGCAGGGTTGTGATGGGTCGATTTTGATAGATAATGGAAGCACTTCAGAGAGAGGTGCATTTGGGCATCAAGGAGTAAACGGGTATGACGTAATAGAAAACGCAAAAGCTAATTTGGAAAGGTTATGTCCTGGTGTTGTTTCATGTGCAGATATTGTTGCCATGGCTGCGAGAGACGCCGTTGCTTTGGTATGTTGAAAATACATGTACATTTATTCATTGACGGCAAATTGACTTTTCTGGTCAGAAGCAAGTAACGTTGATCGATATTTATTTTTGGGCAGAGTCATGGACCGTTTTATCAAGTTGAAACAGGAAGGAAGGACGGTATGGTGTCAGATATCAATTTGGCTGATCGAATGCCTGATGTCAAAGATTCAATTCATCTTCTTAAACAAAAATTCATTGAAAAGGGGCTCAATGACAAAGATCTTGTGATTCTTAGTGGTAAGCAATTAATATTTATTTCTTTATCTAATACCTTTTCAATATTAATTTGGCATAAAACCCCCCTTTTAGTCCAGAACGATAACATGGATACTTCATAAGAAATCCGAGTTCAAAATCTTTACTACTATCATTTTTTATGGATATTGGCAATGAGACTTGTCTCGGGCTACAACCCGGCTTCGTGTCTAAGCCAAAGGGTTTTACGTGGCATGGTTAAAGGGCCATGCCTAGTTTTTCCCTGTAGTACAGTTGGTTATAATGAGTTTCGACTCTATTCAACTTGGCCATACGGAGGGTTGTGGTGAGCCTCCGCTGCGTTCGCAGTAACGTGGGAGCCCAATGACATCATAAAACGCATATTGCTGTTAGTGGCAGGGTTTTGATCTTGATTTTTATACATATGAGTGTTTTGATTATAGATCGTTGCACCAACTGAGATTCTAAAAAAATATTAATTAGGTGTATATTTAAAACATAAATGACTATATTCATAATGCTGGAAAGAAGTCATAAGATAAAATTAGAAATTGTAGTACGTACGTGATCATAGTATTTACTATTTCTGCCAATGCACCCAACCGCCAACTGTATAATCTTCCTAGCCTAAATGTTCTACTGCTACTCAATAAATGGAAGTAAATATTTTTTCATCTTGTTTTTAACGTTGAAAAGAAATTTACTTTTTCTGTATATTTATACAAGGGTCATCCTATTCACACACCTCATATCCTATTCACACACCCCATGCTTTTATTTCCCACACCCCCAGGCGCCGCACATAAACCTCGGCGTCGCGCCTGGGTTACTTCTTATCCCAGACACATCTTCGAACGTAGTCAATCACGCTTCAACACCCTTATGCGCCGCGCATGGCCCTCGGCGTGGCGCCTGGGTCATATATGCGGCCAACAACATCATCGGCGCCTAGGTCATATATGCGGCGCATATGTCCAGGTTTGACCGAATTCCACCTCGTTTACGACATTCCTCGGTTGACGTTGACAGAAAAGTGACTCAAGCGTCGCATCAAGGCCTATCCGTGACGCCTGGTTTTAAAACAGGTGTGTGGATAGAATTTTAGGGTGTGTGAATAGACAAGGCCTTAATTTGGGCCACGTACGATTTTAGTAATTTTACTTCCATAACATTGCATATTCATTTTATGTTATATAAAAATATATGTGATACTCGACGTTCAGTTAAAATTTAATGTATAATTCAAAATTTGAAAAGTATATCAGACGTGTATATTTTGTGATGTTTTTATGATACACTCATATAAAGTAAATTTTAAACTATTGAGTTAGTATGGGTTCGGTTTAAATAACATAACTGGTTAGAGTAAGGTGGTGGCTAGTCTCCTAATGCGGGAAATACGACCAAGGTTACATAGCTGAAAGTCGCCGTTTAAAAAAATAACCAATGTATAAAATCAGACTTGTATCTTTTAATTTTAAAACGCCATTAATATTTCATGGTCCACACGGTAAAAATGTACCATCAAATTAAAATTGCTTCCATCGGGTTTTCACCTAGTTATATTGTCAAATATTGTTTGTACACTAAGTTTCTTAGTATTGTGTAATTTATCTGTTCAAAATCATACCTTTTTGTTCTCAATTTTGATTCCAAATATATAAAAAAATATGCAGATGTTAACATTCATTTTTTTCTTATTTCAGCTGCACACACCATTGGTACAACCGCGTGCTTCTTTATGGAGGATCGGCTCTACAACTTTGATCAACGCGGAAGTTCGGACCCGAGTATAAACCCACGATTCCTACCTGAACTGTCGTCGTCGTGCCCAAAAAATGGGGACATAAATGCCAGGTTACCGATGGATCATGGGAGTGGAGACAAGTTTGACATTCAAATCCTACAAAACATTAGGACCGGTTTTGCAGTGCTACAATCGGATGCACAGCTGATGAATGACCCGACGACAAGGGGAATAGTAGATTCATATTTCGGGGTGCTAGCTCCGTTAACAAGACCGTTTGAAGCGGATTTTGTCACTTCCATGGTGAAAATGGGCAGAATCGGGGTAAGGACCGGGTCTAACGGGACTATTAGACGCGTATGTAAATCGTTTAATTAACGTCATAGAATAAACAAAGTTTGTGTCATCTTTCTATATACACTTTTGTTCAAGTGATACAAGGTGAGATTAAATGGTATACAACTTTTATACTTGATATAAAACTTGTTATGCATACCTGATTTGCATTTAATTTATTAGCCATGCATCACTAAATAAGCATCAAACCGGTATACGAGGAACCATTATTCCTTTATGGCCATATATTTGTACACGTTACAATATAAAAGCACTATTTTCGGAACTTGAGCGAAATCCGCAAAATTACTGGTCGAACTGAGTTCTCTAAGATCGCCGTGTAGGGTGGCCAGTCATGGCCCCGGCCAACCGGCATGTACTCCCAAAGCGTCACCATTTGGCCGGTCCGTTACCACAAGAACCTATTGAACTGGCTAACAATACTAATGGTTTGACTATATATTTAATTTTTGGGTCATGTTATGGGTATACTAGAAAGGTTAGTGAAACACCCTTTATACGAGTAAATTTTTTTTCTGTTAAAAAAAAAAAGAATTATATATACGAGTAAAATATAGTTTGGTCAAAACATACAAAAGCTGCCTACTCAGCCGTTTGGCCTCACACCAGCCGGGTCATATAAATGATTTTAGACCGGCTTATGTTTTGACATTTAGATGGATAGGAGGTAAAAATGCATGTGTGGATTTAATATGTGTTTTCCCACTAGTAGATTTGGAAATGGTGTTTTTAAGGTAGGTCAAGCTGTTTTAAAAGTTTCCGCTTGCAAAGCGGCTAAACACGAGAAAGCATACATTGACAATCAACACGTATTCGTTCAATTTGCATTTGATACCTTTAGTTTTCTTGCACCTGAGGTCGTGGAGTTATTTAATCGAGTTCAACGAGTTATGTATAGCTTTGTTATGACCCTGAGGTTTATAAATTTAAGGTATATTGGTTTTCATTGGTCCCAACTATCACATGTTGTCTTCTACCGGTCCCAACTATTGAATTGGCTGTCAACGGTCCCAACTTTTATCACATTGGTAACCACTGGTCCCTTCGTTAAATTTTTTTAACACCGTTAAGTTTTTTCCAAATTTAATACCGAAGTTATAAGCCTTTTGATCGGAACGATAATATAAGTCGATTGATGGAAAAGTTACCTCAAAACGGCGCTCCGAACAACGAAATAGTGCTTCAATCGGGTGTTTAAACCTAACGGTGCTTCAATCGGATGTAAAATTTTTATCGTTCAGTGAGCCTTTTCGAGAAAACTTTTACATCAATCGACACGTATTATCCTTCCGATCAAAAGATCTAAAACATCGGTCTTGAATTTGGAAAAAACTTAACGACGTTAAAAAAAATTTAACGACGAGACCAGTGGTTACCAAAGTGATAAAAGTTAACCGTTGACAACCAAATTAAAACTTGGGACCGGTAGAAGACAAAATGTGATAGTTGGAACCAGTAAAAACCAATATACCTAAATTTAATGTTTAAACGACTTAATTTTGCAATCCCAAAGGGTTAACGACACAACTTGTTGTCCGTTTACATTCTATTTCTATGTAAATAACTTTTATTAGTTATATATTTATATACATAAAACCCTCATTTTTTCTTTGGGGCCCGATTAATTAAAATTCATAGACTAACAAAATCAGCCTAGCTAGTTTAAATCAAAATGCACCAATATAATAAATATAGCACACGAATCAGTTTATATGGCATGTGTACTTTTATACAAGTCAGAATAAACGGCTTGTGTAACCTTAAACGAGTCGTATGAGTTTACAGAATTCGAAATGTTTTGGTGTCATATGTTTGTTAGGATCTAGAACACACACGAAACTGAACACACACTCGCGAGTAATAACGAACACGAGACACAAGGATTTATAGTGGTTCAGTCGGCTGACCTACGTCCACTCTGCTGCAACTAGGTGTTTTATTATTCAGGTGCTCAAGGAATTACAAGTACAATGATTTCATTATATAGAGACTAATCTAGGGTTAGGAAACTTAATCCCCAAGTTAGGCCCAAGCCCACGTAGACAACTCATTAGGGTCGGTTGCCACTAACGAGCCTACATACCCAACAATCTCCCACTTGGAGGCTCGAACTACGCTCCACCTTCTTCATCATCTTGTACATCTTGTAATCTTCCTTACTACTAGTTGCAGTCGCCTTCTCATCAATTAACCTGAAGGCCCGTTGAAGCTCCCACTGAGCCTCAACACATCAGTCACGGCCAAATCTGCCTCTGACTCATTCTCTGTCTCTACCGGCTCCCACTGGCTCAAACTGCCGGATACTGAAACACCATGAGAACAAACACTCTCCGAATAAAGCAGATAATCCTCTGGAGAGACTTTGACACTTGGAATACCGGTTCTCTTAACCCATTGTCTGGTAACTCTGACTGAAGCTTTGGTTGGCCGACTACCAATGCTCCCACTGTCACGAAAACCCCTGACTGATTTTTCTGAACCTTTCCCAGTACGTTCAACCTGAATCTGACCTGAAGCTCTGGGTTTGTCATCTGCAAAACAAACCTTCTTCTGCCCCTTAGATTCTGTGAACCGGATTTTGTTTCTCTTCTGAACTGGAATAACATTTCCTTCAGACGGTAAACTGACCGTATAAAGCGAACCCCGTTTCTTTCCTCGAGCTATGACTAGATTACCTTTTACCACTTTCCACTGCCCGTTCCTGAACTTAACTTCATGTCCTTCTTCATCCAACTGCCCAACTGAAATCAACTGTTTCTTTAAGCTAGGAATGACCCTGACATCTTTCAAAGTCCACTTAGAACCGACTGAAGTAAATAAATCCATGTCACCCATGCCCGTAACATCTAAAACTTCATCATTCGCAAGCCTTACCTTTCCAAAATCACCCTCTTTTAGATTCTGCAATGCTTCATTGCTGTGGGTAGCATGAAAAGAAGCACCAGAATCCATAACCCAGGAATCCACACTGTTCTCCACGCTACAGATAAGAACATCGTCATCTTCGTAGTCTTCTACAGTGTTAGCATCTTTCTTAGGATTAGGACACTGATTCCTAAAGTGCCCTGCTTCCTTACAGTTCCAACATATCACATCTTTACGAGCCTTAGACTGACTCCTTCTCCTACCCTGACGACTTCTTCGTTCATTCTTTCTTCCCCTGCCCTCTGTACTCAACAAAGAACTTGAAGATTCACCTGAACCTCGACGTCGTACATCCTCCCCCAGAATTAGATCCCGAATCTTCTCAAACGTAAACTTACTAGTATCCGACGAGTTACTAACTGCAGTTACGGTTCCGGACCAACTCTCAGGCAATGAGGATAATAACAAAAGGGCTTGAACTTCATCATCAAATTTAATATTCACAGATACTAAACGAGATAAAATCGAGTTAAGATTATTGATATGAACTGTTACCGAGTCACCTTCCTTCATCCTAGTATTCACAAGCTCCCGGATCAGATAAACCTTATTCGCTGCAGAAGGCTTCTCATACATGTTTGATAATGCTGTCATCATACCACTAGCTGTGATCTCCTTCTGGATGTTATAAGCAACATTCTCAGACAAAGAAAGCGTTATCACTGCCCTAGCTTTTTTATCCATCTTATCCCAATCTGCTTGTGAAGTCTTTTCTGGTTTTTCACCCTCAAGCACTGCATCCAAGTCTCTTTCACAAAGTAATGCTTCAATCTGCATCTTCCACCAACCAAACTTTTTCCCGTCAAACTTCTCAATCGTTACTTTCCCGTCTCCTGCCATAATAATAGCCAAACAAGAAAGCCGATCTCAACCACAAAGTCTCTTTTAACTCTTGTGTGCGTTTCTACCTTCGATCTCTTGTTCAACAAAAATAAATAAAGGACCCAAAGCAAACTGCCTCCGCTTCCTTCTTCTGTTTGTGAACAATAATAAACAAGGCAATTAAAAAAAAAAAAGGAACCAAGCCTTTCTTCTGCCTTCGTTATCTTCTAGAACGGCCAAACTCCAATTAAAAAACAAAACTTTTGTTTTTATGGTGTGATCTCACAAGCAGTAATTGGTTTCTTTCTCTTCGATCGAAAATACAAGAAAACTTTCGGTGGGATTGACGGTAATTAAACCAGCAGTCGACTGGGTTTTCGGTGAAACAATCGGCCGGCAACAACGTTGAAACTGCCGGCGGCTAACCCTAGACTGCAATTCTATCGCGTTGTGTTCTCCGTGTGTAACGAGCCGTAGCTCTGATACCAGTTGTTAGGATCTAGAACACACACGAAACTGAACACACACTCGCGAGTAATAACGAACACGAGACACAAGGATTTATAGTGGTTCAGTCGGCTGACCTACGTCCACTCTGCTGCAACTAGGTGTTTTATTATTCAGGTGCTCAAGGAATTACAAGTACAATGATTTCATTATATAGAGACTAATCTAGGGTTAGGAAACTTAATCCCCAAGTTAGGCCCAAGCCCACGTAGACAACTCATTAGGGTCGGTTGCCACTAACGAGCCTACATACCCAACAATGTTATTCCTCTATACGCATGAGAAGTATTTGACATTACGCAACATTTCTCAATATACGTGCAATTATTTTACCCGACGTAAAATCAATCGATTTACATGTGAATTATTTGTCACGACTCAAGATTGCGTTAAAATTTATTATATAAAGTATTATAAGCGTATTCATTTCTTCTCTTGATTTTGGGGTGTTTAACGAATAGAATTTCAAATTCTTGAATTATATTAAATTTTGTTTTTTTCTTTAAATTGTGTATGGCCCAGTTACCATAGAGTCTCACAGTTGATTACATCGCACAAAATATTTCAAAATCATTCATTTAATTAAAACATTGGAGCGGAAATTCTTAGAATATGAGTACACATTATAGAACCCTTAAAAACATTAGCATTATCCTTCAAATAAACATATCAAAATGTTTAAGTCTTCTTAATTTGTGATGTCCATCTTCAACCACCAAGTAGCTTGAAATTAATGTTATCCTTTTTTTAATTTAACAACTCACTTGTCAAACTACCATGTTCATTACTAAAGGTTCTTTAATTATGTTTTATGATATTTCTTATTTTGACCGAAAAAAATTTACGGGTACGGTTGAAACTCAGTGTCAAGCATGCAACGCTACGGGGTGTTTAAATTCAATGTCGGCGGGCTTTGTACCTAGGTTTTTAGACTCGATGTTGGCGGGCGACACACCGAACGGTGTTTTGAGTTTATAATATTTCTTATTTTGACCGAAAAAAATTTAGTTTTTTAATTCTTAAATTGACCCGGTATAAAATAGATGTGTTTATTTTAATGTTGAAAAGTTGCACTGACTGTCCTTACAAATTTCGTCATTTAAATTTTTATAATTAAAATGACGAAAATATCTCGCACTTAACGGATAAAATGGATAAAAGTTAGCTCAAATGACGTATGATGTAATAAACATAATAAATAAAGGACAATCGGTGCAATTTTATAACATTAAAACATAACTAGAAAACTAGAGTAAATTATATTTTTGGGCATTTAAGTTAACGGCCGTTAAGTTCTACGAATAAACCCATGAGGGTATTTTGGTAATTTTACATCTAAAGGACAGAAACTAATAAATAGTTTATATTTGAGGGACCACTTATGTAATTTACTCAAACTAATAAACATATATATATATATATATACATATCATTATCATCATCACCAACCTCATCCACAGATTATTGAAGATATCAAAAAACCACGCAATTCCGTTAAACGGAACGATTATAGTAGACCTTGTCGCCGACGTCTTCTCCGATATCTTCAAGTATCGTCCACGAGGATTTTCCTCAAGATCATAGTAAAACAGTCCATGCTCAACATGTAACGTTTTAGACAATAGCTCGACGTCATTCCCTCCGCCACCAGAACCGTCGCCGCCGCCGTCTGAGCTAAACTCCATCTCCTCCGTCTCCGACGGCCTTTAGATTCGAACAAAACTCACAAATGAACAAAATGTTACCTGAACGACTGATCTCGTAGCTTGCTTGATGAAATTGGATCAATTGAGTCAATTAGAGTGAAGAGAGTTTGATTGTCACATGATGAATTGAAAAGTTTGATTGCAGATCTGGATTGGATTGGAATTGTTTGAGCGAGAACAGAAGTGAAATTGGTGGAATTAGGGTTTGTGAATTGACTAATTCTCGTTGTTGTTCGTAGTATAATTGACTTTTGCTAGTTTGTGGTGGTGGTTGATGATGATGTTGAATAGGGAATGGTGGTGGTGGAAGATCAAAGGAAGTGGTGGTAGTGTTGGTGCTCATGAGGGTGTTTGTGGTGGTGGTATGATGGTGTTGTGATGGTGGTTGGAATAATATGTGGATGAGGATGATGATAATGATATGTATATATATATAGAGGAGGGATTTTCTAAAAAGGCAAAAAACTCTAAAAAGCCTAAGAAGTAATCTGGGACGTCGGATTATGGTGTTTTACGGCCCAGATGGACGTGGTGACATTTTTGTAATTATTTTGATGTTTTGGTTACGCGCGAGATGGATTTGAGGGTAGATTTGTCATTGTGCGTTTTTAACACCACAATTCAAACGCCATGGTGTTTCTTAGATCTGTGCGTTTTTAACACAAAATTCTAACGCCTTGGTGTTTCTTAGATCTGTGTCTTCTGAATCATGGTGTTTTTTACATTTGAACTGATCACAGTAAAAAACAGTCGACGTTTTTGGTGTTTTATTTCTCACACATTCTAACTTTTTCCATGGTGTTTCTTAGATCTGTGTCTTCTGAATCATGGTGTTTTTTATGTTTGAACTGATCACAGTAAAAACAGTTGATGTTTTTTGTGTTTTATTTCTCACACATTCTAACTTTTCTCATGGTGTTTCTTAGCACTATCAAATATATCTATGTCTTCTGAATCATGGTGTTTTTAACATTCGAACTGATCCCTAAAAACACCATGATTCAGAATGTTAAAAACACAATGATTTAGAAGAACTGAACATTGATCAGACGTTCGTAATTAGTAAACGAAAACGTCAAAAACAAACAAAAACGTCATCGCTTTCAGTATTCGCCATAGATGAATGATTATGGATTCAAAATTAAAAACGAAAAACGTCAAAAACACGCCATACATGATCGGATGTTCGTAATTAATAAACGTCAAAAAAACACCATAACTGAACATCGAGAGTGATCACCAGGATTTTGAAGTCAGCATCGCGCGTATAAATGACGAAGATGCCCCTCCGTGTTTTTTTCTCTCATGGCCACGTGCTTGTTGTTGATTGTGTGACATCTGCCCCAAACCCGAACCCGAATGACCGACCCGAACCCGATATTTTATCTCTTTTATATGTAATCGTATTTATTTCTTCAAATGTAACGTTCATTATTATTATGAATAAATATGACGAATTTTACGTTATTCCCGTCTCAATTAAATAAATATATTTATGTCTCAAAATATTCAAGTGTGACAAATAATTATTATTTGTAATAATGGAATTTAAAATATACATTAATATATATATAGTTCGAAAAAGAAAACTATTAGAAACGTTAAACAAAACCATCTTTAAACCTTGTAGAAGTCTCTTAATGACGTAAACGAACTAAAACTACAAAAACGTCAATCCTAAAAATGTTACAAATTTATTTAGTTAAGTTAGTTAATTAATATAACTATAAAACTAACTTTGTGCCTATAATGTAACTTTTAAAACTTTAACTTAAAACTATTAAGCCAAAATTAAACAAGACACAAGCGCAGGGGCTGTTACTGTAAATTTTTATAAAAACCAACCCACCCCCCCTGTGCAGATCGTAAGTCCGGCGAAGCACAAAATTCC
The DNA here is from genome assembly GCA_030867185.1 of Tagetes erecta. NCBI lineage: Eukaryota > Viridiplantae > Streptophyta > Magnoliopsida > Asterales > Asteraceae > Tagetes > Tagetes erecta. The sequence goes on from CM061490.1 coordinate 17,400,179, forward strand.
GGCCGACTGCGTTTTTCCGGCGAGCCCTATTACACGCGTTTTAACATTCCAAAACTACTGCAAATCTTTCCAAATCATTCCTAAGCTATTTTCGAATCCTTTAATAACCAAAAAACGCGTATAGATCCGGTTTAGCACAAAATCTATTTTGGGTTTTGATTCAAAATCTAATTACCAAGATTAAACCCGAAAATCAACGATTTATTTAGCCTACATCATTCCAAAATGCTAGACTAACATAACACAATTACCAAATCATCTCAATTCATCAGCAAAATCACCCAAACCACAAAGAAATCGGCCAAAACCGCAACTCCGGCGACTTGAGTCGTTTTCAACTTTCCGGTCACTAATTCAGGTAAATTTTGGTTCCTTTTTAATCCCTTTGATCACCTACATCTATCTAATTCATCAATTTTGTCTAAAATCATTCCAGATTTACAAATTTCGATCCAAACCCGTCGACATTCGTTCCTAGCCAAATCCATATCAAACGTTTACCAAAAGGTATGTTCTATATATCAAAATTATCGTGGGTTGATGTAGATTAAAAGCCCTAAGGATGATTTGACTGGTGATTAACATGTTTAACGAATTGGATCGATTTGTGTTCTAGGGCTTGTATGAACATGGGTGTTCTTAACAAACAAAAGATAAAATAATTAAAGACTGAAATAAATAACAAATGCGCGCCTGGTCCAGCGGTTACAACATGTTTGTTTGTGTGGACAGGTTGCGGGTTCGAGTCCCATTCTTATCATATGTTTAACTTTTATTTTTTTTTTTTAAGTTCTTCTATATATTAGTTAAACATACATTTTAATTACAAACAAACTAATAAATAATATCTTTTATATATTAAATACATTTAAAAGTTTACAAAACTTCTAAATTCTATATTCAAATAATAATATATATTTTTACAAGTATTTAATTTCTAAAAATATTTAAAGTAAATACAAAAATACTTATGAAATATATTCATTTATTCGAATACAAAGATACAATTACGTTTCGTATAAAAAAATCACAACTCGTAATTCAAAACCCTAATTCCCAATTTTAATCTAAAATCCTAAAAACCAAATCTCAAATCCGAAACCCTCGACTTCGGATTTGTGGTTCTTGTTTCTATTTGTTTGTTTCTAAGTTAGGGTTTTTCCCAATAAATTAGGTGGTACTAATATTTGGGAGATTCTCTGTTCGTTGTAGACGTTTCTTTTCCGGTTATCTTTGCTTATTAAGGTGAGTAAACTCACTTTCCCCTTTTTTTTCTGTTTTACTTTTTGGGGCTGAAACATGTGCTTATTACGATGCTATGGTTTCTTTTTGTTTCTTGTTTCTTTTTCAAAAAGAGATCATTTAATATGTTAATCTAGTTTGGCCGCTCGATGCAACTTTATGTGTTAGGAATAGAAATTGTATTATTTGTAATTTCCACCGGTACGATATTAGCGCTAATGGCTTGACAAGCCCACCTACACTATTGGCCTGATAGGTGATTAGACCCGGCGATTCTTTTGTTGATTCTATAGGTTAGATTATGTTGCTAAACGAGATGCTTGTTACTACGTTGCTATGTCCCTTGAGATGCTAAAAATATTTATTGATAACTTATACAACGAGATGGTTCAATGACGGTTACTTGACGGTTCAATAAATGTTATCAATAAATGTAACACGGTTGATTCTATGTTGATTCTATGGTCATGGTTGAATGATATAATGATATTGCTATACACATAAACTTGCGTGACATATTAATATTGATCTCGGATTTCATATTACGTATTATCAAATGTGTTTTTACTCACTAGCTAATTCTTTAGCTAACTTATTTTACACATGTTTCAGGTGGCGTTTGTTTCGTTTATGCTTTACAAGACATGTAGGATTGCTTTTGGACCTAGATTAAAAGTTACTTAAATAGCTTTAATTTTTGGTTTTTGCTTTCATATTTAAGACTATTTACTTTTTCCTTGTCATGACATTGATGCTTAATTAAATATTAAAATATGCTTTTAGTGTGCCATGTGCTTTGTACTAATGATATCCAATTCACTTGACAACCCGGTGTTTTCCGCCGCCGGGCGGGGTGTCACAGTTTGGTATCAGAGCCATGGTTATAGGGAACTAGGATAGGGTATTAGAAACACACCGACCTAGACTATAACCTAAGAGTCCTTAGTGCAAATAGATGTACTTAGGAATTCTTCTAGACTTAATTGTTTTCTTTCTACGAACCTTTCTATGCTTTTCTTTACCTCATTTCTTATCCGATTTCGCGAAGGAGCTACAAGAGACTCTTCTGGGTGATTAGGATCTTTTCTTTGTGGAATCTCGTCATCGTCTTAAGTGAGTTTGAAACGTGAGAACGTGTGCAATCTGGAAGGGGGAACGCCTGTATCACGGACATCCTGTCTAAGGCAAAGCATTTCGTATAAATCTCTTTAAGAGACCTGTATGCTTACCTGGGGATGTTCGAGATGAGTGTGAACCTATAGGCTAAAGCACGCTTTCTCGAATACGTTGAAAACGAACTTAACACTTTGATAAGTCATTAGTGTCCAAAACTAAGACACATTCCTAAGTTTTCAAAATTTCATTTTTTTTTTATGATTCTATGATTTTTCTTTCCTACAATTTATAATTATTTCTATGAATTTCTATAGTGATTCAAATAATATTCCAAATTCATTTACTAATATTTCTAAAGTTTCTAAGTAACTTCCTATGTTATGTTTCAAATGATTCTATGATGCTCCAAGTACTACTACTATTTCATTTAATAAAAATTTCTAAAGTTTCTAAAGCTTCTAAGTGATTTTCTATGGTATGTTTCAAAAGATTCTATGATATTCTAAATGGAACGAGGTGCTGTTATTACATCGGATGTTTCTATCGGTCAAAGATTTTGCTACAAAACCTTGTTATTCTACGTTTCATCATTCCATTTGTTTCTAAGCTACAATAATACTTATGCGATATACTCGCTAGCTTATCCATATAACACAAATACACCGTTGTAAACTAAACATTTCAAATCAAACTAAGATATATCTCAATCGAATTATCCAAAACTTCAAATCATGTATCGATTACCAAAATCTAAGGCATACTACTAATCCCAAATCGATTATCGACTCTCCAATCCAAAGGTTTGTCATGATTCTGAATTCTGGTCAAGGCTAAATTCCATAACTAAATAAAAGTTAACGGATTTTGCTATTCTTAAAAGCTAACGTATTGAATCGAACGTCTACCCTCAAAATATTTCAACTTGACTCCTATACTCAAATTGTCAAAACCACTCCTTTAACTAAAGATTCTAATCCAAATTTTAACCCATCATTAAACCATAAATCCACCATCAAATTATGAATTAACCATCAAACATGTACTTATTAATCAAACTATGCGATGCTATTCATAAATTCGTTATCCAAACCCTAACGAGAACTCACTACACAACTATTCTTGAACTCTTTGAACTAAATGTTTCATCTATACATATGACCACTAATGAAATTTTACGCAACTAGCTTTCATGCACAAATCTAGACCCAATATACTTCATTTACAAACTCGTTACCCTAACGCAAGGTATAATCAATGGACTTTGTAAAACTACCGAAAATCAATTCTATTAAAATAATTTCCTTATTTTTCCCGAATGGAAATATATATATACAAAAAAAAAAATTTTTAAAAAATAAAATTATTAGTATATATATTTTAATTAAAATAACCTTTTGGTTTTAGTATTTTGTAAGATAAATATATATATATATATATACATATATGCATTTCATGATAAATGATTTTCTTTCAAAATGGATTAGTTATTCTAACGTTGGCCAAATATTTACACAAGATTTCTCCGTTTTCTCAAAAATGACACAAAGACTTGTAACGAACACTATGTATTCTGTTTTCCAATACTTACAACTTAAATTATGTCGTTTATTTTCAAATCAATCCTATTAGTTGTGGTAAAGATTAAAACTTTCAACTTCTTACTTAGCTTTTAAAACTACATTATTACATGTACACCATCAACTAATGCTTATGAACTGATCAATATCAGAAAACTTAGATAATTACATCTTACACACATAGAGTCGATTTTCATAAACTTAAGTGTCGCTATTCTAGTAACTTGACTATCTATATCGATGAACAAAACTATTTATATGAGCAATGTCTACCTAATGAACGTTAGTTCTTCTGAATCATCAACTTACTTATCATCTTAAACTGATTCTCCCTAGTAATGTTTCTATCGAGTATGATATCGGAACCTAAGCGTATCGTCACTTTAACCTAAAATTTTTGTGTACTTTTGACTCGCACATGATCAAATAAACTCTGGGGTCCATGCAAAAACTAAAATAATTACGGGTGCACACGGAATTATGAAAGTTGGTGCATGGAAACCATAGTAAGTTTTGTCTTGTGTTTAAGGGCAATGCGGCAAATGTGGTGTGACAAGAGCATGGTGGATACGCCGTTGGTACATCCTATATATAAATGTTTCTGTCATACTGTCAAATGAAGCGTTGTTTCGATCCGTGAATTTTTGTATTATTCTAAGTATTATATTCATATAACAATACCTATCGTATCTCACCGAGTAAGATAAACTATGTTCTATGTGGACCTAAAATAATAAACAATTACCTTTTGAACCGATGCAGAAAACAGAAACTAATTCTTCTCTTATAGAAATCAAAATCTTACAATTAATTTCGCAATTACCACTTGTCATCATCATCGTCCAATTCTTAAGTTGGCATATTCATATTCAACTCATCGAGACTAACATATTCTTGTTCAAACCATAGTTGTTAAATAACGCAAGTACAGTTACGATGGAAATGTACAATACTATGGGCAACTTGCATAGTTGAGCCACATTTAATCATTTTACTTTTACTTAACCATGCATAAAGTTACTTTATCCGTTTCATCCGTTCTATTAATCATGATTAATCTCGATGATCATTTAAATAATTCTAAATCCATATACTTAAAACATTTAATTCGCAAGTTGGCATCCTATTCTATTCCTATACTTAGTAACAGTTAATACTCATTCGAATCTTCATACAATTAGTTCATCCAAACCCTTATAAGTGAAAAGAGTTAAATAAACAACTCTCAATGAGTCAAAACAAATTAAGAATAAATAACTTCTTAATCTCGTCCCAATCAAAATGCTCATCTTTCCGTTGATCGAATTTTCATATAATAAAGTTTCTTGTGAGATGAAACTCCTCACGGAATTGGGTAGTATTCATCCTGTGTTTCTTGTTTCTAATTTAAAGAAGTATTTATCCGATGAAAATCGCATTGTGCCTCTCGGTGATATCTAAATTTATGAGTCTATGCAGTTTTCCTGAACGGCCATTGGAAATGATGGACCGTGAAGTCAAACAACTTAAGCGTAATCGAATACCAATCGTTAATGTTCGTTGGAACTCAAAACATGAACATGAATTTAAGACAAAATGAAAGACAAGTATCCGCATCTTTTTGCTTCATCTTCTTCCACTGCGGGTTGAGCAAATTTCGGGACGAAATTTCTATAAGGAGGGGAGACTGTGACATCTGCCCCAAACCCGAACCCGAATGACCGACCCGAACCCGATATTTTATCTCTTTTATATGTAATCGTATTTATTTCTTCAAATGTAACGTTCATTATTATTATGAATAAATATGACGAATTTTACGTTATTCCCGTCTCAATTAAATAAATATATTTATGTCTCAAAATATTCAAGTGTGACAAATAATTATTATTTGTAATAATGGAATTTAAAATATACATTAATATATATATAGTTCGAAAAAGAAAACTATTAGAAACGTTAAACAAAACCATCTTTAAACCTTGTAGAAGTCTCTTAATGACGTAAACGAACTAAAACTACAAAAACGTCAATCCTAAAAATGTTACAAATTTATTTAGTTAAGTTAGTTAATTAATATAACTATAAAACTAACTTTGTGCCTATAATGTAACTTTTAAAACTTTAACTTAAAACTATTAAGCCAAAATTAAACAAGACACAAGCGCAGGGGCTGTTACTGTAAATTTTTATAAAAACCAACTCATCCCCCCTGTGCAGATCGTAAGTCCGGCGAAGCACAAAATTCCGGCCGACTGCGTTTTTCCGGCGAGCCCTATTACACGCGTTTTAACATTCCAAAACTACTGCAAATCTTTCCAAATCATTCCTAAGCTATTTTCGAATCCTTTAATAACCAAAAAACGCGTATAGATCCGGTTTAGCACAAAATCTATTTTGGGTTTTGATTCAAAATCTAATTACCAAGATTAAACCCGAAAATCAACGATTTATTTAGCCTACATCATTCCAAAATGCTAGACTAACATAACACAATTACCAAATCATCTCAATTCATCAGCAAAATCACCCAAACCACAAAGAAATCGGCCAAAACCGCAACTCCGGCGACTTGAGTCGTTTTCAACTTTCCGGTCACTAATTCAGGTAAATTTTGGTTCCTTTTTAATCCCTTTGATCACCTACATCTATCTAATTCATCAATTTTGTCTAAAATCATTCCAGATTTACAAATTTCGATCCAAACCCGTCGACATTCGTTCCTAGCCAAATCCATATCAAACGTTTACCAAAAGGTATGTTCTATATATCAAAATTATCGTGGGTTGATGTAGATTAAAAGCCCTAAGGATGATTTGACTGGTGATTAACATGTTTAACGAATTGGATCGATTTGTGTTCTAGGGCTTGTATGAACATGGGTGTTCTTAACAAACAAAAGATAAAATAATTAAAGACTGAAATAAATAACAAATGCGCGCCTGGTCCAGCGGTTACAACATGTTTGTTTGTGTGGACAGGTTGCGGGTTCGAGTCCCATTCTTATCATATGTTTAACTTTTATTTTTTTTTTAAGTTCTTCTATATATTAGTTAAACATACATTTTAATTACAAACAAACTAATAAATAATATCTTTTATATATTAAATACATTTAAAAGTTTACAAAACTTCTAAATTCTATATTCAAATAATAATATATATTTTTACAAGTATTTAATTTCTAAAAATATTTAAAGTAAATACAAAAATACTTATGAAATATATTCATTTATTCGAATACAAAGATACAATTACGTTTCGTATAAAAAAATCACAACTCGTAATTCAAAACCCTAATTCCCAATTTTAATCTAAAATCCTAAAAACCAAATCTCAAATCCGAAACCCTCGACTTCGGATTTGTGGTTCTTGTTTCTATTTGTTTGTTTCTAAGTTAGGGTTTTTCCCAATAAATTAGGTGGTACTAATATTTGGGAGATTCTCTGTTCGTTGTAGACGTTTCTTTTCCAGTTATCTTTGCTTATTAAGGTGAGTAAACTCACTTTCCCCTTTTTTTTTCTGTTTTACTTTTTGGGGCTGAAACATGTGCTTATTACGATGCTATGGTTTCTTTTTGTTTCTTGTTTCTTTTTCAAAAAGAGATCATTTAATATGTTAATCTAGTTTGGCCGCTCGATGCAACTTTATGTGTTAGGAATAGAAATTGTATTATTTGTAATTTCCACCGGTACGATATTAGCGCTAATGGCTTGACAAGCCCACCTACACTATTGGCCTGATAGGTGATTAGACCCGGCGATTCTTTTGTTGATTCTATAGGTTAGATTATGTTGCTAAACGAGATGCTTGTTACTACGTTGCTATGTCCCTTGAGATGCTAAAAATATTTATTGATAACTTATACAACGAGATGGTTCAATGACGGTTACTTGACGGTTCAATAAATGTTATCAATAAATGTAACACGGTTGATTCTATGTTGATTCTATGGTCATGGTTGAATGATATAATGATATTGCTATACACATAAACTTGCGTGACATATTAATATTGATCTCGGATTTCATATTACGTATTATCAAATGTGTTTTTACTCACTAGCTAATTCTTTAGCTAACTTATTTTACACATGTTTCAGGTGGCGTTTGTTTCGTTTATGCTTTACAAGACATGTAGGATTGCTTTTGGACCTAGATTAAAAGTTACTTAAATAGCTTTAATTTTTGGTTTTTGCTTTCATATTTAAGACTATTTACTTTTTCCTTGTCATGACATTGATGCTTAATTAAATATTAAAATATGCTTTTAGTGTGCCATGTGCTTTGTACTAATGATATCCAATTCACTTGACAACCCGGTGTTTTCCGCCGCCGGGCGGGGTGTCACAGATTGCTTCCTACACTTCTTAGAGTTTTGAGCCTTTTTAGAAAATCCCATATATATATATATATATATATATATATATATATATATATTAGTTTGAGTAAATTACATAAGTGATCCCTCAAATATAAATTATTTATTAGTTTATGTCCTTTATATGTAAAATGTCAAAATACGCTCACGTGCCTTGCACATGAGGGGACTTAACCAAAAAACTTAACGGTTGTTAACTTAAAGGCCTTAAACCGTGAGAAAATTTATATAAAGGCCAACCAGTGCAATAAATTAAAATAAAGACCATGATCCGTAATTTAACTTATTTTAAAGACCTAAAAATGTAATTTACATAGAAAACTAATAACAAACTCGTATATAAATAAAGTTCGATTTGTATAATTTTGGAAACATATAATATATAAATAGAACTAAAATATTAAGACACTACAAAAATACTAAAATTTTCTAGTGATATATTTGCTCTTTTCCTGTTGACTCTTTTTCTGAAACTTAAATACGTTATAGAAACAACACGTAGCTCGAGTGACACCACCAAATCGCCACGTATCTTTCCATCAATATCACCCACATACACGTAGTCACGTACACTCCTCCTCCTCCAGCCTCGCTCGTACAATTTTTTCCTCGTCTCCGACAACCATGAACCCCCCACCAAATACCGACCAACTCCTCACCATCAACACCACCCTCGCACCCCTCCCTCACCTAACCAACTACCTCCCAAACCTCCAAACACACACAACTCCCTTACAACACAACCATTTTTACCACCCATCAAACCACTTCTACCTCTCCCAATCCGATACCATCATTCACCGCACCATCTACGACTTCACCCGAGCCACCTCCTCAACTTTAGCCTATCACCGCGCTGGCCCCCGCAAACACATATATTACGATCCACGGAACGTCCGAGCTGCTATTGTTACTTGCGGAGGCCTTTGCCCCGGACTCAATACTGTTATCCGGGAGCTGGTTGTGGGCTTGTGGGAACAGTATGGAGTCCGGGACATATTCGGGATTAAGGCCGGTTACCGCGGGTTTTATTCCATGGATCCTGTTAGACTTGATGCCAAAATGGTTCATAATTGGCACAAGAGAGGTGGCACTGTTCTTGAGACATCTAGAGGTGGTTTTGATCTTCAAAAGATCGTTAATGCCATCCAAGATCATGGATTTAATCAGGTTCTCCTGCCATGCCTTATATTGGTTCATATTTGTACTTGTTCTAATGGAGTGAGCCGGTGGCGAATCTAGAACAAGATTTTCAAACAAGATTTCAGGGTGTCCTAAAAGAAAATTTCCGCCCAACATATGATATCTTAGTTTTCGTTTAAGGGTATCTTGATACTTAAACTATAAGAAAAAAAATATGTATTGATACCTAAACCACTGAAAATTACACTTCGTAACAAAAGTTGAGGATATACTCTTGGGCTCTTCGTAGCTCCATCATAATGCTCCTCTGTCTCATAATGCTCCTCTGTCTGGAGTCTAGAGTTCGCTAGCCACTCAAATAGAGTGAAGTCAGAAAAGTCAGAGTCCGCTATGTCCACATGTTCAGATAGCGGACTCTTTCTAAAACACCATGAAACAATTGTTAAACTATAAATCACCAAGCTCTAACTCACTATAAATAAAATAAAAAAAAACTTAAGTTTTGATCATTATTGTTATTATTTCTAATTTATGTAGGTGTACATAATTGGTGGAGACGGAACTCTACGGGGCGCGGTGAAGATATTCAACGAAATTCAACGACGAAAGTTGTATGTTGGTGTTGCCGCAATCCCCAAAACAGTTGACAACGACGTGGGGATCATTGACCGATCATTCGGGTTTCAGACAGCTGTTGAGAAGGCGCAACAAGCGATTAGTGCTGCTCACGTGGAGGCCGAGAGTGCACCCAATGGCATAGGTCTTGTTAAACTCATGGGTCGAAGCACGGGCCACATTGCACTTCATGCAACTCTAAGCAGCCGTGATGTTGACTGTTGCTTAATACCCGAAAATGAGTTTTACCTGCATGGAAAAGGCGGGCTGTTTGAGTTTCTTGATGACCGTTTGAAACAAAATGGTCATGCGGTCGTGGTGGTGGCCGAGGGTGCGGGTCAAGATATGATTCCAAGAACCGATGCTGAGAAACAAGATGTAGACGAGTCGGGGAACCCGGTGTTTTTGGACGTTGGGGTTTGGTTGAAATCCGAGTTGAAGAAGTGGTGGGCTAAGGATCATAAGGATGAGTTGTTTACGGTTAAGTATATCGATCCTACTTACATGATTCGCGCGGTTACAGCAAATGCAACTGATAATCTTTATTGTACGTTGTTAGCCCACTCGGCGATTCATGGTGTTATGGCAGGGTACACGGGTTTTGTAGCGGGTCCGATTAATGGGAATTATGCGTATATTCCTATGGATGAGATTGCTGTCACTAAGAATCAAGTGGATACTAAAGATCACAAATGGGCATGGGTTAGATCGATCACTACACAGCCTGATTTCCAGAGGAATTGATGATGGTTTGGTTAATTGGTTGTATGTGTTTTAAGCAAGTTGTTATGTAGATCATACCCATGTCCATTATCCTCTGTTTGAATGCAATAGTTCATCTGTCTTTTCTTTAACTAGTAATAATTCTTGTGGGTGTAGGTTGCATGATTATAATCAAATGTTTTCTTATTTGCAGCGTAATGACTTCTTCATCAAGTATAAATATTAAATGCTTCCTAAAGATCAAGACCATATTGTCATTTTAATTACTAAAAAATGACGGAACTTATACAATTTTTTACATAATTTATACGTTCTTAATCTATATCTATACCTTTTTAATAAAAGAGGGTTTTTGATGTCACATGACATGAAATAAAGTCATTGTTAGCATTATTTTTTCGGTTAATATTATATTACATATTTAATCATTCTACCATTACACAACATATGACCATCATATAATATATTTACCTATCAATTATAAAATAATTTTCATATTCAAGTTATGATGCGTGGGTGATATGTTCGTGTTTTAAGTTGTTAACTTGATGTTTTTAACTTAATTATTATTTCGAACGCATTTACTTTGTTTTATATTTGATTTGTAGGTGTTGGGAGCTTAAATGCATTATATGAAGGTTATTAGAAGGTTGGATGATGATTAGCTAAGGAACGGAGTTGAATAAGAAGAAAATGAAGACAATCAAGGGGGGACGTAACTTACGAACTTAGGGACGTAACTTACGACCCCTTGTAATTTTAGGACGTAAAGAGGGACGTAAGGCAGAGTAGAGGACGTAATTGTGGCAGGAGGGACGTAGCTTACGTCCCTGACGCGTGTTTTCACAAGTCTCCGGATTTTTTACCATATTTAAGGATTTTATTGTTTCTAAAACCCTAACTTCGAAACCATCAGCCTCTAGGACGATTTTGGGAGTTTTGTTTCACCATTCTCTTGCTTCTAATCATCAATCTATTGACAATCATGCAATCCCAAACCGAAATCCAAGTGATTATTGAGAAGATGCGAGGCTAAACCACCCGTGATCATCTCCGGATGGATGGTTCGTGGTTGATTTATGTTTTCTTAAGGTTTTAACTTGTTGGGCACAAACTTTGAATGTTTGGATGTTTGGATGTTTGTGTGTTTACCTTTTTCATTGATTAAAACGATTTGGTTAATTGTTTTGAGATTTTGTTCATCAAGTTACTAGTGGCAATTATTAACTCATTGAATGAAGTTCTTACTACATTATCTACAATTGATGTTTGCTAATGAAATAACTAGGTGCAGCATTAGTTAGTCATAGTCTTCTAAATACATTAGTTGATTTTGGTTCTACTATCTAATTTAACAACCCGTTGTTCAGTTGGTAATCATAGTTCAACAAAATTGGTAAACGAGTTATGTCTATGTGACTCCCAACTTGGTAAACCTTAAGTACATGTTAGGTCACTTACTTGAAACCCGGATTTGATCCATTTTCCAAATATTAAATCACAACCAATTATTTAATCGCAATTGTCTTTTCTTAATTCTTAGTTTAATAATTAATTTAAATCTTTCACAGCCAAGTGGCAATAGTTAATTTAGTTAGTTTAAATCGTTTGAATTCTTAAATTAAATTACTTACAACACCGACCGCTAATTCCACGTGGTTCGACACTCTACTTACCCTAGCTAGCTAAGGTGATTAGAACACACATTTTAAACTTATCTTTGATTGGCTCTTCGACACCGATCAAATTTTGGCGCCGTTGCCGGGGAATCGGTGCGCTTGGTGTTTAGTAATTTGATTTTTATTTTTATTTACTTTTTTTTTTATATTTTGTGTTACGCGGGTTGTGTTTTTGTGTGCAGGTGACAGGTTGCATGCATACACGATACTCGGGTAGGACATCACCTTTGTTCTTTGATTCAGAGATCGAGAAGACAGCAAGGTATAACCGTGTTTTGCATCGTTCAGGGGTGAAATCGTCCTCATTTGCAGAAGAAATTGAACAAGAAGCCTAAGACATGGACCCACCAGTAATCCAAGATCCACCACCACCTCAAAACCAACAACCACCTCCCAATCAAAACCCACTCCAAAACCAAAATCAGAATCCACCTCCACCACCAAACCAAAATCCCCCACCAAATCAAGCTCAAAACCAAAACCCTCCCACTTTCCGAGTTTTTAACCGAGAGGATTTTCATCATATCAACAATCAAAATTATCAAAGGGGTCCAAATATTAGGAATCGGTACAATTATGGGGATGATGAAGATGATTGGGGAAGTCAACACAGTTATGATTCGAGAGATGAATATCAAGGGAACAGATTTGGTCGTAGATTCAACCATGGTTATCACGGGGATAACTATGATGGAGGGGATGAAGGTAGGCATGGTATGGAAGAGGGACCTGGCAATATGGAGGGTGAAAATGTGAACAATGGTAATGGTGGAAGGAATGGCCAAAACAATAACAACATGGGTCATGATAATAATAATCAGAACTATCAAAACCCACCTCAGTATAATCAAGGGGACAGAAACATGAACTATCATGGTAGGGATAACCGAAGGGACCCACCGAGACCGAGGGGTGTGGATAGTCATTTTAGGCCTACTATTGCTGAGAACCCGAGTCCTATTGCTCCTCCTAATCGAGCGGGAAGAGCTTTTGAGATTCGTCCAAACTATCTCACGATTCTTCCCAAGTTTTCTGGAAAAGGAACCGAGGAGCCTTATCTACATTTATCTGAGTTCGCAGCCATATGTGGCACCATTGGTGGCCATCATTGCACACATGATGAGGTTAAGCTTAGACTATTCCAGTTCACTCTAGTGGATAGGGCTAAGCAATGGTTTCTCACCTTACCGGATAGTAGCATCCATACATGGCGACAAATGCAACAAGCTTTCTTGGATGAGTATTACCCGATGAGTAAAACCAGTGATGCTCGGGATTCTATACGGTCATTCCAACAGTTAGTCGGTGAGCAACTTCATGATGCGTGGACAAGGTTCAATGACATCATCAGGATGTGTCCACATCATGGTATTGGTCGATGGGAATTAATCAAGGCTTTTGCTGATGGCCTCACAAATGATGAAAGAAAGTACATTCATTCCACTAGTGGTGGTACTTTTCTTCACAATGATGTTGACCATGACTGGGATTTTTTGGAAAGGTTGAGTCAGGATTCAAAGGCACAAGTTTCTGCTATGAGAAAGGTCAAGTCTACACAGTCTAGGCAAGTTGTTGATTATGAGACCAAAGAGAGGGTGGCAAATTTAGAGAAACAAATTGCCAAGATGAGTCATTTCGGTAGTAAAGATGTAGCTTCAGTTGGTTATAAGGTATGTGAAGAATGCCAAGAAATTAGACATAGCAGTGATGAGTGCCAAGCTAATGTGGGGAAGAGTGAAGAAGAGGTGAATCAAATTTATGGTGATAGGAAGCAGTATGATATGAACTCCAACACCTATCATCCTGGGCTAAGAAACCACTGATGCGTGCAATATATATATAAAATAAACACCTAAAAACACCTAGTTTTAAATTTATAAAAACCTAGACGAACTACTAAATCACACACAACCGGCAGTGGACCGATCGAATGTAATATAGTGAAACGTAAGTCCGGGTGTCGACCCACAGACTCTATATATTACGTTAAATAACTAGACAAGACTCAACTAAACTAGACACGAACTTTAATTAAAAGATTATTTAAGAAGGGGGGTTTTACTGCTAAAATAGAAACTTACTAAAAATATAAACTTTCTAAATTAGGAAACTTACTAAAAATGGAAACTGACGATTTAAAGACGGGTTTAAAACAGATGAGAGAAAACAAACCACCTAGGCTAGAATCATTGTTAACGTTAACCATCAATCATGTTTGGACTAATGTTTATGGAACCGGGATCTAAAACTAGTCACTTAAAGGCAACACTAACTAGGACCCTCGACCCTTCTCGAGAAGAAACCTAAAGTATCACTATCAAGTTATTACCACACCGGTTACGGGATTAAGCTTCCTCACAGTTACCTAATCGAATTACGCTTAATTGACTTAAATTAAAGACCTATCTCACGATACGGACTCTAAAGCCATTTCAACATAACTAATTGATTTAACAAGCAAGTATGTTAATATAAACTAAGCCGGACTTCTCACAAAGACCTACACCTAGTAAATTAACCAACTTTACTAGTTAACAACCTATCACCTCACGGATTTCTAGGTTGGTTACACGTTTTTATTAATTTAACTAATAGTATTAATCCTATGGTTTTACTGCAGGTTAACCATAAACAACCACAACACAGGTCAATGGCTATAACGTACCCTATTCTGTGACATAGACAATCACCAAGAACACGTGGACTAATAATATTAATTTAAACCAACATCAACATGCAAAAACACATCAATTAGCCATAAAGGTTGAAACTTTAATCAAGCATAATAAACCATAAACAAAAGTATCCAAACACGAAATCAAACCAAGTTAACAAATCATCACAATGCCTAGGTAGTTTTAAAGTACTTAGCCAAGCATGTTCATAATAAAAAACGCAAATTTAATAATGTGTGACATGGTAGAAAAGAAAAGAAAACAAAGGAATGAAGAAACCCGGAACGCATAGACGCAAATCCTTGATCCCGTGCTCTCCCGTAGCTTTGTTTTCACCTTTCTAGCCTCAAAAACGCCTCTTTTCTCGTCCCAAACCGTCCTAATTCGTCCCTAATCAAGTCTAGGAGGCTAGGGTTTAGGTTAGAGGAGTTTATATAGTGAAACGGGCCAAAAACGCGTCAAAAAACAACCTCCACGCCACGCCACGCGGTGAGAAAAGGGGTTCTGGCCGCGTAGCGTCTTGAGCCCCTTTTTCAGATCCAGTTTTTCGTTTTCGCGCTCCGGTTCGCTCGTAACTCCGTTTTGCTCCCCGTTTTTTCCTACGGATTCGATTTTTCACGATCTATCCGTTTCTTTATCAACATGGGACCTACAAAACACAAAAAACATTAGTTGTGCCAAAAATGATATAAAACGTAACCGAAACGACACAAAATGCAATCAAACACAACCAGGGATTTATGTATAATTTATCCTTTATCAAACATCCCCACACTTAACCTTTTTCGTCCCTGAAAAAGCATGCACATAGAATCATAACTAATTAAAGCATTCAACATTTCGTTACAGTTTCACAAACAAAAACCGAATTCTGATAAACAGTGGTGCGTTTACATAAACACCCTAATACTAGCTAATTAAGTTTCCCCTTATGTTAAATTTAAATTTAATTAGATCATTTGTCTACAAGGTCTCACACAGAGGAAAAATAAGTCAGCCCGATTATTGTTGCTTGACGAGGCACAGGATAAACCAAAAAGGTTTTCCTACCAAAGTAACCTAAAGAACTTAACTACGCTAAGAACTAAGTGCCATATTAGGGTGGATTTTGATGGATGAATTTTGTGGGTATAGACTGTTTATTCTTCTTTTTTTTCATAAAACAAGATCACCTCACCTAGGGGTGTCGTATCCAAGTCGCTATCCCGGAGGTAGAGCACATGAGGTCTTGGATCACTTGCCTTATATTTTTCATTTTTTTATTTTTTTTATTTTTTTTTAATTGGCTCTTTGAGCTCTTTTATTTAGCAGCTACTTTGAGCGTTTTTCAGTACTATACCCAGTGGACATTTGATTTGCGGATGCGCCACTTCTTTCACAAGAAGTGTGTTATAATCCTAAAATGGCACTACCCCTTAACCTATTTAAGTTCAAAAGCCTACAATGGTGCCTAATTTAATTTAGTTAAGGCCTTCCTATTCTCCTAAGATGAACACCCACGAGATTCACGACAAATTAACTTTCTATTAGAAACACTTAGGGAAACTATCTCAGCTAATTGGGTTACCAAAAGTTTATCCAAATTCATCTTTGTTTTAAAAACCACAACTCATTTGAAAACCAGAATCAGTTTCCTATCATTTTCTATTAAAGTGCACAACTTTAACAAAGACATTTTTCAATTTTTTTTCAATTTTTTTTGGATTTTATGTTTTTTTAAGACTCTAATAGACTCGAAACAGACAAACAAGACTCAGAAATGACTATTTCCCATCCCCACACTTAAGTTCTACATTGTCCCTAATGTAGAAATGGAAAACAGCTAAAAATAAAAATAAAATGCAAAAATAAACAAATTAAAAAGGTGAATTGGAAAAGACTTAGCTGGTAATATGCCGAACGCGTATGCTCCAAGTCTTCATTCCAACTGCAGCTTCGATCGTATAGCATTTCGGTCGCGATCGAGCTTCACACCGACACTCTCGAGCTCCATCTTCGTCTTCACAAATACAAACTCACCCGAATGGAGATTGAGTACGGGTGAGAATGATTTAAACCTGCAAAAACAAAAACAAGAATACCCGAGCGTAAAACTGACTCGACAAAAATAAAATTTTTTAAAAAAAAAATAAATAAAATAAAAATTTCGACTCAATATAAACTCTACAAATAATAAGAAACCTCCCCACACTTAAACTTAATCAGGAGGTTTCTCCTTGATCTGAACCCTATCCAATCCGTTCAATTCCACCCGACCCAAATAAACACTTAAAAACTTGAAAGTGGAATCGAAAACGATATTGAAAAGAAAATTAAAAACTCGGACTGGGTCAGACCACCAATATTTGAACTTACCTGGAACGAACTGGATACGTGGCATATACCTAAAGGATCGATCATTCTTAACTTTTAAGGGCTCTATCTTCCTAGGTTTGTAAAAACATTCATCCTTGCCCCAACCACGATCTTTCCTTTTTCCTTTCTTTGCCTTATCCCGTGACTTAGGTAAACTAGGTATAGCTTCATCCTCTAAATGTTTCACGGGCCGGCTGTGCTGTTCTTCTTCTATCACCACACTTAGTTGATGATCCCCACACTTAGCATTTTCATAGGATATTGGGGCAATCATCTCTACAGGTTCATCTTCTAGAAGGCCATCTAACAATGCTAAGTCACCCTCGGTATCAATCATACCTAAATCACTATGATCGGGTAAACTATCTAACTCTAGATTTAAGAACTCGTCCTCCTTAGACAAACAAACCTCTATCTCTTCCTCATCTATACCAAACATCCAGCTGAAGGAGTCTCCTAACTCTACTTCTTCCTCAGGCACTACATCCCTAACTAAGGATTCCCTATACTCGGCCCATTTTACTTCATCTAGTTGATCATCAGAATCACTATCAAAAGAATAAATAATATTTAAGTTACCTGGAGGTGGGACTTGAGCGTCCATTTTCGTCTCCAAGTCTGGGCTAATCGGGTCATCCTCAGCCTGCATCATCTGGTTGTACTCTTCAAGCGTTACCTGACAAACCGGAGGTGGGACTGAAATGTCCATTGTAGCCTCCGGATGTACTTGTGATTCCTGCAAAATCTCATCCTCACAAGACAAGTGTAAACTATCTTGTGGCTCATTTAAAATATCACAAGAATCAAAAGAAATATCAGAATTAGATGTATCGTTACCTGGCAACCAAGGAGTGGGTTGTGCGTGCATGATCTCATCCCAATCATC
Organism: Tagetes erecta; assembly: GCA_030867185.1. Taxonomy (NCBI): domain Eukaryota; kingdom Viridiplantae; phylum Streptophyta; class Magnoliopsida; order Asterales; family Asteraceae; genus Tagetes; species Tagetes erecta. The sequence goes on from CM061490.1 coordinate 17,418,549, forward strand.
ATGAAAAGTATTAAACTTAGGATAAGGACAAAGATCATTACCTGATTCTTGTTGCAGCCTCTGACGCTGAACCTCTTCCAAACATCTCTTGCTTTCCTCTACAGCTTTATAAGATTCTTCCAGCATCAACTGGTTTTGCTGTACTCGGATTTCCCGCTCTGCTAACCTCATTTGAGCATTGGCATCATTAGACACTAGCTGGGTTAGCAAGTCCTCTATTCTGCTCAACTTCCCGGAATCCTGCGGTTGAGGATCGTAGCTAACATTGTTAGACACCAGTTCCGTCAACAAACCCTCTATTCTATTCAACCGCCCGAAATTTTGGAATGTTGAACACTCCTGTGAATAATATGTCTGTGCATGCATAAAGGAGTTAGTAACACAAGTTGGTGCGGAGGACCTCGAATAATCAGGACATAAACAAGTAAAATGAGGTCCTCCACAGATTTCACACATACTTATTACAAGAAAGACTCTATTGGGAGAAAAACAGAGCAAAGTAAAAACTATTCCTAAGACTCAAATAAACAAACACAAAAACAAAGCACGTGTATAGCAGATTAAGACTCAAAAAGTTAAATAACGCAATTACCAAGAGTCCCCGGCAACGGCGCCAAAAACTTGATGCGTGCAATATATATATAAAATAAACACCTAAAAACACCTAGTTTTAAATTTATAAAAACCTAGACGAACTACTAAATCACACACAACCGGCAGTGGACCGATCGAATGTAATATAGTGAAACGTAAGTCCGGGTGTCGACCCACAGACTCTATATATTACGTTAAATAACTAGACAAGACTCAACTAAACTAGACACGAACTTTAATTAAAAGATTATTTAAGAAGGGGGGTTTTACTGCTAAAATAGAAACTTACTAAAAATATAAACTTTCTAAATTAGGAAACTTACTAAAAATGGAAACTGACGATTTAAAGACGGGTTTAAAACAGATGAGAGAAAACAAACCACCTAGGCTAGAATCATTGTTAACGTTAACCATCAATCATGTTTGGACTAATGTTTATGGAACCGGGATCTAAAACTAGTCACTTAAAGGCAACACTAACTAGGACCCTCGACCCTTCTCGAGAAGAAACCTAAAGTATCACTATCAAGTTATTACCACACCGGTTACGGGATTAAGCTTCCTCACAGTTACCTAATCGAATTACGCTTAATTGACTTAAATTAAAGACCTATCTCACGATACGGACTCTAAAGCCATTTCAACATAACTAATTGATTTAACAAGCAAGTATGTTAATATAAACTAAGCCGGACTTCTCACAAAGACCTACACCTAGTAAATTAACCAACTTTACTAGTTAACAACCTATCACCTCACGGATTTCTAGGTTGGTTACACGTTTTTATTAATTTAACTTATAGTATTAATCATATGGTTTTACTGCAGGTTAACCATAAACAACCACAACACAGGTCAATGGCTATAACGTACCCTATTCTGTGACATAGACAATCACCAAGAACACGTGGACTAATAATATTAATTTAAACCAACATCAACATGCAAAAACACATCAATTAGCCATAAAGGTTGAAACTTTAATCAAGCATAATAAACCATAAACAAAAGTATCCAAACACGAAATCAAACCAAGTTAACAAATCATCACAATGCCTAGGTAGTTTTAAAGTACTTAGCCAAGCATGTTCATAATAAAAAACGCAAATTTAATAATGTGTGACATGGTAGAAAAGAAAAGAAAACAAAGGAATGAAGAAACCCAGAACGCATAGACGCAAATCCTTGATCCCGTGCTCTCCCGTAGCTTTGTTTTCACCTTTCTAGCCTCAAAAACGCCTCTTTTCTCGTCCCAAACCGTCCTAATTCGTCCCTAATCAAGTCTAGGAGGCTAGGGTTTAGGTTAGAGGAGTTTATATAGTGAAACGGGCCAAAAACGCGTCAAAAAACAACCTCCACGCCACGCCACGCGGTGAGAAAAGGGGTTCTGGCCGCGTAGCGTCTTGAGCCCCTTTTTCAGATCCAGTTTTTCGTTTTCGCGCTCCGGTTCGCTCGTAACTCCGTTTTGCTCCCCGTTTTTTCCTACGGATTCGATTTTTCACGATCTATCCGTTTCTTTATCAACATGGGACCTACAAAACACAAAAAACATTAGTTGTGCCAAAAATGATATAAAACGTAACCGAAACGACACAAAATGCAATCAAACACAACCAGGGATTTATGTATAATTTATCCTTTATCAACCACCCAAATTTTAAATATGGAAATGCAACTAATCAGATGAACCCCAATTTTCAAGGCTCAGATCAAGGAGGGCAATATAACCAAAACCGACAACAGGGAAATTATAATCAAGGTGGTTATCAAAGGAACTCCTATAATCAAGGGGGTCATCAAGGGAATTATAATCAGAGGGATTACAATCAATCCAAAGGTAACTCTCAAGATGTGTTGACTGGTGGAACTGCATTGGATGCCAAGATGGATGCTATGATGAATATGATGAAAGATAACATGCAGCAGAATAAGAAAGAAAATGAGATGAGAGACAACGCTATCGAGTCGTTGAGCAGACAAATGGGATAACTAGCTAGTGATGTTGCCGAGATCAACAAGGAGAGGAAATCTGGGATCTTTCCAAGTGATACAGAAGTCAATCCTTCACACCAAAATGCAGCTCCAAAGAACATTCGAAATGTGCACATAAACTCAGTGAGTATCCTTCCTAGTTCTAAGCATTTTGATGATAATCTTACTTCTCTTTCACAAGTTGTTATAGGTACAAGGGGGGAACTTGATGAGGAAGAAGAAAGTGATTTGGGAGCACCCATTATTCCAATCAAAGTAGGAAAACTCAAGATAAAAAACGCACTTTTGGATTATGGAGCTGATGTGAGCATCTTGCCAGGTATTTTATATGACCAGTATGAGTTTGGCCCTTTTACAGGAAGTTGACACCACTGTGGTGTTAGCCGACTTTACATGCAAACATCCTCGGGGAATCGTAAAGGATGTGATGATCACGTTGGGAGAATTTCATTACTCAGTGGATTTTATGGTGCTTGATTATGCACCAGTGAGGACAAATAAGCAACCTCAAGTGATACTGGGTCGACCGTTTTTGGCAACTGCTAATGCTCAAATCAATTGTCAGGAGGGAACTATTGATATGACCTATACAACCCGTAAGTTACGTTTTGATGTGTTTTCTAAATCTATCAATTATTTTGTTAATGATGAACCGTGTGAGGCATGTATTACTAATGTAGGTGTTCCTCCTTACATTTCACATGTAAGTGAGGACATCACTTTTGAGAATGGTTTTGAGTTTGACAGGTCTAAAAATGTGGACTTGAAGAAGATGGTAGATTTGAAGGAGAAGAAAGATTCAGTGATGAAGGTGGAAACGGAGAATAGGAAGCCAAAAAGGAAGAAAAAATTGGGTGATCCGCTTGCTCTTATAAATGGTCAAGTTAAGACGTCAATGTTTGGTCCAATGTGGAATAAAATTGAAGACGTGCCACATTGTTGGAGGATCATATTTGAAGAACAATCGAGAAACAAGCATTCGACTCGCCCACCATGAGTGGTGGCAGGTATGGTCTGGCTGAAGACCTAAAACTTAGCGCTAATCGAGAGGCAACCCGAGTTTTATTGTTTTCTTTTAGTTTTTTTTGTGTGCCCTGTTTTCTTTTATCTGTTTTTCAGTTTTAATCACCAGACACAAGCACTCAAGTGTGGGGATGAGTATGGATGTCTTACACATGAAGGGTCCTCTAATTGTCTATGATCAGGTTCATGTACTTTTTCCTTATCTTGTTTGTTTGTTTGCTATTTTGCCGTGTCTTTGTTTTATCTGTTTTGTTTTGGTGGCGTACTAAACTTTTATGTGACGGGAATGTGTTTCTTTAATTTCTAGTATTTTTATTTTTTTTTTAGATTTCAGAATGTTTGGGAAGTTAGCCTTGGGTATTCAATAAGGATGAATTTGAAAAATAGGGGCACCTTTGTTTCACACACAAGTTTTAAAATGTACATTGGGGACAATGTAAGGTTTAAGTGTGGGGATGAGGGGAGAGTTTAAAAAAAACTGATTTATGATGTAAACGGTGAATGTTTGTTTAGCCTATATACACAAGCAAAGGTCCTTAGTCATGATTAGCTCAATTAAAAAAAAAGGAGAATTGATAGAAATGTCTAATCGGGGGTAACAAGCTAGATAGTGGACTTTTATGCATGTTTTTACATCCTTAACCCTTTCCTGAAGTTTCAAGTGAGAATTTGAGCCTATACATGAGCATTAGAATATCAATAGGTTGATTGCTCACTTTCTATTCATGTGTGTTTACTAGAATGTTTATACTATTCTAGAACTTGCATAGTAGATACATTTTGAGATCATCAACCAAACTGTTGCACAGAAATGATTAAGGCATTAGGATTAACCTTTGTTTTCACTGGCCTTTCTGCTTTTTATTCCCTACCCTTAACATATCCCTTAGTTGCCCGTCTGAGCCCCAACCTGTTCGTTTGTTTAACCCTATATTAACCCCATAAACCTTTCCAGCCATTTTAATTTAAACCCGTGTGATGAAATCTAGTAAGTATTGTTTGAATTTTTGGTTTGGTATTGTATAGCAGTTGAAGTGTTTAGAGTCTATTGTTATCGAAAAAAAAGGAAAGAAAAACAAAAACAAAAACAAAACAAAAAAATGAAAATGAAAAAAAAAATTGTGGAATAAATGGTCAAAATGATCATAGTTGTTTATGTTAAAGTTCCTTAGTAATAGGTAATGAATACGGGTCAAATTCACCCAAGTTCATGGTTAGGTTGTTTAGTTTCATTATTTAGAAGTCGAACATACTTATTTGGGTTTCATCAACGTAGCCACTTAAAATTTCTTTTCCGCACCTTCACCCTAGCCTTACATTACAACCCAATAAAGACCTTTTGATTTGTGCATGGTTTGTGTTATTTGGTGGAAATATGATCTCTATGCAAGCATATGGTAATTGTATTTCATTCTAGGTTGAGAGTACAACAGAAATATACTAGTACATCTTTTACTAGTCCAAAAATTAAACCGAGAGGAGTGAAAATTGTGAGAGGTGTGATTGCATGCATAGGGAATATTTAAAAGCTTGTTAGGCCTGGGTAGATAGTTTTTGATTCAAAGTTCATCAACTATGCTTGCAAAGTTGTAATTTGTTAAAATGTTTAAAATGTTGAGTTGGGTATGACCTTGGACCTTAGCTAGTATGTGGTGAAGATGAAACAGGATCGCGTTTTTCTAATAAAGATTTTTGTGGTATGAGCGAGTTTGCTTGAGGGCAAGCAAATGATAAGTGTGGGGATGTGATGCGTTGGTGATATGTTCGTGTTTTAAGTTGTTAACTTGATGTTTTTAACTTAATTATTATTTCAAACGCATTTACTTTGTTCTATATTTGATTTGTAGGTGTTGGGAGCTTAAATGCATTATATGAAGGTTATTAGAAGGTTGGATGATGATTAGCTAAGGAATGGAGTTGAATAAGAAGAAAATGAAGAAAATCAAGGGGGGACGTAGCTTACGAACCTAGGGACGTAACTTACGACCCCTTGTAATTTTAGGACGTAAAGAGGGACGTAAGGCAGAGTAGAGGACGTAATTGTGGCAGGAGGGACGTAGCTTACGTCCCTAGGGACGTAGCTTACGTCCCTGACGCGTGTTTTCACAAGTCTCCGGATTTTTTTACCATATTTAAGGATTTTATTGTTTCTAAAACCCTAACTTCGAAACCATCAGCCTCTAGGACGATTTTGGGAGTTTTGTTTCACCATTCTCTTGTTCTAATCATCAATCCATGACAATCATGCAATCCCAAACCGAAATCCAAGTGATTATTGAGAAGATGCGAGGCTAAACCACCCGTGATCATCTCCGGGTGGATGGTTAGTGGTTGATTTATGTTTTCTTAAGGTTTTAACTTGTTGGGCACAAACTTTGAATGTTCTTGAATGTTTGGATGTTTGTGTGTTTACCTTTTTCATTGATTAAAACGATTTGGTTAATTGTTTTGAGATTTTGTTCATCAAGTTACTAGTGGCAATTATTAACTCATTGAATGAAGTTCTTACTACATTATCTACAATTGATGTTTGCTAATGAAATAACTAGGTGCAGCATTAGTTAGTCATAGTCTTCTAAATACATTAGTTGATTTTGGTTCTACTTTCTAATTTAACAACCCGTTGTTCAGTTGGTAATCATAGTTCAACAAAATTGGTAAACCTTAAGTACATGTTAGGTCACTTACTTGAAACCCGGATTTGATCCATTTTCCAAATATTAAATCACAACCAATTATTTAATTGCAATTGTCTTTTCTTAATTCTTAGTTTAATAATTAATTTAAATCTTTCACAGCCAAGTGGCAATAGTTAATTTAGTTAGTTTAAATCGTTTGAATTCTTAAATTAAATTACTTACAACACCGACCACTAATTCCACGTGGTTCGACACTCTACTTACCCTAGCTAGCTAAGGTGATTAGAACACACATTTTAAACTTATCTTTGATTGGCTCTTCGACACCGATCAAGTTACACTAATATAATTCTCTATCAATTACAAAAATAATTACCATATTTTTACAAAAATAAAAAATCAATTACCAAAATATATATCAATAATATGTCAAAGCACTGATTTTTGTATTAAATATTATTTACACATTGTTTTTGTTTACGACATTAGTTTATCGATCTCTTAGCTCTATACCAAAGCTTGTGGTTTGTAGCAGTACAAATGTCATCTATTTGTACAATTTTGATTAGAGTTTATGCTTGTGAATCCGTAATATATCTTCTAATTTTTCGTATATGGGTTTTGTTTTTGCTAGTGTTAGAGAGCGTACCCAAAATGGTAATGATTTATAGTGTAATGCTTACTCGTAATATGGTTATTTGTTTGTTATGCTTCCTAATAATTAAATACAGTAGAAACTCTATAAAATAATACACTTTGGACCACCAAAATTTATTAATTAAAAGAGTTATTAATTAATCAATAATTAATAATTATTAATTTATATATTATAATATTTTATTAATAGAATACTTAGTTTACAAACACTCAAGAACTGCTTGCGTCATTGTAAACTTCGATCAACAGATAACGTGACTTTTGAGAACTCAGATGAAGGTGGTAAAAGCACTCAAGAACTCCAAAATTTAATCAAAGAGTTGGGTTATCGCAATGCAATGGATGTCGAAGATGTTATGACTCACCCAGAAGAAAATGTAGTTGTTAACTGATGAAGAAATTATTGAAAGCGTTATTGGAATTAATAAAGATGATCTCGATGAAGAAGATGATGAAAGTTCTACAATGGTGCCCCCTTTGTGAAACGAAGCTATTAAAGCGGCAATCACATTGAACAATTTCTTGTTGAGCTATGAGAAAACAACACCAGAAGTTCTTACCATGCAAAGAAAAATTAGAGACGAGATTCAAGGGGAAATTGATTTCAACAAAAAACAAAAGACAATTGAGTCATTTTTCAAGAAACCTTCATAAATCATTCATGTAATATGTTATATATAAGGAATTATTAATTTATATTTTATATGGGATCTAAAGAAATTATCAAAAATGTATTATCTTATAAATTTAGCGAATTATTAATTTAGCATCCTATCCCTGAGTCGGGACCGGCAAAAAATACTTTCATAGAGAGTTTATTATATAATCGAGTATTAATTTATCGAGTTTCTACTGTATTTTTAGTTATTCAACTCGTGTAACACACGTGGTATAATCTAGTCTTCTTATATACTAATCTATACCTTCTAATAAAATATGGTTTTCGATGACACATGTCATTCAATAAAGCCACTGTTGACATTCAATTCTAGTAAAAAATGTATGATCTCATATTTACGTCAACATTCATTCTTTCATTCATATTAATTTTTTTTAAAGATCTATAAAATATAGTTTCCAATCATGCGCTCTAATAAATAAGGAATTTCTAAATCTATTTCCTAACTAATTGATTAAGAGATTTCCAAATCTTTTACATAATTCCCAGACAAATATACTTACTACACTTACGGGTTTCGGTCCGATAAATAACTTTAAATTAAATTACGATGTGGCAACAAAGTATTTATATATTTTTATTAACTTCTTTTTTATTTTCAAAGCCATATGTCCTAGAAATGTAACCAAGTTTACTCACCGTTTTTATTAAGTACCTTCAACTTTTTTTGTCTCTAAAGTTACCGTAGTTTTATTAAGTGTTCTAATCATATGTAATAGTTTTAGGAATGTTTTGAATTTTTTAAAATTTAGTTAGACAAATAAAACATGTATCAATTACGATTACTAAAAAGTGAAAGTTTTTTAAATCGGGATCTAATAGTAAAGAAAAAGAATTTGCAACTTAATAAGAAGGTTCTAAAATTATTAAGTTTAAGTCAAACTGAATAAAAATAATTACTAAATAGTATCCTAAGTTTATACACATGTTTCATTTGCAGAACTCAATTTTAAAAAATTAAAATATTCATAAAATTATTACATAGGTTTGGAACACTTAATGAAACTTCAGTGACTTGTTGGTGTTAGATAGTGTACCCAAGATGGTAATGATTTATGATTTTTTTGTTTACTATATTCGATAATAATTAAATATTTTTAGTTATTTAACTCGTGTAACACACGTGGTATAATCTAGTAAATAAAAGAAAGTATACTATTAAAAGAGTAAAAATTTTGTTACTTGTGAAGCTATTACCTATCTCTTGACACTTGTCGCATTTTTAGACCTCCATCATTTTTGGATATATATTTATAAAAGAGTTAACTGCATAATGAATCACTGTGGTTTACACTCAAAGTTACTTTGCATCCCCGTCTAAAAAATTAGACCGTCTGCACCCGTATGGTTTTTAAAGCGGGTCATTTGCACCCATCCCAAACTTTGACCGTTAGTTGACCATCCAAATAAAGGTCAAAATACCATTTTACCCCTCTTTAAACCATTTAAACTTCTTTTTTAACCCATTTTTAAACTCTCTATTCAATTTAAGGGCAAAACCTTCAACCCATCTAACGGCATATGAACTTTTTGGTTATTTATGTAAAAAAAAAATACTAGATACCACAACAACCAAAATACCAAAACAACCAAAGTACAAGTCTCGGGTCTTAAGTAATGCCATAACAACTAAAATCTTAGATCCAAAGTCGTTAGAAATCAAATTTGTATTATAAATAGTTACAAACTCAATCTAAAAAATCGAGCGTCTTCATATTGTTTGTAGCAGGCATTGATTTTTAGGTTTTTTTATGTTATGTTGAAGAACAAAGCTATTGTTCAAAAATATAGGAACCCTAGAGATGTAAATTGATATAATAAGTTTTTAAATGCTTAAAAGTTATTTTTACCCCTTCAATTAACAGTCAACTAACGGACAAAGTTAGGAAGGGGTGCAAATGTCCCGCTTTAAAAATCACAGGGGTGCAAACGGTCTAATTTTTCAGACGGGGATGCAAAGCGACTTTGGATGTAAACCATAGGGATGCAAATTGCACTTAACTCTTTATAAAATTATTTCATAACTTTCTTCGTTATTTCCTTATTTTCTCTGTTAAGTTTAATCAATAAATCATATAATAAAATAATTTTACTTTTAAAATATCATTTATATATATATATATATATATAGGGGAGGGATCAAGAGAGAACTCCATATTAAGTTGAGAACTAGAGAACTCCCAAAAGACAAGGGATGGAATTTTAAAGTGGAGGGGCAAATTTGGAACTTTAAATATATAAATCTTTAAACATTTCTATTTTTTGCATACGTTAAGTTTTTAAAATTTTTTTCGCACCATTGGATCAAGAATTTCAGTATCTTTCATTTGAGTATAAATAACGTTATAAAAAAATAAAAATTTCTCGTTTTTTTAATTTCAATACTTCATATATGTAGTATACGATATTATATGTTTTTAAATTGAGAAAAGTGAATATGGTGTTGTTATGCATCTAAATTACATGACAAACCATCAAAACTACGTACTTTGATAAAATAACAAAAGTTCTCTGATATTGATTTCGATGATACCATAACAAAAAACAACACCGTCATGCCTTAATTCTAAATTTAGATTTTTCTCATATGATCGTATTCACATTGCTAGCAAATACTTGGTCCACGTTATGTGATGTGGTATGAATATGTGCAGCATGAGCATATCACAATACCAATTATAAGAGTCATGTTATGTTAATCTGTTTGTTGGAATTGGAAAGCCAAATTGGTGTACAATCGAATTTTAAAGGACAAGTAATTTTTTATTAAAATGAATGACGATTATTGAGTAAATGGGAAAGAGAAAATTTTGATCTAAGTGGAGAAGACCGGTTCGTCCATTAAATAGAATAAAGATCAATGAGTTAGTTTTTTAATAAAAAATAATTTAACATATTTTATCAAAGCTATGTAGTTTTAATGGTTTTACGTGTAACTTATGTGCATAACATCACCATATTGACTATCCTCTTTTAAAGTTTATAGTATTGCATATATGTAGTATCGAATACTACATATATGTAGTATCATACTACTACATATATGTAGTATATGTAATATTAATGCATTGTTATCTTATAGTTTAAATTTCAGGTTTATTTTATTTTGTTATTATATTTATCTTTAATTTATTAGTTTATTATTATCTTTATGTTTAGACATAGTATAAGTATTGGTTTTGTTTTCATTTGTAATAAGTTTTTTTATATGGAATATTATGAACTTTGTTACTGGTCATTTGAGATCGTATGTACACTTTAAATAATTATTAAAATCCCGAGCTATTTGGCCGCTTCAAAAAATGCATCAAGTACAGTGATACTACATATATGTAGTATCGAAAAAACGAAAATGTGATTTTTAAATTTTTTTAATATAAATAAGGTATGGAAAAGTTAGTAACGTTTAAAGAAAAATATAATCAAGTACAAATTCACAATATTACATATATGCAGTATGGAAATTAAAAAAACGAGAAAAAAAATATTTTTTATAACGTTATTTATACTCAAATGAAAGATAAAGAAATTCTTGATCTAATGGTGCAATTTTTTTTAAATAATATTAACGTATGCAAAAGATAGAAATATTTTAAGATTTTTATATTTAAAGTTCCAATTTTACCCCTCCTATTTAAAATTCCATCCCTTGTCTTTTTGGTAGTTCTCTAGTTCTCAACTTAAAATGAGTTCTCTCTTGAACCCTACCCTATATATATATATATATATATATATATATATATATATATATATTTAATCATTTAACCCGTGTACTACATAGGTTTCGAACCTAATATATGATAAAATGGGTAGTGTTCAAATTTAATAGTGTATTATTTCAAGCAAGGTCTTACAAGGCCCTAAGAATAATTAATCATGGATCGAGAAGATGTGCAATGTGTTTTTAAAAACTTATTTAAATTACAACGTAAAGATTTAAATCTCATCTATTTAAATCTCATCTATGATTTATTGCAATGCAGAGACGGGCATTATGCTAATATTGGTATTGGTGTTTTTCTTTACACAATCGGTATGTGAATGATCTAATGGCAAAACATAAAAAACTTGCATATTAAAAAAAGAGATTTTTACATATTTCCTCTTCCTAATGTCACACCCCGACCGATGGCGGGGCCTGGGGACAAACGATAGTGAATAGATTGCTCGTAGCTCATGGTACTTAAAATTGTTTAAATAACATTAAAATTCAAATTCATAAATGTGCACAATAATTCAAATAAGCAATACACCACTTATAAAATAGTTCATTATTAAGCTAGGTCCAAACATATCCTAGATGTGACGCATCTTGAATAACGACTAAGTTGCATTTCCTGAAAACATGTGAAAATAATATTTATTCAGTTAAAAAGTTAGTTAGTGAGTAAACATATGTTTGCATACATATAGATAATGATTAAAATGGTTGGAATAATTAAAATAAATAAATGGATTCAATTCTCATGTTATGTTAATACCTATCATGCGAAAGTGTATCATACAGGATAAAGCGAGTGCACAATCAAACCTAGATGACTGTAGCCACTTAATCACACTGATTAAGCTGTAATGAGCATAAGCTATGAATATATCGGTTATAATCACCACGCGTGTATGTAAATGGGATGGGCTTGTCAGGCAAAATATATTTATTATTAATAACCGTTGCTTTTAAATTAATGATTGTGCGAGAATAAATGTTTATCAACCTATGAAACACATAATTGAATGTAATAACACAAACATGTGACACCCTACCCGATGGAAGAAACATCGGGTTGTCATAGAAGTTGGATATTAATAGTAAACAAAGCACATGATATTTAGCTATTAAACTCAAATAATGATATCATAAGTTTTGCAACATGAGTCTTAATTAGAACGACAAAGTAATAAAACCGAAATAGTAAATGCAATAGTCTTTATAATTTTAACTAAGTCCAAGGCAAGCTAGTGAGTAAAAACACAATTTGGTAATAATAGTATTGAAATCCGAGATCCAGAAGATATCCTGCGCAATCTTACATGTATAGTCATTTCGTAATATTACTCAACCATGACCCTTAGAATAGAACACAACCACTTAGAAAACCACAACATTTCGTTTAGCCATTTTAACATGAGGAACCACCCATGTATTAATTAAAGATAACTTTTAACCAACCGTCATTTTAACCATCTCGATCTATAAGTTATCAATAATCAATTAGCAACTTAGTGACATAGCATAGCAACTAGTATCATAGTAGAGCAACAACCGACATAGTATAGCAACATAGTAAATATGGAATTAGAATGATCGTGTTTAAATCACCTATCGATGTTGTCCAGGCATGTGGGTTTGTCAAACCATTAGCGCTATCATTGTACCAGTGGGATTACCAAGAAATAAACTACTTTAAACTACCACATAAGGTTGCATCAAGCCGCGAACTAGATTAACATATTTGTATGATCTCTTTTGGAAAATAGTAAATAGAAAAACGTATCACATATTTCAGGCTCAACACGTAAAAGTTAAAAGGGGAGTGAGTTTACTCATCTTCAATACGAGTCCGAAATATTATAGCAAACATTTAGATGGAACCGAGGATCTCCTAAATACTAGAATCACCTAAGTAATGAGAATCCTAACTTAGTAAACACATAGTATAGAAAACTAGAATATGAACATTAGGAATCTAAGTTAATTTAGAATTCTAGGCTTTCAAATTAGGATATGGAGGTTTTTCGGTAAACGATAAAAAATATATAGAATTACTTAATCATTACGACAGAAAGTAATAGTAGTATTTTTGATAAACTATAGCAATATGAATAATATATTTCTAACGAAAACTATTTAATGTCACAAAATTTATTATATATCTAGAAATACTTTAGAACATTTACCACAATTTTAAGTATATAAAAGTCCATAAAAAGTCCTATTTGTACAATCTATTATTTATAAAACTTTGTATGTATTTAAATAGTATTAAAATACATTTTGTATGGTATTTTTAAAGTATTTAAAATACTTGTAATACTTAGTTTTATGAAACTAAGTTTATATATAAAGTCATGGGTTTTGATATTTTTATAAGCTTTTAGTATTTTGTAATATAAATGGTTTAGTATTATTATTAAGATTTAAGATACTTGATAAAAATGATTAGTATGTTGTTTAAAATAAAATAAAGACATATGTATGCCACACTATCTGTTGATTTTGTTAAAAATGGAACATAATTGCTTTTAACATGCTTCAGATAAAAATCCCCAATTTTCATACAAACCCTTGAACACAATTTCATGAATTTGAACACGAATTCGATAGAGATACATAAATTAAACATAGGGCTTTTGATCATGGCATGATAATGAGTATGTTATATAGAATAAATTACTTGATTGGCAACGAATTGGATCGATTGAACACGAAGAACAATTGGTGATGGGTTAAGAATCAAAGTAGCACTTAGAAGCTGTTAAAACTCAATTCCTCTTGCAGATTTACTTTGGATGATGTGAGCAACAAAAGCCGTAACACAACTGAGAATAAAATTAACGTTTTGATGATGATTGCTGATAAAAGAAATTACTAACGAAGTTTTGATGAATCTTGCTTGAAATTGATATGACAGGGAGTGAAAACGAGTTGGAGAGATGAATAATGTCGATTGAATTTGATTAATTCGGTCTGGAAGTTGTCGAATGGGTATTAGTTTGGTTTCGAGTTAATTGAGAGTAATTGAGTGTTAATTTGGTGATTAAAGACCGATTAATTGTTACCAACGGATTCAAAACGCCGAGATGATCATTTTTGTTAAATCAATTTATTGATTTGGTGCGTTTTAGTCGATTTGGTTAAAGTGGGTTTATGAACGATTTTAGAAACCGATTAATACACGAATTGGGTTGATTATATGGTATTTAAGAGGTGATAGCAGGTTCGAAACACACTAATGAATATGTTATATGGTTCGTTTGGATTTTATTGGGTTAAAAATGCATAAACGCACTTCGCCAGACTTTGTAAATTTCTGGCCAACCTGGCCGGAATATATGTCTCCGGAAAAACGTGTTTGTGCGAAAGGGGGGGAGAGAAATGGTTTGGGTTTTTACATAACTGGTCCCTGAAGTTTCATTTGTTAACAATATTAAGTTTTAACTTTAACATAAAGTTTAGAAATTAACATAGTTAGCCCAAAGTTAGATAAATATTCTTTTTATCAAAATAACTTAACCAAGTTAACTCATAATGTTTATTTGATTGACGTTTTTATATCTTCGCTTTGTGTTCGACTTTGGAAGCTTATATTTAGACTTAGAGGGAATTTTCTTTAATAATAAGTCAATAAGTCATTTCCAAAATCAATCCCAAACACCCTCAATATCATGATGTTTTACTTTAATACAGACACGGAAGGAAACAAGAATAAAAAGGCAAATACGGACGCCTACATATTACTTCTAACTAGATAGGAGACCGGGTCACGCATTGCAGTGGCCGGGTCACGAGGTTGGCTTTTGCGTATGTGATTTCATCATATTCGTTGATAAAAAAAGTTTCATGTACCGTACCTCACGACACAAAGCCGTAATGTGCCACATATTGAAAGGCAACAGAATACTAAATGTTAGAAGTTAAAACGATAACTTAGTCAAATCTGAAATGTTAAAGTCGAACTATATGTCAAAATAGAGTAAAAACCAAAGTCGAAAAGTCATCAGGGGCTAAAATGACAATTAGTAAATGTCAAGGACTAAAATCATAAATATGTGAAAGTAAACAAAATAACTTGACACGTACAAGACGTGATTGAAGTACGTGTCGCGACGTGAAAGGCCGATGCCAGCCGACATTAACAATTAGGAAGTCATACAATTTCTTAAAATCATCCAATCATTTTTGCTAAAAACACAAAATATTAACAGCACCAGATTATGGTTAAGCTAAAACTATTTGTGTTTAGAAACTATTCATGTAATCAGTTTGAACTCATAGATTCACCCGAACTCAACTTGTGATACCACTGATGTCGTCATTCAATTTTGAACGAGCCAATAACTCAATGCGACCGAAAGCCATTTCATTTATTCATAAATATCATCTTTCAATCAAAATGGGTCAAAATAATGACCCACACACACTTTATAAAATCATAAATGTCATATTCTAATCTAAATAACTGGGTCACTAACTCACTATATAAAACCATAAAATTGTCTCTAAATTTAAATGGGTAAATATGAAGCCAACCTACTATAAGAAATCATAAATCACAAATGGGTCAAAATAAATAATATGATTGTGAAATCATAAAATCGTCTCTAAATTTAAGTGAAAGTATGACTGTGAACTAACTAATTGGAGGGGATTGGTATTGATTCAGTTTCGTGTGCAATCAAATGACTTAAAAACAAATGATCAATCAAAGATTATAAATCTAACAATAAGGTTCCAAGAACAATGTTCTTTATTAAATCTCAAACATAAACTAATGAAAATATACCTAGAATACTCTATTTATAATTTAAAATGATAGACTAACTAAATAACTAAGGAAATTCAAATTTCAAATAAGTCTCGGATGCTCTATGATAGTTTGATGTGTTGCAAAACATATCTAGTTTTCTTTAAGTTTCTAAGTATTTTTTATTAATTCGTGTCGCTTTTAGTATAGTTTTATTTAAATATGTTTAGAACAAGCTTAGCACTTAGTTTTGAATATTTTTAGGTAAAAATGTAAAAATATTGATGAATGAAAGACGAGTCGAGAATCGAAGAAGCAGTGAACGTAGAAAGAAAATCGCATAAGAGACTTGAGTTCTCCTCAAGTTATATCATTTCCTTATATTGAATGAAAGTCAACATTTGATTTGTTTACACAACTAATTCTTTTGATATGTATACGAATGTTTCATATTAATTAGTCTCCATAGAGCACCATAATTAATTAGTACTAGTCTAGCATGCTTTAGACTACAATACTCTAGTATGTGAACAGAAGATGCATCATTCTGTTTTTTCACAACCCTAAGAACCAACATCATATACATTCCAACAAGAATTTCATTTCACGGTTTAAACAAATCATCATCTCAAATTTGCAGTATTTGAGAATATATCATATGTATGTTACTTAAACCATACAAAACTTCATCATTCATTTAGGAATATGACATTTATGTGCTTGATGTCTAGCGCTTCACCACTGACTCTTAAAGATTTTAAAAAAAGTCTTATTTAGAGTCATTTTGGAGAATAACTTCTCACCAAAGAATGGTTCACTGTTATATCGAAATATAGTTGTACTAGACTGATAACCATAACTTGGAATTCACATATTCTCTTATGCGATTTTCGTTGTTGATTAGAAAATATATATACTTAGTATATTATCCCTCATGAAGATCACGACTTCTATATATATATATATATATATTTAAATCAACATTGAAGATGGTAGACGCATCTACATGTACTTCATTTCCCATGATAAATTACAAATCATGCATGAGTCCGTTTCGATTTATGACAACATATATTTCTATCATGTGCTACAGCTTACACCAAGTAAATTTTCACAATAATATATGTCTTCATATTTGATGTCTCACTTATAACTACATCGTTAGTCATATAACAACTCACAAGTTGCAGTTGTGCTTCTTGCACTATCCGTTTAAATAGACATCAATTTATTATGCATGTCACACGTGTTTCGATTTACTTCATTGTATTAACTGCATGTGTTATCCTAAGATATTGAACACATCAATTATACAACATCGAAACTACTTAATCCAAATAGGAATTTATTCATCATAATTTAATCGGATATATAAATGATTTCTAACAAATAAAATCATATTGTGTTGCAATCTTCAACACTTTCATCATCTTATATGACGATCACCTTTAGTGACATAAAGTCCATTATAGTTAGTCGATACATCTCATCGACTATGATTCCAATAGCACGAGAGCTGTTGGAATGACTATCGATGACAAACAATGATCCGTGTCATTTAGTACATACTTGAAATAACTCTAATGACATCTTTATTTGTATTTTCTAGAGGTACCCCCTCAGTAAAATCTCATGCCATCATATCATCGTTTCATTTTTGAAACTATACTCTTGAAAAGTTACTCAATTGTCCAGATAACAATATGTTGTGTAAATCTTTGCTAATCTCAAGCAACAACATTGAACAATACAACGTGTTCAACACAAGGTTGTTAACGACTACTTATTTTAAAAGACAAAGTGTGTTCATAGTTTATGCAAAACTATAGTTATATTATTACCCAAAACATTTTCCTTCTAAGGTTTGCAAAATATATAATTACAAAGCCTAGACTACTTTATTTATCATTTGATTACAAAAAACCAAGGTTTCAAACTTTAATTATATATATATATATATATATATATTTCAACTTTTCACAAGTCAATGATTTAACATATTGATTTGAAGTTATACGTTTTCACAACACATAATAACAAATTGAGATTATGACATTATTTCTAACCCTCATGTTAGAAATGAAATGTTTACACAAACATCTTCCAAATATGTAATTATTTTATAAACATAATTATTTACAATTTTTAACCACATGTTTACATAAAACATTTGTAATCATATTAATTCAATCATATCTAACACTCTTGTTAGATAATTAAACAGTATCTAACGAGCACGTTAGAAATCTACACGTTTATAGAAAACGTATGATGAATACCAATATATGCGGTCTAACACACTTATTAGAGAATAAAAATTACATAATTGTTTTATATATGTTAATTATCACAACAAACCGTTTCTAACACACATGTTAGAAGATAAACGATTAAAGCAAAACTTTTGAACTTTCCGATTTATATAACAAAACCACGTCTCACATTCAAAACATTATTCAAGGTATTCATAACCATTAAAACTCATTATATCTAAACGGTTATAGAAACATGAACCATCTCTTCATGTTAATGACTCAAATTATTATTCATGTCATTCATAACCATTAAAAGTCATTATTTCTAACTGGTTATACAAATGTAAACCATCTCTAACATACATGTTAGATGGTTAAACTTTTACACACAACATTCTTTATAAAACACATTGTTTCATATAATTAGTAATCACTAAAGCGCTTGTTAGGTATGAAAAGACGTTTACAAAACAACGTTCTTAACCACTACCAAAATAATATCCAACATTCATGCTAGATAATCAATCGGGTTCTAACGCACATGTTAGAGAACTAGGCGTTTACCAAACGTTAATGTCAGGTGGTTTATTCACTAAACCGATTCCAACACTCTTGTTAAATAACTAAACGTCTACCGAAACGTTTTTGTCATATGGTTTTTTAACTAAACCAATTCTAACACTCTTGTTAGAATACCAAACGTTTATCAAAACGTTTTCGTCATATGGTTTCTTAACTCAACCAATTCTAACACTCTTGTTAGAGTACCAGATGTTTATCGAAACGTTTTCGTCATATGGTTTCTTAACTAAACCAATTCTAACACTCTTGTTAGAAGATATACAATTGCGATCATTGTTTTTTTATTCAAGCCAATTGAACTTACATATTGGAGTTGTACTTGGAAAGTTAGGATTCAAGATTGTACTCCAATCTATATATAATCCAAACACAAATTTGTACTAACTTATATTATTTTCCAATAAAATATATTTAATGGACTTTAACTAAAATCTCAAATAGTTTTATATTTTAATCTTTTGTGAACCCAAATCCTTTATAAAGGTTTTAAAATTGTATCAAACAATTTTCATAAAATCTGTTTAAGTTTGTTGGAAATAAGTTCACTTTTATTAAGATAATCAACTTAACATTATAACGATAATCTTGTTATACGGGAAATCCACTAGTACAATACCGTGTACAATAAGAAATAAATTATATATATGATACAAACCGTAATGATTAGCAAACTTCTGTGATACTACTTCACTTGAGTCTTTCACACGTTTGAGTCATCATATGAAACAGAAAGTGCTTCCGAAAAGAAACCATGCTTCCGAATGCAATGATACTTCCGAAGTGCCCTGCAAACTTCCCTTAAACAGATTCGTCGTCTGTTCCCAGGGTACACCGGACGAAAGCAGCGTACTGCCGGACTTGATCACTTGCCTGAAAAGAAACCGGATGAGATGCTGTGTACGAGAGCTGATCGAGAATGTTGTTGTGTTTCATGGTGTTGATTCAAACTCTCTATGTTGCTGCGTTTTTGGTGTAATCTTTGTAGATAGAGGATTGCAAGAGTCTTGCAATTCATGATAATTGAATTGTCATAAAACCAGCAACCCAAAGGTTGGAAATTCGAACAGTCTCTTCTAGATGACGGTAAAACGGGTCGATTACAACAACGCCAGCCTTGAGTTTCGGAACTGCATTTGGTTACCAACCGACTACTTGAGAGTTGACCTCTCATTTACATCAAATATCCAACAAAGTTTAGGAGTATAACGCTTAGAAGAAAAAGGTTTCTTTTGATTGTCAATGAATAAAGCGGGGGTGAGGGGTTGAGGTAGGGTGGGGCGATCATTATCATTCAATATCTATTTATTTAAGGGTGAAGTGATCTTACAAAGTGTAA
This sequence comes from Tagetes erecta, assembly GCA_030867185.1. Classification (NCBI taxonomy): domain Eukaryota; kingdom Viridiplantae; phylum Streptophyta; class Magnoliopsida; order Asterales; family Asteraceae; genus Tagetes; species Tagetes erecta. Next base: position 17,438,768 of record CM061490.1, read on the forward strand.
AAATGGTATAAAGTGTGAGAAAGACATAATAGTAAAAAAGACACTATGAAGGTTTAAAAAATCCATAACTTACGATTTATATCGAATTTCAAAAAGTGTTTTGTAGACCTTGTTCTCCACGTCGTTCTCCTTCAAAATAAAATAAAAATAAATAAATTACTTTTTTTAGCTTATCTTATATAAAAATTTTGTAAGATGTGATGAACAAGGTCTCTAAAACATTTTTTTTTTCAATTTTATTTATATTGTGAGTTATATAACTTTTTTTAAAGTGTTATTGTGTAATTATCACACTTTATGTTAAGAAGTGACTTTGTATTGATACATTTCTCTTAAATCTAGTTTATAAACAATGTATAATCAAATTATATATTCAATCTTAAAAAAAACTAGGTGGAGACAATTTCTCACGCGTTGCGTGAGAGGTGTTTGTACGAATATTTGGTTGTATATACAAAATGACCCTGCTTGTATTAGTTACAAATGAAAAAGTACGTAAAAACAAATGAGAATATCTCTTAAAGAAAACACATATACAACAAAAGACATATGTAAACTACTAAAACAAAAAGGAATGCGTAAAAATGGGACTCGAACCTGGAGAGCCACAATAACAACAACAATAATCACACAAACTACAACAACAAATTATAAGCACAAAACAACTCTAATATATAAAACGATAATACGTAAAAAAGCAAAAAAAAAAAATATTAGACCAAACAACAACAATCACATGTAAACAAAATCAAAACTAAACGCGTAACGGAGTAAAGTGCAATATATAGTAATTAATAACCATATACCTAACATAAACATTCATATATGCATGTGTGTATGTCTACCATCTATGTTTTGTATGCATAATTTTGCATTGAGTCACCTACATGTAAAGTGTTACAAAAACACTATTCCTTTAGTTTGTATTTCAATATATAATAATATAATATAATAATTTATCATACGTTTATATTACACAAAATACACTCATGTTTAAGCTTAAACCGGTGTTGTTAAACCGGCCGGTCAGATCGCTTTTTTTAATAATCCAGGTTTAATTAGACACGGTTTGATTGATGTTTTTGAACCGCTTCGAACCGTACGAACCGGTCCGGTTGGACCGGAACCGGACCGCTATTGAATCGGGTCAGTTATAAAATATATATATTTATGTTTTGATTTTCATGGATTTTATGTTTACATCTATTAATATTTGTGTTTTTTGTAATAAAAGTCAATATTTTGATTTTTTAAGTGATGAAAATGATGAACTCGTTTTATTTTGACGTTAAAACTTGTTTAAATTATGATTTTTTGGTGATTTTTGGCGTTAGAACTTGTTTGGATTTTTACTTATATGGTATAAATTGGAAATTGGAAATCTTATGGTATTAGTTTGATAAATATACAATTATCCGACCACGATCCGACCGGTCTAACCATTAAAATTAAAATAACGGTTCAATATCCGATCCGATTTTTTCAAAACATTAGCTAAACTAAAAACCTTTTAATTTAAATGACAATACCTAAACGAGACTTAATTAATTTCAAACTCAAATATTTTATTCACACAAACCAAAACTCATGTTATACCTTCATTTTTTTCCTATATTAAATCACCCATCACCAATAACAAAACAAAAAACACAGATCTAAAGATACGCATGTTTTTTTTTCTCTTTAAACAATTTTTTAAAATTTCAAGAAATGTTTAGAAAAATGGTCTCTGTTGCAGCAGTTCATTTGGTCTCCTTTACCGACTTCAACCTGCGTCTCCCTGATTTGACCACCTCCAATCATCATGTTTCATCACCTCTCTTTAAATCCCAACTACCAAATTTCATTTCAAACACATCTTCATTGCTAAAAAACAGATCTTTCAAGAAACATGCTCCGAGCTGGTATAATGACCAAAACAGTGTTGGTGTTAGCAGTTGTGTTGGCTTTTAGTGGGTCAGTTGAGTTGGTGAGATCTGCAATAGGAGTGAACTGGGGTACAGTGTCGAACCACCGGTTGTCTCCATCGACGGTGGTGGAGCTTCTCAAGGTTAACAAGATTAAAAAAGTGAAGCTTTTTGATGCAGATCCGGATTGTCTGAGAGCACTTATGGGGTCTGGGATTGAGGTGATGGTGGGTGTGTCTAATGATCTGTTGCCCATCATTAGCTCATCCACTGCTGCTGCTGATTTGTGGGTTGCACAGAATGTTTCTAGATACATGGTTAAAGGCGGTGCCAATATCAAGTATGATTGTTTACCTTTCCCTTTCTTTGTGTCTTGTATGTATGTGAATGGGTCAATATTAATTAATACATGTATAAAGAATATTTGAAGGGCTGTTTTGTATTGAATCAGCTTAAGAGGTTAAGAAGTCTGAACCGTTAAGAGTTAGGATATTACTTAAATATTTGAAGGCAAATGATTGACCATTTTAGGGATAATAGTTCTTAACCATTTAGACCCGGGATAATGCTTATTCATTTAGAGGCAAATGTCTAACCATTCAGACATCTGTTTGTGAAATAAATATTTTGAATCATTATGATGCCGAAACAAACAACCTCTTACCCAATTTGTTTTGGTAGGCCACCGCCCACCGGTACGAGTAAAAGCCACTAAGATTCAATTTTGGCCTAGGAGCTCTTAAAATGGGTATGAATAATAATTAATACATAATTCTGAAAGCCTAACATGTCATTTTATTTGTCAAATGTTTTAGCTTACAAGGGTGGTTATAAGCCATAGCTGTCGAATCAAAATAGAAAAGCATGTTTTTTAAGCGAGAGACATTAGTACAGAATTCAGCTTTTAGGATTTTAGAAACCCGTTGTTTCTAGGCGTGTTTAAGGCTTGTGTAATTGTAGTCAGGCGCTTTTTTGCCAGAAATTGGGAGGAACTAGGCTTGAAAATGTGCTTAAGCATTGAATATTGGGCTTTTGAAGCAAGGTGGCAAGGTTGCGTTGGGCTGTGGCTGAGGGTCTAGGCTTGTGCCTTGTTTGACAACAAAGCTATAAGCGAAATGGGAAACTTACCATCCTAGTAAAATCAAATGGAAATCATAAATAGTTAATCCCGATTTGTATGAGAATTAATTTGTTGAAAGGATGCTTGAAGGAAAAGTCAGGTTAGTTAATAAAAGATTTGAAAAGATAATTATTAGAGTTTATTTTACTAGTATATTGAATTAAATTAGGAATTAGAGTTGGATATTGTACTCAAAATATAGGGTTTAGGGTCATTGTAAGGTCTGGTTAAGTGGTTCTGTTCATAATAATATTTTTAATGTAAAAAAAAGTTGCCTCCTAAATCCTGGTATGTAATTGTGTTGAAGTTGGAGTAGAATATAAATAATTGTTCTAGGAATATAAGGTGCGGTTTTTGTTCATAATAATATCTTTAGAGTTGAGACAAGCTGTATCATAATTCCGGGTGCGTAATTGTGTTGATATATTGATTCTGGGCCAACAAATCATGTGTAAAATGAGTGTCAAACTATAATAACTAAGAGAATGGCATTTTCCTTAGCTGTGAAAGTGACATTGACTCATTCGTCATGTTATTGGCTAGCAAGTCTTTATTTGGATTATTAAAATTCAATTTGCCTATATTATATTGTTGACTTCTAGTTTTTAATTTTGTTAAACTCAGACTAACACTGAATCATTGATCCTATATATAAGCATTACATATTGGAGAAAAAAAAACTGATACAATGAGATACATGCCAGATAGATTAATGATATTCAGTATTTAAATCCATATAAATCAATGATCTTTATTCTTGTAATTTGATCCAGGTTCATCGCGGTTGGAAACGAACCCTTTCTTGCAAGCTACGGTGGTCAATTTCAGTCATATGTGATGCCAGCCATAACAAATTTGCAACAATCTCTTGCAAAAGCAAACCTAGCCGGTGCGGTTAAGCTAGTTGTCCCGTGCAATGCTGATGCATACGAGGCTAATCTTCCTTCCCAAGGAGCATTCCGACCCGAACTTTCCCAAATCATGACTGATCTTGTTACATTCCTAAATGCTAATGGTTCGCCATTTGTCGTCAATATTTACCCGTTTCTAAGCCTTTATGGCAACTCAGACTTCCCACAAGACTATGCATTTTTTGAAGGCACGACACATTCTGTCACCGACGGACCAAATGTCTATTACAACGCGTTTGATGGAAATTATGACACTTTAGTTTCCGCCCTTAATAAACTAGGATTTGGGCAGATGCCTATAGTTATAGGGGAAGTGGGTTGGCCTACAGACGGAGCCGTTAGTGCAAATGTTGATGCCGCAAGAATTTTTAACCAGGGACTCATAAATCATGTTTTAGGTAACAAAGGGACGCCTCTAAGGCCCGGGCAGCCTCCAATGGATATCTATCTTTTTGGTCTTCTTGATGAAGAGGCAAAAAGCGTGCTTCCCGGGAGCTTTGAGAGACATTGGGGTATTTTTTCTTTTGACGGGCAGGCAAAGTACGCGTTGAACCTCGGTATGGGTAACAGGTTGTTGAGAAATGCCGAAGATGTTAGTTATTTACCGGCTAGATGGTGTGTGGCGGACCCATTTAAAGATTTATCAGGTGTTGCAGAACATTTCAAACTCGCGTGCACTGTTGCAGATTGCACGACTTTGAATTATGGCGGTTCGTGTAACGGGATTGGTGAAAGGGGTAACATTTCTTACGCGTTTAACAGTTATTATCAGGTGCAGAAACAGAAGTCTCAGAGCTGTGAGTTTGACGGGTTTGGAATGATCACTTTTGTGAATCCTTCCATGGGTCGATGCAAGTTTCTTGTTGGCGTTTCTGAGAAGGTGGTCACTAAACATATTTCAAACGGTTTGAGTTTGCATCGTGGATCTGTTATTCTTTGGTTATTGGTATTTTCCTGGGCAGTTTTGGACTTATGACTTGAATATTACGGTTATCTGATGTCGGATTTTTAGATTATCCGAATTTCATAAACCTCTAAGTTAGTTAGTTCTATATACTTGCTTACAGATCATTTAAGTTCTTGTTAAAATTTATGCTAGATGTTACAAACTTCATGAGGTAGCTGCACATGTGCATTGTAATATAAGATGTGAACAACCATCAACACTTCCATTGCATATTTATTAATTTTTGAACACAAGTTTCTTTCTTGTTACATGCAAAAGACCACAGTCAACAGCATCCATCTACACAACAAACTTTTCTGCACGTCGGTAACGACAGTAAACAAAGTTGCAGCAGCTACAACCAGCTACAGGGGGCATGCTAAAAAGATCAGAAACCAAAGTTTAATTTGACTAGTTTTATACTCGCCACCGCCTTGCGAGGCATTTTGTCATCCAGGAAGGCGGAGTACTTCCGCACTAAGGGGATACATACAGTCAATTTGGTTTACAAAAGATTGGGCGTTTGCAAAGTTTATTCTATCTAGCCAAAAATTCGGCTCCCATTGACATAACGGTGTTGCTGTAAATGAATGTAAGGTGCAGGGACGCTGCACGAAAAGAGTTGACTCTTTTTTCGGCAAGACTCCTTTTCTAGCTTGCCCTGTCGATCCGGAAACCACGAAAGTTGGGTTTGGTTAATGTGTCTTGGATCAAGTAAAACTCACATATAATACACTCACATTTTGTTCAGTGTTTGTTACTTGCTGGACAAAGGGAAGCGTTTAGGGGTTCCACAAAACAAATTCCCCCAAAAAAAATTTGATTTTGATGTTTTGCACATAAGTTTTGAGCCAAAGCTTGTATTTTACTATTGATTCCTGAGGAGAAAAAAAGCAGCCATCATAAAAAAAATTACTTGTTTTGTCTAAAGTTTTTAGAACTAAACCGGACGTTGAACCGGTCTCCTTACTGGTCCGACCGGTTGAATCGGATTTAAGGACCGGATAATTTTAGAAATAATTTAAATATAATACATAAAATATAGAAACATTTTAAAATTTTCTAGTTCAACCACCCGGTTTTCCGGTTCAACTGTTCTTTTCGGTCGGATCGGCCAGGTCACGCTTAAAGCAGTTCAAACCCCTAAATCAGACCGGTTCCATGTCTGGTTCAACTGGTCCGGTTTTCAAAACACCGGTTTTGTCAACTATACAACTAGAGCAATACAACAAAACCATAGAAAGTATACAGCTCAAAACTCAATTGTCTGTCACATCTAGGCTCAATATGTAATTATGTGATTAGTATTTTGTTACAACCCAAACGATAGAACTCATCCTAAAAGACTAATCTGATGGGAGAGGGGGGTCATTTTGGTTATAAATCTCACATTAGTTGCTCATATTACCAATGTGGAACAAGTCCAATACCTTACAATAATTTCAGTCCATAACAATCGACCCTACTTAAGGCTGGCTTCCTCCAAGCCAACACTCCGAGTTTGGCTATGATACCACTGTTACAACCCAAACGGTAGAACTCATCCCAAAAAACTAATCTGATAGGAGAGGGGGCCATTTGGGTTATAAATCTCACATTAGTTGCACATACTACCAATGTGGGACAAGTCACATGCCTTACAATAATTTCAGTCCATAACATTCGACCGCCCTTAGGAGTATGTTTTATTAGTTATTATTAATTAATAAATTAAGGGTATGTTTTATTTAGGATAGTTGAGGGTATTTTTTGTAATTGCTATTTCTATATATGTATTGTTTACCTATGGAATAGATATGAAAAGAATTATAAATTGATATAAGAATTATAAATTGATATTATTTCATATCTCACAGATTCTTCCTCTCCAGTTCTCCTTTCTTCCTCTCCAATTTACGTTTCTTCTTCTCACAATAGTTCTAACCCTATCAAGGTATCAGAGCTTTCAATCCATATGGGAGCTCAAGTTGACTTATCAATGACAATGAACCATCAGGAGGTGGTGAAAACACTGACCGATCAAAACAAGTCTATTACAGCTTTGAAGACAATTGTGAAAACCATGGAATCAATGATCAAGAAACAAGAACAGATCTTGATAGCATTTAATGTGCTTAACCCTACCACCACATCGCCACCAACAACCACCACATCAACCCCTAAACCAGCACCAACAACCACACCAACTCTTAAACTAGCGCTAACACCACCTACTGTGACACCCCGCCCGGCGGCGGAAACACCGGGCTGTCATTGAAATTGGATATCAATAGTAGGCAAAGCACATGGTATTTATTTATTAAGTTTAATAATGATGTAGTAAGTTTAGTACATGAGTCTTAAATGGATACGACAAAAGTATATAAAACCGAAACAGTAAATGCAATTGTCTGATTTATTATTCTAGGTCCAAGGCAATCCTATGTCTTGGCAAAAGCAGCAAAAATAATCAAGCAACACCTGAAATATGTAAAAATAAAGTTAGCTATTTAAAGCTAGTGAGTAAACCACAATTTGAATACATAATAATATAGAAATCCGAGATCATCATAATATGCTGCGCAAGCTTACATGCATAGCTATTTCATATCATTCTCGACCATGACCCCTTGCACACACATTGTAAACCATAATTGTAACGTAACTTGTAGCCATTTATCATGAGGAACCAACTCATGTATTAATTAACGATAACTTTTAAGCAACCGTCTCGTAACCGTCTCGATATTTAAGTTATCATTAATTATTTAGCAACTTAGGGACATGGCATAGTAATAGCAACTTGTATCATCGTATAGCAACTTGTAACATCGAATAGCAACTCGTAACATTGTAATTGTATGGACGGGTTTAAATCACCTATCGTTGTTGTACATGTAGGTGGGTTTGTCAGACCATTAGCGCTAACATTGTACCGCTGGGATTACAAAGTAACAATACTACTTTAAACTACCACATAAGGATTGCATCTTGCTGCAGACAAGACTAACATATTTTATGATCTCTTTTGAAAACAAAATAGAAAATAGAAAACATTGTATAGTAATTGAACACATTTCAGCCCCAAAAAGTAAAAGTAAAAAGGGGAGTGAATTTACTCACCTTGAACTAAGGCACGAAACAAAAAGTAAATAGTCTTGAATTGAAATGAGGATCGTCAAAATATTAGAATCACCTAATTAAATGACAATCCTAACTTAGTAAAACATATTGTATAGAAACTAGCATTGGAAAAATAGAAGTCAAAGGAAATTGGAATTCTAGGGTTTCGGATTGAGATTTGGGGGTTTTTCGTTAGATGACTAAAATATATAAACTAGTTTATAGCAATAGAAATAATAATTATTTTGATAAATAATAGAAACTTCAATTAGATATTTTTAACAATTTACGTAATGTCAAAATATATATATATTTTAGAAATACTTTTAAAACATTTATATAATTATGAAATAGATAAAATTCTATAAAAAAACCTTATTTGTATAATCTACTATTTATAATAGTTGAATTTATAAAACTTAATTTATACAAAATAATGGTTTTATAAAACTTATAAAGTTTTGACAAGTTACATTTTTATATATGAAAAGGATTAGGATTTATATTATGCAAACTAGTTAAAATTAGTAAAATGTATTAAAATCAATAAAAATAAATGGGGTGGAGGAGCCTGGGTTCGAACCCGGGTCATTTTGTTCACGAGCACAAGTACAAACCAAACGCGCTATCTTACTTTGGTTATTTGAAATAGATCATAAACGTTTTTTATTGTTAAACACCAAAACACCCAAATTCCATATAAACCCTAGAAATCAAGATCACCAAAATTGTTCGATCAAACGATCTTGAATCCCTGAATAAACATAGGGCTTTGATTCAGTGAACGATAAAGAGCATTTTGGTATAATAAACTTACTGGATTGATGAAGAAAAGAGCCGATGAACTCGAAGAACAGGGTCGACGGTTTAAGAATTAAGGACAGGGATTTAGATGATTTTGATTGCAATTGGAGTTACAGAGAGTGTTTTCGAGTAAATAAGAGTGAAAGTGTCGAATGAATTGGATTTTTGTTTAGTAAAAAAAAAGTCGAACGGTTAAGAGTTTGAATACGGATTATGGTAATTAAATTGGGTGTTAATTTGCTGCTTTTAATTTAATTGAATACTAGAAACAACTTCTAATCGACGGTATAATCATTTTTATTGAACCAATTTACTGATTTGATGCGTTTTGGAACGATTTAGTTAATGGGTTTTAGGTGACGGTTTTGAAACACGAATTTAAGTGGCATTTGTTGTTGAGAAAGTGTTTTGAGGTTCGAATCGAACTTAGAAAGGGATTAGGACGGTTTTTATAGGTTTTAATTTGATTAAAAAGAGTTAAAAACGTGTTTTTGAAGCTCGCCGGATAACGGCGCCGGCGCCGGAGTTGGCTGCCGGAAATGCGGGCAGGGAAGAAAGGGGACGGGGGTGGGTTGGGTAATTATTAAATTTACAATTCCGGTCCCTGTAGTTACAATTTCTGTTAAATAGTTAATATAAGTTTAAATATAAGTTTCATTCTTGACAGTTTTGGCCCAAAGTTAATTAATATATATTTTAACTAACCACTCTAACCGAGTTGAGACGTAACGATTATATAAATGACGTTTTTACGTTTTTCCTTCGTTCATGATGTTAATATTTATTTCAAGACTTTAATACGTTTTTATCATTAATAATCTTTATAAAATTTCTTTTATAAAATAGAAATATATATATATAATGTATATATTTACTTTGAAGATTAAATAATTGTATTTAGTATTTATTTAGTAACCGTTTGAATAAAATTTTGGTCGTTATACATTAAAGACGAGGAAGACATAAGGTTCGACATATTTATATGTATATTTTTAACAACGAAACGTTACATTTAAAGGAGATAATTACGAATACATTAAAGGTGGATAATTTCAGGTTCGAGTCGGGCATTCGGGTTCGGGTTTGGGGCAGATGTCACAGTCTCCCCTCCTTAAAGAAATTTCGTCCCGAAATTTGCTCAAACCGAACAGAAGATGAAACGAAAAGATGTGATTATTTGGCTTTCCATTATGAATGTACTTACGTTATTTAGCTCTTCAGATTTGAAAAAAAGATACGTTAGTCACGAGGAGTTGAATTAGAATTCACCAACTAAGCACTAGATGATGATGATGACAAATGGTAATATGTGAAAACATAGTTAAATTTTTGAGTTCTATATGATAAGAATTGAGTTTATTAGGTAATCATTACCCATAATGATAATTTTTGTTCGTAGATACAAGTAGTCAAGTTCGAGTATCAAAGTTGTAACAACATAAGTTTTTGAAAACCAACTTCATGTGTGTAAGATGTAGATGTCAATTGTTCATGGTATTGCCAAGTTCATAAGCATTGGATGATGATATACATAAATAATCTAGTTTATTAGGCCTTTTTTTTATAAAAAAAACTAAATGATCAAATGATGGATTTATTAAATAAATTTTCGTTTATCTTTACCATAGATAAGGGGATTGATTTGAAAATAAGTGAATGACACAGTCTAAGTTTTGAGTATTCGATATTGAAAAACATAAATCATGACGTTTGTTGCAAGTCTTTATAACATATTTGAAAAGGAAAAAAAACGTGGAAATGTTGTGTAATAACCTATCCCTTTTTAAAGAAATCATTTTTCATAAATTTTAAATTTTTTTTATATAAAGTACATATATATTTTCGTTTGGGAAAATAAGGAAATCATTTTAATAGAATTACTTACTGATTGGTGGTTTTACAAAAACCGCAGATAAAACAAGGTATTTTAGGTAGAGAGTTTATACGTAAGACATGTTGTGTATGGATGAGTTTATAGAAACGAGATGTATAGAATTTCATTAGTGGTCATTTATACAAATGAAATATAATTAGTTCATTGAACTTAGGAATAATTGTGTAGTGAGTTCACGTTAAGTTTTGGAAAACGAATTCATAAATAGTATCATTTAATGGTGGATTAGAAGTTGGATCAGAATTTCATGATCAGATGAGTAGTTTAGACAACACCCGAGTATTGAGATTAAGTTGAGGTAGTTTGGAGGTAAACGTTCGATTCATAAAGCAAACGAATGCGTTGACATAGTCAATCCGTTACGAGATTTCAGGAATCATGAATTAAGTCTTTAACTTAGGATTTGATAATTGAATTGAGATTAGAAATATGCCTTAGATTTTGTATTTGGTATTTGTTTTGAAGTTTTGATAATTTGATTGAGATTAGTCAATATATCTTAGTTTTGATTTGGAACTTTTGGGCCGCGTTGGTATTAGCGATGTGACATCTGCCCAAACCCGAACCCGAATGCCCGACTCGAACCCGAAGTTGTTATCCTTTCAATTGTAATCGTATTTATTTTTCTTCAAAAGGTAACGTTTATTATTATTGTTGTGAATAAACGCATTTAATTCTACGTTAATCCCGTCTCAATTAAATAACCGTATTTACATCGCAAAATATTCACGCGTATCTAATAATTATTATTTGGAACAATAAATCTCAAAATATGTATATAAATAAATATATATATAGCTCGTAAAAGAAGATTATCGAAAACATTAAACAAAAACGATTCAAAGTCTCGAAGTATTCTCTTAATGGCATAAACGAGCTAAAACTATAAGTACGTCACTTGTATAATTGTTACATTTCAAATTAGTTAAGTTAGTTAGTTAATATAATTTGTAAATTAACTTTGGGTGAAAAATGTCAAGATTTAAAACTTATATTAAAGTTTCTAGCTTAAAAAAAAAATATAATCCGAACATCAAGGACCAAAGTGAAAATAGTTGCAAATCAAAAATCAATTCACGTGAATCTCCCGTTTTTCCGGCTACCCAGCTCCGGCAACCTCCGGTCAAGTCCGGTGACGTTCCGGCACGCACCAAATGCCCTTTTCTAGCCGTTTTGATCCAACTAAAAGTCGATAAAATGTGTAAGAGCAAGTTTCGAACCCACAATCACTACCTAAACATCAAATAATCAACCAATTTGAAGTTCAATCGATTTCAACAAAACGTTATCTAAACCCAAACATCAAAACTGAAAATCTGAAGTTATGGCATTAAATTAACGTTTTAAAATTACTACTGCAATGAATTGAAACCGTAAACAACATTCAATTGGCACTTAACTACTGTAGAATCAATGAATAGCACCAAAATAGTCTCGAGATGAAACCGAATTCAACATACCGGTTCCAAATCAATTTGAGACAATTCAATCCAACTAAAACAACCTATCGACCTCCCTTTCACCCTCTGCTACCTTAATTTCTATAAAAAATCACAAGAACTAGGTGTTTGATTCTCCTAACCGCCGCTCTTGCTCATCTTCGTATGTGATTCAAGTCGTTATCAAACAAGTAAGTTTAATACATTGAAATGATCGTTGTAATGTATAGATTAAAAGCCCTATGGTCTTCTGGATTCAATCATCAAATTAAGAACGAATTGGTTGATTTTCAAATCTAGGGTTTATATGGAAATGGGTATACTTGTGTAGTAAAGATTAAAATTATTACCGTCTGTTTAAGAAACAAAAAGCGCGTCTGGTTCAGTGGTAAGGCCGCTGTCGTTGACGCGTTAGGTGGTGGGTTCGAGTCCCACTGTGACCACTTTTATTTAATTTTCACCTTTTTAACCCCCTTACTTCTAAGTGATATATATATATTTCTCAAGATTATATATAAATAATATATCAATTATAAAAACTAGAAATTGTTTACTATAAAAATATATACTTACATCTCGTACCTAAATCCCCAAATTGGATTTTAAAACCCTAAATTGGTTTTTGAAACCCTAAATTCCCAAATTGGACTTTAAAACCCTAAATTGGATTTTGAAACCCTAACTCCCAATTGGTACTTTAAAACCCTAAATTCCCAAATTATATTTTGAAACCCTAATTTTCAATTTATAATTTAAAACCCTAAAACCCCAAATCCAAAACCCTAGAATTTCTAAGTTCTTGATTCTAGTTACTATATTATTTGTCTCGTTTCTAAATTAGGTTTCCCGGTTAATTAGGTGATTCTAACATCTGGGCGATCCTCGATTCTATTTAGTTACTTTCTTGCGTTTGCTATTATCTATATTGGTCAGGTGAGTAAACTCACTCCCCTTTTTCCATTTTACTATTTTGGGGCTGAAATATGTCTTTTACTATATTGCGTTTGCTATTCGTTTTCTAAAAGAGATCATACAAATATGTTAATCTAGTTCGCGGCTTGATGCAATCTTATGTGTTAGTTAAAAGTAGTTTTATTGCTTTGTAATCCCACCGGTACAATGTTAGCGCTAATGGTTTGACAAACCCACCTGCTTGTACAACATCGATAGGTGATTTAAACCCGGCCTTTCTAATTCCATGTTTACTATGTCGAGATGCTATGTTGCTATACTATGTTGCTATGCTATGATGCTATACTATGCCATGTCCCTAAATTGCTAAATGATGACTTATATATCGAGACGGTAAACGACGGTTATTAAAAGTTATCATTATTTATTACATGAGTGGTTCTCATGACAAATGGCTAAACGAGATACTATGGTTTCTATTGTGGTTGGTGTACTATTCTATTCTAGGGGTCCTGGTAGGGTGATATTACGAAATTACTATACATGTGGGATTGCGCAGCATATCTTGTTGATCTCGGATTTCAATACTATTACTATTCAATTTGGGTTTTACTCACTAGCTTGTGTAGCTAACTTTATTTTCACATATTTCAGGTGATGCTTTGATATTGTTTTGCTACTTTTGCCAAGACGTAGGATTGCCTTGGACCTAGAATAATAAAAAGACAATTGCATTTACTATTTCGGTTTTATTACTTTTGTCGTTTATATTTAAGACTCATGTTCCAAACTTATGATATCATTATTAGACTTTAATAAATAAATACCATGTGCTTTGTTTACTATGATATCCAATTCCAATGACAGCCCGGTGTTTCCGCCGCCGGGCGGGGTGTCACAGTTTGGTATCAGAGCCATGGTTATAGGGAACTAGGATAGGGTATTAGAAACACACCGTCCTAGACTATAACCTAAGAGTCCTTAGTACAAATAGCTTGTGCTTAGAAAACTCTTCTAGAACCTATTTCTTTATTCTTTTTTATGAATTTCTCTATGCTGTTTCTTTATCTTATTTCTTATCCGATTTCGCGAAGGAGCTACAAGAGACTCGTCGGTATGATTAGGATCTTTCTCTTTGTGGAATCTCGTCATCGTCTTAAGTAAGTTTGAAACGTGGGAACGTGTGCAATCCGGAAGGGGGAACGCCTGTATCACGGACATCCTGTCTAAGGCAAAGCATTTCGTATAAATCTCTTTAAGAGACCTGTATGTTTACCTGGGGATGTACGAGATGAGTGTGAACCTATAGGCTAAAGCACGCTTTCTCGAATACGTTGAAAACGAACTTAACACTTTGATAAGTCATTAGTGTCCAAAACCAAGACACACTCCTAAGCCATTGAAATTTCATTTTCTTAATGATTCTATGATTTCATTCCTGCGATTTATAATTATTTCTATGAATTTTTATATTGACTTAAATAATATTCCAACCTCATTTACTAATGTTTCTAAAGTTTCTAAGTGATTTTCTATGAAATGTTCAAAGGATTCTATGATGTTCTAAGTACTATCACTATTTCATTTAATCGAAATTTCTAAAGGTTCTAAAAGTTTCTACGTGATTTTCTATTGTATGTTTCAAAAGATTCTATGATATTCTAAGTGGAACGAGGTGCTATTATTACATCGGATGTTTCTATCGGTCAAAGACGTTGCTACAAAACCGTGTTATCCTACGTTTCATATTCCATTTGGTTCTAAGCAACGATAATACTTATGCGATATACTCGCTAGCTTATCCACATAACACAATTATACCGTTGTAAACCAAACACTTCAAATCAAAACTAAGACATATCTCAATCGAATTATCCAAAATTTCAGATCATGTATATATCGATTACCGAATCTACGTTGTACTTCTAATCCTAAACCAATTATCGACTCTCCAATCAAAGGTTCGTTATGATCTCTAAATTATAATCAAGGCTAAATTCCACAACTAAATAAAAGTTAACGGATTTTGTTGTTCTTATAAGCTAATACATTTGAATCGAACGTCTACCCTCAAAATATTTCAACTTGACTCTTATACCCAAATAGTTTCAAAACTACTCATTTAACTATAAGATTCTAATCCAATTTCCACTACAAATCTACTATCAAATTATGAACTAATCATCAAAGCAAGTACTCGTTAATCCACTAGACGATGCTTTCCATGAATCCGTTATCCAAACCTAACGAGAACTCACTAAACAACTATTTTCGAACTAATTCAACTAAATCTTTTCATCTATACATATGACCACCAACGAAATTCTACGCAACTAGTCTTCATGAACTAATCCAAACCCAATGTGGTTCATTTATAAACTCGTTACCCTAACACAACGTGTAATCAATGGACTTTGTAAAACTAACGGTATTGAATTCTATTAAAATAATTTTCTTATTTTCCCAAACAAAAATGTATATACATATGTATATTTAAAAAAAAAATAACTTAATAACCTTTTGGTCTTGGTATCTTGTAAAAAAAAAAAAATTATAGATATATATATATACATATAAATTTCGTGATAAATGATTTCTTTAAAAAGTGATCGGTCATTCGAACGTCGGTCAAATATTTACACAAACATTTTTCCGTTTTCTCAAATATGACACAAAGACTTGCAACAAACACCATGTCTTCTGTCTTTCCAATATCAAAAACTTATAACTTAAATTGTGTCGTTTATTTTCAATTCAATTCTCTTATCTATGTTAAAGATTAAAACTTTCAACTTTTTATTTGGCCTTAAAATCTACATTATAGAGAAACAACATCATCTCTTATAAACTTGTTTATCTCCATAGTCAATAGTGGTTTAACTAAAGCGGTTGGTCATATAAATTCAAACATCTTAAAAATCGAATCTAATAGGAACTAAGTGATCTATTCTTTCGGACTATAAATCGGATTATCCACATTATCAAATTTTCATGAATCTAATTTTTTCTAAAAATCCTAATAAGCTATATTAGTACATGTACACCATCAACTAATACTTATGAACTGGTCAATATTAGAAAACTTGGATAATTATATCTTACACACATAAAGTCGATTTTCACAAACTTAAGTGTTACTATCCTAGTACTCGAATTTGACTATCTATATCGTTGAACAAAGTTATTTATACGAACAATGTCTACCTAATGGACGTTAGTTTCTTCTGAATCCATCAATCTACTTATCATCTTAATATGATTTTCCCAAATACTATTTCTACCAAGTATGATGTCGATATCTATACGTATCATCATTTTAACCTAAAATTTGTTGCGAATTACCGACTCGCACGTGATCGAATGAACTGTGGAACCCATGCAAAAACTAAAGTAATTACGGGTGCACACGGAATTATGAAAGTTGGTGCATGGGAACCATAGTAAGTTTTGTCTTGTGTAGCTGGCCATATTTAATCATCTTATTTTCACTTGATTTGTTCACTCATTTCATTAATTGCATATAAGCTACTTAATTATGTGTAAGGTTACTTAATTCGTTTCAAACAATCTGTTAATCACGACTATTCTCGATGATCATTTAAATAATTCCAAATCCATATACTTAGAATATTTCATTTGCAAGTTGGTATCCTATACTATTCCTATATTGAGTAGCAAATAAAATTTATTTGAATCTACATACAAATAGTTCAACCGAACTCTTATAAGTTAAAAGAGTTAAATAAACAATTCCTAATGAGACAAAGCAAATTAAAAATAAATAACTTCTTAACCTTGTTATTTAAAAACGTGTCTCAATCCAAATCTTTCCATTGATCGAATTCTCAAGAGTTTCTTGCGAGATGAAACTCCCTACGGAAGTGGGCAGTGTTCATCCCGTGTTTCATATTTCTAATCTGAAGATGTACTTATCCAATAAAAATCTCATTGTGCATATCGATAATGAATCGATGCAATTTATTGAACGAACATTGGAAATTATGGACCGTGAAGTCAAGCAACTCAAGCGTAATCAGATACCAATTGTTAACGATCGTTGAAACTCAAATGTGAACATGAATTTAAGACCAAATGAACGTTAAGTATCCGCATCTTTTTGCTTCGTCTCCTTCTACTTCGGTTTGAGCAAATTTCGGGACGAAATTTCTATAAGGAGGGGAGACTGTGACATCTGCCCCAAACCCGAACCCGAATGCCCGACTCGAACCCGAAGTTGTTATCCTTTCAATTGTAATCGTATTTATTTTTCTTCAAAAGGTAACGTTTATTATTATTGTTGTGAATAAACGCATTTAATTCTACGTTAATCCCGTCTCAATTAAATAACCGTATTTACATCGCAAAATATTCACGCGTATCTAATAATTATTATTTGGAACAATAAATCTCAAAATATGTATATAAATAAATATATATATAGCTCGTAAAAGAAGATTATCGAAAACATTAAACAAAAACGATTCAAAGTCTCGAAGTATTCTCTTAATGGCATAAACGAGCTAAAACTATAAGTACGTCACTTGTATAATTGTTACATTTCAAATTAGTTAAGTTAGTTAGTTAATATAATTTGTAAATTAACTTTGGGTGAAAAATGTCAAGATTTAAAACTTATATTAAAGTTTCTAGCTTAAAAAAAAATATAATCCGAACATCAAGGACCAAAGTGCAAATAGTTGCAAATCAAAAATCAATTCATGTGAATCTCCCGTTTTTCCGGCTACCCAGCTCCGGCAACCTCCGGTCAAGTCCGGTGACGTTCCGGCACGCACCAAATGCCCTTTTCTAGCCGTTTTGATCCAACTAAAAGTCGATAAAATGTGTAAGAGCAAGTTTCGAACCCACAATCACTACCTAAACATCAAATAATCAACCAATTTGAAGTTCAATCGATTTCAACAAAACGTTATCTAAACCCAAACATCAAAACTGAAAATCTGAAGTTATGGCATTAAATTAACGTTTTAAAATTACTACTGCAATGAATTGAAACCGTAAACAACATTCAATTGGCACTTAACTACTGTAGAATCAATGAATAGCACCAAAATAGTCTCGAGATGAAACCGAATTCAACATACCGGTTCCAAATCAATTTGAGACAATTCAATCCAACTAAAACAACCTATCGACCTCCCTTTCACCCTCTGCTACCTTAATTTCTATAAAAAATCACAAGAACTAGGTGTTTGATTCTCCTAACCGCCGCTCTTGCTCATCTTCGTATGTGATTCAAGTCGTTATCAAACAAGTAAGTTTAATACATTGAAATGATCGTTGTAATGTATAGATTAAAAGCCCTATGGTCTTCTGGATTCAATCATCAAATTAAGAACGAATTGGTTGATTTTCAAATCTAGGGTTTATATGGAAATGGGTATACTTGTGTAGTAAAGATTAAAATTATTACCGTCTGTTTAAGAAACAAAAAGCGCGTCTGGTTCAGTGGTAAGGCCGCTGTCGTTGACGCGTTAGGTGGTGGGTTCGAGTCCCACTGTGACCACTTTTATTTAATTTTCACCTTTTTAACCCCCTTACTTCTAAGTGATATATATATATTTCTCAAGATTATATATAAATAATATATCAATTATAAAAACTAGAAATTGTTTACTATAAAAATATATACTTACATCTCGTACCTAAATCCCCAAATTGGACTTTAAAACCCTAAATTGGTTTTTGAAACCCTAAATTCCCAAATTGGACTTTAAAACCCTAAATTGGATTTTGAAACCCTAACTCCCAATTGGTACTTTAAAACCCTAAATTCCCAAATTATATTTTGAAACCCTAATTTTCAATTTATAATTTAAAACCCTAAAACCCCAAATCCAAAACCCTAGAATTTCTAAGTTCTTGATTCTAGTTACTATATTATTTGTCTCGTTTCTAAATTAGGTTTCCCGGTTAATTAGGTGATTCTAACATCTGGGCGATCCTCGATTCTATTTAGTTACTTTCTTGCGTTTGCTATTATCTATATTGGTCAGGTGAGTAAACTCACTCCCCTTTTTCCATTTTACTATTTTGGGGCTGAAATATGTCTTTTACTATATTGCGTTTGCTATTCGTTTTCTAAAAGAGATCATACAAATATGTTAATCTAGTTCGCGGCTTGATGCAATCTTATGTGTTAGTTAAAAGTAGTTTTATTGCTTTGTAATCCCACCGGTACAATGTTAGCGCTAATGGTTTGACAAACCCACCTGCTTGTACAACATCGATAGGTGATTTAAACCCGGCCTTTCTAATTCCATGTTTACTATGTCGAGATGCTATGTTGCTATACTATGTTGCTATGCTATGATGCTATACTATGCCATGTCCCTAAATTGCTAAATGATGACTTATATATCGAGACGGTAAACGACGGTTATTAAAAGTTATCATTATTTATTACATGAGTGGTTCTCATGACAAATGGCTAAACGAGATACTATGGTTTCTATTGTGGTTGGTGTACTATTCTATTCTAGGGGTCCTGGTAGGGTGATATTACGAAATTACTATACATGTGGGATTGCGCAGCATATCTTGTTGATCTCGGATTTCAATACTATTACTATTCAATTTGGGTTTTACTCACTAGCTTGTGTAGCTAACTTTATTTTCACATATTTCAGGTGATGCTTTGATATTGTTTTGCTACTTTTGCCAAGACGTAGGATTGCCTTGGACCTAGAATAATAAAAAGACAATTGCATTTACTATTTCGGTTTTATTACTTTTGTCGTTTATATTTAAGACTCATGTTCCAAACTTATGATATCATTATTAGACTTTAATAAATAAATACCATGTGCTTTGTTTACTATGATATCCAATTCCAATGACAGCCCGGTGTTTCCGCCGCCGGGCGGGGTGTCACAGTTTGGTATCAGAGCCATGGTTATAGGGAACTAGGATAGGGTATTAGAAACACACCGTCCTAGACTATAACCTAAGAGTCCTTAGTACAAATAGCTTGTGCTTAGAAAACTCTTCTAGAACCTATTTCTTTATTCTTTTTTATGAATTTCTCTATGCTGTTTCTTTATCTTATTTCTTATCCGATTTCGCGAAGGAGCTACAAGAGACTCGTCGGTATGATTAGGATCTTTCTCTTTGTGGAATCTCGTCATCGTCTTAAGTAAGTTTGAAACGTGGGAACGTGTGCAATCCGGAAGGGGGAACGCCTGTATCACGGACATCCTGTCTAAGGCAAAGCATTTCGTATAAATCTCTTTAAGAGACCTGTATGTTTACCTGGGGATGTACGAGATGAGTGTGAACCTATAGGCTAAAGCACGCTTTCTCGAATACGTTGAAAACGAACTTAACACTTTGATAAGTCATTAGTGTCCAAAACCAAGACACACTCCTAAGCCATTGAAATTTCATTTTCTTAATGATTCTATGATTTCATTCCTGCGATTTATAATTATTTCTATGAATTTTTATATTGACTTAAATAATATTCCAACCTCATTTACTAATGTTTCTAAAGTTTCTAAGTGATTTTCTATGAAATGTTCAAAGGATTCTATGATGTTCTAAGTACTATCACTATTTCATTTAATCGAAATTTCTAAAGGTTCTAAAAGTTTCTACGTGATTTTCTATTGTATGTTTCAAAAGATTCTATGATATTCTAAGTGGAACGAGGTGCTATTATTACATCGGATGTTTCTATCGGTCAAAGACGTTGCTACAAAACCGTGTTATCCTACGTTTCATATTCCATTTGGTTCTAAGCAACGATAATACTTATGCGATATACTCGCTAGCTTATCCACATAACACAATTATACCGTTGTAAACCAAACACTTCAAATCAAAACTAAGACATATCTCAATCGAATTATCCAAAATTTCAGATCATGTATATATCGATTACCGAATCTACGTTGTACTTCTAATCCTAAACCAATTATCGACTCTCCAATCAAAGGTTCGTTATGATCTCTAAATTATAATCAAGGCTAAATTCCACAACTAAATAAAAGTTAACGGATTTTGTTGTTCTTATAAGCTAATACATTTGAATCGAACGTCTACCCTCAAAATATTTCAACTTGACTCTTATACCCAAATAGTTTCAAAACTACTCATTTAACTATAAGATTCTAATCCAATTTCCACTACAAATCTACTATCAAATTATGAACTAATCATCAAAGCAAGTACTCGTTAATCCACTAGACGATGCTTTCCATGAATCCGTTATCCAAACCTAACGAGAACTCACTAAACAACTATTTTCGAACTAATTCAACTAAATCTTTTCATCTATACATATGACCACCAACGAAATTCTACGCAACTAGTCTTCATGAACTAATCCAAACCCAATGTGGTTCATTTATAAACTCGTTACCCTAACACAACGTGTAATCAATGGACTTTGTAAAACTAACGGTATTGAATTCTATTAAAATAATTTTCTTATTTTCCCAAACAAAAATGTATATACATATGTATATTTAAAAAAAAAATAACTTAATAACCTTTTGGTCTTGGTATCTTGTAAAAAAAAAAATTATAGATATATATATATACATATAAATTTCGTGATAAATGATTTCTTTAAAAAGTGATCGGTCATTCGAACGTCGGTCAAATATTTACACAAACATTTTTCCGTTTTCTCAAATATGACACAAAGACTTGCAACAAACACCATGTCTTCTGTCTTTCCAATATCAAAAACTTATAACTTAAATTGTGTCGTTTATTTTCAATTCAATTCTCTTATCTATGTTAAAGATTAAAACTTTCAACTTTTTATTTGGCCTTAAAATCTACATTATAGAGAAACAACATCATCTCTTATAAACTTGTTTATCTCCATAGTCAATAGTGGTTTAACTAAAGCGGTTGGTCATATAAATTCAAACATCTTAAAAATCGAATCTAATAGGAACTAAGTGATCTATTCTTTCGGACTATAAATCGGATTATCCACATTATCAAATTTTCATGAATCTAATTTTTTCTAAAAATCCTAATAAGCTATATTAGTACATGTACACCATCAACTAATACTTATGAACTGGTCAATATTAGAAAACTTGGATAATTATATCTTACACACATAAAGTCGATTTTCACAAACTTAAGTGTTACTATCCTAGTACTCGAATTTGACTATCTATATCGTTGAACAAAGTTATTTATACGAACAATGTCTACCTAATGGACGTTAGTTTCTTCTGAATCCATCAATCTACTTATCATCTTAATATGATTTTCCCAAATACTATTTCTACCAAGTATGATGTCGATATCTATACGTATCATCATTTTAACCTAAAATTTGTTGCGAATTACCGACTCGCACGTGATCGAATGAACTGTGGAACCCATGCAAAAACTAAAGTAATTACGGGTGCACACGGAATTATGAAAGTTGGTGCATGGGAACCATAGTAAGTTTTGTCTTGTGTAGCTGGCCATATTTAATCATCTTATTTTCACTTGATTTGTTCACTCATTTCATTAATTGCATATAAGCTACTTAATTATGTGTAAGGTTACTTAATTCGTTTCAAACAATCTGTTAATCACGACTATTCTCGATGATCATTTAAATAATTCCAAATCCATATACTTAGAATATTTCATTTGCAAGTTGGTATCCTATACTATTCCTATATTGAGTAGCAAATAAAATTTATTTGAATCTACATACAAATAGTTCAACCGAACTCTTATAAGTTAAAAGAGTTAAATAAACAATTCCTAATGAGACAAAGCAAATTAAAAATAAATAACTTCTTAACCTTGTTATTTAAAAACGTGTCTCAATCCAAATCTTTCCATTGATCGAATTCTCAAGAGTTTCTTGCGAGATGAAACTCCCTACGGAAGTGGGCAGTGTTCATCCCGTGTTTCATATTTCTAATCTGAAGATGTACTTATCCAATAAAAATCTCATTGTGCATATCGATAATGAATCGATGCAATTTATTGAACGAACATTGGAAATTATGGACCGTGAAGTCAAGCAACTCAAGCGTAATCAGATACCAATTGTTAACGATCGTTGAAACTCAAATGTGAACATGAATTTAAGACCAAATGAACGTTAAGTATCCGCATCTTTTTGCTTCGTCTCCTTCTACTTCGGTTTGAGCAAATTTCGGGACGAAATTTCTATAAGGAGGGGAGACTGTGACATCTGCCCCAAACCCGAACCCGAATGCCCGACTCGAACCCGAAGTTGTTATCCTTTCAATTGTAATCGTATTTATTTTTCTTCAAAAGGTAACGTTTATTATTATTGTTGTGAATAAACGCATTTAATTCTACGTTAATCCCGTCTCAATTAAATAACCGTATTTACATCGCAAAATATTCACGCGTATCTAATAATTATTATTTGGAACAATAAATCTCAAAATATGTATATAAATAAATATATATATAGCTCGTAAAAGAAGATTATCGAAAACATTAAACAAAAACGATTCAAAGTCTCGAAGTATTCTCTTAATGGCATAAACGAGCTAAAACTATAAGTACGTCACTTGTATAATTGTTACATTTCAAATTAGTTAAGTTAGTTAGTTAATATAATTTGTAAATTAACTTTGGGTGAAAAATGTCAAGATTTAAAACTTATATTAAAGTTTCTAGCTTAAAAAAAAAATATAATCCGAACATCAAGGACCAAAGTGCAAATAGTTGCAAATCAAAAATCAATTCACGTGAATCTCCCGTTTTTCCGGCTACCCAGCTCCGGCAACCTCCGGTCAAGTCCGGTGACGTTCCGGCACGCACCAAATGCCCTTTTCTAGCCGTTTTGATCCAACTAAAAGTCGATAAAATGTGTAAGAGCAAGTTTCGAACCCACAATCACTACCTAAACATCAAATAATCAACCAATTTGAAGTTCAATCGATTTCAACAAAACGTTATCTAAACCCAAACATCAAAACTGAAAATCTGAAGTTATGGCATTAAATTAACGTTTTAAAATTACTACTGCAATGAATTGAAACCGTAAACAACATTCAATTGGCACTTAACTACTGTAGAATCAATGAATAGCACCAAAATAGTCTCGAGATGAAACCGAATTCAACATACCGGTTCCAAATCAATTTGAGACAATTCAATCCAACTAAAACAACCTATCGACCTCCCTTTCACCCTCTGCTACCTTAATTTCTATCAAAAATCACAAGAACTAGGTGTTTGATTCTCCTAACCGCCGCTCTTGCTCATCTTCGTATGTGATTCAAGTCGTTATCAAACAAGTAAGTTTAATACATTGAAATGATCGTTGTAATGTATAGATTAAAAGCCCTATGGTCTTCTGGATTCAATCATCAAATTAAGAACGAATTGGTTGATTTTCAAATCTAGGGTTTATATGGAAATGGGTATACTTGTGTAGTAAAGATTAAAATTATTACCGTCTGTTTAAGAAACAAAAAGCGCGTCTGGTTCAGTGGTAAGGCCGCTGTCGTTGACGCGTTAGGTCGTGGGTTCGAGTCCCACTGTGACCACTTTTATTTAATTTTCACCTTTTTAACCCCCTTACTTCTAAGTGATATATATATATTTCTCAAGATTATATATAAATAATATATCAATTATAAAAACTAGAAATTGTTTACTATAAAAATATATACTTACATCTCGTACCTAAATCCCCAAATTGGACTTTAAAACCCTAAATTGGTTTTTGAAACCCTAAATTCCCAAATTGGACTTTAAAACCCTAAATTGGATTTTGAAACCCTAACTCCCAATTGGTACTTTAAAACCCTAAATTCCCAAATTATATTTTGAAACCCTAATTTTCAATTTATAATTTAAAACCCTAAAACCCCAAATCCAAAACCCTAGAATTTCTAAGTTCTTGATTCTAGTTACTATATTATTTGCCTCGTTTCTAAATTAGGTTTCCCGGTTAATTAGGTGATTCTAACATCTGGGCGATCCTCGATTCTATTTAGTTACTTTCTTGCGTTTGCTATTATCTATATTGGTCAGGTGAGTAAACTCACTCCCCTTTTTCCATTTTACTATTTTGGGGCTGAAATATGTCTTTTATTGCGTTTGCTATTCGTTTTCTAAAAGAGATCATACAAATATGTTAATCTAGTTCGCGGCTTGATGCAATCTTATGTGTTAGTTAAAAGTAGTTTTATTGCTTTGTAATCCCACCGGTACAATGTTAGCGCTAATGGTTTGACAAACCCACCTGCTTGTACAACATCGATAGGTGATTTAAACCCGGCCTTTCTAATTCCATGTTTACTATGTCGAGATGCTATGTTGCTATACTATGTTGCTATGCTATGATGCTATACTATGCCATGTCCCTAAATTGCTAAATGATGACTTATATATCGAGACGGTAAACGACGGTTATTAAAAGTTATCATTATTTATTACATGAGTGGTTCTCATGACAAATGGCTAAACGAGATACTATGGTTTCTATTGTGGTTGGTGTACTATTCTATTCTAGGGGTCCTGGTAGGGTGATATTACGAAATTACTATACATGTGGGATTGCGCAGCATATCTTGTTGATCTCGGATTTCAATACTATTACTATTCAATTTGGGTTTTACTCACTAGCTTGTGTAGCTAACTTTATTTTCACATATTTCAGGTGATGCTTTGATATTGTTTTGCTACTTTTGCCAAGACGTAGGATTGCCTTGGACCTAGAATAATAAAAAGACAATTGCATTTACTATTTCGGTTTTATTACTTTTGTCGTTTATATTTAAGACTCATGTTCCAAACTTATGATATCATTATTAGACTTTAATAAATAAATACCATGTGCTTTGTTTACTATGATATCCAATTCCAATGACAGCCCGGTGTTTCCGCCGCCGGGCGGGGTGTCACAAGCGAGTCGTAATTACTTGGAAATGATAGAATAGAAAAAAGAATTTCATGAGACTTAAGAAAATTTTGGATAACACAAGTTGTAATGGAATTTTGGATTGAATGGAAACGATAATTGTACTTTGAGTTTTCATAGAATAATTAGAAATACATACCATAGTAATCTCTTTGAAACCATTGAAATTTAAATTAACAACCTTGAAATAACATTTGAAATAATATAGAAACTCATTGAAATAAATTTGAAATCATAGAAAATGATAATCATTAAATCGTTAAAGAGATACAATTTGAAGGCTTAGGAATGTGTCTTGGTTTTGGACACTTAAGACTTATCAAAGTGCTAAGTTCGTTCTCAACGTATTCGAGAAGGCGTGCTTTAGCCTATAGGTTCACACTCATCTCGTACATCCCCAGGTAAGCATACAGGTCTCTTAAAGAGATTTATACGAAATGCTTGCCTTAGACAGGATGTCCGTGATACAGGCGTTCCCCCTTCCAGATTGCACACGTTCCCACGTTTCAAACTTACTTAAGACGATGACGAGATTCCACAAAGAGAAAGATCCTAATCACACAGAAGAGTCTCTTGTAGTTCCTTCGCGAATCGGATGAGAAATAGATAAAGGAAAGACATAGAAATGTACATAAAAAGAAATAAGGAGGTAAGTTCTAGAAGAGTTTTCTATGCATAAACTATTTGCACTAAGGACTCTTAGGTTATAGTCTAGGTCGGTGTGTTACTAATACCCTATCCTAGTTCCCTATAACCATGGCTCTGATACCAAACTGTGACACCCCGCCCGGCGGCGGAAACACCGGGCTGTCATTGAAATTGGATATCAATAGTAGGCAAAGCACATGGTGTTTATTTATTAAGTTTAATAATGATGTAGTAAGTTTAGTACATGAGTCTTAAATGGATACGACAAAAGTATATAAAACCGAAACAGTAAATGCAATTGTCTGATTTATTATTCTAGGTCCAAGGCAATCCTATGTCTTGGCAAAAGCAGCAAAAATAATCAAGCAACACCTGAAATATGTAAAAATAAAGTTAGCTATTTAAAGCTAGTGAGTAAACCACAATTTGAATACATAATAATATAGAAATCCGAGATCATCATAATATGCTGCGCAAGCTTACATGCATAGCTATTTCATATCATTCTCGACCATGACCCCTTGCACACACATTGTAAACCATAATTGTAACGTAACTTGTAGCCATTTATCATGAGGAACCAACTCATGTATTAATTAACGATAACTTTTAAGCAACCGTCTCGTAACCGTCTCGATATTTAAGTTATCATTAATTATTTAGCAACTTAGGGACATGGCATAGTAATAGCAACTTGTATCATCGTATAGCAACTTGTAACATCGAATAGCAACTCGTAACATTGTAATTGTATGGACGGGTTTAAATCACCTATCGTTGTTGTACATGTAGGTGGGTTTGTCAGACCATTAGCGCTAACATTGTACCGCTGGGATTACAAAGTAACAATACTACTTTAAACTACCACATAAGGATTGCATCTTGCTGCAGACAAGACTAACATATTTTATGATCTCTTTTGAAAACAAAATAGAAAATAGAAAACATTGTATAGTAATTGAACACATTTCAGCCCCAAAAAGTAAAAGTAAAAAGGGGAGTGAATTTACTCACCTTGAACTAAGGCACGAAACAAAAAGTAAATAGTCTTGAATTGAAATGAGGATCGTCAAAATATTAGAATCACCTAATTAAATGACAATCCTAACTTAGTAAAACATATTGTATAGAAACTAGCATTGGAAAAATAGAAGTCAAAGGAAATTGGAATTCTAGGGTTTCGGATTGAGATTTGGGGGTTTTTCGTTAGATGACTAAAATATATAAACTAGTTTATAGCAATAGAAATAATAATTATTTTGATAAATAATAGAAACTTCAATTAGATATTTTTAACAATTTACGTAATGTCAAAATATATATATATTTTAGAAATACTTTTAAAACATTTATATAATTATGAAATAGATAAAATTCTATAAAAAAACCTTATTTGTATAATCTACTATTTATAATAGTTGAATTTATAAAACTTAATTTATACAAAATAATGGTTTTATAAAACTTATAAAGTTTTGACAAGTTACATTTTTATATATGAAAAGGATTAGGATTTATATTATGCAAACTAGTTAAAATTAGTAAAATGTATTAAAATCAATAAAAATAAATGGGGTGGAGGAGCCTGGGTTCGAACCCGGGTCATTTTGTTCACGAGCACAAGTACAAACCAAACGCGCTATCTTACTTTGGTTATTTGAAATAGATCATAAACGTTTTTTATTGTTAAACACCAAAACACCCAAATTCCATATAAACCCTAGAAATCAAGATCACCAAAATTGTTCGATCAAACGATCTTGAATCCCTGAATAAACATAGGGCTTTGATTCAGTGAACGATAAAGAGCATTTTGGTATAATAAACT
This sequence comes from Tagetes erecta, assembly GCA_030867185.1. Lineage (NCBI taxonomy): Eukaryota > Viridiplantae > Streptophyta > Magnoliopsida > Asterales > Asteraceae > Tagetes > Tagetes erecta. Next base: position 17,467,174 of record CM061490.1, read on the forward strand.
TACTGGATTGATGAAGAAAAGAGCCGATGAACTCGAAGAACAGGGTCGACGGTTTAAGAATTAAGGACAGGGATTTAGATGATTTTGATTGCAATTGGAGTTACAGAGAGTGTTTTCGAGTAAATAAGAGTGAAAGTGTCGAATGAATTGGATTTTTGTTTAGTAAAAAAAAAGTCGAACGGTTAAGAGTTTGAATACGGATTATGGTAATTAAATTGGGTGTTAATTTGCTGCTTTTAATTTAATTGAATACTAGAAACAACTTCTAATCGACGGTATAATCATTTTTATTGAACCAATTTACTGATTTGATGCGTTTTGGAACGATTTAGTTAATGGGTTTTAGGTGACGGTTTTGAAACACGAATTTAAGTGGCATTTGTTGTTGAGAAAGTGTTTTGAGGTTCGAATCGAACTTAGAAAGGGATTAGGACGGTTTTTATAGGTTTTAATTTGATTAAAAAGAGTTAAAAACGTGTTTTTGAAGCTCGCCGGATAACGGCGCCGGCGCCGGAGTTGGCTGCCGGAAATGCGGGCAGGGAAGAAAGGGGACGGGGGTGGGTTGGGTAATTATTAAATTTACAATTCCGGTCCCTGTAGTTACAATTTCTGTTAAATAGTTAATATAAGTTTAAATATAAGTTTCATTCTTGACAGTTTTGGCCCAAAGTTAATTAATATATATTTTAACTAACCACTCTAACCGAGTTGAGACGTAACGATTATATAAATGACGTTTTTACGTTTTTCCTTCGTTCATGATGTTAATATTTATTTCAAGACTTTAATACGTTTTTATCATTAATAATCTTTATAAAATTTCTTTTATAAAATAGAAATATATATATATAATGTATATATTTACTTTGAAGATTAAATAATTGTATTTAGTATTTATTTAGTAACCGTTTGAATAAAATTTTGGTCGTTATACATTAAAGACGAGGAAGACATAAGGTTCGACATATTTATATGTATATTTTTAACAACGAAACGTTACATTTAAAGAAGATAATTACGAATACATTAAAGGTGGATAATTTCAGGTTCGAGTCGGGCATTCGGGTTCGGGTTTGGGGCAGATGTCACACCTACACCGCCTCCTCAAATCGTCTTCCTATCATCATTTGCATGCACCCGAAATATCACCTTGTTGGCACCAAAAAACGCACCAACGCAACACCAAAAACCACCCCAACCCGACCACCTACCCCACGTAACCCAAAACCAAAACCGACACTAACATCCACATCCATACCAATGCAAAAAAAAACCAACATCAATGGTTTCAAACATTTTGAAGGAAGCGATGAAAACATTGTTATTATGATTGATAATGAATGCAATCGAGGGACGTGAATGGCGTCCACCATGGCGTCCCATTGACATGGCCCTGAATGCCATCGGACGTTTCGAATGGCGTCCACCATGGATCGGATCGAACTGAAGAGCCTATTGCAAATTGTTTTTTTTTAATATTTTTTTAGGTCAAAAAATCTTTAAGGGTGGAGTATTGTTACGTGATTATTATTATTATTAATAATAATTAATAAATTAAGGGTATGTTTTATTTAGGATAATTGAGGGTATATTTTGGAATCGCTATTTCTATATATGTATTGTTTACCTATGGAATAGATATGAAAAGAATTATGAATTGATATTATTTCCTATCTAACAGTTTCTTCCTCTAAAATTCTTGTTTCTTCCTTTTCAATTTACATTTCTTCTTCTCACAATAGTATGACATCTGCCCCAAACTCGAACCCGAATGCCCGACTCGAACCCGGAGATAACTATCTTTAATGTATTCGTAGTTATTTTCCTCTAAATGTAGCGCTCCATTATGTCGAGCTTACGTTATCTCTCGTCTTTATTATATAACGACCGAATAATTAATAAACGTTTACCAAATTAATTAATAAGTACAATTATTAAATCTCCAAAGTAAGTATATAAAGTTGTAGTTCATATATAATATTCTATAAATTTTATCAAAGATAAATACTATCAAAGTCTCAAAATAACCATCCAACGTCAAGAACGAAACAAAACATAAAAACGTCACTTATATAAATGTTACGCTTCAACGCGGTTAAGTTGGTTAGTTAAAGTAAAGGATTAAGTAACTTTGTGCTAAAACTGTCAACTTTAAAACTTATATTAAAGTTTATATGATCTCAGAAATATTAATTAAAGTAAAAGGACTGTTAATGTAAATATCAAAAATCTCTTCCCACTTCACGTTATATTTCCGTGTTCCGGCTATTTGGTTTCCGGCGAGTTGCCGGAGACCGGCAAAACTCCGGCGAGTCCATAAAAACCGTTTTTGGTCGTTGTTAAATCAATTAAAACTTGTAACTGACCTCAAGCAAGTTTCAAACTTTTTACCACTCCCTAATTTTATTATAATCGACGCATCTTTGCTTAATTTCAGTTTTTAGGTTCGGCCATACAAAACCCACATAACCAAATCGTTCCAAAGACGGTTTCAAGCCAAATCAATGTTTCCAAATCGTTTCTGATATCATTTCGGAACTGTTTAAATCGTTTAATGTCAATAAAAACAATGAATTAATCTTCAATTAATTCCATTTAATCTCCTTGCAATGGAACAGGTGTAACTGTTTTTTTTAATCAAATTGGATCAAATCAATGCTTGTAAAACGATCTTAATTGACCATTCTAACACCCTGCCTAATCAAATCCTAGCCACAATCATAAAAAAAACTGAGTTTTGTTTCATTTCTGTTCGTGACCAACAACCTACTACTCCATCACATATTCGTGTTCTTTTTCTGAAACTGATTGTGGGTATTTACAAGTGATATCACCAAGAATAAATCTGGAGTTCCAATTGGTTTGTAACGAACCAGAGCAGTCAATTGCAATCGTGAAGCCGTCTTCTTCTTTTTCTTTTCTTTCAATCAATTCGAATCCAATCAGGTAAGTTCTTTATGTTAAAATGCTCCATTTTAATCCCTGATCAAAAGCCCTAAGTTTGATTGTGCTTTATCTATCGAATTCTGGATCAATTTTATAGATTTGTTTTCTAGGGTTTATACGAATTTGGGGGTATTGCATTTTTATAAAATAAAAACATTTCCAAACAAAATCTAAACAAAAACCCCAAGCAGAGCGGCTGGTTAATGTCAGTGTTTGTGTATGTGAGTCCTCGGGTTCGAATCTGGGTGCTCTCATCATTATTATATTTTTGTTCAATCATTTTTAGTACCAGTTTTTTTTACTAATTATATTTAATTAATATCAATCATATTATATGTGTAATAAAATACTAAAATCTTATCATATTTATCAAAACCGTGATTTTTTTTATATAAATTTAATCTTATAAATCTAACTATATTCAATTCATGTAATACAATAAAAAGTCTATAAAATGTACTTTAAAAGTATATTTAAGATTCATTGGTAACAGTTTATACATGTGGACTTTTTATAAGACTTTTAAATACTATTGCAAATGTGGTACACGTTTTAAATTATCTCTATATACAAAATATTATTTCGTGACGTTAAATAGTTTTCGTTAAAAATATATAATTTGTTTTCACTTATAAAAAAACGTTGTCATTTCGATTATTACCATTTTTCGACGTTATGAGTAAATAACTTTATATATCTTTAATCGTTGCCGAAAACCTCCCCAAATCCCAATTATAAACCCTAGATTCCAAATTAATTTATATTCATATTGTTTCTATACCAGTTTTCTATGCTAAGTTAGGATTGTTATTTACTTAGGTGATTCTAGTAATTGGACAATCCTCGTTTCTATCTAGTTGGCTTACTATTTTTTTTCAAGTCCGAGTTTCAAGGTGAGTAAATTCACCCCCTTTTTACTATTACGTTTTGGGGCTGAAATATGTTTCTAGTTACTATACAATGTTTTCTATTTTCTATTTGTTTTCCAAAAGAGATCATAAAATGTGTTAGTCTTGACTCGCGACAAGATGCAATCCTTATGTGGTAGTTTAAAGTAGTATATTACTTGTAATTTCCACCGGTACAATGTTAGCGCTAATGGTCTGACAAACCCACCTACATGTACAACAACGATAGGTGATTTAAACCCGGCGATTCTATACAATGTTTACTAGTTACTATACTGTGATGCTTGTTGCTATGCTACTATGTCCCTTCGATGCCAAAACAATTTGTGATAACTTACATATCGAGACGGTTAAATGACGGTTAAATGACAGTTATCACTAATTGTAACATGAGTGGTTCCTCATGACTTGTTGCTAAAGGTTACCCTTCGGGGTCTATGATTCGTGTTTCTATGTGTTCTATGGTCAAGGGTTGAGTAATATGATGAAATGGCTATGCATGTAAGATTGCGCAGCATATTATGATGATCTCGGATTTTCTATACTATTATTTATCAACTGTGGTTTACTCACTAGCTTTAAATAGCTAACTTTATTTTCACATATTTCAGGTGTTGCTTATGATTGTTTTGCTGCTTTTGCCAAGACATAGGATTGCCTTGGACCTAGAATAATAATAAAGACTTTGCATTTACTGTTTCGTTTTTTATTACTTTTGTCGTATCCATTTAAGACTCATGTACTAAACTTACTACATCCTTATTAAACTTAATAAATAAATACCATGTGCTTTGTTTACTATTGATATCCAATTCCAATGACAGCCCGGTGTTTCCGCCGCCGGGCGGGGTGTCACAGTTTGGTATCAGAGCCATGGTTATAGGGAACTAGGATAGGGTATTAGAAACACACCGGCCTAGACTATAACCTAAGAGTCCTTAGTGCAAATAGTTTGTGCTTAGAAAACTCTTCTAGAAATTATTTCTTTACTCCTCTTTATGAACCTTTCTATGCCTTTTCCTTTATCTATTTCTTATCCGATTTCGCAAAGGAGCTACAAGAGACTCGTCTGTGTGATTAGGATCTTTCTCTTTGTGGAATCTCGTCATCGTCTTAAGTAAGTTTGAAATGTAGGAACGTGTGCAATCCGGAAGGGGGAACGCCTGTATCACGGACATCCTGTCTAAGGCAAAGCATTTCGTATAAATCTCTTAAAGAGATCTGTATGCTTACCTGGGGATGGACGAGATGAGTGTGACCCTATAGGCTAAAGCACGCCTTCCCGAATACGTTGAAAACGAACTCAACACTTTGATCAGTCTTAAGTGTCCAAAACCAAGACACATTCTAAGCCTTCAAATTCTATTTATTTATGAATTCTATTTATTTATGAATTCTATGATTATCATTTTCTATGATTTCAAGTTATTTCAATGAGTTTCTATATTATTTCAAATGCTATTCCAAGTTTGCTTATGTTCATTTCAATGATTTCCAAGTGATTACTATGTTATGAGTTCGAAAACTATTCTATGAAATTCAAAGTACAATTATCATTTTCTATTCAATCCAAAATTTCATCACAACTTATGTTATCCAAAATTTTCTTATGTCTCGTTCAATTATTTTTTCCTATCTTATCCTATAGAATGGCAACAAGACGTTAACGGCTCGCTAATACTACCACGACCCCAAATGTTCTAAATCAAAAACTAAGATATTTGACTAACCTCAATCAAATTATCAAAACTTCAAAACAAATACCAAATACCAAATCTAAGGTTCTAATCTCAATTCAATTATCGAATCCCAAGTTAAAGACTTAATTCATGATTCTTGGAATCTCGTAAAAGATTTACCATTTTGACATGTCAACGCATTCGTTTGAGTTACGAATCGAACGTTTACCCCCAAAGTATCTCAACTTGATTTCAAATACTCAAATGTTGTCTAAACTACGCATCTAATCATAAGATTCTAATCCAGCTCTTAATCCACCATTAAATGACGCTATTCATAAACTCGTTTTCCAAAACTTAACGTGTACTCAATACACAACTAGTCCTAAACTCATTTAACTAAAGTATTTCTTTTGTATATATGACCAATAATGAAATTCGTTACATCTTGTTTCTATAAACTCTTCCAAACCCAGCGTGTCCTACATATAAACTCTTTACCTAAAATACCATGTCTTGTTTGCGGTTTTTGTAAAACTACCAACCAATAGTTAATTCAATTAAAAACGATTTCCTTGTTTTTCCAAATAAAAATAAAATAAAATAAAAAAATCTTTTGGTTTTAGTATTTGTAAAATATATGAATTATATAAGTTTCATAATAAATGATATCTTTAAGTAGGGATTGATTATTCTAAACGTTTGTTAAATATTTACTTAACATCTCCATGTTTTCTCAAGTATGATACAAAGTCTTGCCACAAACACCATGTTATATATTTTCTAATACGGATACTTAAAACTTAGACTGTGTCGTTTATGTATTTTCAAATCAATCCCTTATTCTATGGTAAATATTAAAACTTTCAATTTATTTTATAAATTCATTATTTAATTAATTCGTTTAAAAGGTTCACCTAAAGCTTTTGTTATATGAACTCAAATGTCCTAAAAATCGAATTCAATAGGAACTGGGTGATCTATACATTTGAACTATAAACTAGATTATCCCCATCATCAAAAAAAAATAAAAATTATGAAACTAATCTTTCTATAATTCTAATAAACCAGAATATTACGTGCACACCATGAACTAACGTTTAGGAACTTTGCAATACCATGAACCTTTGATATCCACATCATACACTCATAAAGTTGGTCTTCACAAACTTAAATTGCTAAAATTCCAGTACTCGAACTTGACTATTTGTATCTATAAACAAAACTATTATTATGGGTAATGACTACCTAATAAACTCAAATCTCTCAAATCATCAATTTACGTATCATCTTAAACTATAATTCCCAAGAACTAAATTTTATCGAATATAATTTCGTAACCTATGTATCATTATTATCTTGACTTAGAAACTTTCGTGTACCTCTGACTCGCACGTGACCGAATGAACTGTGTGGTCCATGCAAAAACTAAAGTAATTACGGGTGCACACGGAATTATGAAAGTTGGTGCATGAAAACCGTAGCAAGTTTTGTCATGTGTTTGAGGGCAATGCGACAAATGTGGTATAACAAGAGCATGGTGGATACGTCGCGGGTACTTTCTATATATAAATGCTTCTGTCATACGGTCAAATGAAGCATTGCTTCGATCTGTGAATTTTCGTGTTGTTCTAAGTGTCATATTCATTTAATTAAATCTACCGTAAATCATCGAGTAATATAAGCTACATTCTAGATGAATCTAAAAACAACAACCGACTACTATATGAACCTATGTAGAAAAATAAAAAAAAAATCAATTCATATCATATCATAGAAATCAAAATTTAACAACTACCCTTACATATTACCATTTAACGTTATCCTGTGTTTAATTTGGTGTACTCTGATTCAAAATCCTCGAGACTAACGTAATCTTGTTTAAATCAGAAACACTAAGTAACGTAAGTACATTGATAATGGAAAGCTAAATAATCGCATCTTTTCGTTTCATCTCCTGTTTCGGTTTGAGCAAATTTCGGGACGAAATTCTTATAAGAAGGGGAGACTATGACATCTGCCCCAAACTCGAACCCGAATGCCCGACTCGAACCCGGAGATAACTATCTTTAATGTATTCGTAGTTATTTTCCTCTAAATGTAGCGCTCCATTATGTCGAGCTTACGTTATCTCTCGTCTTTATTATATAACGACCGAATAATTAATAAACGTTTACCAAATTAATTAATAAGTACAATTATTAAATCTCCAAAGTAAGTATATAAAGTTGTAGTTCATATATAATATTCTATAAATTTTATCAAAGATAAATACTATCAAAGTCTCAAAATAACCATCCAACGTCAAGAACGAAACAAAACATAAAAACGTCACTTATATAAATGTTACGCTTCAACGCGGTTAAGTTGGTTAGTTAAAGTAAAGGATTAAGTAACTTTGTGCTAAAACTGTCAACTTTAAAACTTATATTAAAGTTTATATGATCTCAGAAATATTAATTAAAGTAAAAGGACTGTTAATGTAAATATCAAAAATCTCTTCCCACTTCACGTTATATTTCCGTGTTCCGGCTATTTGGTTTCCGGCGAGTTGCCGGAGACCGGCAAAACTCCGGCGAGTCCATAAAAACCGTTTTTGGTCGTTGTTAAATCAATTAAAACTTGTAACTGACCTCAAGCAAGTTTCAAACTTTTTACCACTCCCTAATTTTATTATAATCGACGCATCTTTGCTTAATTTCAGTTTTTAGGTTCGGCCATACAAAACCCACATAACCAAATCGTTCCAAAGACGGTTTCAAGCCAAATCAATGTTTCCAAATCGTTTCTGATATCATTTCGGAACTGTTTAAATCGTTTAATGTCAATAAAAACAATGAATTAATCTTCAATTAATTCCATTTAATCTCCTTGCAATGGAACAGGTGTAACTGTTTTTTTTAATCAAATTGGATCAAATCAATGCTTGTAAAACGATCTTAATTGACCATTCTAACACCCTGCCTAATCAAATCCTAGCCACAATCATAAAAAAAACTGAGTTTTGTTTCATTTCTGTTCGTGACCAACAACCTACTACTCCATCACATATTCGTGTTCTTTTTCTGAAACTGATTGTGGGTATTTACAAGTGATATCACCAAGAATAAATCTGGAGTTCCAATTGGTTTGTAACGAACCAGAGCAGTCAATTGCAATCGTGAAGCCGTCTTCTTCTTTTTCTTTTCTTTCAATCAATTCGAATCCAATCAGGTAAGTTCTTTATGTTAAAATGCTCCATTTTAATCCCTGATCAAAAGCCCTAAGTTTGATTGTGCTTTATCTATCGAATTCTGGATCAATTTTATAGATTTGTTTTCTAGGGTTTATACGAATTTGGGGGTATTGCATTTTTATAAAATAAAAACATTTCCAAACAAAATCTAAACAAAAACCCCAAGCAGAGCGGCTGGTTAATGTCAGTGTTTGTGTATGTGAGTCCTCGGGTTCGAATCTGGGTGCTCTCATCATTATTATATTTTTGTTCAATCATTTTTAGTACCAGTTTTTTTTACTAATTATATTTAATTAATATCAATCATATTATATGTGTAATAAAATACTAAAATCTTATCATATTTATCAAAACCGTGATTTTTTTTTATAAATTTAATCTTATAAATCTAACTATATTCAATTCATGTAATACAATAAAAAGTCTATAAAATGTACTTTAAAAGTATATTTAAGATTCATTGGTAACAGTTTATACATGTGGACTTTTTATAAGACTTTTAAATACTATTGCAAATGTGGTACACGTTTTAAATTATCTCTATATACAAAATATTATTTCGTGACGTTAAATAGTTTTCGTTAAAAATATATAATTTGTTTTCACTTATAAAAAAACGTTGTCATTTCGATTATTACCATTTTTCGACGTTATGAGTAAATAACTTTATATATCTTTAATCGTTGCCGAAAACCTCCCCAAATCCCAATTATAAACCCTAGATTCCAAATTAATTTATATTCATATTGTTTCTATACCAGTTTTCTATGCTAAGTTAGGATTGTTATTTACTTAGGTGATTCTAGTAATTGGACAATCCTCGTTTCTATCTAGTTGGCTTACTATTTTTTTTCAAGTCCGAGTTTCAAGGTGAGTAAATTCACCCCCTTTTTACTATTACGTTTTGGGGCTGAAATATGTTTCTAGTTACTATACAATGTTTTCTATTTTCTATTTGTTTTCCAAAAGAGATCATAAAATGTGTTAGTCTTGACTCGCGACAAGATGCAATCCTTATGTGGTAGTTTAAAGTAGTATATTACTTGTAATTTCCACCGGTACAATGTTAGCGCTAATGGTCTGACAAACCCACCTACATGTACAACAACGATAGGTGATTTAAACCCGGCGATTCTATACAATGTTTACTAGTTACTATACTGTGATGCTTGTTGCTATGCTACTATGTCCCTTCGATGCCAAAACAATTTGTGATAACTTACATATCGAGACGGTTAAATGACGGTTAAATGACAGTTATCACTAATTGTAACATGAGTGGTTCCTCATGACTTGTTGCTAAAGGTTACCCTTCGGGGTCTATGATTCGTGTTTCTATGTGTTCTATGGTCAAGGGTTGAGTAATATGATGAAATGGCTATGCATGTAAGATTGCGCAGCATATTATGATGATCTCGGATTTTCTATACTATTATTTATCAACTGTGGTTTACTCACTAGCTTTAAATAGCTAACTTTATTTTCACATATTTCAGGTGTTGCTTATGATTGTTTTGCTGCTTTTGCCAAGACATAGGATTGCCTTGGACCTAGAATAATAATAAAGACTTTGCATTTACTGTTTCGTTTTTTATTACTTTTGTCGTATCCATTTAAGACTCATGTACTAAACTTACTACATCCTTATTAAACTTAATAAATAAATACCATGTGCTTTGTTTACTATTGATATCCAATTCCAATGACAGCCCGGTGTTTCCGCCGCCGGGCGGGGTGTCACAAATAGTTCTAACCCTATCATATTTGTAAGGAATTAGATGATTATGAGCACTAATGAGAAAATTCTAAGAGGCTGAAATGCCTATCGTTACCTGTGTAGAGTATATCATTTTCATGCTTTGTTAAAGATTACAAATCAAGAGACACCAACAAAGCAAGTTCATAATTACCCGAAACCCTTATTTGAGATTCAATGTAATTAAAGTGTACCTTCAAATGCCATTTGAAAAATACTAAGGGTGGAAGGAGTGGTACTTCCCAACTTTCCACGTCTTCCAATGAAATATTAATACATTTCATTTTATATTTTCAAGTCCTTTGACCTCTAGAGAGAAGACACTCCCCTTTGACCTCTCCACCTCACCAAACACAAAACACAAAAAATACAACACAAAATGAGGACCTCGTTGGCAGGATCAAACCTCATTTTCCATCTCGTTTCCTCTCCTTGTTACACAAAATCAATCTCTGTATGGTAAACACTTACAATGCATTTATAGATTACAATTAAACTCAAAACAAGTAATAATAGTATATATATATACTCAAAGTGCCCAAATATTCTACCAAAGATCAATGTTCTTCCTATATGCATTTTTTGTACCGGCACACAACGAGAGGCCAGTGACTTACTTCCATGCACACTACTCATTCATCCAACACAAAATTCTTGTCCACTTGTATAAAGAACAAGTTTCACTTCGTACATAAGCCACTTTCCTCCAACATACTTCAAGTCATATAACTAAAAACCAATATAATTCATCATAAGTCATATAACATATGACATATTGAAATATGGTGTTCATACTAGATGAGAGAATAAATAGTTATATAAAAATATTTCCATATATGCTGATTTACAATTTAAGCAACTAATGAAGTGAATAATGGACAACAACTTTCATGCTGAATTTGGTTTTAACGGTTAATAACAACTCAAAAATCCATCTTTTACTTGCCTTTAACACGACCATGCTCAGATTTACTTCTTTGCATCCTTACTTTCACAAGTTCTTGTTTGATTTCATTATCATCGTCTTCGTCATCTTCTTCCATGATTTCCCTTGTTCTATATGACATTGTTTCCCCGACGTTTTTTCCCTTAGACTTGTGTTTTAGCCCGGGCTCAAGCCTTTGACTTGTACTGCTTTGACCACTTGTTCGTCTAGCAACCGTTGCTTTAGTGGACAATTCTGGTATGTTGAGGCAATCCCCTGTGATCTCTTTGCCTTGAGTTTGTATTGCGGATTGGTGAATTTGTTCTCTTCCTGTTGACTTACTGCCTTGTTTCTCATGTTCAAAGAAAAGGACTTGCACGACGGTTCTCAATGGAAGCCGCTCATTTTTCACAGCATGTGCTCGCGCCTCGGCAGATAGTTTTTGGCAGTCCAAAATGCTACAAAGGTGTTTCTTCTCTTCCTTGCTCGTTTGCGGATGTTCCTGCTCATAATCATCATTTCAGACAAAGAAACAAATATACCTTTGTCTCACTGGTTAAAGAGAGAGTTGAACATTTCTAATAACATGTTTTATTTTGCTTCTAATAGTACTTACATGTAGATATATGTTAATTGCCTTGTAAAGGTTGTCATGTTGAGGGCGCGCAAAATCAGGTAAAGCTTTAGCAAGAGACACTAATTTCTTCACCGACATGTTCGGGTCCATGGAGACGACATGGAGATAAGAATCAACCACTTTCGCAACTTTTGTAACCATGTTAAGTGATTTTGCATCTCTTTGATATGATTTCTTCCATTGTGTGATATAACCCTCTAAAACAACCTCAATCAATTCAATGTCATATAATTTCAAATCATCTAGCGTCGCGTCCTCTAATTGCAAGCTACATTTCTTAATAACTTGAGAACGTATCACTTGAGATGCGGCTAAAGTGTTCCCCATGTTAACAAGTCTTAGCAGGAAACCAAATGATACTGATCCTCTATCATCTGGAATAAGGCTTATAATCATTTCAAGTTGTTTTTTTCTTTTTTCTGTTTCTTCTTCTTTGTTCATATCAGAAGCTAATGAGGTTTCTGGTTGAAGCCAACGACACGCATAAACATGTAATGCTTCACCGATAAGCTTTGGTGGCAACATGTTTGTCGACCTCACAGAATTAACCACACATCTGAATTGGTCCATATTCAGGTCTGCAATGTCTTCTGTCCACCAATCTTTAGGGGCAGACTTGTGGTGCTTTTTAGTTTCATATCCTTGTCGGGTATATGTGAACGACCATCTAACCTGCAAACGCCTTCAACTATTAGTTCAAAGTTGTTATACTTTTCTGACTGCTTGTTATAGTTTTCATAATTTTTTTTTTAACAGCAACACCGGAAAACCCCCTGGTTAGACCACCCGAAGGCAACCACCCCATTACGAGCTACCCCACAGAGACCCCCGTTGCACCCTCCCCTGAAAGGAGGAAACCCACCCAGATAAAATGGGAAAACCTCCCCCGCCAGGGATAAAACCCCTGACCTTGTGGACCCTAAGACTTGTGTCTTACCGTTGGACCACCACCCCCAACGGCAGTTTTCATAAATGAACAATGACTTTTACCTTTGATGGGTGTGTGAGTATTTTATCAATTACACTATCAATGCAGCTTCTGATAATCCCGAGATTTTCAGACCATTCATGAAACCGTTCTGTAGTCTGTAACGCAACGATCGAATCCTTCCACCCTTCAAGAATGCAAGAATTAAAGAAAACCTCTAACTTTGAGACAAAATTCCCCTTCCCAACATCTTCTGTCATTTGCATGAACTTAGCAGCACATATTGCCGGTACAATGTTATGGGCACTTAGATCAATTTTGATCCCATAACAGAACTTGGCACATAGCTCAAATCCATCTACACCACCAGGGATATTGTTAAGCTCCACAGCAACACTTGTCGTGTCTTCCTTCTCCGAGCAAAGTTGTTGCAAGAGACCGCACTTTTGAACAAGTGGAAACTGAAAACAGATATATATACCGCAATGTGTAATTATATCGTTATAAGATAGTGTATGCATGCATGTATGTATGTATATATGTGCTACAGATCCTAGTTTTTTTTTATCTACAATTACTTGCCTTATGAAGAAGGTATGTTACATTGTTGATGCTTATGGTAAGGTCACTTGGTAAGTCAGAAATCACCGTCCTGAAATTTGTTAATCCTCGGTAAAAAATTACTTTACTTAATATTATTATTTAAGGAAAGAACGGTGTTTCACAAACCTTGTGGCTTCGCCTGTATAGAAGGTGTCTGGTCTTGTCCCAAGTCTCATGAACTTCATTTTCTATCTTCGTCTTTAATGTATATTTCATCTGTCACAGTTTTTAAAGGTCATCGGTCTATATTAACACCTGCGTTTACTTCTTCCATATGTTTTTCAGAAAACGAGCAGTGAATTGAAGTGAATATATGCAACTTTTTATGACTAAAACAACAAGAGCCCCACATTATAATAGGAGACACCATTAACTTGCAAAAGGCACAGTCTTGTCCAACAATGTTTCCCATTGTCTTTCGATTGTTTTCCATGATAAAAGCTCTACCAGACATTTTTAATGGAGGCAAATCTATATCTGATAAAAAGTAAGTATTGAACTAAATGGCGAAACATGATGAACACATCTGCATTGTAATTTTCTAGTTTGTTCAAAATTCAGTTTTATATATATAGCTAGCGCAATAATCGAACTATAGGGTCCTAACATGTTAGCTAATGAACCAAATTGGTGCCAATGTACCATGAGTTGTTTTTGTAAAAGGCACATGCATGCATGGGTGTGATCAAGAATCTGAGATACCCTAAAGAAAAACTAATTAATACTAATTACAATCATCACATTTGGTGTTAACTAACTTCAAAGACGAGCGGAAAACTATCACTAGTACAAAAAAGATTTTTTTGAGCGGTGAAAATGGGGTTTTTGAGCGGTTTTTCGACCGCTCAGAAAGGGGTCGCTCAAAAAGATGTGATTGCATTTTGAGCGGTTTTTTTGACCGCTCATAATGATAAAACAACCGCTCAAAAAGTGTTTAAAAATGTGACCTCTAAATGTATATAAACAACCGCTCAAAATGTGTGTGCAATTTCAAATTGAAGATTCCAGCCATTTCCAAACCAAAATTACAATTTCAAATTTAAGCTTTCAGCAATGCAACTTGCAGCATATTATAACCAAATTTCAAGTGAACAAAACACATTCAATTACTCAAACAAATTACATTGACTGTACTGCACATACACATTTTAGTTTACACTAAGTACCTTTTCAAATTTGTTCAAACTACAATAATAAACTACTAAACAAAACCTACATACTAAATCTAGTTCAGCCTAAATATCGTTTCCAAAAACGAAGTCATGACGTTGTTCACTAACTTGTTAATGTCAGATTGTGTGATAATTTCGGTTGCGTCTCATATCTGCAAAACAAAAAATAAATAAACTTAGTTAGATATACTTACATACTTGGTGTAACTACCCATTTAAACATAAGATAAAATAGGTAAATTTCAAATAAAATACTTACGTTGTTTGGAAAATTAAATTGCTATAGAGTCCAAACTCGGACATGTTTCTTATAACCCAAATCCACATTCACAGTCCATGTTGTTTAACCTACATATATTAAAATAACACAAGAATCAATCACCAAAATAATCGCTTAATCAAACTATTATCAAAAAAATTTATGATTGCCCATGTGTATGTATAGCTATAGACTTTGAGTTAGTAGTTACCATTGGAATGATGGCTTGTGTAAGTTGAACTTGTTCAGTGGAAAATTTGAAGCCTGTTGAACCTATTATAAAAACAAGTAGGTATATTAGTATATATACATATATAAAGTAAAATATAGAGCTTGAGTTGTTGATTACCAAAGCCTGTAAAACTTCAAAGTAGTCATGTCTATTTCATGATAATTTGATGGGTTTGCTTCATATTGACTTTGATATCGAGCATCTTCAGTAGTTGGTGTTGGCAAAAACTAAAATAACAAATCTAACTGTTATGATATGCACACAAAAAAGTTAAATAACTTATAAGTAATGTGTAAGATGCTAATAAAAAACAACACCCATAACCTGTAGCTTGTAAGACGAGCTAACTGCAATTCTGGAGTTTCTTTCTTGCAAAATGTCTATGTGTTTAGAAGCTACAAATCAACAAGCATACTAATGTAAATCTTATGAAAGAAAAAGTAAAGTAAATTATGATTGGTATAAAAAAAGATACAGCTTTAATGCTTTTCCCACCCACTGAATAAATGAATTAACCACAAGAATTGCCAATATATTTAAATTCATCAGATTAAGAAGCCGGTTGGAAAGGCAGGCATGCAAATTTCTTATCAACATCGTCTAGTTGGATTTTCACACAATCCTTGTGCATTTGGGTCGCATGTAACAACCTGCTTGTAATAGGATGCACATACCCCCTACCTTTTAGTGTTTCCTCAATATCGTATACTAGGAACAACTCACAGAATCAAACCTCCTGCAAAACGATGTAACACTTTTTAAAACAAATATTACACACACACTATTACATGCTCCTAAGGTACATTCCTTCAAATTATTATTAATTTAACATATAAATCAAGCCACTTATCTCATAGTTTGGTTTTGTTTGGTTTGGTTATATACTATTATACTCTATTAGGTAATCAACTTCTATGATGTGCCCAAACCTTATGTCTAGTTATCTGTCCTTTGAAGACTAAAATCTTTTGGCTCTGTACAAAAAGTAACTTGTATGTTAGTTTGTATCTATTTCAATATAATGATACCCAATGTATACTACTGATGTTTATACTTAATTTGTTAATAGAGTAAGTGTTACAAACACAAAGTCAAGTAATTTCATGTTATGCTTACAATTTCCTAGGATAATAGGTTACAATGCAACAAACTCCTAATAAAATAAATGTCAAACAAGTTGTAAACTCAAAAACTCCTAATAGGTTACAATTGCATCATAAACCAATTAGCCCAATGAACCATTGTAAACATGAAATTCGTCCAAACAAGCGATGCAAACATATAATACAAATTGATGCAAACATATATGAATAGAACTTACCTTTATTCACTAACACAATTAGCCACAAAATCAAAACCCTTAAAAAACTAATTTCACCAAAATCAAAACCCTTAATAAACTAACTTCACCAAAATCAAAACCCTAAAAAAACTCATTTTACAATCAGTAGGTGGATTACAAACCAGATTTGGCGGTGCGAATGTCTACTAGATCCAAAGCTCTCCCGAAACAGGCTCGATTGTGGAGAATGGAGATGGTGGTGGTGGTTTCCCGCAGATGATGTAGCAATCGGTGGTGGTGGTTTCGCATAGAGGTTCCGGGATGGGGGTGTTCGTGCTTAGCTAATGAATTGAAGAAACTGCAATAAGGAGGGTTTTTATTTTGTTTTGGCGGTCTATGTTATTATTTTGGAGCCTTTTTTTCACCAAATTTTGTTTGAATCCAAGTGTTATTCGAATACATGAGCTCCATTCTAACTATCAAAAGACGAATCTCCAAAATAAGTTTTTGAGCGGTTTAATTTTTGAGTTTGTTTGGTATTATTGGTTTGTTCAATTTTTGGGCGGTGTTGGTGTTCTTTTGAGCGGTTTAGAAATGACCGCTTAGAAAAGTTTTAAAATAACCGCTCATAATAATATTTTTTGTACTAGTGTATTATCATGAGAAATGATATTCATGAAACAGAACTTTACTTCGAATATATGAACCAATGAATTTACAATAAGGTGGCAGATAAACGGGCAACAAGTTGCTCCACAGCCCCTTTTGAATAGCAAAACCTAGCCACCCGAAACCAAAACATTGGCCCTTAGGGGTCGAAACATTGCAATGAATGACCCGTTAAACCTTGGTCAAGAAGTTCACTGCCCCAATGGCTAGGAAGCCAGACGTATGAAAAACTAATGGAATAAAAATCGGTTATAGCTACTGATGAATAAAAAAGAGATTATAGTTAGTCGAACATACGCATTTGAAGACAAAAATCTGAACTCTCTCAAAGGCATTTAGTATATATATTGGCTGATGAAGTTGAAACCAATGCTTACTTTATATTCTACACAAAATATGGTGCCACTGTTTGAAAGAAAAAAAAAGAAGTTTTTATAGTGAGAGAGAAAGAGAGACCTTTAGAAGATACTGGTTGAGAACAACTTGAACCCTTTATGTATTAGTGTCTGCATGCTTAGAAATGACAGGTGATGTGAATTAAGAAGCCTTAGTGCAAACATCTAATGGCACAGTATCAACTATGCACATATGGAACAACATCCCAATCTTCACAGCTCCTTTGAACATAAAATTAAGCACCCTTTATCTAAACAATTCCCAGATCATCACATGATCCCATTTTCTTGCAAAGAAAAAAGTGGCATAACTGTAAATGGCCATACAACTTTTGGTATTCATAAAGAAGCACTTAGTGCATCCGCATGCATGTAGGTTGTACCGTTCTATATATATTTTCTCGTTTGTCTTTGTGTCGTTCAGTCATTGGCTTATATAGATGGAGAGATTCTTTAAGGGCTCATATTATTAACAATCACTTAAAGAAATGAAAACTTCCTGGTTATGGTCACTTTCTATCATTAGTAACAATTAACAATATTTAAAAGGTCAACTCAGTTTATTAGTCCTGTCACTTGATGCAATAATTGGTACTTTGATGGCTACTTTCTTTTTGGAAATGTAAAATTGATATATGATGAAATATGTAGCTAGTTAGTTCACCTGAAATTATTAAAGGGTGTTGTTGGATGGCAGCAATCAAGCATGGTATAAAAAGTTACAAAGTAGCTTACCAATCAACATAAAAACCAACTTTTTCTTTGGAGGGTACTTATCTTTTTCTTACACCTTGCTAATTAGCAGATTATATAGAGTTAATCACAAGAGAGTTAATGCATTTAATGATGAGATATAAGATGAAAAAGATTAAATTAAAGAAGAATAAACTGCAGTTTTGGTCCCTGTGTTTTGATATCATTAACAGTTTTAGTCCTACCTTAACAGTTTTGGTCCCTATGTTTTTATTTTCTAACAGAAATGGTCCCGAATACTAACTTCATCCACTTTTGCTGTTAAATCTCCCTCACATACGGAGTAAAAATGTCATTTCTCCCATTATATTTGACATGCGACTGAATAAAAATGTTAACCTAAATGATGACATAGATAAAAGAGGGAGAAAATGATATTTTTACCCCTTATATACGGGGCGCGTGTGAGGGACTTAACGAAAAACTGGATGAAGTTAGTGTCCGGGACCATTTCCGTTAGAAATTAAAAATACATGAATCAAAACTGTTAAGGTGGGACTAAACCTTTAATGGTATCAAAACACATGAACCAAAACTGCAGTTTACTCATTAAAGAAAGAAAAAAGAAAAGTAAGTATTAGTAAAGCAGACGCGATGTCATTGTCATATGTCATGTGTTTGTGGTATTCGTTAGATACCATGACCGACACATAAAATGAAAACATCTTATCATAATCTAAAGATGCGAATTTGAGGATTTATGGGTTTAGTCAAAATAGCAATAGATGCACCATAAGCATGAAAGAATGAAGATGAAGGCAGGCTTGTACTATTCAAAGGAAAAAAGAAATAAAAAAGTTGATAGATGTAGGCTTGGGACCATCAAGCAAAATATTATTATGCAAGATTCATCATGATTTTTCCCACTAGCCTTTGATATCTTCTTCCTTCAGATGTTAAAACATCACAACTGCCCATTTTGGTACCTCATGTCGGCCACTGTTAGATGTATGAGATTATTCGCACACGCAAGATGATCGGTTATTGGAACCTACCTATTCGATTGATTGTTATATGAAGGCCAACATTTCAACATCAGTGCTGATGTGCTGCATCAATTAACTCATATGTTGGAAGTTGGTTTGGTTGTTAGCTAGTCTATTTTAAAAGTTTCACTTGGGCTAAATTAAAGTTATTCTTTGGAAATAAAGCAAACGTTCCCTTTTTCCTGGAACAACTTTTGTTACGTCTAAAGTAGTAGAATGAAAAGAGATGGCAGAGAAGATGGTGATCATCATAACTTAAAATCATGATGATGATTACAATATAATGATTTAATGGTATGTGCCATGATGATTGTATTAGAAGAGTTACGAAACAATAGAATTGTTTTGTATCCGCTAACTTTTTTTTCCAACGGTTGTTAACTGTAACCTTTGAGGTTCCACTGCTTAAAAGTTAAAACTTCCTTTTGTAATGCCTATGATGCAATTGGAGCTTATTGTCAAAAACAAGTTAATTTAGGTAGTTTTTTTTGTGGCGACTAGATCAATGTGTAATTGCTGTAAGAGAAGCTCCTATCGAAATTCACTACTAATTACAAGTTTTTTATTCAGATATCATTATAGAAAACACTAATAAGGATAAAGTCACAACTTTATAAAAAAAATTATGTAAAAATATCTTTCTCGATACTTTTTTCTAATAACAGTTGTTAACTGTAACCTTCGATGATAGATTTCTTAAAGACGTTATAAATTTGTTTCCTTATGAATACTTGTAAAAATATCTTTCTCACGGTATAACACACAAAGATCATTTATGTATTGCCTCTACGTACACTTCCTATATATTATATACATCTACATCTATCCAATAAATCAAAATTTTAAGGAAGACAATATTTTAAGGGGAAAAGTTTTTTGTGTTATAATAGGAAATTTAGGGGGGGAAAATAATTGAAATTTTTATAATGTATAAGTTGATTGAGCCAAATTATTAAATATTAAATATTACAAATAGTTCAACATATTGGTTATAATTTTTTTATAAATATTATTAATTGATCTGTATGTAACAAACGTGTATTAAACCTAGTATTTTAATAAGTAAAATAACTCACGCACTTAGCAACATTTTATCATGTTTACTTAGGATTTTTCCTATGTGGTAAACTCGACTTCACTCTCACAATGGATTTTTCTTATGTGGTAAACTCGACTTCACTCTCACAATGCATTGTCCCTTGAGTCATGAGTCGGGTCGAATATTATCCGGTGTTCCGTAAATGGAACCATATTCATCACCTAATTAGCAAAAATTATAACAGAAAATTATATTCTAGCTTTATCCGTAAATGCAATCATCCTCATCACCTACCAATATATATCCTAACTAGTTGGCTTGATTAGAGATAGGTTATCTCCTATTCTTTCTTATTTTTTATTATTTTTATTATACCTAGTTCAGATCTTTATAACATTTTTCTTAAAAGTTAAAACCATATCCCTATCTTTTTTTTCTATCGATTTTTATATCATGTGTCCTGACAATAAATTATTAGAATGTTTGATGTCGCTGATTTAAACTGTTGCTTATATTTATTCATTATCTTAACTTTGTTACGGATGAAACCATGTACTTTATATTGTCTCATTATACTAGTAACACATATATTACACGAGTTAAAAAAACGTATACATAATGTATAGAAAAAAATATGATCATATTATGATGTTACACACATACTAAAAATGAAGTTATTAACTTAAATATTAAATACTAGATCAGTACCCGTGTATTACACGGATTTTAGTTTTATAGGTTTTAACTAAGTTTAGATATCAAATTTATTTTTAACATATCTCTTATTAAATCGATTGGATATTTACAAATATATTCATATAAAAAATCATATCACTACTAGAAAAAAAGCCTTTAATGATACGCAATGCGTGTCATTAAAGGGTATACATGACACTCAAAAGTGTGTCAAGGAAGCCCATGTCATAAAAAAAATATGACATCCATTTGTGTGTCATATTTTTATGACATACAATTATGACAAACAATTATGACATAGGGATGAGCGTTTGGTACCGAAATACCGAACCGATACCCGTACCGTACCGGTACCGTACCGATAGATTCGGTACCGGTATCGGTACCCACTTTTACATGTTTTCGGTATCGGTATTTTCGGTATCGGTACCGGTTCGGTATCAATACCTTAAATTTACCTAAAAGTACTTGTTTCGTACCTATACCGTACCGGTACCGTACCGAACCGGTACCGTACCGATAGATTCGGTATCGGTACCGGTACCCACTTTTCCATGTTTTCGGTATCGGTATTTTCGGTATCGGTACCGGTTCGGTACCGGTACAGTACCAATCTCATCCCTATTATAACAAACAATTATGACAAACAATTATGACAAACAATTATGACAAACAATTACGACATCCATTATTGCGTGTCATGGTTTTAAATGTTTAAATTTTTTTGTCAAATTACTAGTTTACCCTCAATACATAATGACCAAAACAATATAGTAAAAACAAATGCATTTCATAATAAAATTCATATAAACTAAAACCATTCATTTTATAATCCAAACAAAAATCATTGTCAATATATTCTTCGACACCTAAAGTTATCGTTTATCAATATATCTATATCACCTAAAAATAATAGTTGCTCCAAAACTAGAACATTCTTCTCGAATTCCATCAATATCCGCATCCGTATATTCATCTTTGCCTCCTCCAACCTAAAAAAATAAAACAAACAAAATCTTAAAACAATTATCATATTGGCACATATGAAACGGGTCAATAACACAACAAAGACACTCACATATGAGACACGCGGGTCAATAACACAAAAGACACTCGCATATGAGATGGGTCAATAATACCAAAGACACTTGCATATGATATGGGTCAATAACACAAAATTATATCTAAAAATTATAATACTTACATTGTCATCAACGAGTATTTCAACTCCTTTATCAACTATTTCTTTCATGAACTTCATCACATAATAGCCACATTCAGTACTTCCCGGCTGACATGGACACTACACAGTTTAAAATTCCAATCAATCCGATAATTCCCAATTAATCCAATAACATATTGTAACATAACCTCCAAACATCTATCAATCAAATTATAACAAACAATAGATTAGTAACCAAATAAGACTACAAATTCCTGTAAGATTAACAACAATATCCCTACAAACAGCCAAAGGACATTTCTCAATCAACTCACATCCATCATAAGCTTCAGTCAAGAACATGCTAAATCTTTTCCCTATCTCCGAAACATAAAAGATCCAAAAAGTTTTAACAATTTCCTCATTATCTTTTGTGGCATCACAAATTCCCTCCTAAAATGAGTCAAATGATCAAACTCAATCGCCCCGCTTATAATTAAAGCCTAGCTAAGGTCAAATAAGTCTATCATATATCAATTAATGCTCCTATTAAACAGTTAATGCAAATATAACCATAACCATTACATAAGCAAAAGACCAAAACCATTACTCACCCAAGTGTTGACCCAGTTGACTTTAACTCTCTTCTTGGTTGTATGTGCAAAATACAAGGCCATTGCCCTACAAAAAAAAAGTTAAGAAATTTATCAAATAAGATTATATAAAGTTTCAATAATTTGTAATACTTACTCATTAATAATTTTCTGCAACTGTGTATTGACATTACTAGGCCTTAGCGAATCAAGATAATAACATGTAGTTGTTTTCATGTCTACTACGGCCAACACCCAATGTCTACTGCAAAAACCAAAAACCAAATTAAGTCAATATAATAGTCATTTCTTTATCAAAACTTAATTAAATGAAAAATCAAACCCGGGATTGTAGGGCAAGAGGATGATATCATTGTCCTTTCTTTTAGACAACCGATCCGCAACCAATTTACTTGAATCATTGACATGTCTAGCTTTTGATTTGCGTTCACTTGGCGATGTTGCAGTCGGGCTTACAAAACAAATTCCATGATCTTGTTTTTGCCCATTCTTAATTTGCTCATACAAAAACCTGTTAACATACAAATAAACTAAGTGAATTAAATTAAATTTGTTTTAGATACAATTATTTAAACTATGACTAAGCACTTACATCATATAAGAAGTAATTATAGCACCACTCAGCTCATCACATGTATAAATCGCTTCAAAATCATTCCAAGTTAGGTAAGTGAAACTCTCATACCCGAAAAGATCATTCTCACATTGCACTTTTATGGAACCTTTTTTTAAAAGTTTTCCGTCAACCACATGTGCACTCATCTTCAAAATTGCACTTTTATCGATTCTTATTCTTTTCTTCTCATGTTCTCTCGGTACTGACTCACTCTCTTTTTCCTTCTCTTTTTCTTTCTTGATTTCTAACAGTTTTCCATTCTCCTTTTCTTTTTCCTTCTCTTTTTTGCTTTCCTCATCGGGTTCCCTTAGCCGTTTTTTTCCATGTTTACATGCTAATTCTTTTACAGATTTTCTCATTGGTTTCGCCATCACTTTTTCCTATACAAATTTAAATAAACTCTTTATATTAGATCTCATGTATATGCATTAAATCTATGTAAATAATATTACCAAGTCAGAGCATCGAACGACTAGATCTCTCGGCCAACTTAGAATGTGCCCAACTGCATCTTTGACCTTCACAATGAACTCATCTTCAAGTGGAATTGGTAGTAAAGCTTCTCCTTGTAAGCATATTTCCATCGTAACTTCAATGAACTCCTCTTCACATATCTGCGACATTATGGATCCTTTGGCGACTATATTTGAGGCAACACCAACCCCAAGATAACACGAATTATCCTACAAGTATATATAGGAAGTACCTTGTAGCCAACACTTGCAATGAACTCTTATAAAATAGAAAATTAGTATTTTAAAAGAATTTTTTTTACCGAAGATTTAAATGATTCTTCAATTGGATCGTCTTCAAAATCTTCTTTGTCACCCCACATTTGGCAACTTTCGGCTTCGGAAGCATTAATCGTGCCTCTTTTCAGTTTCTCTAACTCATCTTCAAGTTTGTTGAACCTTTGATCATATTTCTTCTTCTCGGCATCCAAGAAATGCTTAACGGTCTGGGGTAAGTAAAAATATTGTTGTGGCGTCACAAATTTACCCATCCCACGTACATGCCCACGTTGTTCCTTAGTACCCAATGCTTGCGTAAGCACATCATCTGTTCCACATGTAACCTCTTCAGAACCTTCTGATTTTTGTAGCTTATCCTGTAATTGGGTATAAATTTAGCAATAATATGATTCACATAAGTTAACTTATAAGTGATAGACCAAGCATGTCAACAAATTATTATTTAGGGTTGTGGCCCACAACAAAATTTCCCAGGACTAATCAAGATCACTGATTGTCAACATGAAATAACTTACAATTTTATCAACAATAACTTGAACATCTTTGTCAAAACCTCCTGTTTTTAAGACTCTTGCTTTTTTCCACAACAGCACCCTATCGATCTCCTCTTCTGCCTTGCCAGTTTGTTGCATCTAGATTATCAAGAATAATAAAAGTCAATTAAAATAAACAAATACAAGTTAACAATTTGATTAATTTAGTCCATACAAGCTCAATAGTGAGTTTGGCATATCCCTTCCTACTCAAATGATGATTGTATTTATTATGTGCACGAACGTTTTTAGCTTTCTTACACGTTAAATTGTTATTATTACATTTTTTGCCATCATAACATGAACTAAAAAAGTTTTTCGTTTGGCCAAAAGAGTCAAGTTTAACAAACCTCCCAATTTTTTGAAAGTCTTTGTGCTACAAAAAGTTTCCAATCTTCTTTTTTCAAGTATGGATACTTGTTAGGAGGATTTGAAGTTAGAAGTATCTTCCTCTCCACAGGGTCATTTTTTTGTTTCTCAATATATCGCTTGTATAGAGTATGTTTGAAGTTTCTCCACTTGTTCCCAATCGATTGGAGAGTTTGCTTCCGGCTCTTTGGGTCAACTACAAAATTGGCCTGAAACATAAAATGTAATCAATGTTATTTTTTTTAAAAGAGAAGACAATTCGAAGTTAAGATTAAATGTTAGACTTACCAAAACATATCGCCATGAATCTTCCTTTGTATCGTCACCAACGTCCTTCCAAGTGGCATAACTTATGGGAACCATAGTCCTTGCTACCAATCCCTCAAAAGTAGAGAGTTTTGTTGCTTCATCTCCAATTGGGACACCTCTTTTATTGTAAGTAATTATTGTTTTCCCTTTAGTAGCTTTTGAATTCATTGTCGGACCTCTTTGTGATTTGTTCTCTTGATCATATTCCGAAGCAGAAGTTGAATCCATGTCACGAAAAAAACCTGTTTCAACAAGATCCGAAGACAAATATAGTGACAAAAGAGACATTCCGTGTAATTTGCTCTCTTAATCATCATCCGAAGCAAAGTTAAATATTAATGACACATAAGTAATCACAAAATCATTAAATTCAAATCACTTTCAAGACTAAGATAAAATGACTAAAACTAAAGTTTTTATCATAAAAATAGTTTAAACTAATATGCCCTCGCCATCTAGGCGCCTACACGAAAAATCATCATCAAGGTCTATTAAAGCAGAGTCTTGTGTAATATCAACAGTAGCAACGAATTCCAACATATCATCAATTTCACCACTTGCTCCATACTTGTACATCTTATGCGGTGTGAAGCCAACAACAAACAAATTCTCATCTTGTTGATCTTGAACAAAAAAAACTTGTTTGGCTTGACTAGCTAATATAAAGCGTTCAGATTGGTGACCAAGCCTATCAAAGTTAACCACTGTGAATCCAAAATCATCCTTTTTTACTCCACGATTGTCAGCCCAATCACACATGAAAACAGGAACGGTAAACAAGCGATAATCAAGATCCCATATCTCCTTTATACGACCAAAGTACGTAACTGCACCATACACCGGATTAGAGTCTTTTGCACTAGCAATCTGCATAGCATGTGCAACTAAAGATACTCCACTACATTGAGTTGTTCTAGATTCATCATGAGATGTGGTATGGAATTGATACTCATTTATGGCAAAACCACTATATTTATTAACAGCAGCACTAGGCCCTTTGGCTAACCAACGAACATTGTCACAAATATCTTCCCCATTTGCCAAACGTTTTTCAACCTATTGGAATAGGAATTAATGTTAATTCAGACAAAATTATTAGAAACCACTGTAATTATAACAAACTTATATAAAAATAAACCTCCTTCTTAAGCCAACTAATAAACGTCCGCCTGTGCTGGTTTTGCAACCATGTACTATTTCGAGAGGCACGGGGGTTAAGATCCTTCAATTCCAACATATGTTGCCTGAATAATAGTAGAACTTAGACAAAGTTTAATGTATTAGATAAAGTACAAAAAATATACAGTGTATGCAACTCTTACTCCACATATGGCTCCACAATAGCAGTGTTTCGTAATACATAAAGATGAGCTTGATCAAGTAACTTAGTATCCACAACATCCATTGTAGCCCGCGATAAAGGCTTGCCAGTGCGGATTCTTTCATCAAAACGTTCATGAGGATTGCCAATTGATTTAATGTTTTTTAAGTAGTCCGAGCAAAATTCTAAGGCTTCCTCTGCCACATAACATTCTGCAATGCAACCCTCGGGTCGATGATGATTTCGTACATACCCTTTGAGTGTTTTCATGTATCTCTCAAAAGGATACATCCACCTAAAATGAACCGGGCCACATAACCTCACCTCTCTAACTAAATGAACCATCAAATGAATCATGATATCAAAAAACGAAGGAGGAAAATACTTCTCTAACAAACACAAAGTTAATACGATGTCACTTTGCAACTTGCGTAGGTTACTAACATCAATAACTTTACTACACAACTCGTTGAAGAAATGGAACAAACTTATGATCGTTTTCCTCACCTTCACATCTAACACCCCCTTGATTGCAAAAGGAAGAAGTTGTTGCATCAGTACATGACAATCATTAGACTTCAAACCATTCATCGTTAAAGCGTCATCAGACACGAGATTTTTGAAGTTGGAGCAATACCCAGTAGGCACTTTTATGTTAGAGAGTGTACCATAAAATAAATGTTTCTCCGAGGTATTCAACGTGTAGCATGCTGGCGGAAGCCAAAGTCGATCTCCTCTTGGCTGAGTGTGTATTTCATGCTTAATGCCTAGCTCCTCAAGATCTTGTCGTGCTTTTAACCCATCCTTCGTCTTGTGAGGCAAATTTAACAATGTCCCATAAACACTCTCACACACATTTTTCTCTATGTGCATAACATCTAACTGATGACGAACAAGCAACTTCTTCCAATATTCAAGTTCAAAAAAAATTGATTTTTTATGCCATAATTTAGCTCTCTCATCAATACTTTCTTTTTTCTTCTTTGAACTTTTCTTCTTACCCCATGTATTATCAAACCCGGCCAGATAGTCGAAAATTTCTTCACCAGATAATGGTTTTTTTATAACACTCTTCTCTTGCTGATTGTTGAAATCTTTTTTTCTTTTACGAAAAGGATGTTCAAGTGGGAGGAACTTTCTATGCCCAAGGAAGCATACTTTTTTGGACTTTGGCAACCATTGTGAACTTGTACTATCTGAACATACAGGACATGCATAATAACCTTTGGTAACACACCACGAAAGATTACCATATGCAGGAAAGTCATTTATAGTCCAAAGTAGTACTGCTCTCAGATTGAAGTATTCTTTCTTATACGCATCAAATGTCTTAACACCATTTTCCCACAAGAGTTTTAGATCTGCTATCAATGGTGCCAAGTAGACATCAATATTGTTACCAGGTTGGTTCGGCCCTGATATCAATAGAGTCAACATCATGAATTTTCTTGACATACACATATAAGACGGTAGATTATATGTTATTAGGGTAACCGGCCAACATGTACGTTTGGAACTTAATGACTTGTGAGGATTGATACCATCAGCAGACAAGGCTAATCTAAGATTTCTACTTTCTTTACCAAAATCTTTCCATGTGTTGTCAACAAGCTTCCAAGAGGGGGAATCACGAGGATGCGTTAGCTTACCATTATTAACCCGGCCTTGTGCATGCCAAGTTAGGTCATGTGCAGTTTCTGGCAATGAAAACATTCTCCTAAACCTTGGGATGGGAGGAAAATACCATAAAACTTTTGAAGGCATGTTTTTGGTATTCGTCTTCCAACGAGAGGCCCCACAAGTTGGACACTGAGAAGCGTCCTTATGTTCTTTCCAAAATAGAACACAATCATTTTCACAAGCATGAATTTTTTCATACTTTAGACCTACTCCTTTTAGCAACTTCTTGGCCTCATATATAGAGCAAGGGATTGTATTGTCTAATGGTAAGATATCTTTTAGGACACCCAACAAAGCATCAAAACTAATATCAGACCAACTGTGACACCCCGCCCGGTGGCGGAAACACCGGGCTGTCATTGGAATTGGATATCAATAGTAAACAAAGCACATGGTATTTATTTATTAAGTTCAATATTGATGTAGTAAGTTTTGAACCTAAGTCTTAAATGAATACAACAAAAGTAATAAAACCGAAACAGTAACTGCAAATGTCTGATTTATTATTCTAGGTCCAAGGCAATCCTATGTCTTGGCAATAGCAGCAAAAATAATCAAGCAACACCTGAAATATGTAAAAATAAAGTTAGCTATTTAAAGCTAGTGAGTAAACCACAATTTGAATACATAAATATATAGAAATCCGAGATCATCATAATATGCTGCGCAATCTTACATGCATAGCTATTTCATATCATTCTCGACCATGACACCTTGAACACACATTGAACACACATTGAACACCATCATTGTATAGCAACTTGTAATCATTTGTCATGAGGAACCAACTCATGTTGTAAATTAAAGATAACCTTTTAGTAACCGTCACGTAACCGTCTCGATATAGGTTATCAATAATTATTTTTTTGCAACTTAGGGACATAGCATAGCAACTTGTAACATAGCAACTTGTAACATTGAAATTGAATGGCCGGGTTTAAATCACCTGTTTTGAAATACATGCAGGTGGGTTTGTCAAACCATTAGCGCTAACATTGTACCGGTGGGATTACTAAGTAACAATACTACTTTAAACTACCACATAAGGATTGCATCTTGCCGCGGAACAAGACTAACACATTTAATGATCTCATTTGAAAATAGGAACAAAGAAACGAAAACCGAAAACATTGAATAGTAATTGAACATATTTCAGCCCCAAAATGTAAAAGTAAAAAGGGGAGTGAATTTACTCACCTTGAAACTTGGGCTCGAAACAAATAGTAAATAGTCTGAATTGAAACGAGGATCGTCAAAATACTATAATCACCTAATTAAATGACAACCCTAACTTAGTAAACATATAGTATAGAAAAACTAGAATATGAACAATAGGAATCTAGGGTAATTTGGAATTCTAGGGTTTCAAATTAGGATTTTGAGGTTTTCGGTAAACGATTATATATATAATTATTTAATCTTGACGACGAAAATAAATAGTACAAATAACAATGATCTTGATAAACAATAACAATTAGTTTAAATAAACCACATGAACCGATTTTCAAGAAGTTCAAGACCAAAGTTGAATTAAAACGTATTTAGCGTTTTTAAACGGTCTTAATTTCGAAACGGTAGATAATGTATACATACCTTTGAAATAAATATACAAGACTATTTTTACACACTTTGTAAAATAACACCATTGGAAAATATTTTGGGTTTTAAAAATATTTGAAATTGATTTAAGTATATTTTATGATAGTAATCTAACTAAAGTGGCCTAAAAATAAATATGGTGGAAACAAGGATCGAACCCGTGACCTCAACATTCCAGAAAAATCATTTACCGCTGCACCAATTTGAGTTTTTGATAAATAATTCGATCAGTTTTAATGTTACTCCGTATAACCTCATCCCCAATTCCCCATTTTCACTTATGAACCCTAAAACCCAAATCAATCAAATTGATCAACATGTTGGTAACTTACACCAACACAATGATAGGGCTTTTGACCTACACGAGATAAGGATCATTTTAACATAAGAAACTTACTTGGTTGATGACGAATTGAATCGAAAGGAACGAAGAACACGAGCGCGGCGGGTTTGGGATCAAACTGGTAGATTGAGTTTGTTATAACGCAATTGCTTTTGCAGAAAGATCGAGTGTTTGTTTGGGAGTATTTTTACCAACAATGTAGGTTACAATCAGAGAGAAAATGATATGGTCGGGTTCAGTTTTTGTTTCGAATTATTTGAGATTAATTGGTAATTTATTTTATGATTAAAACTTAATTGAATGATCTAGACCAATTTGAATAGTCGAGATGGAGACGTTGGTTACTTCAATTTAGATCGAAACAGACGATTTAAGGAATTTGTTACTTGGGTTTAAAAACCGACGACGATTGTTGATATGCCTTAAACATATTCAATTGCGTATTAAACTTAGTTTGCAGGTGTTGGTTGAGTTCGAAACATGCTTAGAACCGATCTATAAAGATTAATATGGATTAAAAATAGTTAAAAATGGACATTTGGGTCACGCCGGAGTTGTTGCCGGATTCCGGCAACGTCACCGGAACTCAACATCGGAAATACGGGGGGGGGGGGGGGGGGACGAGAATGGTTTGGTTTTAATAAGTATTTACACTTTGGGCCCTTGTAGTTTGATTAATATTTTTGAGATCAATATAACTTTAAGATAAGTTTGAACTTTTGACACTTTTAGCTCAAAGTTAAATTGTAAATTATATTAACTACTAACTTAACCGAGTTGAATCGTAACGATTATATAAGTGACGTTTTTATGTTTTTATTTCGTTTTTGACGTCAATGGTTATTTCAAGACTTTAATACGTTTTCATCTTTAATAATCTTTATAAATTTCCTTTATAAAACACTTATATATATATAATGTATTTATGTACTTTGAAGATTAAATAATTGTTTTTAAGTGTTTAATTTGGTAAACGTTGAATAATAATTTGTTCGTTATATATTAAAGACGAGAATAACGCAAAGCTCGACATATTTATTGTACATATATATTTTTAATAATGAGGCGTTTCATTCAAAGGAGATAATTACAAGTACATTAAGGATGGATAATCTTGGGTTCGAGTCGGGCATTCGGGTTCGGGTTTGGGGCAGATGTCACACCAACCAAATTGACCCTTTAATTGTTGGAATTTCAATAATCCACTAAGAGCATTGTACTTTGACCCTACGTAAAGTGGTTTATCACATTCTTCAAGAAGTGATTTCAAGGAATCAGGTTCTTTCTCTTCATATGTGAAGGCATCATGTAGCATTTCCTTTGTACAAGAAGTGATTTCTCACACCTTCTTCATACGCATTTGATAATCTATCATACGTAATCCATGACTTATCCATGACTATTTCTGTGGTTGTCAACTGAAATACATAAAGCTAACAAAAGCTAAAGTAAATCATGTAAAAAAGAAGTAAATAAATATGTATGAGCCCTTATTTGATAATCTATGGAACAACTAAAAAGATTCTTGCAGTTAATCATTTAATTAATCATATAACTTTAACTGCCAACTAACTATAAGAGAGTACAAGTACAACTTATGTGTGTGTTTTTTTCCTATATGTTAGTCACGTACACGATTAAACAAGTGAACAAAGTCACATTCAGGTGAAAAAGATGTTCCTATTTTTGACTGATAGAAATTTATGCTTAGTTAGTTAATTGTTTGTTTATCATCTACAAAAGCCACCTTTTTAATTGCAACACTCGAAGTAAGATTAAGGAGGATATAACCAATTCACGAGTCATGACAATACGTTACTACATGATCCAAGTTCATGTAAATTATATTGATTCAAATCGCTTGCAACATATGTAGGCATCATACCAGTAAGCTTGAAAAGGACATCACCAAAAAGAGAAAATACCTAATTAACTCGCTTTATAGCAAATGATAATGCATTCGAAGTTTGCAAAAGGAACAAAAGACTTTCACCAAATTGTCTCATACATTCAGCACACATTTATAGGACTTAAGTCACAGCATTGATCCTTATTCTGGTAAATTAGTTGCAAATAAATAACAACAATAGTGATCAAACATGAATCAGAAACTCATGACAAGTGAATTAGTAAAACCAAATCCTAACATTCAATAGCCCTAATTTAGCCCTAACATGATCAATCAATCAAGCGCATATAAATTATCAAATAAAATCATAAAAAAACATAAACTATTTCAACTCCTCTAGTTAAACTATTGCTCATATAATCATCACTAAAATCAGATATAGCAACTGAATCAATTCATATAAACAAAAACGAATCAATCTCACATCTAATCAAAGGCACAAATTACTGTACCTGATTAAGCAAAGAAGGTTTAGACGCGGAAATAAGCTTTGACAGTGGACTAACACGCCTCAACATCTCTCGATCTCAAACACACTATGTATGACTAGCACATATGTTTTCACACAATCCGTGATTATAACAACAACAACAACAACAACAACACAAAAGTATCTAAAGCAAACAATAAGAAATACATATAGAAAATCAACAAAAAGCGTATCTAGGTCGTACCTTGAAACAGTTGCGCTTAAGAAGATGAAACAGAAGCCTGGTGAAACAGAAGCTTGGGGAGCGATCTCCAAACTATCTCCAAAATCAATCACGGGATAGGAACAGTTGCAAATCTATCTCCAAATCGAAGTTTGGTGAGTGATTGAGAAGATCCGGTGAGCTTACATGTCGTTGGACGGGCGGTTGGTTTGCTCGCCGATGAGGCCGGTGGTGGTGATGATGCGATTGAGTGTTCAATTTGTGTGTTCAATTTTAGGCACTGCAAAAAAAATTAGCGTGGTTTTTTTAATTCTTAATTAATGACATTTAAAATATGACACAAAAAAATTGATGTCAAGATTTCCTTTAAATTTAAGTAAATATGACATATTTTTAATGACACATCATTTTACATGTCATAAAACTAGTGTGTGTTAACGTTTGCGTGTCAATAAAGGTGCATTTTCTAGTAGTGTATGTTACAATAAAGGATATGATTTATAATAGTTGGTAAATTTTTATATGAACATATCGGATTACGAGATAATTCATATATTCTTTTATATGTGAAAAATAAAATAAAAACAAATTAATCTATATAAACAATGAAAAACAAAAAAGTTTCAACAAAATTTTACAAATCTCCAAATCTTCAAATATATCTTTTTATATATTCAGTTGTCCTAGTAGTAAGACTAGGTTTAATACCTGTGTAGACATACGAGTTGAATAAAAAATGACCATTAAATGGAGAAATCACGATAAAAAATTGGATGTAACAATCTAAATTATTATAATAAAAATCAATATTTAAAACTGTTGGGATTCAAAATCACTCGGAGAAAAATTGATTTTACGTTGTTTCCAAAATTACTTTTGTTTTTAAAATGATTGCCCCCAAAATCTTTCCCCTCATTTTTCCCGCTGAAATTTACCCTCAAAAACCTTAATTTATTAGGTAAATGACATTTGTCTTTAACTCTATAAATAACATCTTCATATATTTTTTACTTCTCATATAGAGCGCAACATATAGCTTTTGTTAACATCAAGCACAACATATAGTTTAGCGTGTGAAAAAAACTAAGATTTTTTTTTAACAACAACACCGGAAAACCCCTGATTAGACCATCCGAAGGCAACACCCCATTACGAGCTACCTCACAGAGGCCCCCGTTGCACCCTCCCCTGAAAGGAGGAAACTCACCCGGATAAAATGGAAAAACCTCCCCCGCCAAGGATAGAACCCCTTACCTTGTGGACTCTAAGACTTGCGTCTTACCGTTGGACCACCACCCCCAACGGCGAAAAAAAAAACAAAAACAAAACAAAACTAGATCAGAGATTAAATCTAATTGGGATGGAATTTAAACTTCAAATTTGAACTATAAATACAAGCTCTTTTAAGACGATTGCAATCAAATTTTGATTGAAGACACCAAAGGTTAAAATTTGAAAAAATATGCTTAGACCATGTATATCGGGGCTTTATAGAATCTAAAAACGCTTCAAAGAGCCTTAAAACGTCCTACCCTCCACTCCCCGGCAATGGCGAAGCTACATTGAGACCAAGGAGGGTCACGACCCTCTCACTTTTTTCTGTCCGAAGTGTTAATTTGTTGGTCGATAGTTAATTTTTTATATATATATTGAGTTTGGCCCCCCGAAAAAAAAAACATTACAAACTTTGGCCCCCCTTGGCCAAAAATCCTGGCTTCGCCACTGAGTCCCGGGGCTTTTTCAATATCCAAATGGTCCTAAGCAATTTGTAGAAAGCACCTTCTTCAACCCACAATAATTACCCACTCTCCAATCATTATCAACCAATTATATCCCTTTAAAGTTTAAACCCATTGAAGCAATCTGAATCTTTTTCGCACATGTTGCTCATTGTTAGTTATGTATATAGTTAGCCCATTAAGTTAGATAATGTAGTTTGGCCCAGTTTGTTAAGATTAGGGTTTCACCCCTTATAAATAGGGGTATTGTCTTCTTGTATAGGACTAACTTCAAGTATTATTCAGTTTCTGTTTCTCTACATGGTATTTTATTTCCTTTATTGATGATTATTCTCGTGTTACCTGGGTTTACTTACTTAAATCTCGCAGTGAAATCAGTTCCGTCTTTCGTGATTTTCATTCATTTGTGAAAAATCAGTTTACCACATCGATCAAAACTTTACGTACTGATAATGCATAAGAGTACTTATCCACTGAATTTTCTACGTATTTGAAAACGAACGGCATTGTACACGAGTCTTCATGCGTATACACACCCCAACAGAATGGCATCTCTGAACGTAAAAATCGCCATTTGTTGGATGTTGCTCGCACGATCATGCTTCATTCCCACGTACCGGACCGTTTTTGGGGCGATGCTGTTCTCACTGCAGCTTATCTGATAAACCGTTTGCCGTCATCTGTCCTTAATGGTCGAACTTCGCTCTCTGTCCTGTTCCCTAAAAGGAATCCGTTTCCTCTCGAACCCAGAGTTTTTGGGTGTGTTGCGTATGTCCATGATCATCGTCTTGGTAATACTAAACTAGATCCCCGAGCCATTCGTTGTGTCTTCCTTGGTTTCTCTCGGGTCCAGAAAGGGTATAGATGTTATAGTCATTCTCTCCACCGATACTTTACGAGTGCGGATGTCACATTTCATGAGTCATGTCCCTATTTCCCTGAGTCTTCCACTCCAGCCTCTGACATATTTCCTGATCCTGACCCCGTTATACCTGAGTCTGTCACCATTCCTATATTCCCGGCTCCATATGTTACTCCGGTTCCATCCGTTTCTCCGATCTCGGACGCCTCAGATTCTGTTTCTGCTACACCTGGCCCATCGACAGAGTCTCAGCCATTGTTGTTCACACATTCCCGGCAACATACGATGTCTTCTGATTCATAATCAGACCATGACCCTGTTCTGACCTCTGTTCCAGATCCTGACCCTGTTCCGACCTCTGTTCCAGACACTGACCATGTTCCAACCTCGGTTCTAGATAACGACCCTGTCACGACCTTTGTTCCATACACTACCCCTGCCCCTGATACATCTGAACCATCTGTTTATGACCCACCTGGTGCACCATATCCTGACATCCCTATTGCTTTCCGAAGGGAACCTAGACATCACACCCGTTACCCTATTCAGGATTATGTTTCCTACGCTCACCTATCACCTGAATGTCATGCTTACACCACTGCCATTGATTCCTACCCGATTCCCAAAGATGTGATGACAGCTCTAGACCATCCAGGATGGAGACAGGCTATGGAGGAGGAGATCGAAGCCCTTCGAGCCAACCATACGTGGGATCTTCAGAAGCTTCCTCCTGGGAAACGTCTTGTTGGTTGTCGTTGGTTGTTCACTGTTAAACCAAACCCTGATGGACCTGTGCCTCGCTTGAAGGCCCGTTTAATTGCTAAGGGATATTCTCAGGCTTATGGCATTGATTATGATGAGACATTTTCTCCGGTTGCCAAAATGCCATATGTTCGCATTTCTGTTGCTCTTGCTGCCATTAATCATTGGCCGCTCCATCAGCTTGATGTCAAGAACGCCTTTCTTCATGGTGCTCTTGAGGAGGAGGTATATATGGAGCAGCCACCTGGGTATATTGTTGAGGAGGAGGCCTCCAAAGTATGCAGATTACGCCGCTCGTTGTATGGCCTGAAGCAGAGTCCTAGGGCTTGGTTTGGTCGGTTTTCTGATGTTATGGGTGAATTTGGGATGACCCGTAGTGCATATGATCATTCTGTGTTCTTTAGACACCGTCAGGGCAGGAGGATTATTCTGGTTGTTTATGTGGATGATATTATCATTACAGGAGATGATGAGGTTGGGATTACCAATCTAAAACAATTTCTTCAGTCCCAGTTTCAGATCAAAGACCTTGGCCGACTTCGATACTTCCTTGGCATAGAGGTATCCCGTTCTCCACAAGGGATCCTTCTTTCTCAACGGAAGTATGTCCTTGAAATGTTATCTGAATGCGGATTACTAGGCTGCAAACCGGTAGACAGTCCAATGCTTACTACAGGAAAGCTTCTTCCAGAAGATGGAAGCCCGATGAAGGATCCTGAAAAATACAGATGCTTAGTTGGAAAACTCAACTATCTAACGGTTACGCATCCGGATATCTCCTTTGTTATTAGTGTTCTAAGTCAGTTCATGGCCTCTCCATACACCGGACACTGGGATGCTACTCTTCGTGTTCTACGGTATCTTAAAACCACACCTGGGTTAGGAATCTTGTACTCTGATCAGGGTCATTGTCGTGTGGGTGCCTTTACAGAAGAAGGAGATGGACGAGTATCAGGGTTCTCGGATGTTGATTGGGCAGGTTGCCCTTTCTCACGATGATCTACAACCGAATATTGTGTATTTGTTGGAGGAAACTTGGTATCATGGAAGAACAAGAAGCAGCACACTGTATCTAGGTCAAGTGTTGAATCAGAGTATAGAGCTATGGCTGATGTTACTTCAGAGATGATTTGGGTTCGTCGTCTGCTCAAAGAACTTGGGGTTGTTTCTAATGAGGTTATATTTTGATAATCAATCTGCTATACACATAGCCAAGAATCAAGTTTTTCATGAAAGAACAAAGCATATAGAGGTTGATTGTCATCTTATCAGGGATCGTGTTGTAGGCACTAAAGTTGATCCTCCATCCATTCAACCAATTCATATCAAGACTGAATTTCAACTTGCAGATGTCTTCACAAAGCCGCTCCGAAAGACTCAAATAGATTTTATATGTAACAAGTTGGGCATGATAAACATCTATGCCCCAACTTGAGGAGGAGTGTTAGTTATGTATATAGTTAGCCCATTAAGTTAGATAATGTAGTTTGGCCCAGTATGTTAGTTCAGGCCCATGGGCCTTAGATTAGGGTTTCACCCCTTATAAATAGGGGTATTGTCTTCTTGTATAGGACTAACTTCAAGTATTATTCAGTCTCTGTTTCTCTACACTCATAAAAACTTCAAAGTATTTCAAATGCATCTTGATTTTTCTGAGAAAGTATACAAATTAGATAAATCTTTGTATGGATGGCATCAAGCCCACAAATTTGGTATGAAACTTTGACGCAATATTTACTCGACAAAAGATTTACTCATGGAACAATTGGTATGACTTTACTTGTGACATCTGCCCCAAACCCGAATATGAATGTCCGACTCAAACCTGGATCCGTTTGTCTTTTCATTAATTCATATTTAAATTCTTCAAGTTGTGACGTTTCATATATTAATATAAACAGATATTTCGAATTGTCATGTTTTCCCGTCATCAATGAAATAAGCGAAGTTATTATGTATGAGTTATTATCCAAATCCTATTTATTTAAATCATGCTAAGTAAATCATTATCTTTAATGACTAATCCAAAATTAATAAAGTTGTAATTTATAAAAAAGATTTTATAAATATTATAAAGATTTATACTACTAAGTCTAAAAATCATCCATCCATCAAAATCCAAGTAATTATATAAAACGTCAAATTTATAAAAGTTATAAGTGGACTTGGTTAAGTTATTTGGTTAAATTTTAAGTGTTAATTAAATTTGGGTGAAAAATGACAATTTTTAAACTTGTATTAAAAGTTTTAAACTCATTAAATAACAACATCAAACATCAAGGGGTCAATCTGTGAAATTCTAAATCAAAACCAACACCCACCCGTTTCTCTTGTGTTTCCGGAGAGCAGGGATTCCGGCCACTTTGGCCGGTCTCCGACGAGATCCAAAAACCCATTTCAAGCTATTTTTAGTCCAATTAAATCACGGTAAAACTATCCTTATGCTAGACTCGAACCCATAATCACCTTTAAACTGATTATACTTCACCATTAGAACCGTTCCAATCAATTTTATAATTTGCAGTTCTTTCAAAAAACAAATCATTAAAAACGAGCTTTGTAATCTAGAATGAGTTAACAAAATCATTTATTCCGGTAATTCAAAACTGACCATATCATTCAAATGAATCATCAACCACCAAATGGTAGCTAGAGGTCCTTAAATTTAAATTAAGCTTGCAAATACACTCTTTATGATGCGTCTAGAAGAAACCCTAACGCAATTTCAGACAAAAATAATGATTTAATGATGAACAGGTTCGAACAAAGAGGAGATTACTTACGGATTTTTGAAGATTCTTGCCTAGAGTTGAGATAACCGAGAGTGAATACGAGTTGGAGAGAGTGAATTAATGAAATGAATTGGATTATTTTTGTTGGAAAATAGTCGAATGAGTTCGTGTTTGATTACGAGATAATTATGATTAACTGGTGATTCATTTGGTGTTTTTAATTCAATTAAACTACACCATTCGTTTCTAATCATCAAGGGGACAAGTTGAGTTAAGTCAATTCATTATTAGAAACGTTTTAAGTCATTTTAAGTTTGTGGGTTTTAATAGAGCTGAAACATATTGCAAAGTCAGATTAAACTCACTTGAAATTGAGTTATACTTGGATTAAAAGTGTGCAGGGGGTTCAAATATGGTCTTGGAAGGGTTAAACAACTTTTAATTGGATTTAAAACACTTAAAAATGAGCTTTTAATTGGAAGTCCTGCCGGAGTTTCCGGTGTCGCTCGCCGGAAAAATGGGCAAGGGCGCGTCCACGGGGTGGGGGTTTGAATAATTACACAACTGGTCCCTGAGGTTTGAATTGTTTAATGGATTGAGTTATAAATTAATTATAAGTTTAGGAATTGACATATTTGACTCAAAGTTAATTAAAAATCTATTTTAACTACTAATTTAACCGAGTTAACACGTAACGATTATAGGATTGACGTTTTTATATCTTTATCTCGTTTTTGGCTTAAATGGCTATTTTTAGACTTATTAATATTTATCTTTAATAATATTTATAAAATCTCTTTTATAAAATACAAGTTACATGTATATTATAAATGGTAATTATATAGTATACTTAGACGTTACACGACATAATTTGATCGATTATTTAAGACGGAAATAACGTATAATCCGACTTATATATTTATATTAATAATAAAACTTTACATCTTCACGAATTTAAATAAAAATACAATAAAAGATAGATAGTTTCGGGTTCGAGTCGGGCATTCAGGTTCGAGTTTTGGACAGATGTCATAGTTACAGCGTAGTACACCCCGTACCGTCGCCGTTTGTGACTAACCACCGCTACAACTACAACAAATAACCCTTTCAACACCATCATCGCATCATAATATAAGAAATGAGGAGAGGAGAAACCTACTGGCAGAAAAACGAAGTATAGAAATCACCAAGGATAGGTTTGTTTGCTATAGAATCAATTACTTTAACTTCTTATTGGGCTATAAGACATATAATATTGATATGTAGGATAAAAATCCGTTATAACGTATCAGGCCTTTAATGGGCCTCGTTTGTCATGTTATGTCACTAGTGGGCCTTTAATGGCCTCGTTTATCATGTTAGGTCACTAGTGAGCCTTTATGCCCGTTTACTTGAAATTCATTATATTTAATCTTTGAATTGGTTTGTGTCATAACTAATACATTTAATTAATCTAATTAAATATAACAAATAAATTGATA
The DNA here is from genome assembly GCA_030867185.1 of Tagetes erecta. Taxonomy (NCBI): domain Eukaryota; kingdom Viridiplantae; phylum Streptophyta; class Magnoliopsida; order Asterales; family Asteraceae; genus Tagetes; species Tagetes erecta. Next base: position 17,507,710 of record CM061490.1, read on the forward strand.
GAGTTGTGCGAAAGGAGTTATCCCAAAATGCCAGGTGTCACTATTTGTGTAATCAAATTGTAATTTTGTTCATGTTTCGGGTTTCCTAGATGCTTATAAAGACAATGTTAAGTACATTTTAAGGTTGGACACTTAAGATGACTTTTGAGAGCACACCCTTGTACATCATTATTGAAAATCACTTAATGGGACATTATGAGTAAAAATTATTGTTTTCTTTTGTATTTCTCATTATCATTTTTTGCCGGATCCATCAATCATAACACGAAATTATCAAACAGATATGTGAGATCCCGCATCACAGATCTTATCCAAACAAAAATTCTATACAACAATTTATGTTCTTGCTTACTTCTCATTATCATTTGTTCCTAGGTCCATCGATCGTAACACGAAATCATCAAGTAGATACGTGAGATTCCGCATCACATATCTGATCCAAACAACAAAAAAGTACAATAATTCATCGATCCTCAGGAAATCTAAAGTATCTAGTTTTGGTGGCATGTTAAGATCTCATAATAAAATAAATACAAGTAGACAAAAGAGTAAATGTGGGTCATGTTAAAGGATATTAGAAAATTTCAAAGTTTTATATATAACAATGCGTAAATGCTAACTTAAAAATATATATGTTTTAGACAAACCAAACTCATACAACATCTTTTAATGACGGTTGAATTTGACTTCATAATATATATATATATATATATATAGTATTGATGTCTTTTGTAAACCAGTCACTAAAATGTTAACCATTAAACCAAATGTGAGCCACACATTATATTCTTGAATATTTTAATGATCAAGGGTAATATTGGAATTTCACTTCCTAATATTAATAATTTCTTTTATGTTTTTATATTTGTTATTTTATGTGATATGACATTGATTTGACACTAATTCATTTTCCCATACAACATCTATAAAACCCAATATTAATCAGTGAAGACTTCCAAATTCAAACACCTTCCAGATTCAAACACATTCCTAGATCCTTCAACTTGATTTTTAACGTGATGGAAAACAACACATATGTATCGTCGGTTGATGGTTCTGAAGGTGATGTATTCAACTTCTATGAAACACCTTTAACGTCTTATGCATTCATTTTTTGTCATATTCTGATCAAACAACAGATATGTATCGTGTGTTTGCTTTCTTTATACAGCAGAGAAGCAAAAGATTGTAGTTTTTGATAATGAACTCCATGATATCGAAGATTCAGAAGACATGATTCTGTTAACCCAAAAATCAACAAAGAGAAGGTTATTGTTTCATGAGTCGGATAAAGTTATGGAACCTGAGTTGGTTGAGGCTCAAGGTAAGATATTTAATTTTGACATACGCCCTTTTATTAAAACACATGTGTCTTTTATGATTTTTTTTACGCAGTTGAATTGAAAAGTAACAGCCTTGATGAAGATGAACAAATAATCGAACACGATCAAGAAGAGCCGATTTTCTCCTTGTTAACCCCTCTCAAGCTAATTCACCCCTTGGCAACCTCTCCCAAGCCTCATGAAGCTGAAAAAAGTTTGAATGATGGTTGTTCATCAATACTTGACGAGTTTTTGAAGTTCGAAGCAGAGGTTGAAGGTGTTCCTACTGAGTGAGATGCACGTTCGAGCCCTTAGTTAAAAAAAACAAGTTAGTTTGTTTAGTTGAATGGTTGTTTTTTGTTGTTTAATGACTGTCTTCGTTATGTTATGTTTTATCTATTCTTCCCGACCACAATCTCCATTTTAGTAGTGTCCAACTTATCGACCATATAGTATGCAAGTTTCGATGGAATTTCTTCAACATTGAACTCTAACATCTTTTCAAACCCTATTCTTTTCAAAGCTTCTTTTTTATGGTGTTTAATTGATGTATGGTTGAGTAGAGTTGCTTTGGTACCGTTCGTGCTCTTAACCCTGGATAATTGGGCTGATCCTTTTCATTTATTAGTAGCTTTCAACTTCTTCACATTTTGTTTCTTCATTTTTTTTGCAGCTTTTGGGCCCTAAATAATACATTCAAGTTAAAAACACATGTGTATTCAGTTTGCAGCTTTTGGGCTCTTAACCCTGGATAAATGCAACCCTTGTTAACTAAACCCTATTCTTTTCAAAGCTTCTTTTTTATGGTTGTTTAATTGATGTATGGCTGAGTAGAGTTGCTTTGGTACTGTTCGTGTTCTTAACCCTGGATAATTGGGCTGATCCTTTTCATTTATTAGTTTCCCCTTAGCTTTCAACTTCTTCACATTTTGTTTCTTCATTTTTTTTTGCAGCTTTTGGGCTCTCTTAACCCTGGATAAATGCAACCCTTGTTAACTAAACACATGTGTACACATGTATCACATGTGTAACATTTGTTTTCACATGTGTCATACGTTGAGTGTACACATATGTTCTATTCCATACAAAGTATACACAATACAATATAGTACCTTGGTTATCAATCAAATTATTTGATTCATCGAATAAGACTTTTCTCTTTTTCACTTGTGGGCTTGCCAGAACTAACTCTCTTGATTCTGTGGTAAAATCATCACTGTCTACCTCCTGAATCTTTGCTATTCTTCGGCTTCTTCTAGCCGACGTCATGTTTCCCCTTTCACAACTCATCTAAAACCACCACAAAAAACAATCGACACATGTGATTAAGCAAACAAGTTGTACATTAATTAATCAAACAAGTTGTACATAACATTACTAAACAACACTAAGTACATCCAGTAACAAGATGATACATTAATTAAGCAAACAAGTTGAGTGCTTTAAAAACACCCTCCCTAGAAAGAGCAATTGATCTTTATATACAGTAACATCACAAGACAAAACTAAGAGCAATTGGAAAATATTTTCACCTGTATATACAGCAACATCCCGTAAATCAATTCAACTTTATATATAGTAAATGAACACATGTGTCAAACATATACAATAACATCACTAGACAGAACTAAGCAATCGACACATGTGTCGAACATATTTAAAAAGATCTTCAACTGATATGGAGAACATATTGAAAAAGATCAACTGTCTATACAGTAACATCACCGTAAATCAATTCAACTTTATATACAGTAAATGAAATCGGTGAAAAACATGTGTCGAACATATTGAAAAAGAACTTCAATAGATATGGAGAGATCGACATTACCTTTTCAGTTAAAAACCCCCAAAATCACCAAAACCCTACGAGAGAGAGTAGAAAGATGAAATCACTTGTTGTTTTTGATCAGTCACAGGATGAAATCGGTTGTTGCATGTAGCTGGTAGACAGATCGATTAGTAAGATGAAATCGATGTTGGTTGTGACAAATCACCGATGAAATCGTTTCTTTTATGTAATTGCTTTAGATATTTGGGTTTTGATTAAAGAAAGAATTGTATGGAGTTGTTTGAGAGAATGAGTGGGTTTTGAAATTTTGAAAGAAGTGTATCATGATAGTACAATTTTGTAAGGTGTAACAGTTGAAGTGATATGCTTGTCTTGGGAACTACATGAATCTTTAAATTTTAGGCGGCAACAGGAATGAATAAATCTTCATCAATCAAAAAGACAATTATGTCCTTTTTACATATTAAAATATATAAAAGTAAACACATTTGTACCTTAATATGTTGCTTTCAATCTCAGCCATTGATCTTAAAGATCAATGACCCAAAAACAGATTTTTGGTTAACATTTTAATGCATGGTTAACATTTTACATTTGGCATATATATATATATATAGGGGAGGGATCAAGAGAGAACTCCATATTAAGTTGAGAACTAGAGAACTAAAAAAAAGGTATGGATGGAATTTTTAAAGAAGGGGTAAAATTGGAACTTTAAATATGTAAATCTTTAAACATTTCTATCTTTTGCATACATTAAGTTTTTAAAAATTTTTTTGCACCATTAGATCAAGAATTTCATTATCTTTCATTTGAGTATAAATAACGTCATAAAAAAATAACTTTTTCTCGTTTTTTTTACTTTCAATACTGCATATATGTGTAGGAACCGTTGGTACAAAAACACAAAATTCTTCAATAAATTCATTTACAATACAAAGAAAATAAAGAAAACAAGTACATTACAATACGATTACAACCAAAATAAAATAATACACAAGAAATGAGTAGAAGCAGAAGGAAAAACATGGCTGAGGATTCGTGTTTAACACGGGTCCCTTAAAACAAATTCCGAGTCTCCCAAGAGAACTCGTTTGTTTCCCAGGGTACAACAGCCAAAGCAGTATGTACTGCCGGGATTGACCCACAACCCAAATTATACCATAGAGAAGAACATGAAAATGATCAAAGATTTGTTAGAAATAATTTTTAAAGAGAGACAATGAGAGATCTTTTAGTATTAGTGAAGTTTTTGGTGTAGTTTGGTATATCTTCTAACCAAGACTAACCTTGGTATTTATAGGTAAATGAGTCAAACATCTCATTCATTACCCATAACTAATGAATTGAAACACCTCATTAAACGTTAATAATGAGATGAAACATCTCATGTAATAAAACTCTCACATTAATTAAAAAATTGAAATAAATCAATATATTATTTTGTATTTTTCACAAATTATTATTGTGTTATACAAAATTTTCCAACAATCCCCCACATGGGAAAAAGACAAAATCTCATTTTCTCAAATGAAAACCTCATTTTCTCATGTGAAAACTCATTTTCACATATTATTCCAACAATCAAGATTGATCGTTACATACAAGTTTCTTAGATATAATTTAGCGGTTGAGAATTGCCGGATAGGTAGGTGTTACCTTTGAACCTTCCGTTGTGATGCATACTTAGTCTCCTAGTGGTTCGGTAGACGTGATGTCCTTGAACCAACCACCATTTATGGAGACGACAATACACTTCACACAACACTCTCCCTGGTTCAGTCAAACCCTCATTGTCGTGTCCGTTATGGTCATGGAACACTAACCTGGTTCTGCGAAAGCTCTAGGAATTGCGCACCCCACAATTTCATTCGAAGCGACCCCACTTCTCTTTCACATAGGTGATTTATCTAAAAAATCATTAAAAGGATTAAGGTTACTATGATTACGTAAATCATTAACCATACGGTATGCTTAGCCTCACAACGTGTCACTGTTGTTATAGGAATGGACTAGGAAGTATTTAAGCTCCTTTATAATTTAGGAGGACATATATAAACATTTATACATATTAGCTTATATATCGACTGATATATTAACTATGTCCCCACAGTGACCACCCTTAGATATATGAGTCGGTTGTCCTATTGAACTTAGATCTTGGGATCTCCAGTCAACTAAGTTAGGTTTTCCTTCATATACCATCTTTCATGGGCTTTAGTCTCATTCCACAACTCGGTCTCTCATCAACTCACAGTTGTTGGATCCAAAACCATTATCTATGACTTCGTCAAGTCAATACAGATAATTGCAGTGAGATGAGTTGTTACGATGTGTTATTAACTCACAAGTTAATCTTGCCTTTTTACATATTTTAAGACTATAACCCCAAGTATCAACCAGAATGTAGTTACATTTTTGTCTTTAAAAATACATTCAAGGATAACATATCAATGCCATTAGTATTGGATAACTAATTGACCTTCAAGTCTAACTAGTAGATTCGATCACATTTTGCATTCTATTTGGCTCAACAAAAGGTTCCCTTTTGATACGGGTTTGAGAAAATTTCTCAAATACCATTTCACAAATGGCTTCCCCCCACATTTCTTGCAATTAGATAGAATATCATGCTTACATATTAGACATCCATGATTTGAACAAGATCAACGTCTTTGTATCAATGATGTCATCAATGCTTGTTTATCGACTAAAGCAACACATTCCTTGTCATTGGTTGTTATCAACCATCTCAAACTTAAATACTTTTAAGTTATCATCTAGATTAAATCTAGAAAATTGAGTTTTCCATAACTTATATGACTTTCATTAGATTGGATGACAACCGTCTCTCACATTGTCTTATACACAACTTTACTTTTGAGTTGTATATGAGTTAAATGTTTCACATTAGTAGCTACTTAGAGCATCGTAATTAACAAGTACTAGTCTAGCATGCTTTAGACTACAATACTCTAGCATGTGAACAGAAGATGCATCATTCTTATTCTTCACAGTTTTTAAGGAATATCCCAATATTCGTTCACAACATTCATTTCATAGTTTAAACAAACAATGAGAGTTGTTCAACATCCCAAAATCTCAATATTTAGGAATGTCTAATATGTATGTTACATAAACGTACATAGACCGTCATTCAATCTAGGATCATAAACTTTTTTTTTTCCTTTTTCTCAAAATGTTTCATCATTGACTCATATGAACTTTGAAGAATCACAAATTGATCTTCCATAGTGGTACTCCCACTTTGAACAATCACAAAATTGATATAAAACATCATGTTGTTTATATAGTAAATTGTTCACATGTATTAGTATTTGAACAATTATATATGTTCATAGCAACAAAGATTTATCTTTCCATCAAATAGTCAACTTGAATCTATTATTGCTTTATGACGTGTTACTTTTCACAAAAGTAACAAAATATATTAACACTTTCTGTGAAACTTTTGGTTTATTTCATTCTAAACCAAATCTTAGTTTTGCCAAAACATGCACTTAGCAGTTTCGAACTAAACTATTTTAATTTTATGTTTTGATTACGGAAATCAATACCCATAATTGTAAATAGTTTTATTGAATAAATAACTTCTAATGCACATGTTAGAGATAAAATGTATACATAAAACACTCTTATTTAAGTTCATCATTAAAACACATGTTAAGAATAAACGCCTACATAAGACGCTTTTAGACCATAAGATTTAGGTCATATCTAACACACACGCTAGATAAGTAAATGGGTTCTAACACGCACATTAGTCAACAAAAAAGTTTACATCAAACGTTCTAAGCATATGGTTAGCATATGGTTTCATGTAATGAAAGGTTCCAACAAAACGTTTGCAAAATGTTTTGAAACGAAAATTTTTATAAAATGGTCATTTGTAAAGCACGCATAACTAATGATCATGATTGTCAACGTTTTCAAGTGAATAATGATTTCTTCATTTGTTTAAAAAAACGGTTTTAAATTTAAAAGATTAATACTAAATCAATACAAAATTGATTATATTATAAAGAATCTCTTCTAATACTTAATTAGAATAACATTAGGTTTTAACACACATGTTAAAACACAAGTTTCACATAAGAAAGATTTCTTACTCGCAAATAAGAAATACCAGTTTTCATAAGATGCGTACACAGACATAACCATTCTTAAGACGCATATGAAAACTAATCTTGAAACCGACAAACGGTTAATTCAAAGTTTTAATCTTGAAACCACATAAGGTTTAATTTCAAAAACTTTGATTTAAAACAAAATTGGATTTTTAACCTTTTTGTTTTAACACCTTGAACCATTCAACAAAATGGTTGTAATGAAAATAAACCCACTTTTGAATGCTAAAGTAATTGGGTCAAGTTTTATGAAAAACTACAAAAACATTAATACGTAAATAAAAATTACACTCAATCATAATCAACAAATGGTAAAAAATGAACCACTTTCTTTGTAAATAAAATCCGATTCTAGAAAAAAGTCAAGTGTAAGTTCTCTAAGTCCAACTTTGAGAGACGAACAATGACTATATATAATTTTTTAAATACGAACGGTGATTTAAAAAAAATTGTTTTAAGATTGTAGAAACCGTTCGTACAAAAACATAAAATTCTTCAATAAATTCATTTACAATACAAAGAAAATAAAGAAAACAAGTACATTACAATACGATTACAACCAAAATAAAATAATACACAAGAAATGAGTTGAAGCAGAAGGAAAAACATGGCTGGGGATTCGTGTTCAACACGGGTCCCTTAAAACAAATTCCGAGTCTCCCAAGAGAACTCGTTTGTTTCCCAGGGTACAACAGCCGAAGCAGTATGTACTGCCGGGATTGACCCACAACCCAAATTATACCATAAAGAAGAACATGAACATGATCAAAGATTTGTTAGAAATAATTTTTAAAGAGAGACAATGAGAGATCTTCTAGTATTAGTGAAGTTTTGGGTGTAGTTTGGTATATCTTCTAACCAAGACTAACCTTGGTATTTATAGGTAAAATGAGTCAAACATCTCATTCATTACCCATAACTAATGAATTGAAACACCTCATTAAACATTAATAATGAGATGAAACATCTCATGTAATAAAACTCTCACATTAACTAAAAAATTGAAATAAATCAATATATTATTTTGTATTTTTCACAAATTATTATTGTGTTATACAAAATTTTCCAACAATATGTAATATACGATACCGTATGTTTTTAAATTGGGGAAATGAATACGGTGTTGTTATGAACCTAAATTACCCAAGAAACCATCAAAACTAGATACTTTGATAAAATATCAAAAGTTCAAGGGCATTGATTTCAATGACGTTATCACAAAAAAACAACATCATCATGCCTCAATTCCAAATTTGGATTTTCTCATATGATCGTATTGACATTTCTAGCAATAACTTGGTTCACGTTATGTGATGTGGTATGAATATGTGTAGCATGCGCATATCATAATACCAATTATATGAGTCATGTTATATTAATCTGTTAGTTGGAATTGAGAAGCCAATTGAGTTACGGTTGATTTTTAGGGGCATTTACATATATCCCCTTCATAAGATCATTTATTACGTATTTACTCACTCCTTAAATTCAATTACATATTTCCCCTTCCTAAACCACATATATTACATATTTACCCAATTTCTTTAAAATAGCCTTTTAATTTACTATTTTACCCTTAATGATATTGATAACTATTTTTTTATATTTTATTATGGTTTGTGTAAAAAAAGGGGTAAATGAGTAATTTATTATGTCAAAGGGGATATATGTAATTAAACTTTAGGCTTGGGTAAATATGTAATTGATGAGCTTAAGAAGGGGAAATATGTAAAAAAACCCGATTTTTAAAGGGCGGATAATATTTTACTAAAACGAATGACGATTATTGAGTAAATGAGAAAGAGAAAAATTATTATCTAAGAGGAGAAGACTGAGTCGTCCATTAATATTGAGTAAAGATCAATGAGTTAAGTTTTCTAATAAAAAAATTAAGTTAATTTATCAAAGCTACTTAATTTTAATGGTTTTACGTGTAACTTAGGTGCATAACATCACCATATTCACTATCCCCTTTTAAATTTTATAGTATTGCATATATGCAATATCGTATACTACATATATGTAGTATCAAAGTACTACATATATGCAGTATATGCAATATTGATGCATTGTTATCTTATAGTTTGAATTTCAAGTTTTTTTTTACTTTTTTATGATATTTATCATTGGTTTATTTGTTTATTATTATCTTTAAGTTTAGACATAGTATAAGTATTGGTTTTGTTTTCATTTGCCATAAGTTTTTTAATATGAAATCTTATGAACTTTGTTATTGGTTATTTGAGATCATATGTACACTTTAAATAATTATTAGACTCTTGAGTCATTTGGCCCCTTAATAAATGATCAAGTACATTGATACTACATATATGTAGTATCAAAAAAACCAAAATGTGATTTTTAAAATTGTTTAATGTAAATAACGTACGAAAAAGTTAGTAACGTTTAAAGAAAAATATAATCAAATACAATATCGTAATACTACATATATGTAGTATGAAATTTAAAAAAAACGACAAAAAATATATTTTTTTATCACGTTATTTATACTCAAATGAAAGATAATGAAATTCTTGATCTAATGGTGCAATTTTTTTAAAATAATTATAACGTATGAAAAAGATAGAAATGTTTAAAGATTTATATATTTAAAGTTCCAATTTTACCCTTACTCTTTAAAATTCCATCCCTTGTATTTTTAGTAGTTCTCTAGTTCTCAACTTAAAATGAGTTCTCTCTTAAACCCTACCATATATATATATAGAGAGGAGGGATTTTCTAAAAATGCAAAAAACTCTAAAAAGCCTAAGAAATAATCTGGGACGTCGGATTATGGTGTTTTACGGCCCAGATGGACGCGTTGGCATTTTTGTAATTATTTTGATGTTTTGGTTACGCGCGAGATGGATTTGAGGGTAGATTTGTCATTGTGCGTTTTTAACACCACAATTCAAACGTCATGGTGTTTCTTAGATCCGTGTCTTTTGAATCTTGGTGTTTTTTACGCTTGAACTGATCACAGTAAAAACAGTTGACATTTTTGGTGTTTTATTTTCACACATCTTTTCATGGCGTTTCTAACTTTTCTCACGATGTTTCTTAGCACTCAAATGAGATCTATGTCTTCTGAATCATGGTGTTTTTAACATTCGAACTGATCACTAAAAACACCATGACTCATAATGTTAAAAACACAATGATTCAGAAGAACAGAACATTGATTGGAGGTTCGTAATTAGTAAACGAAAACGTCAACCACAAACAAAAACATCATCGTTTTCAGTATTCCCCTTAGATGAATGATTATGGATTCAATATTAATAAACGTAAAAAAAACACCATAACTGAACATCGAGAGTGATAACCAGGAAGTGCTAAGAAACACCATGAGAACAGATCTCATATCGCAGCTTCAACGCGTAAAATGACGATAACGCCCCTCCGTGTTTTTTCCCCCCTCATGGACACGTGTTTGTTTGTAAATGCTTCCTACACTTCTTAGAGTTTTAAGCCTTTTTAGAGTTATCCTACATAGTGTTGGAAATCTAAGAAGGCTAAGAAGGATTTATGACCTTTAGATCTCTTTTTTAATGGTTGAGATCAATTTGTAGGAAAAGAAATTGGTGGAAGGGTACATTAGTCATAGCCACTTTTGTTGACTTTCTCTCTCCACATGCAAGGCACATGCCAATTCCCCCACATTTTTTAAAACTTTCATAACTTTTGGATACGATATTATTTTTTTAAAAAAATTACACCAAAAAAACAAGCGTTTTGTTATCTTTAAAACGCGTATAATATTGATATATAAAAAATAAAAAAAAATTTCGGCACTTGTCTAGTCCTTGTGTAATATCATGTGATTGTGTTTTATTATAACTAGTGAAATATCACTTTTATCGGTTCATTCTTAAGTCATTATATAATATCATCTTATTATAAATATTTGTTGTGTCATATTATATGTTTAGAAATTATCACCGTGTCACAAATTGTTAATATGTGTTTGAGAAATGTTCAAAGACAACGTCATTTTTTGTTACAAAATGTGAGAATGACACAATGGTAAACAAAGACACAATGACACTTTTAAAAAAATTATAACTCACAATATAAATCAAATTTGAAAAAAGTGGTTCGGAGACCTTGTTCCCCATGTATTCCTCTTTCAGAAAATAAATAAACGAAAAATTAAAAAAACTAAAAAAATTACCGTTTTTTTTATTTTTTAAATTAGACACAATGAGAAAATAGTAGTTTTTTTAAGTTTTGTTTATTTATTTTTTAAGGAGGATGCAAGATCTTTAAAATACTTTTTGTGTTATTGTGAATTATTAGATCATTGTGTAATACTTGTCAAATAAGCTTACACAATGACCCGATGAATGACACAACAACCTTACGGATGACACAATCACACAATGACCTGATGAAAGACACAATGACCTGACGGAAGACACAATGACCTGACGTTAGACACAATGAGCTGAAAAATTGTGAAAAAAAAGTTCGTTTTTTATATATCAATATTATACGCGTTTTAAAGAAAAAAAATTCTCGTTTTTATGGTGTAATTTGTTTAAAAAAATAATGTCGTATGTAAAAGTTATAAACGTTTTAAAAAAATGGGGGAATTGACATGTGACTTGCATGTGGAGAGAGAATATTTAAAAAAGTGGGCATGACTAAAATACCCCCTCTCCTAATTTTCCTAGATGCCACATGTCAATCTCTTATTGCTTCTTAGCCTTCTTAGATTTATAACACTATGTAGGTGAACCTCACTGAGGTTCACCTACATAGTGTTATAAATCTAAGAAGGCTAAGAAGCAATAAGAGATTGACATGTGGCATCTAGGAAAATTAGGAGAGGGGGTATTTTAGTCATGCCCACTTTTTTAAATATTCTCTCTCCACATGCAAGTCACATGTCAATTCCCCCATTTTTTTAAAACGTTTATAACTTTTACATACGACATTATTTTTTTAAACAAATTACACCATAAAAACGAGAATTTTTTTTCTTTAAAACGCGTATAATATTGATATATAAAAAACGAACTTTTTTTTCACAATTTTTCAGCTCATTGTGTCTAACGTCAGGTCATTGTGTCTTCCGTCAGGTCATTGTGTCTTTCATCAGGTCATTGTGTGATTGTGTCATCCGTAAGGTTGTTGTGTCATTCATCGGGTCATTGTGTAAGCTTATTTGACAAGTATTACACAATGATCTAATAATAATTACACAATAACACAAAAAGTATTTCAAAGATCTTGCTCTCACATCATCCTCCTTAAAAAATAAATAAACAAAACTTAAAAAAACTACTATTTTCTCATTGTGTCTTTTTCATTGTGTCTAATTTAAAAAATAAAAAAAACGGTAATTTTTTTAATTTTTTTTAATTTTTCGTTTATTTATTTTCTGAAAGAGGAATACATGGGGAACAAGGTCTCCGAACCATTTTTTTCAAATTTGATTTATATTGTGAGTTATAATTTCTTTAAAAGTGTCATTGTGTCTTTGTTTATCATTGTGTCATTCTCACACTTTGTAACAAAAAATGACGTTGTCTTTGAACATTTCTCAAACACATATTAACAATTTGTGACACGGTGATAATTTCTAAACACATAATATGACACAACAAATATTTATAATAAGATGATATTATATAATGACTTAAGAATGAACCGATAAAAGTGATATTTCACTAGTTATAATAAAACACAATCACATGATATTACACAAGGACTAGACAAGTGCCGAAATTTTTATATCAATATTATAGGCGTTTTAAAGATAACAAAACGCTTGTTTTTTTGGTGTAATTTTTTTAAAAAAATAATATCGTATCCAAAAGTTATGAAAGTTTTAAAAAAAGTGGGGGAATTGGCATGTGCCTTGCATGTGGAGAGAGAAAGTTAACAAAAGTGGGTATGACTAATGTACCCTTCCACCAATTTTTTTTCCTACAAATTGATCTCAACCATTAAAAAAGAGATCTAAAGGTCATAAATCCTTCTTAGCCTTCTTAGATTTCCAACACTATGTAGGATAACTCTCCTCTATATATATATACTAGTTTAGTGCCCGCGCTACGCTCGGGACACAACATTCAAGTGATGCTTTTAAGGATATTCATGAACGTTCCAATAAGTTTTGAAACAAAACCGTGGTAAACCGAAACACGAAATATATTTTTAAAAATTAAATTTTTAGTATAGCAATATTATACTTAAATTAAAGAGAATAAAATACTTGGTTTTATGGTGTAGTTTATTTTTTTTAAAAATCCATATAAAAAAGTTATGTATATTTATGTATATTATTATTAATTTTATCCATAAGTTTCATTTTCACACCCTATCAAATATAAACCGACTCATGTACACCCCTTGTAGTAGAGGGTTAAAAGTATAAATACTTTTAAATTTTTCAGAATTCTCCAAAATATTAGGGGACCAAAAATGTAATTAGTTTTATTATAATATATTTTATATATATATTTTAAATAAAAATATCATTATTATGAGATAAACTCTCAAATGATGCCACATAAGCTAAAAGCTTTAAAATTATGCCACATAAGCTTTTTTGGTTTTGCTATATTATATAAAGATATATATATATATATATATATATATATATATATATATATATATATATATATATATATATATATATATATATATATATGTTTGCAATCGGTCAATGAGTTAGGTTCATTGAATTTGACTTCATAAAATTAGTTTTTAATCATAATTAAGGTTTAGGTTAAGACGACTTGAGAACGGCTTGACCTTGTTTGATTTGCTATATCAAGGTACGGATTCCTTTATCACAACATAAATTATGTTTGCATTACTTTTTAGTAGGGATTTTCTTTCGTTCGCCTCGTAGTATAAAGCTTGTCTTCCGCTACTTCTTAGTATGTACTTCGTTTCATCTACTTCATGGTATGAATTTATTCTTTTTGAGTTGAACCTTTTGGCTTGTGTGTTACATTTGTTTAGAAATCTGGTCGTAACTTTATTATTCATGGGGTATTATTATTAGAATTTAAGCATTATTACATGTATATGACCTATGGATTAGAAGTTAGGCTTCTGTTTACACTTTGTTTGTCATACTTATATGTTTTGACTATGATACCCGAGTAATTAACCCTCTGGTAGGAGATTCTACCAGTGCATCATTGGGGCATCGATGGCGTAGCACTTTCCGTGACAGTGTGGCTGGTTCATGGCGTCTCTATATTTCTAGCACCTTATGAGTGATATCTAGGGAGGTGTATGGATCAATCCTAGATAATTCTTTGTTAGGTTTTTGTGAGCAAAGGCGTTTGCCAACATACAGCTCACAGTACTCAGGCTGACGGGTTTGTATACACTATAATTTTTTTAACCTTCATTTATAGGTATTTCCTTAACATACGACTTATTTAATTTAATATATGTTTCTTAATATTTACATTACTTATACGTATGGAGTTTTGTTTTGTTCTAGATTCATTATGCTTCATATGTATATCTTCTATTGCCTTCACTGACCTCTATTACTCTAATTATAATAGTAACCCTTCACCTAATTATTATTACTATTGCTCTTTCCGTTACTAAGCGACTTTTGACTCGGGTGCATTTCTTTTTGGTGTTTTTTCTATATATGACAGGTACCTAAGTGTGACTAGAGTTAAGAATTTAAAGAACTAGAAAAAATATTATTATTGCAGTAAGTTAATTTAATATGGAAATTTGTATTTGTTTCTAATTACTGTGATAGTGGCATCTTAGCCTCTCTGGGTTGGGATATTACAATCTTCATTTTCTATCAAGTCAGAAGTTTTAAAAATTGGCTTTGGATATTACTAATCAAGACTTGATATATTTCGTGTATGTGATTAAGATGATGAGTCAAGTCTATGAAAGATCGAATGAACATCAATCCTCATGGTAACTTGAAAGTATTTGAAGATAAAAAGAAACTCATTGATAATGTGCTAGATATACATAAATTCCTTGTTGGTTTAATTACGTTTTCAGTCGTTTCGGATCGGTTTTTATAGAGTTTTCTATACAACTTATATTTTTGTGTTTCGTAGGTCTCATGTTGATAAAGAAATGGAAAGCTCATGAGAAATCGGATCCGTAGGCGAAAACGGGGCACGAAACGGAGTTACGAGCGAGCCGGTATGCGAAAACGAAGAAACTGAACGAAACCGAGCACCCGAACCTCCTCACCACGTCACGCGACCAAGGGGGGCTTCCTGGCTGCGTGCCATGGCGTGCAAAATGTGGGTTTGGGCACGTGTTAGTTGTACCACGCGGTCACAAGGGTATTTCGTCACCGCGCGACGTGGTGACGCAATTTCGGCCGAAAGTTTCGACGTTTTTTGGCCCGGTTCACTATATATTCATCTCTTCTTCAACCCTAGCCTCCTAGAAACCTTTGGGGACGAATTGGAGTCGAAAAATAGCTGATCGGAGGTGATTTTGAGCACGAGACAAAGCCACAAGAAGCAAGACAAAGCACGGGATTAAGAATCGTTATCTAACGATTCATTCTTTCGCTTTTCTTACTTTTTGCTATGTTCATACACTTCAAACTTGCGTTTATTTTTGTGATTATGGTTGTTGGCTTGGCTCGTTAGACCACCTAGACTAATGACAAACTACATGCGATTCGTTTGAATGTTTGTTTGGATTATGGATTGACTTTGGTATTTTTTATGATTTAGTAAACGTTCACTTTTAATTCAATGATGCATAAATATGTGTTTGGTTTGATTCGATTATATTTATTTGTTTCCACTTGAATCTTGTTGAATCTCTTTCAAATAATAGATTTAAGTTAGGTCATGGACTTTGTGTTAGTGACTAGTTTATGATTTACGTGCACTAAAACCATAGGAACGATAAATTGAATTGAGTTGATAAAAACGTGTAGCTAAACTAATATCCGTGAAGTGATAGTTTAATTGGTAGGTCTAAGTGAGTTGAATTGTTAGGGTTGTTTATGTGAAGAATTGGTTTAGCTTTGGTTTAACTGCGGTGTCTACTAATATCAATTGAATCAAAGTAACTACCTTAGGTTATTTAATTGTGAGATTAATAATCGACATAGGTACTAAGTCATAATCATTAGACAACTGTGAGAGAGTCTAATTCATAAACTGGTTCGCTTAATAACTTGATACAAAACCCATAGGTTTCTTCTCGAAAAGGGTCGAGGGTCTTGTCGCGGTTTGGGTCAAGTGATCATTTTACGATCCCAGTCCAATGTCAAAATATTTTCCAACAAACTAATAACTTAAGCAACTAGGGAGTCGGGTCTAGGTGGTTTGCTTTGATTTATCTGTCTTCGTTTCCAATCTTTCGTGCTATGTTCTACTTTTAGCAAGTTTCTATTTTTAGTAGTTTCTATTTTTAGCAGGTTACTATTTTTAGAAATAAACCCCCATCAAATAATCTTTCTAATTAAAGTTCGTGTCTTGTCAGTTGAGTCTTAGTCAGTTAATTTAGCGTAGTATATAGTAGGGGTGTTCAAAAATATCCGCATCCGAAAACCCGATCCGAAAATCCGATATTCCGAACCCGAAATACCCGAAATTTCGGATACCCGAAATTCGGATATCCGAACTTCGGATACCCGAAATTTCGGATTCGGGTTCGGATAGTAATTTTGGCATAATTCGGATTATCCGATTATCCGAAATCCAAATTTTTTTTAAAATTTTTTTTAGATTATGTATTTAACATATTTATAAAACTATGCTTATAAACTTTAAAGTTAACATGTATTTAGTATTTCAATTACATTCACGCCCTCTACCCTCCGGCCTCAAATAGGTGCACGCTCCGACGACCCACTGTCGCACGCTCCGACAAGTCGAAAACCCACCGGTGCACGCCTTTGATCATGTTGTTACCTTGTAAATGCATTTGTACTTTTTTATAGTATTCTTTATAGTCTTTTTTAATATTATTTGATTTCATTATTAGTTTTTAAAAAGTATGAGAAATTACAAAAAAAAACTTCATAATCATGTACTCATGTTTACGAAATTCCAATATTTGATTTTTAGTTAGTTTTTTTGTTGTCGACTTATAAGTCGTGGTCATGAGACAAGTAGCGGACTTGTCAGATGTATAGAGTGGACGATTATTTGAATGTATTGAAATGTTTGGAGTTGTTGTTTGATTAAAACAACTTGTTATTTAAATATTTGTACTTTGACTATAATTGTCTTAAGACTTTTTTGGTTAGTTGTTTAACATTAAGGCTAATTTTGGATTGAATGAAATGCAAATACAAATGCAAAAAAAAAAAAAATCGAAATTTTCGGATATTTAAAATCACTATTTTCGGATAGTGAAAATATACTATATAGAGTTTGTGGGTCGACACCCGGACTTACTTTAACTATATTACATTGGATCGTTCCACTGTCGGTTGTGTGTAAAATAGTCGGTTTGTCTAGGTTTTATAAATATTAAAATTAGATGTTTTTAGGTGTTTGTTTTATATATACGTTTGCACACATCACTCATACAGTTATTTACTCGAGTTAATATTACTAGATTAGCTTTTGGTACTCTGACTCGAATGTCCAAAATCCATATCGTATAAAGAAGAGGATAATCATTATAATATTGCAAAGAAGTTCAAATTATACATTGATAAAGAACTTGAGTTTATCAAGACGGATGAGATCGTTGAAAAGTCAATCTACATCAAAGAGGAATATATATCAAACTAACAAGTGAAATTAAGGAGGAGCATTATTGAGTCATGTTTTTATAATTTCACTATGTTAGATATTCATCGATTAGATCATCACTTAGAAGAAAAAAAAATTATTTATATTAGTTGTCTTGTATTTTATCAATTCCTTGTAATTGATCAATAGTATAAATAGGGTAGTGGTAGGCAAATGTTGTAACCACCTCTCATAATTTGTTCTCTCAACCTTTGTAAACCCTTTCATTGTGATTAATACAACCGGAAATTTATAGTACCATCAATCGCCCATTCAAGTTTAGATTTCTGTTTGTATATCTTGGTTGATTGAATTGCATGTATTGATTCATACATATCGATCCATTGAGCCTCTTATAACCCATTTGCACCATCTATACATTGTATAGAGACTGGAGACAATGTAACGATAATAGCACCAAATATAATTTGTTAATTTATGTCGTCATTGCGACTTTTTGTAACTTGTTTGTTGTCATTTTAGGTTTTTACTTAATAGGTTGTCATGAAATAAGACAAATAACTGTTAAAATGATAGGCTGATGAAAACACTTCATTCCATCTAAAAATTCAATTACATGGCCTTATATTAGACAAACTACATGTTTAACTATGTTCACTTGTGATTATTCATGAATTTATATGTATTCTTGTATTCTTAATTTTATCAATAAAAAACAAGATCCTATATAAGGTAACATATCACTTGACCAAAGGACATCCATCAACCTTAATACCAGGAGCAGTTGGACATCCTGCAAGGGGGCAATGATCATCTATCTCCATACCCCACCATTGTGGTCCATTAATATCCTTGATTTGTAGCATGAAATAACAAAGGATAGCCATAAATGCAACTCCTGCATCAAGCCCAGCTGATAAAATGTAGTTGTGTCTTGCCCACCAACCCTTAAACTTCTTATACACAACAAAGTTGAAAAAAATACCCACTGCAAACCACATGTTGTAGTTAACGGCTCTAGTTGGCGGCATCCCTCCTGGACCAGATATAAGAATTGGCATGTTTATGAGTCTTATCCATTTTCTCTCCGGAAACCTACGTGATAGGAACCAAACTGGTAACGGAGCAAGAATCCCCAAAAGAAAGAAGTAGTTCATTTTGGAGTATAGCCCAAGATTTCCAAACATTCTTTGGGGGCCTACCACTCCCCATATGATCGAAGCATTGTAGAAAACATCGTCACCGGGGCAAGTCCACGGGCTTCCTTCAGGCAACTTACTCGGATCACAAATGTATTCGACTGTTGTAAGTAGCCACCAAGATGTTGAAAAGTAGACAGATGATGCAACTATTGTCCCAACCAGCTTTAACAACCACCAAAATGATTCAATTCAGCCATACTTTAGTTATTGATGACAAATCATACATGTTAGGGGCTGTTTGTTTACCTCTTAATGGTTCAGTTCAGTGCTTAACCATTCAGCATTCAGAGCGTTTGTTTCAAAAAAAATAGCCTCTGAATGGTTCAGTTAAGTGCTGAATGGTTAAGAGACTGAGAGATGCTGAATGAAACTGAATGGAGCATATAATAACTTTATACTTATCTGAAGTTGTACCCCAACATCCCTCTTATTGATGAAACCTCTTAATGGTTCAGACCTCTTAACCATTCAGTACTTAATAATTCAGATTTTGTCAAACAGCCCCTTAGTCATACTTTTTGTTAAAGAAACATTTACCTGCACAATGAACATGGATTTTGGTGGGATTTTCATATAATGGCCTAGCTTAAAATCTTGTAGAAACATGATAGCTTGTGACATGCTTATGTAGCCATACGTTTTGAAGGCGACATTTGCAAGTGGCTTCCCAGGGTACATATAACCAATAATCAGCTCTGTAATCACATTTAGTCCAGGTTGCTGCAAGAAAGTTTCGCATAAGTATACATAATCGATTTGCTAATCATAAACACATGCATAAGAGTACTAGCATAATTTATGCTAGTACTCGTGAGCTGCTCGAGATCGGATCGAAAAAAAGCTCGAACGAGCCGAGCTTTTTCGAGCTCGAGCTCGAGCCTGAGCTTTAAATAAGAGCTCATTAAGTTATCGAGCCCGAGCTCGAGCTTTACATATCGAGCTCGAGCCGGCTCGCGAGCCTTATCGAGCTTTTGCCATTATATGTTTTTTTTATAAATATATATTATTATTAATAGTTAAAATATATACAAGTTATGATTAAAAATATATAATATGTAGTGAATACGATGCTGTTAAGCGTGTAACTTACACGCGAAACCCTATCAAAACTACGTCGTTTTGATTCAAATCAATTAAATATCATTATTTATGTATTTTATCTCCTTCCCTATCTGATTATCTATCAAATTTGCCATTTTCGTTTCGGTTCTCATGAACCACAAAAGCAACACACATGTCCCTTTTTCATTAATAAACAATCGAAGAGCCATCGGATTAAAAATTACATTTTTGTAATGACTTTTCTTCTCATTTAATTACAATATAGATTAAACCCATGTATTGCAATAACATTTATTTCTCATTTTTATAACGTTTTGCAACTTTTTTATGAGGGTCAAGCTTTTTCTCATTGTGTTTTTCATAGTGAACCATGGTAATGAAACACGATCATTACTATATAAAATTTGAAGGTAAATCCATGTGTTTAATGTAGGAGGAAGATTGGAAGAAAGATTTAAAACTTTGAATGAAAATTAGAATTAGAGAGATTTTTCACGTGTAAGTTACACGCTTAACAGCATCGTATTCACTTTTCCCTTTTATTATATATAAATTACATATAATTAAAAGTTTATGTAAAATTAATTAAATATAAATAACTAAAAATTTATATAAAATTATATATAATAATTAAAAATAAAATAATAAAAAACCAGACGAGCCGAGCCCGAGTCGAGCTCGAGTTTGAGAAGTTTGTGACGAGCTCGAGCTCGAGCCTTGAAGTTAAAGCTTTAAACGAGCCGAGCTCGAGCTCGAGCCTGGTTAAGCTGAAACGAGCCGAGCTCGAGCCTAGACGAGCTCGGGCTCGGCTCGGCTCGGCTCGTTTACACCCTTAACTGCATAAATACTATTAACTTAAAAACATCGATATATTGACACCTGATTTGTTGTAGCTGTGATAACACCAATAGGCAGTGTGAAGACCATAGCCAAACCAATTCCTAAAATGACTCCCCAATAAGGAAGTTGTAACTGTCCGCCAAAACCCTCACATGTTAGCAAAGCAAGTCCTATAACTAATAAAAGTAGAGAATAGAACCACCATTGAGGGACTGGATCATAGTTTTTTTTCATCATTCTAGTATGAACATCTCCAAACTTGTCTCCAAAAGATGCTTGTGTTTGCTCCCAGATCGTTCTATATTGTACACGAAATACATCATATTATGTTACAACAAACTATTAACGAGTATAAAGGCTTCATTTATACCTGCCATGAAAGAGCGCAACATGAGAGAGTGTGGCAGCCAGTGTGGCGAAGCTTAGACCATATGCAAATGAGAAAAAAATGCTAAGATTGATTTTGCTATACTCATTATATCCTTGTTTGTCGAATGAGAACGTTGCAGCATTCAAGACTGTTGAAACGTTGTACCGTCCTCCATATTCATCAAACACATGAGACGAGTAAATAGGAAAACGTTTTGCTTCGTACCAGTTATTCCAATAAGCAATAGGGATAACAATATAAACAACAATAATATAACCCGCCAAAATGTTCATGATGGCGAATCCAGGGGTGGCTAAAGGGCTTCCAAGAAAAGCGGAAACAGTGGCCCAATCAAGCCCGATTGCTCCAACTCCGAGGCCACGGAGACCAGAACCTATTTGCTGAGCTGTAACTGAGTCCTTCCATATCCAACAAACAAATGATATAGCTGTTATGGATTGAAATAGGTAGTTGGGAATGATATAGTATGAGAAGCTTGATATTAGCACTATTAAGAAAAATTGCAGCCTTGAAAGGCCTCTTTTTGGTCTCTTCTCTTCCTCATGCAATGCCCTATAAGTGTAAACCAAAACAAGATATAAGATGTAAAGCAACTTTATAGGCAACATGGTAACAAAGCACAAACTCCCATTGAATTTGAATTATGTAGATTTAATATTTTAGCCTAAGTTTGAATTTAATACGACTAGTTTGATCAATTCGAAGTTCGATTTGATTATAATTCCAGTTACATTCAAACTTACCTAAAAAGTTGTTTTCTTTATATTTTCAAAATAGTAAATACTATGAAAAACCAACATACTTTCTCATTTTTCTCAATAAAGTCTCACTCAACAATGTTTTGGACATAAAAAAACTACATACTTTATGAACAAAAATTTGAAAAAAAAATACTAAATCAACTTGTTTAATGAAGTTATAATTCAACCTAACCTAAGATATGTTTGAAAATTCATATTCATTGTTATTGAACAGAAAACGATTAAAGCCGAACCGAAGAAAACAAATTCGTTTATACGTTTATATATATATATATATATATATATATAGCCCAATAAACCAAAAAACCTGAATAAACCATACTTCATATCTAGTCGAATAAATCGTACAAAATGAATTCGGTGTGTTTAGTTGAAACGGGAAACCAAACTGATTTTGAATGTGGTTTGTGATTCAGTATTGAAATGCTTAAGTTAAATTCGGTTTGGTTCGTTTTTAGTTTAACCCAAAAAAATTAAAACCCAATAAAACAAAAACAACATATGAACACCACTATCGTCTCCAAATTTAGAAGAAAAAATGTCAAAATTTTGTTAAAATTCGAACATGTGTAGAGATTATAACATTTAAAAGGTTGTTGGGGGGCTTATGTGAGCAAAACAAAAAGTATGCTATTTTTATACATAGAAAAATATTATTAAGGGACTTTATGAGAAAAATGTGAAAGTATGTTAGTTTTGTCTATGGTATATTGGTATTGGCACTTTTCAAAACTATAAAAGTTGAGTTAATTGATAAAAAAAAAGAGACTTTAAGTGCAAAATGCAATTTTATGTTTTACTCTCAATAGCATTATATAATTCTGCTTGAATATTTAGATCCTTCTCAACTTTATGATTTATAAAATGAATTATTTGCAACCCTCGATTAATTTGAATGTTAGTTGATCATTCAAAAATTAGTTAAAATTATCTATTTACCCTTCTTATTTATTGAAGTCATTACTTAAAAAACTCACCTTAAAACTTAATAAAAATTAACGTTAAACCCCTAGTCAACTTTTAGTAAGTGACCTCCTGTCGGGTTATTTAGTTCTATTGGCTCTTATTAATTATTAATCTTAATCAGTTAAAGTTGTCTTTTGAGTCAAAACAAACAAAATGACTTTTTCATTAATCTATATTAATCACTAAGTTAGAACCTATGTGTCATATATAGGTCGAAATAATTAGATAAAGATCCAAATCCAAATTAAATCAAATTTAGATCATTTTCATAGTAGCAAGCTTTTAATATGCTAACCGTAACACCTTCACCTTTTACTTGGCTAAACATATGCACCACTAATTGATATTAAAAAGTAAAAACATCATATGCAACTAAAAAGCCAAATTTCTATGATGGCCTAAGGTTTTGTGCACCATGGCCATCCACATGTGAATTTTGATGTGTTTGTTCAACACATATAAGACTGTGAGAGTGAGACCAAGCGCGTGCATACTCACATTCATAATAATCTAAATCCAGTTTTTCAATTAACCCATTAATTTTTAACATGTCACATTTATAGAAAATCTACAAACCTGATGAATCGAAATGGCATAATCAAATCAGCACAAAAGAAACGGAAACAAAATCCTTAGAATCGATGTAAGAGTACAGGCTTTCTCGATTCATTATAAAGAAAGCATGAACATTGATTGAAATCCCACGAAGATGGATTGAACTCCAAAACATGTTGAGTCAATCGTGAAAGTGATCGAGATGGAGAGGTGAAGAATTCGAGCGGCCAATACTAATAAGCAATGTTTTGAAGATCGGACCGAAAACTGAACCGGTATTATAATTCTACCGGTCGAACCAGCCGGACCGAGGTTGGACCGGGGTCAGATGAAATATATATTTATTAAAGTAATACCATAAAAATTATAATTTAAACACAACATAATTTTTCAATAATATTAAGTTATACCACAAAAGTAATAATCCAAACAAGTTCTAATATCAAGAATAAAACGAGTTCATCATCTCCATCACTTAAAACATCAACATATTTACTATTATTACAAACAACACAAAAATATAAACATAAAATCCAAGAAAATCAAACACAAAATATATATTTTAATACTAACCCGGTTCAACTACGGTTCAGGTCTGACCGGACCGGTTCAATCTGGTTCATGAACACGTATCAAACCGTTTCTAATGGATTCTTTAAAAAAAGTGGTCGGACCCACGTTTGATTTTCGGTCCATAGTATTCGGATAACATAGCATTCGGATAAATGGGTTTTTTAGAATTGTAGACACGGTAAACATAGTATTCGGATATATGGGTTAGACCCATGTTTGATTTGGGTAAATAAATGTGCTAATGTCAAATGAGAATTTTCTTATAGGCTGACAGTCTATTGATGACAAGTGTATGAGTTATTTTTTTATTAAAATAGGTAGATTAATCTTAATCTACTGTGGTCATGCTTAACCATATATACATGAACATGCATTTTATGCATTAATTTAAATAAAAATGTTTCACAAACGATTTAAAAACCTAACACTAATTTTGTTGGAAATTTAACTAAAATTCACATATCATATGCTTTGGCTTTGGAGTAGTTAAAACTTTGATCCTTTTCACAAATTTTCCACATTTTAGACTTTAATAAGTGTCTTCGTGAGTCAAAAACTTGCGTGAATTAGTGTTGTGGAATCAAAAACTCGTATGTCTTAATGAATAAAAATTTTGAGTTCATAAAAAACTTGTTAAAATCAATGTCTTCTTGAATCAAAACGTGCGTGAATAGTCATGTTGAATCAATGTATAGTTCTTAATTGGATATGGCTATGGTGCAAGAGACAAATTATAATGGGAGAAAAGAAAAAAAGTTGTGTTCATGAGTACATACATAATGTATGGTTGCCGATCATAATAATATATTAAACAACTGCAAATGGTTGCTTGATTGTTTTTAACGTAAATAGCTTATTTTACCCTTATAATTAACAATAAGCTAAAAGTTAAATTAACCATGAGTGCAAATAGCTCACTTTAGAAAGTTTAAGGTTGTAATATGTCTAAATATTTAAACAGAATTACAGAATGTTTTAGATATGAATCACAAAGGTGAATTTTACACTTAACTAATAAAAATATTATACAAATATATAAAACTAAGAAATCATCAAAATGTCAAATGACAAAATCATAACTTTTAACAATTTTTAATATTTTTTAAAATTTAAACTATCCAAGCCAAATACAAATTTAAATAATCTAAAAAGATTTAGAATGAAATTCAAATAAAGCAGTAATTGTGTAAAGTTCAAAGAAAAAACGTCAAAACTACAACTTAATATAATGAATTAAAATTTATTTAAAAAAATCTCAAATTCAAAAATCACTTTGAAATGAACCGAAATTGAATTTAAAAGTTCACATTGAATTTCATGTTTTTTTAGTGTTGGTTAGAAAATTTACACCCAGAGAGAAAAATGCTAACCTGAAAAGGGAAACTTGAACCAAATTAGAAGGCCACCACATGTATGGTGAATCAACTAAAAACTTTCTAAACAAACCAGCCCATCCATATCCAAGCATCTACACAATACCATTACCCATCAATTCATCATATATCATGATCATATATATAATGAAAAAAATACTAATAATATATATTATACTATATAATCATATTAAAATTTTTATATTTATATACATATCTATAATATAATATATTAAAATACCACTAACTACATTTCGACTATTTAATATTTAAGAAAAATTTAAAAAGCTTAAGAGTAGTTACATTTTCAACCTCCCTGATATATTATACGATATTATTTAAAAAACTACAAAATAACCCGAGCGTAACACACAGAAGACAAATAATTTAAGCGGAGTAGAAGATGGATAGAAATTAACCTGGGTAGTTTGTGCTAGCAACATGGCTGCAATGGGGTTGAGTTTACGGTGATAAAAAGCCTTGACAATGGTGATTATACTAACCGCGTACACCGAATTCGAACCCGAATTTGCAAATATTGTGATGAGAACATGCTCCTTCAAGTTAAAGGGTCCAGGATTGAGTGAAAATGACCATCTTGTTTTGGGAATATAGATTGGTTTTGTGGGTAGAGTTGCAGCCATCAGTCTTCCAAGTGGAAGTACAACAATTTGTGCCGAAACTGATGATATATATAGCGGATTTTGTCGATAACCGAAAAACTGGTTTAAAAATGCAAGAACACTGCATGAAATGATCCCTAGTAACCATGTTCTGAATGTCAAACAAGGCAGTGTTGGATCATCTGTTATTGGGACTGTTAGTCTCACTTGCTCAATTGGGCAATCATTCAACTCTTCTCCTGATAACATTTTAATTACCAAATTAGCCAAATCTTTAAACAAAATAATTGTAATTAGACCATGTGTAATGGGGCGTTTTTAGGGCGTTTTTGAGCGTTTTATCACTCAAAAACGCCCCATTACAGCTCAAAAACGCCCAAAAACGCCCCATTCCCACTACACAGGGGCGCTTTGAGGGCTCAAATCTTTCTTGGCGCCCCATTTTCTGATGTGGACCTGCATGAGGCTCTTTGAGAGATTACCACTACACATGATCTTAGGAAAATATATAAATATGGATATAGTATATTCATTAAAGCGAGCTTTTTTCTTTTTTTCTTCTTCGCCTGTTGAGACAGATAGTTGACTTGCGTACCTATAATTTGATTCTCAAGTGTTGGTTTGTCATAGGACATGACAAGATTTTTGTTGCTCTCTAAATTCTCCATTATCGCGTTATCGAGATCAAGAATTGTTGTAAGTTTATGTATGGGTGCTAAAGGTATGTCTTAAAACGTGCACTGTTTTCGCCTTTTCGCCGGTATCTCCATTTTAATGTGAAAGAAAAGAAAATTTGAAATGGTTTGTAAGTTAAGTAAGATGATGGTGAAAGTTAGGAACATGTAAACTCACTCAATAGTTGATTTAGTTTGGTATAATGTTCCCATGAAATGCAACCTCACCTTTGTTATTGTGTGCTATATATTGCAAATTGAGTGCATGTGGATGTACTCCTATGTTTTGTCTTCTAGTTTAGAGAGACAGTGGCATGTTACAAACACCATTATCTTTATTATAATTATTTCTTGGCTCCTACCATGGCCCATAGTTTATTGGTTTTTTATTTTTAATAATGGCAATTAAATCATAATTAGTTGACCCAAGATTTTTGCTAGAAATAAATTAAATGCTTACAATTCACTTTACCCTTTACTCCTTTAGAGTTTATTTATTGTTATTTATGTCAACATGGAAAAATTAGTATTAGTCATGTGAAAGCAAGAAAAGTGAAGAGAATACTATGAGTTGTTGACTTGTAGCTCATTTGATAATGTAAAAATTGTTAAATTAAATATCTAAGATATGTGTAGTGATGAGCTCTTAAAGAGTCTTATGGTAGGTTTACATCAGTTTTGGGCGTCTTCTACATAACGTCAAGAAGGATTTTAGTCCTCAAAACGCCCCAAAGCGCCCCTACGTAGTGGGAAGGGGGCGTTTTTGAGCTGTAATAGGGTGTTTTTGAGTGATAAAAAGCCCAAAAACGCCCCACTATACATGATCTAATTGCATAATTAGGTTGATGGTTCCTTTGAAAGACACTTATTTTTAAACATTAGATTTTAATTCATAACCTCACAAGTGATGTGTTGTAACTTACTTGTTTTATAAAGGATTTGATATCATTATTATTAAATAGCTTTATATAGTAAATGATGCACTTGGACTATAACTTGATATAAATAAGCATTTGATGAATCTATGCCATAAAGTCAGGACTATATGTGTGAATGCATTTTAAATAACTGCTCCATCATTTAAGGCCAAAAATCGGATAACTGATACATACGTCAAATGTAGGTATGAATTTGTTACTTTAATTTATGGCAGGACCCTTACCCTTAATAATAAGTTACACCAAATATTGCAATTCTAGAACTAAATAACAAACTTTACAGGATAAAATATTATTCTGAATGTGTTATTACTTATTTCTCTACTGACATCACGACAATGACCAGACTCGATTTTCACTAAACTTTTGTTTTTCAAATAAAAATAATCCTCCTTATTTCCATAACATACGGTCTATGAATCGATATTCACTTGATTTTTGTTTTTCAAAATAATTAGTTGTTTATTCCATTAGCATTTGACACATTTGGCTTCATAGCCATTGAGGTAGTAAACTTTTTGACCAGGGTTCAGCGAGTCATTTATAGTAATGTTTCGACACCTAAGGGCCAAGGTTTTGTCTTCAAAAGGCTAGGTTTTGGTATTTAAAAGGGGGTGACGACACGACTTGTGATTCGTTTACCTGCTACTTTGTTGTAAACTCTTTGATGTTTAATATATATTATAGGGCATTTGAGCCAAAAAATAAATAAATAAAATACCATCTTATTTCATTACATTTTTAGATTGCGGTCGTCGTAACTGTAAGATCGTTGTAATCAAAAGGTGCAGTGCACACAACTTCGATCATTGTACCTTGGTAAACATTCAAGCTCTCTTAGGAGACTTATAATCTGTTTTAAGTGACCTGTGTAAATACACAAAGCCTTGACCACCAACTTTTTTTCTTCTATTATACTTATATTTTCTTTTATTTTAGTTGTAATAATAATTGTATTGTAATTTATTGCCATATTTGATTAGTGCATTTTAATTTGAAAATTTAAACATATTTTTAAAACACTCTTCGTCTTAAAAAAAATTAATGCACATAAATTAATCTATTGTAGGTTTGGTGTACGTTAAAAGAAAGTCTATTGGGTTTTATTGACTACGATAATATTATTATCGTGGACGAGATGGAATATTAACGTTATTATTACCGTTCAACGGTAATATTATTACCGTTTAAATTATTAAAAAAAAATTAATTTATATTTATACTATAAAAACACTCAATTTCAACCTATTTTAAAACACAACTCAATCATTCTTCCTATATTTCACACACAAAACTCACAACTTCTCATATATTTTATACTCTCAAAATGAATACGCTTCGACTAATTCAACAATTTTCTGATGGTTCCGATGGTAGTTCGTCATCTGAATCAAGCGGCGAAGAATTCATGCTCAACCTACAAGCCGCGGTTGAAGAATACGAGTATGCGGGTTCGTCAACTAGAACATTTGTGCGTCGTGATCGTGTGGTGGCCAACGACGTCCTCATGAATGATTATTTTGTCGAGGATCCAAAATACAATGCCGAGACGTTTAGAGAACGATATCGTATGTCAAAGGAATTATTTTTAAAAATAGTTAACGACATAAAGGCAAATTGTGATTATTTTCGAGACACTTATGATGCGAGTAATAGAAAAAGCTTCACTCCGATACAAAAATGCACCTCGGCGATTCGTCAACTCGCAACCGGTAACCCTCCTGACGAATTTGATGAATATTTAGGTATGTCCGCCAGGACTTCACGTGAATGTCTTGAATATTTTTGCAACATGATTATTCTTTTATATGGAAAAGAGTTTTTACGTGCACCCACAAGCCACGACATTGCAATTTTGTATGAAGCACACGAGGAAAAGCATGGCATACCCAGGATGATCGGTAGTATAGATTGTACACACTGGGATTGGAGAAATTGTCCTACTAGTTTGCGAGGACAATTTCACCGAGGTGATCACCAATACCCAACGATGATACTAGAGGCGGTTGCTTCAAATGATTTGTGGATTTTGCATGCTTACTTTGGAACCGCTGGTGCAAACAACGACATCAACGTTCTACAACGTTCTCCGTTATTGCAAGCCGATATTCAAGGAAAAGCGCCAAAGTGTCCGTTTGTGTTGAACAATCGTACTTACAACCGTGGCTACTATCTTGCAGATGGCATTTACCCGAAGTGGCCAATTTTTGTGAAAACAATTTTATACCCATCGGACGAAAAAGAAGAAAAATACAAGAAAGTTCAAGAATCTGCAAGAAAAGACGTTGAACGAACTTTTGGTGTATTAAAAGGTAAATGGGGTATTATTCGTCGATCGGCACGTGCTTATAGTCGTAACAAGATAAAGAACGAAATGTACGCTTGTTGCATATTGCATAATATGATCCTTAAAGACGAAGGTAAAGCGTTCTCACCAGTACACATAGCTAATCCCCCAACGGATACATCTTTGGACGTTAACATCATTCGGGAGTTGAGGAATACCGATATGCATCATAGACTACGATTTGATCTTGTAGAACACATTCATAGGTTGCAAAATGTAAACGGGTGATGTCTTTTTTATTATTTTTTTCGTTTCTTATTAACGTTATTTTTGTTTTTTATTTGTGTTTTGTTTTTATAAATTAATAAAGTTATGTTTATTTATGTTTAATATTTAAATTTTAAAAAATAAAATTTTGTTCCTTGTTGGGAACCTTGGGAGGACCATTCCCACTCCAAAGAGATACAAAGAGGTGAGAATGAGTGTAGTAACATGCTATATTCTGATTGGTTAAAAAGGTTCCTTGTGGGAACCTTGTGAGGACCACTCCCTCCTCCCTAATAACGTTAATATTCCATCTCGTCCACGAGTTAAGTATCTCGCCCACCTCCTCGTTGCTCTTCCTTGTTTTGCAAGGGGTTGTCACCTCCCAAGCTTGTTGACCTCCTTTTCTTTCTCGCCTATCACTCCGTGTCCCCTTATTTAAGTTATTCAATCTTTCGTAATTTATGTAACAGAATCTTTTCTTTTCTAAAAACTTCGAAACCAATTTGGTGTTGTGATTCAAAAAGGTGGTGTTATTTATTATTTAAATCCACTGGTTGTTATTTATATTCAAAAGTTGACGTCTCTTATTTAAAAGTTCATGTCTATCATTCTATCTATATCTTTAGCTTTCAAATTCAATGTTTGAGCTTTCAAATCAAAGTTCATTACTACCATTTTAAAAGTTCATTTTATATATTTTTTAAGATCTAACCATGTCGGCTTTTTCAAATAACGCTCTCCGTAAATGCCAATAATACCCTTACAATAGTTTTCTATCTCTTGTTGTTTTTCTCCCGTTTTTATATATTCGTTGTTTATGTCGGTTGCGTTGCCGTATCTAAGGATGCGTAAAGCCGAAGTACACTTTTGTATAGCCGTAAATCTCATCCTTCCTCTTGCGCCGCATCTTTGTTGAAAATAAGGTTTCTCTCGTTCCAAATCTTGAGTTATACGTAAGAATAACCTTGAACTCATCGGAACCAACGCGTAAAACTAGCTTCATTGTATCGTGGCTCAACCGGATCAAAATAATCTTTCATCAATCGTTCATTCGTAGCCGTTCGGTCTCTCTCGACGGATACTCTTTGGTAAACATGTCTCGGTGGGTTAGCGACATGTTGCAAAAACGAAGCCGCGAGTGCAATCGCACTTGTAACCGCATTATCCATCTCTATTTCGCCCGTTGGAGTGCTATCTCCGCTTGATGATGAGTAGTTATCTCCCATTTTAAATAATAACTAGTTTTATACAATGGCCCGCACGTTGCGCAGGCCTTTTTTTCTCACTTTATGTCCCGCTTTTTTTTTATGTTAACTAATGATGTTAAATCATGTTGTTTCAGATTATAAACTTCAATAAAAAAACTTTTTTTTAGTGAAATCATGTTATCAAAATCTCTAAAATATCAAAAGTTAGAAACAAAACCAATTCAAGTTTGAAGTGCAATTTGACCAAAACCACACATGTTTGACAAAAGCCATCACACGGTTTGACCAAAACCATCACATGGTTAAACCAAACCCACCAAACCATTTGACCTAAACCCAAAACCATCAAAATGTTACATTAAAACTCAAAACCATCAAATGGTTTTACCAAAACACAAAACCATCAAATGGTATGGTTTTACCAAAGCACAAAACCATCAAATGGTATGGTTTCACCAAAACACAAAACCATCATATGGTATGGTTTGACCAAAGAACAAAATCATCAAATAGCTTCACCCAAACACAAAACCATGAAATTTATTCATTCATTCATCATATCTTCTCTACTTGAGACCACAAACACTGGGTTAAACTAAAATACACGAACTAAAAAATTCGAAAATTCATAGTAAATGTATCATCAAAAGGTTTAAACCAAAAATGAAAACCGAAGATAGTTGAAAACACAAAACAGGCTCAGAGGGTATCAAACAACATCACCACATGACTGCAGTGAATGCCACGCCACGGAGACATTGAAACCCCATCATCACCGCCCTTTTCAAGGAAACCGACAAATGAAACACATCAGCCCATGAGGCATATCAATCGCACCACCACAAATACAACAGCTAACAAAGTGGCCACAAACACAACAGCATATTGACGATGGAGGTTTTCCCACCACAACAGCCGCCAAAGTGGGCGACATAACCACGGCGGATCTCAGATCCACAACCTGAACACAACAATCAGTCGCTAAACAACATGCAACTAAAGGATCGATATCTCAATCGACATCTCAGATGAAGAACCACCTTCATCGACGTGTACGTCTCAGACAACAAATCGTCATCATCGACATATAGATCGAAAACCCCAAAAGGTTTAACATAGATCTTGATACAGAACCTCACCATCACCACGAATCTACAACAACAACAAAAGCCTTGATACAGATCTTGTTACAGATCCACATATCACCATAGAATCTCCATACGACACAGTACACAACAATCAAAACAACATGCATAACAATCACAAGCCATGACCACCGAAACATCATGGTGAATCGTAGAGAGAGAAAGTGTGAGATGCAAAGATGAGATTCATAGGAAAAATGAGAATTGAACAAATATAAATAACCTAATTGTAGTGCAAAATACCTAAAATACCCTCAATTGACAATACAAAATGACAAACATGCCCTTTCTACTATTCATTTCATTCTTCTTTCAATATAGTTAAATGTGTGTGTGTGTTATGGAGAAAATTTGAGATTTAGTGTGTGTTTTGAGAGATTAGGGTGTGTTATGTAATGGTGTATTGTTGTGTTAAATGGTTATATAAGTGGTTTTTAAAATTTAAAAAAAAAAGTCAAACTATCCGTTTGTATTTGTAGTCGTTGGTAGAATATGTCTAGAAGTTTGTGTGAGCAATGGCATTATTAAGAAAACGCCTAGAACAAAATTCAGCGCATAACGCCCCCACGTAAAGACGTTTTCGGGCGTTTTCAGGCGTGATCCAAGGGGCAAAACGCCCGTTACTCTAAGTCTTAGACATTAGGCATGTAAACTTTTATTTAATTCGTCTTTTATTTAAATTAAATAACATTTTAATTTTTCAGTTTGATTAAAAAGCGAAATGCACATGTGTTAAATCCAAACTTACAAGATCAATATTTTAGTCGGTTGAACGAATAATCAAATAACTCGATATAATTCACACTGATGTGTGTGATGTAAAAGCGGTGCCCACATAAGGTAGTAATAAGTACTTCATCACATTTATTGATGATAGTACTAGCTATTGGTATGTATTCTTACTAAAACCTAAGGATAAAGAAATAGACAAGTTTGTCCTTTATAAAAATGAGTTTAAAAATCAACTTAATAAGAAAATCAAGATTGTGCGTCATGATAGAGGAGGGTGAATATGTCTCACCATTTTCGAATATATGTGCACAAAATGAAATTATCCACGAGTGTACAACATCTTATTCTCCACAACAAAATGACGTTGCAGAACGAAAGAACCGTACGTTGAAAGAAATGATAATGGCATATTAGTTAGTTGTAGGTAGAGTCGGGGCATGTGGGGGAAACTTTAGGATCGGCTAACTATCTTTGGGATGAAACCCATTATGCGGTATGGAAGGGAAGAAAACCAACATACAAACACTTAAAAGTGTTGTGTTGTAGCATTTGCCCTGATCTAAACTTGTTCCAAAACCAAACCCGAAAAGTTTGGATTATCCATGTAAGTCATGTTATTAATGAAATTAAAAAAGTTATTACTTAAATTTATTTATTTAATTATGCTAAATAAATTATTATTTGTAATTATTAAAACAAAATTTAATAAATTTGTAATTTAGATATTAAATTTTATAAATGGGAAATGTCACAGAAACATAACCAAGTTTTGATTTTGTTCCAATTAAGTCACTCAAACTTTGTTTTGTTTCAATTAGGTAACTTATCTTTAAGTTGTGTTCCAATTAAGTCACTTAAACTTTGTTTTGTTTCAATTTGATAACTTATCTTTAAGTTTTGTTTCAATTAGGTAACTAGACTTTAGAAATATGTTTTAATCATAAATAATTAACTTGTATAACATGTAAAAATTGCTTTTTAACACACTAATTATACTTCAAAAACTTTTTTGTTGCGATTGTTTAAACTTCTTTAGAATTTTTAAAAATTTTCATTTATTAAAAATGTTTCACAATTTTAAAAAATTAATATTCACATATATATGATTGAGACATTAAAGTAAATTTAAGTTAACTAATCAAAACAAAACAAAGTTTGAGTGACTTAATTAGAACAAAATTTGAAGATAAGTTATCTAATTAAAACAAAACAAAGTTTAAATGACTTAATTGGAACTAAACTTAAAGATAAGTTACCTAATTAAAATAAAACAAAGTTTGAGTGACTTAATTGGAACAAAACCGAAACTTGGTTATGTTTCTATAAAGTTATCAAGTTTATCACCGAGCAATAGATATTTACCTTAAAATCATTATATTAAAAAAATCTAAATGCATTAAAGTATTAAAATTATTTAAATAAGTTTATTATAAATATATCTGAATTGTCAAATAATAAGTCAAATAAAAACATTTTTAAATTTATTTATCAATATCAAAACAATTATATTAATAGAGTCCTTCCTGAATGTACACACAACTTCGGCCGTTACACCCTGGCAAACATTCGAGTTCACTTGAGAGACTCGGAATTTATTTTAAGGGACTCGTGTTAATACACGAAGCCTCGACCACCTTCTTCTTCTTCTCTTTCTTATATTGTACTAGTTATTTTCTTTTTTTTAGTTGTAAAACTTGTATTGTAATTTATAGATATCTTTGATCATTGTATTGTAATTAGAAAATTTATAAAAATTTTTATTTATTTTGACGAACGGTTCCCAAACATTCTCCAATGTAAGCAATTATTTTCGTTGAAGTGTTTTGTTCATGGCTATTTTCACAATTGTATATACTCCTATTTAGTAAGGTCGGTGGCCTCCACTTGCCACCGACACGTGTCGCAACTTGAATGGCAGATTCTAAAATTTGATTTTTTATTTTTTTTTCATTTCCTAAATTCAACTGCCAAATATACTGTGGTTGGTTTAGATGAATACACAACTTTGTTGTTGGCCTAATGGTTTATATGGGTTTGTCCAAATCACAGTGGCCCACGTTCAAATCCTATTAGCAACTTTTTCATTTTTTTTTCTTTTCTCCTATTTTTTTGGTATTTTTAGTTGTTTAGTTCCTCTACATTCTTAAATACGTTACAATTTTGTTGTTTTAATATTTGGTTTAGTGTGCGAGACAATGTTATTTTTTACGTGTATAATAATGACGTGACGGTGCCATCGCAGCTAGCGACACATGTCAAATTCCTGATGTCATCGTCGTAACACGTTTAACGAAGTCACAACAACGCATCATCTAAGATCTGTCCGCCGCATCGTGCGACCCTATCTCGATAACAAGGTCGGTGATTTGCTCCAGCCAAACACGTCTCCTCACGTGGCGTTTCAACCTTTTATATTTTGACGTATTTACGATTTAAACCCCGACTTTTAACATATTTATGGTTTTAATCCCTGACTTTTATTAGTTGTCATTTTATCCCTTGATAAGTTTTTTTTATCTCTTACTCTACTTTGACATATAATACGACTTCAACATTCTGGATTTAACTTGGTTATCGTTTTGACCTATAACTTTTGATATTTCGTCGGTTTTTAATACGTGATACATTACGGTTTTACGTCATGACGTACGGGACATAAGACTTTTTTTTATCAACGCATGTGACAAAATCACATACAAAAGACCTGACTGTGTGACCCGGCCGCTGCAACGCGCGGCCAGGTCTTAAATCTAGTTAATAAGAAATACTAAACATGTATAATACACGCAAGACTTTTATGATTTTCTCTAAAACTAAATACCAAACAACAATGCAAAATTCAAATGGCACAATTGCATTACATCCAAAATCAACATTTTTGGATGCAAGACGATTAGAGAAAGAATACCAACAAGGAAAGCTTTAGTGAGAAGGGGAATGCAACTTCATAATGTGTTTTGTCAGCTATGTAAGGCAAATGAAGACGAGATGGGTCGTCTATTCACAACTTGCGTGCCTACCAATCTCTTAAGAGTATTGGTGTAATTTTGTTTTGTAAGTTTGTGATGCGGATGATGACCTATACGATGAACTTGTTCTGGATTGGGATCCCGTGGAATCCAGATTGAAGATTATCTAAAGATTTGAAGTATTTTTGAATTTGAGTTATCGTATATTTTATTTATTTAGTTTATCATTATCTTCAAATTGTTAGGGAATAATATAAGTATTACACTTTTAGTTTTATTTTCAAAAGTTTATGTCAATTGAATTAAAGAATATTGTTCTTAAAACCTTTTGGTTCAACTTATATTCTTTGATTAATCATTGTTCTTGAGTCGACAATCCCACTGTCCATTATATCGAATTCCTCAACTCGATAATAATTAGAGACGTGTAATCCCCTCATACGTCCAAAGTGTGCATCACATTCTTGATTTGTGTCAATGTATATCTATTGTGAATATGCCACTAGTTCGGATAACTTTTCATTCTCATGTGTTTTCTTAAACTTGAGTCCACCCATATTTTTACCATTTATATCTCTAAAAATCTTTTTAGAGTAAATCCCCTCTTTCATTGCCTCTATATAGATCCACGTTTTTAGGAAGAGATTTCACCTCCTTGTCATCTTTGACTTTAATTAACTTATTCCTTTCCCTAATTTTTACGATTTGAACATTCAAATTAATTGACTCCTAAATATTTGTAGACTAGATTATTATCTGTGTGTTACACAGACAGGTCATTAAAATATTAAATTAATAAAAGAATTAAGTTGTTAACATGTAACTATAGAAAAACACATATAGTATTATCATTCAAGTTACAAATAACAAATATTGTAAACAGCAAACAACGTAAGAAATGAAGTTTGGTTTTCAAAAGTAAAAAAAAGAGTATATATTGAATAGTTTATAAAAAATGCAAATTAGTAAAAACTTCCTTGTAAACAGCATTCGAGACTATGTTTGTGTGTTTTCCGTATTTATATATCTACTAATTGGGAAGGTCGGTGCTTTGCACCGGCCTCTCCCGTCACGCCGTGTTTCAACTTTTTCGTACTTTAACGTATTAACGGTTTTAATCCCCGACTTTAATTTAACGCATTGACGATTTTAGTCCCCGACTTTTACTAATTGTTGTTTGAGCTCTTGATGAGTTTTTGACTTTGATCTCTTACTCCACTTTGACACATAGTACGACTTTTACTAATTGTCATTTTAGCTCCTGATAAGTTTTCGACTTTGCTCTCTTACTCTACTTTGACATATAGTACGACTTTCATCATTTTTTAACATGTGACACATTACGTTTTTTCGTCGTGACGTACGAGGCATGAGACTTTTTTTTTTCAACACATATGACGAAGTCGAATACGCAAGACCCGACTGCATGACCCGGCCGCTGCAACGAGCGGCCTGGTGTTAAATCTAGTTTGTGTAATATATTTCACACTATTTTTTGTTTTCACACAAGTGGGTGAAGATACAAGTTCTCTCAAACACTTAAAAACATGCTTATATAGCATTATAGCTTCAAATTTCAAAATTCAGTTGACATACTATAGACATATGTATGAGCTTATACGTTTTAGGGGATTCAGATGCTAATAACAATGTTTTTTATAACATATGATTAAAACTATGTATAATTAAAACTTTAAGTTATCATAGTATATAAAAATTTACTACGAAGAGTAAAAATTTAACATGATCATAATTTTACAAAAAAACTATTTACAAATAAAAGTTTGTATAGTTTCTAAACCATAGAGATCAGAATATTTTTAGTGTCAATTTCTTAACAAAAATAATGTAGAAAAATTTGGCGGGAAAAACTTGAACAGATGTGGATAATTAAAACTTTCCACCATTTATTCAAGTCATCCTTAAAATTCGGTAATGGTGCTACCGTTTCCAAAATTTGGCGATCAACAACAAGCAAATCCCGATCATCAGAAGCAACCAGAACTTCACCAGTGACCACCATCAGACCATTATCAATCACTATTTGATCAAGCAAAAATTCAACAAACATACATGATGAGATTGTAAACGACTCAGCTTCTTCAAATCGTTCTACCACACCACCGGTAAACAAAATATACCATCTTCATCCATGTATTCATCATACAAGGGAGGTGATTCATAGATAAAATCTTTGCCGGAAGGATACTCCTCATCCCTTGTGAACTCATCCCGGACGGGTTCTTTCAGTTCTGTTTCCTTCCATGACGATGATGCCTCAAGATCTTGGACTCGCCATTTGAGTCGTTTGATCTCAAGATGCCGTGGGTCGAGATGAACTCTGTCGTTGCCTCGGGCGGCGGATCTACGAATATGGCGTTGATCTTCTCCACAAGCACGTGAAGCGAACATACTTCTATCGTTGCCTTTGGCGGCGAATTTACGATCAAGCAAGCATCTTTTTCCACGTAGAGCCATTTGAAAACCAAAGCTCTGATACCAAATGATACCGATTTCACGGAATATCCAAATGGCTCAAGACAACAATTAATCAAAGACCATAAGTTGAACCAAAGGTTTCAAAAACAATGTTCTTTAATTCAATAATCAACATAAACTTCTGAATATAAACCTAAAACTCTATTACTTATATTATTCCCTAACAACTTGAAGATAATGATAAACTAAATAAATAAAATATATGATAATTAAAATTCAAATATACTTCAAATCTTTAGATAATCTTCAACCTGAATTCCACGAGGTCACAATCCAGAAAAAGTTCATCATATAGGTCATCATCCGTATCAGTTTATGGTTTTTTTTGCTACCTACTTGTTAGCTGGTTTATTAATGAAAATTGTTCAAAAAAAATATCCAACATCAATATGACAGTTGGTGTGTCCAATATTCTTGCCAAACAGTAAGCCAATTGTCTAATATCTAGCAGTGTGCCACTCAACTTTATAATAAGCCGTTTCATATGTATCACAATAATTTTTTGAACTTCTATTAAAAAAATAGATCTTACATATCTTAACAGAAAATGAGGATAGACCCATCATCCAAGTGTGAATGTTCTTTCTGACCTTTTCAAAGAAGTATTATTTTCCAAACCGGAGCATGGGAAAATGTCACATCATCTACCGTGAAATGAATATTTTCTTACAAAAATAAGGTCCATGGGGTATCTTTGACCTTTTGTGTTTGTAGATATCGTAGAGAGAATCATGTACAAATTTTCTACAAGATATATATAGATGATAATGACGTAACACTTATTTTATTCAACGTTTGTTTGCTATATCTAGAGAGCTCCAATGGTGTGTGTGACAAATTCTATGAATTTTGAAATGATGGCTTAGAGACAAGGGATAAATAATGTCTATTTTCGATAATGACAGCCGTCGGTCAATGCTTTAGTTAGTTAATTGTACAAACGCTAACATTCGTAAAACACTTTGTACATTTTTTAGAACAATAAAGTACAATACTCTTAAACTACATCAAATATGTACATTTGATCAGTTTGTTCCTATAGGTGAAGTCTCTCTCATTAGACCACTACCTCAATGATAGTTCACTTCGTATATAGATATTATAAACCTTGACATAAAATAATTAGTATAAAGTAGTTTACGAATAGGAGTAGCATGGTAGATGTTGGAAATCCTTTTATTATTGTGAAAATAAATAAATAATAATGTAATTATGATAATTGGTTGTTTCAAAATTCAAGTTAAATAGAGTTTAATATTGAATTCAATTTTGAATTCAATACTCTATTAATGTTTTGAAACATGTTTCAACTTTGGTTCACTATAAATACTATGTGAAACTTAGTTGTAAGACATACTTTGAAACACCTAAGATCATATACTCGAAAGCTCTCATTCTCTCAAATTCTTACTATCCTTCATTCTCTATAAAAATACTCTTTCGGGTTTTAAGTTCATCCCGACAGTACATACTGCTTCGGCTGTTGTACCCTGGGAAACAAACGAGTTCTCTTGGGAGACTCGAAATTTGTTTTAAGGGACCCGTGTTGAACACGAATCCTCAGCCCATATTACAATTCTGCTTCTACTCATTTCTCGTATTTCTAATTTTCAATTGTAATCATATTGTAATTTACTTATGTTCTTTACTTTCATTATATTGTAATTGAATTTATAAAAGAATTTTTAGTTTTTTGTACGAGCGGTTCCTACAATCTTAAAACAAATTTTTTTAAAATACCGTTCGTATTTAAAAAAAAAGTCATTGTTTGTTTCTCAAAGTTGGACTTAGAGAACTTACACGTGACTTCTTTCTTGGACCGTTTTTAATCAAAGTAATTCATATATATTTTACCTCTTAAACCTTCTGTAGGTTTATTGTTTTACGGTTAGATGAGTTTGATATTTTGCTAAGCATTTCTAAATTCTTTCATTATCTTGTTTAAGTTTCAAGAATATTTTCTTGTTATTTGACTCATAACTCTTGTCATGATTCAAAAAGAGTTTTAGTTTCTTTTAAATCCATAATTAAGTTGTGATTAATACAACTTTAAATATGGAGTTGAGTCATATTAGTTATGACTAATAAAGATTAAGTTATGAAGTTTGTCTTCTTTTTGTGTGAATGAAATATGAACTTTAAGATTCAATATTATTAACTTGTAGATATATATCACACATTGGAAAAGAAAGGAAACGGTTTTTGTAATCGTTTATGTCTAACAAACAAAACAAAACATTAAATGGTTTTTGTAATCATTTATGTCTAACAAATATGTTAGAAAATGTTTATATTATATATACTTACAAAGCTATATAATGATTTTATAATCATTTATGTCTAACAGATGTGTTAAAACATGTTTATTTTATATAAAACAACACTTTAAAATGATATTGTAATCATTTATGTGTTTTGGACAATTGGAAGGAAATTGATTATTTATAATCAAACTAAATTTCGTTAAGTATGAAACTAAATTAAAACTCATCAAATATGAGATTAACTTGAGTGTTTATTTTATAAACACATAAGGCTTAAAAATGGTATTTGTAACCATTTCTATCTAACGATCATGTTAGAAATACTTTATTGTCTAACCATATGAAGCTCTAAATACGATTTTATGCAATCGTTTAATTTCTAACAAGCGCGTTAGACCCGATTTATTTTACATAAATCATTCGGATGTTATCTAATAACTCGAAAATGTGGGGGAAGGTTATACTTGCGGCCATTTATCTTTTAAATAAGATACCTCACAAGAAAATGGATGAGAAAACCCTTATAAGATATGGATGGAAAGAAAAGCCATCATATAAATACTTAAAAGTGTGGGGTGTCTAGCAAAGGTATTTATACCAGAGCCCAAAGTTCAAAAGATAGGACCCAAAAATTGTTACGTAAACACAATAAGGCACGACAACTACTCTCAACGGGGTTATCAAGATTGACTATGTGAAGTCAAAAGATAACATTGTGAACCAACATACAAAAGGCTTAAGCAGAGAGTTAGTACTCAAGTCGTCAATTGGAATGTGGCTAAAGCCCATGAGATAAGTGAATGCAAAGGAAAACCTAACCTAGTGACTGGAGATCTCAAGATCTAGGTTCAATAGGACA
This sequence comes from Tagetes erecta, assembly GCA_030867185.1. NCBI lineage: Eukaryota > Viridiplantae > Streptophyta > Magnoliopsida > Asterales > Asteraceae > Tagetes > Tagetes erecta. The sequence continues at coordinate 17,549,842 of CM061490.1, forward strand.
ACCTAAACGCATAAACTACGGTCACTGTGGGGGTTCCCCAAACACAATAAAGGGAGTTAACCTTAACACTTCCTAGCACATTCCTATAATGACCAGTGACATGTCGTGAGGATAAGCATAACAATGGTTATTGATCTAGTGAAATCATCATAACCTAAATGCTTTTAATGATTTTTGATAATCACCTACGTGAGAGAGAAGTGGGGTCGCTTCGAATGGATTTGTGGGGAGCGCAAATCCTAGAGCTCTCGCAAAACTAGGCTAGTGATCCATGACCATAACGGACACGACAATGAGGGGTTGACTAGACCAGGAATAATATTGTGTGATGTGTATTGTCGTCTACGTAAACGGTGGTTGGTTCAAGGGCATCACGCCTACCGAACCACTAGGAGACTAAGTATACATCACAACGGAAGGTTCAAAGTTAACCACTACCTATCCGGCAATATTAAACCGTTGAAGTTGTATTTTGATATTAAAAGAGTATGGATAATGATCCATCCTCATGGGGGATTGTTGGAAGATGTGTGAAAATTGTTTTCACATGACGAAAATGAGATTTTGTTTATTTTCACATGTGGGGGATTGTTGGAAATCCTTTTATTATTGTGAAAATAAATAAATAATAATGTAATTATGATAATTGGTTGTTTCAAAATTCAAGTTAAATAGAGTTTAATATTGAATTCAATTTTGAATTCAATACTCTATTAATGTTTTGAAACATGTTTCAACTTTGGTTCACTATAAATACTATGTGAAACTTAGTTGTAAGACATACTTTGAAACACCTAAGATCATATACTAGAAAGCTCTCATTCTCTCAAATTCTTACTATCCTTCATTCTCTATAAAAATACTCTTTCGGGTTTTAAGTTCATCCCGGCAGTACATACTGCTTCGGCTGTTGTACCCTGGGAAACAAACGAGTTCTCTTGGGAGACTCGAAATTTGTTTTAAGGGACCCGTGTTGAATACGAATCCTCAGCCCATATTACAATTCTGCTTCTACTCATTTCTTGTATTTCTAATTTTCAATTGTAATCATATTGTAATTTACTTATGTTCTTTACTTTCATTGTATTGTAATTGAATTTATAAAAGAATTTTTAGTTTTTTGTACGAGCGGTTCCTACAGTAGATTGACGTTTAAACAAAGTAATGTACAAGTATTTTTAAATCTTTGCAATATAACATATTTTGGTTTGATCACACGAAATTTAGGAACTTGTCTGACGCACGTTTTGTTTTTCGTAACATGACTTAAAGTGTTAATTATACAGATGGTAAGTGTGGTACATCTTTACAGTATAACATATTTTGGTATGTACATATTGCATGTTTAGCTCTTAATCGTACCAGTGGTGGTTCATGGAGTAGATGAACGATAGTTTTTTAGGTAATATTTTAAAGGACTATTGGATTTAATCACCTTCAACTATTGGTTATTGGCCGCTGTCACCCTCAAGTATCACTTTGGCCAATATAACTTCCAACTAAACACTTTGGTGTCCATATCACCAAAAGTTAACAAAAAATTAACCAAAAGTGACTTGAATTGGTTAACTTTTGGTGATACGGTGTCCGTAACACCAAAAGCTAACCAAAAAATAATCAAAAGTTAACCAAAAGTGACTTGAATTGGTTGACTTTTGGTGATACGGACACCAAAGTGTTTAGTTGGGAGTTATATTGGCCAAAGTGATACTTGAGGGTGGCAACGACCAATAACCAATAGTTGAAGGTGATTAAATCCAATAACCCTATTTTAAAATAAATAGATGGGTGTAAGTTTTTCTAGTTAAATATATTAAAATAACCAGTGTTTTTTGTTGTATTTAATGATTTTTTTAATTCTTTCAGAGATTAAACTTAGACTTTTAAAAATGTATTTTTTAATAGACCCTTTTAAGGTAACCCATAAATATATTTTAATTTAGGGAAAACGTCATAAAAATATAATCAAGTTTACTTACTGTTCCAATTAAATGCCTTAAATTTTTTTTGTCTCTCTAAAGTCACTGAAGTTTCATAAGTGTTCCAATCATATGTAATATTTTTACAAATGTTTGAATTTTTTAAATTGAGTTGGGCATATGAAACATACATGAATTATGATTATAAAAAAGTGAAAGTTTTTTTTTCCAATCAATTTGAATCGAGAATTAATAGTGAATACTAATTAAGAATTTGCAATTTAATAACAAAGTTCTAAATTTATTAAGTTTAAGTAAAGTTGAACAAAAATAATCACAAAATAGTATCTAAAGTTTATACATATTTCATTCGCCCAAGTCAATTTTTAAAAATTCAAATAATCGTAAATTAAATTAATACATATGATTGGAACACTTAATGAAACCTCAGTAATATTAAAGAGACAAATAAAATTTCAGGTATTTAATTGAAACAGTTGACAAACTAGATTATATTTTTACAAAGTTACTCATTTAATTTATGTCAAAGTACCTTAGAAAAAAGATTTTTAAACGGTAATGATAATATTTAAATAGATATTTTTATTTCCTTGGCTTTTAAAATAAAATATAATTAAGATCGGTGCAATTTGGCGTTCAGATCACTTGAACGGTTCTCACGTATGTGATTTCATCAAATACATTTATAAAAAAAGTTTCATATATGTCTCGTATGTTACGGTGATAAATAATGTCTATTTTCGATAATGACAACCGTCAGTCAATGCTTTAACTAGTTAAATGTACAAACGATAACGTTCGTAACACACTTTGTACATTTTTTAGAACAAAAAACTACAATACTCTTAAATCACATCAAATATGTACATTTGATCAATTTGTTCCTATAGGTGAAGTCTCTCTCGTTAGACCATTACCTTAATGATAGCTCACTTCGTAGATAGATACTATAAACCTTGACATAAAGTCATGATTTCATCAAATACATTTATAAAAAAAGTTTCATATATGTCTCGTACGTTACGGTGTACAATCGTAATGTGTCACATATTTAAAAACTTATATCTAAACTTAGAGGTCAAAATTATAACAAAGTCAATTTCATAGGGTTAAAGTCGTAAATATATCAAAGTAGAGTAAGGGGTTAAATTTGTAAATTGGTTAAGTCATCAAGGAGCAAAATTATAGGTAGTCAAAGTTGGGGATCAAAATTGTAAATATGTTAAAGAAAAAGTAGAGTGATAAATTTGTATATAAGTCAAACATGAGGGACTAAAGTGTAAGGTCTAACCGACCTTACACTTTAGTAATGTATACAATTTCTTAATGGATCAGTTTTTTTATTTCTTCAACTTGATTTAAAAAGTAATCTTTGTGGCTGGCGTTCCAGGCTGGCCTCGTAACAAACTGTTTGTACGCACTTTCGACATCATTAGAACTACACACTAGTGTAGGTACTCCAACATCACATCGTCATTTCTCATAGCATTTTAGAAAAACAAAAAAATAAAAAAGTACAAAGCAAAAAACAAATGAGATTACAATTAGGGCTGACAATTAGGTCACCTGTTTAGACACGATAAGACATGGTAAACAAAATACATTATGTAATTTAAAATAATTGAAACTAGGAGCCTAAAATTTGTCATTTCTCATCCTTGATACATAAAACACATAATTGCAACGCTCAAACCATCAGTCACTTGTTAAACGAACCATTTTAATGTTTGATACTCAAGTTAGTCTTATCGTCTTTAACTTGTTAAACACGATAAGACACGAATTGTCAGCCCTAATTACAATAAGATTTCCAAAGGATTGGTTTTCAAGAATCAAAATTCTACATAAAATGTTAGAAAGGGTCTCAACTTTTACATTTTGTTTTCTAAAGGTTCCAACTATCAAACCCAACTTTTATCACTTTAGCAATCAAGACCGAAGTTTGAGAGCTTTTGATCGGAAGGAAAATACGAGTCGATTGATGTAAAGTTACCTCAAAACGGCGATTCGAACGATAATTTTTTTTACATCCGATTGAAGCACCGTTTCGTCGTTTGGAGCGTCGTTTCGAGGTAACTTATACATCAATCGATCATTCTCCTTCCGATAACCTAACTTCATTTGTATTGTTTAGCTTTTCTATCTGGTGCTTGTGATCATTTTCCTTGGAGTTATTTTTTGCATTTTTCTCATGGATAGCTACTATGAGGACGACTATCTTGACAATACTTATGGTTACGAGGATCATTGCACGAGTATATACTGTAAGATCTGTGGTATTACACATATTCTTGTTGCTACTCACTAGGGTACTCTATGGCTTATGACACTACTTATACTACCCATGAGAGTCCACCATCTGGACCCTATCAATACACATATTATTGTTGCTACTCACAAGGAATGTGTAATTTAGCTGGAGCAACAAGTGAAGGAAGTTGAGGAATGTAAAACTTGAATCAAGGAATCTGAGGAACTACTTCACCGGACAGAAGAACCAAGTGTTAGGGTGGCTCAGCTTCGTGCCAACTATCAACGAGAAGGTGTTTATTATGGCACAAGCATCTACAATGATGCGTCTGAGCAATCCGTAGAACCGCATACGATAATGGATGAAGTGTAGTATCAAATCCAACAAAGTAGAACACAAGTCCCACTTCCTGGTAAGTATTCTAACCGTAATGATATCTTTGATTTTTCGTTTGATTTTATGAATAATCATGAGGTTCCTAGTTATTCTTTACACTTGTCTTGTGAGAGTGATATTATGCAGTAGTTAATAATCAAGGATAAAGTAGACGAGGAATATGTTCCAACTTAGCGAGGAGAAGTTTGTTGATGAGTTATTGGGTATATCGAGGATAGGAAAGAAGGAAGCACAATTTGACCCAATTGGTGATCTAGAGGAGTTAGAATTCTTATTGAACTAAGAGCCATTTATGGGAATCAAGGAAGAACCGCACCATGAGATAATGGAGAAAGTTGTGGTGGCATCATTTGACCCGCCACTTCTTAGTCATGATAGTAGTCTTATGGGAGATAGTAATAGTGAATCGCCACCTTAATCAAAGACACAACGGGAGGGGGCAGGTGAACGTATGGACCGACATGTGGTTAACATGACGCATTGGTCTATTATGGAGCGTAAAATTCCACCATATTGTAGAAATACTATCGCAAAGATGCATCGCATCAACTTTGGTCTAGGGAGATTTAAAGCTAGGTGGCCTGACTCGAGTACATATTTTATAGCATTGGTTAGTTCTATCATTGGATTTTTCCCAACCTGATACATAAACCCTTATCTTAATTTTAATCAACCCAGCAAAGATATAACCTAATTAAACAAAACTTGAGCATAAATGCAACATTATAAAATTATGACCATAGATAGCCTCAAACGGAGCCATTTTGCTGTTGGGGATAACTGTTATTGTACGAGAATTCGTGTTAGATGAGCCTTCCAACGTTTTCCTAATTTGAGAGTACAAGCTCGAAGCATGTCCTATAATGTTTGAATGGTACATTCAGTTTTACCATCAATCAGCAGAGCTTAAGTTAAGGCGAGTGCCTAACGATTTCTACAATGATCGCCATGCAGCGGATGTAAATTTCGGATCACGATCAGATATGATTGAGTGGTACCCTGTGCTGAGAAATAAATTCTTTCAAATAAACTTTAGCTAGGGCTTTAGTATTGTCACCCTATTTAACGACTATGAAACGAGCACATTTGGTTAGCCGATCCACAACTACCCAGATCATATCACAACCGCTTTGCGATATAAGGAGTTTGGTAACAAAGTCAATGGGATTTTTCTCCCATTTCCACATTGGAGTTTCTGGCTGCTGTAACAGATCGTATGGTTTCTAATATTCGGCTTTTACTTTAGAACAGGTTAGGCATTTGGACACATAGGTGGTTATCCTGGGTATCATTCCATACCACCAATAAAGGGTCTTTAGGTCATGATACATCTTTTCAGAACCCGAATGAATTGAATAGCGAGGCTTGTGTGCATCATCCATCCCAAGTTCGTTGAGAATCCTGAAGAAAGGGTCCCATATCCGCTCATTGAAATAAGAATTACAGTCACACCACCGACTTGGCGGAAACTCGAGGGCATGACGTCATGGGATGCTATGAACACATGGTATAACATAAGAGAATACTACGTTACCACTTAATCGAACATAACATCCAAAATGGCTACAATGTATTAGGGTACATATTTAAAAGATTACAACATATTGCCTACCCGATCCTATGCATATGCTTCACAATCTTTCTATGTGCCCTAGCATGCCATTTCAAAAAGTTCTACATTTACTTTGATTCGTTGCCTGAAAAACATGTTAGGAAACAGGTCAACATAAAGTTGGTGAGCGCGTAGAGTTTAAAGACTCGATAAATAATAAGTTGTTAAAGTTTGAGTAATGATTGGTAATAAGTGATGAATCCATGATGTGATTAAATAATAGTAACACATAGTCGGTTGATAATTATTACCATGAGCCCACAATCTCTCAACCAAATAACAAGTATAATTATAAGCATAAGATATTTTTCAAATACCTATCACGAATATTTGCAAGTAATTAAGCATGAAAATAATCATTCAACATTTGTTGACCGCGGATTTACACGTTCCAATCAGTCAGGAGAATGGGGGTTGTCAATCTCGATAGTACTATCAGTATTAATTCATAGGCTACATTCAGTAGCTAAGAGGTTGTGTTCGAGAAGAACAAAATCTTAAAGTGTGTGATATTTAGTTCACTCATGTAATACCTTATCTGGTTACTAGTGTACGTACATAAAGTAAGATGCTTCAAAAGAAGAAAGAGTAAATTTTAAGTAACATTTTTCCACCAAATAAGTAAAATAGTAAAAAGTGGCTACGAAAACTCACGTAATACATTATTGGGTTTACTAGTGCACGTACATAAAATAATAAGATTTAAAAGAAGAAAGATGAAAGTTTAAGTAACATGTTTCCCCCAAATAAGTAAAAATACTAAAAAAGGGCTACGAGAACTCACGTAACACATTATCGGGTTTACTACTGCACGTACTTAAAGTAATATGATTTAAAAGAAGAGGAAATTTAAAGTAACATGTTTTTCCCCCAAATAAGTAAAAATGGTAAAAAGGGGCCACGAGAACTCATGTAATACATTATCAGGTTTACTAGTGCACATACATAAAGTAATATGATTTAAAAGAAGAAAGAAGAAAGTTTAAGTAACATGTTTTTCCCCAAATAAGTAAAAATGGGAAAAAAAGGGCTACGAGAACTCACATAATACAGTATCGGGTTTACTAGTGCACGTACATAAAGTAATATGATTTAATAGAAGAAAGAGGAAAGTTTAAGCAACATGTTTTCCCCCCAAATAACTAAAATGGTAAAAAGGGGCTACGAGAACTCACGTAATACATTATCGGGTTTACTAGAGCACATACATAAAGTAATATGATTTAAAAGAAGAAAGAGGAAAGTTAAAGTAACACGTTCCCCCCTAAATAAGTAAACATATTAAAAAGTGGCTACGAGAACTCAAGTGATACATTATCGGGTTTACTAGGGCACGTACATAAAGTAATATGATTTAAAAGAAGAAAGAGAAAAGTTTAAGTAACAAGTTTTTCCCCAAATAAGTAAAAATAGTAAAAAGGGGGGGGGGCTACGAGAATTCCCTTAATACATTATCGAGTTTACTAGTGCACGTACATAAAGTAATATGATTTAAAAGAAGAAATAGGAAAGTTTAAGTAACATGTTTTTCCCCAAATAAGTAAAAATAGTAAAAAGGGGTTACGAGAACTCACGTAATACATTATCGGGTTTACTAGTGCACATACATAAAGTAATATCATTTAAAAGAAGAAAGAGGAAAGTGCAAGTAACATGTTTTCCCCCATATAAGTAAAAATAGTAAAAAGGGGCTACGAGAACTCACGTAATACATTATCGGGTTACTAGTGCACGCACATAAAGTAATATGAATTAAAAGAAGAAAGAGGAAAGTTTAAGTAACATTTTTTTATTCTAAATAAGTAAAAATGGTAAAAAGGGTCTACGAGAACTCACTGATGATTAGCACGGAACGATGAGCAAATAATTTAAATGGATGGTAACGAACACGTCCTACAGATGATAAGAGTTGTCACATGGTTATTATCCATGGTTGTAAGTTAGTCTAAGCCTCAAGCCGTCTTTTAAGTCGGTAGTTCTTTTAGTTTTATGTTGGGTTGTGTTTGACGTGTAAGGTTTTATGAATGTTCACAAAACATTAGTGATTTAAGTGGAGATGGTGAGAGCGTCCATATATATAATTATTCAAAGTCTAAGTTTTATATAATTTATATGAGTTTTATTACATCCACCACTTTTGACAACGTGTTAGTTGACCAAATAAGTTAAATAAAATTTACCATTTTTACCACACTTCCACATAGGTTTTAGCTTATTAAAATTTGATGGTGATCATTTAAGAGTTGAGATTAGTATCTTAAATTTATTTATTTATTGCCAAAGGTTTATCAAATCTTGTTGTTGGACATACACAAATATTTCAGTTAGTTAACTGTCCAGATCTTATTTTTGTGAAATCTTGCTGTTAGTCTTAAAATTTATATAGGTTTTAAAGTTAACATATAAAAATAATTTTTAAAATAAGAATTAAGTCATTAGAGTAAAAATTGAGAGAGTAATGTCATTTTAAAGTTGACTTAGACATGCTGCCAAAAACGACATATTTAACCTTCTGTTTTATAACTCTCTTTTCGGGTATCAAATCACCTTTAAAAATTATGAGACCACTTGGGTTTGAAAGATAAAAGTTTGAACTTAATTTTAAACTCAAGAGACGCCCAGTTTCGTTAGGTTTAACCAAGATAAGGCCTCTCAAAGTAGACCCAAACAATCTGCTAGCTTTTATACTTTTCTTAAAGTACACCTTTTTTATATCTATTATCTCATGTGTACAAGTAATATTTTTTGGGTTGGTTTAAAGGATTATGAGAGTGGGTTTGTGTCATTTATGTATATCATTACTAGTTTTATTCAAAATATAAACATGACTTCAAGTTATTTGTAAAAATGTTTTTGAACATTATACTTTGTTAGTGTGTCTAAATCTTGGTTTGATTGTGTGCCTTGTCAACCATGGCTTTTGCATCGTCAAACCAACCTTTAGACGTATCTAGTCGTGAGATCTCAGTTATAAGTAGGCCATGTCACTAATGGTCATTTTGAACCCAAGCTTGGTGACATTGATACGATTTGAGTGAAGGTGTGTCTTGTTTTCCAAGACCTTTGTGTTATCACTTCAAATCTTGTCCCTGTTTCTTGTTTCGGAGGTGTGTATTGTCTTTTCCAAGACCCATTTAGAACCTATATCAAGATCTAGATGGGTAGATGAAGAATTCTTATGAAAAGCATTTTAGTATATTTTTGTTTTTTGGTTTGTATGTATTTACAAACAAAAGTTCTTCTTGTATCTTTCGAGTGGCCATCTCTTTGAGTATAGTTTCGATATGTCATTTTTTTTTCTTCACTTCTATTTTACCAACTTATTGTCTTGATGGTTAATAAAAACATATCATTTGGTTATGAAAATGAAGTTAGTGTTATACCGAACGTTGGCGCGAGAACGGAGGATGATGGAGGGTGCGATGCTCGATCCGTAGGCTTGTCTTGGTGCTCTTCATTCGGCCGAACAACAACAAAAAGATGGATGGTTGGGTGGTGTGGTTTGTGTGTGCAAGTTGTGGCTTCACTAGTCTTTAATTCATAGAGATTTTTTAGATTATTAACAATTAGTTCTTAAGATTATATTAAACCTTGTGTGTTAACTAGATAACTAAGGCATCTTAGGGGACAACTTTAGATGTGATGGATGATGGTGATGTTGGTGTAGGTGACGGCTACAAGGGGAAGGAAAAGGAGGAGAAGCAACATGGTATGATCATGGTTAGTTGTGATAATTGTCTAAGGTTTCGGTTATCTAGTTCAGTCGGTAAGAACACAGGTGGTTTTAGTTAGTCTCTATTCCTAGTAGTTCGGTTTTCATTTTGAGTGCTTGATTAAATGTGGATTTTGTGCTTTGTTTGCATGTTTGTCCGTACATCTATACTATATATAATGTGGATTGGAGGGGTAGATTAAAATACCAAAAAAATAAGAACATTTACAAGGGTTAATGCATGATGTACAAGCCAAAATGAGGGTAATATAGTATTTTTAACACTAATTACATTTTACACCTTATCTTAATTACACTCTAACTCCCTTATTTTAAATAAATAAATAAATAAGGTTACATTTTAGCCCCTTTTCTACAAGATTTTATTTTTTCTAGGTTTTCCTATTATATCTTTTGAAGTATAATGTTTTTAAAATATTCAAAAGTACCATTGCAACCGACTTAGTTTTGATGATATTTCGATATAAGTTTTTCCCAACACCAATGTGTGGAATGAAATGTACAAATTATTAATGCGTTAGTGTACAAGTTTATGAAGCAGATTGAATGGGTCTCAAGAATTAAAAACGTCCATCTTGGACTTTTACCTTTTGAAATTTTGAACTCAATATAGTTGCACAGTATAGGGAGAATTTGATGGGTTAGACTTGGGTGGGTGATATTTCTTTTTTTTTCTCACTCGTAGTCAAACTTAGTTAAATAATTTAATTCCAACTTCAATTCTTTAATCTCACCGCATATTAATAAAAATCAAATATGAGTTTTTTTATCCGTCTATGGCCGCCATCTCTGTTCTTGCTATTGAAGAAATCATTTTTAGGGCGATGTTTATTTTGCTTCCAGGGTATCAGTTGTCTGTTAAATCAGTTCGCCAACCATGATTACGCTTCACCTTAAGATGGTGGTTTTACGATCACTGTTAGAAATGGTGGCGTCGGATGATGTTAATGGGAAAATCTTCAACTTATCAGAAGTATGAGCATTTGTGTTTTTACTTTCTTTTTATATGATATTTAGTCATGTTATTTGACGTAGTTAAGTTGATAGCACGCCCATCATGTTATGCATAATTACATGCTTGCATACTCAATGTGGAAAATGATGGCAGGCAAAGAATTCGTAAGTTTAGCATCCACTTTTCAAAATATGTTAGTTTTGACTTTTGTTTTGTCTTTTTAGTATGGTTGATGTTGTTAGCAATTGTGCAAATGCAGGTTAGGAGCTATCTGCTCGTGAAACAATTAGTTATGCAACTACAATCTGTAGTGACAAAATCAAAACCTTGACATTGAATATGGTGGGGTGTTTATGGTTCTTACAAAGCTTACTTTCCTCCATCTTGTTATCTAATGAAGAAATTTCATTTTTTTTAACTAACCACATGTTATTTCTTTCTTCATATGACTGTTGTTGAGGCTTATATATGACAGCCCTTAAGCAAAAAATTCAGATGTTAAAGGTATGATGGGAAGCAATGAAGCATAACCATGTTTTATATTTGGATACCGATAAACATTTGACTGAAGCTATATGCATTAACTAATACTCCCTCCGTCCCATTTTAAATGTCCAAATTTCCTTTTTTGGTTGTCCCAGTTTAAATGTCCATTCCAAAAATAAAAATATCCTTTCCAATTTTACCCCTAATTATTTAACATAAAATCTACTTTATGACTAAAAGACAAAATACTTTAATGACATTTTTGTCATTTTATAGGTTAAAATAATATAATAATCTACTTTTTCTTAATCATGATGTACAAGCCAAAATGAGGGTAATATAGTATTTTTAACACTAATTACATTTTACACCTTATCTTAATTACACTCTAACTCCCTTATTTTAAATAAATAAATAAATAAGGTTACATTTTAGCCCCTTTTCTACAAGATTTTATTTTTTCTAGGTTTTCCTATTATATCTTTTGAAGTATAATGTTTTTAAAATATTCAAAAGTACCATTGCAACCGACTTAGTTTTGATGATATTTCGATATAAGTTTTTCCCAACACCAATGTGTGGAATGAAATGTACAAATTATTAATGCGTTAGTGTACAAGTTTATGAAGCAGATTGAATGGGTCTCAAGAATTAAAAACGTCCATCTTGGACTTTTACCTTTTGAAATTTTGAACTCAATATAGTTGCACAGTATAGGGAGAATTTGATGGGTTAGACTTGGGTGGGTGATATTTCTTTTTTTTTCTCACTCGTAGTCAAACTTAGTTAAATAATTTAATTCCAACTTCAATTCTTTAATCTCACCGCATATTAATAAAAATCAAATATGAGTTTTTTTATCCGTCTATGGCCGCCATCTCTGTTCTTGCTATTGAAGAAATCATTTTTAGGGCGATGTTTATTTTGCTTCCAGGGTATCAGTTGTCTGTTAAATCAGTTCGCCAACCATGATTACGCTTCACCTTAAGATGGTGGTTTTACGATCACTGTTAGAAATGGTGGCGTCGGATGATGTTAATGGGAAAATCTTCAACTTATCAGAAGTATGAGCATTTGTGTTTTTACTTTCTTTTTATATGATATTTAGTCATGTTATTTGACGTAGTTAAGTTGATAGCACGCCCATCATGTTATGCATAATTACATGCTTGCATACTCAATGTGGAAAATGATGGCAGGCAAAGAATTCGTAAGTTTAGCATCCACTTTTCAAAATATGTTAGTTTTGACTTTTGTTTTGTCTTTTTAGTATGGTTGATGTTGTTAGCAATTGTGCAAATGCAGGTTAGGAGCTATCTGCTCGTGAAACAATTAGTTATGCAACTACAATCTGTAGTGACAAAATCAAAACCTTGACATTGAATATGGTGGGGTGTTTATGGTTCTTACAAAGCTTACTTTCCTCCATCTTGTTATCTAATGAAGAAATTTCATTTTTTTTAACTAACCACATGTTATTTCTTTCTTCATATGACTGTTGTTGAGGCTTATATATGACAGCCCTTAAGCAAAAAATTCAGATGTTAAAGGTATGATGGGAAGCAATGAAGCATAACCATGTTTTATATTTGGATACCGATAAACATTTGACTGAAGCTATATGCATTAACTAATACTCCCTCCGTCCCATTTTAAATGTCCAAATTTCCTTTTTTGGTTGTCCCAGTTTAAATGTCCATTCCAAAAATAAAAATATCCTTTCCAATTTTACCCCTAATTATTTAACATAAAATCTACTTTATGACTAAAAGACAAAATACTTTAATGACATTTTTGTCATTTTATAGGTTAAAATAATATAATAATCTACTTTTTCTTAATCATGATGTACAAGCCAAAATGAGGGTAATATAGTATTTTTAACACTAATTACATTTTACACCTTATCTTAATTACACTCTAACTCCCTTATTTTAAATAAATAAATAAATAAGGTTACATTTTAGCCCCTTTTCTACAAGATTTTATTTTTTCTAGGTTTTCCTATTATATCTTTTGAAGTATAATGTTTTTAAAATATTCAAAAGTACCATTGCAACCGACTTAGTTTTGATGATATTTCGATATAAGTTTTTCCCAACACCAATGTGTGGAATGAAATGTACAAATTATTAATGCGTTAGTGTACAAGTTTATGAAGCAGATTGAATGGGTCTCAAGAATTAAAAACGTCCATCTTGGACTTTTACCTTTTGAAATTTTGAACTCAATATAGTTGCACAGTATAGGGAGAATTTGATGGGTTAGACTTGGGTGGGTGATATTTCTTTTTTTTTTCTCACTCGTAGTCAAACTTAGTTAAATAATTTAATTCCAACTTCAATTCTTTAATCTCACCGCATATTAATAAAAATCAAATATGAGTTTTTTTATCCGTCTATGGCCGCCATCTCTGTTCTTGCTATTGAAGAAATCATTTTTAGGGCGATGTTTATTTTGCTTCCAGGGTATCAGTTGTCTGTTAAATCAGTTCGCCAACCATGATTACGCTTCACCTTAAGATGGTGGTTTTACGATCACTGTTAGAAATGGTGGCGTCGGATGATGTTAATGGGAAAATCTTCAACTTATCAGAAGTATGAGCATTTGTGTTTTTACTTTCTTTTTATATGATATTTAGTCATGTTATTTGACGTAGTTAAGTTGATAGCACGCCCATCATGTTATGCATAATTACATGCTTGCATACTCAATGTGGAAAATGATGGCAGGCAAAGAATTCGTAAGTTTAGCATCCACTTTTCAAAATATGTTAGTTTTGACTTTTGTTTTGTCTTTTTAGTATGGTTGATGTTGTTAGCAATTGTGCAAATGCAGGTTAGGAGCTATCTGCTCGTGAAACAATTAGTTATGCAACTACAATCTGTAGTGACAAAATCAAAACCTTGACATTGAATATGGTGGGGTGTTTATGGTTCTTACAAAGCTTACTTTCCTCCATCTTGTTATCTAATGAAGAAATTTCATTTTTTTTAACTAACCACATGTTATTTCTTTCTTCATATGACTGTTGTTGAGGCTTATATATGACAACCCTTAAGCAAAAAATTCAGATGTTAAAGGTATGATGGGAAGCAATGAAGCATAACCATGTTTTATATTTGGATACCGATAAACATTTGACTGAAGCTATATGCATTAACTAATACTCCCTCCGTCCCATTTTAAATGTCCAAATTTCCTTTTTTGGTTGTCCCAGTTTAAATGTCCATTCCAAAAATAAAAATATCCTTTCCAATTTTACCCCTAATTATTTAACATAAAATCTACTTTATGACTAAAAGACAAAATACTTTAATGACATTTTTGTCATTTTATAGGTTAAAATAATATAATAATCTACTTTTTCTTAATCTTTATGTTGTGGGTCTCATGACAACTAAATTGGGACGGAGGGAGTAGTTTTATGTTGCTTTTCTAATTGTCATGTTTTGATATCATTCGTATGATAATGTCTTACCTAATTGGGATATCTAATCGTGACCAAAAAAGTCTAAAGGTTACTTTTTTTTGCTTTCACTTGAAAGTTGAGATAAACATCATGTATAGTTAGTAGCTTTATACATGGGTTCTTTCTTTGTCGGCTACCCTAACTATTTTGCAAATGTGTCATATCTTTTGTTATACCTAACCGGAGGTATTTGAGTTTGCAGGGAAGGAAGCACATGGAGTTGTGTTACATCTTGGCAAACCCGAATTCAGACTCTAAACCCATGGGTATTTTTTGATGAAAAAATATTTCAACCTTTTGGTTTGATTTGTGACTTTTGGGGGTTTAATTTTCAACCAATTTAAGGCTTTTTCTTTTCGTTCCTTAATTGCATTTTGTTTTGTTTCCAGATCTTCAATTGAAAAGGCGGTCCTGTTATTAAAACGAAAAAAGTAAGTATCTTTCGTTCGATTAAGATTGTTGATTTTGTAGAGTTTCCCCCAATGTTCATTTTCTGGATGACGTGAATACATGTTCATCCCTACGATAATTGTCATACTGGTACAATGCCTAAAAGATGAGAACTTTTAGGCTTGTCAATTCAATTAGTAAAAGAGCTGAACTGTCGTTAGAAAATTAAAAATGATATTCTTTACTAATTGTGTTTGTCGGAGGCTTCTGGTTTGTTTCATGTTCATTTCTTCTACATTTATGGATTCTTCTACCAAGGTTTGTATTCTTTTTTTTTTTTGGGTTTATTCTCATTTACTACTGGTCCAAAAGGGTATGCATGCTTCTCATTGTGTGTATTTGTTATTATAATTTTATAATTCACATTCTTATGTGTTTCATTCCTATTTTTTATTTCACAGGTTCTCTAGGAGATAAAAAAGATGGAGTAAACCCACCTGGATCTTTTGGTAAATGTTACATAAAAGAAAACCTACTTGGTGCAGAGAATTTGGTAAGTAATTGTTGTATTACAGTAATCAAATACATAACCGTTATGGTCTTATGTATGCAAGTTCCATAGTTAGTTTGTAGTATGTCTTTATGAATTCATATTCACCATTATGGTTCCATACCATGAAAAATGTGGGCTCCAAAAACAAAGTATATATGTTAAAGGAACAATCACCATATTTTAGTATAAACTAAACTTTGCCATAGATAGCTTTATTTACTTGATGGTTAGTATCATAGATTGTAATCCAAACTGGGTAATACTTATGTTTTTGTTTAATTTTTTAAAAAAACAAAGATAATACTTAATATATCTAAAAATGATATAATTTATTACTTGCTAATATTCTTATTTGTTTTTGTTGTAGATATCATGGCATGCAGTAGCATGGGTGGCATAGGTCATGGTGGTAGTTGAGGTAGTACGAATACTGTTGGACTACACCGGATGCATGCCATCATACATTCATACCTAAATACCTTATCCCATGATACATCTAAAACTGAGAGGATAATGATGATGGTGGCAATGATGACTATGAGTCTGCTTCTACAAGGTATGGAACTGCTTTCAAGTCCAAGTACACGAAGGAATGAAGTGTGAGTGGAATGGATTTCAATATGAGCAGTGGGTACATATAGGTTAATATTGTCTTTTTATGTAGACAAAAAAATGTTATTTTCATGCTATCCAATAAATATTAAATAGTAGCAACTGAAAGCTGATACATACACTTTATTACTTTTAGGAACCTTTATGCTTGATTTATCAAAGCTGTAATTAGTTAATGTCATGAAGAAAGGCGCTTCTATTGTCTTGGAAAATAGGGGCAACAACGGTAACATGCTTGTCGTTTGATATTGTTCATTTGGGTAAACAACCATGACACATGTGACATGTAGGTATTTTAATAATTTAACATCTTTTCATCCGTTTATTATCAGGAAATTGATGAGGGATATCTTGTAGGTAAGTACAGGGCACCAAAGGATGATAATGAGCACCTATAATTTGACAAAGACTTATGGACAGGAGCCACCAGAGGCAAAAATATATAAAAATTATGCAGGTTAAGGAATATTAAATTTCTCTTTAGTAAATATTTGATCCTATATGAAATGTTTAGTAGATATTTGATCATTCTCTATATGTTATCATATGTGCAATGTAGATTAAGGAATGGTGTTAGTAGTTTTTGAATATGGAGATGCAGGGGGTAGAAAGTGACAAAACATAATCATATTGTAATAAATTTATTTTGTTTTTCTTTTTACAAATCAAGAACATTCACTTTCAAATCTAGGAGTTTGGCTGGTATAAGGTACTAATTGTTTGGTTCACACGTTTTACTTACTGGGTCAACACTTACATATTTTCTTATTAGAAAGGCTTGATAGTTTACATACTGAATTATAAGTTACTTGACATATGTAACATTCCTCATGTGTGTCTACCACTATGTTGATACAAACTTAAAGAGTTTTTAATTATATTTTAGTAAAAAATTACACGAATAAGAAAACATCCATAAACGAATACCATCGATAGTAACGTCCCCGCTGCATCGCGCGGGTCTCTACTAGTATATATATATGCATATAAATACATATATTCATACTTGTATATGTTGGTATGGTTACTTGACCAATTTTTCCTAAGATAGCCTTGAGCCGGATTTTTAGAATGTTAGTATGTATTAATCTATTACTTTTAAGGTGGTCGAGTCATGGTTCCCAAAGTATTGTTTGCAAATCGACTGGGTTCGTTACGTATGACATAATAAATATAAGTCACAAAAAATTATAAATAGTTATTTCAGTACATAAAATACTGGATGTTACCATCTGACTTAATTTCAAACTGCTGATCTAGACCACACAATGACTCAGATTTTACATTTGCCTCTTTTAAAGCTTCAATTTGAGCACTCTGAATTTGATCAGGTAACCCGGTATGAATAGTGAGTTGCAAAGAACGGACGTGATGAGGCTCCATATATTTTTTCCGACTTAAGCCATCAGCTACCACATTAGCCTTGTGATATAGTTTAAACTATACGAATTCATGTGTAGAGTTTATAGTCGTTTTCGAGTCTTTTTATTTAGTTTTCTTTAATTTTTACTAACTACTGAATATATTGTGTTTCCTAGGTCCCATTTTGTTGAAAAGATCTTGAGAAAGCAAGATCGTCAGCGAAAATGGGACATGAAATGGAGTTGCGAGCGAGCCGGAGCGTGAAACCGAAGCACGAAACGCACCCAGGGATCATGAGGCGCCATGCAACCAGCATGGGTAGGCTGACCGCGTAGCATGGCGTGGGTTTTAGGGGGATGGAAACTTTGGCACGTAGCTTAGCGCAACCACAAACCCAACCCTCGTCACGATGTGTTTTTAACAGAAAGTTTCGACGAGTTTTTGGCATGTGTACTATATATTCATGTTTTTACATAACCTTAGCCTCTAGACTTGTTTGGGGAGATGAATTAGAGCAAAAGAGAAGTATTTTGGAGGCTAGGAGGACGTAATCGAAGCATTTGAAGTTCGTGGGATCAATGATTGCTTCTTGGACTTCTCGGGTTTCATTGTTTCTTCATTCTCGTCTCTTTCATTATGTTTATTTCTATTGAACTTGGGTTTTTATTGGTAAACATGATTGTTGGCTAGGCTCTTTAGACTGCCTAGGCCAATGATGAACTAGTTGCATTGTTTGCATGTTTTGTTGGATTGTTTTATGACGTTGGTTTATTTTATGATTTAGCAAATTATAATTTCAGATTGATTGATGCATTATTACATATTTGGTTTGGTTTGAGTTAGTTTATTTATTCCACTTAGTTCTTGATGAATGTCTTTCATGTAATAGAAGTAAGTTAGGTCGTAGACTTGGTGTTACTGACTAATTTATGGTTTAGGTGTACCAAAACCATAGGAATAATAAATTGGATCAAACTAATAAGAACGTGTCGCAAAACTAGTATCCGTGAGGTGATAGTTTAACTGGTAGGTCTAAGTAGTTGAATAACTCGGTTCATTTCTGTGAAGAGTGGTATAGGCTCAGTTTAACTAGAGTGTTTACTAGTGTCAATTAAATCAGAGAAATTACCTTAGTTTATTATACCATGAGGTAGGTAAACGATCTAGGTATTAAGTCATAAACCTTAGACGATTATGAGGGAGTCTAATTATTAAACTAGTTTATTTAATAACTTGAAGAAACCCATATGTGTCTTCTCGAAAAGGGTCGTGGGTTTAGGAAGGACATGTAGAGTTTGTATCTAATCAGAATAGGTCCCCAAATAACAATAATAGTAATTCTAGTTGGAACCGAAATTCAAATTACAATATCAATTCTAACTGGCGTTCTGCAGGTGCCCTACCGGGTTATAATTCTAATTTTAATAATAATCAAACTAAAGTGTGTGTCATGGTAATAGTAGTGAGCAAAGTAATGGGCAAGGGTTTGGTGATAGTATGGGTAGAATTGAGTAGTTGTTGGTTCAGTTAGTTACTAAGGATAAGGTCATACAGAAAACCCTTACTAAACATGAACTACAATTACATAACCAGCATGCTATCATCCCAGATATTCAGAGAATCGTAAGTAAGTTAGTTAAGCAGTCACCTAGTCAGAGGTCATAAGGTCATTTCTCAGGTTCAACCCAAACGAACCCGTTGGCTCAGTTGAATGAAATCTCTACTCGTAGTGGTAGGATTTTAGAGCCTGTTAAGAAGAAGGTGTCGTTTAGTGAGCCCCTAGTGAATAAGAGGGTAGTTGAGGAGAGTGACGATGAGATAGTTGATGAAGAGTTGGTGTTAGAGGGTCCAGGTAGCAATCAGGCTGAGTTTAGCAATCCAAAACCCGATCGTGACCCTAAGTTTGATATAAGTGTGGGGAAGAAGCCAGTGGATATTAGGCCTTCCCGTGTGATTGATCATGCTAGAGTGCCATATCCTGCTCGCTTAAAGGAAAACTACACACGAGATTATGGCCATTTCCTAGATTTATTTAAGCAATTGAAGATCAATCTTCCATTCATAGATGTTCTCCAGCATATGCCAGAGTATGCAAAGTTCTTGAAGGAAATTCTTAAGAACAAATGCAAGCTAGGAGAACCCTCTTCCGTTCCGTTGAGTGGTGAGTGCTCTGTAGTGGTCACCAATACACTACCGGAAAAACAATCTGACCCAGGAGTCTTCACGATTCCTTGCTTATTCGGTAGTAACACTGCGAGCAATGCTTTAGCTGACTTAGGCGCTAGTATAAATCTCATGCCATATACCTAATACAAGAAACTAAGCTTAGGTGATCTTATGACCACTCGCATGTCCTTGTCTTTAGCAGATAGTTCTGTGATGTATCCACGGGGAATTGTAGAGAACATGTTAGTGAAGGTAGATAAGTTTGTTTTCCACATAGACTTTGTTGTGCTAGATATGGAAGCTGACGCCAAAGTCCCCATTATCCTTGGTCATCCCTTCCTGCGCACAGCTCGTGCTCTGATCGAAGTCTTTAATGGTCAGATCACTCTTCAAGTTGGTGACGATACTACTGTGTTCAAAATTCCTGACCCGTTGAGAGAAACTAAACATTGGGATAATAGGGTTCAGGTAACTAATGGTGAGGATAAGTAGGTAAAGGCAGGGGATGGTGGTGAGTTTTTTTCATCAAATGCTGGGAGAGTGTGAAGAGGTTGGTGAGAACTAAGTGTGGGGATCCTGGTAGGTTTGAGGATACCCCACGAGTTAAGTTGGTTTGAGGAGTTAGTTTGTAGAGTTTGTATTTTATTAGATTCAGTCTTAAGTTTATTTTTATTTGTGTCGAGTTAGTTTTATTCTCGGGAATTCTTGTTTTGTTTTTTCAGGTTTGAACGATCATCACCCATACTAAATCTCCGTTCGGGTGAGTTCGATTTTTGGAAGATGAAGAAGGAGCTTCGGAGTGTCGGTGTCAAGTTTGCCCGCGACCGAAACAATATACGGTCAACACTTGAAGATTGGAATGAAGACTTGGAGCTTACGCGTTTTGCAATACCAACTAAGTCTTTTCCAATTCACATTTCTATCTTTTTATTTTTGCATTTGTACTTTTCATTTTAGAGTGTTTTCCATTTCTAAATTGAGGACAATGTAAAACTGAAGTGGGGAATGGTCATTCGAGTCTTAGGATAGTTTTAAGTGTCTAATTTGAGTCCTATAGAGTCTAAAAATAAAAATAAAAAATTTAAAATTTAGAAAATTCAAAAATATTTTCTTTGGTTTTGTGTCTTCTCAACCTTTATGAATGAAATGGCAGTAACAAAGTGACCTTATAAAACTTAAGTTGAGTGATTTTTAGTTGGAAACATTTTAATTTTGAAGTGGAATAAAAAGTTGGGTCATAATCAAGCCTTATAGTCTATTTGATAAAAAGTGAAGTTGTTTTTGTCGCTTGTGGTAAACTTTAATTTTTATACTTCTAGTGTTAGTGGCTAACATTTCATGGCTTATGACTTTATAGTATTGAATCGTGTATTGATGGGATGTTTCAGGGTTCGGAGACCATGGGTCGTTATGCGGTCTATCATTCGGTATTCATATTCTCAAAAGGGGGTATGGATATTCAATTAAAGCTCAAAGAGCAAAACCCGCAGTTAGGCAGCCATTTAAGTCATTAAACTTGGTCAAAATGTGCTTAAAGCACAAATATTACTGACTTTATCAAACGATCGGTCAGTCATATAGGGTCCCTTTGCTCGCGTCCTAATACCAATAAGAAACGGACCACAAGGGACACACCATATGTAAGCCAACAGATGAAGTCGTGCATAATCACTTATGGTGATGGGTTTTGGTACATTGCTTGATAATGGGGGTATGTCATGTAATGGGGAACATTAGCTAGGAATCATTTAAAAATTGAATTTTTATGCCACTTGTGCTAAATAATAAGCAATATTCCTGAAATTGCATAAGTTGTTGAATGAGATTTACAAATGTTTTAATCAATTAGTTATAAGGTTTAGGTCAAGTTGAGGTGACTCGACCCAATAAAACCTTGGAAATCTCACGCATTAACTGGGGTCCCACTCTAACTGAAAAGCACTAAAGTTTTAGTGTCGCTTATTTGTCTGATTAAAGATTGAAGGTTTGCGTTGTAATTATATATTTGTCTTGTTTTTAGTTTTAATTATTTAAGAGTCTAAAATCCCATAGATAAGTGAATGCTTTTTCAAGGACGAAAAATGTTAAGTGTGAGGATATTTGATATAGTGTAAACTATACGAATTCTCGTTTTTAACAGAAAGTTTTGACGGGTTTTTGGCATGTGTACTATATAATCATGTTTTAACATAACCCTAGCCTCTAGACATGTTTGGGGAGACGAATTAGAGCAAAAGAGAAGTATTTTAGAGGCTAGGAGGACGTAATCGAAGCATTTGAAGTCGTGGGATCAATGATTGCTTCTTGGACTTCTCGGGTTTCACTGTTTCTTCATTCTCGTCTCTTTCATTATGTTTATTTCTATTGAACTTGTATTTTTATTGGTAAACATGATTGTTGGCTAGGCTCTTTGGACCGCCTAGGCCAACGATGGACTAGTTGCATTGTTTGCATGTTTTTTTGAATTGATTTATGACGTTGGTTTATTTTATGATTTAGCAAATTATAATTTTTGATTGATTGATGCATTATTACATATCTGGTTTGGTTTGAGTTAGTTTATTTATTTCACTTAGTTCTTGATGAATGTCTTTCATGTAATAGAAGTAAGTTAGGTCGCAGACTTGGTGTTAGTGACTAATTTATGGTTTAGGTGTACCAAAACCATAGGAATGATAAATTGGATCAAACTAATAAGAACGTGTCGCTAAAATAGTATCCGTGAGGTGATAGTTTAACTGGTAGGTCTAAGTAGTTGAATAACTCAGTTCATCTCTTTGAAGAGTGGTATAGGTTCAGTTTAACTACAGTTTTTACTAGTGTCAATTAAATCAGGGAAATTACCTTAGTTTATTATATTGTGAGGTAGGTAAATGATCTAGGTACTAACTCATAAACCTTAGACGACTATGAGAGAGTCTAATTATTAAACTGATTTATTTAATAACTTGAAGAAACCCATAGGTGTTTTCTCGAAAAGGGTCGAGGGTCTTATCAGAGTTTGGGTCAAGTGATTATTTTCAGATCCCAATCCAATGTCAAAACGTTTTCTAATAAACTAATAACTTAAGCAACTAAGGAGTCGGGTTTAGGTGGTTTATTTACTTCTCATATGGTTTAACTCGTCTTACGTGTTATTTCTTACTCTTATGCAATTTAGTTTATTAACAACCCCCCCTTTTAAATAATCATTTAATTAAATTTCTGTCTTGTTAAATTGTCTTTTAAGTTATTTTAGCGTAATATATAGAGTCTGTGGGTCGACACCCGGACTTACGCTCACTATATTACATTCGACCGGTCCACTACCGGTTGTGTGTGAGATAGTATTCTAGTCTAGGTTTTATAAATATTAAAACTTAAGTGTCTATATATTTGTTAATTTATGTATGTATTAGCACGCATCACCTTGACAAGATGATATTTAAATGCACATTCATAATCGTTCAGTAACTCTACCCATTTTCGTTGATGCATGTTTAGATCCTTCTGATAAAAAATATGTTGGAGACTCTTGTAATTGATAAAAATTGTGTACTAAGTGCCATATAAATAGTTTCTCTAGATTTTGAGTGTAAACACCACGACTCCTAACTCCAAGTCACAAGTCATGCAGTTCATTTCGTGCACTTATAACTGTCGGGAATCATAAGCAATAACCTTGTCTTGTTGCATCAGCACACATTCGAGACCATGAGTTAAAGCATCACAATAGACAACGAAGTCTTCAATAACTTTTGGAAGAGATAGAATTCGAGCACTATGAAGTTTATCTTTGAGAGTTTGTAAACCTTTTTCCTGATTATCACCCCATTTATAAACAGTTCCTTTATGGGCGAGGGCTGTCAATGGTTGGACAACCTTTGAAACCTCTTTGATGAATCTAGGATAATAACCCGCTAATCCTAAAAATTAGCGGATTTTAGATGATGTTGTCAGAGTTGAATTGATTCGATCTTGGCGGGATTGACATGTATTCCTTTTTTTTCATTTATCACATACCCAGGGAAGTGGACTTCGCGAACGCAAAATTGACACTTTGAAAGTTTGGCAAAACTAATACTTTGAAAGCTGCTTTGATAGTTCTTACCTGTAAGAATCACAAGCGTAAAGTATATGACCTAACTAACATTCATGCATAACTGACCATCATAAGAATAATAGTGATACAATAATTCAATTAATTAAACTTTAATAACTCATATACAATCTGATAGTTAACAAAGATATAAGTTCAAGCAATCCCATAATCACCAAAAACCATAAACTAGTCCAAAATCATATCATTCGAGTCACAAATATTAATCTTCAACACCTAGGTAGTATGTAAAGTTTTAGCATAGCATCATGATAACAAAACCAAGACCGAATTTAAAGTTTTGAAACATGAATGGAAAAACAAAACAATCAAAGGATTTGAGAAACTCGGTGATGTCAACCACCGAGACTTGATCATATGCTTTCTTCTTCCTCTCTTAGCTTTAACTTAGCCCCGAAATCCTCTATGAAAACCTTAATTCGTTTTTTAAGCCTCCAAATCGTCCTCCTTTCTAGGGTTAATGTTAAGTTGATTTTATAAGTAAAAACCCTTCTGACAACCAAAACTTACTGTAAAAATTAACCTCGTCACTTCTTGCGACGAGCCATGGAAACCTAGTCGCGTAGAACCTTATGAAAAAAAAACACTTGACCCATGAAATACGCACGTCATGCCGCTCGGCCAGCCTTAGCTAGCTGTTCGTGTGGCGTGGCTAGCTTTTTGGCCCTAATTCGCATGCTGATTCGTTTTATGATTCGTCACGGCTCTCGTTGTTTCAGCTCGTTTTCCTTCGTTTCTTGCTCTTTTCATCAATTGATAACCTCGAGACATGTAAAATGTCATTCTAATGGAGAATATTGAGAATATACAAATTCTAACTTAAAACGAATAAAAAATAATCAAAACATAAACATACTCTACACGGGAAATATGTATAATCAACAATATATCATTTATCGTATAAGGTTACTTAACACTTGTGTCCGTTAGGCATTCAAAACGAACCTGTGCACCGTACGGTCTCAGTTTCACAGGAAAAATAGTTGTTTTCCTATATGGGAATTTTATTTGTTCTAGAATTTTACAACCTAGATAGCTGAACGTCATGGTTTTTCGGGCCCGTTAAATTTCACAATTGTTCCCTCTGATCTTGCATGTTTTGAGACCATACAATCAGATCTTCAATGACAGTTTTTGCAAAGAACTTTTTTAATATAACAAATGAAAACAACGCTCAAATAGTCATCAACCATCCAATTATGTAACTACAAAAGTAATGTGAACTTCAATAAATGATAAGCCGATGGAAATCCAATAAGTTTCTTTGTTTTAATAACTTGTGAATTTTTAAGATATTCATCTCTTTATAAAACAAAAGTTCTAAAACCTCAATCAACAATGGTGTCATGAAACGGGAAATCACGAAGAGAAGTGGATGTGATTGTGATTTTTATTAGTTTTTATGTAGTTTCTTTTTAGTATTTTAAGTTACATTTACTGGATTTTTATGTAGTTTATTTTAGAGTCAAGTTATCCTAGAAATGATAACAATGGTACAAAGTGTGAAAATGACATAATGGTAAACAAAAAAACACAATGACGGGTTAAAAGTTTTATAGATCATTATGTAAATCGAATTTTAAGAAAGTGTTTCAGAGTCTTTGTTCTCACGTCGTCCTCCTTAAGAAAATAAATGTAAAATATAAAAAATATTATCGTTTCATTAAAGGTAAAGGTAAAAAATGACATAATGAAAACGTTAATTTATTTCCTATATATTGAAAATTCAATGGAAATGAATAGTAAAATCATCTTTTATTGAAAGATGAATGTAAATGAATAATTTGGTCTTTGCAATGGAGGTTGTGCGAAGGGGTAGCCGTCGGTCATTTCCGACATCCGCTCTGTTACGTATGGGGTAGACGGCAAGCATGTATGTGATGCCAACATCACCGGTATAGATAGCCTCTTCGGTTTCGGGTCGCTTTCGCCGACAATCTTTTTCGGATCTTTGAGATGCCGCTGGTTGTCGTCACTGTATGGGGCTCGCTGGTTGTCATTTGCCTTTAGTTGCGTATTTCTCGCCGTCATAGCTCCTCCCTCTATCTCTGTCTTTGTCTACCGGTTGTCCCTCTGGCTTCTTGCATGGCCCCTTTTCTCAATGATGATACGATCCCCATCTAAGAGCAGTGATCAGTTTATATCTTCTTCTTTTTTAGATTTGGTCTTTAGGGGTTTTTTTTATACCTGCTATTCGTTGTATGAATGTATGATGATGAGATTTACATTTGAGACCACAAAGCAAGACATATGTTTGTATCTAGAGTTTGAGTTTGAATAGTCACCGTTTGGTTCCTATTAGTTTTGTTTGAATCAAATAATGTTTTCATTTTCTCTATCTTCAGTTTTACATTATGAAAAAAACAAAACGACGGTGAGTATTGGGGCGAGTTAATCATGAACTTGAAGCTTGGTTTGAAATAGCATCAATGTACGGTCGAGTAATTAGTCATGAACTTGAAGCTTGGTGTGAAATCGCAGTCCCTAGAAACCAAACCGAAAAAATAAAATGCTCACGCAACGCGGAAGCGGACGAATTTATCTAGTTTATTTAATTTTTGTTCATTTTTTGAAGGAGGACTACGAGATAAAAAATAAAGATCTCAAGACATATTTAGAATTCGATTGACATTGTGAATTTTTTATATTTTTTTATGTTATTATTTTTTTGTAATATTGTGTTATTCTCACACTTTGTATCAAAACTTACTTTGTATGTAAACTTTTATTTTATTTAATATTTGAAGTACTCTTTTCTTTATTTTTTTAGTCAATTAAATGCATATTTTTAATTTGGATTGTGTCTTTTAATTAAAAGAAGTGAGTTTAGTGGGTTAAATGATAGTACCCCTTATAACTTTAGGTTAAGAAATATTGATTGGAAGATGACATGTTTTTACTTTTTATTGATGGAGTAAGGGATGGTGGCCTCTCACTCTCTCATGAGAGGATGGCACATCTCCAAATGAGGATAATAATAATCATAATATGCAGGAAATTGGAAGGTGGGCCGATAACTTATACTTGCAAGTGGTCGATGATTGGAGGAATAGTGAATCATTGGCTGGAAGATCACATGCACTGCAACTGTCATATGAAGAAGACAAATATTAAACACAATTTTTTTAAATTACGGCTTTTATAAATTGCGACATACAAAAATTTTAAGACAATGAATTACGTTTCCCACTTTGATTCAAATTGGTCTATAGAAAAGGGCCCATGATTATATTTGGATCAAACATATATTGTAATCTTGTGACATATTTGTTAAAGATTTTTATTAGGTGGAAATGGGCTAATTGCGCAACTAGTGTAAGATTAAATTTGAATAAGTGAAAGCCCATAACCACCAAGAAAGTTAAGCCCTTAATCCCAATTTATTGACCCAACAAACCTGCAAAGAAAGCTCAAACCCAAGAAGATAAATCCTGAACGGCTGAACTAGACGTGCACAAACCGGGTTTTTTTTTGACCCGGAACCGGGTACAAACCGGGTACGGGGGGCCCAAACCCGATTGGAACCGGGTACACTGTGGAACCGGGTACGAACCGGGTCCGGGTAGGGTGGGGGTAAAACCCTTCCCTGTGGAACCGGGTAGGGTCGGGTTCGGGTCCGGTTCCTACCCGGGTCAGGTCCAAACCGGGTATTACGTGTAATTTTTTTTTTTTGTTTTTTTTACTTTTTTTTTTGGTTTTGCGTACAATATAAAGTTACTAAATAAATACGATTTATTTCAAGTGAAAAGAGTTAACCAAATACAAGATATTGAAGTTACGATGCAAAAAAACTACTATTTTTAAACAAAGTCAATATATATATTTTTGAAATCTAAGCTTCTTCATTTTTTTCCTCTTCTTTTTTCGTCTTCTTTGAGTTCTTCATCGGATATTCCGGTTGATAGTCCCTCCTCAACCTCTTCATCATGTATTTTTGCCTCCGGTTCGATGTCGTCTTCTAAGCTCGTTAGGTGTTGTTTGCGATCAATCGCGTCCAAGTGATCTTTGAGACAAATGCACATCTCCACAGCCTCCGGAGAAAGTCGGGTCCTCCGTAAAGATATTACCCTGCCACTAGTAGAAAAAGCCGATTCCGAAGCTACCGAAGCTTGGGAGCTTAGTAAATCACGGGCCATGGCGGAAAGAACCGGAAATTCCATTTCCCTTCCTTTCCACCAAGCCAATATATCAAAACTCTCAATGTCATCGGCCGACATAGTGGAAGTATAATCCGTTCCACTATATCTACCGAGCTCGCTACTCGGAGCGGCACCCTTTTGTTTTTTTGCCACGGATTCCCGAACGACATTTAAAAAGTTTTTCTTCGGGTCCTTCATCGGCTTACTTGAGCTAGCCTCCGATTGTGAAAATGGTGTAACCGTTGTTGGCCCGTATCTTAAGTGATAAACATCAAAAAGTCTTTGAAAATCGTGATTAAATTTTGCTTTTGCTTCCGTTGCGTGATTTGGGTTATCCATATGGATATCCAAATTGTCAAAAATTTCTTAAATTAAACATTCGACTCCCGTAATATTATAAAACGGGTTTAAAGCGGCGGCACAAGTAAAAACCGAAGGGAGCTCTAAAAAATATTTTTTAAATTTTTTTTTCATCGCCGGTGTCATTTCTTTAAAAAAAATTTTATTTTCAAAAGTTTTAATATTAAGAGACATTAAATATAATTCGTAAAACACCAAACTACTAGTCGGGTAATAAACCCCCGATAAGTTTTTAGTTGAATTTTTAAAAACGCCAAGAAATTCAACAAATTTTGGTATAAATTTCCAACAATGTTCCGAAAACTCGCCGGCTAACCCGGCGGATACAAGACTACTATGAAAAACTTTCAACCCATCCCGTTGTTTCAAGGCACTCTCTAACATGTTGCATGTCGAGTTCCAACGGTGAGGTGTATCCCAATTCGCACCTAAATATATCGAATTCGTATCTCTACAAAATTGTTTATAATCTTGACAAATTTTCCTTTTAGCTTTAAAAACCGAATAAAGCATACATTTAAACGAATATATATATTGGGAACATAATTCGGACCCTAGCCCGTCTTTCATTACCAAATTAATAATATGTGCGACACATCGACTATGAAAAAAATCACCGTTGCAAATCGGTTTATATTTTACCATAAGTTTATCAACCGCATTAGTATTATTTGAAGCGTTGTCAAAAGCCATTGAAAATATTTTGTTTTGTAAACCATAAGTTTGTATTACGTTATCTAAAAGCTCAAACAAATCATCTCTGCTATGTGGAATCGGAAAAAGATCAAAAGCAATGGTACGTTTCATCATTTGCCACGAATCGGGATCCACCCAATGAGCGGTTACACAAAGATAAGACTCAATGCAACCGTGTGGAGCCGACCAAACGTCGCTAGTTAAATTAACACCGGTTTGTAAGTTTTGGAAAAACACAATTAAATCTTTTTTACAAACTCCCCACAATTTCAAACAATATCGTCTAAGG
Organism: Tagetes erecta; assembly: GCA_030867185.1. Lineage (NCBI taxonomy): Eukaryota > Viridiplantae > Streptophyta > Magnoliopsida > Asterales > Asteraceae > Tagetes > Tagetes erecta. Next base: position 17,579,353 of record CM061490.1, read on the forward strand.
GTCATACGACTTACATGGGTGTAACGAGGTTGAAGTGTTTCCCGAATCAAAGCCGTCAATTGCGGGTTGTCGAAGTGGTTGAATGGCAAACAATTTTGAATCACGAACTTCGCCATACGATCTTGGACCATATCGACGCTATAATGAAATATTTCGCCACCACCCCCCATATCGGCTTGATCGGACTCGGGGGCATTTTTCAACACCGGACAAAACTTCTTTGTAATATGCTTGTCCAAAGTCGAGTTTGAAGCCGCCCCCAACAAAGCTCCACAATACTTGCAACGAGCTTTGTGTGACCCGTCACTCATCTCAACTAAATCCCAATGTTGCCACACTCTTTGGCTTCGGTTATGTTGAAGAACTTGAACAACATTGGGGGCTTGAGAAGAACCGGTTGCGGATTGTGATGCCATTTCGAGACTAACGAAAATGAAAGAGATGAAAAGAGAGAGTTTTTTTGCGTTTTTTGCTTGCGTTTTTTGCGTTTTCGAGTGTTGTAATCAACCCAAACATCAAACATATATTTATACTCATCAAAGGGGGTCTAGGGGGTGATAAAATACAAAAAAAACGGTCAAAAAAAGCCCCAAACGGTCATATAGCCGTTTGCCAACGGCTAGTTTCGAAGTGGGGGCAAAAATCCAAAAAAAACGGTCTAAACCGGTTCCAAACCGGTTCCTGCGCAAAATTCAAAAACCGGTGCGGAACCGGCGGGTAGGAAACCGGGTTCATCGGGTACGGGCCCCACCGGGTACGAACCGGAACCGGTTCCGGGTTCAAACCGGCGGTTCGGTTCCTAAACCGGTTTTTTTGTTCATGTCTAGGCTGAACCAACTCAAGTACTCAACCACATGCACATAAATGGACTGCAACATGGTGTACCGACCCGGTGTATCCGAATCGGAACCGGTCATACCCGAACCGTAAGGTACACATGGGTTCCGGTTCCTCCAAATAAGTTTGACCGTACCTGGAACCGAACCGGAACCGGTTCCACCTCAACCCGGACTCGACCCTACCTGGAACCAAAAAAACCTGGTTAAACCGGTCAAATACCCAATCATACCCGGAACCGGACCCGACTCTACCCGATTCTTGATTTTGTTGACCAAAACCGGAACGGGTTCCTAAAAAACCCGATGGCTTCGCATGATGTTCCTCTAAAATCCCAAACTTATTGGGGTATCATGAAAACAAACTTTTGTTATGACATCTCAAATATGTGCCTTTTGTTCCTCATAAGACTAAACTAATGGTTAGTCATGCAAAAAAAACGGTTTCATACCCAACCCGGCGGATGGAACCTGGAACCGGTTCCGGTTCCTACTCGATTGGACATATACTCAGCAAACCTGGTTTCGTACCCACCGGTTCCACACCGGTTCCTCTCTTCTGCTCAAGATCCGGTTCCTACCCAACCCGGCGGGTTAATCCCATTTTTACTTGTGCTGCCGCTTTAAACCCGTTTTATAATCTTAAGGGAGCCGAATGTTTGATTCAAGAAATTTTGACTATTGGATATCCACATGGATAACTCAAATCTTGCAACGGAAACAAAAGCAAACTTTATCACGATTATTAAAGACTTTTTGATGTTTATCACTTAAGATACGAGCCAACAACGGGTACCATATTTTCACTATGTCGGTCGGGCAACCATGGTAAAAAAACTAAAGGGTGCCGCTCTGAGTAGCAAGCTTAGTAGATATAGTGGAAAGGATTATACTTCTAGTATGTCGGCCGATGACATTGATAGTTTTGATACATTGGCTTGGTGGAAAGGAAGGGAAGTGGAATTTCTGGTTCTTTCCACCATGGCCCATGATTTACTAAGCTCTCAAGATTCTCTACGGTAGCTTCGGAATCAAATTTTTCTACTTGTGGAAGGGTAATATCTTTAAGGAGGACTCGACTTTCTCCGGAGGCGGTGGAGATGTGCATTTGTCTCAAATATCACATGGACGCGGTGGATCGCATACAAGACCAAACGAACTTAGAAGACGATATCGAACCAGCGTAAAAAATACATTATCAAGTGGTTGATGAGGGACTATTCTCCAGAATATCCAATGAAGAACTCAAAGACGATGCAAAAAGGAGGGGAAAAAATGAATAAGATGAGATTTCAACAAAAATATATATTGACTTTATTTTTTAAAAATGGTAGTTTTTTACATCGTAACGTCAATATCTTGTATTTGGTTAACTCTTTTAAGTTATAATAAATCGTATTTATTTAGTAATGTTATATTGTACACAAAACACAAAAAAGCTAAGAATACAAAAAAATATATATACATAACTACGTACCCGGTTGGACTCGACCCGGGTTATACCCGGACCCATACCCGGTTCTATAGAGTAGGTTTTACCCCCACCCTACCCGAACCCGGTTCGTACCAAGTTCTTGGGTAGAATCGGGCCCGGCTGAGTCCTTTGGGTTTGTACCCAGTTCGTACCCTGGTTTCGGGTACGACCCAATAAAATTTTCAAATAAATTTTCCAGATATACTTCAATTTTCATTCCCTTCATCTTTTTCATATACGTATATTTGAATTCCTTCCATTCCATGACCAAAGAAAAAAGTTAAACATAAAAACGAAAGATGAATAGTCAAATGAAGACGAAGATTGTAATGTCAAATATAAGCCATGTCTTAAGATTTCAATCTCTTTCATATTCCATAGTAGATTAAACCCGTGAGTTACATGGTAAAAACATAAAAACACAATTTTAAAATTTAATAAAAAATAAAATTTAAAAATAAACTACACATTACATGAAAGATCAATGAAAATAGAATCACAAATTGCAGTCAAACTCTAATTTGAGTCTTGAACAAATAGATTTAAACTACAAATACACTATTAGTACCAAATTAGATATCGATAATTTTAAAATGGATGCATTACAAATCCTACCAATTATTTTATAAAAATATCAAGAAAAGCATACATACATATAATCCAGATGCGGTGACACTCATATGTACTACGTTAAGCATACAGGTCGGCATGCATGGGTATAGGTCTTAAATTATGATGAGTTATTTGTTAAGTTGTTTGTTTTCGTTTTCACAATTATTATATGGGTGTAAATAAGGTAGGTTGAAACTTTGAAAGAGAAAACTATGAGTGACTTAGTGTTATCGATTTCTTTCCAACCATAGTTTAGAAGAGAATATTCATAGTTTGAGGGGAAAATGCTCTAACACTCTCTCCAATGAATGACACATATCCTTCAAAACTCTCTTTTATTAACCGGTATAGATTCATATGTACTTTTCAACTCATTTGTCAATAAAACTTTCACAAATTTTCAAATAAATGTTTCTAGATATATTTAAATTTTCATTCCCTCCATTTTTTCCATATACATATATTTGAATTCCTTCCATTCAATGACCAAAGAAAAAATATACATAAAAACCAAAGATGAATAGTCAAACGAAGACGAAGATAAAGTAGGTGTGTTATGATGATTTTGTCGGAATGAGAAAAAGAAGACGAAGATGAAGATCAGGCAAGCAAGTTGTAAAGGGTTTTGTAAGTTTAATATGTTTAGTTTGAATCATTGTTGAGTATGATTTGTATAAACATTAAGGGTAAGTTACTATTTTGGTCTTTGTGGTTTGACTAAAATTACTATTTTGGTTTAAGGGTATTTTTGTCTTTTCACACAAACTTAACTGGAAAAATGGATGACCATTAGTGGTGTGGATTAAAACAGCAAGTTTGTATGAAACTAATGGACTAAAAGAGTAGAAAACAAACTATTGGATTAAAACCGTAATTTTTACCAAACCTCAAGGACCAAAATAGTAGTTTACTCTAAAAAATTTGATATGATATTTGTAAAAATGACCCCTGAGGTTTACAAGGTTTTGTAGTTTTTTACACTTTTTAGATTTTTTGCCTAAATGGTCCCTACTCCCCCAAACTTGTTGTTTATCCAGACCTCGACACTAACACCGTTAAAAAAATTCCATTAGTTAACAGTAAAATGACTAAAATACGCTTATAAACCATTTGACACTTAATTTATTTAAAAAACAAAAATCACCAGCACTACCATTTATTCTCAGCCACCAAAACCAAAACCACCATCTCTTCCACCACCACCATGTCCACACCTTCACCGTCACTGTTTCCCCTCCCTCATCCACAAAACGTTCACCTCCACCACCTTCGGTCATTACCTGGATAATACTACTTCCATTTGATGTAATTAATGGATGCAACCAATTCATCGAACACGAAACAAAGGTATCCAGTTTCTTACTCGATCGTAGTTGTCAAAATCTCCATCAAATGGCAATGTAATCGCACCTAATGTTCATCATTTAAGGCTATTATATCGCATTTGTGCTAACTGCTATCAAGGTTATATATACATACATATATATTTATATATATTTATGGTTCTAAAGTAGTATCAATTTGCACCATAAATATCTAATTCATTCTTGTTTTATTCTGGAAGGTGTGATGGGAGGTTGTGGTAATGACTGAGAATGGTGACAGTATTGACTGAAACGGTGGTGAAGGGAGGAGGAGGATGTTGTTGGTAGTGGTGGATTTGTAATGATGGTAGAAGGTGATGATGATGGTGGTTACTGGTTCATGGCCTTAGAGAGAAAGGTAGAGAGAGAGTAAAAGGAGGTGGTGAAACTTATGCAAAAATGATGCTGCTGCTTTGCTCTTGCTATCAATCGATCAAAGGGAGGGAGGCGAGAGAGATGAGAGTTTGTGTGATGTGGTGGAAACGAAACTCCGGCGAAGTTACGAACACAATTTTTGTACTTTTTTAAAAGAGTTAATTGCTAAAATGGTTCATGGGGCATTTTGGTCAATTCCTAATCAACTAACAGAATTTTTTTAACTCCGTTAGTATCGTGGACCGATTTAACAACAAGTTTTAGCCTGTAGGGACTATTTATGAAAAAAAATTTTAAAATATAAAAAAATACAAAACCTTGTAAATCTCATGGACTATTTTTACAATTAACTCGAAACAAAAATTAATAACCTTAGGGAACTTCACAGTGGTTTTTGTGCGTCTATATGGTTAAATTCCCAAGATAGAAAGTGATTAGCAAAGTGGAGAATATATTCTTTTACTTCTTAAATTGGTGTGCATATAGCCATATACAGTACCCAAACCCAATAAACACAAGTGATCGAAGTTCAAATATTGATTAATTAATAATGTTAAGGTGGTCTGGACCATCAACACTCTATGCCTGCCACGTGTCAGATGATCACGTGGGCATTAAATTTGTAGCTAAAAAGAGATAAACTGAAATGAAGTGAGGACCACGTAATAAAGAAAGATTATTATGCACATTTGTCTTTGAGTTTTCAAGGATTTGATCTTCATAACCCTTAAACTTTCAGTTCAACATAAGTTTAGATACCATATTCATGGGAAAACATCCATATTTATCACACTGTCGGTACATAAACTATTGTATATCAACGATCAAGTGATAATAGAAAAGGGTATACCAATCAATAATGCGTACGTACATACACTACGTACATGCACGCACAGCTAACGCGTCACAAGTGATTTTAGTGTGTGAATATATAAGAAGTTACTCATATGCAGGGGCGAAGCATTATGAAGACGGGGGAGGGTCACGCCCCCCATTTTTTTTCCGTTCGAAATGTTGGTTTCAAGAGAGAACTCCATATTAAGTTGAGAACTAGAGAACTAAAAAAAAATATTGATGGAATTTTTAAAAGAGAGGTAAAATTGGAACTTTAAATATGTAAATCTTTAAACATTTTTATCTTTTGCATACGTTAAGTTTTTTAAATTTTTTTTGCACCATTAGATCAAGAATTTCATTATCTTTCATTTGAGTATAAATAACGTTATAAAAAAATAATTTTTTCTCGTTTTTTTTACTTTCAATACTGCATATATGTAATATACGATACCGTATGTTTTTAAATTGGGGAAATGAATACGGTGTTGTTATGAACCTAAATTACCCAAGAAACCATCAAAACTACATACTATGATAAAATATCAAAAGTTCAAGGGCATTGATTTCGATGACGTTATCACAAAAAACAACATCCTCATGCCCCAATTCCAATTTTGGATTTTATCATATGATCGTATTGACATTGCTAACAATAACTTGGTTCACGTTATGTGATGTGGTATGAATATGTGTAGCATGCGCATATCATAATACCAATTATATGAGCCACGTTATATTAATCTGTTATTTGGAATTGAGAAGCCAAATTGAGTTACGATCGGTTTTTAAAGGGCGGATAATATTTTACTAAAATAAATGACGATTATTGAGTAAATGAGAAAGAGAAAAATTATGATCTAAGAGGAGAAAACTAAATCGTCCATTAACATTGAATAAAGATCAATGAGTTAAGTTTTCTAATAAAAAAATTGAAGTTAATTTATCAAAGCTACATAATTTTAATGGTTTTACGTGTAACTTAGGTGCATAACATCACCATATTCACTATCCCCTTTTAAATTTTATAATATTGCATATATGCAGTATCGTATACTACATATATGTAGTATCAAAGTACTACATATATGGAGTATATGCAATACTGATGCATTGCTATCTTATAGTTTGAATTTCAAGTTTTTTTTTTTTACTTTTTTTATGATATTTATCATTGGTTTATTAGTTTATTATTATCTTTATGTTTAGACATAGTATAAGTATTGGTTTTGTTTTCATTTGCCATAAGTTTTTTAATATGAAATCTTATGAACTTTGTTACTGGTCATTTGAGATCATATGTACACTTTAAATAATTATTAGACTCTCAAACCATTTGGCCACTTAATAAATGCATCAAGTATATTGATACTACATATATGTAGTATCAAAAAAACCAAAATATGATTTTTAAAATTATTTAATGTAAATAACGTATGAAAAAGTTAGTAACGTTTAAAGAAAAATATAGTCAAATACAATATCGCAATAGTATGAAATTTAAAAAAACGAAAAAAAAATATTTTTTATGACGTTATTTATACTCAAATGAAAGATAATGAAATTCTTGATCTAATGGTGCAATTTTTTTAAAATAATATTAACGTATGCAAAAGATAGAAATGTTCAAAGATTTATATATTTAAAGTTCCAATTTTACCCTTCCTCTTTAAAATTCCATCCCTTGTATTTTTGGTAGTTCTCTAGTTCTCAACTTAAAATGAGTTCTCTCTTGAACCCTATCATATATATATATATATACATATATATATATATGTATGTATATATATATATTGGGTTTCCCCTCTTTGAAAAAACACGTTTTAAATAAATTATAGGTTTTGTGACTTTGGCCTAGGGCTGACAATTTCTGACACGGACACGATAACACGATACGAAACGACACGAAATTAACAGGTTTCGTGTTTGACCTTAACAGGTGCCGTGTCATTAACAGGTTAACACGATAAAGACACGTTAACTATCGTGTCTTAACAGGTTAAAGATCAGTTAACACGATTGGTCACCTGTTAATATTTATTTATATGAAATGTTAGTGGAGAATGGAGGTGGAGATGAATTTTAATAGACTTTTAATCTTTTTTTCATATTCGTTTATCAAGTATTATTATGGTTAAATACTATTTTTATGTAATTTTGTTGTTTTGTGTCTTAACAATTATCATATTAAGTCATATTTATTATTTAAGACTTATAAATTTTTTTGAAAATTTTAATTTTTTTAAAATTGGGTTTTTATCGTGTCATATCGTGTCTTATCGTGTAACATTTTTTTTTTCTTGTTCGGAAAAAAATGACACGATAAGTTATCGTATCGTGTTCGTGTTTGACCTTATCGTGTTCGTGTCTTATCGTGTCGTGTCTGACACGATATGCCAGCTCTACTTTGGCCCCCTTCTAGCTAAAAATTCTAACTTTATCACTGCTCTTATGAGTATATGTAAATGAAAGGTGTTACTAAGGTGACATAAATTCATAACTTAAAAATTGTAACATAATTATATAAATGAAAGATGCTGCCAAGGTGACATAAATTCAACTAATATTAACTAATAATTTAATTCAACTAGCTAGCAGCCAGCCAAAGTCTATGGACCAAGGGAAGTGAGGTGAGGTGTTGCAGGTCCCACCCTACACACACACAAGGAGCACATCTCTTAAATTATTGTTTAGTCTTGACCACCAGCTAGCAGGGATGATGGTGACATGATCGAAGATGTTTTGGACAACTATGTGGTGACAAAACAATGGCCACAATAACAACAAAACATCCATCTCCCAAACTTGACCATTTTTTTGCCACTATCATTTGGATTATGTTAAGACCATGTGTAGTGGGTTGCAAATAACGCGTACTTACGTAATAAGCACGGACACTACGTTTTAATGGCGGATTTGATCGAACATGCTTGGTCGGTTCGAACCATTCCGGACAACGACGATGATGCATCATGAATGAATTCTTGTTTTTTTTTTTCAATAAATGTAGTTTTTTATGTTTAATAAAATATTTGGTTTTTTATTTAAATATTTAAAATTTATATTAAATAAAGTAATGATGGGGTGATGATTAAAAGGGGCTTTTTGGGCTCTTTCCATTACACACTTTTTGGACAAAAAGCCCCTAGATGAGTTGGGCATCCACCTACACATGGTCTAATGGTTGCATCAGATTGAAGAGTAACCGGTTTGGAAAACGTTTTATGTCTATAAAAACCCACCCAACACTAATTGATTGCTTGTTTAGTTTAGGCGTGCTTAAGTTGGTTATGAAATGTGTATGCCATTGTTTATAATTTTCTCTCAAATCTAATATATTTTAATAAGTTTGTGGCAACATGTTATATCATAAGAACGTTCACGGGTTCCCTATATCTTTGTGAGTAGATTTTTTTTAATGTTATTGGTTGTTAGTAGTTGTGAATGAAGGACAAAGAAAATTTGACTAGGAAAAAAAAGAAACTTTATATTTAGAAAAATACTATTAACCAGACAATTTTTAAGACTTTTTGAAATTGGTTGTAAAAGGATGAAATAAACTGTGATAATAAAAGTTTAAAAAAATAAAATGTAATTGAAAATGAGAAAGAAAATACAGTTTTTTTTGAAATTATAAGGATTGAGATAAGGAAGCTATTGTGAATATGCTCTAATCCACTTTTAGGTAGTAAATTGTTATTTTGGTTTTGAATTTTTACCGATTCGACCACTTTAGTTCTTATGTTTTTTTTACCATTTTAATGTTTGATTTTGTAAAACATTGTCATTTTAGTCTTTTTGTTAACATTTTATTTTATATTACAACTAGTTTAGTGCCCGCGCTACGCTCGGGACACAACATTCAAGTGATGCTTTTAAGGATATTCATGAACGTTCCAATAAGTTTTGAAACAAAACCGTTGTAAACCGAAACACGAAATATATTTTTAAAAATTAAATTTTTAGTATAGCAATATTATACTCAAATTAAAGAGAATAAAATGCTCAGTTTTATGGTGTAGTTTATTTTTTTTAAAATCCATATAAAAAATTATGTATATTTATAAAACACTGAGGTCTTTAATTGTATATTATTATTAATTTTATCCATAAGTTTCATTTTCACACCCTATCAAATATAAATCGACTCATGTACACCTCTTGTAGTAGAGGGTTAAAAGTATAAATACTTTTAAATTTTTCAGAATTCTCCAAAATATTAGGGGACCAAAAATGTAATTAGTTTTATTATAATATATTTTATATATATATTTTAAATAAAAAATCATTATTATGAGATAAACTCTCAAATGATGCCACATAAGCCAAAAGCTTTAAAATTATGCCACATAAGCTTTTTTGGTTTTGCTATATTATATAAAGATGTTTTCGATCTCTATATATGCCACCTATAAAAAAATAAATTTATCGTAATTTAATCAACCATCTCTTTTAACAAATTTTATATTGTTTGGTACTCTTTAGCATCTATATTTATAGATGCCATTAATAAATTTCTATATTTACAGATAATGATAGGAACATAATTATAAAACTTTAATTTTTTATTCAATTTAGACATATCCTTATATAATATTTCAAAATAAAAAATTACTATGTGGTATTTTTTTTTATAGCTTTTAGTTTATGTGGTATTATTTGAGAGATTATCTCACAATAATGATTTTTTTAGTTAAACTATATATATAAAATTTATTATAATAAAACTAATTACATTTTTCGTCCCCTAATATTTTGGAGAATTCTGAAAAATTTAAGAGTATTTATATTTTTAACCCTTACTACAAGGGGTGTACGTGAGTCGGTTTATATTTAATATGGTTTAAAAATGAAACTTATGGATAAAGTTAATAATAACATACAATTAAAGACATCAGTGTTTTATAAATATACATAACAATTTTATATGATTTAAAAAAGGGGTAACTTTGTTAAAATGTAACTAAGTTTGCCAACTGTTCCAATTAAATAACTGAAACTTATTTGTCTCTCTAATATCACTGAAGTTTCATTAAGTGTTCCAATCCTATGTATAAATTTTACGATTATTTGAATGTTTAAAAATTGACTTAGGCAAATGAAATATGTATAAACTTTGGATACTATTTTGTGATTATTTTTGTTCAATTTGACTTAAACTCATTAAATTTAGAACTTTGTTATTAAGATGCAAATTCTTAGTCTTCACTTTTAGATCCCGATTCGAATTGATTGGAAAAAAACTTTCACTTTTTTATAATCATAATTCATGTATGTTTCATATACCCAACTCAATTTTTAAAAATTCAAACATTTGTAAAAGTATTACATAGGATTGGAACACTTATGAAACTTCAGTGACTTTAGAGAGACAAAAAAAGTTTGAGGTATTTAATTGGAACAATGAGTAAACTTGGTTACATTTCTATGACATTTTCCCTTTAAAAAAAATAAACTACACTATAAAACTAAGCACTTTATTCTCTTTAATTTAAGTATAATATTGCTATACTAAAAATCTAATTTTTAAAAATATATCTTGTGTTCCGTTTTAGCACGATTTTGTCTCAAAACTGAATGGAACATTCACGAACATCCGTAAAAGCATCACTTAAATTGTGTTCCCGAGCGTAGCGCGGACACTAAACTAGTATAGACTATAGTAATTAGTTATATTTGTACTTCAAATAAAGCATTTGTAATTTATGAGAATGCATTCATCATTAAAAAGTGTTTTGCAACGAAAAAATTTGTCTGATATGTAACCAGGGCGAATGCAATATATGAATGTTCTGTTTGAAAAGAAACTTGAAAGTATAAGACGAATTAAAGTGATAAGGCAGGATTTGGATCTACAATCTGCAATAGAAATTATTATCTACACGAGACGATTTCAAAACACACAAATATGATTTAATCAAACACAATTGCAAATACTCATAAATTCATGTTGTATTGATCAAATGCACAAATATCAATTACAATATTGTGAAGGAAAACTCTCTTCTGATGAAGATACAATCACTATTTATAGACCAACACAACCAACTAGAAACAACTACAATAATAGTCCTTAGTCTATATACAAAAGACAAATACAAAGATAAACTAAAACATGATAATCTATATGTTCTAACAATACTGTCCTTAGATTGGCATTTTAGTAGATCTTCAGTATTCTTCGGGTTCTTCTTTTATGTCAAAAAGTGGCTTCTTAGAGTGTGATACTTGATCTTCTATAGCTTTTCGAATGCATGATTTGAACTTTTCAGCAGTTTTGGCTTGAACCAGCTTTGATTCATTCCCCAAGATTGGAGTCTCAGCCATTCTTTTTAATGTATCAAGTGAAACACCTGCAAGGTCAACATTAGCGTAGAAGATATACGGTTTCTTGATACCTTTTGCTCTTACCTCCAGTGTTCCTTTTGATGTTATTATCATGAAATCTATCTCCATGATTTCAATTTTAACCAGATTTGCATACAGCAGTGCTTTCCTCAACCCTATTTTCTCCATAGCAGCTCCGATAACTTCAAACATTATTTCAAACAGTTACCTATCAGTATCTGCCACTTCTGATTTTAGCTTTTCTAATTTCTGACTTCTGAGATCATCGATATAACTAGGATGACGAAGTTTGAGTTCAAAGGTACCAAAGGTAGTGATCATGCCATTGTCCCAATCATCAAAATCACGCACCAGCTTTAGTTTGTAAGTTTCTTCATGATAAAATGCTTTCATAATTGGTTTGGTGTTTTGTGATCCATCAATTACTTTCACTCCTGGATTGGTGACTTTATCAAAGAACTCGTCACTGAACTCATCCAGATATTTTTCCTGTCTTGATATCTTCTTCTTTTTCTTTCTTTTCTGATCCAAATAAGCACTATCATCTTGGTGTCCACGATTTTGAAGAAACTGTGGCAATCGGCTCATTCCAGCATCAAGTAGCATGACCAGCCTTTGACCTCGATCAGCCTTTGAATGATTTATCAATGGAGGCTTATGAAGTTCCTTCAGATCTTGAACGGGTAACTTGAAAATACTCGAATAGTAGTGATAAACATCACATATTCCATTCACTCTTTTTTATCAGAAAGGCGCCAAACCTTTCATCATATTTCCAGGTTATGATCTTCACATCCTTTGATTTATATGGAACAATCATAGCATCTAGTAGATCTGCTACTGATTGTCCTTTGCTCAGTAAAGATCTGACTATGTCCCCTACCGTGCTTGCTTTATTCCACAACTCCCTAGTGTCTAAAGGAAGATATCCATCAAGTCTTTTCTCTTCTTATGTGCATCTTCCACTCTTGCCAAAGAAGGAATTTCAGATGGCTCCAACACTCTGAATCTTTTTGATTTCTCCAAGTACTATGGATTATGGTAATAAAAAATGAACATTCTGTTATTCATCCTCTCCGACGCTTGAAAACTCTTAACAAGTTTCCTCAAGGATTCTGATTTTAACCTCATAAAACTTCTATAAGGATAATTCCTTGATTGTAGCCACGCTCTCATATCACTTGAAGACATTTGTTCAGGATCTGGATGATGTAATTCCTCAGGTGGTAAGTCATTAATATTAAGACTTTCTTGTAATTGGTGCCATTCACCTGGTTCAATGATTATCTCATTCTCATCCCAACTACACAATCTTGAGCATCTTTACATTTGTCATACTCTTCATTGATTTGCGTAACAGGCAACCATTCAAATATACCTGATTGTATTCATCCTCTACAGATATGCAATTTTTTTTTATCTAAGTCCAATGGAATATCATCAGTAACATCCATGACTTTTTCAGCTTCAACTGGAACTTTTTGCACAATGATGCGTGCAATAATATATATATATAAATTAACTAATAAAAACACCTAGTTTTAAATTTATAAAACCAAGACAAACAGAGTATTTCACACACAACCGGTAGTGAACCGGTTGAATGTAGTATAGCTAAAGCAAGTCCGTGTGTCGACCCACAGACTCTATATATTACGCTACAATTAAATAAATTAAAACTCACTAAGTAGACACGACTTTGTAAAATAAAGATTATTTAAAAGGGGGGTTTTGCGAAAAAGATTAAATTGCATAAAGTAAACAAATGACACGAAAGGTGAAAATTGAAAACAGTTGATTGAAATGAACGACCTAGACACGACTCCTCTATGTTGCAATTATCATTTGAAAATGGATGCTTAAAGTATGGAACCGGTAATAAAGATATCCACTTGAAGACACCACAATTAGGACCCTCGACCCTTTCGAGAAGAAATCTATTGATTTCTAACAAGTTAATACGAACACCGGTTTAGCAATTAAACGCCCTCACGGTTGTGTTGGTCCATCAGATCGAGATTTCAGTGCTATAATGATTAATAAACAACAAAACCCAATTAGATTCAATGAAATATAGTCCAAATACCCTTAACAACCAATAACAAAGATCAAATCAACACAACAGAGGTAATCAAGCTACAAAGATGATAATAATAAGCTCCTAACACCTCAGCCGTCACACACACACAATTTAGGGTTTGATAAACTTGCAAAACTTGTATTGAAATGAGAAAACATTACAATTTATAGTGCAGACATAGGTTCGCTGACAGATTCACTAACAGCGAATCTGTCATGCCAACCTATCAGCTTCGTCGGGCACAACAAAGATTCGCCAGGCGACTGATCTAAACAACAGACTAACTAATCTAGACTTCCGACATGCCGGTGAGTCCAACCTATACATGATCTATCAATACTCCCCCTAGGTTGGACCTCACCTGGGGAAGTCTTCTATTTAGGCTCCGTCTTTGTCGGCTTCACAGATGCTCAATGAATGCTCCAGCCCTCGATTCAATACCGGCCAATGAATTAGTAACATCTTCAGATCCGGCCTCGTCACTGTCTCCCAAATCCACAAACGAATCAACAAACTAGGCTTCGGTGACATCAATATCAGTCAAATCAACAACAGTGATCTTCCCCTGATTATCATCAATCTGTTCCTCACCAAGCACATCCGCTTCAACCTCAACTGGCTTTTCAAACCTCTGCACAATCGATGCATCTAACTGTTTAGTCAGATCATCGATATCCATATTCAAATCATCCGTCCTTCTAAGCCTCTCGTTGACCCTTCTCAATCCAGCACGAACCCCTCGGGCCTTATTAGCAACTTTCACGAACAAGTTGGCTTCAGTTCTGGTGTCATCTCCTGCACCGTGCTTGATCTCGTTTTCACATAAAACCTTCAGATCTTCATCACAGAAGGAGAAGATCTCCATTGGGTCAAACAATCTGATTTCAGGACGATCTTCCCCTTTCAATCTGATAATAGCTTCACCAGTACTAATATCGTAAAACCACTTCAGAAATTCACTCAATCGTTCGGGCTGGGTATCGGGAACTCTAACTCGACTCATGATCTTTGGAGCTTCTAGTTTCAGTACAACTTTACCTTTCCACGATACCTAGTGTTTGTCTTTCTTCTGCCTCATTCTCTTTGGCTTTTGGTACCCAAACTCAATGAAGTTATTTTCGGCAGCCCTTCTGATTTTAACCTCGAACGCACTTGCTCTGCCACTATCCTCCTTGCCCAGCAGAGGGAGTTCAGCCAATCTACGTAGATCCCATCTCGGCAGTGTAGCAAAGTGCTTTTGATTCTTAATATAGCTTATATCTCCACCTCTCCTTTTTATCATATAAGCATCTAACAGACTGTTGAATTTCCATGCAATTATCTGCCTATCCATCTACATGGTATTCGGCTCGTCCAAATGTTGAAAGATAGGGACTTCAGGAATAGCTGCATCATCTTTCTTGAACCATTCGGATTTGTCAAGATCGATGTGCTCAAACAGATATGCCACAGCTTTATCTTCAACATTGTATTCCTCTGGTTCATCCTCAGGATCATCCACAATCTCTTCAACATTCTCAACATTTGCCTCTGAACCAACAACAACCTCCGGCCCAGTGAATACTTTCAGATCAATACCTATATCCTCATAAAAAACATCTTCAGCAGCTTTCTTCTCTGTCTCAGCCCCAACCCCAGAATGCATTAACGGATACTTTGCAGCATCCGTTAAGCTGATCAATTCAAGTTCAGATATTTCCGGATCAGACCCATCTTTCTCTTTCAAACTGTTCAACTCTTTGAAGATCCGAACTATTAGACATTGTTGACCTTTGATCATTCTACCCATTTCAGTGATAACAATCTCCTTTTCTTTATCCTTCATCCCAACTCAGCATATTTACCCTTTAAATCCACCAACTCAGACTTTAACTCAGTAATCATTTCAGCAGTTGCCACCGGTGTCTCGTGTTTCTGCTTTGTCCTCCTTTCAGATTCACCCGAAGCATCAGATTTCCTCACAGTTTTCCGATTCCTTTCAACATCCAATTCAGCCTGCACTTCATCAATTTCTTTATCCAAAGAGTAATCTTTTTCTTTAGCATACTGTTTTCTCTTCCTCAACTTCTTTTCTACAACCTCAACATTCTCCCCCACTCTCTTTCTTTCAATCTCAATCAATCTCTGAATATGTACCCATCTGTCAGCCAGATACATATTTTCCCATAAATATGATATTCTCCCGACGCAGTCTGATCGTACAAATTTGCAGTTGCCGAACTATTAGACATTGTTTAACCTAATTATGATTAAGTGACCTTAAATGAATTCTAACCTCACAGCCAAAATGTGACACCCTGCCCGGTGGCGGAAAACACCGGGTTGTCAAGTGGGTTGGATATCAAAAGTTCAAAGCACATGGCATCTAAGAAATATATTTTAATATTATTAAGCATTCAATGTTGTGACGTAACAGGCAATAAATAGTCTTAAAAACAGGAATAAATCCGGAAACAGAAACGTCATTGTTTTTATTATTATCTAGGTCCATGGCATCCTACGTGTCAAGCAACCGAATCAACTTCAAACGCCACCTGAAATATGATTAAAATAAGTTAGCTACGAGAATAGCTAGTGAGTAAAAACACAGTAAATAATACATAGTATGAAATCCGAGATCATTAGAAATATGCTGCGCAAACTCATGTGTATAGCAATTTCGCCATAATACACAACCGTGACCATAGAATCACATAGAAACAAAGAAACATATACCCCGCAGGGTAACTTTTAGCAACGGGTCATGAGAACCACTCATGTTACAATTAATGATAACTGTCGTCTAACCGTCATTTAACCGTCCTTTAACCGTCAATTCAACCGTCTCGATAAATCAGTTATCAATAATTGTTTTAGCATCTAGAGGCATAGCAACATAGTAACAAGTATCATAGGATAGTATCTAGTAACCAACACATAGAATCAACAACAAGAATCGCCGGCAACACATCACCTAACGTGCCATAAAGTGTAGGTGGGTTTGTCAGACCGTTAGCGCTAACATCGTACCGGTGGAAATTACGTAATAATACAACTACTTTTAACTACCACATAAGATTGCATCAAGCGGCCGACAAGATTAACATATTTTATGATCTCATTTGTAAATAGAATCAAAAAGAAAAGAAACCGTAGTTTAGTAATAAGAATCATATTTCAGTCCCAAAGCAAAAATAGTAAAATGGGAAGTGAGTTTACTCACCTGAATAATAAAGATAATGCAAGAAGTAACTAGAGAGAATCGAGGATCGCCCAGATATTAGAACCACCTAATTAACCGGAAGAACCTAATTTAGAAACGAAGTAAATAACGTAATAACTAGAATCAAGAAAATAGAACTTCTAGGGTTTTGGATTTGGGGTTTTAGGGTTTTAAATTATAAATTGAAAATTAGGGTTTCAAAATATAATTTGGGAATTTAGGGTTTTAAAGTATCAAATTAAAATTAGGGTTTCAAAGTATAATTTGGGGATTTAGGGTTTTAAAGTATAAATCTAAAATTAGGGTTTCAAAGTATAATTTGGGGATTTAGGGTTTTAAAGTATCAATCTAAAATTAGGGTTTCAAAGTATAATTTGGGGATTTAGGGTTTTAAAGTATCAATTTAAAATTAGGGTTTCAAAGTATGATTTGGGAATTTAGGTACGAGATATAATCGTGTTTTCGTAGAGTATATGTTTTTATAATAATCCATTTCTAGTTTTATAATCGAAATAATATATATTTGTTCATTATTTTGAGGGATATATATATAACTTAGAAGAAAAGGGGGTTTAAAAGGTAAAAATTAAATAAAGTGGTCAGTGGGACTCGAACCCACGACCAAACGCGCCCAATCTCGTTGTTTCACCGCTGAGCCAGACGCGCTTTTGGGTTTTAAACTTGCAGCGATTGTTTTTGTTCTTTAATATGCCAACCCCCATTTCATACTACAAGCCCTAGATCAAGAAAGACCCAAATTCGTCTGAATCAGATAATCAAACCCTGTTTAAAGATAGGGCTTTTGATCTATACATATAGACGATTATTCTGATATAACAAACTTACTTGGTGATGATCGAATTGGAACGAAAGGAACGAAGAACACGATCTCCGCGGCTTGATGATCAATTGATAATCTAGGAGTTGTTAGAATCCAATTAAACTTCCAGATTTCGTCCGCGTGAATAGACGTATAAAACCCCTATACAAGTTGCAGATGAAATCAATGTTTGAATGGCTATCCCTTGATGAACAGAACCGAAAGAAAAAGGAATCACTTACAGATTGCAGAAGTTTGAAACGAGAAATTGATGTTGCAGGCAACTTAGTCGAGTACAGAGGAAGGTGCAGGTAGATCGAATTGTGTTATGGTGATCAGAAAGTGGTCGAGACGTTTTTTGTGTTGAGTCCGAAGAAAAGGTAACATATTGAGTAGTATTGGGTTAAATCTGGTTCAATTGATTGCTAGAAATGAATTTGTGGCACCGAGAAGGCAGAGGGGAGTGAATGAAACATAAATTGGAGGCGTTAAGAGACGATTGAGTAGTTGGGTTTTTGAAACGATTTTTTTGATTGAGAAATTGATTAATGTTTAGGTGATTAGGAGCTGTTTAGATGTTCGAATCATGCTTAGATTAGTGTTAGGATGATTTTGTATGTATTTGGTTTGTTGTATTGTGCAAAAAAAATGGGTTTTGAGGCTCGCCGGAGATGGAGTTTTTCCGGCCAAACTGGCCGGAATTTGTAGTCGCCGGAAATACGGGGGGGGGGGGGGGGGGAAAGGCTGGTTTAAATTTGCAAGTTACACAAACAGCCCCTGAACTTTGTTTTGTTTTCATTTCTTGTCTAAAACTTTCAACATAAGTTTTAATATTTACACTTTAGCCCAAAGTTAGTTATAAACCATATTAACCAACTTCTTTAACCGGGTTGAGACGGAACGATTAATTAAGCGACGGTTATATACGTTTAGCTTGATGATGACGTTGTAGAAAATAACTTGATCGGATACATTACACAACATATTTATTTAAATAGTTTATTTTCGAAACGTTACATTTATAAATAAAAGAGTACGAATACAGTTTTGGATAGAACTTCGGGTTCGAGCCGGGTCTTCGGGTTTGGTTCCGGGGCAGATGTCACAGTCTCCCCTCCTTAAAAGAATTTTGTCCCGAAATTTGCTCAAACCGAAGTAGTTGAAGCTGAAGCGAAGAGATGCGGATATTTTGCCTTCATTTGGTCCTCGCGTTCCCAAGTGAATTCGGGTCCACGCTTAGACTCCCAACGAACCTTGACGATCGGTATCCGACTCCGCTTGAGTTGCTTGACTTCTCGATCCATAATTTCTAATGGTCGCTCAATAAATTGCATAGATTCATCTATCTGGATCTCGTCGAGAGGCACAATTAGATTTTCGTCAGACAAACACTTTTTCAGATTAGAAACGTGGAACACGGGATGAACACCACCCAATTCCTCAGGCAGTTCCAGCTCGTAAGAAACTTTCCCGATCTTTTTAAGAACTTTGAACGGACCCACATATCGGGGAGCTAGCTTTCCCTTTTTGCCAAAACGGAAAACTCCCTTCCATGGAGACACTTTAAGTAGAACCATATCACCGATTTCGTATTCCATAGGCTTCCTCTTTTTATCAGCATAATACTTTTGCCGATTTCGAGCTGCTAGAAGATTCTCTCGGATTTTTCGGATTTTATCGGTGGTCTCCTGAACCATCTCTGGCCCAGTAATCTGAGAATCACCGACTTCGGTCCAACATAGAGGAGAACGACATTTACGACCATATAGAGCTTCGAACGGTGCCATATCGATACTAGAATGATAACTGTTATTATACGAAAATTCGATCAACGGAAGATGAGTATCCCATTTACCTTTGAAGTCAATAACACAAGATCGAAGCAAGTCCTCGAGGGTTTGAATAGTTCTCTCGCTTTGACCATCGGTTTGGGGATGATAAGCAGTGCTAAGATTGAGTTTAGTACCCAAAGCTTCTTGAAGACCTTTCCAGAAACGAGACATAAAACGACCATCACGGTCAGAAATAATATCCAACGGCACCCCATGACGACAAACAATCTCTTTCACGTAAAGTTGAGCTCGCTTTTCCGCCGAATAAGTTTCTTTGATTGGCAGAAAATGAGCAGATTTCGTTAACCGATCAATAATCACCCAGATGCTATCATAACCATTTGAAAGAGGAAGTTTAGTAACAAAATCCATGGCGATACTCTCCCATTTCCAAACAGGGATTTCGGGTTGCACAAGGAGACCAGAAGGGCGTTGATGCTCGGCTTTTACCCGTGCACAAGTCAAACATTTAGCAACATATCGAGCGATTTCTTCCTTCATACACGGCCACCAATAGTGGGGACGAAGATTTTTATACATTTTATCTGCACCCGGATGAATAGAATAACGACTTTTATGGTTCTCATCCATAATAAGTTCACGGATAACACCGCGGGTAGGCACCCAGATGCGATTCATGTAGTAGAGTAGGCCATCGGCTTTTGTTTCTAACTGTGAATCGGCACCAAGGTTCATCTCATCCCGGAAAGTACCCTCAGAAACAACCATACGTTGAGCTTCAAGAATTTGAGACTTAAGATTAACACGTAGGGAAACGCAAGAAAGCATGACGTGTTCCTTACGACTGAGAGCATCAGCGACAACATTAGCTTTACCCGGGTGGTAACGGATTTCACAATCGTAATCGCTTAGTAATTCGACCCAACGCCTTTGCCTCATGTTAAGCTCTTTCTGATTCAGAATATGCTGAAGACTTTTATGATCGGTGTAAACAAGGCATTTTGTACCATAAAGATAATGCCTCCATATCTTGAAAGCAAACACCACGGCACCCAATTCAAGATCGTGTGTGGCGTAATTCTTTTCGTGAACTTTTAACTGCCTCGAGGCATAAGCTATAACTTTTCCCCGTTGCATAAGAACACAACCAAGACCCTGTTTCGAGGCATCGCAATAAACAACAAGATCTTCATGCCCGTCGAGGAGAGTGAGAATAGGAGCGTTACACAATTTGTCTTTAAGAATGTCAAACGCTTTTTGCTGCTCGGGACCCCACACGAACGGTACATTCTTACAAGTTAAAGACGTGAGAGGGACCGCAATCTTGGAGAAATTAGCAATGAACCGACGATAGTAACCCGCTAAACCAAGAAAAGAACGGATTTCGGTCGGGGTTGAAGGTGCTGACCAATTTTTGACAGTTTCAATTTTTGCGGGATCCACTTGAACCCCGTGCTCATTAACAATGTGACCCAAGAATTGAACTTCCTTGAGCCAGAACTCACACTTGGAAAACTTGGCAAAGAGCTGTTCTTGCTTAAGCATCTGAAGGATAGAACGAAGATGCTGCTCATGATCAGTTTTGGATTTAGAGTAGATCAAAATATCATCGATGAATACAATAACGAACTTGTCTAGAAACGGTCGACATACACGGTTCATCAAGTCCATGAAAACAGCAGGTGCATTAGTCAAACCGAAAGGCATGACCGTGAACTCAAAGTGACCATACCGCGTACGAAACGCAGTTTTCGGTATGTCATCTTCGTGCACACGCAGTTGATGGTAACCAGAACGAAGATCAATCTTAGAAAAACAAGTTGCACCTTGAAGCTGGTCAAAAAGGTCGTCGATACGCGGCAATGGATAACGATTTTTGACAGTAAGTTTATTGAGCTCGCGATAATCGATACACATACGGAACGAGCCGTCTTTCTTTTTAACAAACAAAATTGGAGCACCCCACGGTGAGGAACTCGGACGGATAAAACCTTTATCTGATAGCTCTTGGAGCTGACTGGCCAACTCTTGGAGTTCGGATGGTGCAAGACGATAAGGAGCTCTTGCAACAGGAGTAGCACCGGGAACAAGATCGATACGGAATTCAACTTGTCGTGCGGGTGGAAGGCCGGTTACGTCATCGGGAAAAACCTCCGCAAAATCTCGCACAACAGGAATGTCTTCGAGTTTCTTTTCTTTCGATTCCTTGACCTCAACACGCGCTAAGAACGCAACATACCCCTTACGTATATATTTTTGAGCCTCGACACAAGACATGAGTTTCAACCCGACGGGAGACTTTTCCCCCGAAACATTCAAAATTTTCCCCGATGGAAGAGGAACTCGAACAACCTTTTCCCTACACACAATTTCCGCACCGTTGGCCGATAGCCAGTCCATACCAATGATAACATCAAAACTACCGAGCGTCATAGGCAAGAGATCGACATAAAAGATGTGACCCATAAGGTTAAGCATACACCCCTTAAAGAACGAACTAATAGTAACACTTTTCCCGTTTGCCACCTCTACCACATAAGGAATATCAAGGCAAATACGACTAGCAGTAAAAGATGAAGCAAACTCTAAAGAAACAAAACTCTTATCGGCACCCGAGTCAAACAAAATAGAAGCATAACGTTCATTAACGAGAAACATACCGTTCACCACCTCGTTGTTGGCCTGCGCTTGATTTGTATTAATGTTAAAGGTTCTCGCACGGCCTGCCTGATTTGCATTGGCGTTTGTGTTCACATTCACGTTGATTGGTTGCGGACAGTTGTTGCGATAATGGGTCGGGTCACCGCAGTTGTAGCAAGCCCGACCCGGAGCAGCCTTGACGTTGTTGACATTGTTGAAACAATCTTTGGCTAAATGGCCAATGCGTTGGCAGATACTGCATCTCCGACACGGAGTTTCGGGGGCATGATGGAAAGGACATTTGTTGCATTTGGGCAGCGTGCCAGTATAGGGTTTCCTGGCAACGTTGCCACCATAACCACCTTGCGGTGCCACGATAGGAGTCTGGGTGGTAACAGCATAATTAGCAGCATGATTCTTTCGTTTCTTGGAGTTTGAGGAGGATTCGGGCTTGAAGCCCTTATGAAATTTTCCCCCGGATGGCTTGGATTCATTATCAGATGTACTTTTCAACTTTTTATTCCCCTTGCGGTTTAGAGTACCCGCTTTCACGTGATTATCAGTAAGGCGTCCGGCCAAGGACATCGCCTCACCTACAGTCGCTGGTTTACTTCCCCACACCGCATCCTGAATCGTCATAGGCAAACCCCCGATATACTGCTCAATTCCCCGGGAATCCGGAGTAACCATGTTGGGGCACAAAACACTGAGTTGCGAGAAACGATCATTGTACGCTACGTTGTCACCACTGTCCTGTTGGAGGTTCCAAAATTCACCCTCGAGCTTACGAATTTCGCTCGGAGGACAATACTTGCTAGTCATAGTGGTTTTAAACTGAGCCCAAGTCAATGCGGTCACGGCGGCTTCCCCGAGCCTCCGTTTCTCGTCGTTCCACCAGGTGAGTGCACCCTTTTGGAGTACACTCGTAGCATAGCGAACTTTCAGATTATCCGGGCATTCACAGTTGACGAAAGTGCTTTCCATGCTTTCGTACCACTGAAGGAGTCCGGTGGCTCCCTCATTACCAGAGAACTTAGTCGGACCACAAGAATTGAAATGCTTGAGGGTGCATCGAGGTGCCGCGTTTCCAGCATTCTGATTGGCATTATTGAGCTGGGTCACGAGATTAGGCAACATATTAGCCATCTGGGTCGCAATAACGTTAGCGAGTTGTGCACGTCTACCAGCCATTCTACAAGATAAGATAAAAGAATTTTCATAAGACATGGATCAAAATTCGAGATAACATAAGTTGTAACAGAATTTTGATTAAATGAGATTATAGAATCCTTTAGAAACATAACACAGAAAAATCACTTAGAACATTATAGAATCCCTTAGAAACGTAACACAGAAAAATCACTTAGAACTTTTAGAAACACTAGTAAATGAACTTCGAGAAAAGGAACGTTTGAAATAACATAGAAACTCATTAGAAACCATAGAAAAATAAAATTTACAGAATTATCAAGAAAATAGAGTTTTGAAGGCTTAGGATGTGTCTTGGTTTTGGACACAAATGACTTATCAAAGTGTCAAGTTCGTTTTTCAACGTATTTGAGAAGGCGTGCTTTAGCCTATAGGTTCACACTCATCTCAGACATCCCCAGGTAAGCATACAGGTCTCTTAAAGAGATTTATACGAAATGCTTGCCTTAGACAGGATGTCCGTGATACAGGCGTTCCCCCTTCCAGATTGCACACGTTCCCACGTTTCAAACTTACTTAAGACGATGACGAGATTCCACAAAGAGAAGATCCTAATCACACAGAAGAGTCTCTTGTAGTTCCTTCGCGAAATCGAACGAGAAAAGAGATAAAGAAAAGCATAGAAAGGTTCGTAGAAAGGAAATCAATAAGTCCAAAAGAATCCCTAAGTACATCTATTTGCACTAAGGACTCTTAGGTTATAGTCTAGGTCGGTGTGTTTCTAATACCCTATCCTAGTTCCCTATAACCATGGCTCTGATACCAAACTGTGACACCCTGCCCGGTGGCGGAAAACACCGGGTTGTCAAGTGGGTTGGATATCAAAAGTTCAAAGCACATGGCATCTAAGAAATATATTTTAATATTATTAAGCATTCAATGTTGTGACGTAACAGGCAATAAATAGTCTTAAAAACAGGAATAAATCCGGAAACAGAAACGTCATTGTTTTTATTATTATCTAGGTCCATGGCATCCTACGTGTCAAGCAACCGAATCAACTTCAAACGCCACCTGAAATATGATTAAAATAAGTTAGCTACGAGAATAGCTAGTGAGTAAAAACACAGTAAATAATACATAGTATGAAATCCGAGATCATTAGAAATATGCTGCGCAAACTCATGTGTATAGCAATTTCGCCATAATACACAACCGTGACCATAGAATCACATAGAAACAAAGAAACATATACCCCGCAGGGTAACTTTTAGCAACGGGTCATGAGAACCACTCATGTTACAATTAATGATAACTGTCGTCTAACCGTCATTTAACCGTCCTTTAACCGTCAATTCAACCGTCTCGATAAATCAGTTATCAATAATTGTTTTAGCATCTAGAGGCATAGCAACATAGTAACAAGTATCATAGGATAGTATCTAGTAACCAACACATAGAATCAACAACAAGAATCGCCGGCAACACATCACCTAACGTGCCATAAAGTGTAGGTGGGTTTGTCAGACCGTTAGCGCTAACATCGTACCGGTGGAAATTACGTAATAATACAACTACTTTTAACTACCACATAAGATTGCATCAAGCGGCCGACAAGATTAACATATTTTATGATCTCATTTGTAAATAGAATCAAAAAGAAAAGAAACCGTAGTTTAGTAATAAGAATCATATTTCAGTCCCAAAGCAAAAATAGTAAAATGGGAAGTGAGTTTACTCACCTGAATAATAAAGATAATGCAAGAAGTAACTAGAGAGAATCGAGGATCGCCCAGATATTAGAACCACCTAATTAACCGGAAGAACCTAATTTAGAAACGAAGTAAATAACGTAATAACTAGAATCAAGAAAATAGAACTTCTAGGGTTTTGGATTTGGGGTTTTAGGGTTTTAAATTATAAATTGAAAATTAGGGTTTCAAAATATAATTTGGGAATTTAGGGTTTTAAAGTATCAAATTAAAATTAGGGTTTCAAAGTATAATTTGGGGATTTAGGGTTTTAAAGTATAAATCTAAAATTAGGGTTTCAAAGTATAATTTGGGGATTTAGGGTTTTAAAGTATCAATCTAAAATTAGGGTTTCAAAGTATAATTTGGGGATTTAGGGTTTTAAAGTATCAATTTAAAATTAGGGTTTCAAAGTATGATTTGGGAATTTAGGTACGAGATATAATCGTGTTTTCGTAGAGTATATGTTTTTATAATAATCCATTTCTAGTTTTATAATCGAAATAATATATATTTGTTCATTATTTTGAGGGATATATATATAACTTAGAAGAAAAGGGGGTTTAAAAGGTAAAAATTAAATAAAGTGGTCAGTGGGACTCGAACCCACGACCAAACGCGCCCAATCTCGTTGTTTCACCGCTGAGCCAGACGCGCTTTTGGGTTTTAAACTTGCAGCGATTGTTTTTGTTCTTTAATATGCCAACCCCCATTTCATACTACAAGCCCTAGATCAAGAAAGACCCAAATTCGTCTGAATCAGATAATCAAACCCTGTTTAAAGATAGGGCTTTTGATCTATACATATAGACGATTATTCTGATATAACAAACTTACTTGGTGATGATCGAATTGGAACGAAAGGAACGAAGAACACGATCTCCGCGGCTTGATGATCAATTGATAATCTAGGAGTTGTTAGAATCCAATTAAACTTCCAGATTTCGTCCGCGTGAATAGACGTATAAAACCCCTATACAAGTTGCAGATGAAATCAATGTTTGAATGGCTATCCCTTGATGAACAGAACCGAAAGAAAAAGGAATCACTTACAGATTGCAGAAGTTTGAAACGAGAAATTGATGTTGCAGGCAACTTAGTCGAGTACAGAGGAAGGTGCAGGTAGATCGAATTGTGTTATGGTGATCAGAAAGTGGTCGAGACGTTTTTTGTGTTGAGTCCGAAGAAAAGGTAACATATTGAGTAGTATTGGGTTAAATCTGGTTCAATTGATTGCTAGAAATGAATTTGTGGCACCGAGAAGGCAGAGGGGAGTGAATGAAACATAAATTGGAGGCGTTAAGAGACGATTGAGTAGTTGGGTTTTTGAAAAGATTTTTTGATTGAGAAATTGATTAATGTTTAGGTGATTAGGAGCTGTTTAGATGTTCGAATCATGCTTAGATTAGTGTTAGGATGATTTTGTATGTATTTGGTTTGTTGTATTGTGCAAAAAAAATGGGTTTTGAGGCTCGCCGGAGATGGAGTTTTTCCGGCCAAACTGGCCGGAATTTGTAGTCGCCGGAAATACGGGGGGGGGGGGGGGGAAAAGGCTGGTTTAAATTTGCAAGTTACACAAACAGCCCCTGAACTTTGTTTTGTTTTCATTTCTTGTCTAAAACTTTCAACATAAGTTTTAATATTTACACTTTAGCCCAAAGTTAGTTATAAACCATATTAACCAACTTCTTTAACCGGGTTGAGACGGAACGATTAATTAAGCGACGGTTATATACGTTTAGCTTGATGATGACGTTGTAGAAAATAACTTGATCGGATACATTACACAACATATTTATTTAAATAGTTTATTTTCGAAACGTTACATTTATAAATAAAAGAGTACGAATACAGTTTTGGATAGAACTTCGGGTTCGAGCCGGGTCTTCGGGTTTGGTTCCGGGGCAGATGTCACACAAAAACTCAAAGTCAATTCAACACATTCAATTGATTTGTTAAACAAGTTTGCTAAAGTTAACCTAGATCGAATTCTCATGAATATCTAATCCTAGCCAGTAAACAAACAAGATATAACAATGAATCTAATCACCTCACGGATATCTTAGAGAAGCTAGCACATTTTCATTTGGTTGACATCTATTATCTTTCCTATGTTTTTTTAAGCATGCATTCACCATAACACTTTCATAACACACATTCAATGAAGTAACTTGAATCCTATTATGTGACATAGACAATAATCAAGCATTCAACGGAAACAATAATATTAAACAACCCAATTCCAACACACATGTATGCATTGAATTAAAGCATCAAACTTTTACTTAAACATAAACAAATCCATAATCAAAAGCATCATAAATTCAAGTTTAAACGTTAACAAAGATTCATCATAAGTCTAGGTGGCTTTAAAAGCTTAGACAAGCATACTTAGAACAAAAAACAAGCAAGATTAAAGTAGCAAAACATGGTAGAAGAAACTAAAATCAAAGGAAATGAAGAACCCGAAATCGTTAGATGACACGTCTTCGTTCTATGCTTTCGTTTGATCTTCTCGGCTCCACTCTAGCTCCAAAAATCACTTCTTTCAGCCTTTTTTCGTCTCAATCTCGTGTATGGAGGCTAGGTTAAAGTGGTGAAGAGTTTATATAACAAACAAGGCCAAAAAATGCAAAAACAATCTGTTGAAAAGGCCTCGTCGCATCATGCAGTGAGAAAATGGACTGTGGCCGCGTAGCGCAACCAAGATCACATGTGATCTTTTAGAACCACGCCACGTTACGCGATGAGGAGGTCCCTTGGTGGCCGCGTGACGTGGTGGCACTCCAAATTCTGATCCCGAACTTTGTTTCGCGTCTTGTTTTGCTTCGTTTCGCGCTATAGTTTGCTCGTAACTCCATTTTGCGTCCTGTTTTCGCCTACGATCTTCTGTTTTGGAGATCTTATCATTAATTCATCAACATGGGACCTATAAAACATGTTTGGATCATTAGTATTTAAAACATAAAGAAAACTCTAGAAAAACGACTCGAAACGCGTACAAACTTAACACGGGACAAACATATAATCTACACTATATCAAATATCTTCACACTTACCTTTTTTGTCCCTGAAAAAGCATGCACATAGAATCATAATTAACTAAGGCTTCCAACATTTTATTAAGATGATCATTTAAAGTACAGAACCACAAACAAGCAATGAGTCAAATAAACAATGGTTCGTTTAATTAAACACCCTAACACTAACTAATCAAATCTCCCCTCATGTTTTTAATTTAGTTTAATAAAATCAATCATCTGTAGTGTCTCACACCTAGGAAACATAAGTCAGCTCGATTACTTTATTGCTTGATGATGTGACACTCCGCCTCGTACGAGAATAAAAAGACTT
This sequence comes from Tagetes erecta, assembly GCA_030867185.1. Taxonomy (NCBI): domain Eukaryota; kingdom Viridiplantae; phylum Streptophyta; class Magnoliopsida; order Asterales; family Asteraceae; genus Tagetes; species Tagetes erecta. The sequence continues at coordinate 17,607,985 of CM061490.1, forward strand.
AAAAAAAAAATTATTCTACGCGATACGCGCAAGGGAAGGCATGGCCCGCGTGTATCGCCTAGCGCAACCAAACCCGGGTACGCGAGATTGTGGGCGGCCGTGGTTTCTGGCAAAAACCACCTCCCCTACGCGATGCGCGCATGTGGAGGCCTACTCTGCGCGTATCGCGTGGAGTAGGATTTCCAGCTATAAAAGGGGGCCGACCCACCCTTCATTCCTTGCACCTTTTCTCTCTCTCTCTCTAGAAAATCCGGCCAGAATCTCCGGTAAAGTCCCGACGAAGTCTCGGTGGGTTTCCGACACGTAACGGAAGCCTCCAAAAGTTCGGTTCAAGTGCGGGATTGCTCACGAAGTGTCTTTGGGATATCTTCGGTGTTCGGTAAGACTCGTTTTTAGTTTCCTTCGAGTAATTACCGTTTTATATATAGTTAGGTATATATATATATATATATATATATATATATATATATATATATATATATATATATATATATATATATATATATATATACACCTAAGATACTAAAAGGGGCGCGAAACCCGTTGTTATAGCAAACGGTGTCCTCCCACAAGCACGTGAGCTCGAAGCCGTTGAACGAGGCGATGTGCTGCTCGAGTCCAGAGAGACTTTCGTACCCAGGCCCCCACTCTGCTCGACTCATTAGGTAATGTCCCAGATCCCGTACTATTTAAGATGTATGTATGACTTAAGTCCATGGAAGAACCAGGGTTTTAGAATAGAACATTCCTAGTCATATAGTATTACTAGGAACACAATATGTTTTCAATGTACGATATGATCGTGTGAGAAACACGAAGATATGATAATGGGGCTTTTCAAATAAAATGATAATGAGGAGATAGGATAATCCTGACTCAGATGTTAAAACACTCTGAGAAGAATGATTATACCAAGGACTAAAGTCGTCGCCAAAGTCACATAGTGTGGCTTAGGCAATGCATCAGTAAGAAGACACTGATAGGATTTATCCCCAAGGGAAATGAATCCTAATAAGTATGAAATGTTTACAGGGTTGTCTTGATTAGCCACCAAGTCGTGATACTTAGGCTACACTGAGGTGAGTCTAACCGCCCCTCTTTTATATGTTTTATGATTTCCGGGCTGTATCCGAGCTTGTATGAAAAGTATGAAATGTTTTATTATAAATGTTTAAAATATATATATATATGTGGTTATGAGTAGATCGTACCTGGTGATTCAACGCACCTCAACTCAAGGTTCGTCCGGTTGTTGTGTTGTTGGTCCACGGTAATAAGCTTCGCGTTAAGAGTCGTCCGACGAAAAGGATGGCGGCTACATGCCACAGGGCAAGTCATTAGGACAGGGCTTCGCGCTAAGAGGTAGTTGTTTAAGGAACTACCGGTTCCGCCTCGGGATGTATATGCGTCTAGTTGGATCCAATTAGGTAGACTGATTGCTCGTAACAGGAAATGTATCACAGCCTAGGCAATATGATGATGTGACCAAAAGGGGGTCATAAGGGTACCTTCTTTATCCCTGTATGCGGCATATACGTTAACAGAACTCTAACGAAAGATTGGCCACCATTAGATATGGCGTTAGAAGGAGATTTGGCTTGCAAATAACTCATTACCACACACACATATGAATAATGATGTCTAAATGTTTTATATGCCTTACTTCATTGGTTACGACTCACCAACACGTAGTTGTTGACGTCTTTTAGCTCGTGATGCAGGTGAAAGAAATAACCGAGGACATTAGCTAGAGAGGCCTAGCTAGAGATGATTGGATGATAGTACTCCACGTAGGAGGAAGGAAGACGCTTGGGATTAGTGTCTTTAGTTTGTTACGATAATGTATTACACTCACATCAAGTGTCAGACAATGTTGTTATTTTTAAACAATTAATGAAAATTCAATTTGGGACCGTATTTGTGGTCTTTTATTAAAGTCTTCCGCTACATTATTGAATTTGATTGTCTAATGTTATGCAACGTGTCGGGCCCTGGGAGTCGGGGTGCGACAGGTTGGTATCAGAGCCAATGGTTTTAGCGAATTAAGGTTCACATAGATCCTTAAGCTTTAACCGAGAGGCTCGAAAGACCACTAAGATAAAAAAAACCTAGGAGATGTTAAGAAATGTGATGAGTAAGTATTGATTGAACACCTAAGGAAATGAGACAAATACGCCTGATCAACGTAGTTGTCGATTATCCTTTGCGTGAGCATGAAAATAATTACGAGTCGTATGGATTAACTTAGAAACCTCGTCAGGAAAGGCGAAGGAACTAGGCATTAATATTACTATACGAATATTATATGCTTATATTTTACTTTAAATAAACAGGAGATGGCAGGTAAAAGTTTTCTCCTCAGAGCAATTGGTATGAGCAGATCGTCTTCTAAGAAGACTAGTTCCAGCAACAACAACACAGAAGAAGGAGAACGTTCTGTTCAACCACAAGAATCGCACTCGCCTGATGCTTCTGGTTACTACATGCACATACCCTCACCTGCAAGGGCGATGAATGTACCCCAGCAGGAACCCGAACCCCAGCCTCGTCGTGCACGGACCAGGTTGGCCGCAAAGAAGATGATTCGGAGAGGCCATGTGGAGAGATTTAGACTCACAGAAGTTGACTGGGCTGCGATTCGTGAAGCCGAGAACGCCAATGATAACGAGGAAGATGAAGAAGACGAGGAAGAACCTGAGGAGCAACACGAGGAAGAACCTGAGGAGCAACACGAGTAGGAACCTGAAGAGGAGCCCGAAGAGCACCACTCTCCCATTTTCATGATGACTGATAGCGAGAGAGCACGGATACGAGCCGAAATGGACAATGATGATGAAGAAGTGGAACGCAACGAATATGGGGAGAAGCCCGCTGAAGATGGAGACGAAAACGGAGGCGAAGTTGATCACCATCCGGAAGAGTCCATTCCTATGGATTATGAGTACAGCGAACAACCTTCAAGGGGAAAAGGGAAGAAGTAGATTAAGGAACTGTCAAGCGCCAAGTCACGCGCTATAACAATACCTAAGAGGGATCCCTACTTAGCACCATATGACTACAAACAGCGGGAACGCGATGAGCTAGCCGAGGCAATGCGACGTAGTCATCATGAGTACTATCGTCAAGCTCCCGCGGCTCCAGCTTACCCACATCCCTCGATGTATCAGCCAGTTCCTGCTTACCCTCAGCCCCCGATGTACTCACAACCTCCGCCCATGTATCCGTCGCCTCCTATGTACCAATCACCGCCGATGGGTTACGCTCCTCATCCGTACCCCATGTATCCATCCCCTCCATCATACGCTCCGTACCCATATTCTCCACCATTTTATGCTCACCCAGTCTATCCCCCTCCTAGCTATCAGTCACCTTACCCGTATCTCCCAGAACCAGGAAGGAGCTCAATAGGGGCAGGATCTTCTAGTCATCACTATAGCTTAGACCCTCCTAGGCGATCAACAGAAGATGCTAGGGTCATGAAACGATACCGAGTTCCACTTGAAGGTGATGAACAGAAGTACAAGGACGATGAAAAGGAAGAGTACTGGAGGAAATTCTTTGGGTGATGACCCAGGAAAATGAATAATTATATTGTATTCTGAATTATGTTGTATTTGAATTTAAGCTGTATTCTGAATTATGTTGTATTTGAATTTAGCTGTATTCTGAATTATGTTGTATTTGAACTTAAGCTGTATTCTGAATTATGTTGTAATCTATTTTTGAACTATGTTGTATGTTGAATCCTGGTATGTCGTACTAAAACTATGTTGTAACCTAAATCATATTGTACTTAGATTATTATGTTGGAATCATGTTATAAATCCCTATCATATGTTTCAGTACTTCTAAATTGTATTTGAATAAACTGTATTAAAGATTGTAATTAACAAAAGAAAACGTTCAAATTATAGTATGGCTAAGGATAAAAGTAGCAAGGTCATTTCCGAAGTCGGACCTTCCACAAGAGGAAGAAATAAAGATCCGATTGACCCTAATCAAGACAAGGAACCCTCCGTTGAGGTTCACCCAGAAGAACCACTAACAATTGAACAAAAGCGAGAGGCCGAACAAGTGGCTAAGTTTCAAGAAATGCTAACGGCAGGAATCACCGCGGCTATGCCTGCGATCATTGCGCGAGTCACTAAAGCCGTGCTGGATGGAGGTGAATCCGGAAGCAACAAAAATAAGGACTCGAAAAAGAGTAATACTGATTCTGATTTTCGTTCCAAGGGGAGTAGCCATGGAAGTAGCAGCCCAGACTCTAAAGGTAACGACGAGGTCAACAAACCCAGGAAAAAGAAAGATCAAGAACCAAAAGCTAAGGGTTGCAGTTATAGACACTACATGGCATGCAGGCCTGAACAATTTAGGGGAGACAAAACGGCTACTGATGCGTTGAGATGGATCGAGGAGATTGAGACTACCCTCGACGTGAGTGGGTGTAATGAAGAGGATCGAGTCTTGTTCGCGACCCAATCCTTCAAGGGGCTAGCACATTCATGGTGGAAGACTGTGAGAGCTTCCATGGATCGAAAGAAGGCATTCAGAATGGGGTGGGAAAATTTTCTCCAAAGATTCTTGGAGAAATTCGTACCCCATCACGAAATAGAACAATTGGAAGATGAGTACCTCCACCTGGAAATGAAGGGGACAGACCACAAGAAATACACCGAGCGTTTCCTAGAATTGGTTGGATTACTACCAGAATTCACGGGATCCGAATCTAAGAGAGTCGGACGCTATATTTGGGGGGTCATCCCCGAGATCCGTGGAGACTTACGGACCTCTAAGCCATCTACACTACAAGCAGCTGTGGACTTAGCTGCCGAACTTACCGAAGACATTATTCGGTCTCGAAACAGCCGAACAAATGTAGGAGGCAATGAGGGTGGAAGAAAAAGAAGTTATGACAACCGCAAATTCGGGAAATCCAACACAGGAAAGCGCAAGGAGGGGTCGGGCCCCAAAAAATTCAGGAAGGTCAATTCAGGGGAGAAATCAGCCATGATTAAGTGTGGAAAATGTGGGAAATCAGGGCATGAAGCTGCCAACTGTTTGGCTGGTTCTAACAAATGCTACGGTTGTGGGCAAGAAGGTCATATCAGGATAAACTGTCCTAAGAAGACAAAGGGCGGAAACGCAACGGGCAAGGGAAATGCCCGAGTGTTCAAGATGACTGCAGAAGAAGCCCGCAACAATGATGAAGTGCTTACTGGTATGTTTCCGGTTAATCATACCCACGCTTGCATCTTGTTTGACTCAGGCGCAAATAGGAGCTTTGTTTCTAATACATTTATACCTTGTTTAAACGGTTTAGTAGCTAAGTTAAATGTACCATATGTTGTCGAAATAGCTAATGGCCGTGAGGTAAAGGTTGAAAATGCCCTTAGAGATTGTTACCTTAAGATTATTAATCAAAACATTCCCTTAGAACTCCTCCCTATGAAACTGGGCGGATTTGACATAGTTCTAGGAATGGATTGGTTAGCTAGACATAAGGCGCAAATTGATTGTGAGCGAAAAGTGCTAAAAATCGAATTGCCCGACGGTCAACATGCAGAGATTAAGGGGGACACGCCACGAAAACCTTCCAGACTTTTGACGATCGCTAAGGCAAGCAAATATCTAAGGCAAGGATGCGAGGGATTCTGGTTATACCTTATGACCGAAAAGGAAGAGAAGAAGAAGATTTCAGAAGTCCCAATAGTCGCAGAGTACCCTGACGTGTTTCCCGAAGATATGCCTGGTTTACCCCCAGACCGACAAGTCGAGTTTCACATCGACTTAGTGCCAGGCACAACACCAATCGCAAAATCACCTTATAGACTAGCGCCATCGGAGATGAAGGAGCTAATGGCCCAGCTTTAGGAGCTGTTGGAAAGAGGATTCATCCAGCCTAGCTCATCACCATGGGGAGCCCCCATATTGTTCGTGAAGAAGAAGGATGGGTCATTAAGAATGTGTATCGATTACCGAGATCTTAATAAGTTAACGATTAAGAATCGATACCCATTACCCAGAATCGACGATCTATTCGACCAACTGCAAGGATCAAGCTATTTCTCAAAGATAGACGTAAGATCTGGGTATCATCAAGTGAAGGTTAGGAGGGAAGACGTACCAAAAACGACATTCCGAACTAGATATGGCCATTATGAATTCTTAGTAATGCCCTTTGGGCTAACTAATGCACCAGCGGTATTCATGGATTTAATGAACCGAGTGTGTAAGCCATATCTAGACAAATTCATGATTGTATTCATTGACGATATCCTAATCTACTCTCGTACCATGGAAGAGCACTCTGAGCACCTACGAAAGGTACTCGAGCTCCTCAGAGGAGAAAAGCTCTATGCCAAATTTTCAAAGTGCGAATTTTGGCTACGAGAAGTTCAGTTCTTAGGACATATTGTCAATGAACAAGGAATTCAAGTTGATCCTTCAAAGGTTGAAGCAGTGATGAAGTGGGAAACCCCTAGGACGGCGACTGAAATTCGGAGATTTCTTGGGTTAGCCGGCTACTATAGAAGATTCTTTAAGGATTCTCGAAGATAGCCAAGTCTTTGACTAAGCTAACTCAAAAGAAAGTCGTATTCAAATGGGAACCCGAACAAGAAGAAGCATTCGAAACCTTGAAAGAAAGGTTGAGTAGCGCGCCAATCCTTGCATTACCCAATGGTAACGATGACTTTGTCGTGTACTGTGATGCATCTGCTATAGGATTTGGTTGTGTCTTGATGCAACGTAGCAACGTAATTGCTTACGCCTCAAGGCAACTGAAGGGAGCCGAAGCAGGATACGCAACTCATGACCTGGAGTTAGGCGCAATAGTGTTTGCATTAAAGATATGGCGACACTATTTGTATGGCTCAAAGTTTACTGTGTACTCTGATCACAAAAGCTTAAAGCACATATTCGATCAGAAGGAGCTTAACATGAGACAACGGCGATGGATGGAAGTTTTGTCTGACTATGACTTCGATCTTCACTACCATCCCGGGAAGGCAAACGTCGTCGCTGACGCCTTGAGTAGGAAAGAGTGCGCCAAACCCAGACGTGTCCGAGCACTTGGAATGAATGTGCAAGTGAACCTCTTGGACCAAGTGAAAATGGCCCAAAAGGAAGCACTAAAGGACGAAAACGTCCAAAAAGAAGAAATGATTGGAGTAATAAAGAAGTTAGAAGCAGGAGAAGATGGGTTCATCCGCATGAAATGCCGAATTTGGATACGAAACTTCGGTAACTTGAGAGGACTCATATTGGATGAAGCCCATAAGACGAAGTACCTTATCCATCCTGGAGCAGATAAGATGTACTACACCATGAAAGACCAATTTTAGTGGCCTGGAATGAAGAAGGACATAGCAACCTATGTGGAGCGTTGCATGACATGTCTCCAGGTGAAGGCTGAGCATCAAAAACTGTCTGGTATGCTCTAACCCCTTGAGATCCCTACGTGGAAATGGGAAATGATCACAATGGATTTTGTGATGGGTTTGCCAAGAACAAGAAAGGAGAATGATGCTATATGGGTAATTGTGGACAGACTCACTAAGTCCGCCACTTCCTACCTATGAAAGAAAGCGCCGGAGCTGAACAGCTCGCTCAACTATATGTCGACGAGATTGTAGCAAGACACGGAGTACCGGTATCCATTGTTTCCGATAGAGATGGAAGATTTACATCTCGATATTGGAGGCAATTCCATGAAGCTCTCGGTACTAAATTAGAAATGAGTACAGCCTATCACCCGCAAACGGATGGTCAGAGTGAAAGGACCATTCAAACTTTGGAGGATATGTTGCGAGCTTGGTGATAGATTTCGGTGGTAGCTGGGACACTAACCTCCCATTAGCCGAATTTTCTTATAACAACAGCTACCACAAAAGTTTGAAAGCCTCACCATTCGAAGTTTTATACGGTCGACGGTGTCGAACGCCTTTATGTTGGTTTCAAGTGGGAGAAGGTCAAATGACTGGCCCTGAAATGGTGTTGGACACCATCGAAAAAGTCAAAGTGATCCCGGAGCGACTCATAGTGGCATAAAGCAGGCAAAAGAGGTATGCCGACAGACGTCGAAGGCCACTAGAGTTCGCGGAAGGAGATAAAGTTATGTTAAAAGTATCACCATGGAAAGGCACGATTCGTTTTGGAAAACGGGGAAAGCTAAGTCCCCGATTCATCAGACCTTTTGTGATAACCAGCAGAGTAGGGAAAGTAGCATATAGACTTGAACTTCCGGAAGAGCTACGTGGGATCCACCCAGTCTTCCATGTCTCTCAACTCCGAAAATGTCTATTTGACGAAACCCTGCAAACGCCAAGAAATCCAAGTGGACGAGCGACTAAATTTTGTTGAAGAACCAACTGAAATAGTCAAAAGGCAGGTCAAGAAATTAAGAAGGAAACGCATCCCCATCGTTAAAGTCAGATGGAATGCGAGGCGTGGTTCTGAGTTTACCTGGGAACCAGAAGACGCCATGAGGAAAAAGTACCCTCAATTATTCTCAAGTGATTCCGGGATGGAATCCCAATAAGGAGGGGAGAATGTGACACTCCGCATCGTACGAGAATAAAAAGACTTAAAAAAAAATTATTCTACGCGATACGCGCAAGGGAAGGCATGGCCCGCGCGTATCGCCTAGCGCAACCAAACCCGGGTACGCGAGATTGTGGGCGGCCGTGGTTTCTGGCAAAAACCACCTCCCCTACGCGATGCGCGCATGGGGAGGCCTATTCTGCGCGTATCGCGTGGAGTAGGATTTCCAGCTATAAAAGGGGGCCGACCCCCCCTTCATTCCTTGCACCTTTTCTCTCTCTCTCTAGGCTCTCTCTCTAGAAAATCCGGCCAGAATCTCCGGTGAAGTCCCGACGAAGTCTCAGTGGGTTTCCGACACGTAACGGAAGCCTCCAAAAGTTCGGTTCAAGTGCGGGATTGCTCACGAAGCGTCTTTGGGATATCTTCGGTGTTCGGTAAGACTCGTTTTTAGTTTCCTTCGAGTAATTACCGTTTTTTATATAGTTAGGTATGTGTGTGTATATATATATATATATATATATATATATATATATATATATATATATATATATATATATATATATATATATGTATACACCTAAGATACTAAAAGGGGCGCGAAACCCGTTGTTATAGCAAATGGTGTCCTCCCACAAGCACGTGAGCTCCGAGCCGCTGAACGAGGCGAGGTGCTGCTCGAGTCCAGAGAGACTTTCGTACCCAGGCCCCCACTCTGCTCGAATCATTAGGTAACGTCCCAGATCCCGTACTCATTTAAGATGTATGTATGACTTAAGTCCATGGAAGAACCAGGGTTTTAGAATAGAACATTCCTAGTCATATAGTATTACTAGGAACACAATTTGTTTTCAATGTACGATATGATCGTGTGAGAAACACGAAGATATGATAATGTGGCTTTTCAAATAAAATGATAATGAGGAGATAGGATAACCCTGACTCAGATGTTAAAACACCCTGAGAAGAATGATTATACCAAGGACTAAAGTCGTCGCCAAAGTCACATAGTGTGGCTTAGGCAATGCATCAGTAAGAAGACACTGATAGGATTTATCCCCAAGGGAAATGAATCCTAATAAGTATGAAATGTTTACAGGGTTGTCTTGATTAGCCACCAAGTCGTGATACTTAGGCTACACTGAGGTGAGTCTAACCGCCCCTCTTTTATATGTTTTATGATTTCGGGGCTGTATCCGAGCTTGTATGAAAAGTATGAAATGTTTTATTATAAATGTTTAGAATATATATATATATATGTGTGTGTGTGTGTGTACGCATATATATATATATATATATATATATATATATATATATATATATATATATATATATATATATATATATATATATATATGAGTTATGAGTAGATCGTACCTGGTGATTCAATGCACCTCAACTCAAGGTTCGTCCGGTTGTTGTGTTGTTGGTCCACGGTAATAAGCTTCGCGTTAAGAGTCGTCCGACGAAAAGGACGGCGGCTACATGCCACAGGGCAAGTCATTAGGGCAGGGCTTCGCGCTAAGAGGTAGTTGTTTAAGGAACTACCGGCTCCGCCTCGGGATGTATATGCGTCTAGTTGGATCCATTTAGGTAGACTGATTGCTCGTAACAGGAAAGGTATTATAGCCTAGGCAATATGATGATGTGACCAAAAGGGGGTCATAAGGGTACCTTCTTTATCCCTGTATGCGGCATATACGTTAACAGAACTCTAACGAAAGATTGGCCACCATTAGATATGGCGTTAGAAGGAGATTTGGCTTGCAAATAACTCATTACCACACACACATATGAATAATGATGTCTAAATGTTTTATATGCCTTACTTCATTGGTTACGACTCACCAACACGTAGTTGTTGACGTCTTTTAGCTCGTGATGCAGGTGAAAGAAATAACCGAGGACATTAGCTAGAGAGGCCTAGCTAGAGATGATTGGATGATAGTACTCCACGTAGGAGGAAGGAAGACGCTTGGGATTAGTGTCTTTAGTTTGTTATGATAATGTATTACACTCACATCGAGTGTCAGACAATGTTGTTATTTTTAGACAATTAATGAAAGTTCAATTTAGGACCGTATTTGTGGTCTTTTATTAAAGTCTTCCGCTACATTATTGAATTTGATTGGCTAATGTTATGCAACGTGTCGGGCCCTGGGAGTTGGGGTGCGACAGATGAGGCACATGCTAAACCATAAAGATTTTCTTACCTGTACAACTTAAAGAACTTAACCAAGTAAAGGACCAGTGCCATATTATGGTGAATATTGGATGGATGATACTTATGGGTATAGACTGTTGTTATTCTTCTTCTTTTTTTTTCCCGAAAACAAGATCACCTCACCCAGGGGTGTCGGCTCCAAGTCGCTATCCTAGAGCTAGAGCATGTGAGGTCTTGGATCACTTGTTTTATTTTTCATTTGGCTTCATTGAGCTCTTTTATTCAAGATGATACTTTGAGCACTTTCAGTCTTTACCATGTGGACATTGTTTGCGGAGCGCCACTTCTCTCACAAGAAGTGTGCTATAAATCCTATTATGGCACTAACCCTTAACCTATTAAAGTTCTAAAGCCTAAACTGGTTCCTAATGTTATTTAGTGTAAGGCTTTCCTATTTCTCACGAGATTCATAACAATTGAGATTTAGTTAAAACACTTAGGGAAACCATCTTAGCTAATTGAGTTAACAAATGTTTACCAATGGACTCATCCTTGTTTAAAAACTACCACTTATTTGGAAGCCAAAATTAATTTACTATAATTTCCCATATAAAGTGCACAACTTAAACAAAGACATTTTTAAAAAAATTTCAATTCTTTTTGGATTTTTAAGATTATATATTGACTCAAAACAAACACTAAACACAGAAATGACCATTTCCCATCCCCACACTTAAGATCTACAGTGTCCCTAATGTAGGAATAGAAAATACCTAAAATAAAGCTAAAAATGCAGAAATAAAAAGATAGAAAGCTGAATTGGAAAAGACTTAGCTGGTATTGCGAAACGCGTAAGCTCCCAGTCTTCATTCCAATCTTCAAGTGTTGATCGTATAGCATTCGTTCGTGGTCAAACTTGCCACTGACACTCTCGAGCTTCTTCTTTATCTTCACAAATGCTCACTCACCCGAATGGAGATTGAGTATAGGTGAGAATAATCTAAACCTGCAAAAACAAAAACAAGATACCCGAGCGTAAAACTAACTCGACACAACTAAAAACTAAAAATAAAATAAGAAATAAAAATAAAAATCCAACATAAGATAAAAATTAAAACACATACAAACTCTACAAAACCAAACTCTAACCCTGATCAACCCGTTCCTCGTGGGGTATCCTCAAACCTACTAGGATCCCCACACTTAGCTCTAACCATCCGCTTAACCTCAAACCAATACTCACTGAAAACTCACTATCGTTCCCCACCTATACCTACCTATCCTCCCTGTTAATTACTTGAACCCTATTATCCCAACATTTAGTTTCTATCAACGGATCAGGAACTTTGAATTCCGTCCCCTACTTGCAGAGTGATCTAACCGTTGAAGACATCGATCAGAGCAAGAGCAGTCCGCAAGAAGGGACGACCGAGGATAATGAGGACTTTGGCGTCAGCCACCATATTAAGCACAACGAAATCCAAGGGCAAAACAAACTTATCTGTTTAACCTCAGCCCAATACTCACTGAAAAACTCACTATCGTCCCCCGCCTTTACCCACCTATCCTCCCCGTTAATTACTTGAACCCTATTATCCCAATGTTTAGTTTCTATCAATGGATCAGGAATTTTGAACACAACCATTTCGTCCCCTACTTGCAGAGTGATCTGATCGTTGAAGACATCGATCAGAGTACGCGAAGTCCGCAAGAAGGGACAACCGAGGATAATGGGAACTTTGGCGTTAGCCTCCATATTAAGCACAATGAAATCCACGGGGAAAACAAACTTATCCACTTTCACTAAGAGATTCTCCATAATTCCCCGTGGATAAATCACAGAACAATCTGCCAAAGACAAAGACATGCGAGTGGGTGTAAGATCACCGAAGCCTAGTTTCTCGTATAAGGAATATGGCATGAGATTTATACTAGTGCCTAAGTTAGCTAAAGCAGTGCTCGCAGGAATCGTAAAGACTCCTGGGTCAGATAGCTTTTCGGGCAGTGTATTCATGACTACTGCCGAGCACTCACCACTCAACGGAACGAAAGAAAGTTCTCCAAGATTGTGTTTGTTCTTAAGGATATCATTTAGGAACTTAGCATACTTGGGCAAATGTTGGAGAACTTCTATAAACGGCAGATTGATCTTCAATTTTTTAAATATATCTAGGAAGTGGCCATAATCTCGTGTATAATTTGCTTCTTAAAACGAGTGGGATATGGCACTCTAGCATGATCAATCACTGGGGAGGGCCTAGCATCCACTGGCTTCCTCCCCATACTTAAATCAAACCTAGGGTCACTATCGGGTTTTGGGTTACTAAACTCTACATGATCACTACCCGGACCCTCTAAAATCAATTCCTCATCAACTTCCTCATTGTCACTAACCACCTTCTCACTCACTAAGGGCTAACTAAATGACACTTTCTTCCTAACAGGCTCTAAGACTCTACCTCTACGGGTTGAGATAACATTCAACTGAGCCGATGGGTTCATTTGAGTGGATCCAGAGACTGACCTTGTGACCTCTGACTAGGTGACTGCTTAACTAACTCGCCTACAGGTCCTCTGGATATCTAAGATGATAGCATGTTGGTTTTTTAATTGAAGTTCATTTTCACTAAAGTTTCCTGTGTGACCTTATCTTTAGCGACTAACTGAACTAGCAGTTGTTCAATCCTACCCATACTATCACTAGACCCCTGTCCACCAACCTGCTCACCACTACTACCATGACCCACACCCTGGTTTTGATTGTTATTAAAGTTATAAATATAACCTGGTGGGGTACCGGAAGAACGCTAGTTAGAGTTGTTATTAAAGTTTGAATTTCGGTTCCAATTAGAGTTAGTATTGTTGTTACTTGGGAACCTACTCTGATTAGCCACGAACTCTACCTATTCCTCCCTAGACATCAAAGGGTGCTCTAAGGTACTATGACCACCACGACAAAACTCACATCTATATACCTTAGCCCTAAGTTCTTTCATCTCAGGAGTCAAGTTCTTTCATCTAACATGGTGCACACCTCGAGTAGAAGGAGAATGTGTGCCAATGACAGGACTGGAATTCCTATTAGTGGATCGCTGTTCATGCTCGGCCTGGGAAAAACTCTCGAAATTTTGTTACATTGATCAACATTCATTTTACCCATAATATGCCCATCCGTTGATGTTTCAAACCTTGCCCTAGTTTCATATGTAAGCCCATTATATAATTTCTCAACTAAGGCCCAATGTGTAAGCCCATGTTGGGACCAGCGAGATAACAAATTTTGAAATCGCTCCCAAGCCAGATAGTAGGGCTTATCTATTTCCATCCTGAAAGAGTGGATCTGATCACGAAGGCTGGATGCCTTAGCAGCTGGGAAATACTTCTTCAGAAAAGCTGATTGAAATGCTTCCCATGTAGTGAACCTCCCACCTGCTTGCGAGTTGAGCCAGACGATAGCTCGATCCGCAAGTGAGAATGGAAACATATGTAAATAGATCGCGTCATCCGATGCACCTTGGAGTTTAAAAGTGACAATGCGCGCGAGGCGCGACAAGTGAGCAAGTGCTTCTTCATCATCCCACCCATGAAATTGATTATTAGCTATGGCGGTCATGATGTATCACGGAATCTGCCATGAATCCAGGTTCGTGATTACAGGCGTTGCGATAGAAGAACGGTTCCCGGTGAAACCGTCGAACGCCTGGTGATGGACAGTTTGGTTCGCTGCCATCGGGGACCAAGGACTTCTAGGTGGCGTGTTGTGTGGTGAGGAGTGAAGGGTGAAATCAAAATTTAATGTACTTATCTTGACCTTCGCAGATGAGACAGCTACAACTTCCGGCTCTGACTCAACAGCACCAACTTTCAACTTGACTTGTCCTTGTGAGCACAGATGTGGCATATAACTACTATGTAACGCCCAAAAACTTGAATTTTTAAATTTTTAGCATGCTTACTTGTGTTATGGCATGAGATTATAAAATAACTAAGTTATATAGCTAAGTTATCTAACTTAGTTAGAAGGTAAGTTAATAGTAAGGAAATTAGTTTATTTAAACTAAAAGAGGTAAATAAGAAACTTGAAGGGCTGAATGAGACAAAATAAAAGAAGAATTAAATATATAATTGTGGGGAGGGCTGGAAATTGAGTTGTGTGTGTGAGTGTCGACATTCTGGAGAGGAAAACCCTCTCAAGAAAAAAATGTGCAATCTAGCCAAATAAAGATCAAATTGAGTGTTGAAACCTTGCATGATTAAGGAATTCTCATGATCTAATCATAATCAACCTAAGGTAAGTTGTAGAATGTCATTTGGTGGCGGTTTTTATGTTAGAGAATTGTTGAATAATGAAAGTATTGTATGAGTTTTAACAATTCAACATGAATTGATGTGGTATGTGTTTATGGAATCACTAGATTAGTATGTGTGTGTGATTTGAGTAATCGATACGTTTCAATGAATGTTCAAGTATGGTGTGAAATGGGTTTCCAACATGGGGATGAGCCCATGATTAACTTTAGTTAACTTGGTGTATTAGCTTAAATAACTTGAATTTATGCTAACTAGATGTTAATGGCTCCATAAAACTTGTTGATTAGTAAGAAAAATGGTGATTGATGCTATGAGCTAGAAAGGTAAGCATGAGTTACTTGTATATTGTGCCTTAAATATTGTATGCACATCAAGTGTTTGATGAAATGTCTAGATGAAAATAATATATGAAATTGTACGCAAGTAATGGATGAACATGAATGGAATATGATAATAAATGTAATTGATTGTGTGCACCTATACAGATGTGTTAGAAGTGTCTAAGATACTTGCAAATGGGTTGTACAAGTATTTACATAAACGGGACAAACGAGTTGGAATATCATTATGTGAATGATTATTTATATTGAATCTCGAACGTTAGACACTAATCCATTCCATACTAATTTCACATATCATGAATGTGGAATATCATTCCATACTAATTTCACATATCATAAACTATGATGTGTGGGATTAAATGTGTGTATGTATGTACCTAGGTGGACATAAGGTTGTATGTGTACTACAACATGTAAATGTAATACATATAGTGTAACAATAGCCTAGTGTATTGGACATATTTTCCTAAGTTGTAGTTTTTATACTTGACAACGGAGGTGAGAATAACATGGTTAGATTTCCTAACATGATAGTATTATTAGAGAGATCATGTGGTATATGTTAGATTGTTTATGTGGCATCATATATATGTGATGACAAGTTGAATGACTTGAATTATAAACAAGTGATTGTAAGTTTATGTCTTATGCATGTTAGTCATCAAACAATGTAAGTCAACATGACATAGAAGTTGGAAATAATTTTTATGAAGGGGCATGTATGCTAATAATCTTGTGAATTAGATGGCTTGAAAGGATAGGAGTCATGTCAACATGGACTCAAGCTTGAAATGGGCTATCGGGTCAAAGATGTGGCAAGTAAACAAGCAAGAACATGGAGAACTCGAGGTAAGTGACTCTAAACTAAACTCTTGGTTTGTTAATGCTATGTTTATGTATAAATGTAGAATGTGAACTAGACAAATGTATAATGGTGGAAACCAAGGTCCAACCGTGAGTCGTTCATTGTGAGGCATGAGGTGATCCTTATGCATTTATGATATGTGAAATTAGTATGGAATGGATAAAATTGTATGAAAATGAAGAAGGAAATACTAATATGTAAGGGTTAGAAGTATGAAGGATACAGATAAAGTTGTATGAAAACGAATAACATAATACCGTTATGCAAGGATTAGAAGTAGGAACGATTTGGATAAACTTGTATGAAAATGAAGAAGGAATTAGTAATATGTTAATATTAGAAGTATGAAGGATATGAAGTTAGATAGAGATCCAATCCTTCATGTGTATTATAATATTGTATAGTTTATATGTAAATAAGAATACATGTTAATAATATGTATTATTCGAATGGTAACTTAATTGCGACTTATTTGGGATAGTTTCGGATGTTCACTATATGACTTTGTTGAAAAACATAAGAATTAAGTAAAGTTTCTTGAATTTTTGCCTCTGACATGGCCATGTCTGGTAGTAACATGGCCATGTAGCACTTGATGAATAATATGAGGGTAGCATTGCCATGTCTGGTAGCAACATGGCCATGTAGTACCTGATAAGCAATTTGATGGTAACATAGCCATGTTACTTGGTACATGACTATGTTCTGCACTATATATATTAGCATTTTCTTTATAACTCGTTGTTTCAAATTTGTCATTGGAACCTTTAATTGCAAGTATGATACGAGAAAGAACGTATAGACATTTATAAGCGTGCATGCATGAAATTGTTGAGTATGTGATGGTTGGGTCATAATAATAATACAATCATGGGAATGGTATGCACGCATGTACTAGAATGTTGTTAATAGTATCGTCATGTCATGGGCAACGAAAGTGCAGGTATGTTAAGGATGAGTACATGCGAGTTAAAAGTTAAGATCCGGAGCTCGGGTTCAAGTTAGTAACCAGAATGGATCTGAACTTGCAGAGACAAGTTGACACGATTATGGAGTTTTCTTTAGATACTATTTCTTTATTGTTCATGTATTGTATGAAGCTACATGTTTACCTAATGGTATGACTATGTGGTGGTCGTAGGTTTTAAGGGCCTCTCTCTTACAAAATGAGGAATATTTGAAGATCGAGTCAAGACATGGATTGTACGGGGGTGTGGTCACATAGTCTTGAACAACGTGTTTTTAATGTATGTAATAAAAATGAAAGAAGTAATGATTGAAATGCAATATCAAATGCTTTTCAAATGTTTAAGAATGTTTAAGCAAAAAAAAAAAAATTATAGTTCCTATTTTTCCGCTGCATGAATTTGTTAAAACGAATGAGGGTCTTACATGCTAGAACCCCACAGTGACAAATTAAATAGAAAGAAATTAACTAAAAATGACAGAGAGAAATGACACGAAAAAAATTAACTAGTAGCAACGAAGACAATTACCGACTCCTATGACTCAAAAAACTAACAAAACAAAGCACGTGTAAGCAGTTGAAACCTCAACAAAGTTAATTAACGCAATTACCAAGAGTCCCCGGCAACGGCGCCAAAAACTTGATGCCTGCAATACTATATATAAATTAACTAATAAAAACACCTAGTTTTAAATTTATAAAACCAAGACAAACCGACTATTTCACACACAACCGGCAGTAGACCGGTCGAATGTAATATAGCTATAGCAAGTCCGGGTGTCTACCCACAGACTATATATTACGCTACAATTACTAAATTAAGACTCACTAAATAGGCACGACTTTGTAAAATAAAGATTAGTTAAAAGGGGGGGGGGGTTTGCTAAAAATATTAAATTGCATGAAGTAAACAAATGACACGAAAAGTGAAAACTGAAAATAGTTGATTGAAATGAACCACCTAGACCCGACTCCTCTATATTGTAATTATTATCACTTGAAAATGGATGTTTTAATTATGGAACCGGTAATAAATATATTCACTTGAAGACACCACAATTAGGACCCTCAACCCTTTTTCGAGAAGAAACCCCGGATTTCTAACATGTTATTACGAACACCAGTTTAGAAATTAAACGCCCTCACGGTTGTTTTACCTAATTATGATTAAGTGACCTTAAATGAATTCTAACCTCAGTCAAAAACTCAAAGCCAATTCAACACATTCAATTGATTTGTTAAACATGTTTGATAAAGTTAACCTAGATCGAATTCTCACGAATATCTAATCATAGCCATTAAACAAACAAGATATAACAATGAATCTAATCACCTCACAGATATCTTAGAAAAGCTAGCACATTTTCATTAGGTTGACTTGTATTATCTTTCCTATGGTTTTTTAAGCATGTATTCACCATAACACTTTCATAACAGACAGTCAATGAAGTAAATTGAATTCTATTATATGACATAGACCATCACCAAGCTTTCAATGAAAACAATAATATTAAAAAAACTAATTCCAACACACATGTAAGCATCAGTTGAATTAAAGCATCAAACTTTTACTTAAACATAAACAAATCCATAATCAAAAGCATAACAAATTCAAGTTTAAACGTTATCAAAGATTCATCATAAGTCTAGGTGGTTTTAAAATCTTAGCCAAGCATTCTTAGAACAAAAACAAAAGCTAGATTAAAGTAGCAAAACATGGTAGAAGAAACTAAAAGCAAAGGAATTGAAGAACCCCAAATCGTTAGATGACACGTCCTCATTTCGTGCTTTCGTTTGATCTTCTTGGCTCCACTCTAGCTCCAAAAATCACTTCTTTCAGCCTTTTTTCATCTCAAACTCATGTATGGAGGCTAGGTTAAAGTGGTGAAGAGTTTATATAGCCAAGTAGGGCCCAAATACGCAAAAACAATCTATCGAAAATGCCTCTTCGCGTCACGCGACGAAAAAATGGAGTGTGGCCGCATGGCGTGACCAAGATCACATGTGATATTTTAGAACCACGCCGCGTCACGCGGTAAGGAGTTCCCTTGGTGGCCGCGTGACGTGGTGACACCCCAAATTCTGATCCCAAACTTCGTTCCGTGTCTTGGTTTGCTCCGTTTCACGCTACAGTTTGCTCGTAACTCCGTTTTGCATTCTGTTTTCGCCTATGATCTTCTTTTCTCGAGATCTTTTCATTAATTCATCAACATGGGACCTACAAAACATATTTGGATTAGTAGTATGTAAAACATAAAGAAAACTATAGAAAAACGACTCGAAACTCGTACAAACTTAATACGGGATAAACATATAATTTACACTATATCACATAGTAATGTTATCAGTCTGATCAGTCTCATCCTCCAACACTTCATTATACCACTTGAATCGGTTCAGGTTGAACAGACGCATTTTCATCAAGTTTAGCCTTATTTGATGTTTCTTCCACCTCAGGCACTATCTCATCAACCTTTCTTTTGCCTGCTACTTTATAAGAAATGTATGCATCTTCAGCCTTTTATTCAATGACAGCTTTTGATCTTATGATAATCTGAGTTTCTTGTTTTGAAATTTCAGACTGCACTTCTGGAATAAACTCTTTGTCACTTGAAGACACATGGGAATCAGACTCTTGCTGCTTCATCAAATTAATGCCTGCTTGAAGATTTACGTTTTCTGCCTTTACTAGCTCATAAGTTTCATAAATTTCCTCATATTCATCATTCGCTTGTTGAAAACTTTGGTGTTTTTGATTGCAAGTGGCTTGAGTGTTTTAGCTCTGCATCCCTTTCAGCTAATTTGCTTTTCAACATTTCATTTTTCATTTTGAGATTCTTTATCATCAAAATATAGTGTGCAATATCTTCATCTTTTGAAGTAAAAATAACATCCCCAACCACTTTTTCTGTTGTTGTTTCATCTTCAATATCAACAACATTGACAACCTTTGTGATCTCAAGGGAAGACTCCTTGGATACAATCTCTTCATCTTCTAATCTGATGGCATCATAGTACCAGCAGATTTTATCTCTTTTGTATCTCCAGACATAGCCATTTCAGGCTCACTTACATTTACTTCCTCTGTTTTATCAGACATAATCTCAGTGTCACCAGATTTGACAGATTCTGAGTGATCTGGCTCAACAATTTCTGTATCAATTGAGTTATTTGGAGATTGATCAGCAGGGGATTCTGGAACATCATATGGTAATTCAGCTTCATCATCAGTCTGTGCCACCAATTCAGCTAAATCTTGTAATGCTTGATGAGCAATGTCAAGAATATTCACCTTCGGGTCTTGATTTAATTGAGCAAAAGTTTGAGCAGCCTCCACTATTTCATCATCAAATACACTTGTATCAAAATACATTGTATCATCATGTTCAACTTCAACATTTACTTCAGTAAAATCAGCACCATGAACAATATTCACATTTACATCTTCTGTATCAACTGTTCCTTCTCTATCATTATCATCAACTTCTTCAGCCACATACTCTTCTTGTTCAGATTAACTTATGGGCTTTGGTTGCACAAGATCATTAGGATCAAGTGGCTCTTCATCAGTAAGATGATAATGTGTAACACTTGCATCTACATTATCATTGCTAACATCCACAATATATCTAAACAAAGGCACATTTCTTGACTGAGTAATCATTGATAATCTGTAATATTATTCTTTGGTCATATCCTCTAACACAAATCTTTCTGCTTCCAATCCATAAGCCACAATATTAGGATGTTCTTCATTGATGATCATTTGAAGAAATCTCGGATACATCAGAAATTTGTTCTTAATTACTGATGTGTGGCTAACACATCATGGTTTTGTTAATCGTTTTCATCTAATTTTCGGGTTGAATGCTTGGGTTTCGCTTAGTTTTTATATGTTTATTGAATGACACATGGATCTAATTATATTTGTATTATGTAGGTGTTTTGGTGCTTAAAAATGTGCAAATGATCTAAAGGAATGAAGTGGAGCACAAGAGAAGACTTGGAGTTGGAAGGCAAGAAAGAAAATAAAAGTTTCTGGTTGGATGCCTTCTAGGCGATACGCGCAGGACAGGGGTCCATGATGCGCGTATCTCCTAGCACAGATATACGGGATTTTTTTAGGGTTTTGCTATTTAAACATATCACAAACCCTAGTCGAAGGGAGTTCTTTCCAGCCGTCCCATAGCATAAAAAATACATCTTTTGGAGGTTTGAAAGGGTAGAGAAGCAAGGGAGAAGATTGGATTGAAGATTGGATCGCCGATCAAGTCACGAACGTTGCTCGGTTTATGCTTTCATCTTCATTCTTGGTTTTATACTTTGAACTCATGTTTTGTTTGATGTTTTTGGTTTATTTACTGATTTCAAACATGTTAATGAGTAGCTAAACCTTTCATACTATCTAGGATGATGAATAGTTGTTGATTTTGGTTTTGGTTTTGGTTAATTGAATGTTTGATGGTTTTGATTCTAGTATAAAGTGCATGTTGATGAATTAATGGATGTGTGATGTTTGTTTAGTGCTTATCATTGATTAATTCTATATTCCATACGTGAATGTTTAATGTTTGTCGTTGAATTTCCCGTATCTAGGTCGATTACTTTGTGTCTTTGACTTGTTGGTGGTTTACTAGACGTAGTAACCATAGGAATAGGTTTGAATTGATGAATTGCATTGAATGAGCTACTTAACTTGAGGTCGAAAGATTAAAGTTAGTCAATTAGTCTTTGTAATTAAGCTTTAGGATTTAAACGGTCCGAGAGGAGGTTTACCTAGATTACTTGCTTACATTGTTAATTGTGTCTTTTAGTTCATCTACATGTTACCCCTTGCATGAAAGTGTATTGTGCTAGTTAGATCGAGAGATTAACTATCATTAGGGTATGCTAGTGTCGTCAGTGAGATCGAGAGATAATCTGACCAACCCGATAGCTTAACACGTGCCTATAGGACTCATTTTGGTCACACCCGGAGAATGATCTAGGATCCTTTATGTTCCTTTAGGTTCGTATTCTTAGAAAATCGGTTCCATCAACGTTCTTTTAACCAAACCAAATCCATGTGTTACAACTAGGATTCACCTAGATAGTATCCTTCTCATCTTTGAATTTCTCAACATTCTAGTTTTGTCCTTAATTAGTTTATTCATTAAAATTTATTTTCTTGTTTTTAGGTTATTAGAACCCCCCCCATCAACTAATTCCTTTTTATTAAGTTTAGTTTCTGTTATTCGTAGTGTCTTTGGGTTCGATATCCGGTCTTCCGTAGACTATACTCCAGTCGATAGGTACACTTGCCTTTCTGCTAGGTCTAGTTTAGGGTTACTTGGTTTTTAACTCGAGTGTCTAGATAGAGTCTTAGGTTAGTTATTTTTATAGACCGTTTTTAGCACATCAAGTTTTTGGCGCCGTTGCCGGGGACACTTGGCAATAGCGAAACTAGCTTTGATTAGGATTTGTTGGTATTTTAGATTTCTTTTTCTTAAGTTTTTAGTTTTTGTCGAGTCAGCTTTCTATTCTTAGTTTCCAAGTCTAGCGTCTAGGTTCTTTTTTTAGTTTATGCCACACACTCGCTCCCAAGGCCCATCTGAATATCCACCTTCCTTAGAGCCCGAGAGAGAGTTTCACGAAAGGATCCGTACGCTTATCGAACGTGCCATATTAGTTCCTCTTCCTATTGATACGATGGGTGACCAAAATCCTCGTCTTACGGTTCACCAGCAAGCCAGTGATGGTATTACAGGGTCTCGATCTGCTATAACTCGCCCTGTTGTAGCCAACACCAACAACTGGCAAATTCCATCTTATGTGATGTCCACCATCACTTCTGCGGTCCAGTTCCATGGATTGGACGATGAGGATGCCACCGGGCATCTTTCTCGATTTGTTCGTATCTGCGATACGTTCAATATCACTGTTGTGACCGGAGATGCGGTATATCTCCGGTTGTTCCCATTCTCTCTATCTGGCCGAGCCTCTACTTGGTTAGATTCTCTTCCCCAGGATTCCATCACGACATGGGATGATCTTCAGTCCAAATTTCTGAAGAAATATAACCCAGCGTCCAAAACTGCTCGTATGCGCGACCAAATACATTCTTTTCGCATGGATCCTGATGAGCGTTACTGTGATGCTTGGGAGCGTTTTCAAACGCTCCTAAGTCATTGCCCCCAACATGGTCTCACTCAATGGGCATTAGTTGAGAAGTTCTATAATGGACTCACCTACCAGACTCAACGAATGTTCAACACATCTGCTGGAGGACATCTTATGGAGAGGAAGAGCGTGGCGGAATGCACCGAAATGTTTGAGAGCTTCGCACTGGCTGAACAACAGAGTCCACAAAGCAGGAATTCCATTCCTGTTGCTAGAGCTCCCACCTCGACCGCCCGAGGTGTTTATCAAGTCACTCCTGATACTAGCGTGGCTGCTGCACTTGAGGCACTTCAAAGGGAGGTTCGAGAGCTTAAGATGGGTAGCAGTAGATGTGAGATTTGTAGAGGAGGTCACGACACTAGGGATTGTTCAGTGAATAGCCAAGAGCAGGTGAATTGGGCTGGGGGACAGAGTGTAGGAGGTAATGGTGCGTTTGGGGGACAAAACGCAGGATGGAAGGGCAACCCAAACTCTGATTGGAAATCGAGAGGTTTCCCACCCCGTCAGAGTTTGTTTGATAGTGGTCCGGTAGGGTCTAGTTCGGGTGGTAGTGAATTTAAGGAGATTAAGGATATGATAATCACCCAAACTCAGCTGATATCTCAGATTGTGAATAGGGATAAGGAGACCCAGCTTAGATTGCAGGAGCATGATCTTTTACTGAAAAATCAACAAGCTGCGTTTGTAGACCTGCAGAGGATGGTAGGTGATATGTCTAAGCAGTTAGAGGCGGCTCAGTCTAGTTCATCCTCTTATGGAAAGTGTAAGGCTAATGTTAGTGCTGTTACAACCCGTAGTGGTAGAGGATCAGAGTTAGTGAAACCACAGGTTGAGGAACCAATAGAGGAGGAGGTTGAGCTAGAGGTTCCTGTTAGTGTTGAAGAGAATAGGATACCGGTGAGCCATGAGCCGAGTAAGCTTAAGCATGAGAGAGTGAGGGAGAAGAAGAAAGGTAATAAATCTGAGGTGGATGAAGACTACAATAGGTGCCCATACCCTGAGCGTTTAACTCGACAGAAGTATCTTAGAGAGTATGGTCATTTCCTAGAGTTGTTTAAACAACTCAAAGTCAATCTCCCGTTCGTTGAGGTACTCCAACATATGCCTAAATATGCTAAGTTTCCTTAAGAATCTTCTTTCCAATAAGAAGAAACTGGAGGACCTCCCCAATGTCGTTCTGAACGAGGAATGTTCTGCTGTAGTGCAGAACAAACTACCAGAGAAATTGTCTGATCCGGGTGTTTTCACTCTCCCATGTATGTTTGGTAGTTCCTCAGTTCATCATGCTTTAGCTGATCTAGGTGCTAGTGTGAATTTAATGCCTTATTCATTATATAAGCAGCTAGGCCTAGGAGATCTCGTTCCTACACGCATGACCATATCTTTAGCTGATCGTTCGGTTAAGAAGCCACGAGGAGTAGTGGAAAATGTCTTGATTAAGATCAATAAGTTTGTTTTCCCCGTGGACTTTGTCATTTTAGATATGGAAGCAGACCATAGAGTCCCGATTATTTTAGGTCATCCACTTTTGCGTACGGCTCGTGCTTTGATAGATGTGTTTGCTGGTAAAATAACACTGCAGGTAGGGGATGAGAGTGCTACGTTTAGGATCCCTGACCCAATGAGAGAGACGAATAAGTGGGATGATGAATTATATGTGATTGGGTCAGATCAGGTGCTGAAAAATAAGTGTGGGTATCCTAGGAAGGATGTGGATGTTCCAAAGGAACCAGGATAGGATGTCGAGGGTTGAGTGTCTCAGGTGAGATCCTGAGTGTACAATTTGTATAGTTATTTACATGTTTTTTTTATTTACCTTTATTTGAGTCCTTTGTTTGTTGAGTCAGTCCTACGTGTTTAAAGTCTTTCATTTTACACTTTGATATCTGCTTGGGTATGTTTGTGTGTATATTTTGCAAGGTTTGGATCTATTCGTTCGTACTCAATCTCCATTCGGACGAGGATGATCTGAAGCCTATTATGAAGATTGTAAAGGGCATCCCAAGATTTTTGCTATTAGAGGACGATCGCGAATGAAATGCTATACGATCGTCGGGAACGAGACTTCTTGTGCAAAGCTACATTATTATCAGGGGAGTCTGTTCCTTTTACTTTCTATCTTTAGTTTTTAGTATTTTAGTTCATTCGATGTGTTTTTATTTTGAGTCGTTTTTCGGGCCACATTAGGGACAATGTGTCGTTTAAGTGTGGGTATGGGAGACTATCGTCTAGTCTAGTTAGTTGAGTCAAATAGTGTCAGAAAAATACAAAAAAAATTAAAAATTTGAAAATGTTTTTGAAAAAGTGTTGCAATTAAATGGAAAATGATAGTAGAATTGGGAGTTGGTTTTCAAAGAAAACAATTTTTGTTGGTTTGAAAACAAGTGATTAGTCAAATGGTAATCAATCGGTGACCCAATTAGCTTTGAAAGGTTTTCTCTAAGTGTTATAAATATACCTAATTAAATCAAGATGTCTCGTGGGTTTTCATCTTAGGAGAAACATAAAGGCCTTAACTAAGAAACTTAGGCACCATTGTAGGCTTTAGAACTTACACTAGTTAAGGATAATTGCCATGATAGGATTTATAGCACGCTTCTTGAGAAAGAAGTGGCGCTCCGCATACAATGTCCATAGGGTATAGACTGAAAGTGCTCAAAGTAGCAACTCGAATAAAAGAGCTCAATGTAGCCAAATGAAAAAAAAAAAAAGAAAAAAAAGCAAAATAAAACAAGTGATCCAAGACCTCATGTGCTCTACCTCTGGGATAGCGACTTGGAGCCGACATCCCTGGGTGAGGTGATCTTGTTTTAGGAAAAAAAAAAAAGAATAAAAACAGTCTATACCCGTAAGTATCATCCATAAATTAATCACCCCTAATATGGCAATATTTCTTAACTAGGTTAAGTTCTTTAGGTTACTTTGGTAAGAATAAAAATCTATATGGTTTAATCTGTGCCTCATGAAGAAACAATTAACAGGCTGAACTGTGTCTTCCTAAGTGTGAGACCCTGTAGATGAATTGATATCACTTAAACTAAAGCAAACACAAGGAGAGACCCGATTAGTTAGTGTTAGGGTTAGATGGAAACATTATCGATGATTACTTTGACTTGTTGCTTGTTTGAGAATTGCTTGAATTGTTTTCTTGTTGGAAACTAAATCCTGATTGTGATTCCATTTGCATACTTTTTCGAGGACGAAAAAAAGGTTAAGTGTGGGTATTTTGATGTGTGGCTAACACATCATGGTTTTGTTAATCGTTTTCATCTAATTTTCGGGTTGAATGCTTGGGTTTCGCTTAGTTTTTATATGTTTATTGAATGACACATGGATCTAAATTATATTTGTATTATGTAGGTGTTTTGGTGCTTAAAAATGTGCAAATGATCTAAAGGAATGAAGTGGAGCACAAGAGAAGACTTGGAGTTGGAAGACAAGAAAGAAAATAAAAGTTTCTGGTTGGATGCCTTCTAGGCGATACGCGCAGGACAGGGGTCCATGATGCGCGTATCTCCTAGCACAGATATACGGGATTTTTTTAGGGTTTTGCTATTTAAACACATCACAAACCCTAGTCGAAGGGAGTTCTTTCCAGCCGTCCCATAGCATAAAAAATACATCTTTTGGAGGTTTGAAAGGGTAGAGAAGCAAGGGAGAAGATTGGATTGAAGATTGGATCGCCGATCAAGTCACGAACGTTGCTCGGTTTATGCTTTCATCTTCATTCTTGGTTTTATACTTTGAACTCATGTTTTGTTTGATGTTTTTGGTTTATTTACTGATTTCAAACATGTTAATGAGTAGCTAAACCTTTCATACTATCTAGGATGATGAATAGTTGTTGATTTTGGTTTTGGTTTTGGTTAATTGAATGTTTGATGGTTTTGATTCTAGTATAAAGTGCATGTTGATGAATTAATGGATGTGTGATGTTTGTTTAGTGCTTATCATTGATTAATTCTATATTCCATACGTGAATGTTTAATGTTTGTCGTTGAATTTCCCGTATCTAGGTCGATTACTTTGTGTCTTTGACTTGTTGGTGGTTTACTAGACGTAGTAACCATAGGAATAGGTTTGAATTGATGAATTGCATTGAATGAGCTACTTAACTTGAGGTCGAAAGATTAAAGTTAGTCAATTAGTCTTTGTAATTAAGCTTTAGGATTTAAACGGTCCGAGAGGAGGTTTACCTAGATTACTTGCTTACATTGTTAATTGTGTCTTTTAGTTCATCTACATGTTACCCCTTGCATGAAAGTGTATTGTGCTAGTTAGATCGAGAGATTAACTATCATTAGGGTATGCTAGTGTCGTCAGTGAGATTGAGAGATAATCTGACCAACCCGATAGCTTAACACGTGCCTATAGGACTCATTTTGGTCACACCCGGAGAATGATCTAGGATCCTTTATGTTCCTTTAGGTTCGTATTCTTAGAAAATTGGTTCCATCAACGTTCTTTTAACCAAACCAAATCCATGTGTTACAACTAGGATTCACCTAGATAGTATCCTTCTCATCTTTGAATTTCTCAACATTCTAGTTTTGTCCTTAATTAGTTTATTCATTAAAATTTATTTTCTTGTTTTTAGGTTATTAGAAACCCCCCCATCAACTAATTCCTTTTTATTAAGTTTAGTTTCTGTTATTCGTAGTGTCTTTGGGTTCGATATCCGGTCTTCCGTAGACTATACTCCAGTCGATAGGTACACTTGCCTTTCTGCTAGGTCTAGTTTAGGGTTACTTGGTTTTTAACTCGAGTGTCTAGATAGAGTCTTAGGTTAGTTATTTTTATAGACCGTTTTTAGCACATCAATTACTTTGGTGATAGTATACACAAATCTATTCAAATCCATCGAGCCATGTTGAATGGTTGATTCATCACTATTGCAACAATTGGTGATGCTAACTCATATGAAAATGAGTTGAAACCTGCATTCTTCTTTGACATGCAGTGATGAAAAACATAACATAATAGTTTCCAATGATCACATAATCTTGCACGGAAGAACTGCTGTCTTGGAAATTCACTTGGATGCCCCATTGTAATAAAGACTTCCTTGCACACATTCAGAGGTAGAACATCAAGATCATATGGTTCATTTTCACCCAACTTTAATGCACTTCGAATGGATTCTTCAGATACTTCGATTTTTCTCTCTTGATAGATAAATCCTCTGAGCACATTCCTTCCATTATCATCAGTCTTAACCTTAGCAGACCTCCATCTTCTGATAAGATTCTTATATATAATCGGTTTATAGGACATAGCGTACACATACTTTGTTCTCAACAAAACCTAATCTTATTTTCTTATCCAGCAGATTCAGCACAATCCTTATTCAAAAATGCGGCTACATTGTGCTTTGGCTCTAATTTCATCTTATCCATATATGCAAATACAAGACAAATGCATGAATATATGAACTGTGATAAAATGACGACGTGTTTTTGACAGATTTAGTGGAGTATGATCGTTAATAAGTTTGATTAATGTGATTTGATTGAGTTTTAATGAGTAATTTTAACTTATGGACGGTTGATTTTAACAGATTCAAAGACCGATTAGGTTTTAGTCGTTAAACAGTTAATTGATTTTCAACCATTTATAGTTAAAAATAATGGATTTTGATGTCGGATTCGGTTTTAGAACATGATTTTACCTTAGAATCGATCTAAAAAAGTCTTAAGATCAGTCTAAGAAAAAATGGTGTGGAAGTGTGTTCGAGGATAATGAAACGACAGAAAAAGTATCAGATGAGAAAAATGATTAAAATAGATAAGTATTAGGGTTTTTTATCAAACGTATAAGATTTTTTCCGTATGGCACTGTTTGTCCATATGGGCAAATACTTAATAAAAATCCTCATTATTTCAAGTATAAAGAACTCACATTGCCGTTTGGACACTGTTTGTCTGAATGGAGATGTCTAATCATATACTTAGAATTATAACAATTTTATGTAAGTATGAGCACTGTTTGTCCGTTTTATGATTTCACAACTAAATCCTTAGTTTGTATCTAAGATATCAGTCGTATGAGAACTGTTTAGCCGTATGAGATCATAAATCATCCAACACTTAGACAGTCTCATCAAATAATGAAACAAGAACACCTCACTTTGATTTCACTGTTTGTTCGTATGAGAGGAGAAATTTTCACACTTGTGCACATTTTCATCAAGATCACATTTGTCCGTTTGAGCTTGACAATCTTCAATACTTAGAATATTTTCTCAAGAACCAGACATATGAACACTGTTTGTCCGTATGGACACTTTTTGTCCATATGACAAAGAAATATTTCTGACTTAGATAAAATTTGGATTTCTGCTCAATTTGCACTATTGATCATTGACTTAAAACATCATTGATGTGACACATATTCTTGAATCCAATGATTGATGAGATACCTAACATCATTAATTCTACATATGATAGAATCAATAATCAAACATCAATTTTGAATCATTTATTTCAACAAACAATTTTAATTGAATAATTTGTCACAAATTTTTGACCTTATTTAAACATAAACAAATGTATCTCATATCGGTAAGCACAGAACTTTTCCAAAAACATTTTCAAAACATTTTTTTGTACATTTTGTACATTTTCAATACTTATGCTAAATCATTTCAACATAATCCGACACATTCATTCAACCACATTCGAACTTTTCAATCATATTCAAAACATTCAATATTTTGCTTTATTTTTTGATATTTTCTTTATTTTTCTCCCCTAAACTTATGAATTTCGAATACATTTATAAGTTTCAAGAGATTAAGAAAATCATCAATGATTCCACATGCCTGCACACAATACACACAAAATTTAAAGATAGTACTTAATGAAATGCAATGAATCTATTGAGCATGCAATGAGATCATACTAGAAATTTATCCAATACATGTTCTTGAGAATTTTGAACTAGACATTTGATTTGTGATGAAATTGAGTGATGATATGTTGAACAAATCAATTAGCTAGATGTGACACACTTACTTTTTGTATTCTTGATGATCAATTAGGTTGATTAAGTATGAAATTTTAGTGACCCACACTTAGAACAATAGTAAGTTCTACAATTAATTTAAACAGCCTATGAGTACTATAATAAACCCGGTCATTTAAAATATAATCAGTGGAGATTTATGGGCTTAAAGAGATCCATTGCTGGACAGTCTTATGGAGGTGTTCCCTTTGGGAATCTTATTTTATATTCATTCCATTTCGAAATTTGATTTTGGTTATGTTCCATATTTGGGAACCTTTATTTTCCTGATAGAGTATAAAATATACATAAACCCCGTGTTAAGTTTAATTACGTTTCGTGTCGTGTTTAGTCGGTTTTTATAGCATTTTTGATGCAACTGATGTTTTTATGTTTCGTAGGTCCCATGTTGATAAAGAAACGGAAAGATCACGAGAAATTGAATCCGTAGGCGAAAACGGGGCGCGAAACGGAGTTACGAGCAAGCCGGTACGCGAAAACGAAGAAACGGACGAAACCAAGCACCCGGGGTGGCTCACCATGCCACGCGACCACCACACACCACCATGGCCGCGTTACGCGGTGTGGCTAATCCTTGTGGGGGTGTGGTGACGTGTACCACGCGTCCACAACCCTATTTCGTCACCGCGCGACGCGGTGACGTGATTTCGTCAGAAAGTTTTGATTTTTTTGGCCCGGTTCGCTATATAAACACATATTCTCAAACCTTAGCCTCTCATACACTCTTTGGCACGAATATAAGTCGATTTTCAGGGTTTTTGAGGTGTTTTGGGGGCTAAGAACACGAAACGAAGGCAAAGGAAGGACGTGGGTTCAAGGATTGGTTCTTGCATCTTCCGGGTTTCTCTAATCCTTTGTTTCCGGTTTTTTCTACCATGTTTTGCAACTCTAATTTTCACTTTATTTTTGTTACAAACATGCTAGGCTAAGCTTTTAAAGCAGCCTAGACTTATGATGAATCTATGTTAATGTTTAATATTGGATTAGGATTGTCTTTGATTATGGTTATTATGTTTAAGTAAAAAGTTTATTGCTTTAATTCAATTGATGCTATTAAGTGTATCGGAATTAGGTTGATTATGATTAATTTTTCCATTGAATCCTTGATGAGTGTCTATATCATATAATAGGATTTGATTCATTTCATCGACTGTGTGTTTTTCAAGTGAATATCTTTGTTACTAGTTCCATAATCAAAACATCCGTTTTCAAGTGATAATTGCAACATAGAGGAGTCGGGTCTAGGTGGTTCATTTCAATCACTGTTTTCGTACTTCGTCTTTCGTGCTTGTTTCTATTTTTAGTAACTTTCCATTTTTAGTAAGTTTCTATTTTTAGCAGTAAACCCCCCTTTTTAACAATTTTTCCATTTAAGTCGTGCCTAGTTAGTTCGAGTCTTATTTAGTTAATTATACGTAATATATAGAGTCTGTGGGTCGACACCCGGACTTACGCACGTTATATTACATCCGACCGGTCCACTGCCGGTTGTGCGTGATTTAGTAGTTTTTCTAGGTTTTATAAATTTAAAACTAGGCGTTTTTATGTGTTTATTTTATATATATTGCGCGCATCAGTTCCACATTAGGAATCTTTTGTACATCTTGAGGTGTTTCAGGTCTATAGCTCACTACAACAAATGAGACCTCGTGTGAAACTTTAGGTCTGTGGGCACCACAACAAAGTAGTTTACAGATGTTTTGCTCAACACTTATTTTATTGCGTCATTACCTTGTATGTGTAAGTAACATCACAAGAATATTATTTGAATGTAAGGACTTAGCACATGCACTTAGATGTTTCAAACCATAAATATCACAAGAATTTAGTTAAATCATCATATAAATTCCTTGTTCAATCTAATTGTCTGAGCTGTCTCGCACATCAATTAGCACGCATCAGTCTTTATTAGAGGTAAATGATTTATGAGATAAATCTAGTCTTTCTATCACTTCTCACTTGGTGCAACTCAGATCCTTTATTCTATTTTTTACTTTTTGGTAAATGATGCACACACACATGCAATAGTATACGTATATAATTAAGGCATGCAAATTAGAGATAGATTTCACTAGTTATTATTATTTTTATTTATTATTTTTTAATAAAAGACATGATTTAATCATGTTTGATTAAACCAATAGACCGAATTAAAAATTCAAAACGACATGGTAGGAAAGATTTAGTGAATAAATTTGCCAAGTAATTCGGTGTGAACTTTTATCAATATAATAAAGCCCTTTTCCGAGTAATCTCGAAGAAAATGATATCGAATTTCAATATGTTTGGTTTTAGAATGTTGAACGGGATTAGCATTAATGAACATAGCAGCAGTATTGTCTATGTAAATGGGTGTTTTCAGAAAATTGAAACCATAGTCCAAGAGTTGATTTTGCAACCACAGGACTTGAGAACATCCTGTTGAGGCCGCAATGTACACAGCTTCTACTGTTGATACCGATACATTTGTTTGTTTCTTGCATTGCCATGAAACAAGACGTGGTCCTAAAAATTGACAACCACAAGTTGTTGATTTATGATCAAGAACACATCCACCGTAGTCACTATAAGAATAGCTGTGTAGCTCAAAATTTCCTTTGTATGGATACCAAAGACCAAGAGCTGGCTTCCCTTTCAGATAACGAAAAATTCGTTTGACTGCGACTAAGTGAGATTCTCTAGGATCTACTTGATATCAAGCACAAACACACACCGGATACATGATATCGGGCTTGGAAGTGGTTAGTTACATTAATGAACCAATCATTGAACGGTATAGAGATTGATCCACAGATTTTCCTTTTGGATCCGGTCCGATTTTTGAATTCACATCAGATGGAGTTCTGATTATTTGAAAATCTTGCATTTTGAACTTCTTGAGGAGTTTATCAACAAATTTCTCTTGGTTGATGAATATACCATCATCAAATTGCTTAACTTGAAGACCAAGGAAGAAATTTATCTCACCCATAGAACTTATCTGAAATCTTGGTTTCATAATTTCCTCAAACTCTTTGCACATGCTAGGACGTGTTGATCCGAAGATAATGCCATCAATATACATTTGTACACATAACAAGACATATTTCTCCTTTTTGATGAATAATGTGGGATCAATATGACCTCTAGTGTAACCATGATAAGTGAGATGTTTAGATAATGTCTCGTACCATATCCTTGGAGCTTGATGAAGACCATAAAGTGCTTTGTTCAGTTTGTACACATGATGTGTTAATTCTGGATCTCCAAATCCGGGAGGTTATTTCACAAACACATCATCTGCAATTGAACCATACAAGAATGCACCTTTTACATCCATCTGATACACGTTGAACTTCATGAAATATGCATAGGCTAGGAAAACACATATTGCTTCTAGTCGAGCTAAAGGAGCAAATACTTCTTCATAGTCAATGCCGTCTTCCTGAGTGTATCCTTGTGCGATGAGTCGAGCTCTGTTTCGGATGACGATTCCTCTTTCATCTGGTTTGTTTTTAAAGAGCCATTTAGTTACAATCGTTGATTGCCCTTCTGGAAAAGGTACCAACTTCCATACCTCTTGCTTTCGAAATTGTAACAATTCTTCCTGCATAGCTTCGATCCAACTTTTATCTTTTAATGCTTCAATGACATTCTTTGGAACCACTTGAGATCGAAAGCATGAATACAAATAGACATTTGCTTGAGATTTGCTATGCATTATGCGTTCATCTAATGGTCTGATTATCTGACACAATGGATGATTCTTGTGAATGTGTCGTGTAGGAATTGCATCACTTTGAATATTCACATCTAGATTCGAATGATTCAGCTTTGACTGATCTTGCAATAGAGAAGACGTATGAAGTTGAAAGTTTAGAACTTGAGATTGAGAGGTTACGAAGTAATCCAGACTATCATTGATTTCTTCACAGTCAGAATCTGATGAAGAATCAGAGTTATCCTGAATAATCTCAGAACCATCATTAGGATATTGATTTGAAGCTTCTCGAACTTGACTTTGATTTTGATTATCTGGAATTTGATATTGAACTTGATGATGATCTTGATCACTTTTGAATTCTTCAAATGATAAGAATGGATAAAACTGATTTGAATCATCAGAATCATCATCTGAATCATCACTAAATGATCCTAGATCACCAGCTTGTTTTGATTTTGTACCTGCATTGTGAAACAATGTAGAATCCAATGAGAATGACAATGAGTCAAGATCAAATACCCATTCAGGATCTTGTGCAACAGATGGAAATGAATGTTTAAGAAATTTTACATTAGATGTTTCAATCACAGTGTTAATTTTTGAATTATAAACTCGAAAAGCTTTTGAAATTGATGAATATCCAAGAAAAAAATCCATCATCGTTTTTGCATCAAATTTTCCTAAATAATCACTTGAATTTAAAATAGACACTGGACAACAAATGATTTAAAAAATTCGATGTGAAGTTTTCGACCAAAAATTAACTCATAAGGAGTTTTATTTTTATCAGTTACAAGCAGAGTTCTATTTTGTACAAAACACTCCGTTGAAATGGCTTCATCCCAAAAATGAATTTTGGCATTGGCAAGCATTGATCTGGCTGCTTCAATTAAAGTGAGATTTTTTCGTTCAGCTACTCCGTTCTGTTATGGAGTTCTTGGAGCACTAAATTGCCTTGCAATGCCTTTGTCTACACAAAAAGGATAGACATTAGTATGTTTAAAATCAATACCATTATCACTTCTGATAATTTTGACTTTGCAATCCAATTGCTTTTCAATTCGAATGATAAACTCTTTTAAGATTTCACTGGTTTCGGATTTTGAATGAAGAAAGAAAACCCAACAAAATCTTGTAAAATCATCAATGATGCAAAACAATATGATTTCTTCCCGATACTTTGCACATTTGTTGGACCAAACAAATCCATATGCAACATTTGTAAAGGTTTGAAGTTTGAGTTTATCAACTTGGACTCATAAGACGCTCGATGTTGTTTTTACTTTAAACACGCTGAGCAGTAATCAGTAGTAGCAAATTTCTTTGAAGGAATTCCAATCACATGATGTCCTGCTACTAGCTTGTTCATGTTTCTAATATTTGTATGCCCGAGATTCCTATGCCATAGTTGGCTTTCATTATTTGATGCTTTTGCAATGAGACACGTTGTTTCAACATTTTGATCAACTTGAGACATGTCGAGCTTGTACACATCTCGATCTCGTTTTGCTTTGACAACAATCCAATCTTCACTGATCTGAAATCTTGGTTTAAAGATATAACAATGAGAGTCATCAAACAATGTTAAAATGATTTATCACATATTTGCGAAACACTTAGTAGATTAAAGTTCAACTGGGCACATTAGTTGACTTTATTAAAACTAATTATTCCATTCGTTACGGTTCCTTCTCCTGTTACATCTTCTCCAAATGCTACATGTGTTCCATCTTTTTCTTTGAAATCTTTCAACAGGGCATGATTGCCTGTTATATGCCGGCTACACCCACTATCAAAATACCATGTGTTAATAGGTCTTCTTGGGTGTACCTACATTTATGAACACAGTTTGTTTGAGAGATCAACCCAAGCCAAAATCGTCTTGGGATATTTATCAATAACTGTAACTTGTTGGTAGTGCAATTTACTCATATCACATTGTTTATTTCTTAAAGCATGATATCTTTTTTCCAACTTAGAATCGAGATTGTTGTGAGTAATATGTTTTACTTGTTTATTCAATTTGACTGACCTTGGAGTAAACCGATCATTGTGATAATACTCGTTCGGTATTTCAAATGACTCATTAACTACAGACTTGTATTTTTTGAATATCTCAATCCAAATGATGGTAGAACTTTTGAGTTTCGAAAACCAACTTGTTGATTTCTTTGAAAATGAACGTATTTTGGAGAGGTATTTCGGAAATTACATTCTGATGTGTTATGATTTCTTTCATCAAAAATTGCACAGTATTTGTTAAAATAACAATTTTCAGTTGAATGATTCCTCATGTCACAAATATGACAATACTTGTTAAAGAAACACTCCTCTGTTTGATGATTGTACATGTCACAAATATCAGGATATTTCTGTTGTGCCTTGAACAGCCCACGCTTAACCATTGATTTCGATTCAAATTTAGAATTTGATCTTGATTTAATTTTAGGGGATTTCTGGTTAACATGTTGTTTTAATTTTTGAGTTTTGTTTATGGTTTTTGATTTGGACAAATTTGGAGCCACCGTCATTGATTCAAATTTGTTATGTACAACGGAAGACTTTGATCCCGAACCTGTTTTCGGATTAGAGATTGGTTTGATCTTTGAATTAAGTTGGTTATTTTCAAATTTTTTCATATCAAATTTACCTGCTGACACAAACTTAATTAGTTTTAAAAATTTGTTACTTTGGTTTTGATTTGCCTTTGCCTTTGTTTTTCACTTTGAACTTCTTGTCACACTTTTTGATAACAAAGGACTTGGATTAATTTTTTGACTTTGACTTTCAGAGTTGTCCTTCTATTTCTGCATTATCTTCTTCTATTTGATAAATTCGGGGTTATTAAATCCGTAATGAGTCATCACTTGCTGATCCTTTAGATTTCGATTGATTCTTCTTGCTTGAACTTTCTTCAACAATCACTTTTGAACCTTTAGCAATATAAACTTGCTTCATTCTTTTCTTTGGATAATAAGACTTGATCTTCACATGATGACCATTCTGAATATTTTCTTTATCAGTTTAAACAAAAACTTCAACTTCGTTTTCATTAGCATGACTTCCAGAGTCTGATTTCTTCTTGAGAAACTCCTTCAACTTTGCCATAAGTGCAAATTTTTCAGATTTAATGCCTTCAACTGACAGATTAACATCTTTAGTTTGAATCATGTGTTTAGCCTGAGTTTTAGCAATCGGATCTGACTTATCACTCTGGTCATATTCATCAACTTCCTCTTCAACATCCTTGAGTTTAGGATCAGTTTCTTCTGACCAATCTTCCTCACAAACTTCAACAACTAATGCTAGATTCGACATAAGATCAGATGTAAACTGTTCCGCATACGCCCTCCAGTCGTATCCATCTTTGATACTTATGACTAGTGCCTTGTTTGGATCTTCTACTGTTTTCGAATATTCTTTGACATCAGGCATAGGTAGATTCTGATAATGCCTTTGAAACGATTGTTGAGGTCTTTGTTGAAAGTTTGTGTTATTTGGACTTGCTTAAGAAGAAAAATTGTTTGAACTTGACCGTCCTCCTAATTGATGTTGCTTTGGAGCTTTGCATTCTCTCGAAAAATGACCATAACTGTTACAATAAAAAAATCTGGATTTTGACTTATCAAATCCAATAGATTTGTTTGCAGTTGCTTTGACAGTTCTGTTCACATATGCATGCTTCTGAGTTCTATATGCCACCATAACCATATGCCAATTGAGATACATCTCTTCTACGTCATTAGGATCCATGTCGAATAAATCCTGCAAAATAAATTCAAGATTAGTAAGATGACTACCTTGATATGCTTGAAAACTTGCCATAAATGCAGTAAATGCATTCTTTGTTTCATCATCTTGCAATAAAATGTTAATAACATCGTAAACTTTGCAAGAATTAATAGAGTTTTGAGTAGGATTCTCAGACTGATTTTTGGATGGTTTCACAGATTGTGTAGATTGAGATTGAGTGGATTGAGACTTAGTTGCTGACTGTGTAGATTGTACATTTGAGTAAAGTGATTCAACAAAGAAACCAGCTCCTACAAATAAACCTCCATCCTCACTCATTTCTTCCTTTTCAATAACAAACGCATTATCACTTGTATTTGCTGGTGAAGTCACAAACTTATACTCAGAGGATGATACTACATGACCATTGTTTCTGGAACTCTCGTCTATCTCAACTGATTTGATTTTTGTGATGAGTATGTCCATATCCATAGGAAATTTCTCAGTATGTTTCAACAACGTAACAGTGTGCTTCAAGCATGATGGTAATGCATTCAATAGTCGATCATTCAGGTCTTTCAGTTCATTCTTGATTCCAGCAGTGGGCATTTCTTGAGTTAATTGCATGAAAAGATTCATCATTGATGCAATTTCACCAGACATATGCTCAAATAATTCAAGTTGTCATTTAAGCTTTTGCTTCTTTAAGGACTGCAATTCTTCCCCTCCATCATAGATCACTTTTAGTGCCTTGTAAGAGTATATCCTGTTTGATAATTTTCAAGTCGAGTCAACACTTGAAGAGGTAAGCCTTTACACATTAGTGAGTATGCTTTGATATCACTCTATACTTTCTTCAAATCTTCTCATTCCAAATCATCTTCAGGATAATGTTTAGTAGACTCTTTAGTGTAAGCCACTCCATTAGTGTTTGGACCGACAGATTGAGTAGGAATGAATGGACCTTTTTCTATAGATTTCCAAATATCGGAATCTATTGAGTTCAAATGAAGCTTTAGTCTTATTGTCCAATTTTAGAAATTTGATCAATTTTTCAACTTAGGAACACTTTTCTTAAAATCATCAAGTGCCATGATGTTTGAATGAGAAGCAATATTTTTGGTATTTTTGATTTTTGAAAAGAAACAAATATGTAAACAAAGATTTCTAAGATAAAGAATGAAACGGACAGAACTTAGAAAATTCTTAGTTAAATGGATAGAATTGTATGAAACGGACAGAATTGTATGAAACGGACAGAACGTTTAATGAAACGGACAGAAAACTGAGGAAATGGACAGAAAAGACATAGACAAATTTTGAACTTCTTGAAATGGACGAATAGTATTCAAACGGCTGAACAGTGGTCATATGAAACACTATTTTTCACTAAGACCTGATTGATACGCCTTAATAGTACTCAAACGGATGAACAGTTCTCAAACGGATGAACACTTAGGCAAATTTTCTGATTTTCCACAAATTTTCAGATCCAATACGGAAAATTCATCATCACTTCGAATTTTGATATCATGATTTTGATGTTTTTTTTATAGAATTTTGTCATAATAGATGAACAATGATTAGATCTATAATCCTTAATCAAAATCTTTACCAATAATCATCATATTTGCTGTCGATGAAGAATTTTTCGGTTCGATGGTTTTTGAACACAAAAACCCTTTAGATCTGAAGAATTCTGATGTTTTGCTTTAAATTTCTTTCAATTGAGCTTCGATATGTGTATTTGTTGATGAAACACAGCTTCCATTTCAATTGATCTAATAAAAAACTTCAATTTGAAGCAGATTTTCAAAAAAATGGTGTTCGTTGCGATGAACACGGTTCAGATCTGAGCCAACAGCTCTGATACCAATTAATATAGCAGGATTTGGATCTACGATCTGCAAAGAAATTATGATCTACATGAGACGATTCCAAAACACACAAATATGATTCAATCAAACACAATTGCAAATACTCATTAATTCGTGTTGTATTGATAAATACACAAATAGCGATTACAATATTGTGAAGGAAAAGCTCTATTCTAATGAAGATACTATCACTATTTATAGACCAACACAACCTACTAGAAACAACTACAATAATAGTCCTTAGTCTATATACAAAAGACAAATACAAAGATAAACGAAAACATGCTAATCTATATGTTCTAACAAAAAGTTCTCACATAAGTGTGAGAACAAATCTTTAAGGACAACCAAGGCATCCATAACTGCATGAAGTAGTCATCTGACACATGATGCATGGCCTAATTGACCAGCTACACATGAATAGCCCCATGCATGGAAGGAGAAACCCAGTCGACATAGCAATCGCATAGAACAAATGAAATGACGAATACCTAAAAATTACCCAATCGAGTATTCGAAACATGTAATATAACAAATCTTACTTGTTCGATTTGACAAACAACCACAACATAGTTGGATTTTGATTTAAATTTAAAACTAGGGCTTATTTTGTCATTTGAAATGGTTTTTGAGATAAAATGACGAAATTGATCTGGTAGTATGAATATATATATATACATATATATATATGTATATATATACACATATATATATGATTAAGTTCAATTGAGAAGGCGCATATATTGCGAGATGAAAAAGAAGAAACCTAAATAACTATAAAGATCTTATCAGTAGTTTAGTTTTTTTTAATATTAACTTCCTATATACAAATATTTACAAAAAAAATTGTTAAAATATTTTTTACGTATGTATTTTTAGTGTTTTAAATTTACGTACACATGTGTAGGTTATGTGTAAGTAACATAACCTACACATGACTTCTACATATGTAGGTTTAACAAATAAACAAAATTTAATCAATTTTATATTTTAAATATCCAAATTGATGAATAAGTATTGCATTTCTATCATATTTATATATGTTAAAACCGTTTCTGTTGAAAAAAAGAATTTACATACTTCTTTTTCTTCATGTAATATTTGGTCTTCTCGCATGAACCCTCCTATATATGTGCGTGTGTGTATATATATATATAGGATTAAGTTGCGAGAAGAGAAAGAAGAAACCTGAATTAATAAAAAGAATTTATTAATGGTTTAGTTTTTTTAAATAAATTCACTATCTACATACAAATGTGTAAGGTATAAACTAAAAATAATCATTAAAATATTTTTTATGTGTGTATTTTTAGCGTTTTAAATTTAACTATACATGTGTAGGTTATGTGTAAGTAACATAACCTACACATGACTTCCACATGTGTAGGTTTAAAAAATAAACGAAATTTATTCAATTTTATTTTTTGACTATCATAGTTAATGAATAAATATTGCATTTATATCATTTTTGTATGTTAAAAACGTTTTTGGTTAAAAAAATGAAGAATTTAGCTATTTGTTCACTTATCGCAATATTTGGTTTTCTCAAATGAACCCTCCCTTATATATATATATATATATATATATATATATATATATATATATATATATATATATATATATATATATATATATATGATTAAGTTCATTTGAGAAGACTCATATATTACGAGAAGAAAAAGAAGACTCCTAAATCACAAAAAAAACTTGGTAATGGTTAATTTTTTTTAAAAACATTCACTTCCTACATACAAATGTGCAAGGCATAAACTAAAAAAAATCATTAAACTATTTTTTTCGTATGTATTTTTAGCGTTTTAAGTTTACCTACACATGTATAGTTTATGTGTAAGTATAACATAACCTACATGTAACTTCAACATGATAGTCTTGTATAGGTTGGACTCACCGGCTTGTCGGATAGTCTTGTATAGGTTGGACTCACCGGCTTGTCGGTGTTATATATTTTGTATGTTATTTGTATGATTTTGTACTAGCGAACCTACGGGCGAATCTATAGATTCGCCCGTAGCACAGTTTAGTGATTATGATGGTGTCGACTGGGCGAACCTGTTTGTGCCCAGCGAACCTATGTGGTTCGCTAGATAGATTCGCTACAGCGAATCTATCAGCGAACCTAAGTCTGATATATATTGTAACCTTATCTTCAAGAAATACAACTTTTGCACATCTTTGACAAAAAGCTTATCTTACTGATTGTGTTGTGTAATTGTTCTCTGGAGGTGCTAGGAACTTATATCACTCATCTTTGTAGCGTTTATACCTCCGGTTGTGTGGTTTTATCTCATTATTAGGTTTGTTGTTGTAATACAC
Source organism: Tagetes erecta (assembly GCA_030867185.1). Lineage (NCBI taxonomy): Eukaryota > Viridiplantae > Streptophyta > Magnoliopsida > Asterales > Asteraceae > Tagetes > Tagetes erecta. Next base: position 17,649,999 of record CM061490.1, read on the forward strand.
TTTGTTTGTTCAAGTCAAGAGTGTTTGTTGTTAAACAAGTCAATATAGCACTGAAATCACGATCATTATGGACCAACAATATGGTATCAGAGCCTAATAGAGATCCAATTGAATCATTTTGTTGAAGATTGAAGCTGATTATTAGAGATTTGTGAAGAAATTGTAGAGAAAGAAAGTAGATCTGGTGGGTTTTAGAGAGAGAAACCAGATCTGATTTCAAAAATCATCAGATTTACATCAACAAACATAAAATCTCAGCAAAACAACAACATATTTGTGATCTACAAGCTGAGATCTACAAGAAAAGAAGAAGAAATCATCAGATCTAAAATTTTCTCTCACACACAGTGTGTGTGTGTGTTCTTGGTGTTCTTCAAATATTCAAATCTGCAAGACCAGCGAATCTAGTTAATATCTGAACGAAAGTTCAAAATTTTGAGCGAATCTATACCAAGCATTTGCATAGATTCGCCCGTTGTTCTTAGCGAACCTATAAGTTCGCCCGACACTTTATAAGCCAGCGAATCTATAGTTTTGCGACACTTGTGAAACAATCGAAATCTGAGCGAACCTACCTTTTCTTGACACTTTCCTGCACTAACAATTTTCAGATCTATATCCCAACTTTACCACTAAAACCATTTAACACAACCCATACCCATAACCAAACCCAAACCCTTCACAAATTCAGATCTTAAACTATTAACCAACATCTTTTACAACCCAACTCAACACTTAAACAACCCAACTTCAAACCATATCATATTTAAACCCATACCCAACCATATCCATAACAAATCCGTCTATCACTGCCATAACCACTCTCATACCTTAACATCCATACCTTGAAACAGAAACAAGATAAAAAAAAAAAAAACCATAACCATTTGATCTAAAACACCACTACCATATCCATTCCACCATCACCACGTCTCTCCACTTTGAAACAGAAACAAAATAAAAAAAAACAACTGTTGTGTCGTGTTGCTGATGTGCGTGTGCTGCTGTTCTCATCTCGAACAAGATCTGAAGTTGTTGTGGCTGTTTGTTGTTGAGTTTTCACACAGAAAGAAGCAACAACAGCAGACTCGTGTTCGTGTGTGTGTGTGTTGTTTTGAACAGTGAACCGTAGAGAGAGAGTTGTTGTTTGTGTGTGTTGTAGAAGAAGACACAACAGATCGTGTGTGTGTGTGTTGATGCCGAGTTTCAAACAAAAAGAAGACGAGCAGCAGCAGATGGTCTTAGTGTTGTGTTCGTGTTGATGTTGTTTGAAGGTGTTTGTTGTTGTGTGTTTGTATCTGCAGCTGTAAACGAGAAAAAGAAACAAAGAAGAAGTGAAAGAAAGCGTGCAGCAGCAGATCGACTTGTTTTTGTGTGTGTTCGTGTGTGTTTGATTGTGAAAGAAAACAAACAGCAGTAGATGATGCGTGTTTGTATGCTGTTATGATGTTGATTTTGTTTGTGTGTTGAACTGATTTTGATGTATGTTGATTGTTGAGTGTGTTTGAGTAAGAGAGAGCTAAAGAAAGAAGACGAGAGAGAGAGTCAGTTGATTTTTCTTGTACTGTGTTTGTACTGTTACAGAGAAAGAACAAGATAGAGAGAATGTGTGTGTAAGTGGTTTCAAGCGGCTGAGATACTTTCAAGATTAGGGTTTGGAGTGTTTTCCAGCTCATCTAATTCACAACAAAATGGCTGGACTTATAATTGGTTTGGACTAGATGGTCCTCTCAATGGGCCGAGATTTTGTGTAAAAAAAAACAAAGGGGTGGGCCAAAATTTTCTTTTAATTGCTTGGGTCAAGATAATTAAATATCAATTGGGCTGTGAACTGCATTCATAAGAGCTATGAATCAAACTCGAATAACGGACAAAACTCATCAAGGACTCGGTTTGCATCTTGAGATTGTATTTTGGCCGGGAGCAACTGTTTTAAATATTGGGCCGTATTTGTTGGAGTTGGTTGGTATGTTTTCTAGCTGTGCCGGAAGTTATTGTTTAATCAATTGGGCCAAGATCGTTAAAAAAAAGTTGGGATATAGACAAGAAGAGAGGTTTGTTTGGGGCCGGAAGCTAACGTTTAATCCGTTGGGCCAAGATCATTATAAAAAAAAAAATTTTGTTCAAAATCGCCGGGAGTTAAAGTTTTTAAAATATTGGGCAGTATTTGTTGGAGTCGGTTCGTTTTATATATGCTGGCCGGGTGTTAACTGTTTTTCTTATGGGCCGAGACAATTTTGATTTGGGTGTATGTAACGAAGTCAAGAGTGTTTGTGATGAAGCCGGTTATTTGTTGCGAGATATTTGGTGTTTCAAACCTTTATCACTTGCCTACATGTTAGGAGGATCTACAATTGAGGGGGAGATTCATCATGATAAGCTTCGGATTATTGGTCGAGTTATGAAACGCAAGACGGAGTTAATCAATATTTAAAAATTGATTTTTTTTGGGGGAGAAGTAAAGGGAATATGACAAGCATCAGTCTAGGGGGAGTATTGTTGAGTCATGAAATTAAGACTGATGCTTTCCAAATCGAGGTTGAACACGATGCAAGATGTTGATAATAGTAGCCTAAGGGGGAGAATTGTTGAATCTGAATAATAGTCTAATATTATCAACACACTAAAAGTGGCGGTCAAAGTCAACGGCGAGTCAAGTCGACGGGTTCGAACGACTTGACGTATGACGTTCAAGTTATGAAAGACAATGGAGCTTCCGGTTGAAGAAATATATTTTGTTTAGACAAAATATATTTAATATTTTTAGACTAAAATTAGGAGCTTTAAAATGTAATTTATTATTTGTCATGTTTTAGTCTTTGTTATTGTCTAGGGTCCTAATTGTCATTAACAAATAGTCATTAGGCTATATATAGAAAGAGTTAGTGACATTTAGGGGTAAGGCTTGTATGAACCAAATAGATCTAGGATTTGTAATTGCCATATTTTATGAGATCTATTTGGGGTTTTTAATTGTTCATATCCAATTCATCAAGTTCTTCCTATTTTATATCAAATCTTCACAATTATATATGATTCAACGCTGTTTGGGACCAACAATTGGTATCAGAGCCTTAGTGCTCTTAATTGTTTGATTCTAGTGATTTTTGTGTTGATTTTGGGGTTTTTGTGTCAAAACACTATTTGATTTCTTTCTGGACTGATTTTGGAGTTTTGGTGTTGTAAGTGGCTTGGTTGTTGTCATATTTGGTCATAGGAAGCTTTTGAAACAAACGTATCAACAAATGGTCAAGTTTTGAAGCTGTCCGGGTTGTTTTCGTACTGTTACTGGTTTGTTCGTAACCCAGCGAACCTATCTGTTCTTCCAGCGAATCTAGGTGTTCATCCAGCGAACCTAATTCAAATTTTTGTACTGTTGGTTTGTGTTGTGGCTAGCGAATCTGACATTTCATCGAACGAAAGTTCACTTGTTTGGCAAATTGTGCAAGCGAAACTGCTGCCAAAATCAGTCGAGCGAAACTGGGCTTGCTGGGCCGCGAATCTGTTTTGTTTGTCTAGCGAATCTGCCATCAGCGAATCTGCTGTGTTCATTGAGCGAATCTATTCAGCGAATCTATTTGTCTTCAGCGAATCTATAATCTGTTCAAAATTATGGCTACATCAACACTGAATATGAATGATCTGGATAGTGTTCAACCTAACAGGCCACCGAGGCTAGTTAGTGGTGAAAATTTTGAAGACTGGAAGAGGTGCTTGAAAGCTTTTTTCTACTACACTGACTACAATCAATGGGAGTCAATTGTAAATGGTCCGCACGTGCCGACGACTGTTGAAGGAACCGTTACTTCAATAAACAATGATCCAAGCACTTTTACTGAAGCAGATACCAAGTTACTTGATCGTGACAAAAAGGCACTCGGGGCATTGATACTTTGTTTGCATCAGGATATCTTCAACAGGTTTGCTGAACACACAACTGCAAAAAGCTTGTATGATGCATTGTGCGAGTTCTATGATGGTAATGAGGATCTGAAACTGGATAGAAAAGCTCAAGCTGAAAAAGAGTTTAACTCTTTCGTGGGGTATTCGCAAGAGAACTTGACTGATATTACAAATCGATTCCTATCTGTATCAAGTAATCTGAAGAAGTATGATGATAAGCTGGGCAATCATGAACAAGTCACAAAACTGTTAGATTCTCTTCCCCCTCAGTGGAGTCTTCAAATCAAGCTGTTGAAACAAGAAAGAAACTTTCCTGACTACAAGCTGATGGATGTTATAAACAAGCTGAAGTCATTCGATCTTGATGTGAAGAGAAGAGAATACAATCAGTCTATGATGGTTCCAAATATTCCTTCTCAGAATGCTGCACTTATTTCATCCGCTGCAAACTCTTATATCTACAGTGCTGCACCTGGAGGATCATCGAGTCATGTGTCTGCTAAATCTGTTGGTGCATCTACAAATGTTGGTTCAAGCTCAAATGCATCTGTCACCACTCAGATTCCATCTGACACTATGGCTTTATTTGGAATGTTTGTTCATAGCTATGAAGCTCTTGTTGCTGGTGAGTTAAAGGGAAAGGGGATGACTGTAGAAGATATGTATCAGGTGGATCCTGATGATCTGGAAGAAACCGACATCCAATGGCAAATGGCGATGCTTACTCTTCGTGCTAGACGATTTATGGAAAGGACAGGTAGAAGAAACTTTGGGAATCAGGGACAGAATAGCAAGTTGGGGTATGACAAGGGAAAGCTGAGATGTTATAACTGCAAACAATTGGGTCACTTCAAAAGGGAATGTCCTTTACCAATTGTTACTGAACCAGTAAACTCTGGAAATCCAAGATCTGTTCCAAATCAAGAAAGGCTTGAGGAAGCGAAGTCAAAGAATGAAACTGCACTACTCAGCAACTTTGATTGGAGTGCAGAAATTGAAGAAACCAAGGAGGAAATTAATCATGCCCTTGTTGCTGAGATTGTTGAGATTGATGACAGCTATATAAATTGCTTTGATCCCTTCAAAGAATTTTATGGTAAAGATGAGGAAGAGAAAGTGGAGAAAGTTGACAAAGATCAATCAGATGCTATTGCTCAAGGGCATCTGAATCACTCAGGATTGGTTTGTGAAGCCGCGGTTAATGAAGTGAAGAATGAGGAGGAGTCAAAGCTTAACTTGGAAGCTATAATCGAAAAGGCGAGGCTTGATGCTGTTGATGAATTCAAAAGAAACACTCCCTACTGCCAGTGTGATCGTGCTCTTGCTGCCGAAAAACTGGTAATTGGTCTTCCTTATGATGTTATTGAAGATATGTGTTCATCTGCCTGCAAAATTCGTTTAATTGGCATATACAAAGCTAATAAACTGTTAATGTCAAACGAAAACGAATTAAAAAGGACCAACAAAGAGCTTAAATTAAGTGAATCAAAATATTTTGTCAAATTAAGAGAAGCTTTGAAAGAAAATGAACATTTAAAAAGAACTCTTTTGGAAAAGAACTGTGAAATAAACTACTTGACTGAGCAAGTTACTCTTGCTGAATTTGAAGCAAGAAAACTTAAAAACAAACTGCAGCAGTGGACAATATCTAGTACGAAAAGGGAGGAACTCTGCAAGAATCAACGGGGGGCCAGAGTTAAGACAGGTTTGGGTCTTAACAACAATGAAACATATGCATATCCTCCACCTAGTACCTTCTGTTACTCTCCAACACCTATTCCTCATCCCTCAAATGAGTTGATTCAAGAGATTATACAGAACGATACTAACAGTTCCATTGTAGGTTTAAGTGGAGTAAATCTTAAAGAGGTTAGAGAGGATTACGCCTATGGTGGGAGTACTGGGCTCGGTTGTTCTAGCAGTAGTGATTGCTCTAGTTCTGATTCCAAGAAGTCTCTTGAAGACATTAGTTTAATTAATTCTGTTTGTAGTAATGTGTTATATTCAGACAATTCCATGTTTAATAGTAGTTTAGGGTGCACTACTTCAAACCCTAATATGTTGAATGATGTTTTGATTGAAAGTGTGTGTGAGAATGACAAAGACAAACTTTCAGGTCATGTCTCTGAAAGTCAAACAAAAACAAATTGTTTTCAAAAGTTCTTCACCCAAAAAATTCCGTCTTTCACACCAGTGAGAATTTCAAAACCTAAATCTGAATCTGAAAGAGTAAAAGTCACATCAGGCAAGTCAAAAGAACCTTATGACTCTTACAGTGACTGCAATTCTCAACTGTCTGAATGTGATGAGGAAATTGAAATGGATAAAATTCCTGCTAACAGAGTTTTCAAAGTGGGTTTGAAGTCTAATTGCTTTAAATGTGGAAATACTGGTCATACTGTTAAGCAATGCCCTAAGTTAATCCAAAACAGTTCAAAGCAAAAATCTTTTGGAAAAAGATTAAACACATTTGTAAATAATTTCTTTTGTAATTCTTCATCTGCTCCATCACCCAAGTACACAAAGGCTTGGGTGCCAATTTCGAAGGTCTAACTTTTTCATTTTTTAATAAATGTCAGGAACATTCTAATGCCGTTGTAAATAGTCATTGGCATATTGACAGCGGATGTTCCAGACATATGACAGGGTTGAAGGACCTACTGACTAACTATCGGATCATCAATGGCGGATATGTTGCTTTTGCGGGAGACAAGAAAGGTGGCAAGATGATTGGTCAAGGAGAAATCTCAAATGGTTCACTTACTTTGGAAGACGTCAACTATGTTCCCGAACTGGCATTCAATCTTCTCAGTGTATCACAAATCTGTGATAAGAATATTCCAGTGATGTTCCTTCCAAACGAATGTTTGTTCCTGAAGCCAGAGTTTTCTGTTCCTGAAGAGTTGGTGATCATGCGAGCTCCGAGACGAAATGATACATATATGCTGAATATGGGATCAAAGGAATCAAATTCCACCATGACATGTCTCCTGTCTAAAGCTTCATCTTTTGAATCGTTTCAGTGGCATAGACGTTTAGGGCACATTAATTTTAAAATTCTGAATAAATTGGTTAAGAACAATTTGGTTAGGGGTTTACCACTCAAAGATTTTTCAGTGGTTGAGAAATGCATGGCTTGTGCTAAAGGAAAACAGCACAAAAAGCCACATAAACTTAAAATTACAAATACCATCTCAGAACCCCTCGAATTGTTACATACTAATTTATTTGGTCCAATAAGTGTCAAATCTATTGCTAAGAAATCTTATTGCTTGGTTGTCACAGATGATTACTCTAGGTACACCTGGGTGAGATTCATGGCATATAAGAGTGAGACTGCTGAAGAGTTGATGAAGCTGATTCCTCAAATCGAGGTTCTTGGAAAGAGAAAGGTTCAAGCCATCAGAAGCGATAACGGAACTGAATTCAGAAACCATATCTTCAACTCTTTCTGTGAACAACGGGGTATTCTCAGACAGTTTAGCGCCGCACGAACACCACAACAAAATGGTGTTGCTGAAAGGAAGAATCGAACCCTTGTGGAGGCTGCTAGAACTATGCTGATTGAGTCAAAGCTTCCAATTATTTTCTGGGCGGAGGCAGTTAATTGTGCAGCTTATGTTCTGAACAGGGTACTGATTGTCAAAGAAAAGATGAAGACTTCATACCAGCTGTTTCGAGGGATTAAGCCGTTGATTGATTTTCTGCGCCCCTTTGGATGTTCTTGTACTCTTTTGAATACTCAAGATCAGAAGACGAAGTTTGGTGCTGTATCGGATGAATGCTTCTTTGTAGGATACTCGAACACACAAAAGGCGTATCGTGTTTACAACAAGCAAACGCGGATTGTGCAAGAGTCCTACTATGTTGACTGGCAAGAGTCAAACACAACAAGTATTGGTAGTGAACCGACATGGTTTTATGATTCCACCACTATTTTCAAATCATTTAATCTTCCTGACTCTGACGATGATGACATCCTTCCACACACATCAGTTTCTATCTTTAACCATCCACCTACACAATCACAACCACCTTCAACTACACAACTACCTCCCACTTCATTTGACATTCCACCACCTCCACCACCTCAAACTGTTCAAACTTCTCCATCAGATATTCCATCCTCATCTACTACCATTCAATCATCTGCCACTAATACAATTCCTCCAACATCACCTACACCTTCACAACCATCTAATCAAACACCCTCAACCGAAACAAATCCTTTGCTCCTCAACACTGACTTCAAAACCTTGAAAAATCACCCTCATGATTATATCATAGGAACAATTACTGATGGTGTGCGAACTCGGAGTCAGAGTGGTTTGATTAATGAATGTCTCTATGCTGCCTTTCTGTCTCAAGTTGTTCCAAAGAATTATAAACAAGCACTTGAAGATCCTAGTTGGGTGGATGCCATGCAAATGGAACTGCAGCAATTTAGGAAGCTTAAAGTTTGGGAACTGGTTGATCTTCCTCCTAATAAGTGTCCAATCGGCACTAAGTGGGTTTTCCGAAACAAGCCTGATGATCGCGGTGTTGTTATCAGAAACAAGGCGAGATTGGTTATTCAAGGATTTGCTCAAGAGGAGGGGATTGACTACACTGAATTTTTTGCTCCAGTCGCTCGCCTTGAAGCCATCAGAATCTTTCTTGCTCATGCTGCGAACAAAAACTTTAAAGTTTATCAGATGGATGTGAAATGTGCATTTCTATATGGAGATATCGATGAGGAGATCTACGTATGTCAACCACCGGGTTTCGAGGATCCAGATTTCCCTTCAAAGGTTTACAAGCTTGATAAATCCTTGTATGGGTTGCATCAAGCTCCACGTATCTGGTATGAAACTCTGACACAGTATCTTCTCAGCAAAGGTTTCTCTCGTGGGACTATAGATATGACATTGTTCAAGAAGGAGGTGAATGGTGAGCTGCTGATCGTTCAAGTGTATGTTGATGATATAATCTTCGGTTCAACTAATGAGGGGCTGTGTAGAGAATTTGAAAAGGTGATGATGGATCGCTTTGAAATGACAATAATGGGGGAGATGTGTTTCTTCTTGGGGCTGCAAGTGGAACAAAAGCCTGATGGAATTCTGATCCACCAAGAGAAATATATCAAGGAGATCCTCACGAAGTTTGGCATGGATGATTCTTCTCCTGAATTGATTCCTTTTACCGCTCAAACATGCCTTACTTCCGATGATAATGGGAATCCTGTGGATGTTCATCGGTATCGCTCGATGATCGGATCTCTCATGTATCTGACTGCAAGCCGACCAAATATTACATTTGCTGTGTGCTACTGTGCTCGTTTCCAAGCCAATCCAAAAGAATCACATGAGAAAGCTGTTAAACGCATTTTTCGTTACCTTAAGGGTTCCTCTCGTTTGGGACTTTGGTACCCAAAAGGTGGGAACTTTGATTTACATGCTTTTTCTGATAGTGCTCACGCTGGTTGCAGGATTAACCAAAAATCAGTCACCGGCGGATGTCAATACCTCGGAGAATGTCTTGTTTCCTTGCAAAGCAAGAAGCAAACAACCGTCTCTCTATCCACAGGAGAAGCAGAATACATTGCTGCGTCAAGTTGCTGTTGCCAAGTGCTCTGGATTCAGCATCAGATGATGGATTATGGCATCAACTTTCTTCATACGCCACTCTTTTGTGATAATGAAGCTGCTGTTGGAATTGCCAAGAATCCTATTCATCACACTCGCACCAAGCACATTGAAACAAGAATTCATGCAATCAGGGATGCATAGGAAAAGGGGTTCATTGATATTATTTCTATTGAAACTCGAAAGCAAAAAGCTGATCTTTTCACAAAAACTTTTGACAAACCACGTTTTTATGAACTGATCTTCATGCTGGGACTTATATCTTTTTGAAAACCTTTTTTTTTGTGAGAATCAATTTGTAAATATGTAAATAACTTTTTCTTTTTTCTTCTTTGAAAATTCCGTGGGTCACTCTATTCTTCGCTCCTTTATTTTATTTTATTTCCTTTTATTTCCTTTTATTTTTCTTTTAATTCTGTATATATATATTAAGAAAATCTGAAAAACAAAAATTTCTTATTAGATAGCTATAATATAGAAATTTTGGGGGAGATATAAAAGATTAACTATTTATAGTTTTTCAAATTTTGCTATTTCAGGATCTCCGTTTTGATTGATGTTGAAGAGTCGTTGAAGGAGGTCAGAAGCATTGCGTTTGGGATATGTCAGATAGGCTCAGCCCGAAAACAAAGTAAAAAGTGGTTGTGCAGCCAAACATAACGTTCAAGATCTCGACAACAAGGATTATCTCCTTGACATGATTGGATTGCACAAAGATAAGGGTTCTGTCAAAAAAATGGGTTGAGAGCGTCAAATCTTTGCCTTGATTTCCCTAAACATCCCAAATCACCCTCGCCCTATCCCCAAATCGAGTTTCTAGTTTGCAAAAAGCTGCTAGTGATGCTCTTCGGAAAAGACTCTGAGTGAGTTACTTGTTAACTCCTCAGAACGTATTGAGTCAAAGTGCTTAACTCCTCTGCTATACGGAAGTATTGACCTGGAGTTGGTGAATCTTCTCTGCTATACGGAAGTATTGACCTGAAGATTCACCGAGCATGCTCAAATGTTTATCTTCTCTGTTATACGTCGGTATAGACCTGGAGCTCTGAACTATTTGAGTTTCCCAAATAATAAGTCGCATTGTGTTCAAATGAATCAATTGCTGACAAGCTCCACTCACAAAGAAAAGATGCAAATTGCACAAGTGTCAAAAGAAGCTAATGCATCGATCAATATTCAAAATTTGATCATTGAAATTCAAGCAAAGTCAATCGTATTGCTCAGATATACCCTGATGACAGAACTTGTTCTTTTTACCTAGATGTCTGTGGGGACCGAGTTGTCTGAGCTTCTTCAATCAAACCAAAAACATGATAAAAGTAGCTGCTGATCTCTTGTTGAAAGGACTAAGGCATGGGTTTAAACGGACAAACATATCTGCAATCCCGCCAATCGATGATTCTCCGGATTCTGCTCAAAACATCATGAAAAATATATATATCCTTCTTTAGCGTTTAAAATTCCTGTCTTTATTTCTTTTTATTCTATTTTATTTTATTTTTCTAATTTCTATCTTGTTATTTTTTAGTATTCTAAGGATAATATGTTTATTTTTTGGAGCGTTGAAGTCGTGGGACGTTTTCATGGATTTACAAAGAATTTAAAATTTGAGAAAAACCAAAAATATTTTTATTTTTGTGTGCTAGCGAACCTGCTAGCGAACCTACAGGTTCGCCCGAACCTCAGGTTCGCCCGCAACCTCTTTGCACCGCCGCCGTAGGCTGTCTTGACCTTTGGGGATACGCGCGAATCTAAAGTTCGCTGGTCTGTCTGCCAGCGAACCTGTTTCTGTATATATATGTTGTGACAGCGAAATTTTTCACAATTTCGCTGTCACTACTGTAGCAAGGTTTTTCAAAATCCATTGACGAACGTTCGATTCTCACTTTTCAACCGGCTTTTTCACACTTAAACATCACTAATATAGTCTGGTATGTCATCGCCTTCATCTTAATCTCTGTTTTAAACCCTTAATCGCACTGATAAACCCTTAAATCCGTCGTTCTGTGATTGTCTGTAAATCAAATGACTGATTTGGTGTGTTTAGTTAGGCATTTACTTCATAATAGCCTCGTTTGATGTTTATATTACTTGTTTGTTGCTTTGTATGCTTGATAATGGTGTATTGACTGTGATTTTGGCCGTTTTTCAAAAACTAGGGTTTCCAGCGAACCTATGTGTTCGTCTGGCGAATCTGAACGAAAGTTCAAAACTTCGAGCGAACCTATGTCGTTATGCTGCCCGCGCATCAACATAGATTCGCCCGACTGTTTCTAGCGAACCTATACATTCGCTCGACCAAATGATTGATTTTTCATGTCAGCGAATCTATAGGTTCTGGTGCCAAATCTCAGGTTCGCTCTTTAAGCGAACCTAATTTCCAGCGAATCTATTAACTGTCTTTCAAAATCTTCGTTTCTGATCAATCTCCGTTTATTTTTTAGGCACGATGTCTACTTTATTCTTCGAAAGAAAGCACAATATGTGTGCTTTGCTTGACGAGAATCACGAGAAAGCCGGTGGCTATAGAGATTGTATCAAATGGCTGAAGTCGTCTCACATACATCACGCCATCTCTCATTCACCAACCATATACGAGCTGCATGTTCGAGATTTCTGGAGAACTGCAGTGATGAATGTGTCCACACAGCCATCTCGTATATGTGCCAAGGTTAGCGATTTCGATTTGGAGTTTACTGAAGCCGATCTGGCGAGAATCTTGAGGTTAGAAGAGGATGTGGGTGAGGAGGTTAGTATGACTGCTGAGGAGGTATATGGGGCATTTCGGACTGCGGGTTATGAGGGTCCGATGTCTGGTGAGAAAAAGATGGAGTTTGTGAAGTCCTATCTGATCTAAGAGTGGAGGTATATTGCACACGTATTCATAATGTGCTTGGATCATAGGAAAGGGGGAACAGATGGATTGAATCTGGACTGGGCTCGGGCAATGATGCTGTTTTGTCGGGGACAAAAGGTAAATCTTGCGAAGCTTATCTACAATTATTTGCTCGAGAACATCCATGCAACTAAAGCCGCTAAATGGTTGATGTACCCCAGATTCATTCAGATGATACTGAATGACAAGTTACCAAATCTGCCGGTGGTTGGTGAAGAACTAAAAATCTGGGAGATGCACTCGAGGATATTCCGAGACTGCAAGTCGGTAAAGTCTGATTGCGTGGGTAGGCCTTCGTTTTTGTGGGAGAACATGTACCCGGCCGATAGATGGGTACAAATTCAGAGATTGATGGAATCTGAAAGGAAACGGGGCGGTGAGAATATTGAGGTGGTTGAGAAAAGGATAAAGAAGAGAAAGCCATATGCAAAAGAAAAAGATTATTCGTTTGATAGAGAAGTGGATGAGATACAAGCTGAGATCGATGCTGGTAGGGAAAAACGGACGAAGAGGAAATCTGATACACCAACTGAAGCATCAAAGAAGGCAAAGCACGATACTGGGGGTACATCTACTGAATCGGTTAGTGGACTGAAAGGTGAAATAGATAGTTTGAAGGCTGAGTTGGGAGAACTGAGAAGTAAGTATGAAGAATTGGAGACACAGGATGCTGAGAAGTCAACTGTTATATATGAAATGGGGAGGATGATGAAGGATCAACAGTGTTTGATGGTTAGAATATTCAAGGAGTTGAACAGCCTGAAGGAAAAGGAGGGGACTGAACCTGCTATGTCTGAAGCTGAACTGAACTCCTTAACGGATGCTGCAAGGTATCCGTTAATGGACGTCGTATTTGGAGATCAGGATAAGGGAAAAGGTAAAGCTGCTGAGGAGCCGTTCGATGAAGAAATGGGTATAGACTTGGATGTGTTTGAGGGGGCAGAGGTAGTTGGTGGATCAAGCGTAAACTTCAGTCTGATAGATGAACCAGAGGTTGATATAGATGCTGATAGTGAGGAGGATCTAGATGATGAGCCGGAGATTTATAAGGTTGAGGAGAAAGGGTTGAGTTATCAGTTTGAGCACATCGATCTTGACAAATCTGAATGGTTCAAGAAAGATGTTGCTGTTATTCCCGAAGTCCCTGTCTTTCAACATTTGGATGAACCCAACATCAAACAGATGGATAGACAGATCATTGCTTGGAAGTACAACACTTTGATTGACGCTTATATGATTAAGCGAAGGGGTGGTGACATTTCGTATATCAAGAACATGAAGCATTTCGCCACCTTGCCTCGGTGGGATTTGCGGAGGTTGGCTGAGCTCCCTTTGCTGGGGAAAGAAGATAGTGGCAGGGCTTGTGCGTTCGAGGTAACAATCAGGGAGGCTGCAAAGACAAATTTTGTTGATTTTGGATACCAGAAGCCGAGGAGGATGAGGCAGAAAAAGGATAGGCATTGGGTATCGTGGAAGGGAAAGATAGTTCTGAAGATTGAAGCGCCGAAAGTTATGACAAGGGTCAGGGTTCTGGATACACAGCCACCGAGACTGAATGATTTCCTCAAATGGTTTTATGATAACAGTACGGGTGAAGCTGTTATCAGATTGAAAGGGGAAGACCGTCCAGAGATTCGCTTGTTTGACCCAATGGAGGTTTTCACCTTTTGTGACGAGGATCTGAGGGTGTTGTGTGAGAATAGGATTAAGCACGGGGCTGGAGATGATACAAGGATCGAAGCGAACCTGTTTGTGAAGGTCGCAAACAAAGCCCGAGGAATACGTGCTGAACTGAGGTCGGTGAATGAGAGACTTAGAAGGACTGATGATCAGCAATTGAATATGGATGATTTATCTAGACAGCTGGATCAAACTATTGAGAGGAGGTTCGAGAAACCAGCGGAGGTTATAGATTTGGACGTAGCAGGCGAGGAGGATACAGCAGAAATACAGGCGGAAACGATTGTTCAACAAATGCCTGATACTGATGTCGCTGATGCTGAGTTTGTAGAGTCAATGCTGGTTTTTAATGAAGATGAGGCCGGATCAGAAGATGTTACAAATCCATTGGCCGGAATTGAAGATAGGGCAGGAGCGTACGTTGAATATATTTGAAGCCAAAAGAGACGGAGCTTAAACAGAAGACTTCCCCGGGTGAGGTCCAACCTAGGGGGAGTATTGATAGTCTTGTATAGGTTGGACTCACCGGCTTGTCGGATAGTCTTGTATAGGTTGGACTCACCGGCTTGTCGGTGTTATATATTTTGTATGTTATTTGTATGATTTTGTACTAGCAAACGATTCGCCCGTAGCACAGTTTAGTGATTATGATGGTGTCGACTGGGCGAACCTGTTTGTGCCCAGCGAACCTATGTGGTTCGCTAGATAGATTCGCTACATCGAATCTATCAGCGAACCTAAGTCTGATATATATTGTAACCTTATCTTCAAGAAATACAACTTTTGCACATCTTTGACAAAAAGCTTATCTTACTGATTGTGTTGTGTAATTGTTCTCTGGAGGTGCTAGGAACTTATATCACTCATCTTTGTAGCGTTTATACCTCCGGTTGTGTGGTTTTATCTCATTATTGGGTTTGTTGTTGTAATACACTTTGTTTGTTCAAGTCAAGAGTGTTTGTTGTTAAACAAGTCAATATAGCACTGAAATCACGATCATTATGGACCAACACAACATGTGTAAGTTTATCAAATAATCGAAATTTATCAATTTTTATTTTTTGAATTTAAAAATTATTGAATTAATATTGCATTTTAATCATTATCTATATGTTAAAAAAATTTTGGTTGAAAAAATTAAGAATTTAGTAACTTCTTTATCTTCTCGCAACATTTAGTCTTCTCGTATGAACCTTCTCTATATATATATATGCATATATATGTATATATATATGCATATATATGTATATATATATATATGTATATATATGTATATATGTATATATATGTATAGGGTGAGGATCATTACAGAACCACTTCTTATTTACAGAACTACAGAACCACTGATTTACATATATGTAAAGTAAGTCTGATTTACATATATGTATATATGTATATATATATATATATATATATGTATATATGTATATGTATATGTATATATATATGTATATATGTATAGTGAGGTTCATCTACAGATGATTTTAATCTTAGAAAGTTAAAAAGGAATAAGAGATTAACATGTGACATCTAGTTAAATTAGAAGAGGAGTATTTTAGTCATACTG
This sequence comes from Tagetes erecta, assembly GCA_030867185.1. Classification (NCBI taxonomy): domain Eukaryota; kingdom Viridiplantae; phylum Streptophyta; class Magnoliopsida; order Asterales; family Asteraceae; genus Tagetes; species Tagetes erecta. The sequence goes on from CM061490.1 coordinate 17,665,669, forward strand.
AACTCTTTTCCCTCTTCACATGCAAGGCACATGTCAATTTCCCACTTTATTTAAATGTTTATAACTTTTATATACGAAATTAGTTTTTTAAATAAATTACACCATAAAAACGAATATATTTTTCTCCTTAAAAAGAGTATAATAATGATATATAAAAAACGAACTTCTTTCACATTTTTTCAGCTCGTTGTGTCTTATATCAGGTCATTGTGTCTTCCGTCAGGTCATTGCGTCATCCACTGAGTTGTTGTGTCATCTATCGGGTCATTGCGTAATCTTATTTGACGAGGATTACACAATGATATAATAATAATTACACAATTACACAAAAAGTGTTTCGAAGACCTTGCTCCCACGCCATCCTCTTTCAAAAATAAATAAACAAAACATAAAAAAAATTACTGTTTTCTCATTATGTCTTTTTTCATTGTGTCTATTGTAAAAATTATAAAATCTTTAATTTTTAAAATAGTTATTATTTTTGGTTTATTTATTTTTTGAAAGAGGATTACATGGGGAACTGTTAGGGCTCATTCCTGTTAGAAGATTTAATTTGTACTTTGTTTATACATGTTTGTATAGTTTAGGGTTAATTTTGTATTTTCCCTAATGTGTTAATGCTTAAAGCATGTTGTGAGAGAATGTTAGAGAGAGAGTCTAGATCACAACTTACATACTAGAGAGAGAATTATGTGTGTGATTTGTATTCTCCTGCACATTTGTACTACAACGTTTATGCTTTGATCATCAATACAAGAGAATTATTTAGTAATGAATTGTGTTGTTGATTGAATTGTGTGTTTGTACTTAGATCGTTCTGATTTGCAGCGATATCGATCCAATTGAACCTATCAATTGGTATCAAAGATGTTGGTATTGTGTGTGTTCTTCACTATTCATCAAGCAAAAACACATCAATATTGCTCAAATCATGATCTGAATGATCTGTTGCTGTTTTTGGATTTGATTCATCATCGGAATCATCTCTAATTCACAACGTGTGTGCAAATTCCATCAGATTATCATCAGATCTAAGGAATTAAGAAGAAATTGAAGTTCACTGTTCGATCAAATTTTTGTTCAAAATCATCAAAAATTGATCATGTTTTGGATTGATTGAGATTGGAGATTGATAATCGGTATATTTCACTGATTGGGTGTGAATTTTGGACAAATTGGACAAGTTTCATTAAAATTCTGAAAAATCTGTATGACGAAAATGATGAACATGATGAACCGGTTGAAGATTAACTAGCCGGGTGATAAATTTGACTTAGACAATATTTTTGGACTTAGATTTGTGAACAATTAGGTCCTGTGCAGCCGTGTGAAGGCAAATTGTCTAGACGGGTGAAGAATTTGCAAGAAAAAGGTTGTACTGTTCAGCCGGATCAAAGAACTGTTGTGCCGGGTGATCAACTGTTCAGCCGGGTGATTAACATTTCAGCCGGGTGATTCATTTACTGTTTGGCCGGGTAAACAACATTTCTGCCGTGTGATCAAAGAACTGTTCAGCCGGGTCAACTTTTTCTGCCGTGTCAAGTTCTAGCCGTGTCAAGTATTAGCCGTGTCAAGTTTACTGTTCAGCCGTGTCACTGTTCAGCCGGGTAACTCTACCTGCCGGGTGAAGATTTCAAGTATTGAAGATTGACAACTGTTTAGCCGTGTCACTGTTTAGACGAGCGAAGAAGTTTTTTTTTTTCTCAGCCGGGTGAAGAAGAAACTACACTGTTCAGCCGGGTGAAGAACAAAATTTTACTGTTCAGCCGTGTGACTTGTTTTCAGTTGTTTCAAAGCTTGTTATCTTATCTTGTTATTACTTACTTGCTTTTAGTTTAAAATTTTAACTGTTTCTTTTCAAAAATCATGAAAACACAAAAATATTTTCTTTAAAATTTTTAAAATGGCACCTAATGATGATTCTGATAACCGTGTTCCTAGATTGGTTAATCGTGCAGATTTCAAGAATTGGACAATAAGATTGAAGCATCATCTACGCTCTATTGACAATGATCTATGGAAGTCAATTGATAAAGGTCCTCACATTCCTACTCAGACTGCTCCTGATAGTGCAAGTACCTACACCAAAGATTCAACTGAACCTTATCCTGAAGATAATCTATCAGCAGAAGACTTACGAAAGGTCAAGAATGACAGTAAGGCTTATTCTTTGATGTGCAAAGGGCTGCCACTTCAAGTTTTGTCGAGATTGGATGCTTATCAAACTGGCTACACATTGTTCAAGGCATTGAAATCAATCTGTGAAGGAGGAGAACAGTTGAGAAGTCTCAAGAAGCAGAAATTGAAGAGACAATTGGAATTGTTTGAACATATTGCTGGAGAATCTGTGCACCAGATGATGAATAGATTTGTTCATCTAACTACTGAGATGACAAATGTTGGTGCTAAGACAGATCTTCAAGACCTGAATGACAGATTGTTGTGTGCTCTTCCATCTTCATGGAAACAGACTGTGACTCTACTAAAGCATACAGAAAAGTTTCCAATGGATTTGGATCTTCTCATTGCAAAGATTGAAGAAGTTGAGATTGATGAAAGCTCTAGAAATACTGACAGATCAGGTTCACATGCTCAGTACAAGTTTGTGGTGAATCCTGCAAACACAGTGGAGAATGCTTTTCTTGCACAAGATGCTGCTAAGACTGATGATGAGGGTGATTTGTTTGTTGGTGCTAGTTTTTACACTGATTCATCGTATCTACCAAGCCCACCAATTTACTCTCAACCTCAATCTCCACCAAGAGCTCAAGTTCAAAGTCAATCTATGAGATCTCAAGCAGAAAATCAAAGTTCAAGTTCCACAGTTCAAGCCAAAGTAAAAGATGTGATAAACATCTTGTTACAAGATGATGAGACTAAGAATGCTTTTACTGCATTCATGGCAAGCTTTCAAGCTTATCAAGGAGGTCATTTGAATCAGATGGATGTTGTGCTACAAGACTTATTTGAAATGGATCCTGATGACGTTGAAGAAATGGACTTAAATTGGCAAATGGTGATGGTTGCATATCGAACTCAGAAACATGCATATGTAAACCGAAGCTTCAAGCCACATGCAAACAAGACAGTTGGTTTTGACAAGTCAAAGGCCAGATGTTTCAACTGTAACTGCTATGGTCATTTTTCAAGAGAATGCAAGGCTCCTAAGAATCAGAACTACAATGATCAAGCTGGTTCAAGTGGACAGAATCATGGTCAAAGTCAGAACTCACAACAGTCTTCAAGCTATCAGAACAGGAATCAACGTTTCACGCAAAAGCCATACCAAAGTCTTCCCATGCCAGAACTGAAAGATGAAGGCAAGAAGCCAGAAGATCAGAATAAAGCACTGGTGGTTAGTGTGAAAGACGGATATGACTGGAGTGCTTATGCGGAACAGTTTACATCTGATCTTACATCAAGTTTGGCACTGGTATGTGAAATTGAAGAAGAAAATTGGTCTGAAGAAGGGGATGATCAAGTGACTGATGCTATTAGTGAAGATTCTGAAGAGTATGATTGGAGTGCAAAGACAGATCCTGTTGAAGAATCTGAACCAGAAGTTGCGCTTATGGCTACATCTAATGAGTCTTCATCATCTGCTGAACAACCAAAGGTTAGTACCGAACTACCCCCTAACTATGTTCCTTTGCCTGATGATGTTAAAGGTAGGTTATGTTCTGAACAATGCATTAAACAAGTGGAACATTATCGAACTCATTCTTTTAAAATTGGTGACAAATTAAGCAAACATGAACAGATTCATGAACAACTTAAAATTGATCACAAAATTGCTGATGAGAAGATATTGTCACTTAAAGAATCATGGAACAAAACCTTGAAGGAACTGGAACTAGTAACCAAACAACTTGAAGAAATGACAAAGAATTTTGAACAAGAAAAAGTTGCTCATGCAGTCACACAAGTTGAACTAACAAAAGTGAAAAGTTGTAAAACAATGGTTAAACAACTTGTGAGTGAAAGAGGTAAAAAAACAAACAAGAATTGGGTTTCACTCATGAACCAATGCCTAAGTCAATCTCAAACACTTTACCAGAAAACTTTAATGAATTTGATCATTCACCTGAAAATGAACAAAGATTCAAAGAAATTCAAAGAAGTAAATCTGAATCCGAAGGATCTGAAGTGTTACTGGAAAGCTTGAAAGAAGATGATGCTGTGACAGTTGAAGCTGATGACGAGGCAAGCAACAAATCGGATCCTATTCTGGTACAACTTGTTGAATATCCGGAACTGAATCCTAAGCCGGAAGAAAAGGTGAAGGATGAAGCTGAATTTTCAGGACAATGATCCAGAATACATCAAGTGGAAGAATGAACAGAAGGCGATTGCAGCTGATCAACTGATCAAGAAGAATGCAGTGAAGAAGACTAAAGTTTCAAATGCAAAGATGCAGAAATCGAAATTGATAAAGAATCAATCTGAAACAAAACAGTCAAAAGGTAAAAGTGTCATAACATCAAATGACAACACCAAAGCTCAAACTGTTAAAACTGACAATGTCAAGCCTGTGAAAAAGAAAGTGTCTAAAGTTAAAACAATCAAGTTTGTGTCTGCAGGAACTTTTGATATGAACTCATCTCATGGTAACCAACTCAATTCTAAGATCAAATCTAACTCTGGTCTGAAAAGAGGTTCAGGTCCTAAGACTTCCGCTGTCAATGATAAAAGATTTGGATCAAAGAAGGTCACTAAGCAAGATGTTTCAAAATCGAACCAAGTTCCCAAACAATCAAAACTTGATAACAAGCAATCAAAATCACAAACAAAATCTCCACAAAAGAACGCAGTTAACTAAAACCGAACAAAACTGATAATGAATCACGAGAGGGTTCAACATCTAGAGTTAACAATCGGCTCTTTAGGATTAGCAAGAAACATTGTGAGATTTGTGATCGTTATAATCATGTTACTGCTGAATGTTTCTTTAACAGGTACTGCAATTACTGTGACAAAAGAAATCATTCTTCAGAGGAATGTTTTTATAACAAGTTTTATGACATATGTGAAAGGAGAAATCATGACACTGCAGATTGTTTCTTTCGGAAAAACTCATCAAGAGAAATGACTCCTTTTCCGAATTTTCAAAGAAATCAATCTTTTGGTATTCAAAAATTTAACCAAAGTCATTCTCCTGATTTGAGAAATTTCAAACGAAACAACTCTGGTCTTAATGAGTTTTCATCCAGAAATGTGCAGGTTAACAGTTTTAAGCCGAGAACTTTGATGGTGAGAAATCAGAAATTTGAAAATAACCTTGATCCTAAGTTAGAGGAAAGGTTCATTGCTTTAAGAAGAAAGCAAACAACTCAAGCCGTTGGGCGAAACAGTTTTCAACCAAATCTCTCAAATGAAACAAACTTTCAAAATCTACATTATCAACAAGTTACTGTTACAGATAGATTCGGAAAACCCAAGACCGTGTGGGCCTTGGTTGACCAAACTAACTAGGTAAATGTTGAAATGCAGGTACGCCCTCGAAGACCTATCAACTCATGGTTTGTTGATAGTGGGTGTAGCCGGAATATGACAAGCAATCATGCCTTGCTTCAAGATTTTAAGCTAAAGAATGGTACTCATGTTGCATTTGGAGGAGATGCTGGTGGAAAAATTACTGGAGAAGGAACCGTGTCAAATGGGGTCATTAGCTTTGATAAAGTCAACTACTGTGCACAGTTGAACTTTAATTTGCTAAGTGTATCTCAAATTTGTGATAAATCTTATTCTACACTGTTTGATGATTCTTTTTGTTACATACTCAAACCAGGTTTCAAGATCGACAATGAATGGGTGGTGGTTAAAGCTCCAAGAGATCGTGATGTATACAAGCTTGATATGTCGCAGATTGATGCTGAAACCGAAACCACTTGTCTCATTGCGCATGCATCAAATGATGAGAGTCAGCTTTGGCATAGACGGCTAGGCCATTCAAACTTCAGAAACATGAATCGACTGGTGATTGGAAATCATGTTGTGGGAATACCGTCAAAGAAATTCTCAACAACTGATCTTTGTCCAGCATGTTTGAAAGGAAAACAGCACCGAATGTCTTTTAAATCCAAGCAAGAACACTCCATTTCAAAGCCCCTACAGATGCTACACATGGATCTATTCGGACCAACAAATGTTCAAAGCATCGGAAAGAAGACTTATTGTTTTGTCATCATTGATGATTTCACTAGATTTTCTTGGGTTTATTTCTTGCATGTTAAATATGAAACTGCTGAGTTGCTAAAAGAATTTATTATCAAAGTTGAAAAGCAGTTGGATTGTAAAGTAAAAATCTTGAGAAGTGATAATGGAACCGAGTTTAAAAACTCCAATGTCGATTTGTTTTGTGCAGAAAAAGGAATTGCTCGTCAATTGAGTGCTCCAAGAACGCCTCAACAAAACGGTGTTGTTGAACGGAAAAATCGAACACTAATTGAAGCAGTAAGATCCATGCTCGCAGATGCCAAAATCCCTATCACATTATGGGACGAAGCTATTGCTACTGCTTGCTTTGTACAGAACAGGACATTATTGGTTCAGGATAAACATAAAACATCTTATGAGTTATTGTTTGGAAGAAAACTGAATATTTCATACTTGAAAGCATTTGGTTGTCCTGTATCGATTCTAAATTTAAGTGATCATCTTGGTAAATTTGAGTCAAAATCTGACGATGGATTTTTTCTTGGTTACTCTTCTGTTTCAAAAGCTTATCGAGTTTTTAATAGCAAAACAAACACTGTTATTGAAACTATTAACGTAAAGTTTTTAGAAAATTCATTTCCGTCAGTGGCTCATGGTCCCGAATGGTTGTTTGATTTAGATTCGTTATCAAAATCTTTCAATTCTAACTTGTTTGATTTTTCAGGAAAATCGAGAAAAGAATCAGGAGACTTGGGATGTTTCAGTGATGATTCTGATAATGACGATGACAGCAATCTCAATTCTGAGTATCCGTTCATGTCATTTCATAATCCTGATAATGGTGTATCCAATCAAGCTCCGGGTCCATCTGGTTCTCAAGAAAATCAAGAATCAAACAGATTTGGTGATGATATGAATCCTCAAAATTCTCCTAATGATGGTGGATCTGTTCAAAATCAACCATCATCAGATCCGAATGTTGAAGTTGTTCCAGAAACATTTGACTACTTCATTAATTCACCAGAACAAGTTTCTAATTTCACTCCGCATGCTTCTACAATTTTACAAGATCTACCGAATCTGAATCAGTCTAATCTGGAGACGCAAGTACAAGGTGATTCAATTCCAACTCACCGAGTTCACAGGAATCATCCTCTTTCTCAGCTTATAGGACCTTTGAATCAGAGAACTATGAGAAGTCAGACTGAACATGCAAACGTTTGTCTTTATTCATGTTTTCTTTCTCAAGTGGTGCCGAAGAACATTTCAGAAGCGTTACAAGATAACAGTTGGATTGAAGCCATGCAAGAGGAGTTACTTCAATTTCGCAAACAAGAGGTTTGGAAATTAGTGGACTTACCTTAAGGAGAAAATGCGATTGGTACAAGATGGTTGTACAAGAACAAGCCAGATGAACGTGGCATTGTGGTCAGAAATAAAGCCAGACTTATTGCACAAGGTTACACTCAAGAAGAAGGTATTGACTATGAAGAAGTGTTTGCTCCGGTCGCTCGACTTGAAGCTATTCGCGTTTTTCTAGCTTATGCCTCTTTTATGAAGTTCAAAGTGTTTCAAATGGATGTTAAAGGCGCTTTTCTGTATGGACCAATTACCGATGATGTGTACGTCAGACAACCTCCAGGTTTTGAGGATCCTGAGTATCCACATCGTGTATACAAATTGAGCAAAGCTTTATATGGTCTACATCAAGCCCCAAGGATTTGGTATGAGACGTTATCTAAACATCAGCTGGAACATGGTTTTACAAGAGGTCAGATTGATCCAACTTTATTCATGAAGCGGGAAAATGAAGATCTTTTATGTGTTCAAGTGTATGTGGATGATATCATCTTTGGATCAACAAGTCCATCCATGTGCAAAGAGTTTGAAGAAATTATGAAATCAAGATTTCAGATGAGTTCGATGGGGGAGATGAATTTCTTTCTCGGATTGCAAGTAAAACAGTCAGCTGAAGGAATTTTTATCAACCAATCAAAGTTTGTTGAAAAGTTGCTGAAAAAGTTCAAGATGCAGGATTGTTAGAATATTCGAACGCCATCTGATGTGAATTGCAAGATATAGCCGGATCCAAAAGGCAAATCCGTTGATCAAACACTGTACAGATCAATGATTGGTTCCCTGATGTATCTTACTGCATCAAGACCAGACATTATGTATGCTGTATGTGTGTGTGCGCCAGATATCAGTCTGATCCAAAGGAGTCGCACCTGGTTGCTGTTAAACGTATTTTCATATACCTTAAAGGGAAACCGAATCTCGGGTTATGGTATCCTTATGAGGGCAATTTTGAATTATATAGTTATTCTGATAGTGACTTTGGTGGGTGTGCTCTTGACAGGAAATCGACTACGGGTGGATGTCAATTTCTGGGTCCTAGACTTGTTTCCTGGCAATGCAAAAAGCAGACCAATGTTTCTGTATCAACAGCTGAAGCAGAGTATATCGCTGCATCTGCAGGATGTTCTCAAGTTTTGTGGCTACAAAACCAATTGCTTGACTACGGGTTTAACTTTCTCAAAACTCCTATATACATAGACAATACTGCTGCTATGTTCATTACTGCTAATCCTGTTCAACACTCAAAAACCAAACATATCGAAATTCGATATCATTTTCTCAGAGACAACTCTGAAAAAGGTTTAATAATTTTGATTAAAGTTCATACCGACAAACAACTGGCAGATCTTTTCACAAAATCATTTTTGTCAGGACTGTTTGAATTCTTAATTCAATCCATAGGGTTAATCAATCATGATTGATTCTATTTTTGCAAAAATCAATACAAAATCAGAAAATATAAAAGCCAAAAATATAATAAGTCGATGTCAAGTATTGATTCCTTTGTCTTTTATTTTATCTTTGCATTGTGAATGTGCATGAAAAAGAAAAAGCAAAAACAAAAGAAAAGAAAAAGAAAAGCAAAAGAAAAAGATATTCATATCATAAGAATCTATATTGCAAAAAGTGAGAAATGATAGTTACACTAGACATTATTTGTTTCATCATTTTAATAATAAAGACTGATGAATGTTAATTGATGTGCGAGACAGCTCAGGCAATTAGATTGAAAAAGTAAGTTCATTGTTGACAAATCTAAACTCAATGATCTTTGTGTTAAGTTCCTTTGTTATACATGTCTAAATATATATCTTTGGATGCATTTCTTGTGATGATAGTTGTTCATGATCGGGTAACGATGCAGTCTATTCAGTGTGATGAACCGCATCGTGAGCTTCTTTGTTGTGGTATCCACAGACCTGAAGTCTCACATGAAGTCTCTTTTGAGCTTCAAGGTGCAACAAAAGATTCCCAAAGTTGGAACAAAAAGAGTCCTAAAAGTGGACCATCACCAAACAAAAATTCCAAAATGGAATTCAGAAGATTCCCAAGGGGAACGATAGGAAATTAAAATTCCAAAAAGGAATTCAAAAGAAGTCCTAAAGTGGACCAAATCCGAATAGAACCCAGAGTCCACACTGTTTATGATTGTAAGTGACCAGTTTTTTGTGCAATATGCATTCAAGTAGTGGTTGATGAGGAAATATGTTGATATATGTATTCATGAGGGTCACATAAGTCATTTTAATCGAACATTAATCTCATCATGATACTGAAAAAGTAAGTGTGTCAATTCGAGCTAATTGGTATGTTATCATATCATCACTCAATCAAACATAAGTTAAATGTCTATTCAAAACTTGCAAAACATGTTCAGATAATGTGTGGTATGATCTCACTGCGATATTTTGATTCATTGCATTGCATATGTATTTATTTTAATGTGTGTGCTTTGTGTGTGCAGGCATATGGATTCTTTATTGACACATCGACATCCTTTTTAAACTTAAAAATTTCATGAAATTTCAAGTTTAGGGGGAGAATAATTGAAGAAGAAAAATATTTTCAAAAATCCAAAAATTTGTGAAATAAGTGTGTTGAATGTATGGATCATGTGGTTAATGAAAGCAAATGTATTGGATGTGTTAAAAACAAACCTAAGGTCTTGTGACTTGTTTTTAGTTGCTTCGGGATATAGAAATATTTGTTGTGCAAAAACATCTTGTGAAGAAAAATCAAAGAAAATGAAAAAGGATTTTAATAAGAATTAAAGTTGTTGCCCTAATTTCTATTTTTGAATATTAAATATGACAAACCCTAATAAGGATGTCTTGTCTAATTAATATGTCGAGAATGTTTGCAAGTGCAATAAATGCAGTTGAAAAAGTCAACAAAGAGAAAAGTGAAAAATCGTCCAAGTGTTGTGCCCCTTGAAGATATCAGACTTCATTGTTTAGCCGGGTAATGAATGTCACTTTTTAGCCGGGTAATGAAGTGATGGTCAATATCAGCCGGGTGACTGAATGAAAGAAGAAATGAAGCCGGGTGACAAGTTGTAAGTTACTATACAGCCGGGTGATGAAGTGTTTAACACTGTACAAACGGGTAATAGAATGAAGGTTCTATATAGCCGTGTAAGTGAAGAACACTGTGCAGCCGGGTAAGTATGACAACTGTGCAGCCGGGTGATGAAGGAAAAGCTGTCACTGTACAGCCGGGTGATAAAACACTGTATCACTATGCAGCCGGGTAATGAACATGAAGTTATTGTGCAAGCCGGATGATGATAAGGAATCTACTATTCAGCCGGGTGATGGGTAAAACCAAAAACAAAGGTGTAGTTGTTCCTAACTCTGACCCGTCTCTACAGTACATGACCTGTCTCTACAGTGATTGACCCGTCTAAGTGTTTTTACCTGTTAAATGTTGACCCGTCTCAATATTGTGACCCGTCCCAAGACTGTGACCCGTCCCAACAGTACTTGACGCGGCTCAACAGTACATGACCCATCCAGGCTTATTGGGCTAAATTGTTTACCCGTCCAAAATGTTGCCTTTTCTCAAACACTTATCATTTTTCACAAACTTTTTCAAGCAAATCCCCTGTACTCAAATCGTCCATATCATATTCAATCGATTGATTCTGTAACAAGTTTTATTGATTGAATAAGGTATATTTTACATGATTCGACCTTGTTAAACCTACTGATTGATCGTAAAAACGAAATGTTGTGATGAACAATAATTGGACTATGAATCGACACTTTGATTATGGGTGTTAAAACTTAAATCGAGTGTTGTAATAGGTGTAATAACTGTCGATCATCAATTTTCTGCCATTAATTTTCATCAAATCACTTAAAATCAACTGAATCAAAGAAAAATGTTCAAACTCTATCGAACCGCCATTAATGAAATTTTTGAGTTTTTCAATCTTTGATATCAAATGATGAATCATCTGTTATTGTGTGACAAATCAATGCTAAAACTGAACTAAAACATGTTATACAACTTCATTATGCAAAATTTCAGATTTGTGTTTAAGTGTTTAAACTGTTAAGTGTATAATGTGACATGATTATTGATTCCCAAAAGTTTTGATGAACAAAATGATGAATATCAGATTGTTAGATTAATTTAGGTGTTAAATGATTGTGTGATTTATTATCTCTTTATGTTTAAAAATTCTTATGCAAATAGTGTTATTTGTGAATGAAAAGTCTAACACATGTGTCTTGTTTTTGTCATAACAGATGAATGATCTCAAGTTTGAACCCAAGCACAATCTTGTTGCTTGTTTGGATGAATCTATACCAGAAGCAGAAGGGTATAGAGATATGATCAGATTCCTGAGAAGAACAAAGTATGTTTATGCAATGTGTGCCAAGCCAATTGTGTATGCAAGACTTATAAAGAGCTTCTGGAGGACTACAGAAGTTATTACTGATGAAGCTGGAGTTACTGTGATTAGAGGAAATATTACCAGACATGAATATGTTGCAATTGCTGAAAACAGGCCATTTAATATGTCGAAGTGGATCATGAAGGGGTTTGTTTTCAATCTAGTTAAAGGGAAGAGGTTCAAGTTTCTAATGTATCCGAGATTCTTGCAACTAATGATTAATGTTGCTCATCCTATTATTCAAGAAGAAGGTTTTGAAGGAGGGATATTATACACCGAAGATATGAATGCTCTATCCTATCGGAAGATGAGTATTGGAGGTGTTGAAGGTGTTGAGATGTTTGCCTATATGAGAGATATAGCAAACAATGATGAAGATATCGAAGTAGTGTATCATCATATATCACAAGGTGAGGTTGTAGATCCGTTGGACCTTGTTGATGAGATTCCAGATAATCTGCTTGATGATGATGAGTACCTTGCTCGTCATCCAGAAGATGAAGATAATGATGAGGATGAGAATGAGTCTTATAGTGATGAATCTGATAGTGATGATGATGATAGTGATGATAATGATGATGGTGGAAATGATGATGTTATTGAAGAAGATAGAGCTGAATTAGTTTCTGAGGAGGCAGAACAAGAAAATGTAGAAATGAATGTAGATGTTGATGAACCTGTTGAAGTTGTAACTGAAGATGTTGTTATTGATGCTCCTAGGGATATCACAGTTCATTATTCCAGATCTCGAAGATCTAAGACTGTGATTGATCGTATGATTGTAGAGGAGCCGAGTATGTTTGAAGATGTGAGTGTACCTGATCCAGTAGATGTTATTCAGATTGCACAGGAAGTAATGGCCGAAGTGGAGACTGTTGCACAGGCAGTTGATGATACTGATGCTGTCGTTACTTTTCTTGATCCAATAGATGTTCCCACAACATCATCTCCTGCAACTCCACTAGTTGAACAACCTATGGTGTCTTCGCCAAAAGTTGTGTCAAGTGATATATTGAATGAAAAGGATAAAGAGATTGAACGGCTGAATAAGGTGATAGAAGGTTTGATGAAAGAGAATGAATTGCTTAAGGCTTCGAATGAGCGAAAGACAGTTAGATTGAATGAGTTCAGAGAAACAAATTTAAAGAATATGAAGGTCTTTAAAGAACTTGATGATGAATATGAGAAGTTGAAAGAAGATTACAAAGAGCTGTACGCTGAATGTAATACTCTGAATGCAGAAAAGGAGATGTTAGAAAAAGGGTTGGAAGAAGCTAAACCAAAGAAGTCAGGATCTACATCTGACAAAGATTTTTCAGATGAAGTGATGGAAGTATCCGGGCCTTCGAAAGAGACAAAAGTTTACTATACCAGAGCTTAAGGAACTAAAGCTGTTGGTGAAAAGATTGAAGTACCAATTCAAATTCCCGATGAAGCTGCTGATATTGTCAATCTTGACAAAGCCGAGGGAAAACGTAAACTGGATGCTGTACCAGAGATTGTGAAAGAAGATGTGATTGCAAAGAAAGCTAGAACTGAAGAAACAATTCAGATTGAGCCGATTCAATCTGAGTCAGTACAGGCAACGGAAGTGCCCGAGGTTGTTAAAGAAGATGAGATTGTGATGGAAAGAACTATAGATGAAACAGTACAGTTTGAGCCGATTCAAACTGATACTGCACATACAATTGAGGCACTTGATGACTTGGATAATGTTGATTTTACAGATTCTGAACCAGAAGCTAATCCTGTTGATGATATACCCACTGATCTTGATGAAAGGTTTGCGTATTTGGAGTATGAAAAGTGTATTAATGCGCAAGACAAAGTTGTGGGTGATGATAAAGAGTTTGTTGTTGAAATGGGTGAGTGGACTCCTTTGCAAGAAAGTCTGAACATCGATGATCTTCCTCCGGAAGAACTGTATCATCAAAACCCTGAAGAGATGACGTCTACAGATATGCGTCAGTGGTTGCAATCAAGGAATTATCCATACAAAACTCTGAAAAGACTGAAGAAAGAGTCCTTTAAGAAAATTGTGGTATGTTTTCAAAGAACTGAGAAGGTACATAACCGTATGTTTTTCTTGGATTATAACAATCCACAGTACTATGAATTGACCAAACGGTACAAAGTTCTTGAGCCAAAGGAAATACCACTGATGGCATTGCCCGAAGATGCGCACAAGAAAAGAAAGGAATTGATTGATATGTTTCCGAGCGAGATGAAGTCTTACAACATTCCTATGGAAGTACGAGAGTCATGGCACAAGTTTGCCACAACAGGTGATATTGTTAGATCACTGCTGAGTAAGGGCCAGTCCGTTGCTGATTTACTTGACTCAATGATCGTGCCTGAAAAGTCCAAGGATGTGAAGATTATAGCATGGAAATATGATGAGATATTTGATGCTTTTCTAATCAAGAGGATGAATGGGTTATGTGATGTTTATCATTACTATTCGAGCATATTCAAGTTGCCGGTTCAAGATCTGAAAGAATTGCACAAGTTGAGGTTGATTAACCACACGCGAGCAGAGCGTGGTGATAAATGTGCTATGTTACTGGATGCTGGGATCAGCCGCATGCCAAAGTTTTTAGAGTTTCGGGGACAACAAGAAGATAGTGAATATTTGAAGAAAAAGAAGAGGAAAGAGAAGAATTTGATCCTCCGGGACATGTATTTAGAAGAATTTCAGATGAGTATTTTGATAAGGTGACAAATTCGGGTTTGAAGGTGATTGATGGTTCGCAAGCAACAAAGCCCATTCTGAAGTTTTTCTATAATAAGGAGACTTATGAGCTGAAGTTGGTACGTAATTTGGATGACTGGGATCAAGATATGGTCACGTTGTTTAGCACGTTTGAGCTGAAGCTGCTACATCCATCTTACATTGATTATCTTCGCAACCACAAGATGGAGAAGTTGAAAGATCCTGTTGCTGAAGAAGATAGAAGATTATTCGTGATCATGATAGAAGTGATTGGGGCTGCCACTGAGAAAATTCGATTAAGGAAGGCATTGCTTAATGCTAACCTTGTGAAGATCGACACGCCATAAATCGAATATATGAGGGTGACGTCCAAGGGTACCTTAGAAGTGAAGGTCAAAGGAAAGAAAAGGCCTTACGAGTTTTATGCTAACATTGACTTTGCAGGTATTAATTTGGAGACTCTGAAAAGAATGAAGGATTGTGATATTATCACAAATGAATCAAAACCGAGACAAGCGTTGATTGCTGCAAAGTTCAAGTCGTGCATTGAAGAAGCTTTGAAAGAACAAGAAGAATATACCGGAAAGCCGTTGCTGAAGGTTAAAGAAGAGGATGAAGATTTCTGAGAGATTGAAGCTGAAAAGCAAGAGTTGAAAACTGAAGAAGATTTTTGAAAGTCCAAAGTTAAATCTTAGGGGGAGTACTGTTAGGGCTCATTCCTGTTAGAAGATTTAATTTGTACTTTGTTTATACATGTTTGTATAGTTTAGGGTTAATTTTGTATTTTCCCTAATGTGTTGATGCATAAAGCATGTTGTGAGAGAATGTTAGAGAGAGAGTCTAGATCACAACTTACATACTAGAGAGAGAATTGTGTGTGTGATTTGTATTCTCCTGCACATTTGTACTACAACGTTTATGCTTTGATCATCAATACAAGAGAATTATTTAGTAATAAATTGTGTTGTTGATTGAATTGTGTGTTTGTACTTACATCGTTCTGATTTGCAGCAATATCGATCCTTCTGCTTACGAAATGATTACGCTTACCAGTCTTTTTTTCTTTTAAATATTACCAATTGAACCTATCAGGAACAAGGTCTCCGAACCACTTTTTTGAAATTTGATTTATTTTGTAAGTTATAACTAGTGAGGTTCACTTACAAATGATTTCAATCTAAGAAGACTAAGAAGGAATAAGAGATTGACACATGTCATATATTTAAATTAGGAGATGTGGTATTTTAGTCACACCAAATTTTTTTTTCTCTCTACACGTGCAAGGCACATGTCAATTCCCCACTTTTTTAAAACGTTTATAACTTTTACATACGACATTATTTTTCTAAATAAAATACACCATAAAAACGAGCATTTTTTTCTCTTTAAAACTCGTATAATATTGATATATAAAAAAATAACTTTTTTCACATTTTTTCAGGTCGTTGTGTCTTCCGTCAGGTCATTGTGTATTCTGTCAGGTTATTGTGTCTTCTATCAGGTCATTGTGTCATCCGCTGGGTTGTTGTGTCATCCATCGGGTCATTGTGTAATCTTATTTGACGAGTATTACATAATAGTCTAATAATAATTACACAATTATATAAAAAGTATTTCGAAGACCTTGTTTCAACGTAATCCTCAAAAAATAAATAAACAAAACAAAAAAAATTACTATTTTCTCATTGTGTCTATTGTAAAAAATATAAAAAATGGTAATTTTTTTAATTTTTTGCTTATTTATTTTTCGAAAGAGGATTACATTGGAACAAGGTCTCCGAACCACTTTTTTAAAATTTGATTTATATTGTGAGTTATAATTTTTTTAAAAGAATCATTGAGTCTTTTTTTACCTTTGTGTCATTGTCACACTTTGTAACAAAATATGGTTTTGTCTTTGAACATTTCTCAAACACATATTAATATTGTGACTCGGTGATGATTTCTAAACACATAAGATGACACAACAAATTTTTTACAATGAGATGATATTGCATAATAACTTAAGAATGAACTGATAAAATTGATATTTCACTACTTATAATATAACACAATCACATGATATTACACATGGACTCGACAAGTGCTGAAATATTTTTTTATATATCAATATTATACGCGTTTTAAAGATAACAAAACGCTTGTTTTTTGGTGTAATTTTTTTTAAAAAATAATACTGTATCCAAAAGTTATGAACGTTTTAAAAAAAGTAGGAAATTGACATTCGCCTTGCATGTGGAGAGAGAAAGTCAACAAAGTGCCTATGACTAATGTACCCTTCGACCAAATTTTATTCCTACAAATTGATCTCAACCATTAAAAGGAGATATAAAGGTCATAAATCCTTCTTATATTAAAATCTTTTGTAGGATAACTCTCCTATATATATATATATATATGTAGAGGAACACTCAAATGAGAACACCTCTTAACTTGAGTACAAAAAGTACAACTTTAACGAATCATATGGGGAGTTAAACTATTGAATTTTTTGTAATATAAATTGACCAAAATGCTTATAATTCAACTAATTTTAACATATAATTAAAAAAAATATGATTCGTGATGTCGTTTGTTAGAATGCATATATGCATCCAAAATGTGTGTTTGAGTACAAGTAATGTGGGTGCATATATGCATTTTAACAAACGACTTCACAAATCATATATTTTTTAAATAGATGTTAAAATTAGGTTAATTATAAGCATTTTGGTCAATTTATATTACAAAAAATACAACAGTTAAAGCGGTTCCTAAGTTGTTCTCAAGTTAAAAGTGTTCTCATTTGAATGGATCCCTATATATATATATATATGGTTCCATTCAATTAAGAACTTAAAATTTCTTAAGAATAAAAAGTATAAGCATTAACCAATCATATTATTTCTTTTTATTTAATTTAAACAAAATATATTTTTTATACTAAATTTACTGTTTCATTCAAGAGTATTTTATTAATGAGATGAATTGATTAAAAGGGTAAAATTGAAATTACACATTAATCTAATCTAATACTACTAAGAATGTGGTTGCCCACGATTTGTTCTCAATAATTTTTATTTTAACCACAATTTCATCATAAAGTTTTGTTGGATTTTTTTTTGGCAAATTAATATTAAGGATAGGAAATTAAAAACTTGTGTAATTGAT
Organism: Tagetes erecta; assembly: GCA_030867185.1. Taxonomy (NCBI): domain Eukaryota; kingdom Viridiplantae; phylum Streptophyta; class Magnoliopsida; order Asterales; family Asteraceae; genus Tagetes; species Tagetes erecta. The sequence continues at coordinate 17,683,449 of CM061490.1, forward strand.
TTTGGATTCTTCAATAGGGTAAAATGACCTATGTGCATATATCCATAACTGAAAAGCGCATATGTGCATTTCTGAAAAGTATATAAGATCAAGATTCAACAATTGATATGAGTTATACTTTTGATAAGTTGAAAATTATGAATGATTAGTAATGAACAATCAAAACGACCTACTTAAATAGTCTCTTATTTAAAACTTGTATATCAAATTAATATCGTTGATCATTGTTCTTCAAAACTAAAAATCGTTATATGCTTATAATGGGTAAATAATGTACACATATGCATCCTTCATAGTAGTGAGAAAAAAAACATTCTGAATTGCGAAAATTATGAAGACATCCTGATTTGCCCTTGATATTGCATACGAATTAATGTTGTATTTGATTTTAAAATCGAATGTTTCCTAATTTGAAGGATAAAATAAGGGACATTGAATATCATGTAATTTGAAAAGAGGGAATGGTTAATAATCTCATTTCCCATAAATTAGGATATTAAAAAGGGACATTTTTATATATTCCTTTCATAAGTTTTTTTTATTACATATTTACCCAATCTTAAAAATCAGAGTAAACTGCAGTTTTGGTCCTTGTGTTTTGATACCATTAACAGTTTTAGTCCCACCTTAACAGTTTTGGTCCCTGTGTTTTTATTTTCTAACAGTTTTGGTCCCGAACACTAACTTCATCCAATTTTCCGTTAAGTCTCTCACACGCGCCCCACATTTAAAGGGTAAAAATGTCAATTCTCCATCTCTTTTATCTAAGTCATCATGTAGGTTAACATTTTTATTAAGTCGTTTGTCAAAAATAGTGAGAGAAATGACATTTTTACTTCGCATGTGTGAGAGACTTAACGAAAAATTGGATGGAGTTACTGTTCGGGACCAAAACTGTTAGAAAATAAAAACACAGGGACCAAAACTGTTAAGGTGGGACTAAAACTGTTAATGACATCAAAACACAGGGACCAAAACTGCAGTTTACTCTAAAAATCAATTACATATTTCCCCTTCTTTAAGCACACATATTACACATTTACCCATTTTATTAAAATTAATTAATTGAATTACTATTTTACCCTTAATGAACTAATTAAATGATTATTTACACATTTCCCTTAATTTTAATCTAAATTGAATCCATTAGGCCATTATGTTCATGAATCTTTTATATTGTTTTATTTTTTAAATGGTGTTACATATCACTTGTTATTAAAGCTCGTCATGGATCTAGCTTTGTTATTTGATATAATAATATCAATTTTTGTCTAAATTTCATTCACACAGATACATTTATTTATGAGAATTGATAGAAATGGTAATTGTGTCAAATTTTAATAGAAGGGGAAATATGTAATAAAAACTAAGGGTTGGGGATATATGTAATTAAGAGAGTTAGGAAGGAAAAATATGTAAAAAATCCCTTAAAATTACAAGAGTGGGGAACACTTACACCCTCATAATTCTATGCATTGCTCTTAAAAAATTTAATAAAAACGTGCGGAAGGGGAAACGAAATCAAGACCACGAGAGTCATATATACGGACTTTACCACTAGACCACGCTACTATTTTGTTTGTTAGTTCGATTTTCCAGTTCTTAAATGTTAGTTTCTCAGTTTTCTTTCATTTTTTTTGTGTGTGTGATTTGTTTTATTATTAGTTTATATGTTATTTGTTTAAGGTTAAGGATTAGTTTTTGTATTAGATTTTTTCTAGATTGATAATTAATCAAATATTTATTTAATGTTTTTGTCATAACTTGTTTTTTATTAGTTTTGTTTAATTTTATTAATTTTGTTTTACCTACTTTTGTTTAGCTTTAAGGGTTAGTTTTTGTTTAAATCTTACGATTTAGAATTTAGCTAGTGGTGTAAATGAGTCAAGCCGGCTCGCTAGCAACTCGAGATTGATTCGGTAAAAAGTCATTCGAGTCAAGCCTTAACGAGATTTTTGTTTATATTTTTTATTTAGTTTTATAAATATATCTTCATAAATATAATGAAAAATATTCATAAATTATGATAAAAAGATTAAATAATATTTATTTGTTATTTATAAGATGTGTGATTATAAATATGTATAAATTTAAATATAAAATTTATATATAGAATACTTAAATACTAAACGAGCCGAGCTGGAGCTTAAAAATTTTCTAACAAGCCGAGCTCAAGCCATGTTAGACTAAAACAAGCCGAACTCGAGCCTTAACTAGCTTGGGCTCGGCTTGTGTACAACCAAAATTTTAGCTTCTTTGGTGAGCAGTGGGTTGAGTGTGGTATTCGAACTCGTGACACTAGGTGCGCAACTCACAATCAAAATCCTCAAACCACTGCGATATAGCATTAACTTGTTATTATTTCAGATTCATTAATATTATTACTATTAGTTTCGTTGATTGTTATTAATTTGTTTTTTACTTGCTTATGTTTTATTAATTTTACGTTTTCCCTTTTAGAGTTTAACTAAGGTTTAGTTTTACGATTAAGTTTTTTGGGTTACGTTTATGGGTTTAGGTTTCTCGAAATCACATTTGCTAAAACATAAAATCACATGTGCTAAACTTCGAACCACATTTGTGCTAAAAACTAGAATCCCATGTTTTAAACTTGAAATTTATATAAATAAAAAAAGATTAATGTCCGGCTGGTAAATTTTAGTTCATGTGATTTTAGATTTAGCATAGACAAAGGTCATTTTCGCCTAGTTATAAAACGTTGACAAAGAAGGCATGGTGGAAAGAACTAATTTCGCATTGTTCAAAACCATTATATTATCAATATATAGGATAATATGATACTTTTATGTTTTACCTTTTTTAAAGTTTAACTTTATGGTATTGTTTTTTGGTATAGTTTATGGTTAAGTTTTTTAGGTTAGGTTTTGGGTTTAGGTAGGGTGTAAACAAGTCAAGTCGAACCCGATCTCGGCTAGTTTCAACTTAATAAGGCTCGAGCTTGTCACAAACTTTTCAAGCTCGAGCTCGATCGGCTTGGGCTCGACTCGTTTGGTTTTTTTGTTATTTTATTATTTTATTTTAATTATACATAAAGTTTTATTTATATATATTTATTTATATATAACATAATACATATTATATATATATATATTTATATTTTGTCATAATTTATATATATTTTAACAATTAATAAGAATATATATTTATAAAATAATAATTAACTATATAAATAAAATCTCGTTAAGGCTCGTGAGGCGGCTCGGGCTAGATATGTAAATTCATTTACCCATTAAAATTTTAAACCTTTACATTTTCAAAGCTAAGTATTTATATATTTTATGTTTGTTATACTTGAATGTGATCTAAATAACGTATGATAATAATTTCAGTAAGTATATGGTTTATTATAACATTTTTTTGATTAAAAACCAATATACTTAGTTATCATACGTAAACCCACATATTAAGTACGTTATCTAACTGACTTACACATCAACCAACTTACACATCAACCAACTTACAACCCTTAAATGGGTTAAATGTGTTCGGGTTGAAATATTTAACACGAATATGAATATGGGTCGGGTTAGGGTTTCATAATTCAACCTTTTAACCCGCCAACTCGCGACCCTTCAACCCACTAACCCGCCAAACTCGACATGATTGACACCCTTAGTTTTAGCACATGTGATTTTTAATGGTTATATAGCGTATTTAATTGATGTTTTGTAAACTTGTTAATTGTCATAAGTTGGAACTTTAGCCCATGTGATTTGAGGTTTAGCACATGTGATTGTAGTTTAGCACATGTGATTTGAGGTTTAGCACATGTGATTTGAGGTTTAACACATGTGATTCTAGTTTTAGGACACATGATTTTTAATTTTTAGCACAAGTTTACAATAGTTCAAATCACATGTGCTAACCTCAAATAAATGTGATTGCGGTTTAGTACATTTATTTGAGGTTTTGTAAATGTATTAATTGTCTATGGTTGAAATTTTAGCACATGTGATTTGAGGTTTAGCATATTTATTTGAGGTTTTAGCACATATGATCCTAGGTTTAACACATGTTATTTGAGGTTTAACACATGTGATTCTAGTTTTTGCACATGTATTTTAGGTGTAGCACATGTGATTCTAGTTTTAGGACATGTGATTTGACGTTTAGCATATGTGATTTATGTTTTAGCACATGCGATTTTTAGTTTTAGCATGTTTATTTGAGGGTTTGTAAAATTTTTAATTGTCTTTGGTTGAAAGTTTAGCATATTTGATTTGAGGTTTAGCACTTGTGATTCTAGGTTTAGCACATGTGATTTGAGGTGTAACACATGCGATTCTAGTTTTTGCACATGTATTTGAGGTTTATCACATGTGATTCTAGTTTTAGCACATTGGATTTGGCGTTTAGCATATGTGATTTATGTTTTAGCACATGTTATTTTCAATTTTAACACATTATTTGAGGTTTTGTAAAACTGTTAATTGTCTTTGGTTGAAAGTTTAGCATATGTGATTTTAGTTTTAGCTCATGTGATTTTTAATTTTATCACATTTATTTGAGGTTTTGTAAAATTGTTAGTTGTCTTTGGTTAGAAGTGTATCACATGTGATTTAATGTTTAGTAGATGTGATTTGAGATTTAATTCATGCGATTGTAGTTTGAGCACATGTATTTGAGGTTTACCAAATGTGATTATAGTTTTAACACATGTGATTTGAGGTTTAGTACATTTGATTCTAGTTTTCGTACATGTGATTTGAGGTTTAGCACGTGCGATTTATAGTTTAGCATACGTGATTTAAGTTTTATTCCATGTGATTTTTTAACTTTAGCACATTTATTGAGGTTTTGTAAAATTGTTAATTATCTTTGGTTAGAAGTTTAGCATATTTGATTTTAATTTTAGTACATGTGATTTAAGGTTTAGCACATGTGATATTTGGTTTAACACATGTAATTTGAGGTTTAACACATGCGATTCTAGTTTTTGCACATGTATTTGAGATTTAGCACATGTGATTTTAGTTTTAGCACGTGTGATTTGAGGTTTAGCACATGTGATTTGAAGTTTAGCATATGTGATTTATGTTTTAGCACATGTCATGATTTTTAATTTTAGCACATTTATGTCACACCCTCAATTTTTCACAAACGGGTTATCCGTTAGGCGTGTGACATACCAGGATCTCAAGCCATTAGTTACAGTAACACTGACTCAATAAATTTTAACAAAAGTTTTACATAGTCATTAACCAAAAACTCAACGTATAAAATGTAGGTTTTCAAAGTTTAGCGGAAGCTTTTAAATAAACCCATTATTTAAATAAACTTGTGCTCAATCAGTTTAGTACAAAACCAATAAAACTTGTGCTCAATAGTCTAGCACGATACCAATATAAAACCTGTGCTCAATAGTCTAGCACAATACCGAGTGAAAACTTGTGCTCAATAGTCTAGCACAAAACCGGTAATTGTTTTCAATAAAACCACAAGGTAAATAAAAGTTCAAAACAAAGTAAAACGACTCATGCATGATATGTCCTACGTGCACAGCTCCTAGCCACCTGAGAAAACATACTGAAAATGGTCAACACATGGTTGGTGAGCTCAATGAGATATTTAACAAAAGTTTATAAATATCAAAACAGTTTAACTGATAAAGTTCATTTGCTATTGCTGGTTTGCAAGACCACCTCGCTTACTACATGAGCACGTTGAGATTAAACTGAACATTGTGTTGTTTGCCTTACTGCCATCAAACTAGATGACCAAAAGTTCCAAGGACAATCTGCACCACCTGGAACCCTACCAGCGTGATGGGGTCTGCCGAACCCGGTAGTACTACTCAAATTTCCCCGTTATACCCACTGTATATTAATAATCTCAACTAAAGGAAAGGACTTTTGTTGGAAGTTTGATGCTCAAGTAAAATAAGCCATTAGACAATAGAAATTAGTTTATCAAAACAGTTGCCTGAAGGCCCTGCCCGAAGGCAAAAAAACACAGCCCAAGGCCGTATAGAATCTTGCCCGAAGGCCCTACCCGAAGGTATAAAAATGCAGCCCGCCAGAAGGCGCTGTAAAATAGTTGCCCGAAGGCGTTGTAAAAACGTTTGTATGTTTTCTCCCCGAAAAATGTTTAAAAGCGGGCAAAGAGACTCACCTTTGAAGCGCACAACAAATAACAGCAAAATGCAAGAGAGATATTAGGTCGCCCTACGACCTGCTTAATAATTATTCTATCTATTAGCTATGAACGGTGTATGCAGACACATAATAATATATTTATATACACACATATATTTACACACACGAAAACACATATACCTTTAATTAACTCCAACTTACCCAATTTCATAATCTTATTGTTTCCTATTTATCACACATGAAATTGACATGCAACCACTTGCTGCTACTTTCCTACTCACATGCGTACATACATATATACATTCTTAACAAACATACACCACACATACAAATCATCACAGCTGTTACTTCAGATCAGATACGCATATATAACTATTCACCGTTATAAAGCCCGTAAAATTACACAACAAACTCATGTACACACACGTATATATATACATATATCCAAAATCTTTGCATGATGTTTCTGTTTTATATATATACTCATGGTTCATTTACATCACGCATACACATACACACATTACATACACTTGCATTTTGTCACTTATTCACAACACATATATATATATACATACGTTGTTATACACACATGGCCAACATAATGTTTTTGTTTGATCAACTCCATTACTACATACATGTGAACCTACTGTTAATAATCATACCTACATTTAATCATGTATAACTTCCTTCCATGGCAGCACATATATAAATACTTATAAAAACGCACGCCCAGTTAACGCATATACATACAACACCTATATACCTAGTTCATATCCATACAACACATATATACATCAGATCATACGCACACGCCTAAATTGCATACACAGACATATACATTACAGATTATACACAGACACATAACGTACATAAACAGAGATATATATATATATATATATATATATATATATATATATATATATATATATATATATATATATGTGCGATTTTGACCTACAACACAGGCGCGTAAGAGTTTACGGGTCGTGAAACTCACCGAAATGTGATGAAGGAGACGAATGGAAAACAGGGCGAACACGGGGGTGATGGTGGTTGCCTGCTCGAGTCTGTACACGTACATATATACATGCAAAATTATACTTACATAACCGGTTTATATATATAGATACATACACCGGAGTTCGGTTCGCGAAGCTTACCGGAGGTCAACGAATAAAACGAAAAGAGGTTGTTGCGTCTGTTCCTTGCGGCTGCTGGATGAACGATGATGATGGTGTGCGGCAGATTAGGGTTATATAATATTTGTGTTTCAACCGAGAGGTGGAGAAGACGGGTGAACAGGGAGGTGTTTGGGTTATATAATATTTAATTTACACTTTTGCTCCTTATACTTTAGCAGTTTATTTAGATAGCTTTTTAAAGTTTATAAATTAGTTTAGCCAATTACAAAACGAACCCTAAACTTGCATAAAACTTAACGGCATAGTTTAAAGGATAGTTAACAGTGTTAACCTGAATTTGCAGGGTGTCACATCATCCCTTTGTTAAAAGAATTTTCGTCCCGAAAATTATGTCGTGTCATTAGTTAACTAGAACAAAAGAAAAGAAAAATTTTCTGGTTGTCATATCATCTCCTTGATAAAGAATTTTCGTCCCGAAAATTACTTCGCGAAAGAGAACAAAATAAAAAAAAAATTTCAGGTTGTCATAAACATTCTAAAAACAGATGAAGAATGAATTTTGATACTTTTTCTATGTTCAGAAGTACATGTTTTGAGCAAAAATGATCAAGAAATTTAATAAGTATTTCTATCTTCAATAACTATATGATTTGTTATGATCGAGAGGACAAGTGGTTGTACAACGTAGTATAATATGTTATTAAAGTTTACGTACGGAAGTAGTGTACCACATAAGAGTCAATGTCACATGAGTTGTTTCTAGTCATTGGAGTACAACAAGTTTTATTGTTGATGAATTTTGAATGTTACGGTTAGAAGTGTGCCGGGGGGAGGAACATGATACGCCCAACATTTTCTCATATAGAAAGTTTTCAAGAATCTTATCTTCTTTTTGAATACCATATTCGTTTCAATCGTGTAGCTCTTTTAGGGTGGCCTAACCATATTTCTTTTAAAATGCGGGTTTTAGTACGCATGGATTATATAAGAGTTCTATCAATAAGATGCTAATAAGAATTTGGATATTAAGCTTCATTGGGTGATAGTGTTTAAACCTTTAGAGTGTTTAAGATCTCGAGCTCTAAGTTTACTAACAAGTCAGATAAAGATGTCATGTTAATTCATTACTTGGGTCGTGTAACATCAATAGTTTCATTAAGCATTTAATTTATTCTATTGAGATTTTCATGTTTTAGAACGATTAGCTGACTATTGCTTACATTGCGGATCAAATAGTTGTGATCAAGGAAGTTAATTTTCACGCAAGGTAGGATCTCTTGAATAAACCGGACCTTTGAAAGAAATATATTGCACGATCAGAGTGTCAAATGAGAATGAGAGCATCAATTATTATCTTTCTTAGCAAATACAATGTGTATTGGGATGAACGAAATAAAAGTTTGTTATTCTGAACTTTAATGGATGAGGTTCAAGCAGAATGCTAGTTTGTATCAATTGTTTATTGTGGACTATACAATTCATCAAATGAATCCTTAGAGTCACAGAACATATTCAATGTTTAGAGTTCTATACCCACGCCCGGGGGGGTCAGTTATAAGATTCACTTAGCTTTTTATTATCACTGTGGGCAATAGATACTTGAAAGTTATAAGTGTCTAGATATATAGCGAATTGCCATATGAATGATAGATGAAATAGGGTTCATAGGAAACACGCATTCGTAGGAAGTTTGAAGGTAATCGATTATAGACTCGCAACCTTAATAACGCTTAAGCTGAGTTATTGTTACGCAAACTATTTGGTAGAGAAATTTGAATATATTTTTCGATGTAGTGAATGTAGATAATGTTTATGAATTTAAATACTCTTGATAGATAAATAAAGTTTTAGATCCAAAGCGTGTTTTACAACGGTGGATATGCAATTAGTGTTTGTAATACCATTCACGAGGAGTTATCATGTATGTGAGATATTATGTGGCTGTTAATTATGACATGAAGGAGTTTTCCCAATAAGTCGTAGTTTTATAGGGCTCCTCCTAGTAACCCTTACTATTACAAGATTTGTTTAATGCTCGATTGAGGAAACCATGATATTAAGTTGTTATCGGCGTTGGGTAAGAGGTCATAACACACTGACCAAAATTTAAGGCATTACATTGTATCATGAGTTTATGGCGTTAGCATGGTAGAAGTTTATATTGGAATGTGGTATTATAATTGTTTACTACAAAAGGATAAACTTGATACCAGTATGTTACTTAGAGATGGTTTGTTTCAGGTGAATCTGTGTTGTTTGATTCTTCACTCTTAGGTTTTTGGTTGTAACCAACATGAGAGGTTTTGCCAGGATCATCGTGTACCTGTAAATTCACCATTACGTTGCGCACCCGTAATCGTCAATTTACCTTACACAATTACCCTAGTTTGTCTCCCATCATGGGCTTTAATATTAAGTTTTATCATGCTTATTGTTTTGTGATTATTTATAAGATAATTTATATTATTCCTAATATAGGATGTATAAGAGAGGTATGGTATTCATATAATACTTGCTTATTTACAAACTGTAGGTTGTGTTTGTGTTAGTATTCAAACGTAGTCTTTGTGTAGAACGAGAATACCATCAGTATCAATCTCCATGAGATGCCACTTCGAGTCAATAGTTTTCATGAGTGCAACAAGCACCGAATTGACAAAATAAGGTAAGCGTGACAATATGGAGAAGGTTTAAAAGTTTAAATAACTGGTTAAGCACCAGCAGAGCAACTGGGGGGGTGGGGGTAGCATATTCCCTTGATTCATCATTCTTTAAACACCCAAGGAATACAGAGTCTGATTGTTCAGATAAGGACGGTTTGATCATGGCCCACCGGGTAGCGATAAACTTCAAACGACGCTCTCGAATCCCGAAAACGAATCCGTAATAAGATGGGAATGAGAATCAAAATCAATATTAGCAATCAGGTCTACGGGTAAGGCATACTAAAATAGTATAGGGAAATCTACCTAAGGAAACAAGTATAAGGAATCATGTATAAGGTAGTACGTATAAGAACACATATAAGTCCAATCTAATGTAACTAATGTGCAGTGTGAGTGTAACTAATGCAATGCCTAGTTATAGACTATATGCAATGAAATGCAAGTTTCCTATAACTTATGGCTCTGATACCAATCTGTCACACCTTCAATTTTTCACAAACGGGGTATCCATTAGGCGTGTGACATACTAGGATCTCAAGCCATTAGTTACAGTAACACTGACTCAATAAATTTTAACAAAAGTTTTACATAGTCATTAACCAAAAACTCAGCGTATAAAATGTAGGTTTTCAAAGTTTAGCGGAAGCTTTTAAATAAACCCATTATTTAAATAAACTTGTGCTCAATCAGTTTAGTACAAAACCAATAAAACTTGTGCTCAATAGTCTAGCACGATACCAATATAAAACCTGTGCTCAATAGTCTAGCACAATACCGAGTGAAAACTTGTGCTCAATAGTCTAGCACAAAACCGGTAATTGTTTTCAATAAAACCACAAGGTAAATAAAAGTTCAAAACAAAGTAAAACGACTCATGCATGATATGTCCTACGTGCACAGCTTCTAGCCACCTGAGAAAACATACTGAAAATGGTCAACACATGGTTGGTGAGCTCAATGAGATATTTAACAAAAGTTTATAAATATCAAAACAGTTTAACTGATAAAGTTCATATGCTATTGCTGGTTTGCAAGACCACCTCGCTTACTACATGAGCACGTTGAGATTAAACTTAATGTTGTGTTGTTTGCCTTACTGCCATCAAACTAGATGGCCAAAAGTTCCAAGGACAATCTGCACCACCTGGAACCATACCAGCGTGATGGGGTCTGCCGAACCCGGTAGTACTACTCAAATTTCCCCGTTATACCCACTGTATATTAATAATCTCAACTAAAGGAAATGACTTTTGTTGGAATGTTTATGCTCAAGTAAAATAAGCCATTAGACAATAGAAATTAGTTTATCAAAACAGTTGCCCGAAGGCCCTGCCCGAAGGCAAAAAAACACAGCCCAAGGCCGTATAGAATCTTGCCCGAAGGCCCTACCTGAAGGTATAAAAATGCAGCCCGCCCGAAGGCACTGTAAAATAGTTGCCCGAAGGCGTTGTAAAAACGTTTGTATGTTTTCTCCCCGAAAAATGTTTAAAAGCGGGCAAAGAGACTCACCTTTGAAGCGCACAGCAAATAACAGCAAAATGCAAAGAGATATTAGGTCGCCCTACGACCTGCTTAATAATTATTCTATCTATTAGCTATGAACGGCGTATGCAGACACATAATAATATATTTATATACACACATACATTTACACACACGAAAATACATATACCTTTAATTAACTCCAACTTACCCAATTTCATAATCTTATTGTTTCCTATTTATCACACATGAAATTGACATGCAACCACTTGCTGCTACTTTCCTACTCACATGCGTACATACATATATACATTCTTAACAAACATACACCACACATACAAATCATCACAACTGTTACTTCAGATCAGATACGCATATATAACTATTCACCGTTATAAAGCCCGTAAAATTACACAACAAACTCATGTACACACACGTATATATATACATATATCCAAAATCTTTGCATGATGTTTCTGTTTTATATATATACTCATGGTTCATTTACATCACGCATACACATACACACATTACATACACTTGCATTTTGTCACTTATTCACAACACATATATATATACATACGTTGTTATACACACATGGCCAACATAATGTTTTTGTTTGATCAACTCCATTACTACATACATGTGAACCTACTGTTAATAATCATACCTACATTTAATCATGTATAACTTCCTTCCATGGCAGCACATATATAAATACTTATAAAAACGCACGCCCAGTTAACGCATATACATACAACACCTATATACCTAGTTCATATCCATACAACACATATATACATCGGATCATACGCACACACCTAAATTGCATACACAGACATATACATTACAGATTATACACACACACATAACGTACATAATATATATATATATATATATATATATATATATATATATATATATATATATATATATATGTGCGATTTTAACCTACAACACAGGCGCGTAAGAGTTTACGGGTCGTGAAACTCACCGAAATGTGATGAAGGAGACGACTGGAAAACAGGGCGAACACGGGGGTGATGGTGGTTGCCTGCTCGAGTCTGTACACGTACATATATACATGCAAAATTATACTTGCACAACCGGTTTATATATATAGATACATACACCGGAGTTCGGTTCGCGAAGCTTACCGGAGGTCAACGAATAAAACGAAAAGAGGTTGTTGCGTCTGTTCCTTGCGGCTGCTGGATGAACGATGATGATGGTGTGCGGCAGTTCGGTTTGATGTTTGTGTTTCAACCGAGAGGTGGAGAAGACGGGTGAACAGGGAGGTGTTTGGGTTATATAATATTTAATTTACACTTTTGCTCCTTATACTTTAGCAGTTTATTTAGATAGCTTTTTAAAGTTTATAAATTAGTTTAGCCAATTACAAAACGAACCCTAAACTTGCATAAAACTTAACGGCATAGTTTAAAGGATAGTTAACAATGTTAACCTGAATTTGCAGGGTGTCACATTTATTTGAGGTTTTGTAAAATTGTTAGTTATCTTTGGTTGGAAGTTTAGCATATGTGATTTTAGTTTAGCAAATGTGATTTGAGGTTTAGCACATGTGATTCTAGGTTTAGCACATGTGATCCTAGGTTTAGCACATTTAATTGGAGATTTAACATATGCGATTCCAGTTTTTGCACATGTATTTGAGGTTTAGCACATGTGATTCTAGTTTTAGCGCATGTGATTTGACGTTTTGCACATGTGATTTATATTTTAGCACATGTGATTTTTACTTTTAGCACATTTATTTGAGGTTTTGTAAAATTGTTAATTGTCTTTGGTTGAAAGTTCAACACATGTGATTTTAGTTTTAACCCATGTGATTCTAGTTTTAGCACATGTGATTCTAGTTTTAGGCTTTTAGCACATGTGATTTGAGGTTTCACACATGTGATTCTAGTTTTAGCACATGTGATTTTTGGTTTAGCACATGTGATTTGTGGTTTATCACATGTGATTTGAGGTTTAACACAATTATTTGAGGTTTTGTAAACGTACTAATCGTCGTTGGTTGGAAGTTTAGCACATGTGATTTGAGCCTTTGAGGTTTAGCACATGTGATTTTAGTTTTTGCACGTGTGATTCTACTTTTAGACTTCTAGCACATGTGATTTGAGGTTTAACACATGTGATTCTAGTTATAACACATGTGATTTGTGATTTAACACATGTGATTTATGGTTTACCACATGTGATTTATTTGACCTTCTATCCAAACACATATAATCACATACCACTTTAAATTAAATAATTCTACAAAACCTATATGTGTATACTTGTTTAAACTATAAAATATCCTATGCAACCCTCCAAACACATTGTCATCATAGACAAACCGTAAGGACGACGTCATCTTCACCATTATAGACGATTTTGAGGAGATCACGTACTACCTCTACCAACAAAAACCACCACGCCCTCGCCGTCAAAACCTAACCTTAAAAGCTAAAAAAACTTAATTGAAATCAAAACTTCAAAAAAACCGGAATCGAGAAACCTAAACCATAAAAACTAAATCCTTAAATTAAATAAAAAATAAAAATATAGGGGAAAATGTAACGCTAAACCATAAAACTATATGTTAAAAGCTAAATGAAAAGAAAGAAAGAAAACCGATTAACAAAAAGGAAGTTAAAAGTAGCAATGTGTGTGTTTAGTGTTTTAGTATGTATATCATAAATATAATTTGTAGCTTTGTGAAAAAAATGAAAGGTACAATATATATTAATGAGATTGAATTAACCTGCAAAATAGAAAAGTATTCGGTTGTTTATGCACGCCGCATGCGTTCAGCATGTCACAAATTCGAATGCTCCACTATTCGTGTTTTTTTTTCTCTTTTAAGGTGCAATGTAGAGAATTTATGGTGCACATTCCATTTTCCACGAACATACGTATCTCATTTGAGTAAACGTAACCCCCTCCTCAAGAATAAAACTTACCCCCCCTCTTAAAAAAAAAACTAAACGTAAACACTAAACCTAAAAGTAAATAAAAAAAACTAAACTCTAATAATAACAATAATAGCGATAATTACGATAATAATAATAGTATAATAGTAAAAGTAATAATAACAATAATATAATAAAAATAGTAATAATAATAATAATAATAATAATAATAATAATAATAATAATAATAATAATAATAATAAGTAATAGTAAGAATACTAATAATTATAATAATAGTAATAATAATAACCAATGATCTTTTAGTCTAGTGGTTAAGAGGAAGGTGAGAGGTTTTGCCTCTCTTAGAGGTCCTAGGTTCTAGTCCAGACGTTGACACATTTTATGTAAATATGTATAAACTGCTACATTTCTAAAAAAAAGTGATAAATACAATAATAATAATAATAATAATAAAACAAATAAAAAGCATTAAACATATGGATATATATTTCCTCGAGCAAAACTAACGAACAAAAATGTTTTGGTTCAACTGTAATCACGCAGAATGATTGTTGCGCAGGTCACAGGTTCGAGGCTTCTTACCTTACCCTGCTCGTGTTTTTTTGCATTTTAAATGCAATGCACTAGATTGAAGGGTGTAGGTGCCCATTCAAAAATTGATTTAAGATGATCCAAAGGATCAGAATTATTCCCTAGTTCCCCGGTAAAAAGAGGAGGGATCAAGAGAGAACTCCATATTAAGTAAAGAACTAGAGAACTACCAAAAAGATAATAGATGGAATTTTTAAGTTGAAGGGTAAAATTGGAACTTTACATATATAAATCTTTAAATATTTCTATCTTTTGCATTTAATTTTTTTAAAATTTTTTTGCACCATTGGATCAAGAATTTCATTATCTTTCATTTGAGTATAAACAACGTTATAAAAAATTAAAATTTTCTCATATTTTTTACTTTCAATACTGCATATATGTAGTATTGCGATATTGTATGTTTTTAAATTGTGGAAAGTGAATACGGTGTTATATGCACCTAAATTAACTGAAAACCATCAAAACTACGTACTTTGATAAAATAACAAAAGTTCCCCAGCATTGATTTCGATGATGTCATCACAAAAGAACAACATTGTCATGCCTTAATTCTAATTATATGAGCCATGTTAGCAATTACTTGGTCCACTTTATGTGATGTGTTTGAATATGTGCAAAACCAGAATCAAAAGATGAAGTAAAAAGAATAGAAGATCAGAATAAAGCATTGGTGGTAAGCGTTAAAGATGGTTATGACTGGATTGCTTATGCTGAACTGTTCACATCTAATCTTATGACAAATCTCGCACTGGTTGCTGAAGTTGTTGATGAAGATTGGTCTAAAGGAAATGATCCCAAGTCTACTGATGCTGAAGAAGAAGATGATGAATATGATTTGAGTGACAAATCTGACCCAATTTCTGAAATTGAAGCTGAAGAAATGAATCAGGGTCATGATACTAATGTGTCAGAGAAAGGGAACAAAGATGAAGAAGTTGCTCTCATGGCTCAATCATAATAGATAAACGTAGAATCTTCATCATCTGAGTCAGAAAAACCATCAAATTATGTTCCTTTACCTGAAACAGTGAAAGAAAAATTATGTTCACCAGAGTGTGCTGAGCAAATTGAACATTATAGATCATACTCATTCAGAATCTGTGAAAAATTGACAAAAGAAGAAAAGCGACATAACAAACTTAAAGAAGATCATAAAATTTCAACTAAAAAGATCTTGTCTATACAAGAGTCTTGGAAGAAATCACTTGAAGAAATTAAATCATTAAAACATCAATTGTCTGAACTCTCAAAGAATTTCGAAAATGAGAAAGTCGCTCATGCTTTAACTCAAGTTGAATTGTCAAAAGCTTAAAAGTTGTAAAACAATGGAACAATTGATGATTGAGAGAGGAAACAAAAACAAAACTGGACTTGGATTTACACATGAACCCATGCTAGAATCAATCACTAACACTCTACCAGAACACTTTAACACCAATGATCATTCACCTAAAAATGAGGCTAGATTGAAGGAATTTCTAAGAAAGAAATCCGATGACGAGCATCAAGAAGAAGAGAGTGAAGTTGAAGTGTTTATTGAAATGGATCAATTGAAAATTTAAAATGGTCATCTGGTGAAGATAAAGTCATATCATCCAAGAAACCGAATGAAGCAAGTTTATATTGCAAAAGGTTGTTAAGAAATTTCTGAAGAATTTTCAAATAATGAAGATCGACTAAGGTCTGACAAGTCATCAAATGATCACTCTTCATCAGATTATGGATTCAAAAATCTTGAGTTTGTCAAGTGGCAAAATGATGAGAGGAAGAAGCAGATTGTTGGTAATCGTCAATAACCAATCAAGAGTGTCAGATCTTCAAAGAAACCTTCAAGAAGTTTCAAATCACAGTCTAAATTAAAATTCAACAATCAAGACAACAAGTTTTTAAAACCTGTTAACTTTGTCTCTGTTGGAAAGTTTGATTTAAACAAATTTGAAATTAACAAATCAAAGATCAAACCCATTTCTGATCCGAAAGCAGGTTCGGGATCAAAGTCTTCCACTGTACACAAAGAGTTTGAATCTGTCAAAATCGAAAATCAACAGTAAACATAATTCACCAAAACAACACGTTAACCAAAAGGTCTCTCACCATGAATTAAATTCTAAATAACAGGTTAATCGTGAATTGTTCAAAGAACATAAAAAATATTGCGATATTTGTGATATGTACAATCACAGTACGAATGAATGTTTTTTTAACTAATACTGTCACATCTGTGATATGAGAAATCATTCTACTAAAAATTGCCACTTTAACATATATTGTGCTATTTGTGATGAAAAGAATCACAACACATCAGATTGTTATTTCTGATACAATTCTCCTCAATACGGTAAATTTCAAAGGAATCAACAAATAGGTTTTCACAACTCACAAAAATTACCATCATTAGGATCGAAAAGTATCAGAAAGAGCAAATCTATTGCTGAAAATTCATGCGATGTTCCAAAGAAGGTTCATGCATATGTATTTGTCCAATCAGAAAGGGAAACAATATCGAGCGTATTATAAGTCCAAATTGATAATCTCAAATTTCAAACCTTTACAAATGCTGCATATGTATTTGTTCGGTCCAATAAATGTGCAAAGTATATGGAAGAAATCATATTGTTTGGTCATCATTGATGATTATACTAGATTCACTTGGGTTTTCTTTCTTCACTCTAAATCTGAAACTGGTGAAATCTTAAAAGAGTTTATCATCAGAATTGAAAATTTATTGAACTGTAAAGTAAAAATTATCCGAAGTGATAACGAAACTGATTTTAAGAAGGCTAATGTTAATTCGTTTTGTGCAGACAAAGGCATTTCGAGGCAATACAGTGCGCCAAGAACTCCAGAAAAAAATGGAGTGGCTGAAAGGAAAAATCGCACTTTAATTGAAGCTGTCTAATCAATGCTTGCCGATGCTAAACTTCCAATTACTTTTTGGGATGAAGCAGTTTCAACTGCTTGTTTTGTACAAAATAGAACCTTGCTTGTATCTGACAAAAATAAAACTCCTTATGAGTTAATTTTTAGGCGAAAACCACATATTGAATTCTTCAAATCATTTGGCTGTCCAGTATCAATTTTGAATCAAAGTGATTATTTTGGAAAATTTGATGCTAAAGCAGATGAAGGATTTTTTCTTGGTTATTCATCACTTTCAAAAGCTTTTCGTGTCTATAATTCAAAAACTAATACTATGATTGAAACAACCAATTTTAAATTTCTTGAACATTCTTTCCCATTTGTTGCACAAGGTCCTGAATGGTTATTTGATAAATTGTTTTCTCATGCATGTACAAAGTCAAAGCAAGTAGGTGATCTTGGATCATTCAGTGATGATTCAGATGATCGAGTTGGATGATTCGAATCAATTCTATCCATTTCTATCATTTGAAGATGTAAATGAAGATCATGATCAACATCAAGCTCAATCTCAGATTCTAGAAAATGTTAATCAAAATCATGTTCCTGAAGCACCAAATCATTCTCCTAATGATGGATCAGAAGTTATTCAATCAGACTTTTCGTCAGATTTTGACAGTGAAAGGATTAATAATAGTCTGGATTACTTCATTAACTCACCTTCTCAAGTTCCAAACTTTCAACCGCATATGTCTTCATTGTTAGATGATCAACTAAACATGAACCATTCAAATCTGGATGTCAATATTCAGGGAAATGAAATTCCTACTCGTTGCATTCATAGGAAACATCCCATTTCTCAAATTATTGGATCTTTGGATGAACGCATGACTAGAAGAAAATCTCAAGCCAACGTCTACTTATATTCACGTTTCTTATCTCAAGTCATTCCAAAGAATCTCATGGAAGCACTTAAAGATAACAGTTGGATCGAGGCAATGCAAGAAGAACTGTTATAGTTTCGCAAACATGAAGTATGGAAGTTGGTGGCATTACCTAAAGGAGAATCTACAATCGGGAAAAAAATGGCTTTTAAAAAATAAACCAGATGAAAGAGGCATTGTTATTAGAAACAAAGCTCGTCTTGTTGCCCAACGATACACGCAAGAGGAAGGCATTGACTATGAAGAAGTGTTCGCTCTGGTCGCTCGATTAGAAGCAATACGTGTCTTCTTAGCCTATGCTTTATTCATGAAATTTAAGGTGTATCAAATGGATGTAAAAGGAGCATTTTAATATGGAGCTATCACTGATGATGTTTATGTTAAACAACCTCCGGGTTTCGAAGATCCAAAGTTTCCACATCATGTGTATAAGCTTAACAAAGCTCTTTATGGGTTACATCAAGCTCCAAGGATTTGGTACGAGACATTGTCGAAACATCTCATTGATCATGGTTACACTAGAGGTCATATTGATCCTACATTGTTTACCAAAAGAGAGAAAAATGATCTATTATGTGTACAAGTGTATGTTGATGACATTATCTTCAGTTCAACAAGCCCGAGCATGTGCAAAGATTTTGAGGAAATCATGAAGGCAAGATTTCAGAGGAGTTCAGTGGGTGAAATAAATTTCTTTCTTGGTCTTTAATTCAAGCAATTTGATGAAGGTATCTTCATCAACCAAGAAAAGTTTGTTAACAAATTACTTAAAAAGTTCAAAATGCAAGATTGTCAAACCGTTAGAACTCCATCTGATGCAAACTCAAAGATAGAGCCAGATCCAAAAGGAAAATCTGTGGATCAAACTTTATACCGTTCAATGATTGGTTCGTTGATGTATGTAACAGCATCAAGGCCAGATATCATGTACGCAGTATGTGTTTGTGCTCGTTATCAAGCTGATCCCAGAGAATCACACTTAGTTGTTGTAAAACGAATTTTTTGTTATCTGAAAGGTAAACCTGCTCTTGGCCTTTGGTATCCATACAAAGGAAATTTTGAGCTGCATGGTTATTCTGACAGTGACTATGGTGGTTGTGCTCTTGATCGAAAATCAACAACTGGTGGTTGTCAATTTTTAGGACCACGACTTGTCTCATGGCAATGCAAGAAACAAACGAATGTATCGGTATCAACAGGAGAAGCTGAGTACATTGCAGCTTCAGCAGGATGTTCACAAGTCCTATGGTTGCAAAATCAACTTTTAGACTACGGTTTCAACTTTCTAAAAGCACCTATCTACATCGACAACACTACTGAGATGTTTATAACATCTAATCCCATTCAACATTCTAAAACCAAACATATCGAGATTCAATATCATTTTCTCTGTGATAATCCTGAAAAGGGCTTAATCATATTGATAAAAGTTCACATTGGCAGATTTGTTTACCAAATCTTTCCTATCTGATCGGTTGAATTTTTAATTCAATCTATTGGTTTAATCAACCATGATTAAATCATGTCTTTAATAAAATAAAAAAACAGTATCAATAATCATCTCCACAAATCGAATATTTTGATGATATTATTGAGTTTTATTAGAATAAGCTAAATCATTATATGATTTGCATGCCTTACTTATATATATTAATGCATGTGTGTGTGCATCATCATGATAAAATCCAAAAATAGAATAAAGAATCTAATATGCACAAATTGGGAAATGATAGTACACTAGGGTTATTTGACACATCATTTTTAACATTAAAGACTGAAGCGTAAAAGTTGATGTGCGAGACAACTCAGACAATTATACTGAACAAGTATATTCAATGATGATTTAACTAAATTCTGATGAGTTATTGTGGTTGAAACATATCAAATGCATATGTATTGTCTATACAAATCTAATAGATATCTTGTGAAGCATCCAATTTACATCGAGTAACGATGCAATCTATTCAGTGTGATGAACCGCATATGTGAGCTTGTTTGTTGTGGTATCCACAGACCTAAAGTCTTACATGAAGTCTCTTTCGAGCTTCAAGGTGCAGTATAAGATTCCCAAAGTGGAATAGAAAAGAGTCCCAAAGTTGGACCGTCACCAATCAAATTCCAAAAAGGAATTCAGAAGATTCCCAAAGGCAACACAAGCAAAAGATAATTCCAAAAAGGAATTTCAAAAGAAGTCCCAAAGTGGACCAAATCCAAATAGATAGAACCCTATTCCACACTAAGTATGATTGTAAGTGACCTGACATGTTGAGCTGTTCTCATGATATTTAGATGAAGTGTATAACTTTCTAATGTGCAAGGTATGGGTCACTCAAAACTTATTCCTAATCAACCTAATTTATCATCAAGAATAGAAAAAGTAAGTGTCTCACTTCGAGCTAATTGATTTGTTCAACAATTCATCACTCAATTTCTTCAAAATTCATGTCTATTAAAAACTTGCAAAACATGTGTTGAAATGATTTCTAGTATGATCCCATTGCATTATCAATTGATTCTATGCATACCATATATATACTATAATATCTATACTTATATGTGTGTTTTGTGTGTGCGGGCATCTTATTTCACTGATGATTAATTTCTTACTCTTTTGAAATTTATAACATCTTCGAGGTCATAAGTTTAGGGGGAGAAATTATAGGAAAATTATAAGAAAATATCAAAAAAATTTAAATAAAATATCAAAAACATCAAAAAGATCTCGAATAAATATTTCAAATGTTTTGAGAAATGATTGATATGATCGACGTAAGGTAAAAAGATGAATCAGTATTTGCTGAAATGATCTAGCACAATTGTTGAAAATATTGAAAAAGTGTGTGAAAATGCTGGAAAAGTGTTGAAAATATCAAAATTGTTGACTGAAAATCTTTTTGGAAATGTTTCGTGCTTACCGATATAAGATACATTTGTTTATGTCTTGAATTGGTCAAATTCTGTGAAAATATAACAAATTATTAATTTTCAATGAAAAAATCCAGAATAAATTGATGAATTAATACTAACATGTTTAGTATTAATCATGGCAGGTGTCACATCATCAGTTGACATTCAAGGAAGATCTCATGTCACATCACTGGAAAATGATGTCAACTTTCAGGCGTCTCAAGTTTATTCAAGTCAAATTTATCTAAGTCCGACTCATGTGTCAAAACGGACAAACAGTGTCCAGACGGATAAACAGTGCATTCATCAGATTCTTGATAAAATTTTCTAAGTCTTGAGGATTGATGTTCTTAAGACGGACAAGTAGTGTTCATGTGGAAAATGATATGTGTGGGAAGTGTCCTCATCAAACGGACAAACAAGAAAAAGTGAAGTTGTATCTGTCTCATTGATTTATGAAAATTATTATAAGTGTTGGAAGAGTTATAACACAAAACGGACAAACAGTCATCATACGACTAAACCCTTAGATTCCATCTAAGTGTTTGTATTGTGTTCACAAAACGGACAAACAGTGTCCAGACGGACAACTCATGTTATATACTTAAACTCTTTTACACAAATTTGTGAAGTGTTTGGCGCAAACGGACAAATAGTGCCCAAACGGACAACTTAAAAGCCCAAATGGTCAAACAGTGCCCAAACGGACGATCTTTTATAAAACCCTAACACTTGTTCATTTTTCTTCATTCGTCCGCGTGAACTACTTTTCATTGCCGTTTCATATTCCTTCACCTATTTCATTTGTTCATCATCTTAAGTCGATTTAGAGACATTGTTAGATCGATTTTAAGGTAAAAACACATCCTAAAACCAGATTCAAGGACAAATCTGAATAATTTCAACTAAAAATTGGTTAAAATCTGTTCTTTAAAATTGCGACTAAACCCACAGTCGGTTCTTAAAATGAGACAAATTAACCGGTTTAAAGTTAAAATTAAGCATTGATTCTTGGAATGTTCCATCAAAAATGTCACATAATCATTCATATATCATCAAATCGTGATCAAATTGAACTTGAAAATTCTCATTTGTTCACTATCTTAACAGGTCATCTCACACATCTGTCTCTTTGTGCAGGTATAATGGCTGATTTAAAACATGAACCAAGATATAACATTGCTGGTTATCTTAATGAGGCTTGTCAAGAAGCTTCAGGATACGATAGTTCAATCAGGTTCTTGTTGAGAACCAAATATGTCTATGCCATCTACTATAAGCCAATCATTTACAAGAGGCTAATCAGGAAATTTTGGAGAACTGCTACTGTTGAAGTGAATGAAGATGGAAAAGAGGTGATAAGGGGATTCATTTCATCTGAGAGGATGATTGAAGTATATGAAGCTTCAATCAGATATGCTCTAAGATTGGGTCAAAATGAAGCAGCTAATCCTGATATATTACCCATCAATGTTTGCAAAGACATATTCATGGAAATGAGGCATCCAGCTGAGTTCACAAGGCAACAATTCTACCGTGCTAGAGTGTGTGATCACTGGAAACTCCTATGCTATATATTTCACCATTGCTTATCTAAAAGGAGTGCAGGCATCAATTCATTCTCATATGAACTAGCCCTTCAACATGGCCAAGTGGATTTGTGTCAAATCTTGCAAAGGGGGTGAAGAACAAGTTCATGATGTACCCAAGATTTCTTCAGATGATCATTAATGAAGAGGATCCTGATATTATGTCATATGGTTTAGAAGATGAAAGGATAGAGTTGGATCATATAACACGAGATGCTTATGATAGACTGTCAATGATCACTCAGGCAAGAAATGTACCTTTGTTCAGGTGTATTCTTGATGTCAGTAATGACAATGTGGATATCACTATGCCACATTATCATTTGACTGAAGATGAGCCTCTTACCCTAAAGATCTATACCAAAGAAAGCCTGAAACTGAATCTAGTAGTTCAAGTGATGAAGATGATAATGATGATGATCAGAATGATGATATGAACATAGATGAAGCAATGAATGTGATCGATGAAGCTGTATCAGATCATACAGAAGAGGTTCATGACAACCTGATGTTTGATATAAATGTTCTTGATGAAAATGTGATAGAGGTTGCACATACAGCTGTTCAAATTCAACAAGAAGCTGAAGTTGATGTTTTGGCTATTTCAAGTGAAGCCTTACAAAATTTGGCTGATTTAGTGGCACAAGCTGAAAAACAAGCTAATGAACCAATGGAAGTATCCCCTGCTATCTCTAAACATATAGAAGTCATTGGAGATGAAGAGACTGAGTCAATACACACAGGATCAACAGAGGTGGTTGCATCAGGTGATACTGAAGTAATTAAAGAAAGTGATACAGAGGTGAATGTATTAGGAGATACTGAAGTTATTAAATCAGATAGTACTGAGGTTATGAAATCAAAGTCAGAAAAAGATGTGTCCAAGGAGTCTTCCCTTGAGATCACAAAAACCTTTGAAGTAATAGATGTTGAAGAGGTGTCAACAAAGTAGATTGTTGAAGAAGCATCATCTTCTTAAAATCAGATGAAGATTGTTGAAGGAGATGCTGATGTTACAAAGCTGGACTCTCGGATACAGACTAGATCTAAAGCTGTGATTGAAGAAATGCCTGAAAGTTCTTATGTTACTAAAAAGGTGGTTGGTAAAAGAAAAGTAGATGAAATCTTACCTATTGTAGAGGAGACTG
This sequence comes from Tagetes erecta, assembly GCA_030867185.1. Classification (NCBI taxonomy): domain Eukaryota; kingdom Viridiplantae; phylum Streptophyta; class Magnoliopsida; order Asterales; family Asteraceae; genus Tagetes; species Tagetes erecta. Next base: position 17,707,835 of record CM061490.1, read on the forward strand.
TTGAAGCTGAAAAGAAAGCAAAGCTGGACAGAACTGTTGAATGTCCTGAAATTGAAGAAGAACAAATTATAGAAGCTTTACAGATAGAAGATGAATGGTATAATGATGTACTTGAAGATGATCTTGTTCCCACTAAAACTGTTAAGGCTGCTGAGATTGAAGTTGAAAAGAAAGTGAATGTTACTGATGACATTTCACTTGATTTAGAAGAAAAATTTGCTTATTTAGAGAACATGAAGTACAATCAATTCTACTTAAATGGACTGACTGTTTCCCAAATAAATGAAGAATATGAAAAATGCACAACAATCTAAGCTTCATGACTTGTGAGACCTTGGTGGCCACGTGCTAAGCTTCCTGGCTTGTGAGACCTTGTTAATCATATGCAGGATTCTTTGTAAAGAAATTTGTGTTTGTGTAATCTTATCTTTATCATTTGTTTTGTGTTGTTGAAGTGTTTTTAAGTAGTTTCCTAAGTTAAAGTGCTGCAGACACCGCACTTGGTATAAACAAGTAGAGTTTCACTTTAACTTATTTGGTTTGTAAAGTACCAAAGATCAATTCCACCTTGGATTTATGATATAAGATGTAGGAACTAGTTTACTTAAAAACCATCCATTATGAATTATGGAGTAGAATTGAAGTGAGATGCTTATTCTCTTTCATGAACTAGCTTACTTCGGATTCATGGAATTGTATTGTTTTAGGAATTCACCCTTTATACGGGAAGATTTAGACTCTAATTCCCGTTGAGCGATATGACCTAGGAGCTCAATCCTTTACTTGAGAGGTGTAGTTCTGAACCTCATGGAGGCTTGTTAGGAAGGGCTTACCCTTTAATGGAATAATTAAAACAAATGTTCATTACAAAAAGATTTCAGATCTCGTTCATTATTGGCATTGTCATTACAAAAGTGTGTGATTCAACACGACGTAATGGACTAAATGTAGAATCTTTTGCCATTATGGATGTTGTATGAACTTGTATGACTCATCCTTAATAGGCGAGGAGACTCATGAGACATTTTATTTGTTAAAATGAACTTACCTGTGGTAGGGTTTAATTATGGATATTGTATCCATCTCGTAAGACCGACATTTATAAGTCAACACCTTACAGAGCTTTCCATTAGAAGGCATGTATCGGCTAGTGACCAAAGATCGACGATCTGTTTCTTGGTAGGTCGGTAATACACTAAGGTAGCTATATTGTATTTTTTTTTCTTTTCAAGAAGCTGGGTTCCCTTGCATGATATGCTTGCATTGAGGTTTGTACCTCTGGCATATTGTCAAAGTGAAGAGAAGAGAAAAAAAAAAGTGTTTCTTTTTTGTAAAGGTTAGGCTTCTTATACAAGAAGGTTAGTTAGCTTCTTCATTGTTAAATGTGAGATTCTTAGGCACCAAGGTGGCTGCCTTCTTCTTCAAGGTATTCAGCCTATATGCTTTTAGTAGAAGATTCAATAGCTTTTTGCAAGGTAAAAATTTGGCAATCGAGTTTGTTATCGAGATTTGTAGAAGTTAAAATACCTTCTAAAATTTCTAAACGATGTTAAGATATTTTTTGTGAAACTTGTTAGTTTCTAAAAACTGGCTTACGCTATGTTAAGCTTGTCATATGGCTAAGCTTCTTTGTTTAGGGAACCTTGTCGGTCCTAAGCCAGGCTTCCTTGGTAAGATTCTTTACTTGCAGGAGCTTGTGCGACCTTATTGGGCCTAAGCTAAACTTCCTCGTTTGTAGGACCTTGTCAGTCCTAAGCCAGGCTTCCTTGCTTGTGGGACCTTGTCGGTTCTAAGTTAGGTTTTTCCGCCTGTAGATCTTAACTTATGCCAATTTTTTTGCCATATCGCAGTGGTTCTGTGCCCAATTTCCTTATTGAAATCTCATATAAACGCATGTGCATTTGTGATAAGAGCCCTTATTGAGACAAAAAAACCCTCTTTATTGTTAAGCAATTTGAATTAGATGAGGCAAAGGCATATCTCATTTGATACAATGGTTCACTGCTCCTTTGCTAAATGAATCATCATCTGGTATACGCTTATCTAGCATATGGTCAAACACGTAAACCCTTATGAACTAAGCTCTATATGCTTGTAAAAATCTTTCAAACTGAGCTTTGTTTGCTTCTAAGGCGTTAAACCTTTGAAGTTTTAAGCTTTTCAGTTTGAGACTTCGAGGTTTCAAGTCATCTCGTATGTATGGTTGTCTTTTTAAACTTTGGAGATTCGGACCAAGCAATCTAAAAGATTTTGTAAAGATGCTACTAGTAGTCGAGGAACTCAAACTCTCATTTTCAATTAGACAGAGTGTTCTAGTTAAATGCTTGAGTGCCTAGTTAGGACCTTCTATCCTAGTGCATCACCTTATGCCACAGTTTTAGTGAGATGCTTTGGTGATTAAGCATGCCACTTCGGTGTGACGTTGTAGGCTACTGCTTTAACCATAGCCTGGACCTTTTTTTTCCTGTTTTAATGACATTTTTGCTTCTGCATAAGTTCCTCTAACGCTTCTCGCGGGCTGTGACTATACCTCTAAGCCTTGTAGGAGCTAATCATCGATTGGAAATCGTATCCTTGATGGTAGTAGCTGATGCATGTAAACTCATTCTTTTAATACATAAGTTATTCTTGCTACGAAAATCCCTTAGCAAGGTGTGTTTAGAAAGATACTTCGTCAACCTTGACCATGTAGGCTTTGCTTATACCAGAGTCTTCTGATGCAAGTTAAGCATCATGATGTGCTTGATGTTGGCAGGGTTATCTAGCGAGACCTTATTTGGATGAAGGTTCAAGGAGGTATTGTTTTTAGATTGTTTGATAGTTCTTCCTTTTCTTTTTATTTCGAGAAGCAATGTTCGTGTCATAGAGAGACATGCGCCTTATTTTGACTATTGTTTTGTCCGGGGCTTCTTTGGTTCTGCTAATGACATCACATGTGTAGTGAGACGCGTGTGGTCGTTTCAGTTTTGGGAAAAACGCTTAGTCATGTATGGTTCTTCGGCTTCTTAGTTTCTATGATTCATAGCCCCCTTATAAGGTGAGATTTTGGTTTTCGAGTCGTTAGCCCCCTAGTTATGAGTACTCATGATGTAGTTATGAGAGCCTTTGACTTGGTATGTTGTTCTTCATTTCTCATCTTCCGATTTACAAGCTTCTTAGCTTAGTGAGAGTTGTAACAACACTTTATGGTGCTCTTCTGAGCTTACCATAGGTAAGGACTTGTGATCTTTATTTCTTCTCTGGAGTTGAGTCACGGTGTATAGAAGAAGGTACAAACAAGGATGTTTATCTCTGTCATAGTGACTTCTACATGTGTATTGATCCTTTTTTTTAGGGGAAAGTGAGCATTCGCCTTAGGCGACATATTTATTCCCTTAGAGGATCATGGTGTATGGAAAAGAGGTTAGTCTCTTATGGATGATTCGTGAATAGGTCCGTCCATCCTTAGAAAATGTTGAGTTGATTCGTATGGTGAAGTAGAGCTAAGGTACCAATCTTTAGTCAACACATTTTCTAATAAAGTTGTTCTTTTGGTGGGAGTACAGTGAGTAACAACTGTGTCCCAGATACTTTGGCCATGTCAGCGTTTTAATAGGCTACTATAGCGATTAAGTAGAATTCTTTGTCATTTTGTCGACGTGCTTTTAACCGTTGTATCAATCTTCAAATAGCTTTATCACTAGCAGCAAGTGTTTCATATACCTCCACATGCTCTTATGCTTCCATGCTTTTATGCTTTTATCAGTCTAAATTTTTGGAGGTATATGAAGTATTTCCTAGCCTTGCATCATAATGAGCAGAGTGATATAGGTATCGTTTTAAGTTTCTTAGGCCTATATTTCTTTCTCGATTCATGTTTCCTTGTATTTGAATATGTTAAGATCAAACAAGCTTGAACTCGTAGCTCTCAAGGCCTTTGTTGAAAGGCTTGGATGTCTACACGTGGCTCCATTGGTTCAATAGTTCAAGCACAGCATCTCAACATGTTTTCTTTTAAGACTATGTTATGTAGCTTACGAGATCATGAGATAACAAAGCTAATTCGTTTGTAAAGACGTTACCATTTGGCTTTGTGGTTCAATCTGAATACCATTGGCTAAAATTTAGCTTAGTAAACGAGAGGCTTCGTCACTACTGCTTTAGTCTTACCTTGTCAATATTTTAACGCGGTAGTGAGAAAGAATCAAAACTTTAAGAAAGTATCGATGCCCTTTTTCTTTTGAGAATATGGCTAGTTTGACGGTCATGACTAGAGGCTTAGAGAGCATGACCAAGAAGCCTGTTTCATCGTGTAAACACTGTTATTTTATGAAATATGTTATAAGCGGAGCATTTGACTTTTACGGATGTGTACTTGATCCTCTTTATACATGTGAGGACATTGTTTATCACCGATGTATTGCTGTGTATGCTTCTTTAGTCGTGGTTCTGTTTTAAGCTTCTTAGCTTCCCTAAGGGGTAAGCTGTGTATGCTTCTTTGCTCTTACGAGCCCTTAAACCACAAGAAAAGAAGTGTTTTAAGGCTTTGCCTTCCTGGCTTCTAAGCTGGTTGCTATACAAGGAAGCTCTTACAAAGGCAAGCCAAAAGGACGCTCTTACTGAAATCTTTATCTAGCTATCTCGCTTAATGATGTTTTTGAAGTCGCGTACGCTCATCTAGTTAACATAGGATAGTTCTTATATTCTGTATAAAGCTTCAAAAGTCTTTTATATTCTTTTCATGTAAGACATCGATATTCATCTTGTGTTTCTTCTTTTGCATGAAGTTTGTTAAGAAGCCTATGTTGAGGTTACCAAAGGAGCTTACGCTTATTTGAGCCATAGTTATGTCGAGTCTATTAACAATAGTTTGGACGTACGGTAACATTCGCCATTAGTTCGATGTTGGGCTCCATCTTCTATTGTAAACATGTGCAGGTAACTTTATCTAGGCTTCTACGAGTGAGGTAGCTCGTTTAGGTAGTGGCATGTGACCATCGAACGGCCTCCAATTTCCCAGAACTGAAATAGGTTTCCTAAAGAAAATAAGGGGCACCGCACCCCCTCACGAGGTACTCATAGAAGAGGCTCCACCCCCCGGGGAGACTATGAAAGGCCGGCCTTCTCGCATTTCAGGGTCAGGAAGAAGAGAAGAGCAGAAAGCAAAAGCAACTGAAGCAGGTTATACTGAGATGGCTGTTTTTCAACCACGAAATAAATTAGTTTTTTACTCGGGGCATCAAGTCGTATTTCTTATTTCTATGGTTAGAGATTCTCCGTATCAAAATCAAAGTAAGATCTCAATGGTCGGGAAACTTCAACTTTCGACCTTTCGTTTACTGATGGATCAGGTAGCATTTTTCGTAAACAAACACGACTCCTTTTTGGAGCATTCCCCATGTACATGGGTCTTTCTTAGTTGTTGACCAATCTTCTTTGTTGCGCACCAGGTTTTTTGCAACCTTCATTGCTTCATCAAGAAGTTTTGTACACCATGTGTTCATATGAGCTAATTAGTAGTTTAACACATGAGTTGAAGATACCCGAGACATGATTTCTTTTACATTAATATTTAAAAACTGATATAGTTTTGTTTGTCCAAACCAAATACATTTAAGATACGCGAGACACACTATAGTTTTTCTCTAAGTATGGCTTAGTTATATACTTCATGTCTATTTGGGCTACTCGTGTGTCTGATTTTAGCTAGCATAGCTCTTTTATTTACCTTTATGATGTAAGGTTGAATCAAATATTAGGATTGATCTTTTCTCCTAGGTGATCTTTTCAAGGAACTTTCATTTACCAATTCAACTTGACTTTCAGATCGTTATACTATTTTTGTTATTATAACAAGATACTTATGAGTTTATGAGCTGAGAAGCTGGTGTGCTTAGCTTTATGAGCTTCTCACTTATGAGCTTCTCGCTTATGAGCTTCTCGTTTACGTGTTTGTCGTTTATGAGCTTCTTGCTTATGTGTGTATGTTACTAACATGCGTTGTCAGTAGATGTTTGTTGTCATTTTGTCATTTGACCATCGTACTTTCAATATTTCGGATTAAAAACACAACTAGTGCCGAGATGCTTCTGGGTTATTCTTTTCATCAACTATTGGATTATACAAGAAGCTGATAAATTACTTGCTTCATGTATTTTAACCAAGTCATGGCATGTTCTCACGTCAGTAGTTCATGATGAAGTTATGGGTGCATATGATTGAAGTTGTTATGTTTTTTGCCGTTTAGCAAGTAGATCAAGCTAACCCAACAAGTTATAACGTTTGCTTTGTGATCCTATTCGAAGATGTTGATTGGCTTAGATGCTTTACCTTGTTAACTTGTTCATTAGTTTAGTTAGTTCTCCCATAATTGTTAGGTCTTTCAGGGTTGAAGCAAACTTAAATAGTTGTGTAATTGGTCTAAGCAAGAAGCTTGTACAGCTGTGGAGCTGGGAAGCTTGTGAAGCTGGGAAGCTTTTGCAGCTGTGAAGCCAGGAAGCTTGTGCAGTTGTGTAGCCGGGAAGCTTATGCCGCTTTAAAGTTGTAGTGAAAAAGAAGCTTTGTAAAGCCATGCCATGTAGTTGTAAAGTTGTAGTGAACATGAAGGATCTATAGCTAAGCATGAAGCTTGAATATGTGTAATCAAAAGTAAGCTTGTTTACCCATGTCATGTAGTTGTAGAGCTATAGATGTAGTGAGTTGTAAGCTCGTTTGCCCAGGTGAGTAGCTGTAAAGTAGCTGTGAATAGGAAGCCACTAAGCGTACATGCCTAGGCTGAATAGCTTAGAAGCTGCAACTGTCGCATTTCCTTTTTTGTGAAGACACACTTTTGTACATGGGAAAATATGCTGGAAGATTACCATTAAAGAGATGTCTCTTATTAAATTGTATATGTTTATTTGCTTTAATGACTAGATAAATATGCCAAAAGCAAAAGTTAAATATAATAATCAATGCTTCCAACGCTCTTGCTTTATACAAGTAATTAACTTGCAAACTCACACAGTACTTCATGCTTAACAACTTGTACATAACTGACCAAAATTACAATCATAGATTTACAAGGAGTAATTCATATACTATAGTCATGTATAACAAATATGACCTCATTAAATGAATAATGTATCATTTACATATGTCATAAAAAGTATTTGTAAGGACATTGGGTTTGTAGATACGGTTTTGCAAACAAACGTCATGCGTTTTTATAATGAAGATATTCAAGAGATGTTGGACACTAACATGCTCGTGCGAATATGAACTTCTTATATAAAAACACGTATCAAGTTACCATTGTATGTAGAAGATGAAGAAGGTGCAGAAGCTACCTCTCGTGGAACGTTTTCTCATATTGTAAAAGATACTTAGGAACATTTGGGGCAAATCCACAAAGAGTATATGTTAAAAGTAGCGTCGGCCCCATGGTGGGCGCCAGTTGTTGAAACAACAAAATACGAGAAGGGTTTAACGCTCTGGGGGTGTTGATCTTCTAATTTCGTAACCTTCTTCTCTTGTCCATACAAAGACAAAAAAAACTCGTTAGAAAGGGCTAGAGACTGGGGTCTCTGGACCACCCTCCGACGCTCAACATCAGTAATGTATCCCATGAGAGGAATAGGTGGTAGAAACCTAGCGGTTAGCTGCAGGAAACTCGTGTGGTGTAGTAGCATGAAGATGCTTTGCTCGATCAGTAAATGAGAGCTTCTTATCATGATATCATGACAACCAAATGTGGTTGTAAGATGTTTCAGAAACTAGAGAGTTGTGTGATACTTCAGCAACTTGAGAGTTGCTTCCTCAACGGGTGATCATCTAATAGCATGAAGCTACATTTGAGAGAGATGAAGAGTCCCTATTTGTTTGAGGGGTTAAATCATGAAGTAGCAGGTGTTAGAGAGTGTTGAAAAAGTAAAAGAGTCGTGTATAATGTGTTGAAAGAGTTGAGAGAATTCAAGGTGAATGTGTCTTGACCTCCCTTGCTGGTTGTGGAGAAGCCCTGGTTAAATAGCCCATGCAGCCAGTTATGGGAGCTATATGTGGAAGCTGAAACATCCTTGGTTACCTTAGTGCAGGGAGACTTTCCTATTTGGTGATAGGGGTTTGCTTTTCCCCTTTTCCCGTGTTTAGAGATATCTTACAACGATATGCTTTATGGTCAGAGTTTGACCTGTCACCTGGTGACCTGCAGAAAGTGACTATCGAGTACTGTAGTAGTACTGTAGAAGCCCTGCTAGAGCTTCCTAAGCTTCTCGAGCTTCTTTAGCTCCTCAGCCTCTAGGCTTCTCGGTCTTTTTAATTATCCTTGCCATTAATAAGTTAAGTGTAGGGTAATGTGGACCTACGCCAACATCCGGAAAAGCATTTTTCCCGCGAGATCGTTAATCGCAGTTTTAAGCATTTTTAACCAAATCAAATGTATATAAAACCGTACTAACACCCTCTAAGCATGTTTCGAACCTCCGAACCATTGTAACATCAAAGCAACGCGTCGCTAGTTCGATTTCAAAAACCGTTTCTTAAAACCCATTAAAATCACATAACTCAATCAGTGAATTAACGCGTAATCAATTGAATAAAATCAACCAAAACAGCCGCACCATCGATTTGATGTTACAATTGAATTAAAATCAACCAATTAACCCCCAATTAATCCATATTAACTCGTTTTCAATCTTGAAACCGTTCAATAGGTTCTCCAAACAATTGGCGCAATTCGATTAACCAATTCACTCTCTCAAGCTCGTTTTCTATTACTGTGCACTCAATTTTAACAAAAAAAAACAGAACTCATTCTTTGATCGTCAATTAAACCGAACCTGCAACCTTAATTTTCTTCTGCAAATCATGTTTGTTTATTGAAATTACATTGGGCTATTACTCATCGCATCATCAAGATCAATTCTTGAGCTTTAATTGAATTTTAATCGCTTCAATCTTTCTATTGAAACTCAAGTCGTCGCTTCTCTTGTACATCATCTCATCAACCCAATTCGTGTACAATCAAGTAAGAAATTCTATATAAAATACTCGTTATCAAGTCTAGATTCAAGCCCTTAATTAATTTCACGTTTTGTGTATTCAATTGGATTTAATTTATGAATTAGGATTTATTCTTGATTTGGGAATTTGGGGGTTTTTCTCTACATCAACATAAAACTATTTTTTGTTCGAAATCTAAACAAAAGAAGCTCACATCGTGGATGTTTAATGTTGTGAAATTTGTATTTGAGGCCCCAGGTTCGAGTCTAGGGGGCTTCATTATTTGTATTATTTTGTTTAATCATTTTTACTATTTATCTTTAATCTAAAATCAATACCCTAATATATATATATATATATATATATATATATTATAAAATCTTATGAATCATAACAAAACAATAGGTTTATATAAATTTGTTTTTCTAAAAAAACATGTAATACTTTAAAAATACTATAAAGTATACCTTTAATACTTTTAAAATATATAAAAGACTTATAAGTAATAGTTTATAAATATGAATTTTTACAAGACTTTTATATGGACTTTTATACTTTAAAAAGTGTGGTAAATGTTTTAAAATAATTATAGAGCCTATAACATATTTTGACATTATATAACTGTATTTGTTAAAATATATTTTTAGAGTTTTTGTCATTTAAAAAAGTAATTACTACCACTATTGCTTTCGTTATGAATAAATGAGTTTATATATTTTAGTGTTTTAACGAGAAACCCCCCAAAATCCCAATTCAAAACTTTAGAATTCCAATTTCCTTAGACATTCTATTGTTTTGAATTCTTGTTTCTATACAATATCTTTTATTAAGTTAGGATTGTCATTTAATTAGGTGATTCTAATATTTGGACGATCCTCGGTTCTATTTAGACTATTTACAATTTGTTTCGCGTCCGAGTTTCAAGGTGAGTAAATCACTCCCCTTTTTACTTTTACGTTTTGCGGCTGAAATATGTGTTCTACTACTATACTATGCTTTTACGAATTCCAATTTGTTTTCTAAAAGAGATCATAAAATGTGTTAGTCTTAACTTGCGACAAGATGGCAATCTTATGTGGTAGTTTAAAGTAGTTTATTGCTATGTAATTTCCACAGGTACAATGTTAGCACTAATGGTCTGACAAACCCATCTACACTTTACAACATCGATAGGTGATTTAAACCCGACAATTCTATATGTTTGATTCTATACGTTGGTTACTAGTTACTATACTATGATGCTTGTTACTATGCTGCTTTGTCCCTTCGATGCTAAAACAATTTTTGAAAACATACACATCGAGACGGTTAAATGACAGTTATCACTAATTTTAACATGAGTGGTTCCTCTTGACTTGTTTCTAAAGGATACCCTGCGGGGTCTATGGTTGAAGTTTCTATATTATGTATGTTTCTATGGTCATGGTTGAGTAATATTTACGAAATGACTATACACATAAGCTTGCGCAGCATATTCCAATGATCTCGGATTTCTATACTATTATTTATCAATTGTGATTTACTCACTAGATTCCGTTAGCTAACTTTATTTTCACATATTTCAGGTGGTGCTTGATATTATTTCGCTGCTTTTACCAAGACATAGGATTGCCTTGGACTTAGTTAACATAATAATGACAATTGCATTTACTATTTCAGTATTATTACTTTTGTCGTTTATGTTTAAGATTCATGTTCCAAAACTTATGTTATGGCAATTATAAGAATTTAATAAAAAGTGTGCCATGTGCTTTGTTACTATTGATATCCAATTTCTATGACACCCCGGTGTTTCCGCCATCGGGTGGGGTGTCACAGTTTAATATCAGAGCCATGGTTATATGGAACTAGGATAGGGTATTAGAAACACACCGCCCTAGACTATAACCTAAGAGTCCATAGCGCAAATAGTTTGTTCTTATTCCTTTTCATGAACCTTTCTATGCCTTTTCTTTATCTTATTTCTTGTCCGATTTCGCAAAGGAGCTACAAGAGACTCGTATGTATGATTAGGATCTTTCTCGTTGTGGAATCTCACCATCGTCTTAAGTAAGTTTGAAACATGGGAACGTGTGCAAACCCGAAGGGGAACGCCTGTATCACGGAAATCTTGTCTAAGGCAAAGCATTTTGTATAAATCTCTTTAAGAGATATGTATGCTTACCTAGGGATGAACGAGATGAGTGTGACCCTATAGGCTAAAGCATGCCTTCACGAATTTGTTGAAAACGAACTTAACACTTTGATAAGTCTCAAGTGTCCAAAACCAAGACACACTCCTAAGCCTTCAAATTCTATTTATTTATAGATTCTATGATTTTCATTTTCTATGATTTCAAATTATTTCAATGGGTTTGTATATTTTTTCAAATGTTATTCCTAGTTTTCTTATTTACATTTCAATGATTCCAAGTTATTACTATGTTATGTGTTCTAAAAAATTCTACGAAATTCAAAGTAATATTATCCTTTCTATTCAATCCAAAATTTCATTACAACTTATGTTATCCAAAATTTTCTTAGGTCTCATGAAATTATTTTTCTATCTTATCTTGTAGAATGACAACAAGACGAGAACGACACGCTAATCCCATCGCGACCCAAATGTCATAAATCAAAACTAAGATATATTGACTAACCTCAACCAAGTTATGAAAACTTCAAAACAAATACCAAATACCAAATCTAAGGCATATTTCTAATCTCAATCCCAAGTTAAAGACTTAATTCATGATTTTTGAAACCTCGTAACAGATTTACTATTTTTTTATGTCAACGCATTCGTTTGATTTACAAATCAAACGTTTACCTCCAAAGTATCTCAACATGATCTCAATACTCAAATGTTGTCTAAACTACTCATCTAATCATAAGATTCTAATCCAACTTCTAATCCACCATTAAATGATGCTATTCATAACTTTGTTTTCCAAAACTTAACGTGAACTCATTACACAACTGTTCCTAAGCTCATTGAACTAAAACATTTCATTTGTATATATGAACACTAATGAAATTCTATACATCTTGTTTCTATAAACTCATTCAAACCCAACGTGTCTTACGTATAAACATTCTACCCAAAATATCATGCTTTATCTGCGTTTTTTTAAAACTACCAACTAATAGTTAATTCTATTAAAAATGATTTCTTTATTTTCTAATATATATATATATATATATATATATATATATGTATGTAGAGGAGAGTTATCCTACATAGTGTTGGAAATCTAAGAAGGCTAAGAAGGATTTATGACCTTTAGATCTCTCTTTTAATGGTTAAGATCAATTTGTAAGAAAAGATATTGATGGAAGGGTACATTAGTCATAGCCACTTTTGTTGACTTTCTCTCTCCACATGCAAGGCACATGCCAATTCCCCAACTTTTTTTAAAACTTTCATAACTTTTGGATACGATATTATTTTTAAAAAAAAATTACACCAAAAAACAAGCGTTTTGTTATCTTTAAAACGCGTATAATATTGATATATAAAAAATAAAATTTTTTTTCGGCACTTGTCTAGTCCTTGTGTAATATCATGTGATTTGTTATATTATAACTAGTGAAATATCACTTTTATCGGTTTATTCTTAAGTCATTATATAATATCATCTTATTTTGAATATTTGTTGTGTCATATTATGTGTTTAGAAATTATCACCGTGTCACAAATTGTTAATATGTGTTTGAGAAATGTTCAAAGACAACGTCATTTTTTGTTACAAAGTGTGAGAATGACACAATGGTAAACAAAGAGACAATGGTAAACAAAGACACAATGACAGTTTTAAAAAAATTATAACTCACAATATAAATCAAATTTGAAAAAAGTGGTTCGGAGACCTTGTTCCCCATGTATTCCTCTTTCAGAAAATTAAGAAACGAAAAATTAAAAAAAATTAAAAAAATTACCGTTTTTTTATTTTTTAAATTAGACACAATGAAAAAAGACACAATGAGAAAATAGTAGTTTTTTTAAGTTTTGTTTATTTATTTTTTAAGGAGGATGATGTGAGAGCAAGATCTTTGAAATACTTTTTGTGTTATTGTGTAATTATTATTAGATCATTGTGTAATACTTGTCAAATAAGATTACACAATGACCCGATGAATGACACAACAACCTTACGGATGACACAATCACACAATGACCTGACGAAAGACACAATGACCTGACGGAAGACACAATGACCTGACGTTAGACACAATGAGCTTAAAAATTGTGAAAAAAAAGTTCGTTTTTTATATATCAATATTATACGCGTTTGAAAGAGAAAAATTCTCGTTTTTATGGTGTAATTTGTTTAAAAAAATAATGTCGTATGTAAAAGTTATAAACGTTTTAAAAAAAGTGGGAGAATTGACATGTGACTTGCATGTGGAGAGAGAATATTTAAAAAAGTGGGCATGACTAAATTACCCCCTCTCCTAATTTTCCTAGATGCCACATGTCAATCTCTTATTGCTTCTTAGCCTTCTTAGATTTATAACACTATGTAGGTGAACCTCACTCTATGTATGTATACATATATATATACATATACATATATGTATATTAAAAAATAATAATAAAAAAACATTATGATAAATGATTTCTTTAAAAATGGATTAGTTATTTTAATGATTACATAACATTTTCATGTCTTCTCAGTTATGATAAAAACACTTGTAACAAGCACCATGTTATATGTTTTAAAATACCGGGTACTTAAAACCTAGACTGTGTCATTTATGTATTTTCAAATCAATCCCCTTGTCTATGTTAAAGATTAAAACTTTCAACTTTTTATAAATTCATTACTTATTTATTCAGTTTTTTTAAAACGCACCATAGACCAATCAACATCAACTTTTATAATGTCGTTTACCTCCATACACCTGGTTTACCTATAACTTCTTTTCATATGAACTCGAGCTTCTTAAAAAAATCAAACCCAATAGGAATCGAGTGAGCTATGCATCTGAACTATAAACTGGAATAATCACATTATCAAATATTCTTGAAACTAATTTGTCTATAATCCTAATAAACTATCAATTAATGCTTATGAACTTAATATCATTTGATATCTACATTTCACACATGAAGTTGAATTTCAAACACTTAAGTTGTTACAATTTTGGTACTCGAACTTGGCTATGTATGTCGGTCAACAAACTATTTAGGTGAGCAATGATTACCTAATAAACTTAATTCCTTAGATACATCAATTTGCTTATCATCTTAAACTATACTTCACAAGAACTAAATGCTATCGAATATAATCTCGTAACCTGTGTATATCATAATCTTAACTTAGAAATTTTGTGGGTGTACATTTGACTCGCGCGTGATCGAATGAACAGTGTGGTCCATGCAAAAACTAAATAATTACAGGTGCACATGGAATTATGAAAGTTGGTGCATGGAAACCATAGTAAGAATTGTCATGTGTTTGAGGGCAATGCGACAAATGTGGTATGACAAGGGCATAATGGATACGCCACTGGTACATCTTATATATAAGTGTTTTTGTCACACTGTCAAATGAACCATTGTCTGAGACCGGTGATGGTTGTTCTAAGTATTCTATTTATATAATAATACCTACCGTATATTATCAAGTAAATAAGCTATATTCTAAGTTGATCTAAAATAGCAACTAATTACTATTTGAACCTATGCGGAAATCGGAAACCAATTCTTATCATGTAGAAATAAAAATTTAACAATTGTTTTCGCATATTACCAGTTTTTATCATCATCATCCCGTCTTCTATGTTTCTAATCTCATGAAGTATGTAGCCAATGAAAATCTCCATGTACCTCTTGAAGAAGTGCAAATCAAATAATCCATGTAATTTATTGAACAACCATTGTAAATCATGGACCGTGAAGTTAAGCGATTCAAGTGTAATCGGTTATCAATCGTTAAATTCCGTTAAACTCAAAGTGTGAACCTGAATTTAGGAATCAATGAAAGCTAAGTATCATCATCTTTTCGCTTCATCTTTGGATTTCAGCAAATTTCGAGACGAACTTTCTATAAGGAGGGGAGACTGTGACATCTGCCCCAAACCCGAACTTGAATGCCCGACTCGAACCTGAATCCATTGTAAGTTTCTTTTATTCGTATTTACTTTCTCAAGGATGTAAAGTATCATTATTAATATAAATAAATATGTCGGGCTTTTATGTTATATCGTTTTTAATAAATAGATCGAGTTATTATCTAACGTTTACTAAATTAATTACTAAATTCAATAATTAAATCTCCAATATTATATATATATATAAGAGATTTTATAAAGATTGTTGACCACATGTAGGGTGGTACTTCACTTTTTGTTATTTGTATTTTCTTTAACTTGTAATAGATTAGTCGTATTTTGTTTTCGTTGTAATAGTTAGTTTAGTTTATGATTTAGTGTCTTTGTTGCTTGTTTATGCGACACTGCATGCGATACTATAGTGTCGCATGCAGCCTGTCTTAGCTTAGCGAGCAGGCAGTGTCGCCTATGCGACACTGCCTGCGACACTAGCCTCTGTATATATAGTTGTTTTAGGGAATTTTGTACACAACTCTTGGGAACTTTATTGATATACAATTACACTTTGATCTTGAGTTCGAATCCCATTGTTTATTGCAAGGAATTGACTGAATTATATCTTTGTTGCATCTAATCCATTCTACTTCATCTAATTACCTTCTTATTCTATTATTTGTTATTGGGTTATAATGGTTTGTGTGAGTTTTGGTCATTAATCACAATCAATTGTTGCTAGATCTAGTGGTATCAATTGATTGTGATCAGATCTAAATCATATATAGCACGGATTACTGATTTCATGGACCAACAATATGGTATCAGAGCCATTGTGGTCATGATTTGTGGTTTTTGAGGGTTTTTAGATAATATTCACTTTTAATCAATTCTGGATCTGATCTGTTGTGAATTAGTATGGAAGTGAATTGAGAATTGTGTGATTTTCGTTTTAGAATCAATCTACATCTTCAAATTTATCATCATCATATAGATCTGAGTGTTTGTAGTGATTTTAGTACATTTTCATAGGTTTTTGGACAAAAGACTTTTTCAATCAAATTGGATCTTATTTGTTGTTATTATGGACTGAATTTGGATTGGGATTGGTCTATTTTTGTATTGTGAATCAATCGGAATCATTAGATCATCAATTGGATTTGATTGGTGTTTTCTGTGGTGATTTGTGTGTGTTTTTCATGAAGAAGAGGGTGTTTCTGTTCATCTTGCGACACTAGTGTTCATATTGCGACACTAGTGTTGTTTGCGACACTACTGAAATCCTGTTGTTGATCATTGTGTGACCGGCTTGTATCCTGATTGAACGAAAGTTCACGACATTGTCACTAACATTGTGTTCGACACTGTCCCTGACACTATCAAAGACATTGTGCCTGACACTGTGCTCGACATTGTGCCCGACATTGTACCCGACATTACCCTGAATGAAAGTTCAAAGCTGCTTATGTGACAGCGTTTGTTTATTGCTTGCGACACTGTCAGCGACATTGTCAAGTTTGCGACACTAAGGACTTTCTGCGACACTATTTTCGAAACTGTGACCAAAATCTAAAATTTAAAACTTAACAATGTCAACTTCACTTACCCTTGCTGATCTGGAAAACGTTGCAACAATTAGTTTACCATTACTGATAGACGATGATAATTTTGATGATTGGAAAAAGAGACTGAAGGATTTTTACTTGACTACGGATCATACTCAGTGGGATTCGATTGTTTTGGGTCAGCATATACCAATTAGAGTCATAGGAGAGGCTACAATTCGAAACACTGACCCAAGCTCATATACCGATAGAGATAAAAGGTTGATAGACCGTAATAACAGAGCCTTTGATGTTCTGAATCTGTGTTTAACAAGGGATAGTCGTAGTAAATTCGTTGAACACAAAAATGCAAAATCCTTGTATGATGTCTGTGTAGATATCACGATGAACGTGAAAAACGGGAGACGGACAAAGGAGTGCTTGCAGAAAAGCATTTTATCGCTTTTGTCAGTCATAAAAGGGAGAAACTATCAGATTTGATCAATCGCTTTTTGAATGTGACTAAAAATCTGAAGAAATATGATCCATATCTTACTATGATCAGATTCATCGATTTCTGGATTCACTTCCAATCGAGTGGAACGATTATGTTAAAGTTCTGAAGAAAGAAAGAAGTTTCCCGGACTACAAACTCATGGATATAGTTGACAAGTTGAAAAATTATGAGCTGGAAATGATAAAGAAAGAGTTCTTCCAAGAAGTATTACCACAACAAACCAACACTTTAAACGATGATCTAATCTCATCTGTGTCAAGCGTACTCGATTACAAAATCGAACTGAATGACAAATTTAAAGTGATAGTATCTGATTCAAAGAAAATTGTTGAAACTTCAGAGAATATTGGAGAAACTTGTGAGGTATTGACATCTGATATTGAAAGAGAATCTGACAGTGAGATACTCGTTGAAGACAAAGCTGTAGAAGATGAGGAAGCACAAAATGACATCGGAAAAGAAGAAATGTTGGAAGACAGGGAAGTGAAACATAAAGGAGACACAAGAGTGTGCAACTGTGAGAAGGCTTTAGCAGCTAAAAGGATCATCATGGACCTACCTTATGAAACTGTTCAGGATTTGTGTTCTCCTGAGTGCAAACAATGATTATTTGGTGTTTATAAAGCAAACAGACTAATCTTACAAAACCAAAGTGAGATCATGGCAATGAATGATGAACTAAAGAAATGAAGTCTGTTATTCTGTAAATCTTAATGAAGCCTTGGCCGAAGTTGAATTGTTGAAGAGAAACCAAAGTGAGATCATGGCAATGAATGATGAACTAAAGAGAAACGTAGAGATAAATCTGTTGAATGAAAGGCTATTGTTAGCTCAATATGAATCCACGAAACTGCAAAGAAAAGTTGATAAGTGGACAGTATCCCAAATGAAACTAAATGAGCTTCTGGTCAACCAAAGGGGAGCTCGGATAAAAGATGGGGTTGGATACAAACCAGATGTTCAAACAGTTTGTCCGCCACCATCGACTTTGTGTTACTCTCCTTTACCCAAACCACATCCAAAGAATGATTTGTTTGAACAAAATATTAGAGTGGAGGGAGTTAGTACTTCAGAAGTGAGGGATGAATACCAATCTTCAGTCGGTACTGAATATAACAAAACACCTGATGATAATCAAGACAATGAATCTCATGCTTCCGCTACGCCGAAATTCATATCCACTACCTTCACCAATCTGCATGAGAAATTCAAAACTGGTAATATTCCGATCTTCGAACCAATCAAAAGGGAAAGAGAATATGCTGAAAGTTCGTCCACATCGCATCAATCAAGTTAGGACACTCAGAGTTCACAAGGAACATGAGATATGTTCGAAAAATCTTCAAGTTCCGAAGAAGAATCAGAGAAAAAGAGAAGCACAAAGGACTCAAAGACTAAGATTTCATCTACAACCGTCAATGTTCAAAAGTTTTCAAAATTTGAATCATCAAGAAGAATTCCAGTTCCATTTCCCGATCATTCTTTCAAATCACAAAGAGGGAAATATCCAGCTCAGTCTTTCATTCCTCAAAATCCCAAAAGAACAGAGAAAAGGCACAACAATCGTCAACTACCCAAGTCAAAGTCTTTAACTTCTCATCACAGTAAATCAACTGCTCACTCAAGAGTATCAACAGGCAAATCCAAGGAATTATATGTCTTTTACAGCGATTCAGACTCTCACATGTCTAGCTATGATGAAGAAATCTGTATGGATCATGTACCTACCTTCAAGATCAAAAGGACTGGTTTGAAATCAAATTGTTTCAGATGTGGTAAAACAGATCATATGGTAAAACAGTGTCCTGATCTTGGTCGAAGCAGCACAAATAATAAATCTTTTGGAAACAGAATTAAACAGTTTGTAAATAATCATTTTTGCACTAATTCTTTCTTTCAAAAGCCCAGGTTCGTTAAAGCTTGAGTTCCTGTTTCTAACTAATTTTCTTTTGTCTAAGTATAGTTCATTCGAGAATGGTTATGGATGTTCTGTACATTTTGTTTTGCTTTCTTTTTTATATAAAAAAAATAGTGTCAGCCATCCTTTACGTATGATCTTAAAAGTTCTTATATTTCTTAAAATTGTGAAAAATTTCAGTTTGATAAAAAAACTGAAAGTTTTGGGGGAGAAATACTACAATTTTATAATTGTGTGTCATCTTATGTAAATACTGTTTGTTTCTTGCAGGTTTCAGATATGGGTTGAAAGCATCTGAAGGAGAGAGGAGATTTGTACTGATGTGTCAGTAGGCTCAGCTTGAATACAAATTGATAGCAACTCTGTGATCAAACTAAATTCAAAAGAACTCAGTGATGAGGAGCACTTTCGCAGACACTTGGCCTGCACAAAGTGATGAGTTTTGAAAATAATGGACTGAGAGTATTTGTTTCTTGCTTGATTTTTTCCCGAATAACCCTTAGCCGCAGCCCTGAATGACGCTTCTCGTTAGCTCTTCAGAATTTTCTATTCTCGTGTTAATCTCCTCTGCTATGCGGAAGCATTGACCTAGAGTGATGATCTTCTCTGTTATATGTAAATATAGACCTGAAGCTCTCATCAGCACGTACGGATAATCATCTCCTTTGTTATACATCAGTATAGACCTGGAGCGCTGATCATCTGTAAAACCCATATAAAGCAAAGCTCAAAATGTTTATACATCATGTTCACTGTTTGATGTGTCTTTTATTAAACCTAAACTCTACTTCACCCCAGAAATACATTCACCTTGATCACTTGATCTGGGTCTATGTTCCTTTACAATTACAAAAATCTTGTTGAATCATCTAAACACAATATGTCTTGAGGTCAAAACAAGTTACTTTGCTGAATGTCTGTGGAAACCATGTTGCTAGAGCTTCTTCAAATCGAACCTGAACATGATAAGATCGTCACAGGTTGTTTGTTGAAAGGAACAAGGCATGGGTTTAAATGGACATACATACTGACAATCTTTCCAAATCTTTGTTCCTCTGGATGATTGCCAGAAGCTTATTTCTGATTTCCTCGTGATTCATTCTGTTATACTGATTTGATTCCTTCAAAAAGTTTCGTTGTTAAAATGGGTCGATATCTTGGATCTATCTCATTAGTTTGGCTTGACACTATTTTAAAATATTTGTAATTCCAACTAGATTTGTCTTTTTATTCTCTTTTCAAAATTAATTATTGTTAAATACTTGGATTTCTGCGACACTATAGTGTCGAGATTGCGACACTATACACTTTGCGACACTATAGTGTCAGGTATGCGACACTACGTCGTGTTCAATATGATTCCTGATGTGGGTCGTGTGACATCTGCTCCAAAACCCGAACCTGAATGCCCGACTCGAACCCGAAATCACCCATGTTTAATGTATTCGCAATTATCTCCTTTAAACGTAACGCTTCGTCATTAAGAATATAATAAATATGCCGAACCTTTAAGCTATTTTTTTTTCCGCCTTCAATAAATCGAACGTATACTAATTAATTACTAAGTGCAAATTTTAAACCTCTAAAGTATATATATACATATATGACATTTTATTAAAAACAATATATATATATATTATATACTATTATAAAGACTATTGAAAATAAATATTAGCAAAGTCTCAAATTTACTCTCCGACGTCAAAAACGAGCTAAAGATGTAAAAACGTCATTTCCAAACACGTTACAACGTTATCCGGTTAAGTTAGGTAGTTAATATAATTTGTAAATTAACTTTGGGTCAAAAATGTCAATTTTGAAACTTAAACTTAAAGTCTAACACAAAATAAAACAAACAACAAGGGCCAAACTGTAAATTATAAAATTTACCCAAACCACCCTCCCCCACCCCCGTGAATCCGGTCACTTTCCGGTGCCATTTTCCGGCCAAAACAAAGATTCCGGCGACGATAGAAACTAAAATTTAACCCGTTTTAAACCGATTCAAGTATGCTAAAATGTTCCTAAGCAGGATTCGAACCTGTTGACACATCTTAATCGACAAATAAACGACCGAAATCACTTCAATTCGTGAATCAAAACCGTAACTTAAAACCCATTTAACCAATTCGACCTATAACGTACAAAATCAGTAATCCGTTGCATCAAAACGTTCCTCTCAACGTATAGAATTTGTTTATACCAATTAATTGAGCTTTAATCCTTGAATTTAACAACATTTAATCCAAATTAACTCGTATGCAACTTTAAACATATTCGACTATCTCCGGTGCACTAAAACGCAATTCAATCGACATTATTCATCCCCATTTCACGACTTTGCTCCCTGCCATATCAATTTCTAGCAAAATCATCAAAATCTCAGCCTTTGATTCACAAACCCGTCGCCTCTGTTCTTCATTTCATCGACTCATTTCCTCACCAACCAAGTAATTTCTTTACATTAGATGATCCTTATTATGCAAGGATCAAAAGCCCTAAGATTGCTTGTTGGATTGTTATCAGATTCGGGATCAATTTGATGGTTCTTTGTTCTAGGGTTTTATTGGAAATGGGTTTTGATAAATGTAATTTGTTAAAACAATTTCGAATCAGATTATATTCAACAAAACAACATGGTGCGGCTGGTTAAGTCATCGTATTACAATATAAAGGTCCTGGGTTCGAAATAGGGCCTGATTATATTTTTTAATCTTTTTCTACTTAATATTTTGACCAAATTACTAACCTAAAACTAATACTATATTATATATACTCTATATAAATGTTTAAAGTTTACAAATAATTTAAAACCATGATTCCATGTGGGTTTTATTTTATAAAAAATTAGCTATTACAAACCTTTTAATACTTTTTAGAAATATATAAACAAAGACTTATAAATAATAATTTATAAATAATATGGACTTTTTATGCTTTAAAAATTGTGATAAATGTTTTAAAATATTTTTAGGTAATTTATATATTTCCTTGACATCAAATATCTATTGTTAAATATATATATATATATATATATATATATATATATATATATATATATATATATATATATTTCGAATTGCTATTATATATCATGACGATACGATTAAATAGTTTTATATACATATATATTGTTTGAATTTCAAATACTTATTGTTAGAAATATTATTATCTATCACGACGTTACGAATAAATAAATTATATATTTTCGAAATCGTTTTACCGAAAACCCCAGATCCCAAACCGAAACCTAGAATCTAAATTATCTAATGTTTTATCTATTATTTTCCATTCCGGTTTTCTATACTATTTGTTGCTAAGTCGGATTCTCATTACTTAGGTAAATCTAGTATTTGGGAAGTCCTCGGTTCTATCTAAGTGTGCTATTTATTTCAGACCCGTATTCGAGGTGAGTAAACTCACTCCCCTTTTTACTTTTACGTTTTGGGGCTGAAATATGTGCTACGTTTACAATTTTCTATTTTTCTAAAAAGAGATCATGCAAATATGTTAATCTGGTTTGCGGCTTGATGCAATCTTACGTGGTAGTTTAAAGTAGTTTATTGCTTTGTAATCCCACCGGTACAATGTTAGCGCTAATGGTTTGACAAACCCACCTGCCTGGACAACATCGATAGGTGATTTAACCCGGCCATTCTATTCTATGTTTACTATGGTTACTATGTTGTGACGGTTGTTGCTATACTATGATGCTAGTTGCTATGCCATGTCCCTAAGTTGCTAATTGATTACTGATAACTTACAAACGAGACGGTTAATTGACAGTTGGTAAAAAGTTATCAGTAAATCAAATACATGAGTTGGTTCCTCATGACAAAATGGCAAAATCAAGAAGTGTGGATTCTATGTGGTTGTGTTCTATTCTATTCTAGGGGTCATGGTCGAGTAATATTACGAAATGACTATACATGTAAGCTTGCGCAGCATATCTTGTTGATCTCGGATTTCAATATTAGTATTATCAAATTGTGTTTTTACTCACTAGCTTGTGTAGCTAACTGTGTCTTTTCCACATATTTCAAGTGGTGCATGATTATGAGATTTTACTTTTGCCAAGACATAGGGTGCTTTGGACTTAGTTAATAAAAATGACTTCATTGCCGTTATTGTTTCGTTTATGACTTTTGTCGTTTTGCTATTTATGAATTATGTCCCAAACTTATAAGTACAATTATTAGTCATTAATAAAATGATGCCATGAGCTTTGGTTACTAATGATATCCATTCCAATGACAGCCCGGTGTTTCCGCCGCCGGGCGGGGTGTCACAGGTCGTCTGGTTCACATTTATGATTTTTCAAACCCCGACACTATTCACGACTTTAAACCCTAAAACACACACTAATCTCATTCACTGAATCTTTTAGTGTTTTTGCTGATTCCAACCGGTTATTATATGGATCCAGAGCCCCCTCCGCTTATGAAGTTCGACAAGCGGTCGAACATGGTCTTTTATCTCAACGATAAGGATCCGAAGTCTGCAGGATTTAGAGACGCGATATCATGGATGAAGGCGTCTCCAATTTGCTATGCGGTCACAAAGGATCTAGTGATTGATCAGCAACATATTCGGGATTTCTGGGAATCGGCGACACACAATCTCAATGCAAATCCGGCGGAGATTAGGGCGAGAGTTATGGGGAGGAGATTGTGCTCACTGTTGATTCAATTGCCCGGATGTTGCGTTTGGAGCGAGATGTTGGGATACCTGCTCTACTCAGTCTCACCGATGTTTATGAAGGTTTCCTGGAGATGGGGTATGAAGGTACTGACTATTTGGATCGTCGGGAGATTAAGAAGACGTTTTTGTCGAGAGAATGGTGTGACATCTGCCCCAAACCCGAACCCGAATACCCGACTCGAACCCGAAATTGTTATCCTTTAAACTGTAATCGTATTTATTTTTCTTCAAAATGTAACGTTTATTATTAATATTATGAATAAACGCATTGGATTCTACGTTATTCCCGTCTCAATTAAATAATCGTATTTATGTCGCAAAACATTCACGCATATCAAATAATTATTGTTTGTGACAATAAAACTCAATATATATATATATAAATAAATATATAAATAGTTCGTAAAAGAAAATTATTGAAAACGTTAAGCAAAAACGCTTTTAAGTCTCGAAAGTTCCTAATGGCTTAAACGAGCTAAAACTAAAAAACGTCACTTATATAATTGTTACGTTTCAAATTAGTTAAGTTAGTTAGTTAAAATATATATATAATTAACTTTGTGCCAAAACTGTCAATTTACAAACTATAATTAAACTTATAATAACTAACTTAAAACAATCTTTAAGTTAAAGGACCATTTATTTAAATATGTGTTTGAACTAGCCCACCGCATTTCACCCGTGTTTCCGGCGAGAAAAACTCCGGCGACTTTGGCCGGAAAATGCCGAAGTCCGGCGACTCAATTCCACCTGATTCTAACACTAAAAACCAAATTAAAAACTAGGGAAATGACCGGGGATGTGATTCGAACCCGCTACTGCTTTCAATTTGATGTTTAAAGCACTTGAATCTATGTCATTTCAAATCCAAAAACCGAGTTAACACCCACAAACTCAAAACGTTTCATAACGCATCAAAACGGTAAATTACATTAACAAGGATCATCAACCGTGCGTCTTGAAATCAATGTTAACAATCAAATAACATTATCTCACTGAATTAACGTCCAATTAATCAAATTTTATTCGTAGCCAACTCATAACCTAATCGACTACTTCCGGTTCACTAAAACGCAATTCCTTTGACATAAACACTCCTCTTTACCTGCTATTGTTCACTATTGTTTCAATTCCTCCCAAAAACATCAAGAAATTAGTAAATTGATTCGCAACCGTCGCCCCTGTTCATCGTTATCATCAACTCGTTTCTTCACCAATCAAGTAAGTTTTATATATCAAAATGATCACGATTCAATGGTGATTAAAAGCCCTCTGTTGATTTTTGGTTTGATTACCAAGATTAAACGAATTTGATGATTCTTGAATCTAGGGCAAGATGTTGAAATGGGTTTTGTTGGTAAACACAATACAAAATAATTTAAAACCAGATTAGTTAAACAAAAGTGGAAGTGGTCTGGTGGCTTAGTTGTTGCACGCTGAATGAAATGGCCATGGGTTCGAGTCCCATGGCCTGTTTTTCTTATTTTTCACATTCTCACATACTTTTAAACATTAAGCTTTATTTCAAATAATATCCTTGTTATGTTAAATATATTCTAAGGGTTTAAAACTTATAAAAACAAATATATATATATATATATATATATCAAAGATAAGTATTGTAATTTTTATAAACATTTTTAGTAGAAAACTAAAAAAAGGGGATTCTAACAGAATAAAGTATATTTAATGCAAAAATACTACAACGTTTCGTATAATACCTTAATCCTCAAATTGTATTTCAAAACCCTAATTCCTAAATTGTATATCAAAACCCTATTTCCCAAATTGTATTTCAAAACCCTAAATTCCCAATTTGTGATTTAAAACCCTAAATCCTCAAATCTGAAACCCTAGATCTCGGACTTTGATTTTTGTTACTATTGTTTTGTTTCTAAGTTAGGGGTTTTCCCAATTAATTAGGTGGTACTAATATTTGGGCAAACCTGGGTTCGTTATAGCTGCATTTCTAACGGTTCGAATATATTTGCATTTCGAGGTGAGTAAACTCACTCCCCTTTTTACTGTTTACGTTTTTGGGGCTGAAATACATGTTTCTATAATACAACGGTTTCTTTTGATGTTTCTATTTTCGAAAATGAAATCATTAGATGTGTTAATCGTGTTTGGCCGCATGATGCAAAATTGTGTGATAGTCAATATTAGTTATATTATCTTGTAATTTCCACCGGTACGATGTTAGCGCTAATGGCTTGACAAGCCCACCTACACTAATGGCCTGATAGGTGATTTTAACCCGACGATTCTTTGGTTGATTCTATGTTACTAGTTACTACATGTGATGCTTGTTGCTACGTTGCTATGTCCCTTAGATGCTTAAACATTTTTGATAACTTGCATATCAAGACGGTTAAATGACGGTTAAACGATGGTTATGAATAAATGTAACATGAGTGGTTCCTCATGACGTGATGCTAAAGCTAACCCTGCGGGGTCTATGATTCTTGTTTCTATGTGGTTCTATGGTCATGGTTGAGATATATGATGAAATTGCTATGCACATGAGATTGCGAAACACAATCTATAATGATCTCGGATTTTATATTATGTACTATAAATTGTGATTTACTCACTAGCTAATTCTTTAGCTAACTTATTTTACACGTTTTCAGGTGGTGTTTGATACGGTTTTGGTTAAAGACACGTAGGATGCTTCGGACATAGAATAAAAAGACAATAAACAATATTTATTTGTCGGTTTCTGTTACGGTTTTTAAGACTATTGAATGCTTATTTATGTCACGACATTATTACTTAGTTAATATTAAAATATGCATTTAGTGTGCCATGTGCTTTGTACTTTTGATATCCGATTCACTTGACGCGCCCAGTGTTTTCCGCCGTCGGGCGGGGTGTCACAGTTTATAGCCCATGTTATTATTGTATGCTTAGATCATCGGAAGGGTGGAACTGATGGTCAGAATTTTGAATGGGCTCGGGCAATGCTGAACTTGTGCAGTGGAGATAAGGCAAATATTCCACAGATGATCTTTGAGTATATGATTGAGAACATCTCCGCTGCCAAGAAAGATAAATGGATGTTGTATCCACGTTTCATATAGATTTTTATTGATGAACTGAAGCCAGATCTGCAGAAATTGGGTGATCCTTTGAAGTTGACGAAGATGAATGTTAGAATTTTGCAGACTGCTCCGCACTTCGACATGATATTACGGGAAAGATAACTTATCTTTTTCGTAATATGTATACTGATGAAAGGTGGGAGTACACAGAAAAGCTGAAAGTGTCGGAGGAGAAACAGTTTGGAGAACTGAGAGAGAAAATCAAGGATTATATTAAAAAACGCAAGAACTTTGTTGGAAAAAGATCAGTGTCATTCGAGGAACAGCTGGATGAGATTGAAGCTGAGATTGCTAAATCGAAAGGAAAGAAGAAGCGGAAGGAGGCCGATAAATCACAAGTTGATTCTGATACTGATGTCAGAATAAAAAGGGCTAAAGGGAAGGAGCTTGAAGTGTCACAGTCTGTGCCGAAAACGTTTATCAAGAAATCAGAGAAAAAGGGGTTTGCGGGATTGGACGAGAACGTGATTCGTGGGGTGAATACGTCGCTCGCAAACGAATTAAGTATGATAAAGACGAAGCTGATAAATGTTAGGAAAAGGGAGAGGCACAGGGAAACCGAAATGGAGGACCTGAGGCGGATTGTGTTAGACCAATAGGTGCTGATAAAGAAGTTGCTGATAGAGTTGAATGAGGTGAAGAATGAGGTGAAAGTAGAAGTTCCGGAAACTGAAACCGAAATAAATGAGATGGTGTTTGTAGGAAAATATCCAACATTGAAAGAAATTGTTCAAACCGGGAAGAGCCGAAGAGAGTTTGCTGGTTTCAGCGGTGCAGGTGCGAGCAAATCTGGTAAAGAAGCATAAACTACTGATGATTTCTGCTTCGATATTGATGCTGATTTGATGGGTGATGAGGTGTTGATGTTGAGAAAATTCCAGATTTACGAAGATTGGTTGTTGAAGAAGAAGAGGTGGAGGAACAATTGATTGATTATGATTCAGAGCCCGATTTCTATGAAGTTGACGAAAAAGATATCGTATATATTGCTCAGAGGAGCGGAGTCGAGGGTGACGTAATCGAGCTTGACAAATCCGATTGGTTCAAGAAAGTAGAAGAACCAGAAACCGTCAGGCCTCTGTTCCAGAACTTGGATGCCCCGACCCCCAAAGACACAGATAATAAGATATTCAGTTGGAAATACAGTCTGGAGCTTCAGAAGTTCATGATAAAAAGAACAGGGGGTGGGATCAGCTATGTTAGTAACCGCAAACACTTCAAAACTTTCCCGAAGTGTGATTTGAGGCGTTTGGCGGTTCTACCTTTGATTAACGCGGATCTTAATGATCATGCAAAAATACTCCAGGAGGAGATTCAGGCTGGATTAAAGGATAATTTTGTGAGTTTCGGGTATAATTAGTTGGAGCGCAAGAGATCAAAGAAAGATTTGGATTGGGTAATGGGGAAAGGAAAGATTGTGCTGAAAATAAAACCGATAAAGACTGTTCAGAGAGTGAGAGTTGCAGACCCTAGCCCGTCGAGACTACAAGAGTTCGATAAATGGTTTTATGATAACCAGACGGGGGAGGCGGTCATTCGTGTGAAGGATGGGTCTGAATGGAGGTTATTTGACCCAATGGAGGTTTTCGGTTTCTCTGACGATGATCTGAAGACTTTATGTGAAAACGCCATCAGGACAGGATCCGGAGCCGAAACGAAGAAAGAAGCCGCTTTGTTTGAGCGAGTGGCGAATAGGGCTCGTGGCATTAGAGCAGAAGTGAAGGAGCTAGCTGAGAAAGTGCAAAAGCAGACGGAGCTGAATGAAGACGTTCGGGAATTGACAGAAATGTTAGGTGCTGCGAAAGCTGGAGCTGAAGAGGGAGATCCAACAGGTGAAGTACCTCCCTAGGGGGAGTATTGTTGACCACATGTAGGGTGGTACTTCACCTTTTTGTTATTTGTATTTTGTTTAACTTGTAATAGATTAGTCGTATTTTGTTTTTCGTTGTAATAGTTAGTTTAGTTTATGATTTAGTGTCTTTGTTGCTTGTTTATGCAACACTGCATGTGACACTATAGTGTCGCATGCAGCCTGTCTTAGCTTAGCGAGCAGGCAGTGTCGCCTATGCGACACTGCATGTGACACTATAGTGTCGCATGCATCATCATGAATGATCTGGACATTTGAGAAAGAGTTGAAGAATGTAAGATTGAATGAATTGAAAACAGTGTTAGCATCGAATACCAAGCCAGATCAGAACCTATATTTGGAATGTTAGACTCTTACCAATCAACATAGAAGGATTCCTACATAATTCTTGTTCATTTGTTGTACACTCAGTAAGCTTTCTATGAAGAAAAATTTCCCAGCATGGTAACATTCATCAGAAACTGCACCAAACTTTGAGTTCTGAGCTTTAGTATTTTATACTGTGCAAGAACTCCCAAAAGGATGAAAGAAATCAATCAATGGTTTTCGCTTATGAAAAAGTTGATAAGGAGTCTTCATCTTATCCTTCACAATTAGAACTCAATTTAGAACATAAGATGCACAGTTTAAAGCTTTTGCCTTGAAAATGATTGAAAGTTTTGCTTCTATGGGCATGGTTTTGGATGCTGAGTGCGATTCTTCCTTTCTGCTACCCCATTCTACTGTGGAGTCCTTGCAGCGTTGAACTGTCTAAGAATCCCTTTGTTTGCTCCAAATGAGCCAAAGATCTTATTTATGAATTTTGTTCCGTTGTCGCTCGTGATAGCTTTGACCTTCTTGTTGTTGCTAATGCTTTCAATCTTCAGAATAAGCTTTTGTAGAACTTTCGATGTCTCCCCTTTGTTTGACAAAAAGCTCACCCAAGAATATCTTGAAAAATCATCTGTTACAACAAGACAATAAGATTTCTTAGCAATACTTTGAACACTTATAGGACCAAACAAATCAGTATGCAATAATTCAAGAGGATTTTGTTGGGTCAAATTGAAGATGTAACTTTACAAATATAAGCGAGTGAAGATTTCAAGCACGAGTGAAGACGTTGGTAAATTTTATTTGACGTTAGAATATTTGTGTAATCGTTTTTTTCCTTAACTGTACGTTTTAGGCATATTGTAAGGTGAACATGGTATAGTCTATAAATACCATCACCTAGGTCATTTTAAAAAGAGTTGCCTATACCTGGTATTCCATATTCTCATTGTAACCTTCTCTAGATCTAGTACAATTTCCTATTCAATTTCATCTTCATCTTCATCATACTTTGCATTGATCTTCATGAGCATTCATGCATTAATACATGATTAGTGAGATTCCGCATCACTTATCGTAAACAACATTCATAACAATCTCAGATCTAGATCCAAGCTCTTTGTTCGTTTTTGTGTTATAAAGTGGTAACAGAGCTGTTGGTGATCTTTGATTGTTGTTGTTATTGATGGAATTGAAGTGATAAATAACTTTGATTCATGTTTGTGTTAAGATCTGCAAAGTTTCAGATCAATTTTAAAGATTTGATCAAGTTTGTGAAGAATTTGTTCATGTTCGTCATTTAAGTGCTCAAAATTTGAGATCCAAAATTTGTTGATGATATTGAGGAATTGATGGTTGAGATATGTTAGAAATCACAATCCTAAGCTTCATTCATGATCAATCCTTCCAGATTTGTTGATTTCAATCCATATTTTGTCAATTTTTCTTAAAACACACTTGTTGTGTTCTTCATCAAAAAATTCATATTCGAATGAGATTTAGCTTGTATCAAGGTGTAAAACTTTGAAGGATTGTTAGAAACATCATTTCTCAGCTAATACATGTGTTGAATTGAAAAAAACAACAAAAGTTGAAGATTCAATTCTGTGTTCATCATAATTTTGACTTTCAAAAGTCAAACTGATTTGAAGATTGTATGATATTTGTTCAGAAGTTCATCATAATCAGATCACAAAAACAAGTGTTGTGTGAGTTTATTCAAGATATCAGGATTGTTGAATTTTTGTGTTGATTGAAGCAAGAATTAATCAACTAAGTGTTCTCATATGGCAATATCTTATCTTTTCTGAATAAAACTGTTGTCATAATGATTCTGTGATGATCAAATATTCTTGTTCTATGCTGCACTTGTTCATAAGCTGAAACATATTCATCTTGTTGCATCATAAAGCTCATCATCATCAATCCAACAAATCCATACAGCTGTAAATACTGCATTTTTCACACACCTATGTTTGTTGTTATGCAAGTCCATACGGCTAAAACCTCATCAAGTGTTTAAGTGTTGCTGTTGAAGTATTGCTCATACGTCTGCTTGTTTGAAGTTTTTAACTTGCTGTTGTAATTCCAATGATGTGTTTGTGAAGAAAACAAGTTGCTACTGATTCAGAATTAACTAATCTGTGAACAGATGCAAACTAAGTGTGTTGTTACAATGGTCCAAGCACGAGAAAATCAATCTGTTGCACATGATATTGTGATTTAAAACAATGATGCTGTCATTTTACAGTCCATACTGCTGCAACTTGGTTATCTAAGAGTCTGCTGGTCTGAAACAAAATTCCGTACAGCTGTTGTGTGAAGAAACAAGCCTCATATGGCTAAGTGTTTGTGAAGAAACAAACCTCATACGGCTAAGTGTTGTGAAGAAACAACTCCCAAACGGCTACATACTTAGCCATTTCATAATAAAAATTTGACTAAGTGTTCCCATACGGCTACTTGATATTGGTTTGACTAAGTTCCCATACGGATAAGTGTTCTCATACTGATTGTTAGGGCTCGAAATTTGGCTATCAAGGATGCAGTATCCTTAATGCGCTAGATCCATTATCCTTGGCACTTGTGGGATTTAGGATCCTTAGTGCTTATAATTGTTGAATAACTAACTTTTGTCTTCTGCGTGATTTATGTATTCAAAATACAGGTAACGTTTTCAAGACTTAGTCTACCGGAAATACGGTCCAGATAGTTGCGAGATAAGTTGGAAACATGGTCAACAACCCTCAACGGCTAGTGGCATACTTTTAGGAATTAGTTTGTTATTTCGTTGACTATATATTGAGGCTATGGCTTAGCTCACCACACGTGATTTTTCACATTTATCTTTCTCTCTCGACTGAAGTCTTTACCCACACACATATACTTGTATTAGCGGCCATAGTTCTCGAGTTGTATTCACCATTTTTACATCAATAAATCGGTGATAGACGATTGTTGTGACACCCGACAAATTCAGGTTAACCTCGTTAGCCAAACTATGTTAATCCCATTAACACAATTATACTTTTCATTTAATTTGGTGAATTAAATGTACAAAATGTTACACAAACGTACACACGAAACGATCACACGAGTTAATACCCGGGCGTTGGTGAATTTAATTGATACAAATACAATAAATATATATCCTAAGTAACATGTGTCACACCCCCAAAATCCACAAACGGAGTTTTACCGTTAAGTGTGTGACAAACCAGGATCTCAGTCATTAGTTACACCAAACGACACTATATGAATTTAAAACATACGTGTCTCATTAAATAAGAAAATTTTAATACAGAGTTAACGTTTAAAAGTTTTGCGGAAGCGTAATCGAAATGTAATGTCAAAATATTAAATGTAAACTAAATGCGCAGAACACACGCCCAACACGAGATACACAGTCTAAATAGTCATTAAACTCAAAACATGATTTTTAACGCAAGAAAGTGTTTAAATGAAAATCCGTGACTCCATGCCATGTCCTAGGTGCGTGGTACCCCAATGACCTGTAAAAGTGAAAGGCTAACAAGTGTCAACACGACGGTTGGTGAGTTCACATAGTAAGTATAGAATCCAGTAAGTTCAGTTGCAAGCAGAAATATAAATTAAGTATGTCATTGTAGGTAGCTAGTCTACAGCACATGTCCTAGAGGCGTATGTATCTGACCAAAGCTGACGTATGTACACATTAAGTGCATTTTTCCCGTTCGTACATCCCAGCAGGATGCACTGTAAGTATGTTAGGTCATTCAACACCCGTTCGATAGGTCCTTCTGTCGTGCTAGCGCGACTAGCCCGGGTGGGGTTTGTCAAACCCAGTAGTACTACTCAAAATTTCCCCGCTATTTCACAAATACTAACGGTCAACTAGGTATCCATGGGGTCTTTCATGAACAAAATAAAAGTTGCTCTATCCAGACATGCGACATACAAAATTTGTAAATCCGTAAAAGTAATCGTCCGTGTTCAGCCCATAAAAGGGTAGAATAATAAAAGTGCGGTTTAGTGAACTCACCTTAGGTTGCGCAGCAATTCAGTTTCTAAAAGCACACAGTAATACAGCAACCTAAATAATAGTAGGTCTATTAATGTGTGTTCATGTAGGGTCATAGTACCCTATGCATCCAAATGGTCATTCAAGTTGTGCGAGTTTGGAATAGTTTGACTTTTTGACCACGTTTGACCAAGTTTGACTTTTTGGTCCAAGTTTGACTTTTAGTTGACCCGAGTTGACCCACGACCCGTTGGTGATTTGTTAAGTGTAAATATGTTGCATTTGGTGTATTTGACCATATTATATCCACATACCACATCATATGTCTCACATTCACAAATCGTATTTCAAGTTCCACAAAAGTTTCCTTTATGGGAAAGTCGGATCTTTAACGTATATTTGCATAATTCAACATTCCTAAGCATGTCAACTATTACACACATACCA
This sequence comes from Tagetes erecta, assembly GCA_030867185.1. Taxonomy (NCBI): domain Eukaryota; kingdom Viridiplantae; phylum Streptophyta; class Magnoliopsida; order Asterales; family Asteraceae; genus Tagetes; species Tagetes erecta. The sequence goes on from CM061490.1 coordinate 17,741,236, forward strand.
TAGCATGTCACACAAGTCAACAACACTTACTAACACTTCATAGTTCTCAATGTACAACATACTAGCATGCATGGTCATTTCTAAGTACCATACATTGTTCACATGATTGGTTTCAACTAGCGTAGTAATAATTTCACCATGGCATCCTAGTTAACTAGTACATACCATTTAGACTTCAACAAAAGCATTTCAAGCAATCGTTCTACTAACCAACTAGCACCTACCAAAGTCCTTTCATGACCAAGACATGTCTACTAAGCACCACATGTCTTCAAACATTCATATGCCGACCCAAATCATGTTTGTACATCTAAAATCACTAAGCATGCATTCTAGTAGGCTTTCATGACGACAAGTTTCCTCATATAGTAAGTCTTTCAAAACCAAGGCGGATTCATACGTACAAATAATCAAAATTTGTCTAATACATTATCCTAACGTACTAGTGACCCCAAAATCATTCCTAGGCATCAACAATGTGTAATTTAAATCAAGTTCATGAGAAAAAGTTACTATTTTAAGTAACATGACAAAACGTTCATGCAATTTCAAAACCAATTCATCTAATCTCATTACATTCATCATCTACTCACTTAATCAATCATATTTCATCAAAATCAAGTATGTAACATCAAGTTTCATAGACTCCCTATCAAACCCTAGTTTCTCAATAACACAATTTTGCATCCATTTCATTAACTAATCACCAAAATGATAAATAACACATAAACAAAATCCCAATTCCACAACAAAATCACCAATTGACAAATTTGGATGAACTAGGGTTTCATGTCTTACAATTTTTGAAACATATATGAAGTTTTTAGGAATGAAACTTACTCGTAATGTGTTTATAACTTAAATTAGCAAGCAACAACACCAACAAAGATCCAACACAACCGAACATCATCCCTTGACGAACCAAGCAGCCGAAATATTCAACTGGACATAACTTTTTCATCGCTACGAGTTAGAAGACGTATTTACTATCATTGGAACCGTATCGTCGAGACGAAGATTTTGATATATAATAGGCCTCGTGACGACGTCGGAGCTGGCCGGAAAGGTGACGGCCTGGGAGGAAAGAAAGTGACGTTTTTTTTATAAAACTAGGTTTAGAAATTGTTAATTTTTGTTAAATGTTAAGTTGGGTTGGGCCTTGGGCCATCCATGGGTCACATGGGTGATCCACGGGCCCCGTTTTGTTTCGGTTTTGCAAACACCATGAAAATCTTTCTCAAATATTCATTTTTGTTTCGTAAGGGTTACCGAAATCCGCAAACAGTTAAAACCGGTAAATACGCGGTTACACGAAAATTCAACAATTAAGCACACATAACAGTTAAAATGTATTATTATTGTATTCACATTCATTTAAGATCACCAACGCCCGGGTATTAACTCGTGTGGTCGTTTCGTGTGAATATTTATATAACGGTTTGCACACTTAATTCATCAAATTAAATGAAAAGTATAATTGCGTTAACGTGACTAACAGAGTTTAACTAACGAAGTTAACTTGAATTTGTCGGGTGTCACAACATGTGTGCTTAATTGTTGAACTTCCGAGTAATTACGTATTTTACCGGTTTTAACCTTTTATGAAATTCGGTAAATTTTAGGAGACGGAAAATTATGTTTAAGAAAGAGCTTCATTGTGTTTACAAATCGTAACAAAACATAGCCCATGGATCATCCATGTGATCCATGGATGGCCCAAAGCCCACCATTTTAACCCAACTTAATATTTAAAAAAAAACCTAAAACCTTAAACCTAATTTTTATAAAAAAAAAAAAAGGCAATCTCCTCCTCCTTTCACCTAAAACCTACGGCCAACATCCAAGTTTCTTCAATCCTTGATTTTCTTGCAATTTTGATTCAATTGGTGGTGTTTTTGGTTGCTAATTGAAGTTAGAAACACATTACAAGTAAGTTTCATCCCTAAAAACTTCATATATGTTTCGAAATTAGTAGAAGTAAACCCCTATTTCATCCAAGTTTGTCAATTGGTGATTTTGTTGTGGAATTGGATGTTGATTATAGTTGAATTTGATCTTTTGGTGATCAAATAGTGAATGGAATCCATATTAGTATTTTTGTGAAACTAGGGTTGATAGGAAGTCAATGGAACATGAACTTGTATGCATTATCATGATGAAATATAATTAGTTGTATGCTAATATGATGATTAGAATGAAATTTGGGTATTAATCATATTGCTTTTATCATGTTTTTGACAAAGCCGGTGATGATATAATTTTGACAGATTCGTAACCTGATTTTACATGGACCATACCTTGTTGAAAACCAAGCCAAAGTGGGTCATTCTTGAGCCTAGATTGTAGTTTAAAGAGTCTATTTTCCAGAAAACTAAACCAATGATTTTTAGAGAAGAATAAGTTAGACTTTTTAATTTTACAAAAACAGATGTCAAATCTGAAAAACAGGGCAGAAAATGGGTCAACTTCAAAAGGTCATAACTTTATAATTACAACGTCTTCTTGGATGATTCTTACACAAAATTAAACCTTAAGGTCTTAGCTTTCTATATTGGTAAGAATTGTATTTTTATTCCATTGTATGGTCGTCCAAATGTTATAAAACTTTATAGTGTGCAATCAGGTGTTTTTCTGACCTTTATCTAAAGATGTATTTTTTAAAAATATTTCATTTGGATTTCAAGTAAGTTCATAAAGATGAAATGAACTTAAGACAGTATTTAATCTATATTTGAAATTTGGGACTTGTACATGTTAGTTTGTGTTGGTTTCTGTACAAAAAAAATTGTCAACAAAGCTGAAAAATCTGAATAATGGTCTTGCAATTTGTTTCACTTGTGTTTTGTGTGTAACTTGTCAATTAGACATATGATGACTTTATGATTATGCTTTCATGCTATTAGGTTCATAAGTAAGTAATATGAATGTTTCAAATATGCATAGTCATAGGTGGACAACTTGATGATTTTGAATGTGATCACCTAAACTTGTTAAAGTTAGTAGCATATGGAAACGAGTGTTGAGAACTTTCAAAAGGAGCATGATTGACACCATATGTGAGTTATGTGATGTTTATATGGCTACTTATGGTAGAGTTGAATTTACTTAAAATGTACTCTCGGATGTGACTTCCTAGAAATAGTAACTTTACTAAAAACAAAGTTTGATTCTTTAACATATGTATTATGTGTTAGAATTCGATTGCTCTCATTGTCTAAATGAACATAAACAAATATGAATGCAAATAAAAACTCACCCACGGGTTGTTGGGTCAACAGAAGTCAACTTTGGTCAAAGTTGGTCAAAAGTCAAACTTTCAAGTCGCAAGTAAACAATTGAATTGTTTGGATGCATAGGGTTTTATATACCTACACAAACACACACTTATAGACTTATCATGTAGTAGGAATGTTGTGTTGCTTTTACCTTGCTGATGCTTGTAGCTGTGCACCCGAAGGTGAGTTCACTAAACCTTTTTGTCTACTGCTCATACCCTTTATGGGAAGGAAACACGAACAATTACTTTTACAGATTTAGAAATATGGTATGTCGCATGTCTGGTTAGAGTTACTTTTACTGTTCATGAAGGACCTCATGAATACCTAGTTGACCGTTAGTATTTGGGATATAGCTGGGGAATTTTGAGTAGTACTACTGGGTTTGACAAACCCCACCCGGGCTAGTCGCGCTAGCATGACAGATGGACTTGTCGAACGAGTGTTGAATTGGCCTAACATACTTACATGTACATCCTGCTGGGATGTACTATAGGCAAACTATACACGTAATGTGTACACATGTCAGCTTCGGTCAGATACATTTGACTCTAAGAACATGTACTATAGACTAGCTACCTACACCGACATGCTTTATTTATATTTCTGCTTGTGAACGAACTTACTTGATTTTGTACCTACTATGTGAATCACCAACTATCGTCTTGACACTTGTTAGCCTTTCACTTTTACAGGTTATTGAGGTACCACGCACTTAGGACATGGCATGGAGTCACGGCTTTTCATTTAAACATTTACTTGCATTAAAAACCATGTTTTGAGTTTAATGGCTATTTAGATTGTGTTTCTCGTGTTGGGCTCGTGTTTTGCGCATTTAGTTTCCATTTAATATTTTGACATTACATTTCGATTACGCTTCCGCAAACTTTTAAACGTTAACTCTGTATTAAATTTTCTCATTTAATGAGACACATACGTTTTAAATTCATATAGTGTCGTTTGGTGTAACTAATGACTGAGATCCTAGTTCGTCACACACTTAACGGTAAAACCCCGTTAGTTGATTTTGAGGGTGTGATAATTGTCATCACCAGAGGTTTTTATGTCGGCGATCCTTTAAAAGATCAAGGGCTTTTCCTCGTATAAATCACTGTGTTTATCATCTATTTTTGCTTATTATTCATTAAAACGCACAACCTCACATAACTAATTTGGTTTGCCAATTTTTTACCAACAGAATTTGGCGCCCACCGTGGGGCAAGTGTTGTTTTAATCATCATTCTCTTCGTTTCATTCATCTCATATTTCCATTCAATTCGTCTTCATTTCTCAATCAAAAGATGTATCATCAAGCATGTCATCTTCATTGTCTTCCATTCCAATGTCTAGTTCATCTTTGGGGCCGGTGAAGATCAAGGATGTTACCAATATGAAGCCAACTGCGGTTTTTCAAGGATCAAAACCTCTTGCTGCGCCCTCTAGGGTAACTTCTAACAGTGATATTTCTATGTTGTCTTTGCAGATGAAAGCCTATATGGAGCAGCAGAACATGACCAATCAAAGGATCCTTCGAGAAATCGAAGATACCAAGAAGATCAAAAAGCATGTGGAGGAAGCCAGTCCTTACATGCCTAGAGCGCTTGATTTCAATACTCCAGTGTCCTTAGCGTAGCAAAATATGGGATCTATGGTTCAGCCTTCATCTATAACATTTCAGCAAGGATCCTCAATCCAGAATTAACAAGGATCCTTCAGTCAGCCAAGATGCTCAATCTTTCCAGGATCCTTCCATCATCTAGGATCCTCCATGTCTCGAGGATCCTTCCATCAAGCAGAATCCTCAATGCCATATCCACCGAGTCCTCCCCCCATCCAAAATCAAGGATCCTTTCTTCAGAATCCAGGATCCTCAAGCATGTAGTGGTCAAGAGTTACCAATATTTATGATAGCGATATTATACACATGCACACCTACCCTACTACTGCATCATCTATCTCGACTGAGATGCCATGTTCAGAATATTATAGTGGGGCAGGATACAAAAGCTTAAGGATATGATATCCAACATCCTAGGAGTAGCTAGACCAATTTCTGAAATTCCTGTGGGAAGCCATAAAATTTCAAGATTTGCTCCACCAATATATGATGCTGAGATTCCGAAACGCTTTCAGACTCCAAATATGAAGCTATATGACGGATCATCTGATCCTAAGGAACATGTGGCTCAATATAGAGAAAGAATGGAGATCAATCTTATTCCAGAAAAGCTAAAGGAAGCATGTTTGTGCAAGGGTTTTGGATCCACGCTCACTGGATCAGCCCTAAAATGGCTGCTAAGTCTTCCTCCTTACTCTATTACTTCATTTTCTCACTTGATTAATCTTTTTAATAGTCAATTCTCTTGTAGTCGAACTTTTGAAAGACTAACCAGTGATTTATATAGGATAACTCAATCTAATACTGAGTCACTTAGAGAATATGTGACTAAATTTGGCATGGAAGTCTTAGAGATCCCTAACGTTGATATGGCTACGGCTGTTCAAGCATTTAAAATGGGATTGAAAAAAGACTCCCCTTTCTATGATGATCTTTTGATAACCCTTGTAGGAATCTAGATGAAGTAAGAACCCCAGCCTTGAGATTCATAAGGCTAGAAGACGACAAAAAAATACAACACAAGATCAGCTCGACCGTATAACAGAGCATCAGGATAAAAAGCAAGGATCCTTATTCAAGAAGAACAAGACCAAGTCGTATTCTAAGCATGATAACCAAAATGTTCATGCGGTGGATTATGACGAGAATGAAGAAGAATATCCTAAAATCTCTTAATATTGCTAATCTATTGATGTTGGTGATGTGTTGCTTTCCATGCAGGATTTAGGTGATAAAGCAAGATGGCCACGAAAGACTGACAAAGTAATTGGCTACAAGGACAAATTTAAATGGTGTGCTTATCATGAAGATTTTGGTCATATCAACGATGAATGCTTAGCTTTAAGAAGAGAGATATGATATCTTCTCAGCAAAGGCCACTTCAAAGAATTATTTGGCAGAAAGAAGCAAAGGATCTAGGATCATGAAAAAGTTCTTGAACAAGCTGCTCAACCACCTCCTGATGCTAGAGTGATTAACTTCATCTCTGTAGGATCTGATATTTGTGGAACGACTTACACATCTGCAAAGAGAAATGCAAAAGAATGAAAACTGGAATGTGGTGAAAGACCAGTTGCAACATCCACCACAACCAACCAAAAGTTCATTTCTTTCGATGAAGAAGATCGAGCTCATATTCAGGATCCTCACCATGATAGTCTGGTTATTACATTATTTATTGCTAACCATTATGTTCGCAGGATCCTTATAGATGGAGGAAGCTCTGTCAATATTATACAGTACGATGTCCTCAAAAAGATGAATATTCCAGAGTCGGAGATAGTACCAAGATCCTATGTTCTAGTAGGATTTAGTGGTGAAACCAAGAATACCTTGGGGGACATAAAACTACCAATTTACATCGAGGGAGTAAATACTATGCAAAAACTTTGTGTTATTGATTGTCTATCTTGTTGCAATATTATTCTTGGCAGGCCATGGATACACAAAATGAAGGTTGTCCCCTCAACATATCACCAATGCGTGAAACTGTCATCTCCTTGGGGAGTAGTGAAAATCAATAGCGACCAACAAGAGGCAAAATATTGCTACACATCCTCCATGAAACCAACGACCAAGCCAACATTATTATAGCAATTACAGAAAATTCCTAAAGAGGTTGAAAGATCTAAAAAGCAAGATGTAAAAGAAGTATTGCATGAACCTGCGGATCCAGAATCCAAAATATTCATAGGATCTGGGATCCAGACAGACATAGAGCAGGATCTTATATCCTTCCTCAAGCGAAGAAAATCTATATTTTCCTGGATACATGAAGATATGACAGGTATTTCTAAGGATGTTATTACTCACAAATTGGGTGTTAATCCTTCTTACAAGCCCATACATCAAAAAAGAAGGAAGTTTGCCCCCGAAAGAAATATAATCCTCCAAGAAGAACTGGATAGACTCTTGAGGGCAGGTATGATTAGAGAGGTAAAGTATCCAAATTGGTTAGCCAATGTGGTTGTTGTTCAAAAGAAAAATGGAAAGTGAAGGGTATGTGTCGATTTTACTGATTTAAACAAGGCATGTCCCAAGGATCGTTTCCCATTACCACACATTGACCCAATGGTGAATGCTACAGCAGGACATGAGCTTTTGACTTTTATGGATGCCTCATCTGGATTTCAACAAATTCAGATGGAACCATCCGATAAAGAAGATACAACATTCATGACTTCTACCGGCATATATTGCTATATTGCTATGCCTTTTGGACTAAGAAATGCAGGTTCAAACTATCAAAGGTTGGTTAATATGATGCCCAAAGATCAGCTTGGTGATACAATTGAAGTATATATTGACATGGTGGTCAAATAAAAAAGAAAACCACCTCAAGGATCTTGAAACAACTTTCAATATCCTGGAGAAATACAACATGAAGCTTAATCCTTCCAAGTGCCATTTTGGGGTAAAAGCTGGAAAATTCCTGGGATATGTAGTGATAAAGAGAGGAATAGAAGCTAGTCCTTAGCAAATCAAGGCTATTATCAACCTAAAGTCACCAAGAAATGTGAAAGATGTCCAAATATTAACCGAAAGAGTTTCAGCTCTAAACAGATTCATATCCACATCCTCAGAGAAGTGTAAAGAGTTCTACGACATCCTCAGAAAAAACAAGAAGTTCGAGTGGACAGAAAAGCATGAAGCTGACCTTAAAGCCCTTAAGGATTACATATCCTCAGCGCCAGCACTAATGAAACTAATAAAGGGAGAATCCTTGACCCTTTATCTGGTCGTTTTAGGTAATGCAGTAAGTGCGGTCCTGGTTAAAGATCATGAAGGTCAGCAACATCCGGACTATTATGTAAGCAAAAGCCTTCTTGATGCTGAAGCCAGGTATTCTCACCTCGAAAAAATAATTCTTGCTTTAATAATGGCTTCTACTAAATTAAGGCATTATTTTGAAGCTCATCCTATCATTGTTAAAACTAACTATCCTATTAAGAATGTTCTTAGAAAACCAGAATTATCAGGTAGGATGGCAAAATATGCAGTAAAGCTAAGTACATACGACATAAAGTATGAGCCAAGAAATGCAATTAAGTCACAAGCTCTAGCAGATTTTATGGCAGATTTTACTAGTCACTTGCAGGTGCAAGCAGACTTGGAAGTACAACAATTAGAAGAGACCAAGGATCCTTGGATACTCTACACTAATGAAGCATCAAATGTTAAAGGAACAGGTCTTGGCATACTACTAAAATCGCCACATAGGGACATTATACCACAATCTATTGCTTGTGAATTCCAAGCTACTAATAATGAAACTGAATATGAAGCCTTAATAGCAGGATTACAACTAGCCAAACAAATGAGGATACGGTATCTTCAAGTATACCTTAACTCTTTATTTATAACTAATCACTTCAATGGCTCTTATTTGGTTAAGGGCGAAAAATTAATTAAATATCTTGAAATAGTTAAAACCCTTGTAGAATATTTCGATGCTTTTAGTATAACACAGCTCCCAAGAGAGGAAAATACAGGGGCAGATGCTCTAGCAAATTTGGCATCATCATTGAAGATTCCGGAAAACCTAAAGATTCCTATCATTCATATCCTCCATCCAGCTATTGACGAACAAAGGATAATGGAAATAAACTCCGAAAAGCAACTTATGAATCCTTTATCCTCTCAAGCACATCAAGGATCCTGGATCCAACCGATCAGGAAGTATATTGAAAGTGGAGAAATTACAATAGGAGAAAATCCTAAAGCCTATAGAATCAAGGTATCTCCATTTATTATACTAAACAACATATTATACAGGAAATCTCTTACAGGTCCAAATCTAAGATGCATCGAGGAACCTGAAGTTCAAGAAGTTCTAAAAGATTTCCATGAAGGAGATTGTGGGAACCACACTGGTGGCAGATCACTATTCTCAAGGGTCCTTAGAACGGGATATTTCTGGCCCATGATGAAAAAGGATGCTACGAACTATTCAAGGAAATGTGATGCTTGTCAAAGACATAGCAACATCCTACATCAACCTGCAGAACCTTTATATCCTATTATATCTTCATGGCCATTCATGAAATGGGGGCATGAACATAGTAGGCAAGCTACCAAAAGCACTTGGAGGAAAAGTATTCATGCTTGCAATGACATATTACTTATCTAAATGGATAGAAGTGAAATCCTTTGCTCAAGTCAAAGAAAGGGAGGTAATATCTGATGTGCTAAAAACGGTCTATAAAAATAACTAACCTAAGACTCTATTTAGACACTCGAGTTAAAAAACCAATTAACCCTAAACTAGACCTAGCAGACAGGCAAGTGTACCTATCGACTGGAGTATAGTCTACGGAAGACCGGATATCGAACCCAAAGACACTACGAATAATGAAAACCAAACTTAATAAAAAGGAATAAATTGATGGGGGTGTTTCTAATAACCTAAAGACAAGAAAATAACTTTTAATTAATAAACTAATTTAAAAATGAAACTAAAATGTTTGAGAAATTCAGAGATGAGAAGGATACTATCTAGGTGAATCCTAGTTGTAACACATGGATTTGGTTTGGTTAAAAGAATGTTGATGGAACCGATTTTCTTAGAATACGAACCTAAAGGGACATAGAGGATCCTAGATCATTCTCCGGGTGTGACCAAAATGAATCCTATAGGCATGTGTTAAGCTATCGAGTTGGTCAGATTAACTCTTGATCTCACTGACGACACTAGCATACCCTAATGATAGTTAATCTCTCGATCTAACTAGCACAATACACTTTCATGCAAGGGGTAACATATAGATGAATTAAAAGACACAATTATTAATGTAAGCAAGTAATCTAGGTAAACCTCCTCTCGGACCGTTTAAACCCTAAAGCTTAATCACAAAGACTAATTGACTAACTTAAATCTTTCGACCTCAAGTTAAGTGGCTCATCTAATGCAATTCATCAATTCAAACCTATTCCTATGGTTACTACGTCTAGTAAACCACCAACTAGTCAAAGACACAAAGTAATTGACTTAGATACGGAAAATTCTACGACAAACATTAAACCTTCACGTATGGAATATAGAATTAATCAATGATAAGCAATAAACAAACATCACACATCCATCAATTCATCAACATGCACTTTATACTAGAATCAAAACCATCAAACATTCAATTAACCAAAACCACAACCAAAATTAACAACTATTCATCATCCTAGATAGTATGAAATATTTAGCTACTCATTATCATGTTTGAAATCAGTAAATAAACCAAAAACATCAAACAAAACATGAGTTCAAAGTATAAAAACCGAGATTGAAGATGAAAGCATCAACCGAGCAACTTTCGTGACTTGATCGACGATCCAATCTTCAATAAAATCTTCTCCCTTGCCTCTCTAACCTTTCAAACCTCCAAAATATGTATTTTTTTAAGCTATGGGAGGCTGGAACTCCCTCACTTCGACTAGGGTTTGTAATGTGTTTGAATAGCAAAACCCTAAAAAATCCCGTATATCTGTGCTAGGAGATACGCGCATCATGGACCCCTGTCCTACGCGTATCGCCTAGAAGGCCTCCAACCAGAAACTTTTATTTTCTTTCTTGCCTTCCAACTTCAAGGCTTCTCTTATGCTCCACTTCATTCCTTTAGATCATTTGCACATTTTTAAGAACCAAAACACCTACATAACACAAATATAATTTAGATCCATGTGTCATTCAATAAACATATAAAAACTAAGCGAAACACAAGCATTAAACCTGAAAATTAGACGAAAACAATTAACAAAACCATGATGTGTTAGCCACACATCAAAATACCCACACTTAACCTTTTTTCGTCCTCGAAAAAGTATGCAAATGGAATCATAATCAAGAATTTAGCTTTCAACACATAATAAAACAATTCAAACAATTCTCAAACAAGCAACAAGTCATAGTAATCATCGATATTGTTTCCAACTAACCCTAACATTAGCTAATCGGGTTTCTCCTTGTGTTTGCTTTAATTGAAGTGATATCAATTCATCTACAGGGTCTCACACTTAGGAAGCCACAGTTCAGCCTGTTAATTGTTTTTTTACGAGGCACAGATTAAACCATATAGATTTTTCTTTCCAAAATAACCTAAAGAACTTAACCTGGTTAAGAAATATTGCCATATTAGGGTGATTATTTGATGGATGATATTACGGGTATAGACTATTTTATTCATTTTTTTCAAAACAAGATCACCTCACCCAGGGTTGTCGGCTCCAAGTCGCTATCCCAGAGGTAGAGCACATGAGGTCTTGGATCACTTGTTTTATTTTTCTTTCTTTTTTTTTGGCTACGTTGAGCTCTTTTATTTAAGTTGCTACTTTTGAGCACTTTCAGTCTATACCCAGTGGACTTTATTTGGCGGAGTGCCACTTCTTTCATAAGAAGCGTGCTATTATATCCTATTATGGCACTTATCCTTAACTAGTGTAAGTTCTAAAGCCTACAATGGTGCCTAAGTTTCTTAGTTAAGGCCTCCCTATTTCTCCTAAGATGAAAACCCATGAGATATCTTGAATTAATTAGGTACATTTATAACACTTAGAGAAAAACTTTCAAAGCTAATTGGGTCACCGATTGATTACCAATTGACTAATCACTTGTTTTCAAACCAAGAATTTTTTTTTTATTTTGAAAACCAATTCCCAATTCTACTATCATTTTCCATTTAATTGCAACACTTTTTCAAAAACATTTACAAATTTTAAATTTTTTTTATTTTTCTGACACTATATGACTCAATTACTAAACTAGACGATAGTCTCCCATACCCACACTTAAACGACACATTGTCCCTAATGTGGCCCGAAAGACGACTCAAAATAAAAAACATCAAATGAACTAAAATACTAAAAACTAAAGATAGAAAGTAAAAGGAACAGACTCCCCTGATAATAATGTAGCTTTGCACAAGAAGTCTCGTTCCCGACGATCGTATAGCATTTCATTCGCGATCGTCCTCTAATAGCAGAAATCTTGGGATGCCCTTTACAATCTTCATAACAGGCTTCGATCATCCTCGTCCAAATGGAGATTGAGTACGAACGAATAGATCCAAACCTAGCAAAATAAACATACAAACATACCCAAGTAGACATCAAAGTGTATAATGAAAGACTTTAAACACGTAGGACTGACTCAACAAACAAAGGACTCAAATAAAGGTAAATAAAACCATGTAAATAAATATACAAACTGTACACTCAGGATCTCACCTGAGACACTCAACCCTCGACATCCTATCCTGGTTCCTTTGGAACATCCACATCCTTCCTAGGAGACACACACTTATTTTTCAGCACCTGATCCGACCCAATCACATATAACTCGTCATCCCACTCATTCGTCTCTCTCAATGGATCAGGGATCCTAAATGTAGCACTCTCATCCCCTACCTGCAGTGTTATTTTACCAGCAAACACATCTATTAAAGCACGAGCCGTATGTAAAAGTGGACGACCTAAAATAATCGGGACTCTATGGTCTGCCTCCATATCTAAAATGACAAAGTCCACGGGGAAAACAAACTTATTGATCTTAATCAAGACATTTTCCACTACTCCTCGTGGCTTCTTAACCGAACGATCAGTTAAAGATATGGTCATGCGTGTAGGAACGAGGTCTCCTAGGCCTAGCTGCTTATATAATGAATAAGGCATTAAGTTCACACTAGCACCTAGATCAGCTAAAGCATGATGAACTGAGGAACTACCAAACATACACGGGAGAGTGAAAACACCCGGATCAGACAGTTTCTCTGGTAGTTTGTTCTGCACTACAGCAGAACATTCCTCGTTCAGAACGACATTGGGGAGGTCCTCTAGTTTCTTCTTATTGGAAAGAATATTCTTAAGAAACTTAGCATACTTAGGCATATGCTGGAGTACCTCAACGAACGGGAGATTGACTTTGAGTTGTTTAAACAACTCTAGGAAATGACCATACTCTCTAAGATATTTCTGTCAAGTTAAACACTCAGGGTATGGGCACCTACTGTAGTCTTCATCCACCTCAGATCTATTACCTTTCTTCTTCTCCCTCACTCTCTCATGCCTAAGCTTACTCGGCTCATGGCTCACCGGTATCCTATTCTCTTCAACACTAGCAGGAACCTCTAGCTCAACCTCCTCCTCTACTGGCTCCTCGTTTCACTAACTCTGCTCCTCTACCACTATGGGTTGTAACAGCACTAACATTAGCCTTACACTTTCCATAAGAGGATGAACTAGACTGAGCTTCCTCTAACAGCTTAAACATATCACCTACCATCCTCTGCAGGTCTACAAATGCAGCTTGTTGATTTTTTAGTAAAAGATCATGCTCCTGCAATCTAAGATGGGTCTACTTATCCCTATTTACAATCTGAGATATCAGCTGAGTTTGGGTGATTATCATATCCTTAATCTCCTTAAATTCACTACCAACCGAACTAGACCCTACCGGACCACTATCAAACAAAATTTGACGGGGTGGGAAACCTCTCGATTTCCAATTAGAGTTTGGGTTACCCTTCCATCCTGCGTTTTGTCCCCCAAACGCACCATTACCTCCTACGCTCTATCCCCCAGCCCAATTCACCTGCTCTTGGCTATTCACTAAACAATCCCTAGTGTCGTGATCTCCTCTACAAATCTCACATCTACTACTACCCATCTTTAGCTCTCTAACCTCCCTTTGGAGTGCCTCAAGTGCAGCAGCCACACTAGCATCAGGAGTGACCGGATAAACACCTCGAGCGGTCGAGGTGGGAGCTCTAGTAGCAGGAATGGAATTCCTACTTTGTGGACTCTACTGTTCAGCCAGTGCGAAACTTTCAAACATTTCGTTGCACTCAGCCACGCTCTTCCTTTCCATAAGATGTCCTCCAGCAGATGTATTGAACATTCATTGAGTCGGGTATGTGAGTCCATTATAGAACTTCTCAACTAATGCCCATTGAGTGAGACCATGCTGGGGGCAATGGCTTAAGAGCGTTTGAAAACGCTCCTAAGCATCACAATATCGCTCATTAGGATCAATGCGAAAAGAATGTATTTGGTCACGCATACGAGCAGTTTTGGACGCTGGGTTATATTTCTTCAGAAATTTGGACTGAAGATCATCCCATGTCGTAATGGAATCCTGGCGAAGAGAATCTAACCAAGTAGAGGCTCGGCCAGATAGAGAGAACGGGAACAACCGGAGATATACCGCATCTCCGGTCACAACAGTGATATTGAACGTATCGCAGATACGAACAAATCGAGAAAGATGCCCGGTGGCATCCTCATCGTCCAATCCGTGGAACTGGACCGCAGAAGTGATGGTGGACATCACATAAGATGGAATCTGCCAGTTGTTGGTGTTGGCTACAACAGGGCGAGTTATAGCAGATCGAGACCCTGTAATACCATAACTGGCTTGCTGGTGAACCGTAAGACGAGGATTTTGGTCACCCATCGTATCAATAGGAAGAGGAACTAATATGGCACGTTCGATAAGCGTACGGATCCTTTCGTGAAACTCTCTCTGGCTCTAAGGAAGGTGGATATTCAGATGGGCCTTGGGAGCGAGTGTGTGGCATAAACTAAAAAAAACTAGATGCTAGACTCGGAAACTAGACTAAAAAAAAAAAGAAAATTGACTCTAGAAAACTAAAAACTTAATAAAAAGAACTCTAAAATACCAACAAATCCTAATCAAAGCTAGTTTCGCTATTGCCAAGTGTCCCCGGCAACGGCGCCAAAAACTTGATATGCTAAAAACGGTCTATAAAAATAACTAACCTAAGACTCTATCTAGACACTCGAGTTAAAAAACCAATTAACCCTAAACTAGACCTAGCAGACAGGCAAGTGTACCTATCGACTGGAGTATAGTCTACAGAAGACCGGATATCGAACCCAAAGACACTACGAATAACGAAAACCAAACTTAATAAAAAGGAATAAATTGATGGGGGTGTTTCTAATAACCTAAAGACAAGAAAATAACTTTTAATTAATAAACTAATTTAATAATGAAACTAAAATGTTTGAGAAATTCAGAGATGAGAAGGATACTATCTAGGTGAATCCTAGTTGTAACACATGGATTTGGTTTGGTTAAAAGAATGTTGATGGAACTGATTTTCTAAGAATACGAACCTAAAGGGACATAGAGGATCCTAGATCATTCTCCGGGTGTGACCATAATGAATCCTATAGGCACGTGTTAAGCTATCGAGTTGGTCATATTATCTCTCGTTCTCACTGACGACACTAGCATACCCTAATGATAGTTAATCTCTCGATCTAACTAGCACAATACACTTTCATGCAAGGGGTAACATATAGATGAATTAAAAGACACAATTATTAATGTAAGCAAGTAATCTAGGTAAACCTCCTCTCGGACCGTTAAACCCTAAAGCTTAATCACAAAGACTAATTGACTAACTTAAATCTTTCGACCTCAAGTTAAGTGGCTCATTTAATGCAATTCATCAATTCAAACCTATTCCTATGGTTACTACGTCTAGTAAACCACCAACTAGTCAAAGACACAAAGTAATCGACTTAGATACGGAAAATTCAATGGC
The DNA here is from genome assembly GCA_030867185.1 of Tagetes erecta. Lineage (NCBI taxonomy): Eukaryota > Viridiplantae > Streptophyta > Magnoliopsida > Asterales > Asteraceae > Tagetes > Tagetes erecta. The sequence continues at coordinate 17,757,189 of CM061490.1, forward strand.
AAACATTAAACCTTCACGTATGGAATATAGAATTAATCAATGATAAGCAATAAACAAACATCACACATCCATCAATTCATCAACATGCACTTTATACTAGAATCAAAACCATCAAACATTCAATACCAAAACCACATCCAATATTAACAACTATTCATCATCCTAGATAGTATGAAATATTTAGCTACTCATTATCATGTTTGAAATCAGTAAATAAACCAAAAACATCAAACAAAACATGAGTTCAAAGTATAAAAACCGAGATTGAAGATGAAAGCATCAACCGAGCAACGTTCGTGACTTGATCGACGATCCAATCTTCAATCCAATCTTCTCCCTTGCCTCTCTAACCTTTCAAACCTCCAAAATATGTATTTTTTAAGCTATGGGATGGCTGGAACTCCCTCACTTCAACTAGGGTTTGTAATGTGTTTAAATAGCAAAACCCTAAAAAAATCCCGTATATCTGTGCTAGGAGATACGCGCATCATGGACCCCTGTCCTGCGCGTATCGCCTAGAAGGCCTCCAACCAGAAACTTTTATTTTCTTTCTTGTCTTCCAACTCCAAGTCTTCTCTTGTGCTCCACTTCATTCCTTTAGATCATTTGCACATTTTTAAGCACCAAAACACCTACATAACACAAATATAATTTAGATCCATGTGTCATTCAATAAACATATAAAAACTAAGCGAAACACAAGCATTAAACCCGAAAATTAGACGAAAACAATTAACAAAACCATGATGTGTTAGCCACACATCAATATCTTTCATTAAAAGAAATATTATTACTAGATTTGGAATCCCTTCGGAAATTGTATGTGACAATGGTTCCTAGTTTATCGGGAAAAGAACCACTAACTTTTGTGACAGCTGGGGCATTAAAATGATCACATCTACTCCGGTTCACCCACAAGCCAATGGTCAAGCAGAATCTAGCAACAAATTATCATCAACAACATAAAAAAGAAGTTAGATTCTAAGAAAGGGAAATGGGTTGAAGAATTGCCATATGTCTTATGGGCTAATAGGACAACTCCAAAGAATGCCACAGGCCAAACACCATTTTCATTGTTTTTCGAAGCAGAAGTTGTTATCCCAATAGAAATGCGGGTTCCTACAGCCAGAGTGAGCATCCGTGATCCCCAACAAAATGAAGAATACCTTATCCAAGATCTGGAAACTATTGATGAACTTAGAGATTTAGCAAAAATAAGAATGGCTGCTTTTCAACAAAAGGTAGCCGGTGCATATAATAAAAATATAAGAATAAGAAGATTCCAAGAAGGCGATAGGGTACTAAGGAAAGCTTTTCAGAATACAACCAATCTAGCCGATGGTAAATTAGCACCAAAATGGGAAGGCCCATACTTAATTGAAGCTGAAGCTGGAAAGGGGGCATATAGATTGCTGACAATGGAAGGAGTTCCACTACCAAGAGCCTGGAATGCAATACATTTGAAAAAGTACTTCATGTAATAAGGATTCAGGATCCTCCATGGACTAAGGATCCTAAGTTTGGTATCATCTTATTCTTTCAATCATTTTTAACTTATTAAGCATTTTTCATAAACAAGGATGTTAATGCAGTTAACATCCAATTTCATTAAATTTCAAGGTTTTGAAGAAAGCTAAGTTGCTTATGTGAAAATTATAAAGATTGGACATCTCTCTCCTAAGTCTAAGGTATCTAATACCTTCTAAGGTTTAAAAGGTTTTCACCTTTTCTAAGATCTCCAATTGCGCACGTTATCCACATATGATTCAAGGCAATGGGACCATTGCACTATATGTGGCTGACAATTTCATTGTTGTTGGTCATATGCTGGATCCTTAAGTTTATGGTAGACGTACCATACATCCGTTATCCTAAGGTTTCTAACGTTTTCACGTTAGCTAAGGTTTTGGCATTTTTCAATGTCCCTTACGTTTGGGTAAGACCTGAGACGGGTATAAATCCTTGTTTGGGCCTAGTTTCTAGTTATCTATTGGGCCTTGTCGCCAGTTATCTATTGGGCCTAGTCGCCAGTCACCTATTGGGCCTTGTCGCCAGTTTATTTATCTAAGTTGCAGGATATATTCACTGGATCATATCAACATCCGAAGATCTAACTATTTACAAGGATCCTAGATCCTAAGCTCATAAATGACACATGTCATGCCAACATCTTAAGAAGCATAATCCTAACTAAGATCCTTTGGTATGACTTTTATTCACTTGTTTACATTTCAAAAATATTATCTTCCAATAAATAAAGAAGAGGGTATCTACGGCTGCTTCTGATTTCCGGCAAGGCGCGTGTGATGTTGTTGCTTTCGGATCTGGTACTAGCGACGAGAGAAAGATATCGTGCATGCCTGCACTTGAGAGTTGAACCAGACTACGAGACTGAGGATAACCGGTAGGGGTTCACAGGGCTACTGCTAATCGGAGGCGAGAGAGAGAGTATGGAGGTCGATGATGTGTGTTTTTGTGTGTGGTGTGTGTTTCAGCCGCAGCAGACCGACAGAAGGGGGAAACGGTTAGGGTTGGGTTTATTTTACCAAGTTTACACATAGCCCCTATAGTTTGTTAATTTGATATTTGGTATATAAAGTTAATAAGTTTAATTTCCACTAATTACAAAACAAACCCTGAACGTTATATTATGAAACGAATTAGTTAAAGAATGGTTAACGGAGTTAACCCAAAAATGTCGGTTGTCACAAAATTGATTGAGGGTTTATGATCTAGACATGATTAGGATCATTTTAACATAAGAAACTTACTTGATTGATAACAAATTGAATCGATGAAAATGAAGAACAAAGATGCGACAGGTTCGGATCAAACATCGAGTTCTTGGTGATTTCTGTCAAAATTTAGTGCACAGAGAGTGAAAAGGAGCGGGATAGAGTGTGTTGAACGATTTAATTGTATTAATGTTACAAAAAATGAATGAACACGTTCGAGATAGTTTGCGAGAAAAACTTGATTAATTGGTGATCAATTGCCTATATTAAACTCAATTAAAGTTCGCAACCGGTTTTTAATCGTCAAAAGGTTCATTTTAGCTAATTCCATTTACTGTTTTATGCGTTTTGGGATGACTGAGCTATATGGGTTTTGAAACCGAACTCTAAAACCGAATAAAATGTGAACTAGATCGATTAAAGGAAAATTAACATGCAGATGATCATTTTACATAGATTAGATTTGGTTAAAAGTGTTAAAAACGAGCAATTTGGACATCGCCGGAATTACGCAAATTCCGGCCAAAGTGGTCGGAATCCCAGTGATCGGAAAAACGCGATTTGCGTGAAAAAGGAATCTTTTGTTTTCACTTAATTTGATATTTACATTTATGGCCCTTTTAGTTTAGACTATTATTTATTTCAGTTTAAAACTTTTAATTCAAGTTTTAAAATTTACATTTTTCACCCAAAGTTAATTAAATACTTATTTAACTAACTAACTTAACGACATTATCTCGTAACGTTTATAAAGTTGACGTTTTGAATGATTATGTTGCGTTTGACGCTAAATGGTTATTTTTAGTCTTTAATAGTATTTATCTTAAATAATCTTTATTAAATCTCTTTATAAAATACAATTTATATATTTTGAGATTTAACTATTGTATTTAGTAATTCATTAGTAAACGTTAGATTTTATGCGCAATGAATTTGTTCTGTTTATTAGATACGAGAATTAACATAATGCTCCGACATATTTATTTATATTAATAATGATACGTTACATATTTTTTTGTAAAATAAATACGAATACAATATAGATAGATAACTTCGGGTTCAAGTCGGGCATTCAGGTTCGGGTTTGGGGCAGATGTCGCAGTCTCCCCTCCTTATTGAAATTTCATCCTAAAATTTGCCCAAACCGAGGCAGAAGATAATGCGAAAAGAATTGTTTAGTTTTTATTTCTATATGATAAGAATTTATTTATGATTTCTACATATGTTTAAATAGTGAGTAGTTGTTATTTTTAGATCAACTTAGAATATAGCTTATCACTCGATGATATACAGTAGGTATTATTATACAAATAGGATACTTAGAACAACACGAAAATTCACAGATCGAGACAACATTTCATTTGACAGTATCACAGAAGCATTTATATATATGAAGCACCAGCAGCGTATCCACCATGCTCTTGTCATACCACATTTGTCGCATTACCCTCAAACACATGACAAAACTTGCTATAGTTTCCATGCACCAACTTTCATAATTCCGTGTGCACCCGTAATAACTTTAGTTTTTGCATGGACCACACAGTTCATTCGATCACGTGCAAGTCAAATGTACACAAAAATTTCTAAGTTAAGATAATGATACATATAGGTTCTGAAATTATATTCAATAGCTTTAAGTTCTTGTGAAGTATAGTTTAAGATGATACGTAAATTGATGATTTGAGAGAATTGAGTTTATTAGGTAGTCATTACCCATAATAATAGTTTTGTTCATAGATATAAATAGTCAAGTTCGAGTACCAAAATTGTAACAACATAAGTTTTTGAAAACCAACTTCATGTGTGTGAGATGTAAATGTCAATTCTTCATGTTATTGCCAAGTCCATAAGCATTGGAAGATGGTGTACATAAATAATCTAGTTTATTAGGGTTTTAGAAAAATTAGTTTCATGAAGATTTGATGCTATGGATAATCCAATTTATAGCTCCAATTTTTAGATTACTCGTTTCCTATTGGTTTCGATTTTTAAAACGTTTGAGTTCATATAACAAAAGCTTTTTGGTAAACCAAGTGTATTGATTATGGAAGTAAACAAAGTTATAAGAGATGATGTTGTTTCTCTAAAATGAGGATTTTTTATAACTAAATAATTAAATGATGCATTTTTAAAACAAATTTTCTTTTGTTTTTACCATAGATAAGGGGATTGATTTGAAAATAAGTAGATGCCATAGTCTAACTTTCGAGTATTCAATATTGGAAAACATAAATCATGACGTTTGTTGCAAGTCTTTGTATCATATTTGAGAAAACGTGAAAATGTTGTGTAATCGTTAAAATAACCAATCCCTTTTTAAAGAAATCATTTATCATAATTTTTAAAAATTATATATATATATATATGGGAAAATAAGGAAATCACTTTAATAGAATCAATTGTTGGTAGATTTTCACGAAAACCGTAGATAAAACATGGTGTTTTAAGTAGAGAGTTTATATGAAAGACATGTTGTGTTTGAATGAGTTTATAGAAATGAGATGTATAGAATTTCATTAGTGGTCATTTATAAAATGAAATATATTAGTTCAATGAACATAGAGTTCACATTAAGTTTTGGAAAATGAATTTTTGAATAGCATCTTTTAATGGTGGATTATAAGTTGGATTAGAATCTTATGATTAGATGAGTACTTTAGACAACATTTGAATACTGAGATCAAGTTGAGATACTTTGGAGGTAAACATTCGATTCGTAAATCAAACGAATGCGTTGACATAACAAAATAGCAAATCCGTTACGAGATTTCAAGAATCATGAATTAAGTCATTAATTTGGGATTCGATAATTGAATTGAGATTAGAAGTGTACCTTAGATTTGGAATTTAATATTTGTTTTGAAGTTTTGATAATTTGATTGAGGTTAGTCAATATATCTTAGTTTTGATTTAGAACATTTGGGTCGCGATGGTATTAGCGAGTCGTTCACGTCTTGTTGTCATTCTACATGATAAGATAGAAAAAGAATTTCATGAGACATAAGAAAATTATGGATAACATAACTTGTAATGGAAATTTAGATTGAATAGAAAGGATAATTGTACTTTGAATTTCATAGAATTTTTAGAACACATAACATACTAATCACTTGGAAATCATTGAAATGTAAATAAGCAAACTTGGAATAACATTTATAATAATATAGAAACCCATTGAAAAAATTTGAAAACAAAGAAAATGATAATCATAGAATTTATAAATAAATAGAATTTGAAGGAATGTGTCTTGGTTTTGGACACTTAAGACTTATCAAAGTGTTAAGTTCGTTTTTAACGTATTCGAGAAGGCGTGCTTTAGCCTATAGGGTCACACTCATCTCGTCCATCCCAGGTAAGCATACAGATCTCTAAAAGAGATTTATACGAAATGCTTTGCTTTATACAGGATGCCCATGATATAGGCGTTCCCCCTTCCAGTTTGAACACATTCCCACATTTCAAACTTACTTAAGACGATGACGAGATTCCACAAACAGAAAGATCCTAATCACATAGACGAGTCTCTTGTAGCTCCTTCGCGAAATTGGATAAGAAATAAGATCAAGAAAGGCATAGAAAGGTTTGTAAAAAGAATAAGAAAATAAGTTCTAGAAGAGTTTTCTAAGCACAAACTATTTGCACTAAGGACTCTTAGGTTATAGTCTAGGTCGGTGTGTTTCTAATACCCTATCCTAGTTCCCTATAACCATGGCTCTGATAACAAACTGTGACACCCCACCCGCTGGCGGAAACACCGGCTTGTAATAGAATTTGGATATCAATAGTAAACAAAGCACATGGTATTTATTTATTAAATTCTAATAATGATATCATAAGTTTAGAACATGAGTCTTAATTAGAAACGACAAAAAGTAATTCTTAGGGCTCTTGTCTAGAAAGATTTACTTTGTCTTTAGTTTGTACAAATTGTTTTGTTTAGGGTACAATTTGTTATTTCCCTAAAGTGTATTGTTGGTATAAACAGAAGTTGTAGGTGCTAGGTTAGAGGGTAAACAAGTACTATTGTGATTAACTTTTATCTGCACCATTGTACTGCAACTTGATATCATCAATACAAAGAGAATTATCAGTATATGTTGTGTTGATCTGATTGTTGCTTTACTTAGATCTGTGATTGATAACCATATTAGTAGCAGTTTCAATCCAATTGAACCCGTCAATTGGTATCAGAGCTGTTGATTTTGCGTGTTCTTCGCTATTCATCAGGCAAAAACACTCAAAAACTGCTCTAATGATGATTTTCACGATCTGTTGCTGAAATTTGATCCGATACTTCACTCTAATTGTTTCTAATTCACAACATAGGTGTTGCTTTCACTCAGAAAAGATCAGATCTGAAGAATTAAGTAAATTGAAGCAAAACACTGTTCAATCGAAAATTCATCAAAATACCTAATCTAAGGATGTTGTTTGAGATTGATTGATACATAGGTTTGTTAATCGGGAGATTATACAGCTTGTGTGTGATTTCTGGACAAATTCAACATGTTTTTATGAATTATTGAAAAACTGGATGATGATGTTCATGAGTATGATGAAGATGTTCTTGTCGTGTGACTGATTTTGATGACTTAGACGTTTCAGGACTTACTTTTTGGACAAAAATATAAGTTACTGTTTAGTGGTGTGAAGGCTTGTTTAGTCTCAGTCGGGTTAAAAGCTGAAAATTCTTAAAATTTGAAGAGTACTATTGAGCCGTGTGAACTATTCAGTCGTGTAAACTGTGTAGTCAGGTCAGCATTTTTCAAGCATTTTCAAGAGTTTTCTGTGTTGTCGTGTGAACTTTTCAGCCTTGTCATCTGTTAATTTGTTGGGTGTATCACTATTTAGCCGTGTCAAGATTTTCAGACGGGTGAATCAATGTTCAGCCGTTTCAAGTTTTAAGCCAATTCAAGTTTCTACGATTCAGTCGTGTGATCTACTGTTCAGACGTTTGACTATTCAGACGTTTCACTGTTTAGCCGTGTGACTGTTTAGTCGTGTCATCTTCAAACATCATTATCTGAATCACTGTTCAGTGGTATCAACTTTTTAATCACTCAAGTCTATTTTTATTTGTAATTTTGAAAATACTTATCTTTTTCAAAATTAACAAAAATACAAAAAAAATATTTTCTTTTGTCAAATTTAAAATTGCTCCTAGTGATGATTCAGATAATCATGTCCCAAGGTTAGTTAACCGTGCAGATTTCAAGAATTGGACGATCAGATTGAAACATTATTTGTGCTCCATTGACAATGATTTATTAAAGTCGATTGACAAAGGTCCACATATTCCTGTTCAGGCTGCTCCCGATAGTGCAAGCACCTATACCAAAGACTCCACTGAACCTTATCCAGAGGATGATCTACAAGGTGAAGACTTACGAAAAGTGAAGAATGACAGTAAGGCTTATTCCTTAATGTGTAAAGGGCTGCCACTTCAAGTGTTGTCAAGGTTGGATGCTTATCAGGCTGGGTATACATTGTTTAAGGCAATATGTGAAGAATTTGAAGAGTAGATTGCAACTCTTTGAGTATATCTCTATAGAGACTGTGCATTAGATGATGAATATATTTGTGCATCTAACTACTGAGATGACAAATATTGCAGTGAAAACAAATCTTCAAGACTTAAATGACAGATGTTATGTGCTCTTCCATCTTCATGGAAACAAACAGTTACCCTTCTGAAACATACTGAGAAATTTCCTATGGACTTAGATCTTCTCATTGCAAAAATAGAAGAGGTTGAAATTGATGAAAGTTCAAGGAACATAGATCGATCTGGTTCTCATACTCAGTATAAATATGTGGTGAATCCTTCAAGTACGATTGAGAATGCTTTTCTTGTTCAAGAATGTAGTAAATCAGAAAATGAGGGTGATTTGTTCGTCGGTGCTAGTTTTTATACAGATTCTACTTATCATACAAGCTCACCAATTTACATGCAACCTCAATCTCCACCAAAAGCTCAACTCAACCAATGAAATCTCAATCTGAATCTCAAAATTCAAGTTCAACCATGCCATGCAAAGTTAAAGATGTCATGAACATCCTATTGCAAGATGATGAAACAAAGAATGCTTTCACTGCATTCATGGCAAGTTTCCAAGCTTATCAAGGCATTCATCTAACTCAAATGGATGTTGTACTTCAAGACCTTCTTGAAATGGATCCTGATGATGTTGAAGAGATAGATCTAAATTGGCAAATGGTTATGGTTGCATACAGAACACAGAAACATGCTTATGTCAATCATAATTTCAGACCAAGTGCTAATAGGACGGTTGGTTTTGACAAAACGAATGCGAGATGTTTTAATTGCAACGGCTATGGCCATTTCTCTAGCGAATGTAAAGCTCCAAAGAATCAAAATTTTAATGGTCAAGCAAGTTCAAGCAATCAGAATCAGTTTCAAGTTTCAAGTCAACAATCATCAAGTTATCAGAATCGGAATCAAAATTTTCATCAGAAACAGTATCAAAGTCTTCCCATGCCAGAATTAAAGGATGAAGGTAAATAGCCAGAAGATCAGAACAAGGCTCTTGTAGTCAGTGTTAAAGACGGTCATGACTGGAGTGCATATGCTGATCAATTTTTTGCTGATCTTATTGGTAATTTGGCTTTGGTATGTGAAATCAAAGAAGAAGACTAGTCTGAAGAAGGTGACATCAAAGTTCTTAATGATGATAGTCATGAATCTAAAAAATATAACTGGAGTGCAAAATCTGATCCAACTAAAGAATCAGAAGCTGAAATTGCACTTATGGCTACATCCGAAGAGTCTTTCTCATCTGCTGAATCCGAACAACCAAAGGTTAGTTCTGAATTACCCCCAAACTATATTCCAATTCCAGAAGATGTGAAAAACAGGTTGTGTTCCAAAGAATGCATTGATTAGGTGGAACATTATCGAAATCATTTCGTTTAAAATTGGTGATAAATTGAGTAAACATGAAAAACTTCATGAACAACTTAAAATTGATCACAAAATTTCATATGATAAGATAATCTCACTTCAAAATTCATGGAAAAAACACTTAAAGAACTTGAACTTGTCAGAAAACAACTTGAAGAATTGACCAAAGCACTTGAATTGGAAAAGATTGCTCATGCAGCAACTCAGGTTTAATTAAGAAAGATAAAAAGTTCAAAAGCTATCTTGGCTAAACTGGTAAGTAAGAGGAAAGATAACAAAGCAGGGTTGGGTTTTACTCATGAGCCAATGCCTAAATCAATAACAAACACTTTACTTGAGAACTTTAATCAATTTGATCACTCACCTGAAAATGAAGAAAAGTTCAACGAAATTCAAAGAATTAAATCTAAATCTGGAAGCTCGGAAGAAAATGGTGATGAAAAAGTTTTGACTGAGAATGTGAAGGAAGGAGAAGTTGTGTTTGCAGAAGCTGATGATCAAGCCAGTGAAAAATCAAGTCCGGTGCTTGAGCAAGTTGTTGAATATCAAGAGTTGATTTCCGAAACAACGAAGACTGTGAAGGATGATGGAGAATTCTTAGGATTCAATGATCTTTAATATCTGAAATGGAAGAAGGAACAGAAAGAACTTGTTGTTGCCAAAGTTCAACAACGGGCAAATGTCAAGAATGATGGTGCTTCTACTTCTAAATCACATAATCAAAAAAGTCAACCAATCAATCAAAAATAAAGAAAGAAAAAGGTAAAAGTGTCATATCATCAAATGAAATCCCAAAACCATCAAAGCTCAATCAACAAAATCTGTACCAAAGAATATGTCACAATTGTTAAAATCAGTGAAATTTGTGTCAGCTGGAACGTTTGATATGAATTCATCTCAAAGTAACCAACAAAATTCTAAGATCAAATCTCTCTCTGATCTGAAAACACGTTCAAGTCCTAAGACTTCCGCTGTTAAACAATTTGAATCTCAGAAGGGAACTAAAAAAGATGTTTCAGAATTAAAACGTGTCTGAACCACACATGAATAACTTACAATACAGCAATTCACTGTTGTGGATAAGTTTGGAAAACCAAAGACCATTTTGGCCTGGGTTGACCGCACAAACTAAGTGATTGTTGAAAATGCAGGTTCGCCCAAGAAGACCTGTCGACTCATGGTTTGTTGAGAGTGGGTGTAGCCGGCATATGACAGGCAATCATGCCTTGCTTCAAGATTTTAAGCATAAAAATGGTACTCATGTTGCATTTGGTGGAGATGTCGGTGGAAAAATAACTGGAGAAGGAACTGTATCAAATGGATAATTAGCTTTGATAAAGTCAACTATTATGTCCAGTTGAACTTTAATTTGCTAAGTGTTTCCCAAATTTGTGACAAATCGTATTCTACTTTATTTGATGATTCTTTTTGTTACATACTCAAATTATGTTTCAAAATTGCTAATGAGTGGGTTGTGATTAAAGTTCCAAGAGATAGAGATGTATACAAACTGGATATGTCTTAGATCGATGCGGAAACCAAAACAACTTGTCTCATTGCACATGCATCAAATGATGAAAGTAAGTTGTGGCATAGACGGATGGGTCATTCCAATTTCAGAAACATGAACAAACTGGTGCTAGGAAATCATGTTATAGGAATCCCCACAAAGAAATTTTCTACAACTAATCTCTGCTCCGCATGCCTGAAAGGAAAACAACATCGAATGTCTTTTAAGTCCAAGCTTGAAAACTCCATTTCCAAACCTCTACAGATGCTTCATATGGATTTATTCGGATCAACAAATGTCCAGAGTGTTGGAAAGAAATCTTACTGTTTAGTCATCATTGATGATTTTACAAGATTTTCTTAGGTTTATTTTTTGCATGCTAAATCTGAAACTACTGTGTTGTTAAAAGAATTTATTATTAAATTTGAAAATCAATTGGAATCAAAAGTTAAATCTTGAGAAGTAATAATAGAACCGAGTTTAAAAATGCTAATGTGGACTTGTTTTATGCAGAAAAAGGGATTGCGCGTCAGTTTAGTGCTCCGCTAACTCCTCAGCAAAATGGAGTTGTTGAACGGAAAAATCGGACACTAATTGAAGCTGCAAGATCCATGATAGTAGATGCTAAAATTCCTATCACATGTTGGGACGAAGCTATTGCTACCGCCTGCTTTGTACAAAACACTACATTATTGGTTCAGGATAAACATAAAACTACTTACGAGTTATTTTTTGGAAAGAAACCAAATATCTCTTACTTGAAAGCTTTTGGTTGTCCTGTCATGATTCTAAATTTAAGTGACCATCTCGGCAAATTTGATTCTAAATCTGATGATGGTTTCTTTCTTGGATATTCATCAATGTCTAAAGCATACCGTGTGTTCAATAGACGAACTAATGTTCTCCTTGAATCTGTAAACGTGCACTTTTAGAAAACTCTTTTCCATCAGTGGCTCATGGTCCCAATTGGTTATTTGATTTAGATTCGTTATCCAAATCTTTCAACTCTAACTTGTTTGATTTTTCAGGAAAATCAAAGAAGGAACCATAATATTTAGGATCTTTCAGTGATGATTCAGACAATGATGATGACGATGATCTCAATTCTGAGTATCCGTTCATGTCTTTTCGCAATCCTCATGTTGAATCCTCCAATCAATCACAAGGTCCATCTGTTTCTCAAGAAGATCAGGAATCCAACAATGAAGCAGATATTCCGAATCAGCAAAATTCTCCTAATGATGGTGGATTTGTTCATACATAACCATCATCAGATCCGTATGGTGAAGTTACTCCAGAATCTCTCGATTACTTCATCAATTCACCAGAACAAGTTCCTAATTTTAATCCGCACACTTCTACAATCCTGCAAGATCGACCGAATCTGAATGAGTCAAATCTAGAGAAACAAATACAAGGTGAAGATATTCCAACTTCACGTGTTCACAGGAATCACCCTATCTCTCAGATTATAGGTCCTTTGAATCAAAGAACGATGAGAAGTCAGATCGAACAAGCCAACATCTGTCTCTACTCATGTTTTCTTTCTCAAGTGGTACCAAAGAACATTTCAGAAGCGTTGCAAGATAACAGCTAGATAAAAGCAATGCAAGAGGAGTTACTTCAGTTCAAAAAGCAAGAAGTATGGAAATTAGTGGACTTACCTGAAGAAGAAAATGCTATTGGCACAAGATGGTTGTACAAGAACAAGCCAGATGAACATGGCATTGTTGTCAGAAACAAAGCGAAACTGATTGCACAAGGGTACACTCAGGAGGAAGGCATAGATTACGAAGAAGTGCTTGCTCCCGTCGCTCGACTAGAAGCAATTCATGTTTTTCTTGCTTATGCTTCTTTCATGAAGTTTAAAGTGTATAAAATGGATGTAAAGGCGCATTTTTGTATGGACCTATTACCGATGATGTGTACGTCAGGCAGCCTCCAGGATTTGAAAACCCTGAGTATCTGCATCGTGTATACAAACTCAGCAAAGCTTTATACGGTCTACATCAAGCTCCAAGGATTTGGTATGAGACGTTATCGAAACATCTACTAGAACATGGTTTTACCGGAGGTCAGGTTGATCCAACCTTATTCATGAAGCGGGAAAATGAAGATCTACCATGTGTTCAAGTGTATGTGGGTGATATCATCTTTGGATCAACAAGTCCGTCCATGTGCAAAGAGTTCGAGGAAATCATGAAAGCCTAATTTCATATGAGTTCTATGGGGGAGATTAATTTCTTTCTTGGTTTACAGGTTAAACAGTCTGCAGATGGAATTTTCATCAATCAGTAAAAGTTCGTTGAAAAACTGCTGAAGAAATTCAAGTTGCAAGATTGTCAGACTATTAGAACTTCATCTGATGTAAACTGCAAGATCCAACCTGATCTAAAAGGCAAATCTATTGATCAAACATTATACAGGTCAATGATTGGTTCATTAATGTATCTTAATGCATCAAGACCAGACATCATGTATGTTGTGTGTGTCTGTGCCAGATATCAATCAGATCCTAAAGAGTCGCACCTGATCGACATCAAACGTATATTCAGATATCTGAAAGTGAAACCTAATCTTGGTTTATGGTATCCTTATGAAGGTAATTTTGAATTATATAGTTATTCTGATAGTGATTATGGTGGTTGTGATCTTGATAGGAAATCAACCACAGGTGGATGTCAGTTTCTGGGTCCTCGACTTGTCTCGTGGCAATGTAAAAAAGCAGACCAATGTTTCAGTATCTACTGCAAAAGCAGAGTACATTGCTGCATCAGCAGGATGTTCTCAAGTTTTATGGCTTCAAAATCAATTGCTTGATTATGGGTTTAATTTTCTCAAAACTCCTATTTACATTGACAATACTGCTGGAATGTTCTTTAGTGCTAATCCTGTCCAACACTCAAAAACAAAGCATATTGAAATCCGTTACCATTTTCTCAGAGATAACTCTGAAAAAGGTCTAATAAGTTTGATTAAAGTTCATACCGACAAGCAACTGGCAAATCTTTTTACAAAATCTTTTTTGCCAGGACGGTTTGAATTCTTAGTTCAATCCATAGGATTAATCAATCATGATTAATTCTTTTTCTCAAGAAAATCAAAATGTAAAATCAGAAAACTTGAAAAAAAATCAAAAATATAATAAGTCGATTTCATCTTTGATTCTCGTGTCTTTTTATTTATGTTATGTGTGTTTAGGTACTTACATTGAAAAACAAAAACAGAAAAAGAAACATCATTTCATAAGAATCTGACTTGCATTGTGAGAAATGATAGTTACGCTAAGTGTTATCTGATACATTATTTTCAAATAATAAAGACTAATACGTGTTAATTGATGTGCTAGACAGCTCATGCAATTAAACTGAAAGAGTAGGTTCATTGTTGACAAATCTAAATATTAATGCTCTTTGTCTTAAGTTCGATTGTCATACATGTCCTAAGATATCCCTTTTGATGACCTGCTAGTTATGTTACTTTAACATATCGGGTAATGATGCAATATGATTCAGTGTGATGAATCGCATCTGTGAGCTTCTTTGTTGTGGTGACCACAGACCTAAAGTCTCACATGAAGTCTCCTCTGTTGTAGTTATCTACAAACCTGGAACACTTCAAGGTGCAGCAAAAGAGTCCCAAATGTGGAACAGAAAAGAGTCCCAAAGTGGACCATCACCAAAATTCCAAAATGGAATTTCAGAAGATTCCCAAAGGGAACGCAAGCAAAAGATAATTCCAAAAAGGAATTTCAAAAGAAGTCTCAAACTGGACCAAATCCCATAAGATAGAAAAACTCATTCCACACATATTATGTTGTAAGTGACCAGGTTTTTGTTATAGTGCATTATGGTGTGTTTTGATAAGGAAATAGCTTGATATATGTATACATGTGGGTCACATAAGTCATTCTAATCGAACCTTAATCTCATCATGATACTGAAAAAGTAAGTGTGCCAACTCGAGCTAATTGGTATGTTTTCATATCATCACTCAACTAAACACAAGTCAAAATGTCTATTTCAAAATCTAAAACAAGTTCAGATTATTCTTGGTTTGATCTATCTGCAGTCTATAGATTCATTGCATTGCATTCGTATTTAATTTATGTGTACTTTGTGTGTGCCGGCATGTGGAATCATTAATGGCATATCGACAATCCTTATAAACTTAAAAATTTCAAAAATTTCAAGTTTAGGGGGAGAAATAAAGTGATAAATAAGTTTGAATCACAAAACTTAAAAAAATGTCAAAATATGTTGTTGGATGGAAGGATCAAGTATTTAATGAATGCATATGTTTTGTTCATGTCAAAATAACCCAAGGTTTTGCAATTAAAATCTTTTGAAAATTGCTTCGGAATATTGGAAAATTGGTTGTGCAAAGTTTTTCAAGTCAACAAGAAAAAGAAAGAAAATGAAAATTAAATTAAAAATGTGTGTGTGTTAATTGTTTTTGTTGCCCTAAATCATGATTGAAAAATTAATTACAAAACCCTAAATAAGGATGTCTTATCATATTAATTTTGTCAAAGTGTGCAGGTGCAATTAATGCAGAAGACCAAAAGTCAACTGTCGCGAAAATGAAAAATTAACCGTCTCAGTGTTAGTGTAGCCGGGTTAAGAAAACAAGTCAAGATGTATTCGTTTCATGTTATATGTGCTTATTGATTCATTATATTGACACGTCTAAACTATTGACACGTCTCAAAATGATGACACGTCTTAACAGTTGAAACTCACAAACTATTGACACGCCTCAATAGTTGACACGTCCAAACAGTTGATACACCTTGTTTGTGATTTGTTGACACGTCTCAATAGTTGACCCGTCTCAACGGTTGAAACATCTCAACAGTGTATGATCCGTCTCAACTTATATTGTATGTTGTTGGGTCACAAATGTTGACACGACCATGTGTGTTGACACGTCTGAAATAAATGACCCGTCCCAACAGTGTTTCACACGACCAAACTGTTAGACACGTCTCATTGTTTCAACTAATGAATCTTGTTGTCAGAACAATGTTTAGTCATCATTGATGATTTTACAAGATTCTCTTAGGTTTATTTTTTGCATGCTAAATCTGAAACTACTGTGTTGTTAAAAGAATTTATTATTAAATTTGAAAATCAATTGGAATCAAAAGTTAAAATCTTGAGAAGTGATAATGTAACCGAGTTTAAAAATGCTAATGTGGACTTGTTTTATGCAGAAAAAGGGATTGCGCGTCAGTTTAGTGCTCCGCTAACTCCTCAGCAAAATGGAGTTGTTGAACGGAAAAATCGGACACTAATTGAAGCTGCAAGATCCATGATAGCAGATGCTAAAATTCCTATCACATTTTGGGACGAAGCTATTGCTACCGCCTGCTTTGTACAAAACACTACATTATTGGTTCAGGATAAACATAAAACTACTTACGAGTTATTTTTTGGAAGGAAACCAAATATCTCTTACTTGAAAGCTTTTGGTTGTCCTGTCACGATTCTAAATTTAAGTGACCATCTCGGAAAATTTGAGTCTAAATCTGATGATGGTTTCTTTCTTGGATATTCATCAATGTCTAAAGCATACCGTGTGTTCAATAGACGAACTAATGTTCTCCTTGAATCTGTAAACGTGCAGTTTTTAGAAATCCCTTTTCCATCAGTGGCTCATGGTCCCAATTGGTTATTTGATTTAGATTCGTTATCCAAATCTTTCAACTCTAACTTGTTTGATTTTTTAGGAAAATCAAAGAAGGAACCAGAATATTTAGGATCTTTCAGTGATGATTCAGACAATGATGATGACGATGATCTCAATTCTGAGTATCCGTTCATGTCTTTTCGCAATCCTAATTTTTAACCTAATTTTTCAGACGTGTTAACTCAATCATATAAATACTCTTCTTCACACACACTTAACCTCATTTCATCAAATCTTCACCCGACCATACTTTTCACACATTCAACCGACCATACCCCGGTTCTAATCACTTGTTCTATATCAAGATTTTGTGATTAATAGAGATATATGCAACATGAATCATCATCGATTTCACCTAATTTCACTGTCACAAACCCTAAATTTGTTGATTGCTGATGAACAGTAAATGGTTTCTTGAACCGTCACTTTGAATTCATGACCAAAAACTAAAATCTTGTTGATTTAATGTTAAAATCTGAATGTTAATTAATCAATGTCATCGGTTAATCATCAATTTGAACCTAATCAATCAAAAAATTTATAATAGCTAAACCACCTTTGATGAACATAAAACAGAGAATTGTGAATAAGTGTTAATGTCATGAAATTGTTTAAATGTGTTATCATCTAATACTAAATCATGCTTTTAATTGGGTCTTATACATCAAATCAGAATATTAAGAATTTGATTTCAAACAAGTTTTTAATACTTAGATTGTTAAAGTACTGCAATGTAAGAGTTGGTGTAGGTTATGTGTTAACTTTGTCTAAAATTTTCTAGGGATGGCAACGGGGCGGGTATAGGTAATCCCATACCCGTACCCGTTTAGAAATGCGTGTCCCATACCCGCCCCCATACCCGTCAGGTATATGTCGGGTATTTACCCATCGGGTATCGGGCATACCTACGGGTAATCGGGTATACCCATTAATAACTCAAAACGTACCCGTCGTACAATACATCATAATATCAAAATGTAATGATACTTCAAATTACCATTGTATCATATTGAATAATACCATATTTATAAAGAAATTAAAAATATATAACGAGATACGTAATATATATTTTAGTTAACAATATATTTAACTAACAAAAAATAAAAAAACAATTAAGCAAACATAATATATAAATAAAAAGTATTAAATTATTTTCGGGTATGTTAACGGGTAAACGGGTATGACTAATCGGGTAATCGGGTCGGGTAAACGGGTATATGAGGCAATTCCATACCCGTCCCATACCCGCGAAATTTTTTGTTTTTAATCCCATACCCGACCCCATACCCGTTTTCCCGTCCCCGTACCCGTCCCAAATGTCTCGGGTTTCGGGTTTTCCCATCGGGTTCGGGTTTGATTGCCATCCCTAAAACTGTCTGATATTATCAAAATGTTTTAACAAGTGTTTTCAAATGCCTTCTATGTACTTTTTCATCTTATCTAACTTCACTTGAACAATTTTCTTCATGATACTTGTTGATTTATTCATATTTTTTTTATCACTGACACATTTGTAACTGATTTTAGATGGAAAATCTCAAGTATGTGACAAAGCACAACATTGTGGCTTTACTTGATGATTCTATTCCAGAAGCATCAGGATATCAGCAGATGATCAAATTTCTTCTTAGAACGAAGTATGTTTATCCCATGTGTGCTAAGCCCATAGCATACATGAGGTTGATCAAAAGGTTCTAAAAGACTGTTGAAGTAATTACAGATGATGACAGTCACACTGTTGTCAGAGGATTTATCACCAAACAATTGCATGTTAGAGTGTAACGCCCGCCTTTCGGCAAGCACCACAGTTGGCATTCATAAGCATAAAAACAACCATAATTTAAATGAAATCTAAAATGCAGCGGAATACTTGTTTAAAACATCATTACATCATCATAATTGTCTTAATACTTCTTTTCAAACATTACAAAATGTAAATTTGATCTTAAAGGTATTTTCTTCAATGCCAGCCTTCAGCAAGTCCCTAGCTCTCGCCAAGCAGCACCCTAAGTCTTCAAACCTGCACATCAATCTAACATGCATACAAAAGTCAACTATGCTGAGTGAGTTCTAGTTTTACAACATCTTTAGAACTTTCCATATCATTCATGTAACACACGTAAATTGCATCCTCATATTGGACGTGACATTCGTATAACACAGAGCATAATATCTTTGTCTGTTGGTGAGTCATCATCGTGTCCTCTTTGGTCATAAGAGGCCCATTCTATAGTTCTTAACTGGTTTTATGAGATCCCCAGTAGGATTCTTAGCTGGTTTTATGAGATTCCCAGTAGGATTCTTAGCTGGTTTTATGAGATCCCAAGTAGGATTCTTAGCTTCCGTTAGGGCATACATTCATTTATATATATAGATATCTATATATATATACAAGTATTCAATCACTCGTTCTTACATCATCATCATACATCACATAATAAAGTCCAACAGTCCAGGAAACATCTCGGTATGCATGTTAGCCTCAAAATTGTGTTTGAAAAGGAAGTGAGGTCTAGAACTCACCTGATTCTTAAGTGATCTTTGCTTGTTTGGACCAGGTTAAGGTAGTGGTTTTGGTGCACGGTCTGCATTTAAGTTATTATGAAAAATCGTCATTTCTTTCTTAGTGTCGCAAGCAATGTCGCACATAGTGTCGCAGGTTGTGTCGCAAGTAGTCTCGCATAGGCGAACCACAGTGTCGCATGCTGCTTCAGCAGCACCTCCACTTGCAGTGTCGCAAGGCTCTTGCCCAACTTTCGTTGGGACTTAAATTACTATCGCAAACACACCCGACACACGCCCAGAATTCAAGTCGTCCTAGTGTCGCAAGATGAACACTAGTGTCGCATTAAGAACACTAGTGTCGCAAAACGCTGTTACAGCTCGTTTTCAACCCAAAATCCTTGTTTTTCAACCAAATCTCAAACTTTTTACGTCCAAAACCTTGGTTTATCATTTATATGACTAAATCTAAGCTTTTTTCACGATTTTATCTATAAAAATGCAACCTTTATTGATTTCTTTGAAACTTTTGAAAAACTTAAAAACTCCATTAATGGCCAGATTCGTTTTGTATTATGAAAACAAGTTTTAGGGGATGATTTTACCTTGATTATCTGTTGTTTAACACCTTTAAACTTCAAATCAACCCTTTGATTCACAAAAATCTTTGTTTTCTTCTTTCTTGCCTTTTCTTTCAAAGATTAGGGTTTGTGTGTGTGTTGTTGTTGTGATGGTGAAAATGGGGGATGGTTGCTGGAAATAGTGTTTAAGTAGTAGGGTTTTCCATATTGGGGTGGGATTTTGGATGGGCTTGGGCCTAATTAGGTAATTAGGCTATTTTAGGAAAGTATTTTAACAAATCCACTTACCATTTTGGGCCTAATTCATTCTTTCACCTTTAATGGCCCATAATCACATCATAAACTCTTCATTAATCCTTCCCTTTTCTAATTAGAAAGTAATTAGTCATTACGTTTTACCTTCTCGTATACTTATAATCATTTTCTTGCTCCATCGTATATATCGTAATCATCATATTTATCATTAACATAACATATGTCGTAAACGTCACACATCATTTTAATCACAATCACTTAAATGCACATTCATATAAGCATAAGCACGTAATTAAGTCCTATCATAAAAAAATTGGGGTGTTACATAGAGTTTCAGAAGATGCTATCAGGGATGCATTGTTTTTGGGAGAGAATCAAGAGGGTGATTTAGATGATTTCACAGTTGCTGAATGCCAAGAGTGATTTATAAACATGGAACATCCCCCTGTGTTTCCAAAACAGCAATTTGCAAGGGCAAGGCTTAGTAAACAATGGAAGCTTCTTTGCTTTGTCATTCAACATTGTCTATCAAGAAGAAGTGCCGGTTTTGCTACTCTTCCATCTGATATAGCATCTCCAATTGTTGCCATTGCCATGAACAGAAGATTCAATATGGTAGGAATTTCTACTTAAAATGAAACCAAGGATAAAGTCAATATGGCAAGATGGATTATGAAAAATTAGTTGCTATCACGAAATTATCCAAGGATAAAGTCAGTATGCTGGGTGCTGAAACGATGAAAAATTTGGTGAGAATTTTTCAAGTAACTGAGAAGAGACAAAAGAGGATGATGACACTTGATATGACTAATCCTGAGTATCTCGAACTGACTAAACGCACTAGGATGCTCAAACCTCATGAGATAGTCAATATGTCTCGCAGGCCAGAAGTTCATGACAAACAGAGAGATTTAATCAAGATTTTTCCTGAAGCACATTCTGGCATATTTGATTTGAATGAAGCACAAAGAAAAACATTGAATACAATGCAGACATTTGGTGATCTAGTCAAGAGTGTATTGCAGAAAGGCCAATCAATTTCTGAATTGCTCAATGCAATGATTGTGCCAGCAAATGATAAAGAAGTGAAGATAGTGGGATGGAAATATGATGAAGTTTTTGACGTGCTTTTTATTAAGAGGGTGACGGCATTGTGTGACGTATATCACTTCTATTCTTCAATTCTTCAACTACCCGTTCAAGACTTAAAAAAACTAGCAAAACTTCCACTGCGAACTCCGACAAATTCAACTCGTGGTGAAGGACTTGCTCATTTGTTAGATGTTGGTGTGTCTCGATCAAAGAAGTTTTTAGAGTTCAGATGTCAGCAAGAAGATAGTAAATATTTTTATGAAAAGAAAAAGAAGAAAAATCCAGATGTTAATGATGATGATGTGTATTTGGATGAATTAAGTGATAGACATTTTGAGAGGATTACAAAACCTGGGCTGAAGGTGTTTGATGGTACACAAGAAACGAAGCAAATTTTAAAAATGTTTTATCACGAAGGACATCATGAACTAAAGCTCATCTGAAATCTCGAAGACATATATGTTTGAAGATTCCAAAGAGATTTTTGGAGCATTTGAGCTGAAGTTACTACATCTAAGCTACATTTATTTTATGAGGAGATACAAGATGAATAAAGCTGTTGATGAAGTTTCAGAAAATGATCAAAAGTATTTTGTGGGCATCATTGAAGCGATGGCAGCAGCTATGGAAAGGATTTCTTTCCGAAAGGCGATTGCATTTTCCAGGTTGGAACGCTTGGATATTCAGAACATATCGTACATGCGGATTACTACAAAAGGATCATTGGAAGTGGTTTCTTCGGATCACAAAGAACCATGCATCATTTATGCTAATATTGAGTTTGTAGGTTTGACGTATGAACTCTGAAGCGAATATCCAAATTAAATATTCTCATCAATGAAAGCAAAGCAGCACATCATGAATTGAAGAAAAAGTTTGAAAAGGCAATTTGGAAAGCCATTGAAGATCAAAAAGAACTAAAATAAAAGCCGATGTTCGATGCTCGTGTGAAAGAAGAAGATGTTTTTGACTGAAGACGAAAGATAAATCTAAGGGGGGGTACTGTTAGGGCTCTTGTCTAGAAAGATTTACTTTGTCTTTAGTTTGTACAAATTGTTTTGTTTAGGGTATAATTTGTTATTACCCTAAAGTGTATTGTTGGTATAAATAGAAGTTGTAGGTGCTAGGTTAGAGGGTGAACAAGTACTATTGTGATTAATTTTTCTCCGCACCATTGTACTGAAACTTGATATCATCAATACAAAGAGAATTATCAGTATATCTTGTGTTGATCTGATTGTTGGTTTACTTAGATCTGTGATTAATAATCATATTAGTAGCAGTTTCGATCCAATTGAACCTGTCAGTAATGAAACCGAAACGGTAACTGCAAAGTCTTTATTATTATTCTAGGTCCAAGGAATCCTATTTCTTGAATAAACAGCAATAGCGTCAATCTAATGCATCACCTTAAATATGTGAAATTAAAGTTAGCTATTGAAAGCTAGTGAGTAAACCAGAATTGATAAATAAAAGTATAGAAATCCGAGATCATCATAAATATGTTGCGCAATCTTACATGTATAGCTATTTCATACTATTCTCAACCATGACCCCTTGAACACAATGAAATTATAACATAACTTGTAGCCATTTATCATGAGAAACCAACTCATGTATCAATTAAAGATAACTTTTCAAGAAACCATCACTTAACCGTCTCGATATTTAAGTTATCAATAATTATTTAGCAACTTAGGGACATGGCATAGCAACATAGCATAGCAACTTGCATCATCATATAGCAACTTGTAACATTGAATAGCAACTTGTAACATTGAAATTGAATGGCCGGGTTTAAATCACCTATCATTGTTGTACATGTAGGTGGGTTTGTCAAACCATTAGCACTAACATTGTACCGGTGGGATTACCAAGTAATAATACTACTTTAAACTATCATATAAGAAAATTAGAATACGTTGCATTGTAATAGAACATATTTCGGCCCTAAAAAGTTTAAGTAAAAAAGGGGAGTGAGTTTACTCACATTGAAACTCGGGCTCGAACAAATAGTAAATAGTTTGAATTGAATCGAGGATTCCCCAAATACTAGAATCACCTAAGTAATTGAGAATCCTAACTTAGTAAAACACATTGTATAGAAACTAGAATTAAAACAATAGGTTTCTAAGGAAATTGAAATTCTAGGGTTTCGAATTGAGATTTTGGGGTTTCTCGTTAAACGTCAAAAAATACATAAACTCGTTTATTCGTAACGGTAGTAATTGTAATAATAATTATTTTTGATAAACGATAGAAACATTAATATTATATTTTTAACAACAATTTATAAAATGACAAACATAAGTTATATTTATTATAAATACTTTAACACATTTATAAAGTATGTACAATCCATACAAAAGTCTTATTTGCATAGCCAACTATCTATAAAACGTTGTATGCATTTTCTAAATATTTAAAATACACTTTTATAGTATTTGTAGTGATTAATTTTATAAACTATGATATATAAAAACATGGTTTTTATAAGATTTTAACATTTTTATTAAATATATAATATGATATTAGTATTAGGTTTAAGACAATTGATAAAAGTGGTTAACAAAATAACTAAACAAAAGTTATATTTTGCGTGTCCCTGGTTTCGAACCAGGGACCTCTCTGTCATAATCAACCATCTAAACCAGCTGCACTAAAACTAATTTTTGTTTAAACTCAGGCTAGAAATAATTTTAACATTGATTTAATTAAAAACCCCAATTCACAATAAACCCTAGAAACACAATGCCACAAATTACCTTGGATTGGAACAATGAAACTAGAAATTGATTGAGGGTTTATAATCTAGAAATGATAAGGATCATTTTAACATAAGAAACTTACTTGATTGATAGCAAATTGAATCGATGAAGATGAAGAACAAAGATGCGACGGGTTCGAATCAACCATCGAGTTCTTGGTGATTTCTGTCATAATTGAGTGCACAGAGAGTGAAAAGGAGCGGCATAGAGTGTGTTGAACG
Source organism: Tagetes erecta (assembly GCA_030867185.1). NCBI lineage: Eukaryota > Viridiplantae > Streptophyta > Magnoliopsida > Asterales > Asteraceae > Tagetes > Tagetes erecta. Next base: position 17,781,469 of record CM061490.1, read on the forward strand.
ATTTAATTGGATTAATGTTACAGAAAAATGGATGAACACATTCGAGATAGTTTGCGAGTAAAACTTGATTAATGGGTGATCAATTGCCTATATTAAATTCAATTAAAGTTCACAACCCATTTTTAATCGTCGAAAGGGTCATTTTAGTTAATTCCATTTACTGTTTTATGTGTTTTGGGATGACTGAGTTATATGGGTTTTGAAACCGAACTCTAAAATCAAATTAAAACGTGAACTGAATCGATTAAAGGAAGATTAAACATTGGTAACGAGTTCGAAACATACAGAGGATCATTTTACATAGATTAAATTTGGTTAAAAGTGTTAAAAGGAGCAATTTAGACATAGCCAGAAGTACGCAAATTCCGGCCAAAGTGGCCGGAATCCCTCTTATCGGAAAAACATAAAAACTCGATTACCGTGAAAAGGTAATCTTTTGTTTTCATTTAATTTGATATTTACATTTATGGCCCTTCTAGTTTAAACTATTATTTATTTGATTTTAGAACTTTTAATTCTAAGTTTTAAAATTTACATTTTTCACCCAAAATTAATTAAATACTTATTTTAACTAACTAACTTAATACATTCTCTCGTAACGTTTATAAAGTTGACGTTTTGAATGATTATGTTGCAGTTGAAGTTAAATGGTTATTTTTAGTCTTTAATAGTATTTATCTTTAATAATCTTTATTAAATCTCTTTATAAAATACAATTTATATATTTTTGAGATTTAAATATTGTATCTAGTAATTAATTAGTAAACATTCGATTTTACGCGCAATGCATTTGTTCGGTTTATTAGAGACGAGAATTAACATAATCGTCTGACATATTTATTTATATTAATAATGATATATTACGTTTTTTTATAAAATAAATACTAATAAAATATAGATAGATAATTTCATGTTCGAGTAGGGCATTCGGGTTCGGGTTTGGGGCAGATGTCATAGTTCGTAGTGGATTGACTAACGAAGTCCTCCTACTTTTTGCCAATCAAGGAGTGCTTTAGGGGTGAAAATCTTGCATTTATCTATATTGACAAGATTGTATCAAGGCACGGAGTACCTGTATCCATTGTATCCCATCGAGATAGGAGGTTCACATCTCTCCATGGGCGGACATTTCAACACGCTCTGGGAACCAAATTAGACTTCAGTACTGCATATCACCCCAGACCGACGGCCAAAGTGAAAGAACTATCTAGACCATATAGTACATGCTACGAGCATGCGTGATAGATTCTGGTGGTAGTTGGGACACTCACTCCCATTAGCTGAATTTTCATACAATAATGGCTACCACAAGAGTTCAAAAGCTTCAACATTTGAAGCTTTGTATAGATGAAGGATTCGTACGTCCGTGTGTTGGTTTCAGGAAGGCGAATGACAAATGACCGGTCCCGAGATTGTACTAGACACCATTGATAAGGTAAAAGCGATTCAAGAACGACTCCTAGTGGATCAAAGTCGGCAAAAGAGTTGCGTAGATAGGCGTCCAAAACCTCTAGAATTCATAGTAGGAGAAAGATTTGTTAAAAGTATCACCATGGAAGGGTTTCATTTCTTTGGTAAGAAAGGAAAACTTAGTCCTTGATTCATTGGACCCTTTGATATCCGAAATAATAGGCAAGGTAGCCTAATTGGAGCTTCCGGAAGAAATGTGCAGAATCCATCCAGTTTTCCATGTCTCTCAGCTCCGAATAATGTCTGTCATATGAGACCTTGCAGACTCCACTGGAAGAACTCCAAGTAGATGAACGACTTAACTTTATTGAAGAACCGGCAGAAATAGTCGAGAGGCAAGTTAAGAAGTTGAGGAAGAAACGCATGTCCATAGTTAAAGTCCAATGGAATGCTAGGCGTGATTCGGAGTTCACATTGGAACCAGAAGACGATATGAAGAAGAAGTGTCTTCATCTGTTCTCTAGTTGATTTCGAGACGGAATCCAATAAGGATGGGAGGATGTGAGACCCAAAGCCAAACGAGAAAAAAAAAATAAAAAATAATAATGTTAATTCATGTGATACACGGAAGCGTTTGGAAGTGCGGTGTGTCCGAATTTGCTCGCGAGAGCTACAGGATGTATTTGGTGTTCGGTAAGACTGTTTTTAGATTCATTCATGTTATTTACCGTTAATATATATACTTATATATATATACACTTATATATATGTAGTCCTATATATATACGCACACCTAAGATAATAAACGAAATATTGATAGTATTTTATAAAACCGTATTAATAGTGAACGGCGTCTGCTTGCTCGAGCATTGGCTTGGATTTGTTGGACGAGACGAGACGCTACTGAAACCTAAAGAGACTCTACGATCTAGACCTCACTCTGCCTAACTTACTAGATAAAGTTATAGAGAACCTTTACCTAGTTAAGATATTTATGACTTGGATCATGGGAAGACCAAGTTTTAAAATAGAACATTCTTAGTAAAAAAATAATAACCTTTATTAAGAACATGACATGTTTTAGCAAAACCCATGGGAATGATAGAAATTTGTGAGAAACACAATGATTTAAAATGGCTTTCAAAATAGATTGATGACTTGAGAAAATCCTAACTCAACTGTTGGGGCATATTGAGTGAAATGAATTTACTAGAACTAAGGTATTTTAGCTAAATCCGAGGCGTGACTAAGGTAATGATATAAGTAGAAGAAATACCGATGAGATTATTCATGGAGGAACATATCCTGATGATATGAATTAATCACAGGGTTACATTGATTAGCCACAAGCTCGTGACACTGTTACTAGGCTTAACCAAGGTGAGTCTAGCCGCCCCACTTTTATATGTTTTACTATTTCGGGGGTTGTATCCAAGCTTGTCTAAAATGGTATAATGATAAATGTTTTTAAATATATGTGTTTTATAAGTTAGATTGCACATGGTGATTCAACGTACCTCAACTCCAAGTTCCTCTTATTGTGGTGGATATTGGTCCGTGGTAATAAGCTTCGAGTTAAGAATCGTCCCAACGACCAGGACGGTGGCTACATACCATAAGGCAAGTCATTAAGGTAGGGCTTCGCGCTAAGAGTTAGTTCTAAAGATGGACTACCGGCTCCCCCTCGAGATGTGTATGCATCTAGTAAGATCCATCTAGGTACATTGAAAGCTCACTAAGGGGCTGTTTGATAGCCTCTTAATAGATCTGAATCGGTCAGCATTCAAAGCGTTTGGTTAACTTAAAAAGGCCTCTAAACCATCAGCAAACCTTGTCACACCCCAACCAAGGGGTGGGTCGTGATGATTGAATATCCAACAAAACACAGCGGAAACTATGTCTGCATTGATAATGGGCCATAGGTTTACACGAAATATCATTTTATTTTAAGTATAAATCAAAGGGTACAAAGTAATCCCTAACAAAATTATTGAAGCCATTTGATATACTATTCCCAAGTAGTCTTCTTCAAAAGTTTGTCTATAGTCCTTGCGTGTTTCTTCTAGTTAGGGTCTTCTAAGGCTATCAACTGTGTATTTAAATACACATCCAATGTTTATAAAGTCTAACTGTATACTTCAATTGATAAATCATCTAAATACCTAAAATACATACCAAAAAATACATCAACATAAAGTTGGTGAGCTCATGGTTTAATAAAACTTAAGACACTAAAATAATGTATTTTTCGGTGTACGGTCGACAATATATGTAGCCAAACCTGTTCGGGTTATACCCAACCAGAATACCATATATAACAATCCCCTAACCCACAATGGGCTAACGTGCTTTGCTAAGCACCAACATATCATTGAACATGTGGCGTAACGGTTTTCAACCTCAATGGGGGATATGCCACTCTACGCGAGGGATTCTCAAATAGTACTATTCACATATCAAAGGGCTCTTGCAAGAAGTTAATGGCTACCAAAAGTATTTACCAGCGTTCGGGGACAAGTTTCAGATATGTTACACCACAATATAATATAAAAGAATTTAAATAAATAAAAATGTTTAGTAGGTATGTATTCGCCGCAAAAGCGTTATGTTAAAAATGGGTTCATGAACTCACCTAAAGCCTTGCTTAAGATTTCTAAGATACTGTTTGGTGTGGGATTCCTACCTCCTAGCAGGCTTCCTATGTTTAGTTTAGTCAAGTTAGATTCTAAAATATATATAAGTCTATGTGTGTTGTGATACGGGTGCGTTCGTCTTTCGGTTATATATACGTTTTAGTGTTCTCGTTCACATACTTAGATATATGTTTTTAATAAAGTAGAGATTCACTTTATTTGTCAAAAAAATCAGAAAGTTTGAGTGTTGTCATGTTTGGAGTTAGTTTTGAGTTTGTCGGTTTTGCCGGTTGCTGTAAACCGCTACGTGTCGGGTTATGATTTAGGTTTTTTAGGTTATTTTGATCTTGGGCTTCTATATTAGATTAAGGGGTCTTATTTTGCTATAATTTATGGTTTCTCATGGTTGTTAGATGTTTCAATTATTTTCTACAAATTATTTTAGTAGTTGTCGGTTTACGTGTTTTTAATCTTAAATAATTTGTATAAAATAATTGATACCTCCTTAGTTAATGAAATTTTGGTTACAACTTATTTAATAAGTAAATAAGTTCTTGGTAGTTCAAAAAATGAGTTTATTGGTCCTTTGGTCCTTTTCGTATTTTAACGCGCGTGAAACCAATGAATGAAGGATTTGCTTACAAAATACTCTTTTAATGCAATTCATACTTTGAAACACTTCCTTAGGTCTCATATTACTATATAAAAAGCATTTTTATTGATAGAAAAGGTATTTTTCCTATTTTTATGTTTTTGTGAAAATACTAGGTTCATATATTCAAAAATTCGTAATAAATAGATTAAGTTTACAAAAATTATGTAACTTGGTGAAATACTCTATTTATAAGTTTGAAAGCTTCTAGAAATTAAAAATCTCAGGTTTCTCTTGTGTTTCTCGGTTTCATGCTTTTAACGCGTTCGGTTTGGTTAATGTTACGTTTTAAGCATAGAGAGTCTTTCGTAATGTTTAGGGTCTGAATTTAGTTGCCTTATGTTCATATAAGAGTTTTGGTTCTATAAATTTGGTCTTAGGAGTCTCTAAATATTTTCTACAAATTTTCGTATTTTAATCCCATTAAATATTATAAAATTTGTAGTAATTGTTTTTATGTCTATAAAAATATTAAATTTATTTTCTATCATATGTATATCATATATAAGCTACTGGGAATATAAAATATTGGTATTTTTATAGTTTTGATGTTTTGGTTGTTTTGTACGTTTAGTTTCGGTTATTGTTCGATTCTTAGGTTCACCCATCAACAATCAAAGTTATTCAATAATGTGTGCCAATATGGACATATATATATATATAACAGTAACATAACATATTTTTAAGTTTAGTGCTTCCCATTCGCTTTTATAAACAAGTGAGAAAATATACATTTTTAGTATTTAAAAATGCATATTAAATAATCTACAATTTCAAAAATTATGAAATTTCGTTTATCATCTTATTTTAGTATAAAGAACTTACGGAAATTATAAAATTGTATTTTTAAGATGGTTATCCTTGGTTTGTTGTTTTGACCAAAAATAGTTGTTCGGTTTGACTAGTTTTAGTCAAACTCATGTGTTTTCTTTAGAAAATGATTTCTATCATTTTGAAGACTTTTCTTACTGAAAAAGAAGTATTTTTATGTGTTCATAGTATATGAGAAGTTATGGTATTCATTGTGTATGAAAATGAATGTGTAATGCGTGTTTGACGTGTTTTTCGGTTACGTGTTCATTACCTTAACGTGTATAGTGGGTGTGGGTGATAGTATGATGGCTTAAGGGCTTTGTAAGGGTTGTTACGAGCTGCTGGAAAAGACTGGAAATGGGCTGGACGTGGTGTGCTTCGTTGTTAACGGTTTGAACGATTCGTGTTCCGGTTACTCGTGTGTTGGCTTCCTTGGACTCGGGTGCTTATCTTGGCTCTTGATTTATGTTGTTGGTCGATCTTAGAGCTAGTTAGGGGCTGATGTACTGAGTTTTTGAGATGGATAGATGTTTGGGAGTTTAGAGAAAATGTTAGGGAGAGCTTTGGTTGAGTGTGTAATGTGTTATTGCAAAAATGGTGTGATTGTGGTGTGTGTGTGTGTGTGTGTTTCAGCTAAAATAGGGGGGAGAGAGAGAGAAGAGGATCTTGTTTTGGGTGGTGGAAGATTATGGAAGGATTTTGGAATTTGTTGGAGATTGTAAGGAAGTGTCATGCATTGGTGGGTGAGGGAGGTGATGTTAGGTGTTAGGGTGGCAAATAGGTGGTAGAGTGTGTAGGTGGAACTATGGTGGAGTGAGTTGGTGCATGTATGTGTATGTGGTCATGTTTGTGGGTGTTGTACATGGAAGTATTTTTTTTGTTAATTGATTTATATAAAAATGGTGATATAATTTATAAATTGTATATAAATATTTGATTGAGTAAACTGCAGTTTTGGTCCCCATGTTTTGGTCTCATTAACAGTTTTGGTCTCACCTTAACAGTTTTGGTCCCCGTGTTGTTTATTTTTATCAGTTTTGGTCCCGCACCCAAACGTTGTTACTAAATCCGTCAGCCCCCCCCCCCACGTGCCCTGCACGTGAGGGGTATTTTAGTCTTTTCTAACGTTTTTTTTACTTGCTTAAAATTTAAAACCCTAGATAACTTCAACCTTATACAAAGTGAATACAGCTTCTTCTTCATCTCTGCTTCTTCTACTCATCTATTCAAGATCAATTATGGGTTCTAGAGCTTTGAGTACGGATCCAAGAGGTTCGAATACGGGTTTAGGAAGTTCGAATATAGGTCCTAGAGGTTCGATTTCAACATCCAATCCTAATGAGCCTCCAATTTGTTCTTGTGGGTCATGTACAACGATTCGAACTTCATGGACTGAAGCAAACCCTAGTCGTCGCTTTCACTGCTGTATTCGAACTCCAGGACTTGTATTCGAACTTCCTGAACCCGTATTCGAACCTCTTGGATCCGTACTCAAAGCTCTAGAACCCATAATTGATCTTGTATAGATGAGTAGAAGAAGCAGAGATGAAGAAGAAGTTGTATTCACTTTGTATAAGGTTAAGTTATCTAGGGTTTTAATTTTTAAGCAGGTAAAAAACGTTAGAAAAGACTAAAATTCCCCTCACGTGCAGGGCACGTGGGGGAAGGCTGACGGATTTAGTAACAGCGTTTGGGCATAGGACCAAAACTGTTAAAAATAAAAAAAACACGGGGACCAAAACTGTTAAGGTGCGACCAAAACTGTTAATGATACCAAAACACGGGGACCAAAACTGTAGTTTACTCTAAATATTATATATATATATATATATATATATATATATATATATTTGTACGTATGATGTGTATATATATATGTGTGTGTGTGTGGATTTTATATAAGTGGGTTGATTTTTATATAATGTGGGTGTTGGTTTTAATATGGGTGATATATCTCCAAGGTTTTAATTATTTATGTGTAGAGGTAGTATATCTATCTTTTTTTTAGAACGGCGGTTGGTGCAGCGGTCTATGACCGAAGCACTCAGAGGTGCAAGGACCGAGATTGAAACCCCGCCTCTAACACCAATAGGTGTTTTTCGTCGGCATTGGGGCTCCCCTATTACTACGAACGCAGCGGAGGCTCACCACAACCCTCCTTACGGGCCAAGTTGATCGGAGTTGAAACTCGTCAACCAACATATCTATCTACTTGTATGAGTTTGTACTAGTTTTGGTAATTAATTAATTTGTGTGTGTATATATACATATACACTTGTACGTATGTATGTATGTATGTATGTATGTATGTATGTATGTATGTATGTATGTATGTATGTATGTATGTATGTATGTATGTATGTATGTATGTATGTATGTATGTATGTATGTATGTATGTATGTATGTATGTATGTATGTATGTATGTATGTATGTATGTATGTATGTATGTATGTATGTATGTATGTATGTATGTATGTATGTATGTATGTATGTATGTATGTATGTATGTATGTATGTATGTATGTATGTATGTATGTATGTATGTATGTATGTATGTATGTATGTATGTATGTATGTATGTATGTATGTATGTATGTATGTATGTATGTATGTATGTATGTATGTATGTATGTATGTATGTATGTATGTATGTATGTATGTATGTATGTATGTATGTATGTATGTATGTATGTATGTATGTATGTATGTATGTATGTATGTATGTATGTATGTATGTATGTATGTATGTATGTATGTATGTATGTATGTATGTATGTATGTATGTATGTATGTATGTATGTATGTATGTATGTATGTATGTATGTATGTATGTATGTATGTATGTATGTATGTATGTATGTATGTATGTATGTATGTATGTATGTATGTATGTATGTATGTATGTATGTATGTATGTATGTATGTATGTATGTATGTATGTATGTATGTATGTATGTATGTATGTATGTATGTATGTATGTATGTATGTATGTATGTATGTATGTATGTATGTATGTATGTATGTATGTATGTATGTATGTATGTATGTATGTATGTATGTATGTATGTATGTATGTATGTATGTATGTATGTATGTATGTATGTATGTATGTATGTATGTATGTATGTATGTATGTATGTATGTATGTATGTATGTATGTATGTATGTATGTATGTATGTATGTATGTATGTATGTATGTATGTATGTATGTATGTATGTATGTATGTATGTATGTATGTATGTATGTATGTATGTATGTATGTATGTATGTATGTATGTATGTATGTATGTATGTATGTATGTATGTATGTATGTATGTATGTATGTATGTATGTATGTGTATGGCTAGATAAATATTTTTGGATTATGGATGGTGGTATTTTATTATTTGTTATCCAATTTAATTATGAGTGTGATTTTTTTATATATGTTTATAATTGGTGGGACTAAAGTGTTAGTGGGGTAATTCCTAGCTAGTCTAAAGTAATAATCATATTGTAACAAAATATATTCCTACGCGTATCCGGGTATTTAATATGACGGGTATTGTCATCAATACTTAACTTATCTTAAATGGGCCAAGCCCATACTCCTAGTTGGGCCAGATCCAATAAAGGGTTGGGCCAAGCCCAATAGATTTCTAAATAAATAAAAATAGGCCCAAAAACCGGGGTTGTTACAAACCTCTTAACCATTCAGCAACCATATGATGCTAAATGCTTCAGCACCTCCATACTATCATTTTTACCCCCATCTCTCATCTTGCACACTTTACTCAACCACCACCCCTACCACATCACTAGCCCCAAAACCTGATGATCTGCCAGTGCTCCCACTCCGGCGACCCACTTCCGTCGGCGCGCTCTGGAGACCCACTTCTGCCGGCACCGGTGCTGGTGACTCTATTTCTGACTATCCGACTTTCTGTGCAAACACTAATTAGCAAGTTGGATTCCAATTGCAGTAATAACCAATTGATCATAATGCAACGGGTTTCTCCTGGTAAATATAAACTAAGAAGCATTCAAAGGAACAAATCTGAACCTATTTCGAGATCTGGAGATAATGATGCTACCGGAGATGAAACTCCCGACTAAAAGAATAATTACAGGTAGATGAGTAGAATTAAAGTGAAGTGTGTGAGTTTCTGCTTCCATTAATATCTAAACTTCTTTTTGGCTTTCAGTTAAGCAAATGATTCTTAATGTATGTATGTACCTACAATTTAGTGGAGAACTTTCTTACCTAACATTTCCTTTACTTCCAATGTAGAGATGGGAAACAAAAATCAGTGAGAAAAAATGGCTCTTTGACTCCTCTGATCCTGTACCTAAGGACTATGCTTTGTTTTTCCATTAACTTCCTTATATCACGTCTTACTGATATCTTATAGATATAAGGGGTATAATAGTAATTTGTTTGATTATTCAGAGGTTCAACCAAATATCACTTAACTTTTCAGCACTTAACTAGTTCAGAGGCTCTTATAGGTTTAACCCTCTTAATGGTTCAGCACTTAGGGGCTGTTTGGCAAAATATTAATTATTAAGTGTTGAATGGTTAAGAGGTGTGAACCATTAAGAGGTTCTATCAATGAGATGGATGTTGGGATAAAACTTCAGATGATTATAAAGTTGGTATATGCTGCATTCAGTTCCATTCAGCATCTCTCTGTCGCTTAACCATTCAACACTTAGCTGAACCACTCAGAGGCTTTTTTTTTCTGAAACAAACGCTCTGAGTGTTGAATACTGAATGATTAAGCACTGAACTGAACTATTAAGAGGTGAAACAAGCAACCCTTTAATGGTTCAGATTTTGCCAAACAGCCCCTAATAGAAAAGCACCACTTACGTTGTGGTCGCACCTCGGTATTTCATAGTGACTGTATGGCATAATTTTGACATATAGGTGTCTTATAGTTTTCTGTAGTGGCATATACATTAACAAGTACTAACACCTATTGACATCATGAGACAACATTAGTGAAAAATTGGCTTTTAGACAATACTTACTACTACACACATAGATGTTGATGAATGAATGAAATTACTATTATTATACTGGTTACGACTCACAAACAACATTGTTGTTGACGTCTTTTAGCTATCTATGGTAATTATCTAGGAGTCCTAGCTAGAGTCAAAGGATGGATGCTCTCCACATACGAGATAGACCTGTTTTGATACACCTAGGAGTAGTGTCCTTAGACATAGCTTTTGTGATATGCTCTTGGCGAGTGTTAGACATTTTATTATGACATTATTAAGTTTCAAATTGGGTCACTATATGTGGTCTTTTTATTTGAGTCTTTCGCTATTTATTTTAATGTTTGGCATGTTATGATGCAACTGGTCATGTCTTGTGAGTCGGGGTCTAGTAACATCACCAATCACATTTGGACAAATTAATACAACCCATAGAAAACAAGGTTAAAAAATATATAACAAATGATAACACGTAGAGAGGATGGTAAATACTAAGGGTGTTTAAAGTCGGGTATCCGGATTTCGGATACCTGAATTTTCAGATATCTGAAATTTTCGGATAGTGATTTTCACTATCGTATCCTAAATTTTGGATACCCGAAAGTTCGGATACGGATTCGGATAGTATCCAAATATCCGAATTTTTTTTTTTTTTTTTTGCATTTCATTCAATGCAAAATTAGCATTAATGTTAAGCAACTAACCAAAAAAGTCTTACGACAATTAAAGTCAAAGTACAAATATCTAAATAACCAGTTGTTTTAATCAAGCATCAACTCTAAACGTTTCAAGACATTCAAATAATCTTCCACTCTTCACATATGGCAAGTCGCCAAGTCCACTACTTGTCTCATGACCACGACCTATAAGTCGACAAAAAAAAATAACTAAAAATCAAATTGAAATCATGAATACATGATTATGAAATTTTTTTGGCTATTCAAATATAAGTTATGTCTTGGTTATTTTAGAAAATAATATAAAAAAGACTATAAAGAATACTAAAAAAAATTAAAAATAGGTTTACAAGGCAAAAACGTGATCGGAGGCGTGCACCGGTGGTTGTCTACTTGTCGAAGCGTGCGACAGTGAGTCGTCGGAGCATGCACAGGTCTGAGGCCGGAGGGTGGAGGGCACGTTGGAATATCAGGTTTTTGGATCGGATTTGCGGATGCGGATATTTTTTAACACCCTAGTAATTACCAATAGGTGGCGTGTTGGACTACGAACAATCAAGTATATCAGCAAAAGGAGTAAACGAAAAATCACGCGGAAAACCAATGAAATCATCAACTTCTGTTTTGTGTTTTGTATCATAAAAAATAGATCTGGTATGAGCAATTGATGTATTTGAACTAAGCCAAATTATCACCAAGAGCATATTTTTTATGATAACCAATATTTATTCTTACAAGTTGTGTAGACTTACAAAGATATGTGTTCATACAGGTGCCTAACGCCTTGTTCCAAGCTAAAGGAAAAACATTGTTAATAAGAAACAATATAGTTGATTAAATAAAAATCAAGTGTTAAATATTGATAATGATTACCTCTTCATCTACAAGAAGCATTTCTTGAGCATAAACCTCGGATTCGTTCTTGAAACTAAGTTGGTTCCATGATCTCATGGCACGAACTTTGATGTAGATTGAAATCTGGTCTTAAGAAGGATGTAAGTCCTTTACAAAAGTAATTGAGTTGCTTGAACAAGTTCTGCAACTTTAGAGTTACAATAAAACAAAATAAACACAAATGAGAAACCTTTAAATTTGAGACACAGTTCGACACTTAAAGAATAAGCACTTATTAACTCATATTACCTTGAACCCTTCATTGAGGTTGATGAACTCTCTGGCATGTTAGACATGATTTGGATATGTGAAAGTAGTAAAATGAATTAACTTTAATGTGAAACAAAGATTTATATAGATTCTTTAAATTGATTTGAAAATGATGCGATTGATATATTTCAGGCAAATGTATAGGAAACTATTTAAAATTATAAAAACATGTCAGTTGTAGACGTATAGCCTAAAATGGGCTGGGCGGCTCATTTTCAATAAGCCCAAGTGGAAAGTTCACTTGGGCTTGTACCTTCTCTTTCTATAAACAGGAATTATCTTCAAATAAAATGTTCATTTTCTCTTACTCTCTTCTACTGAATTAATTATCAGGTATTATTTGATATTTGATCTCATATGTTTCGGAGACTAATTCTCACATCAGATGGTCATTATAGAGAGAATTCTCTCTCTGTTGTTCCTTAACTAGTGTTGTTTGTATGTGTGCAGATGATTCGTAGTTAGCATGCCTGGAGAATGATTGTGATATGATCATTCGTGGATCAGCTAGGATATCATGTTGGTTAGATGTCTATTACTGTATGATGAATTTAAATAATAGAAAATAGAAAGTAGATTACAGTATTGATTTTAAATGAGATATGATTTAAAATTCAAAAACTAATATTAGGTAAATAAGAAAACATTAAAAAAAGTAAATGATAAAATTTATTAATATAAAAAATATTCAAACAAAATGAATTCTATATAATTCTAAGTGTGAAGTCACCGACCGATTCATCAACGTATTTTTTAATTTTAAACTTTTATATAATTACGGTTTTGACCTCTAACTTTGATATATTTACGGTTTTGACCCCTGACTTTGACATATATACGTTTTTGACCATTGACTTTGACTTGTCACTTTATAACTTTGAACCGTTTAATCTGTTTGACATATTCACGACTTTGCTTCCAAGTTTTGACATCTAAGTTTGGATATTTCTCCGTCTTTTAATATGCGACTTTATACCGTAATGTACGAGACATGAAATTTTCTTTTACGTGTTTACGAATTTGACCCTACTATTCTTCTTTGACAATTCTGGCATTAACCATCTGGTTATAACTTATTTTAATTTTGACATTTACGTTTTTTATATACTCTTCTTTTAATATGTTACGTATTATGACTTCGCACCGTAACGTGTGATACATGGAATTTTTTTATCAACGCGTGTGACGAAGTCATATACGCAAGACCCGGCCGCCGCAACGCACGGCCCGACACAGAAACCTAGTTTACTCTGTATTAGTGATTTTAACATTGAGTTGCTAAAAATTACTCAATTACATGAATAAAAATATCATATTATTAATAAAAAATCATAAATACTAAAATCTTAGTTGGATTAACACGGTGGAGGTCAAACATACGAGTGATTATTTCACGGATTAACCGTGAAACCCGCTTTAAAAACCCGGCCTAAGACCGTATGTAACCGTTAATATAAAAAAAGTGCAAGTTTGCGGTTTTCAAAATCTACTGTTCACGGGTTCGGTCTGGTCTCAGGCCCAAACCCGTGAAAATACATATCAAAACCATAAGCCCATTTACATGTTTTTATCATCCTATTATTTTAGATTTTAGGTTTAGTTATGGATCATATTGTATTATTATGTTTGAACTGGAGTATAATTCTCATATGTAAACATATCATCAATGATATCTTCTTTTTAAATATAATATATTCTCCTTACTGCCTTAATTTAATGATCCTAATGCTTGAACATAATCGTTCTGCTACTTGAACATCATCCATCCACTTCAACTCTTTATTTACAACTATGTGTCTAAAGTTAATAAAGATTCAACCAATATTAGTACTTCATCAAGGTAAATAATTTCTTTGTCATCATCTATAGTATTAACCGTTGAATGTGTATTGTGATTTTGAACAAATTTTTTCGGATAAAGTAAGGCCCATTAAGACTGGCCCACTTAAGCCCATCCAAACCCGAGACCTCTAAATATTACATGTTCTAGTTACGGTTCTTTCATTTTTACTAATTGGGTTTCGTTCTGGTCCGGGTTTTGGCGGTTTGGTCCGGGTAAAAACCGTTTGCACACTCCTAGTCAAACACATGTACGCAAAGACGATTGTTTGTTAACATTCAACATTTTTTTATAAATAATTACTAAAAATCTGATATTTGTGAGATATGATTTTTTTAATCCTACATTGTGTCTTTTTGCACCATTGTGTCATTCTCAACTTTGTAGGATAACTCCACCCTTAAAAAAAGGTTCAATAAAGATCCAAATACAAAATTGATTATAAATCATACATAGATTGGGTTTTTACGACATTGATTTACAAAATCGATTTGTGATTAAAGGATTGACAAAATTAGGGTTTCGAATCAATAAATCGATTTCTGTATCCATAGATTTAGATAAAGAGACTGCAAAAACTTACCTGGTATAGAAATTACAGTTGAATTTGAGCGGATGATTTGTGAAAAAGTGATGAGCGTGGAGTAGGGTTTGGAGAGGCTAAGCTTGGTTTACGAAAAAAATGAAGAAAACATGGATTCAATATGTTTATATTGGATCCGTATCAATAAAACCGATCAACCTAATGATCCACGTGAGAGCTTAAGAGCTCTGTGGTGGTGACACATGGAGCATTGTAGTGAGGGTGGTTGAGGAAGTGACATGTGTCTCACAACTAGTAGTAGATACAATATGTTACAGAGAAAAGTTAGATTAGTTTAAACGTATCTCACTTAAATCTTTTAATCTAAATCTGCACCTATGTTCTTTCTCTTTATTGCACCTTATGTCCCCCTCTCTTCACTATCACTGTATCACATTCACTCAATTACAATGATTTTTAATATACACCAACACCCATAATTTTTTTATGAGAACATTGAGAGAGTAGAAAGTACAATTCGAGAAAACTTTATATAAATGTGTAGATTTTAGATGAGTCAGTGAGTGTGTGTGAATTATCGTTGAAAACATATAAATATGATTGTCTAGTATCAATCAATGTTATCTACATACTACTAAGTCAAAGGTACGTAAAAATTCAAGTTTGATTAGATCCCCATAAAGTTAGAATTTTGAAAGAATAAGCAAAGCATATGATTGGGATAGCAAATGGTGAAGTTGAGGTGTTGTGAAGGAGACATGTTAAGGGGTAAATTGGTCATTTTTCGTTAACCAAGTAGCTTGTGTTATATTGATGACTTGCCAGGGCAGGTGAGACTGAAGAGTCCAGCATCTTGATTCATAGTTTGGACCCATCTATTTTAGGACTAAAATACAAATGAATTTATTGACTCAATTTTAATATTTTTAAAGGGTGATACTATCCGCACATCTCCTGATTTCTTTGTACATCCTTTATAGGAATCGTATTGCTCTATACGGTTCCTATAGGGTAAAATCATTAAATGCAATAGGAACCGTATAGGGCAATACAGTTCCTATGCCCACAATATGGACCGTATAGGGCAATACACCCCAAGGAGAGTTCAAAAGCCCCAATAGGAACCGTATTGGGCAATACGATTCTTATTGGGATTTGGTTGGTGAGCCATTAATCCAATACAATTCCTATTGGGCAATACGGTTACCGTTCAACCAGTTGTCTCCTACATACCCAGCACTTTTTGACGGGTTTTTTCAAACAAAACCATAAAACAATATTTCTTAAAAAAATCATATCAAGATGTCACTTTTTGATGTAGGCGATTATTCGAACCAATCAAACCCGAATGAATCATATTGTTTTTATTTTTATGAAATACATTATATATATTGTTTACAAATCTTTAATACATTTTAGAGAGAAAGTTCATTTTGCTTTACGAATTTAGATCCGTTGAAGAGTTGAAAGCTTGGGTTTGCCAAAGGGCAATTGCGAGTAATTTTGTCATTGTGACCAAACGAACTATTTCAAAAAAAGATCATTTAGAAAATAATAGGATAACAAAGATATGGTTGTGTTGTGACCGTGGTGGCGAATACAATAGCAAAAATATTGGTTGTCCATTTAGTCTGGTGGGAAGATTAAACTCAAAGAGTGATGATTGGAGGTTATAGGTGAAAGAGGAGAAACATAACCATGAAGCTTCACAACTTCTCGAGGGTCACGCGTTTGCAAGGAGACTAACCCTGGACGAAGAACAGTTGGTGGAGATTCTTCATTCTCAAAACTTGAAGCCAACTAACATTCTTTTGACAATAAGAAATCAAAACCCACATAGCGTGTGCATCAGCCCGACCCTTCCATGCCATCCTCATCACAGCTGCCCGACCAGTCCATGCCGTATTTTACTCAGCCCGACACGTTCATGTCGTTGTTTATTCAGCCTGGGCCGTCCACATCATTCTTTGGTCAGCCCGACTCGTCTATCCAGGTATGTTAGCTTATTTTTGTTTCATTATATATAAGCAATTTATTGTTATGTAACAGATATTTTTTAAATTCTTTTAGCATCCCGGGCCGTCCTTTACTCAGTCTGGCTAGACCATGCCGCTCTTTCCTGGGTCTGAATTTTTATATTATTTTGTTTTTATGATACTCTAAAACAATTTAATGTTTGCTAATGGGTATTTTTTTTAATTTTTTATAGGCTCCCGACACATCCACTACTAGACGTCCCCTAAATTTTACGAATAATGAGATAGGACTGTCTGACGAGGAGTATGAGGATTGATGATAGACGAGGATTATTTGTTTAAACTTTCAGTATATGTATATTTTAGATAATTTTTGTTTGATCAATTATAATATATGTGTTGGTTTAATTTGTTTCGATTTCAATATAACGTAAAAAAACAAAACAACTTAATTTAAAAAAGCAAAATCATATTATAATAAAAAACAAACTTCTTTTAAAAAAAACTAAAATCATTTTATATCAAACAAGTTTTTTTGGTAAAAATGTAAAATGTATTAAATAAAAGAACTTTAAAAACTTTAAAAAACTTAAAAACGTCTAATATGACTGTATTGGACAATACACCTCAATTGTCCCAATAGGAACCGTATTGACCAATACACCCATATTGTCACAATAGGAACCGTATTGCCCAATACAGTTCCTATAGGGGATGTGTGGATAGTAAATTTAGGATGTGTGAATAGGGGCTGCCTTTTTAAAACATCTAGCTCAAACGCAATTAAATCATTACCTACTTGAAAAGAAACTATATTTTAAACCATTTAAACTTGTAAATATTTATATAACTAGGTGTAATACCCGTGTGTTATACGAATTAAATAATAAAATTTATAAATAAATTATAATGTTATTTTAAGTACTTATATATATTTAATATATAATAATTTGGCTCCATCAACTTTATATTATGAAAAATTACATACAAATTTTACCTTTCAAACTTCCTATTATAGAACATGTATTTCCTTTCAAAACAGGCCCCTAAAACCATGAATTATTATATAGACTAGGTTTAATACCCGTGTGTTACACACGGGTTAAATAATAATATTTGTAAAGAAATTATAATCATTATGTTTAACAATTTGTAAATATTTTATATTTAAGAAATTTTACTCTATCAACTTATGCATGCATGGTTAAAATTCCATTTAATTTCCCACCAAAATTTCCTAATATAAAAAAAATTCCCCCAAAAGTAGCCCCCTAAAAGTTAGAATTATTAGATAGACTAGGTTTAATACCTGTGTGTTACACACGGGTTAAATAGTAATATTTATAAAGAAATTATAACCATTATATTTAACAATTTGTAAATATATAACACATTTAAGGAGTTGGCTCCATCAACTTGCATGGTGAAAAATTTAGCTAAATTTTACCTCCCAAACTTCCTATTATAGAAAAAAAAATCCCCCCAAAAATTGTCCCCTAAAAGTTTGATTTATTAGATAGATTATATAAAATAGATTAAAAACAAATATCTTTTCTCTTAACCTTATTATTAAGGCTTTAGTTAACCAAACATGTTTGATGTAAATAATAATATATTATTTACCTGACTTGTTTCATAAAACCTTTTTTACAGGATTAAATCCCGAATAATCTTGATAATATATATAAAATTCAAACTTGTTCAATTTGAATAACGAATTCGATCGAATGATGTGTGTCGGACTGTGTTTAGAAATCTCTCTTTTGTATAAAATGTTCGATATGACGCCTATAACATGTAATATGGATTGTAATACTTGCGTATATGACTCGTTTAACATGTAATACAAGTCGTATTACTGGCAGGTAAGACGACTCTTAAACACTTAGCTTTTGTCTTTTGACGGCTAGGTAATACGCAACACTATTTATTAAATATATATTGGTTTCTATCGGTCTCAACTATCACATTTTGGTTTATACCGGTCCCAACTATGAATTGGCAGTAACAGTCCCAATTTTTATCACTTTGGCAACCAGCAATCAGTTGTTAATTTTTTTAACGCCGTTAAGTTTTTTTCGAATTCAAGATCGATGTTTTAAGTCTTTGGATCGGAAGGAGAATAAGAGTCGATTGACGTAAAATTTACCCCGAAATAACGCTCCGAACGAAGAATCGGTGCTTTTACATCAATCAACTCACAGGGATGTAAAAATTTAAACGTATTTAAACATAACCCGTTTGTAACGTGCTTCAATGGGAAGTAAAAATTTTATCGTTCGGAGCGCCGTTTCGAGATAATTTTTACATCAATCAACTCGTATTCTCCTCACGATCAAAACGCCTAAAACATCGGTCTTGAGTTTGAAAAAAATTAACGGCGTTAAAATTTTTTAACAACAGCATGTTATTTTTCAAAATGATAAAAGTTTGTCCATTACCGGTCAATTTAATAGTTGAAACAAATAGAAACCGTAAACTTATAGTTAAACCATTAGAAAACAATATACATATACATTCTTTATTATTTCATTATTAATATATTAATAATAGTAAAAAAGAAATAATCTTAAAAGTTAAAATTAAAAATCATAAAATGCTTCTGCTTGATAGTCTTGAAAGATGAGGCCCAGTCAAATATTTATTACACTCAAGCATCACTTTCCTCTCTCTCATCTTTTTCACAGGTATCATCAGCATGCTATGAACAAGAGTGCTTCATTCATTCTTCCCTTTTCCTCATACATCAAAGCAATGAACTTGTGGACCAAACTCTAGGTTTTTTCTCTTTTTATCAACCACTTTCATAGATCTGCATCTTGTTCATCTTCTACATAGATTTTCTTGGATCTGTCTTTAATAGCCTCAGTTTTGCATTTTGCTAATCAAAAATCGATTTTTTCTGCTAGTTTTTTTACCAAGTAATTGGATGCTACTAACAACCGCATTTGTGAAGATTTGACTATTTTTTTCAAACAGTCTTTGATTCTCCTTCGATTTTATATGATTTTTGTTCGGATGATTTGGGTTAAACGATATGGGTGTTGATTTTCATGACTGATCTTCATCCTTGTAAAATTTTTTAGTGTATTGACTTGTGGTTTATTAAGATTTTCTTGATGGTTGTTGTAAGATCTGGATTTGGTTAGTATTTGGTTGATGTTTGCAAGTGGGGTTTCTTTATTGCGTGTGATCCACGTTTCTTTTATGATTGTAATCACTGTGGAATGTTTTAAATCCCAATCTGAAATTGGGTTTATTTAATCTGAATATCTTGTTTATAAAGTTCTAATCTTTAAACATTTTCTTGACATTGTGTTGACAGAGGTCATTAGCATCAACAAAAGTTATTCACCTGGATGAGTTTCTTGATCCTGTTTAGTAAATAACATCTCTCTTTCAATGGCGTCAAAAGCTCGATTGCCGGAAGCCGCATCAAAGCATGGTGTTGGAGATGAATTAGAAGCTAAGCTGGCTACTAAACTAACAATTGAAACTGTTAAAGTTGCTGTTTGTGTGGATGATGAAAAGAAAGCTGGTGACAAGAACAAGAACAGCTCGGTATCGGATAAAGCCAGTGATGGAAACAGCAGCCTCGGGAAGACGAGTGGGAGTGCGCGCGTTGATTTTGTGGAGAGTGGGAAGAGTAGTATGTGTAGAGGAAGCACAAGCAGCAATGTGAGTGATGAAAGCAGTTGTAGTAGTTTCAGTAGCAGTGTAAACAAGCCGCATAAATCGAATGATATGAGGTGGGAAGCTATTCAAGTAGTTCGGGCTCGAGATGGGGCTTTGGGTTTGACTCATTTCAGATTGTTGAAAAGATTAGGGTGTGGTGATATTGGGAGTGTTTACTTGGCTGAGTTGACTGGGACAAAGGCATATTTTGCTATGAAAGTTATGGATAAAGCATCATTAGCGAGTCGTAAGAAGCTCCTTAGAGCTCAAACAGAGAGGGAAATTTTGCAGTCGTTGGATCACCCGTTTCTTCCAACTTTGTATACTCATTTTGAGACTGATAAGTTCTCGTGTTTGGTGATGGAGTTCTGTCCCGGAGGAGATTTGCACACGCTTAGGCAGCGACAGCCCGGAAAACACTTCACTGAGCAGGCAGTCAAGTAAGCATCTTTTTAACATGATACATATATAAAACCTCATTTAACATGATGTTTTGTATGCTTTGATGATTCTTGAATGTTAAAGTTTGTGACTTGCATATGATTTGATGATTCTTGAATGTTAAAGTTTGTAGCTTGCAAATGATTTGATCAAGCATTCAATCCATTCATGTTTTGTGATGTTTTGCAGGTTTTATGTAGCAGAAGTGCTGTTAGCTATGGAATATCTTCATATGCTCGGGATTGTTTATCGTGACCTTAAGCCAGAAAATGTTCTCGTCAGGGAAGACGGGCATATAATGCTCTCGGATTTTGATCTTTCCCTTCGTTGCAGTGTTAGCCCGACTTTAGTAAAGTCATCATCTATGGACTCCGAGCCCCTTCGTAGGAACACCGTGTATTGTGTCCAACCCGCTTGCATTGAGCCTTCGTGTATCCAACCTTCGTGTGTGGTCCCTGCATCTTGCTTCTCACCTCGTTTCTTTTCAAGCAAATCAAAGAAAGAAAGGAAAAACAAAATTTCTAAGGACATAGGAAACCAAGTTAGCCCATTGCCCGAGCTCATGGCTGAACCAACGAGTGCCCGGTCCATGTCATTTGTTGGAACCCACGAGTATTTAGCCCCAGAGATCATCAAAGGTGAGGGTCATGGAAGTGCTGTAGATTGGTGGACATTTGGAATATTCCTATACGAGTTATTGTTCGGTAGAACTCCCTTTAAAGGGTCGGGTAATCGGGCCACATTGTTTAATGTTGTGGGTCAACCTCTTAGGTTTCCAGAGTCACCGGTTGTTAGCTTTGCTGCTCGCGATCTAATCCGAGGATTGCTCGTGAAAGAACCACAACATAGACTGGCTTATAAACGAGGAGCCACTGAGATTAAACAACACCCCTTCTTTGAAGGTGTTAACTGGGCTTTGATCCGCTGCGCTACACCACCGGATGTCCCTAAGCCCGTTGAGTATGAACGGTTTTCTGCTGCTCATGTTGCATCAACAAGTGAAAAGACTAATGTACCCCCTGTGGCTGCTCCAAACCAACAAAAAGGTTCAGACAACTACTTGGAGTTTGATTTCTTTTAAATACACCTACAAAAGGGTTTGTAGTTTGTTTCTATTTATGGGGGGTAACAGCATACTTCCAGTCGAGGGACGATTCTGAAGTTGGGGGAGAATGGTTGTATTTTTCTTGGATGAACTACATGAAACTTGTGAGTTGTAATTGTCTGTTGTTGCATTGCATTGCATCATGTCATTTGTCAAACTCATGATGATGATGATCTATTGTGAACATATAAACATCAAAGATGACTTTGTTTATTATTTTTTCTGTCACAAATAAGGGTGTTTTGAGTTTTATACATCAATACAACATGTAAATTTCGATTTTTACAGCTTGAAGCAGCTGCATCTGACAAAGTCATTGTTCTGGTCCTGCATCGGTTTTAGGGTGGTTTCACGCGGAGAAGAAGCAGTCGAGTATGGAGAGACAGGCTGCTCGTTTGACAGCTGGTCGTCCAATGATACCTCCTTCCCTTCACATATGACTTTGACTTCACAAAACTGTGGGGCATTATGTAGTATCTGATCAAGCGTTCCCCCGCCCCCTTTCTTGCTGCTACTCTTTAGTTTCCTGTTATTGTGTGCAGGATTGATTAGAAGAGATTCATAGGGTTAACGGGTCATGGGTGAGTTGACATGTTTACTAAAACAGGTGTAACCAAACATGTCGACCCGCTAACTTTTTTTTTATATTAAGAAATTGGAGGTGACCACACTTGCCTTAGGTTTGATTTGGTGGCACCCATAACCAGCTTTGTTATGTTCAAGATTGGAATGAGGTCAAGAATGGCTTTTGCCTCCATGTCACTCTCTATAAGCACAGTTTCAACTTGAACCTATAATGCCAAGAATATATGTGATGATAAAGATATACTCATATACTAACACTTTGTATGTATGTATGTATGTATGCAATGTACCTTTGAAGATGAGCATAGAGAAAGAAACTTCTGGAGGTATTCGGCCCTCTTGCTTCGTTCATCGCACACGTAACTTTCCTTCTGTTCTGGGTTTGCTTGATTTATCGGTAACCTTCCAACTGTATATTCAACAACAGTTGTATTTAGCAGTTTCATACGAATTTGCTTGACTTATCGGTAACTTTAACTTCAATTCGATCTTCAAGTCTAACAGTTAGTTTGAAGGTTCAAAACTTGATTTTTTTTTCTGACATAAAAGCAAATAGAATGTCCAGACAGTCCAGAAATGGTTTTTATGTCCATATTTGAACTTTGAAGTACCTTTATCAGGTTATGACTAAAAAATGGTATTGATACATGATAGAACCACCAATACTTTATATGCTTCTAAGGTGTGCTCCGTAAATCTTAGGGGCTGTTTGGCAAAATCTGAATCATTAAGTGCTGAATGGTTAAGAGGTCTGAATTATTAAAAGGTCTGAATTATTAAGAGGTTTCATCAATGAGATGGATATTGAGGTAGAACTTCAGATGAGTATAAAGTTAGGACATGCTTCATTCAGTTTCATTCAGCATCTCTCAGTCTCTTAACCATTCAGCACTTAACTGAACCATTCAGAGGTTCTTTTTTTCTGAAACAAACGCTCTGAATGCTTAATGCTGAATGGTTAAGCACTGAACTGAACCATTAAGAGGTAAACAAACAGCCCCTAGAGTGGATCGGAAAGTTCAAACGGTAGCAAGTCGGGTTAGTTGGCTAGTTTTAGATTCATATGATTGTTTGTAGGGTTTGATTTTGACAATTTTGATGGTTTACGGGTCTAGACCTGGTGATTTGGACCCTGGACCGGATCATATATATAAACCATACAGCCAAACAGGTTGTTAGTTTTAAAACTCATTAGTCGATAATAATTGATACTATTGATTTTGTCTCTTAGTTCCATCCTTCACTTTTATTACGCATGTCACTTCTATAGACGAAATTATCAACTAATGAATTGAACCATATTTTTCAACTAAACTTTAACACGTTGTTTACTATCAACAAATTATTAGACCTATATTTCTCATTCTAAACTCTAACAGGTTGACTAATTACGGTCAAGCTGGCGATTTGGACCTAGTCATATTTACGTGTTCTTAGGAGTTAGGAATGGAACATATTTTTTTCATTAATACAAACAAATTTCTGAAAAAGAAAAAAAGCCCAAACTGATTTAGCAACAGGTTTTGGCCTATAAAGACTATTTAGGCAAAAATTCATAAAAGTGTAAATTTTGACAAAAACATACAAACTACCAGGACCATTTTGGCAATTAACTCTTAAATTTATTTAGAGTAAATTACAAATTTGACCCATGTGTTTTAATATTTTTAACAGGTTAAATTTCACCTTAACAATTTCAATCCTTGTGATTTTTAATTTTAACAGAAATGATCCCGAATATTAACTTGATCCAACTTTCCATTAAATCTCATTCACACGCCCCACACGTGTGGGGTAAAAATATACTTTCTCTCACTCTTTTATCTAGGTTAACATGTAGATTAACATTTTTTTCGGTTGCATGTCAAAAAGAGTGAGAGCAATGACATTTTTACTTTGCACGTGATGAAAAGTTAACGATAAGTTGGATGAAGTTAGTGTTCGGACCATTTCTGTTAGAAAATAAAATCACAAGAACATAAACTGTTAAGGTGGGACTATACCTGTTAATGGTTTCAAAACACAAAGACCAAAATTACAGTCTAGTAAATTTATTTATCATAATATAAATAATTAATTTCTGTTTTGGTCCGAAAACCTCATTAAGCAATGAAGTCATCTAGGAATTCAGTTTATCTTTAACGAGGACATGACTATCATTAGGGCTGGCATATCGTGTCAGACACGACACGATAAGACCCGAACACGATAAGACACGAACACGATAAGGTCAAACACGAACACGACACGATAACTTATCGTGTCATTTTTTCCAAACACGAACACGATAAAAAACAGGTTACACGATATGACACGATAAAAACCCAATTTTAAAAAAATTAAAATTTTCAAAAAAATTTATAAGTCTTAAATAATAAATATGACTTAATATAATAATTCTTAAGACAAAAAACAACAAAATTACATAAAAATAGTATTTATCCATAATAATACTTGATAAACGAATATGAAAAAAAAGATTAAAAGTCTATTAAAATCCATCTCCACCTCCAGTCTCCACTAACATTTCATATAAATAAATATTAACAGGTGACCTATCGTGTTAACAGATCTTTAACCTGTTAAGACACGATAATTAACGTGTCTTTATCGTGTTAACCTGTTAATGACACGGCACCTGTTAAGGTCAAACACGAAACTTGTTAATTCCGTGTCGTTTCGTGTCGTGTTATCGTGTCCGTGTCAGAAATTGCCAGCCCTAACTATCATACCCATTAAAAACCTACCAAGGAGAGAAGAAAACTTAAAATCAGCAAGCTCTTATCGCTCGCCTCAACGCCGAGCCTAACTGCAGATAAACTATATGATAGGTGGTGAGGAACCCAAGACTCATAAAAATAAAACGGTCTTGGGTTCAAGTTCCACCTAAGATAAAAATTAAAAAAAAATAAAAAGTTCTAGGATGGCCGGGAGTTCTCTCACAGATGATGGTTTTCTCCTGAGACGGTTAGGGGTACGGTTCCGACTAGGAAAACAGATAATAAACCAGGATAAAATGACACATATAGTCCGGAACAGGGTCATACCGTTCAAAATTTGAGTTATATGATAGGTCCTTGTATCATATATTTGATATGAGCAAATGATCAATGATGACAATTGGGCATCTAATTTCCCCTAATTTAAAGACGTATAGCACTTTTTGGTGGACTAAGTTTATAGCAAAGCTAATGATTGCATAAAAATTTGAGTAGAGAGAGAGAGTTGAAGTATGCTTACGAGGTGTAGGGATGAATCGGAGCTCAGGGAAAACATGAACAAGATAAACAATGGTAGATCCATGACGAACGCTGCCGATGGTCCAAACCAACGCATCCATAGTCGCAGACAAGAGCTCATCACTTCCTCTCCACGTCACCACATACACGACGTCGTTCAAATCCCGATCAACACAAAACAAATCTTCTTCTTCCGTAATTGATGGCATTATTCTATAATCGTCTTCTTCGACTATCTCGTGATGATTGTTGATCGGAGATGGTATGCTGCCAAAGTAGTTGTTGGCTTTTTCGGCCATGTCTCCCTGAGCGATTGTTGGAATGTGGAACAATGCTAAATTCTCTACGATATCCACGAGAGTTGAAATATCAAATATGAAATGTCCCTTGACTTTTTCTCGCTTTGTTTCTGTTTTATTTTAAACTAAAATAAAACATGATTTAATACAATATAATAATATCTTATATCACAAATTGAAGATTTCGATTTTTAATATAATCAATTTTACCTAATAACATTTAATACTAGTTTAATTCTCGTGTGATACACATGGGTAAATAACAATATTTTTAAAAAATATAATATATATTTAAGAATTTATAAATATTTATTATTTAAAGATTTATATATATTTTATAAAAATACCACAATCATAATTTTTTACCCTTCATCAACTCTCAATTTAATTTTCCCTTCAAACTTTCTTTTATTACTTCTCATAATCATAATTTCCCCCTCATCTTTTCCGTCCAAAAAAGGTTTTAGTGGCCCCTTTAAAACCATAGGTGGATTTTCTAACTTAACTATGAACTATGAGAATAAGGTTCAACTTAATTTTACATAAAACTATAGAAGATATGTGAGACTCTTTTAAAATTAAAAAAAAGAAGGTATATTGGTTTTCACTGGTCCCAACTATCACCTTTTGTCTTCTACCGGTCCCAATTTTTAAATTGGTTGTTAACGGTCCCAACTTTTATCACTTTGGTAACCACTGGTCCCGTCGTTAAATTTTTTTAACGCCGTTAAGTTTTTTCCAAATTCAAAACCGATGTTTTAGACCTTTTGATCGGAAGGATAATACGTGTCGATTGATGTAAAAGTTTTCTCGAAAAGGCTCTCTGAACAATAAAATTTTTACATCCGATTGAAGCACCGTTAGGTTTAAACATCCGATTGAAGCACTATTTCGTTGTTCGAAGCGTCGTTTTAAGGTAACTTTTCCATCAATCGACTTATATTATCATTCCGATCAAAAGGCTTGTAACATCGGTATTGAATTTGGAAAAAACTTAACGACGTTAAAAAAAATTTAACGACGGGACCAGTGGTTACCAAGGTGATAAAAGTTGGGACCGTTGACAGCCAATTCAATAGTTGGGACCGGTAGAAGACAACATGTGATAGTTGGGACCAATGCTTTAATTTTTGAAATCTTTTAATACCATCGGTAAATAAATATATTTTTATAATAGTGTTCATTTTTTCACATACATGCATATATGTATATTAAAAGATAGAAAAAACATGTAGAAAAAAACAAGCATTAAAAAAAACGAACCGTAATAAAAATAACGTTTACCGAACATTATTACAGGGAAGTTTAAAAAAACAATCGGTAAAAAATGGAATGATATTTAAAAGAAATATAAAAAAGTTGACGTTTAAAAAGCGAATGGTAATATAACGAATGATATTAAAAATGTGTTTAAAAGAACGGAAGATATTAAACAAAACATATTTAAAAAAGACGTTTAAATGAAGGAACGATGTTATACTTAACATACATCATTTTTTCCTTTGACCCTAGCCGACACATGTTGCTTGTGACACCCCGCCTGGTGGCGAAAACACCGGGTTGTCAAGTGGATTGGATATCAAAAGTACAAAGCACATGGCATCTAAGAAGTATATTTTAATATTATTAAGCATTCAATGTTGTGACGTAACAGGAAATAAATAGTCTTAAAACAGTAATTAAATCCGAAAACAGAAACGTCATTGTTTATTATTTTCTAAGTCCATAGCATCCTACGTGTCACGCAAACGAAACAATTCAAACGGCACCTGAAATATGAGTAAAATAAGTTAGCTACGGGAATAGCTAGTGAGTAAAAACACGGTAAATAATACAAAGTATGAAATCCGAGATCAATGTAAATATGTTGCGCAAGCTCATGTGTATAGCAATTTTGTTATATTACTCAACCATGACCATAGAATCACATAGAAACAAGAACCATATACCCCGCAGAGTAACCTTTAGCAACAAGCCATGAGAACCACTCATGGTACAATTAATGATAACTGTCGTCTAACCGTCTTTTAATCGTCAATTAACCGTCCCGATATATAAGTTATCAATAATTGTTTTAGCATCTAGAAGGCATTGCAACATAGCAACAAGTATCATAGGATAGTATCTAGTAACCAACACATAGAATCAACAACAAGAATCACCGGGTTCAAATCACCTATCGTGCCATAAAGTGTAGGTGGGTTTGTCAGACCGTTAGTGCTAACATTGTACCGGTAGAAATTACATAATAATACAACTACTTTTAAGTAACACACAATTGTGCATCAAGCGGCCGACAAGATTAACACATTTTATGATCCCATTTGAAAATAGAATAAAAAAAAGAAACCGTAGTTTAGTAATAAGAATCATATTTCAGTCCCAAAGCCAAAAATAGTAAAATGGGAGTGAGTTTACTCACCTGAACAATAAAGATAATAGCAACGCAAGAAAGTAACTAGAGAGAATCGTGGATCGCCCAGATATTAGAATCACCTAATTAACCGGGAGAACCTAATTTAGAAACGAAGCAAGTAACGTAATAACTAGAATCAAGAAAATAGAACTTCTAGGGTTTTGGATTTGGGGTTTTAAATTATAAATTTGAAATTAGGGTTTCAAAATATAATTTGGGATTTTTAGGGCTTTAAAGTACCAATTGGGAGTTAGGGTTTTAAAATACAATTTGGAATTTACGGTTTCAAATCCAATTTTAGGGTTTTAAAGTCCAATTTGGGGATTTAGGGTTTTAAAATCCAATTTGGGGATTTTGGGTTTCAAGAACCAATCTTTGATAAAAGACGACGTTTTAAGTAATATATATTTTAACGGATTATTATATAAAATGTCAAAATTTATAATAACTTCTTTGTACAACTAGTTTCTTTTTATTGGAATAATATTTGTACAAACCTTAAGAAACATATGACTTAACTCCAAAGTAAATGGGTTAAAACATAAAAATTAAATAAAAGTGGTCAGTGGGACTCGAACCCACGACCCAACGCGCCACAACCAGCAACCTTACCACTGAACCAGACGCGCTTTTTGATTATTAAACATGCAGCGATTACTTTTAGTATTTACTATACAAGAATACTCATTTCCATATAAACCCTAGAATCAAAAATCACCCAAATTCGTTATTAATCTGATGATCGAATCCACACAACCATAGGGCTTTTAATCTACACTATAAAACGATCATTTTGATACATGATACTTACGTGGTGTCGATCGAATTGAGACGGTGAAGATGAAGATGAAGAACACGACGGCTTGGTTTTTTAAATGATATCTAGGGGCTGTTATAATCCAATTAAACTTCCAGATTCCTTCAACGCAGTTAGATGAACAAAACCCCTATATCAATTTCAGACTAAATCAAAGATTTGATGGCTACCCGTTGATGAACAAACTCGAATTGAAAAGGAATCACTTACGGATTGATGATGATTGATGAGAGAAATTGGAGTTGCAGATAACGAAATCGAGTAATGAGGAAGGTGCAGGTAGATTGAATTGCGATATAGTTCACCGATTGATGTCGATTGGTTTTGAGTTAAGTTATGAACCGAAAATGGGTAATTGATAATGACGATGATGGTCATCTCAACTCTGAGTATCCGTTCATGTCATTTCATAATCCTGATCATGTCAAATCTAGTCAAGCTCCGGGTCCTTCTGGTTCTCAAGACGATCAAGAATCAAACAATCTTGAAGATGATGTGAATCCGCAAAGTTCTCCTAATGATGGTGGATCTGTTCAAAATCAACCATCATCAGATCCGAATGCTGAAGTTATTCCAGAATCATTTGATTACTTCATCAATTCACCGGATCAAGTCCCGAATTTCACTCCGCATACTTCTACAATACTACAAGATCTACCGAATCTGAATCATTCTAATCTGGAGAGTCAAGTGCAAGGAGATGTCATACCAACTCATCGAATTCACAAGAAACATCCTGTCTCTCAGATTATCGGGCCGTTGAATCAGAGATCTACAAGAAGTCAAACTGAGCAAGCAAATGTTTGTCTTTATTCATGTTTTCTTTCCCAAGTGGTGCCGAAGAACATTTCAGAAGCGTTGCAAGATAATAGTTGGATTGAAGCCATGCAAGAGGAGTTACTTCAATTTCGCAAACAAGAGGTTTGGAAATTAGTGGACTTACCTGAAGGAGAGTATGCGATTGGTACAAGATGGTTGTACAAAAACAAGCCAGATGAACGTGGCATTGTTGTGAGAAACAAAGCGAGACTCATTGCACAGGGATATACTCTGGAAGAAGGCATTGATTATGAAGAAGTGTTTGCTCCGGTCGCAAGACTTGAAGCTATACGCGTTTTTCTTGCATATGCGTCCTTCATGAAGTTTAAAGTATTCCAAATGGACGTTAAAGGCGCTTTTCTGTATGGACCGATTACAGATGATGTATATGTCAGACAACCTCCGGGTTTTGAAGATCCTGACTATCCTCATCGTGTATACAAGTTGAGTAAAGCTCTTTATGGCCTACACCAAGCTCCAAGAATCTGGTATGAGACATTATCCAAGCATTTACTAGAACATGGATTCACAAGAGGTCAGATTGATCCAACTTTGTTTATGAAGAGGGAGAATGAAGAACTCTTATGTGTTCAAGTTTATGTGGACGATATTATCTTCGGATCGACCAGTGCGTCAATGTGCAAAGAATTTGAGGAAATCATGAAGTCTAGATTCCAGATGAGTTCAATGGGGGAGATTAACTTCTTTCTTGGATTACAAGTGAAACAATCAGCTGACGGAATTTTCATCAATCAATCAAAATTTGTTGAGAAATTGTTCTCAACACTCAAAAACCAAACATATCGAAATTCGATATCACTTTTTAAGAGATAACTCTGAAAAAGGTTTAATAATTTTGATTAAAGTTCATACCGACAAACAACTGGCAGATCTTTTCACAAAATCCTTTTTGTCAGGACGGTTTGAATTCTTAATTCAATCCATAGGATTAATCAATCATGATTGATTCTATTTTTCGAAAACAAAACAAAAAAATCAGAAAAATATAAAATCCAAAAATATAATAAGTTGATGTCAAGTATTGATTCCTTTGTCTTTTATTTTATTGTTTTGCATTGTGTGCTTGCATGAAAAAGAAAAATAGAAAAGCAAAAACAAAATATAAAAGCAAAAAAGAAAAGAAAATATCATGTCATAAGAATCATATTGAAAATAGTGAGAAATGATAGTTACACTAGACATTATTTGTTACATCATTTTTAAATAAAGACTGATGAATGTTAATTGATGTGCTAGACAGCTCAGGCAATTAGACTGAACAAGTAAGTTGATTGTTGACAAACATAAACTTAATGATCTTTGTGTTAAGTTCCATAGTTATACATGTCTAGATATATATCTTTTGATACATTACTTGTGATGATAGTTGCGCATGATCGGGTAACGATGTAGTCTATTCAGTGTGATGAACCGCATCGTGAGCTTCTTTGTTGTGGTATCCACAGACCTGAAGTCTCACACGAAGTCTCTTTTGAGCTTCAAGGTGCAGCAAAAGATTCCCAAAGATGGAACAAAAAGAGTCCCAAATGTGGACCATCACCAAACAAAAATTCCAAAAAGGAATTCAGAAGATTCCCAAGGGGAACGATAGGAAAGAAAAATTCCAAAAATGGAATTAAAAAGAAGTCCCAAAGTGGACCAAATCCGAATAGAACCCAGATTCCACACTGTGTATGACTGTAAGTGACCAGGTTGTTGTGCAATATGCATTCAGGTAGTGTTGATAAGGAAATATGTTGATATATGTATACATGTGGGTCACATAAGTCATTTTAATCGAACCTTAAATATCATCATGATACTGAAAAAGTAAGTGTGTCAACTCGAGCTAATTGGTATGTTTTCATATCATCACTCAATCAAACATAAGTCAAATGTCTATTCAAAACTTGCAAAACATGTTCAGATAATGTGTGGTATGATCTCACTGCGATATTTTGATTCATTGCATTGCATATGTCCTTATTTTAATGTGTGTGCTTTGTGTGTGCAGGCATATGGAATCTTTATTGACACATCAACATCCTTGTTAAACTTAAAAATTTCAAGAAATTTCAAGTTTAGGGGGAGAATAAATTGTAGAAAAATATCTACAAAAAATCCAAAAATATTTTGAATAAGTGTTTTGAATGAACAAGATTATGTGGTATGAAAAGCAAAAGTATTGGATGTGTTAAAAACAAACCCAAGGTCTTGCAATGTGATTTTCAGAAATTGCTTCGGGATATAAAAATGTTGGTTGTGCAAAAACATTTTTTTGAAAAAGAAAAAGAAAAAGGAATTTAATTGAAATTAATTTTATTGACTTGTCTTATGTTGTTGATAATTAATGTGACAAATTCTTTTAAGGATATCTTGTCTAATTAATATGTCGAGAATGTTTGCAGGTGCAATAAATGCAGTTGAAAAAGTCAACAGACGAGAAAAAGTGAAGAAAATTGCTCAAAGTGTTGTAGCCGGGCAAAGAATATCATAACACTATTTAGCCGGGTAATGAACACACTGTTCAGCCGGGTAAAAGTTGTGAGTTTGATATAAGCCGGGTGATTGAGAAAAAGTGAAGCCGGGTGAAGATATTATGACTACTGTACAGCCGGGCAATGAACATGTCAAATATAGCCGGGTGAAGGTCATAGATATTTTCTGGGTGACAAGTTGTGTCACTATACAGCCGGGTGAAGAAATGTTGTCACTATACAGCCGGGTAAATGAAAGAAGTCTTATCTTGCCGTGTAAGTGTATAACACTGTGTTGCCGGGTAATAGTGGAAGCAACGGTGTTGCCGGGTAATGAAGACAACATGCCGTGTGAAGAAGAAAGCATGCCGAGTGAAAGAAAAGACTACTGTGTTGCCGGGTGATGAAGTTCACTATGCAAGCCGGGTGATGTTTTGAAGACTACTATACTGCCGGGTGATGAATAAAACCAATCAGGTGTAGTTGTTCCTAACCTTTATCCGTCACTACAGTGACTTACCCGTCTCTACAGTATTTGACCCGTCAAGTGTTTTTCACATGTTATATGTTGACACGTCATATGTTGTGACTTGTCCCAACAGTACATGACCCGTCCCAACAGTACATGACCCGTCTCAACAGTGCTTGACCCGTCAAGGCTTAGTGGGCTTTTTGTGCTTGCCCGTCCCAAATTGTTGACCCGGCACCTCAAAGTTTGACCAAATTTTTAACCATATAAAAACCCGCCTCTTCACAAACACTTATCATTTTTCACTCACAAATTCAAGCAAATCCTCTGCACATTAAATCGTTGTTTATCATATTCAATCGTTTGGTTCTGTAACAAGTATGATCGATTGAATAAGGTATTGTCCTTGTGATTTGTTCTTGATAAACCTGCAAATCGGCCGATAAAATGAAAAACGATGATGAACAGTGTTTTTTATCTGTCGATCATTAACAATCAAAATCGACACTTTGATTGTGTGTGTTAAAACCAAAATCGAATGTTGTTTTAAGTGTAAAATCTGTCGATCATTAACAATCAATCACTCATTTGCACCAAAATTCATTAAAATCAACTAAATCACTCAAATTACCTTATAACTGTCAACCGCCATTGATGACCTGTTTCAAGCTCATAAATGTTAAACTTCAAAATGATGAAATGTGTGTTAAAAGTGACAAATCCTTGTTAAAACTGAACTAAAGCATGATAAACAACTTCATCTTATGAATGTCAAATTTTGTTGCTTAAGTGTGAAACTGTTGTATTACAATATGTTGTATGATCATTAAAATTCATAATTGGTTTGATCAAAATGATGACAATCAGTTTGTTAAAACAATTTAGGAGTTAAGATGATCATGTGAATGTTTTGTTTCTATAACTTTATGTTCAAACACTTATGCAAATTTGAAATTTATTAATGAAGAATCTAACACATTTGTCTTGTTTATGTTTATGTTTTTTTTGTTTTGACAGATGGAGAATTTGAAGTTTGAGCCCAAACACAATCTGGTGGCATGTTTAGATGAATCTATCCCTGAAACCGAAGGTTACAGAGATATGATCAGATTCATAAAGAGGACAAAGTATGTATATGCTATGTGTGCCAAGCCGGTCATATATGCAAGGTTGATAAAGAGTTTTTGGAGAACAGCTGAGGTGATCAGAAATGAGAATGGAGTAGCTGTTGTTCGAGGAAACATTACTAGAGAGTTAGTGCTGACTGTTTCTGAAGAAGCAATCAGGACAGCCTTGAGAATTGATGAGGATGAAGTAGGAATGAATGATGTGTTGACTATGGCTGAATGCCAAGCGTGCTTTGTTAATATGGGACATCCTCCTGCATTTCCAAAGTCACAATTTTATAGAGCAAGGTTGGGGAAGAAATGGAAGCTTTTGTGCTATGTTGTTCAGCAATGCATGTCAAGGAGAAGTGCTGGTTTCGACAACTTCCCTTCTGACATTGCATCCCCAATAGTTGCCATTGCTGAAAACAAACCATTTAACATGTCAAGGTGGATCATGAATGGGTTTGTGTTTAATCTGGTAAAGGGCAAAAGATTTAAGTTTCTCATGTATCCGAGATTCTTACAGTTGATGATAAATGTTGCCTATCCCATTATCAGAGAAAAAGGGGTAGTTGGTGGAATTTTGTATACTGAGGACATGAACGATCTATCTTACAGAAAGATGAGCATCGGGAATGTGCTAGTGTTGATCTATTTGACTATATGAGAGATATAGCAAATAATGAAGAAGATGTTGAAGGAGTTTATCATCATATTTCAAACGGAGAGATTGTGAATCCTCAGGACCTGGTTGATGAGGTACCTGATAATCTACTAGATGATGATGAGTATGCTGCTCGTCATGCAGAAGATGAAGATGAATCTGAAAATGATGACAATGGTGATGATGATGATAATGGAGATGATGAAGATAGTGATAGTGAAAGTGGAAATGATGGTGGTGATAATGCTGAATCTGTTTCAGAGGAGGCAGAGATTATTGAAGTAGCTGAACCAATGGAATTGGAGACAGAAAATGTTGAAGTCATTGAACAAGCTGTGATAGAAGAACCTGTTGAGGTTACTTGTGTTGAAAAGGAGGTGGCAGTTGAAGTTGCTAAGCCTATCACAAAGCAGTATGTTAGATCTCGAAGATCTAAATCTGTTGTTGAGAAAGTGTTGGTTGAGCCTGAAAAGATAGATATTGTTCAGATAGCTCAGGAAGTAATGGCCGAGGTTGAGACTATTGCACAGATAGTTGATGAAGCTGATGCTGACATTACTGATCCTGTTCCTGTTGATATACCCACCACATCATCTCCTGTTGCTGAAAACATTGAACAAGTTTTGGAGTCTTCGCCAAAAATTGTTTCAAGTGTTGATGAGACTGAGAATAAGAAGAAGATTGTTGAGTTAGAAGAGATGGTGGAAAAGCTTGTAGCTGCGAATGAACAGTTGAAGGCTTCGAATGATAGAAAGAAGAAAAGACTTGAAGAATTTTGGGCTATTCACAATCAGAACCTTGAAACTTTCAAAGCTTTGGATGCAGATCATGTTAATTTGAAGATTGAACATGACAAGTTGAAAGATGAGTATGAAAAGTTGAAGGAGGAGCATGAAAATCTGAAGTATGATTACAAGGATTTGAAGGCTGAATGTAATACGTTGGATGCTGAAAAAGAAATGTTGGAGAAATGGTTGGAAGAAACTCGTTCGAAGAAATCCGGGTCCACATCTGATAAAGATTTTTCTGACGAAGTTATGGAAGTGTCTGAACCTTCTCAAGCAGCAAAAGTATATTATACTCGAGCACGTGGTACAACTAATGTGGGTATAAGGGTTGAAACTCCAATTGTTATTCCCGATGAAGCTGCTGCTGAAACTGTCATTTATGACAAGGCTGAGGGAAAAAGGAAGTTAGATGCAGTACCGGAAATTACTGAAGATGCATCTGTTTCAAAGAAGGCAAAACTGGATGAAACAGTACAGATTGAGCCGATTCAATCTGTAGCTGTAGCTGAAACTGAGGTGGTAGAACTGGCAAAAGTTGATGAAACTGTGAAAGAGGCTGAAATTGATAAATCAGTTCAGATTGAGCCGATTCAATCTGAATCTGTTATAGTTGAAGAATTGCCTGAAACTGTTGAAGTTGTAAAGGATGTGTCTGAAACTGTACCAGAAGACGCAAGTCAGTTTGAGCCGGTTGAAACTGACAATGCACCTATGATTGAGGCATTAGATGATCTTGATGATATTGATTTTACTGAATCTGAACCAGAAGCTGAGCCAGAAACTAATCCTGATCATGAGATTCCTGAAGATTTAGCTGAAAGATTTGCTTATCTTGAGAAGATGAAGTATAATCCAGTGTTTTTGAATGGGCTGACTGTGAGTCAAATCAACGAAGAATATGAAAAGTGTTTGATAGCCCAAGACAAAGCTGCTGCTGATGAAAAAGAGTTTATTATTGAAATGGGTGAGTGGACACCATTGCAAGAGAGTTTGAACATTGAAGACTTACCTCCAACTGAACTGTATCATCAAAATCCTGAAGAGATGTCAAGTAGGAATATGCGAGATTGGTTGAGCTCAAGGAATTATCCTTATAAGACTTTGAAGAGATTGAAACAAGAGTCGCTGAGGAAAATTGTTGTTAGTTTCATGAAGACGGAGAAAATGTACAATCGTATGTTTTATTTGGACTACAACAACCCTCAATACTACGAGCTGACCAAAAGATACAAAGTTCTCGGACCAAAGGAGATACCGGTGATGGCGCTACCTGAAGATGCTCACAAGAAGAGACATGAGTTGATAGACATGTTTCCCAGTGAAGTTAAGTCATACAACATACCTATGGACGTACGTGAATCATGGCACAAATCAGACACAGCAGGTGACGTTGTGAGGTCACTGCTGAGCAAGGGTCAGTCGATTGCTGAACTTCTTGATTCAATGATCGTACCGGAAAAGTCCAAAAAGGTAAAGATCATAGCGTGGAAATATGACGAGGTGTTTGATGCTTTCATGATAAAAAGAGTTAATGGTTTATGTGATGTATACCATTACTACTCTAGCATTTTCAAGTTAGAAGTTCAAGATCTGAAAGAGTTGCACAAGCTTAGACTGATAAATCACACGCATGCTGAGCGTGGTGATAAATGTGCAATGTTACTGGATGCCGGGATAGCCAGATCACCGAAATATCTAGACTTTAGAGGTCAACAAGAAGACAGTGCTTATGTGTAGGCAAAGAAACAGAGAAAGAAAAAGAAGTTGGTGGTCAGTGAGGACATGTATTTAGAGGAATTTTCTGATGAGTATTTTGACAAAGTAACCAATCCGGGATTGAAAGTGATTGATGGATCTCAAGCGACGAAGCCAATTCTTAGAGTTTTCTACAATCAAGAAACGTTTGAGTTGAAGCTTGTTCGAAACTTGGATGACTGGGATAAAGACATGATCACTTTATTCAGTACTTTTGAGCTGAAATTACTGCATCCATCATACATTGATTTTTTGAGAAGTTACAGAATGGAGAAATGCAAAGACAAACTGGCTGAAGCTGATCGAAAACTGTTTGTGGTGATGATAGAGGTGATAGCTGCTGCATCAGAAAAGATCAGAGTAAGGAAGGCATTACTCAACTCTAATCTCGTGAAGGTTGACATTCCAGAGATAGAGTTTATGAGAATATCTGCAAAAGGAACTTTGGAAGTGCAAGTCAAAGGAATGGAAATGCCTTATGAATTTTACGCTAACATTGATTTTGCAGGTTTAAATCTTGATTCTCTGAGACGTATGAATGCCTGTCCAATCCTTACTAACGAGTCCAAACCGAGACAAGCAAAGATAGCCGAAAAGTTCAAGTCTTGTATAGAAGAAGCACTGAAGGAACAAGAAGAGTTTAAAGGAAAAGAGTTGCTGGATATCAAAGAGGAACAAGAAGATTGGTAAGAGAGATTGAAGCTGAACAAAGATGAAAACTGTTGAAGATTTTGCTGAAGATTCAAAGATAAATCTTAGGGGGAGTACTGTTAGGGCTATTTCCTAGTTAAGATTTACTTTGTATTTGTTTATATGTTTTATGTATAGTTTAGGGTCTATTTTGTTATATTCCTTAAACTTGTTATTGTTGCTTAAAAGCATGTAGTGAGAGAGTGTGAGGAGAGAGGCTAGATCACTATTCACGTAAGAGAGAACTTAGTGTGTGTGATTTATTTTCTCCTGCACTTGTATTACAAATCTGCTTTGATCATCAATATACAAAAAGAGAATTATTAGTATGAATTGTGTTTATGATTGAACTGTGTTTGTGTATGATTTATTCTGATCTTTGAGCGATATTAACGATCCAATTGAACCTATCATGAACAGAGGATTAAAGTGAAATCAATTACTACCAATCGATTCAAGATGCCGAGACTATCATTTTCATTAACTCCACTTGCCGTTTGGTACGCTTTTAGGTCGATTGAGATGGTGAGTATTGGTTACAGTTAGTCAAACAGATTTTGACATGAATTGGATGAATTTGAGTGGATTTTTAAGTTGCTAGGGGGTTCGAAACTTACCTAGGAACATGTTACATAGCTTGAATTGCACTAAATCTATTTATCAACTATATGATTCTATTTATGTCCTGGTTGTGCTTTATGTATACGTGTGGTGTTCTATTTTATGATCGATACAATCATTAACTATTTCTAGCCCAGCGACGTCTTAGATCTAAGGGCCTGACAAGCCTTTTTGGTGCTAAAGCCGATGCTAAGTCCGGCTCTTCAATGACGCATTCTAGTTCATTGAAGGAACCAAATTTCACTTAGCTGATCATATATTAGATTCTATATTATTGAGGCTTGATTGTACATTTGAGGCCGTACGTGTTGTTACATATTTGCACTAACCATTGTGGACATAGAATCGCTTATCATTGTGATCTATAAACTATTATCTATCTATTTAACTATGTGAACTCACCAACATTTTTATGTTGACATTATTTTCTAACATGTTTCAGGGAATACCAACGTTTAATGCTAGCTTTGGATCATGATCACTATAGGCTTTTGGACCTAGCTAAATTCTAAATCAATGAACAATTATTAGCTATGTCATTTGTAATTTGCCAAACTTGTGGACTAATTGTACTATTTAATTTGGTGATACATGCTTATTTAAAACTCTAATTTGTAGCATGATGTGGCTATGACTTATGAGCAATCTCTAGCACGCACGTCCCGACGATT
This sequence comes from Tagetes erecta, assembly GCA_030867185.1. Lineage (NCBI taxonomy): Eukaryota > Viridiplantae > Streptophyta > Magnoliopsida > Asterales > Asteraceae > Tagetes > Tagetes erecta. The sequence continues at coordinate 17,820,810 of CM061490.1, forward strand.
ATCCGCCTTTTATTTATTTAATTGGTCGGGGTGTGACAGTCATGGGTGAGTTAATTAAGATTTTACATGTTTGACCCTTCCATTTTGAGTTCTTATTTATTTTAAACATAAAGCTTTAATATAAGTTTCAAAACTTGCCACTTTTGACCCAAAGTTAATAAAATACTTATTTTAACTAACTAACTTAACCCCGTTAAATCGTAACGTTTATAGGATATACGTTTTTATATTTTTGAGCTTGATTGAGACGTTAAAAGGTAAAAATGGATTGAGACGATAAACAACACTCTAAAACGTATTTATTTAAATATTTGACTATCGAGATGTTACAATTATAAATAACAGAGTACGGATACAATTTAGGATAGGAACTTCGGGTTCGAGAAAGGTATTCGGGTTCGGGTCCGGGGCAGATGTATGTCACATTGCTCAAAAAATGCCAACGTTTCCTGAGAACTCCAAAAAGATGTTCGATATCTTTTCTTGATGATTCTTGAACCTTTTTAAAATAAGCTATCTTTGTCTCTAAACGTTTTTATTATCATCGGGAGTTCCAGATATATACCATTACCCAAATAATATCCAAACGGGTAATAACTTCCATTAACAAAAAAAGATGCCTCGGGTGCATTATCGGCTACGCGATCCTCTATGATTGGCGACGCGTCAAGAACATTGATGTCGTTGTTTGATCCGGCGGAACCGAAATAAGCATTCCAAATCCAAAGGTCATACGAAGCAACCTCTTGAAGAATCACCAACGACCCTTTTTGGTCACCCCGTGTAAACTGTCCACGCCAAACGTTTGGACAGTTAGCCCATTGCCAATGCATGCAATCTATGCTACCAATCATACCGAGTAAACCATGTAATTCTTCGTGTACGTCGTATATTTTTTGTAGATCTAACCATGTCGACTTTCTCAAATAACGCTCCCCGTAAAGATCAATAATACCTTTACAATAGTTTCTTATGCTATCTCTTGTTGTTTTCTCCCCCATTTTTAGATATTCGTCGTTTATGTCAGTTGCATTGCCGTATCCAAGGACGCGTAAAGCTGAAGTACACTTTTGTATAGCCGTAAATCCCATCTTTCATCTCGCGTCGCATCTTTGTTGAAAATAAGGTTTCTCTCGTTCCAAATCTTGAGCTATACGTAAGAATAACCTAGAACTCATCCGGAATCGACGCCTAAAACTAGCTTCATTATATCGTGGCTCTACCGGATCAAAATAATCTTCCATCAAGCGTTCGTTTGCAGCCGCTTGGTCTCTCTCAACGAATACTCTTTGGTAAATGGGTCTCGGCGGGTTAGCGACATGTTGCAAAAATGAAGCTGCGAGTCCAATCGCGCTTGTAACTGCATTATCCATCTCTATTTCGCCCGTTGAAGTGCTATGTCCGCTTGATGATGAAAGTGGTCTTCCATTTTAAATAATAGTGTATGTGTTGTGGAAAAAATTTGAGAATATAGCGTGTGTGTTTTTTGAGAGATTTTGGTGTATTCTTGTATATTTAAATGGTTTAATAATAGTGTGTATGTTTGTGTATTTAAATTAGGTAGATTGGTTTTCACTTGGCCCAACTATTAGCTTTTTTCTTCTACCGGTCCCAACTATTGCATTGGTTGTCAACGGTCCCAACTTTTATCACTTTGGTAACCACCGGTCCGTCGGTAAATTTTTTTTAACGCCGCTAAGTTTTTTTAAATTCATACCGATGTTTTAAGCTTTGTGATCGGAAGGATAATACAAGTCGATTGATTGAAAAACTACCTCGAAACGGCGCTCAGAACAACGAAATAGTGCTTCAATCGGGTGTTTAAACCTAATGGTATTGTTCAGAGAGCATTTTCGAGAAAACTTTTACATCAATCGACTTGTATTATCCTTCCGATTAAAAGGCCTAAAACATCGGTCTTGAATTTGAAAAAAAACTTAACGACGTTAAAAAATTTTTAACGACGGACCATTGGTTGCCAAAGCGATAAAAGTTGTGATCGTTGACAGTCAATTCAATAGTTCAGACCGGTAGAAGACAAAAGTTGATAGTTGAGACCAGTGAAAACGAATATACCAAAATTAAATGGTTAATATTTTTTTAATTAAGTCAACCTAGCCGTTTGAAATGATTTCTTCCTAGCCGTTGGAGACAAATTGCATAGAACTGCGTGGGGCGTTGGCGTTTTATATAAAACGCTCAAAAAAAATTTTAGCGCCTAACGCCCCCACGCAATGGTGTGGGGGGCGTGAAGGAGCGTTATGGGGCTTTATGTTGTGGGTAAAACGTCCATTACATTCGGTCTAATATTCATTTTAGTACTAAAGGTATTTTCGTCTTTTCAAAAAAACTATACAAAAAAGTTAACTATATTAGTCAAATGTATTAAAATGAGGACGACTTATAGAACTCAGGGCAATAATCGAAAAAGAAAATTGTACTGAAATAGAGAAAATATACAAACCTTAGGTACAAAAGTAGATGTTAAAAAATCATGGTTTTTAACTGATTGTATACCCGATAGGTCATTGTGTAGTTTTTTCAAACTGACGAAAGTTACACAATGACCTGAAGATTACACAATGACCATGTATACAAAATTAAAATAGACAGTTGTGAAACATTTTACAGTTTCAGAAGTAAACAGTTAAAACCAAATAACACAATATGTATCCATGTAATGACATAATTGCCCATTGACTAGAAGGAAACTTAAAGTTATTTACGGTTGTGCCATTACGTTTTTGTAACCTTTAATCTTCATTTAATTTAGAGATTTGAAGGCCTATATGTCTTTTTAAGCAATCTAGTACATATTTGAACATTTCTATTATAACTCCAGTCTAGCTAATATACCCTCCTAACTTTCATTTTAAATTCGAGCAACGTCAATAATATAATCAAATTTACACTCAACTTGCACTTTATTGCTACTCGATTATTGTTGTAAGTAGCATAACTTTATTCATAATTATTACGGAGTATTATAAGTGAAATCACGTATCCTTATATAATATAGCAAAACAAAAAAATCTTATATGGCATCTTTTCATGGTTTTTAGATTATGTGGCATTATTTGAGAGATTATCTCACAATAATGATTTTTTATTTAAAATATGTATATAAAATTTATTATAATAAAACTAATTACGTTTTTGGTCCCCTATTATTTTGGAGAATTCTGAAAAATTTAAAAATATTTATATTTTTAACCCTTTATTACAAGGGGTGTACGCGAGTCGTTTATATTTGATAAAGTTTAACAATGAAACTTATGGATAAAGTTATAATAACATGCAATTAAAGATCAAAGTGCTTTATAAATATACATAACATTTTTATATGATTTTTAAAAAAAATAAACTACACCATAAAACTAAGCATTTTATTCTCTTTAATTTGAGTATAATATTGCTATACTAAAAATGTAAGTTTTAAAAATATATCATGTGTTCTGTTTTACCACGATTTTATCTCAAAAACTGAATGGAACATTCATGAACATCCTTAAAAGGATCACTTGAATTGTGTTCCCGAGCATTTTAACCCTTTACTACAAGGGGTGTACGTGAGTCGTTTATATTTGATAGGGTTTAACAATGAAATTTAAGAATAAAGTTAATAATAATATACAATTAAAGACCTCAGCGCTTTATAAATATACATAACATTTTTATATAATTTAAAAAAATAAACTACACCATAAAACTAAGCATTTTATTCTCTTTAATTTGAGTATAATATTGCTATACCAAAAATCTAATTTTTACAAATATATAATGTGTTCCGTTTTACCACGGTTTTGTCTCAACACTAAATGGAACATTTATGAACATCTTTAAAAGCACCACTTAAATTGTGTTCCCTAGCGTAGTGCGGGCACTAAACTAGTAAATAATAATCTAAAATACTATGAGTCAATAATCATATTCATTAATATTTTATTGTTTGACTAATAATAATATTTTTATCATATTCGTTGCTAATTAGGGCATGGAAATAATATTCTCTATTATAATTGTAAACTAAGAATTTTGGTATTTATCATCTTCTAATAACATCTAGCACATGATAATATTTGATAGGTTCATGAATTTTAAACAAATATACTTTATCACTTCTCTAATAAAAAATCTTCTAATCGTATGTATAAATGAACTTCATCCATTATTTTTAAAAATTCATAACTTTTTCACATGTTTTTTTTCTAAAATACACACCATAAAACGATAATTTTATCTTCTTTAGTTTGAGTACAGTAATTATTATAGTTTTTTTAATTTAAAAACGTTTTATATAAAAATAAGTAATTATTATTTTTTATACTTATGATACAATACTTAATACAAAAACATATGGATTCTGTTGTTTAATTAATAGTGTGATCACCGCATCCCGCACATGCATCCCGCATATACAGGGGTGGACGTATGTTTAACCCAGGGGTAGCCCGGGCTACGGCTGAAATTTCGTTGCGAAGTGTAAAAAATATATATATTCTCCGGTTTTATGTATAAGGATACCCCTAAACAATTAAAAGGATACCTCTGAATCTTTGATTTTAAGCTATAAAAGAACAAAGGAGATAAATCTATTAGGTATTTTTCTAATTTTGTGGTGTTATTTTATTACTGTATGAACGTACAAGAATTTTTTTTTTCAGGCTACCCCTGAATTTTCGGGCCGGCTCCGCCACTGCGCATATATGTAGGTTTCATTGCTGTATAACCTTCCAGATTGATGAAAAGGTGGATCAACAAATAATACTAGTGCTTCAATTCATTGACAACCGCAACCATTGAATCAAAACAAGAAGCTCATCCAAAGGTGGATCCGCAATTATGCTAATGTTTTAAACCATGTACTGACCAATCTGATGAACAAATACAAAAGATAAGCATCGTGGTCGATTATGGTAGAGAATATTATAATGAAGTTGAAATTTGAGTCTTTAAAACCCTAAGCAAGACACATATTTTCTAAATTGCCACATCTACACAAATCTCTCAATTTCGAGATTAAATCCGAGAACACATAGGAAATGGAAAACCCAAACAAGAAGTGTTTGACGATGTTGGTTGCGTTGAACCAAACAACAATTCACTTTGCTGAATGATTCATCGTTGAATCGGTTTGTGTGATTATTTCGTCGAAGAAACACAATAACTTATGGTGGAGAGTGGAGACACCAATGGAGTGATGGATGAAGTGACCCGTTAGTTTGATTTCATCACTGTTATTTTGAAAAGTTATAGTTGAGTTAGGCCATGCATAGTGGGGGCCATAGGCACTTTATAACGCCCCGAATACCACTCCCGAGTTTATAATACTTTCACACATTCTAACGGGTTGTTTAAATGAAAGTATTATAAACTCCAAAAAAAAATTATGCTTATGTACTCTGACATTAATTAGGTGAAATTGAAATGTGTGATAGAATGTGTGACATTTATGCTTTGTTGCTTACTTGCTTTAAAACACCATTAGTTGTGTTTAAGAAGAAAGAACATATGTGCAAATTATTTTATCTTACCTATCAGATTGTTTCTAATTAGACCTTTGTTGTCACATGTCTTGAGAAAATGCGAATGTGTTCTTGTAAATAACTTCCGAGATCCTCTGCAAGTACAACTTGATCTTTGCTAGTATTTTAGCCTTGATCTAGCCTATATGCAGTGGTCCATAATGTTTCAAACCAAACTGTATTTACTTTTTTGTTCTTTAATGGACACTTACAACTATAGATGGGGTACTTGAGTTATTTTCTTCTTTTTGTTCTTAATCATTCTGTCATAACTTGGTTAAATAACTTGTAGAACTTACTCTTGTTCTTAATGTGGGTCACTCAAAATTTCATTCTTAATCAACTAATTGATCATCATAAATAGAACAAGTAAGTGTGTCACATCGATCTAATTGATTTGTTCAACATATCATCTCTTAATTACATCACAAATCAAATGTCTATTTCAAAACTCTCAAAAACATGCATTGGATAAATTTCTAGTATGATCTCACTGCAAGCTCAATAGATTCATTGCATTACATTAGGTATTATCTTACGCTTCTGTGTGTATTGTGTGCATGCATGTAGAATCATTGATGATTTTCTTAATCTCTTGAAACTTATAAATATCTTCGAAATTAAGAAGTGAGGGGGTGAAAAATGAAGAAAATATCAAATCAAACAATCGAATGGTTTGAAAATGATTGAAAATATTGAATGTGGTTGAATGAATGCGTCGAATTATGTTGAAATGATTTAGCATAAGTGTTGAAAATGTACAAAAATGTTTTAAAATGTTTAGGAAAAGTTTCGTGCTTACCGATATGAGATACATCTGTTTATGTTCAAATATGGTCAAAAATTTGTGACAAATTACTAAGAGAAAGTATTTGTGTTGAAACCAATGAAATAAATAATTGAAAATGATGGTTGATAATTGATTCTAACATATGGAGAGTTATGATGTCAGATATCATATCAATTATTGGAATCATGAATATATGTCACATCATAGAAGATAAAGTCAATGATCAACAATGCATGATAAGCAGAAGTCCAAATTTTATCTAAGTCAGATACTCCTCATCGTCATGTGGACAAACAAGTATCCTTACGAACAAACAGTCCTCCTATGTCTGATCTTTGATAAAATATTCTAAGTGTTGAAGTTTGAGAGGTTCTTTTCTAGCTAAAACGGACAAAAGTGATCATGTTGAAATATGTGTACAAGTGTGAAAGTTTGTCTTCCAAACGAACAAATAGTGAAATTATAGTGAAGGTGTAGTCGTTTCATAATTGATGAAATTGTCTACGTGTTGGAAGATTTATGATTTCATACGGCTAAACAGTACTCATGCGTCTGATATCTTAGATACAAACTAAGGATATAGCTGTGAAATCATAAAACGGACAAACAGTGCTCATACTTACATAAAATTGTTATAATTCTAAGTATATGTCCATACTGTCATCCTCATACGGACAAACAGTGTAAAACGGACAATGTGTGTTCATTATACTTGACATAATATAAATTTTATTAAGTAATTGCCCATACGGACAAACAACGTCCAAATGGACAATTAAGTCACTCAAACATTCAATTGCACGGGCTGTGGTTCACTATATAAGGGAAAACCATATCTTTTGGAACCCTAGCCTCCCATGCTCATTTGGGGACGAATTGAAGCTCAAGAAAGGTTATTTCAAGGCTAAATTCAAGGAAACGAAGTGATATAAAGGCACGGGATCATGACTTGTCGACTCACGTCATCGGGTTCTTCAAATCCATTGTTTTTATCTCTTTCCATAATATTTCTTGAACTTGATTTTGTGTTTATTTTGACAACTATGATTGTTGGCTAAAAATTTAGAACTACCTAGGCATTATGATGAATTGCTAATGGATGTTTAAACTCATGTTTGGTTGCTTTTGGTTTATGGTTATTATACTTAGTTAAAGTTTTAATCTTTTTGCCATGTGATGCTTATTATATGTTTATATTGATTTCATTGAAATTGTTAGTCCACGTAACTCTTGATGATTGTCTATGTCATAGAATATGGTTTCGTTATTATCATTGACTTTATGTATGAATATTATGGTTAAACTGTAGTAAAATCATAGGGTTAACTTTATTTGTTGAATTTGAAAAAACGTGTAGCCAACTTAAATAGCTGTAAGGTGATAAGTTGTTAACAAGTCGAGTTGAGTAATTTGCTAGGTTTAGGTCTTTGTGAGAAGTCCGGCTTAGTGTTTATTATCAAACTTGTTTGCTAAATAAAATGGTTAGGTTAAAATGGCTTTAAGATCTGTATCGTGAGATAGGTCTTTTGCTCGGGTCAATTAAGCATAATTAGATTAGGTGACTGTAAGGAAACTTAATCTCGTAATTGGTGTGTTAATAACTTAATAGTAACTCTTTAGGTGTCTTCTCGAAAAAGGTCGAGGGTCCTAATTAGTGGTGCCTTTAAGTGAATGCGTTTCGTTCCCGGTTCCATAAACATTAGTCTAAACGTGAGTGATAATTGAAGTTAACAAGGATTCTATTCTAGGTGGTTTGTTTTCATTCTTCTGTTTTTACATCCGTCTTTCCATTTTGTTTGTAATTATTTCATGCAATTTAACACTTTTAGTAAAACCCCCCCCTTTAAACAATCTTTTATATTAAGTGGCGTGTCTAGTAAGTAGAGTCTTTTACAGTTAGTTTAACTTACCGATTGTGCGAACTTGTTGGGTTTTTCCACTTTATAAATTTAAAACCTAATTTTCCGATCCAAACATATTTTCATACACCAGAAGGTTCGCAGCACATACCATACAAGACTGCATCACCATTACGATCTTTACTGTGACATCTGCCCCAAACCCGAACCCGAATGCCCGACTCGAACCCAAGATTATCTATCTTTATTTGTATTCGTATTTAATTTATGAAAATGTAACGTTTCGTTATTATTATTATTATTATTATGAATAAATATGTCCGATTCTTTCGTTATTTCTGTCTTAAATAATCGATCGAATTCAATTCGTGTAATAATTAAGTTTACTATATAATTCAAGTTCAATCTCCAAATATATATAAATTGTATTTTATAAAATAAATTTTACAAAGGTTAATAAAGATAATTGTTTCCAAGTCAAGAAAATAACCATTTAACATTCTTAACAACTTAAACGTCCAAAAACGTCAATTATATAAACGTTATGAGTTAACGAGGTTAAGTTAGTTACTTAGTTAAAATAAAGGATTAATTAACTTTGTGCCAAAACTATCAATTTTCCAACTTATATTATCTAATTAATACCATTGAAACCAGAGGGTCTGGAACTTTAAATTAAATATTTACCCAACCCCCCCCCCCCCCCCCCACGCATCCTCATTTTTCGGCGAACCCATCTCGCCGGCGCCAGCGCTTTTCCGGCCAAACCTCACAATTTCCGGTGATGTACATATGTAGTTTTGGTCGATTTTAACTAAATTAAACCTATGTAGCACATCCCTTTGTATGTTTCAAACCCTCCATCATTTCTTAAACACCATCTAATAGGGATGAGATTTTGTCCCGAATACCGATACCGTACCGGTACCGTACACGTACCGGTACCGAACCGATAAATTCAGTACGGTATTCGGTGCCACTTTTCCTCAAATTCGGTATCGGTATTTTCGGTACCGGTACGGTACGGGTATAATACCGGTACGGTACCGATATCGTTTGTTTTTAAACTACATCAATGTATGCTTAACCATGTTTGTTTTTCTTAGTCTTTTTTGCTTTAGTTTCATATTCAACAACTCTTTTATTTTCACTTTGTCCAAAAAAATTGCTTAGTTTTAATTGTGAACATGCATTCGGTTTGTAAATGGTAAGATAGTTAAGTTAATTACACTATTTGTTATTTTTAGTTTACCTTAATTTTGTAAACTAAGTTTCTAAAACGGAAATGTTTTTTTGTTATTGTAAAACACTAACATTAGTTTGTTTGTTATTTTTAAAGAGTAACGTTAAATTTTAGTTAACGTTAACTTTAAGTTTGTGAACATATATAAAATTGGATTCAAACACTAAATTTGTAAGCATATATATAATTTGATTCAAATACCAGATTTGTAAACACACATCATTCAATTAGCGATTCTCTTTTAATTTTTTAATGTGATTAAAGCGGTACCAAAGCAGTAAAGTACCGAAAAACCGGTACCGAACCTATAAATTCGGTACGATATTCGGTACCCATTTTTACTCAAATTCGACATTGGTATTTTCGGTATCGGTACCGGTACAGTACCAATCTCATCCCTACCATCTAATCAAGAAAACTCTTAAAACAATCGGTTTTAAGAACCGTTTTGAAAACCCAAACATCCAAAATAATCATCAAGTGTTATTGCATCAATTTAACGCATCCAAATCGTTCCTACCGTTGATTAGAAACCGTCTACATTGTTTAATTTCAATTAAAAAGTCGAGTTAATCACCCAATTAATCAATTTCGTTAGTAATCATTTTCTAACTCAATCGACTACTTTCTGAACACAAAATCCAATTCAATCGACCCACACTCTTTATTTTTCACGTTCTTAATTGCTCCCTGCAATCTCAATTCCAAGCGAAATCCATCAAAGTTCAGTAAGTGATTCATCCTTTACTCGAAACTGTTCCAACATCAATCATCATCTAAACATCAATTTAATCTGCAATTGTCTTAGGGCTTTTGTTTATCGCATCTCAAGGATCAAATCTGCAAGAGGAATTGCATCTTAAAGATCTCTAGCTACCATTTTGATTTTCAACCCGTCACTTCTTTGTTCTTCGTCTTCATCGATCAAATTCGTGCGAAATCAAGTAAGTGATTCTATATAAAATGCTCCTTATCATGTGTAGATCAATAGCCCTCCATCAATTTCATGTTTGGTTGTTCCAATTCAAGGTAATTTGTGATTTAGTGTTCTAGGGTTTATATGGAATTGAGGTTTTTGTTTAAAAATATGTTAAAATCATTTTTCTTTCAAATTAGAACACTAATATGATCTGGTCTGTTGGTTTGATGGATAGTTTACGAAACAGAAGGTCCCTAGTTCGAAACTAGCGACATTTAAACATTTTTAGCTTTTTGTTTAACAATTCTATTAACAAATTGTATCATTTATCCTAAACCCAATACTAATACCATTTCATATATTTTATAAAAATGATAAATCTTATAAAATATATAAAAAACATGATTTTATATAAACTAGTTTTATAAATCTGATTATTATCAGTATTTTAATACTTTAAAATACATACAAAGTTTATAAATAATAGGTTGTACAAATAAAACTTTTATATGGACTTTGGTATACTTTAAAATTGTGTTAAACGTTTTAGGGTGTTTCTAAAATATATAACATACTTTTTGAAATTATATAAGTGTAGTTAAAAATATATTAATTGATTTGCTATCGTTTATCAAATGTACTATTATTATGTCCTGTCATAATGATTAAATAAATTTATATATTTTTAGTCATTTACAAAAAAAAACCTCTAATCCCCAATTTGAAACCCTAGAATCCCAATTTCTTTAGATTCCTATTGATCCTATGCTAGTTTTCTACACTATGTGTTTACTAAGTTAGGATTCTCATTACTTAGGTGATTATAGTATTTGGGAAATCCTTGGTTTCATCTAAGTGTTTGCTATAATATTTCAGACTCCTACCGAAGATGAGTAAACTCGCTCTCTTTTTTACTTTTACGTTTTGGGGTTGAAGTATGTGTTTCGTTTTTCTATTTATTATTTTCTAAAAGAGATCATACAAATATGTTAGTCTGATCCGACAAGATGCAAACTAATGTGGTAGTTCAAAGTAGTTTATTGCTTGGTTATCTCACCGGTACAATGTTAGCGCTAATGGTAGGTGATTTATATTTAATTATGTTTTTGTGTAACTACCTATTATAAGATAAAACGTTTAAAAAATCATAATAGACCTGATATAGCGCAACGCACCTAGTAAAAACTAGTTTAATATATATTAAAATCTTCAAGAATAAATTTTGTTCTTCCTTTTGAACATCTCATGGAGTGAATATTAAGTGTTTTATCTTGATATATTTTAATAACTCGACAATGAATAAGCGTTTTATAAAAGTTAAAGTTATAAAACCCAAGTGTCTATTAAGCTATGTTAAATTAAAACTCTAGCAAATAAGCGTCCTATAAAACTGATGTTTTATGACTCAAATATCAAGTATCTTATTACGATGCGTATTTCTAAAACCGCAATGATAGATTAAGCGTCATAGAAAGGTTAATGTTATAATACGCAAGTGTCAAGTGTCCTATTAACTCGTGTTCTAATATGACTTCAACTAAAAAGGGTCCTATAAAACTGTGCATTTAAGGCTCAACTATAAAGTGTCCTATTAAGTAATGTTATAATAGGACCTCCTTTGATCTCGTGTCCTATTACATTACCACATACTGGGACACCAACAACTTAGGGGCTGTTTGGTAGTGCTGAATGGTTAAGTGCTGAATGGTTAAGAGGTCTGAATGGTTAATATGTCTGAATGGTTAAGTGCTGAATGGTTAAAAGGTTCTGTTTGATTGTACATCTAAATGAAATTTCTAAAAATTCTAAAAACTTGCAACAATTAATATAAACATTAGAATATTAAAAAAAGGTTTTTATAATAAAAAAATAATGATTAAAACTCGTTATTTAATAAATAAATTAGATTATAATGAAGTGTGTTAAAATTTAATATTAGGTTTTGTTAGCTATAAAATTCAGCATTATAAGGCCCGGCCCACTTAAATTCTTTTTTTTTAAACAGCAGGCATATATACACACTGTATACACACACATCGTCTTCTTCACTTCACCACCATAAACCCTAGCCGCCGCCCTCGTTTTTGGTCGCTTCATGGGTACATCTCGTCGCTTCTTGGTCGCTTTCTGGCTTCAGACGCCATTCAGACTCCATGCCGCATCTGACTCGCTCAGATCCAAATCGCTGATTCGCTCAGACCTATTCTCGTTCAGATGCCGCATCTAAACACCATCGCCTCTGACCGAGTCAGATGTATACATCTGAATGACTCCATTCAGATGCAAACAAACACACCCTTAATATCTTATAAATTACTTTATGAGAATCTATATTTTAAACGTCTTATTAAGTTATATGATAATAGGACCCTAAAGAATCTTCATCCTATTAAATAGCTTTTTAGGGCACCAGTTTAGTAGTGTATATTATACAAGGACCTCAAGAGTTTATTCGTCCTGTTAAATAATTTTTTAGGGCCATAATTTACAAGCATCCCTCACAAAAGGTCCTAAAAACCTATTTTTATTGTAGTGTGTACAAGGAAAACCCATTGTTTAGACATTAAAGAAGAAACGATCGTGTTCGTAAACCGAAGACAAAGCAAATATAAGAGGGAGTATAGTGGAATTTTGTTCTTGTAACACCAAACTAATAGAAAACGTTAAGGAAGTTGAAAAAAAACCAAAATGAAAATTTCTGTAGAATAGAACACTAAAATGGCAAAAAAGAAAATACTAACCAAAGTGGTCGAATAGAAACACTAATGGACTGTTTTGGCAGTTTAATCTGTTAAAAAAACTTGAATTTTTTAATATTTAAGTCCATAGATAATTAAATATTTATATTATAAAATGACGTATTTATCAATTTTGTTTAATCTTCATTTAGGATATGCGGGAATATGCTTTTGGTTTCGTCATCAATATGATTTTCAATGTTACTTTAAAATGTTTGGAGGTTATGTATCACCAAAGTGTGTAATGTCTTGTCAAAATACTATATTAAAGCTGATCTATTACATGTGTTAAATAATAATAATAATAAACAAATCATAAAGTTACATATATATAAGTGGAGTTATACTATAAAGTTTAACTTTTCTAAAAAGTTTAAAAAATCATGAGATGATGATATGTAGCACTCCCTTAAAATTAGAAGGAAGGGTAAAGATGGTAATGTCTCTATATTTTAAGTTTCACCCCATTTTTTTATACGTCCATAACTTTTACGTACATACGATATTTTTTTTTTTTTAAATTACACCATAAAAACGAGCATTTTCTTATCTTTAAAACACTTATAATATTCATATATAAAAAACAAAACAAAATCATGTTTTTAGCTCATTGTGTTATTTGTCAAGTCATTGTGTTATTTGTCAAGTCATTGTGTTACTTCTTTAGGTCATTGTGTAATAACACAATAACTTAATGAAATAACACAATGATCTGAAAATAACACAATGACCTAACGAATAACACAATAACCTGACAAATAACACAACGAGTTGAAACATGAATATAACACAATGACCTGATGAAAATATAACACAATGACCTGATGAAAATATAACACAATGACCTGATTAAAATATAACACAATGACCTGATGAAAATATAACACAATGACCAGATAAATTTAACACAACATACGCATATAACACAATGGCCCGGCGAATATAACATAATGACCTGACGAATATAACACAATGACCTGACGGATATAACACAATGACCTGAGGAATATAACACAATTGCAGACGAATATAACACAATGACCTGACGAATATAACACAATGACCTGACGAATATAACACAATGAAAAATATAACACAACGTCTTGACTAATATAACATAATGAGCTGAAAAATATAACACAATGAGCTGAAACTTCAAAAAAAATTCATTTTTATATATCAATATTATATGCGTTTTGAAGATAAAAAAACGCTCGTTTTTTTTATCAAAAAGTATTGTCGTATGTAAAAGTTATGGATGTTTAAAAAAGATGGTGAAATTTGAAAATAAAACAAGACTAATTGGCCTACCATTTAAAGTTCTAACTATTTACCATTATGTCACCTTGTGTTTATGAGCCATTGATCTTCATTTAATATTAGATCTAATGGTTCAAATACCTTCTTAAACTTTTAGGAAATTTAGACTTTCTAGTTGAACCTAATTCGTATAATATGTCAGAGGGTTTTGCATAGTTTATGGAATGATTATGAGTGGTTACAAATAAAAGAATATAAATTTGAGATTTTGTTTTTTAATTAAATTTGCCGTTAAAAAAAAAATAAAAGAATATAAATTTCAAAAGTAATTCAATGATAGAAGGTAAAACTAGTTGATTAAACAACACATACCAAAGTATAATTATAACATAAAACTATAGACATAATAAAATGAATGCTCTAACATGTGTAAGATAAAATTCAATGTTTTTCTTTTATAAAAGGTAGTATGATTCAACTTAAAAAAAGTATGATATTATGGATTATGAATTATTTACCAATATATACCAAAAATAAAAATGAAGATTATAGGAAGATTGGGAATGCTCTAGAATTATCACAACTGACAAAATTTTTACTACTTAATTAGCATAGGAAGATTATACAACCATGACCGTTTCTACTTAGATATAAAGTACTAGCTGTGCTTGGACGCTCAAAAAACTAGAGCCCTCAAATTTTATAAGTTTGTTAATATATTGGAGCAAATGTATTGTTTTGGTTTTTATTATTTCAAATTCAATTTTGGGATTAAGACCGAGAAACAGTTAAAGTCGATAAATCACGGAAATTAGTCGTTATCATCCCCAAAGGATATATTGGAGTTCCAAAATACTAGCACTGATTAACAGTGTTCTTTGATGTTTCCGTACTCAGTTGTCGTCACTAACTTTTAAAATGCCTCATTTTTTAGTTCGATTAAGGTCACTCAAAACATTGAGACAGCCATCTATACAACCAGGTTAATTAGAACCCGTGTGATACACAAGTTGAATGATAAGACCGATAAAATTTATATTTACTAATTAGCAATGTCGGTTATGAGTTATGACCTTGCTAGATAGTCTTGAAGTTTGGGTTATTTGCAAGTTTGACATTTACTAATTATTAATAACGTTTTTAACTTTGACATACTTACGATTTTAGTTCCTGATTTTGACTAATTATCATTTTGACTCCTGAATAGTCATTTACAACTTTTTATTACTAAAACTAAATAATATTTTTATATGTAATATTAAAAAATGAAAATGAACAAACAGTTTTTTTTTATTATAATACGTAAAACACATTGTTTAGCATATACGTTATTCTAATTTAAATCTTTAATATAATAAAGAATAATCAAATTTGCTTATGTGACAACTTTTTAAAGTTTCTTAGCTTATGTGGCATCCCCTTTCAAAGTTTGTCTCATAATAATACTTTTTTATTCATAATATGTATATAACATATATTATAATAACACTAGTTATATTTTGTTCCCCTAATATTTAAGAAAAATTATATTTTTAGCATTTTTTACTATGAGTGTTTATGAATCGGTGTGTATTTGATAGAGTATAAAAATAAAATATAGAAATAAATTTGGTAATAACATACAACTAACAACCTCACTATTTTTCAAGCATACATAATTTTTTTATACGAAATTATTTTTTAAAAAAAACTACACTATAAAACCGATGATTTAATTCTCTTTAATTTGTGTATATGCTATACTAAAATAAAATGCTTTTTTTTTTAAATAAACCTTGTGTTCTAGCTTTATTAATGTTTTTGTCTCAAAACTAATTGGAACCGTCAATGCCGAAGATAATATCCTTAAAACTACCATCTGAGTGTTGTGTTTCCGAGCGTAATGCAAACACTAAACTAGTATGTAAGATAAAATGTAGAATCAGAATAAAGTTATGAGTCAAGTTATCCTACAAAGCATAAAAACGGTACATATTGTAAGAATGATTTTCAACCAGTAGATTAATTTTTAATGGTTGTGATCAAGTAGTAGAAAAACATGTTGGTGGAGGGGTATTTTTGTCATTGCCATATTTGTTAATTTTTTTCTCTCCACATGTAAGGTACGTGTTAATTCCCCCATTTTTTTGAAACGTTAATAACTTCAAAACGCGTATAGTATTGATATATAAAAAAACAAGCATTTTTTACCTTCGAAACGCATATAGTATTGATATATAAAAAAAAGTTCACATTTTTTTTGTCATTGTGTAATATCATATCATTGTATTATATTGTAACTTGTGTAAAACCATATTTTTACATATCATTGTGTAACATTATGTCATTGTGTTATATTATAACTTGTGTAATACCATGTTGTTTAGCTCATTGTCAGGCCATTGTGTGGTATTATATCATTGTGTAGATCATTATATCATATTGTGCGTTAAAAAATTATCATTGTGTCAATTTGATTGTTTGTTTGAATACTACATGTAACTGCAAATTGTTAATGTATATATTTTAGTACATCGTATTGTTATATTGTGTGTTAAAAAAATATCATTGTGTCAAGAAAAATGTTCATATACAAAGTCATTTTTTGATACAAAGTGTGAGAAAGACACAATATTAAAAAAAGACACAATGACACATTAAAAAAATTGTAACTCACAATAAAAATCGAATTTCAAAAAGGTGTTTCGGAGACCTTGTTTCTCACGTCGTTCTCTTTCATAAAAAAATAAAAAAGTCAACGTTTGCATAGTGCTTTTTTTTTAACTTTCATTGTGTATTTTGTTTTATAAAAAATTTACAAAAGACATAATGAAAGTAAAAAACAAAAGACACAATGAAAACTCTAATTTTTTTTTATTTTTCGTATATTTTATTATGAAAGAGGAACATGTGGAGAACAATGTGTCCGAAACACTTTTTTTAAATTCTATTTAATTTGTGAGTTATGAATTTTTTAATCATCAATTGTATCTTTTTTGAATAATTGTGTCTTTCTCACCCTTTGTTCCATTTTTACACTTTATACAATAACTTCACCCTTGTGTCAAATATGAATGTATGTTTGAATATGTATCTCTAGAGATCCTTGTGTTATATTATATACTAGGTTTAATACCCGTGTATACACACACATTGAATTAAAACGTTATAATAAATAACTATTTTTATCTACTATTAAAAGTTTTAGACTAACTGTAATCTTTACTTTTAATAACACAACATATAACCGACCATGTATAAAAAGTATTTTAAAAATAAACCAACCCTTTGTCACTGGTTTTTCATTTAAAAATAAATCAACCCTTTTAATAACGCAATAGTTTAAACATATTCTCCCCTAAATTTGAACGGATTCTCTGTCTAAGGGTGTTAAAAATGAATATTGGAATAACAATGGGGTTTCCAATATGTTTAGGCTATATAAGATGTTGATTGTGGATGTGTGACAAAAATGTTAAATTCAAAGAAAAACAAAGAATCCAACTCATCTTTAACCTTTTTAACCAGCAAACTACTGGTTTTTTTCTATGAAACTATATCGATTGCCTATTTGAATCCAAACCCACAGTAACAAAGTTTGTAGAACATAATTTCCAAAATAAAAAGAATGTTTAGCCCGCCGCTTAAATCGAGTATACCCACTGTAAAACCAAAGTTTCTACTAATGAGATCTTTTATCTTTATAGTGTTCATGATCATTCTACATTTTCCCCTTTCACTATAATTGTATAAACATAAGACGGTTAAGGTCAATTTTAAATAGTATACACTTTGATGATTAAAAATATGAGACTGATAACGTCAAAGTGTTAATAATGATTCGCTCATTTGAGGTGCTATGGTGAAAGCATTCATACATGTTTCGAATCATCCCAAAATGTGTTATTATTGTGAATTTGTGTTTGAATCAAATAACACCCACTTACAAATTAAAATGAGGTAAGATGAACATTACTTGTAACCAAAACAAATTCCCGGTAGAGAACACTTTTTGAAAGATTTCAAGACTACAAACTTGTTTGTATCTGTTTCTGCAGCCTTTTAAGGCCCCAGCATATACATCTTTTCTGCATTATATGTTTCTCGTTCAACAACAATCGTATACAGTATACAACCCCACATCACTATCACCAAATTCTAGTTTTTATAACTTTTTTGATATAACACCAATTGTTCAATAACACCTTGATACTGTTAATATTAGAACAAAAAAGCATTTTCATTGATGTTTGCTTTAATAGGCAATAATCAATGTAGAAGAGTTTAATTTTGCACCAAGCTAGATTATCAAAGTAATCTGTAGAAAATGTTGTAAAACATATACAAAAAATCCGATTTAGAAAATACCCATGCAGCCTGGTAGATAATGTTGTAAAACAGTGTCCAGCTTCTTTGCCAGTAGCAATGTGACATCCATTTTAACATACATAAGGCTAACTATTTTAGTAAAAAATTAGTAAGTTAATTTGATAAAACTGTTCAAGATAATGTGTATTGAAGCACTAATGCCAAATGCTAGTGAATTAGGTCAGAGGTTAGTATTTGAAACTTTGATAGGACTAAAATCAAACATAAATAACCAAAAGAGTGAGCAATCATAACATAAGTCACCTTTTAGTGTGAACCATATAAATGGAAACCGAAAAAGTAAATTAAATGTAAGCTCCTTACATAAAATCAACTATTAAACTGATCAAACATAACAGAAAAAACTATTAATAAAACTTAGAAAGATATTTAATAACACATAAAAAGGGTATTTTGCAATAATATTATAACTCATACCTTCCTAAATGGCGGTTGATGCCCATTCCAAAATACAAAAGTTTGTATTGCAACTAAGGCTCCATTTTTGACATATTTATAAGATCAGGCTACATCTGTACACACATAGAGAACAAACTTTAAGAAAATTAAGAAATATATATATATATATATATATATATATATATATATATATATATATATATATTGGGGGATAGGTTCAGTGTTGTTTACTTTAATAAAAGACAACCAAAACCAATTTCGACTATTAGTATACTAACAAGACCCAAATTCAACCAATACTTTGAGTTGGTTTAACACTATTCAATTTCCATCAGGTTATGCATTACTTTTAAAAAACTGTTATAAGCTAAACAAATTAGAAACTCTAAATTAATCCCACATCCATTTAGAACGAAGTTCAAAAAACTGCAAATAGGAGAAACTAAAGACAATTAGACCCACCAAAACACACTCTACATCAACTTTAATTAGCGGAAAACACATTCATCCACATGAAGATATTAAGAACGGGATTTTGACTGAAGTTGAAGCAGAGCAAACTTTGGTAAGATCTTCTAATAATCAACACATGAAATGACAAAATGACAGATTATTACATGCACAGATATAGTGGCATTTAAAATGAAACTCAAATACAGTAACCATAAAACATGTAATAAATAGTTCAATAGATACTTCCAACTTACCAGCGACTGAACCCTCCTTCCACTGATAAAAAACACAAAACCAATTAGCAATCTACAAGGTTATGTGAAATGTCAAACGAATATACAATTAAAGCAGAGAAAGAACGTGTAAGATTTCTCAAAGAACGATTTCCATTTTCGATTGCAGATTGAGGGATTTGGTTGGTCGAAGAAACTATTTAAATTGGGTACAATAACCTGTTGCAAGGAACGATCAAGACAACATCACATTGGATTTCGATTCTGAATTGCTCACTCACAATTATTGTTTTCGAGAGGACGATAGTTGAAACCTAAATTAATTGTGAATTAATGTGTAGAAGACATTTTCCAAAATAATCGTTTCCAAAATAATTGTTTTCGGTTAATTGTTTCCATCTAAACCTTTGCTGCTCAAAACATTCTTTATTCCCGATCAATTGTTTCCTTTTAAATTTTTTGAAGCAAGTTTGGAAAGGTTTATGCCGCTCAAACTTGGACGACCAAGAGAAAAGTTAGAGAATTGGCGCTCAAAATGGTTTCCCGCTCAATTTTGCCGCCCAAATAGGGCTTGGTGGCCCCCTAAAACTTAGAATTATTATATAGATTTTACTAAGAATCATTATGACAAAGTTGTATTGTGTGTTTGAATACTTGATGGAAAGCAAATTGTGAATGTATATTTGACTAGATTATTGTATTATATTATGTGGTAATAGACAATGACATAAGCTAAAATATTACAGAATGAGCTGGAAAAAACAAGGTATGCACAAGCTAAAATATAACACAATGACATAATATTACACAATGAGCTGAATATATATGAAAATAAATTTGTTTTTATATATCAATATTATATACGTTTAGAAGATAAAGAAAACTAGGGCTGTAAACGAACCGGACGGACACGGACGAGGTTTGTCCGTGTTCGTTTGTTAAGGTTTTAAGTTGTTCGCGAACTGTTCGTGAACAAGCTCCGAACAGTAAAATTTGTCCATGTTCGTTTGTTAAGGTTTTAAAGTTGTTCGCGAGCGGTTCGTGAACTTTGTTCATAGACACAAATAGACATAAACAGACAAAACGAACACAAACGTACACAAACGAACATTTGGCTAGAATATATTGACAAAACATTGTTAATCTTTAACAATCCAACACCAAACTAATAAATTAAGCTTCGCCAAATTAGACAATCATCCAAAGTTAATTAACATGACAACTAATCGATATGTCATAATTCCCAAAAAGTATCATTAATTTACTTCTTTGATTTAATAGGATTGTTTACGATAAACACAAATTAGATGAAAAAAATGATATAAAACGCACACAAAAATTAATAAACCTCATAACCTTATTAGTTTTCAAATAAGCCATTGTATTTTGATTAAGATTATTCCAATTAAATCTTCATATACAACAAAACCAAATAAGCCTTAAGAAGCAAATTATATTTTTAATCATATATTTAAACCCATGAGACATGACCATAATTTGTTAAATATACAGCAAAAGTAATGTTGTCATGACCATATTTGCCTCTATAATTGTAAAGTATTCACCTAATGTTAAATATAAAATTTAAAAACATAATAAACTACCGAACTTAAACGAACGGATATAAACGAACATGTTACCGAACGTTCACGACCGCAAATGAACGAGCGCAACCTCTGTTTATGTCTGTTTGTTTAGCTTAACGAACGGGTTTTTTTTGTCCGTGACCGTTTGTTTATTAAACGAACGAACACAAGTGAACTTCCCGCCGAACAGTTCACAAACTGTTCGCTGAAAGTTCGGTTCGTTTACAGACCTAAAGAAAACACTTGTTTTTTGATGAAGTTTTTATTAAAAAATAATGTCATATGTAAAAGTTATTAACGTTTAAAAAAGTAAAGGAATTGACATAGTAAGAGATAAAAAGTCAACAAAAATGACTATGACAAAAATACCACCACCAACTTATTTTTCTATAACTTGATCTTAACCGATAAAAATAAATGTAATGATTATAAATTTTTATTATAGTTAGGTATTAAAATTGCATTAAAAAAGTTGTGTTTACGTTATTAAATTTTAATAATTAAAACGGCTTTGTTTTCTTTTAACATTTAATAAATAAATGTCTTTGAGTAGAATATTCGAATATTCTCTGTTGGAATGGAATCATTCAAAAATAGAAATCAAATATTTAGTTAACGAAATCATTAAAGAAAGATAGTAATCAAATAGTATTATACTAGTAGTGACCCGCGCGATACAGCGGGACGACATTTTCAGTTAAACTCGTGTATGAGTGTTTTGTTGATTTCGTTATGTTTTTGTACTGTATCGTTATAGCATGGACCTAGATAAACACCATACGAAGCTTGATAGGACGCTAACACCATACGAATTTGGGTCTTTGACAAATAATTTGGTTGTTGAAAAGTAACGGGAAAGACATAGGACTCGAAAATACAAAGAGATAAAAATATGAAATTATAGGATGTGGATATGCGGCGACAAGGCATCAAGATAAACTTTTGAGAAGATACCAACAACAACCATATTGCTTCGAGATACTTGATGTGGTACAGGTCAAATGTATGAACAATTTTGCCGAAAAGCCGAAAGAATCATTAGTTGCTTCAAAGAAAAATGTCAGGTCGTATTAATTTTTAATCCAGCTTGTATTTAAACTGATCTGTATTTATTTTTTATAAAAAAAGCTGGAATGTTTTTATTTCTGTAAAAATGTAAAAGAGCAATAACTGGAAGTACATCTACTACTAATTTGGTACGGGTGGAGCACGCCTACGAATTGTTGGGCAGACGGAGATATGTTTACCACCAGCAGCAACAGGTCAAACACGGCTTTAAAGGTAATATGGATTTTTGATAGTGTCCGGACTTGATCCATGGCATTATTTTTTTACATCAGGTACTGACTTAGTACATGTTTCATCCATAACGAATTGCTGAAAGAATGATCATTTTTTACAGCATGCATGAGGATTCAAATATGTTTTGATCATATATTATATTAATTGTAACAGATGTACTGTATTTTTTAAACTGGACTGTTTTTTTATGAAATGTAATTTTTTTAATTTATAAAAACAAGACTCTTCTAATTCTGTAAAAATTGGACTGCATTATTTTTCTATTTAGTTGTACATATACGCTTTACTACTTGCACGTCTAGATTTACACATCGGTTTGTGAAAGTTTTTATACTAAAACGTTCATAAAATTAAGACGAATAAAATGATAATTTCATATTTTTGCAAAAATGAATTGATTCTACTTGACGACTTAAATTGTGTAAAGGGATTTTTGTTTGGCGTTCAGGGGTGTAAAACAGAAATAGTAGTACAGTTAATAATCGTAAATATAGGGATTAATCTGTAACTAATTATAAGGGTTGAATTGTATTTAATTTTAAAAAGTCCATAATACCCTTGATTTAGCTTGTACATCATGCATTGACACTTGTAAGTGTTCTTATTTTTTGGGTATCTTAATCTACCCCTTCAATCTCCTTTATATATAGTATAGATTATATACTATACTACTTTAGTGTACGCGCTACGTTTGAGAACAAAACATTTAAGTGATGTTTTTAAGGATATTCGGGGATTTTACAATCACTTTTGAGATAAAACCATGGTAAACCAAAACACAACATATATTTTTAAAAATTAGATTTTTAGTATAACATTATTATACTTAAATTAAAGAGAATAAAATGCTTAGTTTTATGGTGTAGTTTATTTTTTTAGTATAACATTATTATGTATACTTAAATTAGATTTTTAGTATAACATTATTATGTATATTTATAAAACACTGAGGTCTTTAATTGTATGTTATTATTAATTTTATCTATAAGTTATATTTTTAAACCCTATCAAATATAAACTGACTCATGTACACCTCTTCTAGTAGAAGGTTAAAAATATAAATACTATTAAATTTTTCAGAATTCTCAAAAATATTAAGGGACCAAAAATGTAATTAGTTTTATTATGATATATTTTATATACATATTTTAAATAAAAAAAATCATTATTGTGAGATAAACTCTCAAATGATGCCACATAATCCATAAACTTTAAAAAATGCCATATAAGTTTTTTTTTGTTTTGCAATATTATATAAAGATTAAATTAAAAATTTTATGAATAGTATTTTGTGAGTGTTTTTTGCATTTTGATGCTATTGGTTGTTTTATGTTGGTAATTTTCTATTGGTTTGTTTAGTGAGTGCGTTGATGTGGTGTTGTGTGGTTGTTTTTAATGTGAGGTGACATTGTGTGGTTGTTTTGTTTGTGTGAGTTTGCACGTGTTCACATTGCTTAACCTCTTTTTATATTTAATACTATATTGAATTAGAAATGTTATGAATAGTGTTTTGTGAGTGTTTTTGCAATATATTTCTAAGTAATTTGATTTTTAAAAATCATTTAATGATGTTTTCGAGAAGGATATGATTGGAGTATACAAATTTGGATCATTAAGTTGGTGTGTAAGTTGATGTGTTGAGTAAAACTTCAACTCATGAAGCGTAATATGAGGCAATTTAATGCGGTTCGATTTCGTCTTCTAAGGTCGTTTGGTCTTGTTTGCGGTCCACCACGTCCAAGTGATCTTTAAGATAAATGCACATCTCTACCACCTCCGGAGAAAGTTGGGCCATCGTTAAAGATATTACCATACCACAAGTATAAAAAGCAGATTCCGAAACTACAATAGAAGCGTGGGAGCTTAGTAAATCACGGGCCATGGGGGAAAGAACCGGAAATTTCTATTCCTTTACTTTCCACCAAGCCAATATGTCAAAAGTGTCGATGTCAACAGAAGGCATAGTGGAACTATAGTCCACTCCACTATAACTACAAAGTTCGCAACTCGGGGCGCTACCCTTTGTTTTTTTGACATGGTTCCCGAACGACATTCAAAATGGTTTTCTTCGGGTCATTTATCATTTTACTACTACTTGAACTAGCACTCGTTAGAAAAGTGGCATTTCTTGGACCGTATCTTAGTTGATAAACATAAAAAATTCTTTGTAAATCGCGATTAAATTTTGCTTTTGCTTCCGTTGCATGATTTGGGTTATCCATTTTGAATATCCAAATTGTCAAAAATCTCTTGTATTAAACATTCAAGTCCCGTGACATTGAAAATCGGGTTTAAAGTGCGGGCACAAGTAAAAACCACGGGAAGTTCTAAAAAAATATAATTTAAAAATTTTTCTTTTGTTACCGGTATTTTCAAAAGTTTTAGTATTTAAAAATATTAAATATAATTCGTAAAGCATCAAGTAACAAGTTGACTAAAAAACCCCACCAATTTTGTAATTGATTTTTTAAAAACGTTAAAATGTCAACAAGATTTCCTATTAATTTCTAACACTTATCCTCAAACACCTCTACTACCCGACAGACGTAAGACTACTATGAAATTTTTTTAAAACTTTCCATTGTTTTAAGGCACTCTCGAACATGGTACATGTCGAGTTCCAATGGTGAGATGTACCCCAATTCGCACCCAAATATATTGAATTCGTATCCCTAAAAATTGCTTATAATCTTGCCAATTTTTTTATTTGCTTTAAAATGAAATGGATCATAACATTAAATTATTTATGTTGCGAGCAATCATTCGCCTCTAGCCCATCCTTCACTATCAAATTAATAATGTGTGCGACACATCGACTATGAAAAAATCACCGTCGTAAATCGTTTTATATTTTACCATAAGCTTATCAATCACATTAGTATTATTTGAAGCATTGTCAAAAGCCATTGAGAATAATTTGGTTTTGTGAATCGTAAGTTTGTATTACGTTATCTAGTAGTTCATACATATCATCTCTAGAATGTGGAACCGGAAAAAAAAATCAAAAAATGGTATGTTTCATCATTTCCACGAATCGCGATCCACCCAATGAGCCGACCAAAGATAGGACTTGATGCAACCGTGTGGAGCCGACCAAACGTCACTAGTTAAATTAACATCAGTTTGCAAGTTTTGGAAAAATAGAATTAAATCTTTTTTAGCAAGATTCCACAATTTTAAACAATGTCATCTAAGGGTAGTACGACTTATGTGGGTGTAATGAAGTTAAAGCTTTTCTCAAATCAAAGTCGTCAATTGCGGGTGATTGAAGTGGTTTTCCATAATATTGCGCATGCCATCTTAAATATACTTACATTATTTAGCTCTTTTGATTTGAACAAGAATACATTACTCTCGAGTAGTTGAATTAGAATACACCAACTTATGAGCTAGATGATGATGATAACAAATGTTAAAAATGCAAAAACGCTTGTTAATTTTTTATTTCAATATGATAAAATTGATTTTTGATTTCTGCATAGGTTCAAGTAGTAATTGGTTTATTATTTTAGATCAACGTAGAATATATATAGTTTATCTTGCTCGATGATATACGGTCGGAATTATTATATGAATAGAATACTTAAAACAACACAAACATCATAGATTGCCAAGAATGCTTCATTTGACAACATGACAGAAACATTTATATATATGATATACCCGCGGCGTATCTACCATGCCCTTGTCATACCACATTTGTCGCATTGCCCTCAAACACATGATAAAACATACTATGGTTTCCATGCACCAACTTGATGATCACGTATAGGGTGGTATTCACCTAGCCGTTATCGTTTTAGTATTTGGTTTGTAGTAATAGACTAGCTTGTATTTCCGTTTATTGTAATAGGTTAGTTTGTTTAATCGTTTGTCTTCGTTGTAAGCTGAGTGATGCAAAACTGCATGCGATACTATAGTATCGCATGCAGCAAGCCTTGACCCAGCGATCAGACAGTTTCGCAAGTATGCGAAACTACAGTTTGTATATATTGTTATTTTTGCTTCATTTGTAGATAACTCTTTGGATCTTAATGAAATACAATTCTCTCTCACTTGAGTTCGATTCTGATTGTTAGCTAGGAGTATATTTTTTACATCTTTTAAGCATTCTATTAATCTAAATCAATCTTCATCTATTTCTATAACAATTAAATGGGTTTTTCATAGTTTTATTGATTTTTGTTCAATTATCAAACCTTTTGTTGCTAGATCTAGTGGTAA
This sequence comes from Tagetes erecta, assembly GCA_030867185.1. Lineage (NCBI taxonomy): Eukaryota > Viridiplantae > Streptophyta > Magnoliopsida > Asterales > Asteraceae > Tagetes > Tagetes erecta. The sequence goes on from CM061490.1 coordinate 17,847,709, forward strand.
AAAGAGATTTCGATTGGATCTATATCATAATAGCATGTTTCATCGATTATCTAGACCAACAATATGGTACCAGAGCCATTGTGCTCTTGATTTTGAGGTTTTTGAAGGTTTTGGTAAAAAAAGCAATTTCATTCTCATTGGATCTGATTTGGTGTTCTTTGTAATGGAATTTGATTGAGATCTGTATGTTTTTGCTATTTAGATCAACTGAGATCATCAGATCTATCATCAAAAGATACATCTGCGATTGGTTTTTGGTATTTTTAGTAAGTTTTGGTGCAATGTTGTTTCAATCAAATTTGGATCAGATCTGTTGTATTTTCATTGAAATTTGGTTGAGGATTGATTAGTTGTGATAGGTGAAACCATCGAAATCATTAGATCTATAATCCGATCTGTTTTGAGCATTCTGTGTGAACTTTTAGTTGTTTCTCATGAAAAGAGGGTTTTCAGATTCGTATTGCGAAACTAGTGATTCATCTTGCGAAACTAGTGATTCATCTTGCGAAACTGTCTGTTCTTATTGCGAACATATGGATGTGTCCCGCTGCTAGTTCTGTGATCTTGGGTTGCGACAGTATCGAATGAAAGTTCACCCTGATTGTCCTTGTGCTTGCGAAAGTGTTCTCCAAGTGTTTTCGTGTTTCCGAAACTATCCTGAACGAAAGTTCAAAAGCCATTGCGAGGCTAGATTGCCAAGTTACATGCGACACTGGCATGCGAATCTACTTGCGAATGTAGCTGCGAACCTATTTGCGAAACCGTCATCTGAATTGAATTTATAATGTCTATGTCTTTCACCTTAGTTGATTTGAAAAGTGGGTCACCGAACAGACCACCAAAATTGACAAACGGATACAACTTTGTGGACTGGAAAAGGAGACTTAGAGTCTTTTTATCTATATACTGATCATACATAGTGGGAATCAATAGAGAACGGTTATCATATTCTTGTTATTACCGTTGGAGATGCAACAGTTCGAAACACAACTCCTGAAACATACAATGACAGAGACAAGAAGCTAATCGACAGAGATAACAAGGCATTTGGAGCTCTGATTCTATGCTTAAGTTCAGAAATTCAAAATCGTTTTGGTGAACATTAAAATGCAAAAGAACTATATGAAGCGTTGTGTGAATTCCATGATGGAAATGCCGATTTACAAAAGGACAAGGGTGTTCAAGCTCAGAAGGAATTCAATTCATTCATGGGACATAGGTACCCGAAGATATCCGATCTGAAAAATCGTTTTCTGACTGTTACCGACAATATAAAGTTGTACGATGATGACTTGACAACTTTTAAACAAGTTACTAAGCTTTTAGACTCACTTTCTCCTGAGTGGAGTCTTCAAGTTAGGATGTTGAAACAAGAAAGGAAATTTCCTCCTGAGTGAAGTCGTTTAAGCCTAATATTAAACGAAGGGAGTATAATCAAGGCGTCTATCCTACTCAGGGTCATTCGCAAAATGTTGCATTGATATCATCTATATCAATGGTTGCAACCAACAATCCTAGGTACATTTATAACTCTGGAAGTGGATCGTCTGAAAACAAGAATACTAGAAAAGAACAACCTACAACAAAAGTTCCTACTGATATGATGGCACTTTTTGGGATGTTTGTTAACAGTTATGAGGCACTGATTGCTGGGGAGATAAAAGGAAAATGGATAACGATGGAAAACATGCTGCAGGTTGATCCGGACGATCTAGAAGAAGCAGACATTCAATGGCAGATGGCTATGCTAACTGTAAGAGCAAGGAGGTTCATGGAGAGAACCGGAAAGAGAAACTTTGGAAACCAAAACGCCAAAGTTGGGTTTGATAAGTCAAAACTAAGGTGTTTTAATTGCAAGCAATTGGGACATTTCAAAAGTGACTGTCCTTCTCCCACATTCTTTGAACCTCCAACAACAAATACCAAGAACAGTCCAGTTATGGAAAGGGGAGAAAACAGTAACAAAAAGGAGATTGCTTTGATAACTAACTTTGACTAGAGTGTAGAAATCGCTGAGACATAAGAGGAAATTAATCATGCTCTTATGGCAGAAATATTAAACGGTGAAAGCAACAAGTCTGAATTAAGAGAAGAAGTCAATGAGAAGGAACTTGACTCAATAAAAAGAGAATTTGTTGCTAAGAAGAAAGATATGAAAATTTATGATGATGTGAAAGTCGAGGAAGAGATTGATGATGAGAAGGAAGAAGAAAGAAAGAGAAACACTCGGGTCTGCAATTGTGACAAAGCACTGGCTGCGGAAAAAGTCGTCATGGGTGTGACATCTGCCCCGAACCCGAATCCGAATACCCGACTCAAACCCGAAGTTGTTTATCCTTTAATATATTCGCATTTATATTCCGTTAAATGTAAACGTTTCGTTATTAAAAATATATATATGTTGAACGTTACGTCAATTCCCTTCTTTAATGCTCTTCGACCAAATGTTTATCCAAAGACTACAAATAAATTCCTAAGTGTAATAAATAATTATTATTTATATTGCATGAATCTCAAAAATATATAAATCGTATTTTATAAAAGAGATTTTATATAAACTACTAAAGGAGACCGCTTCCAAGTCTAAATGTAATCTTCCAACGTCATAAACGAGCTAAAAATATGAAAACGTCAAACCTATAAACATTACGTCTCAACATAGTTAGGTTAGTAGTTAATATAATTATAAAACTAACTTTGAGGGTTGGTTATGTAATATATGAAACTTGACTTGAAACATTAAGCCAAAAATAATTATATTTGTAAATTACAAGGGGCTAAGTGTAAATATCAAATAAAAAAAACAAACAACATGCAACATTCAGTTGTTTCCCGATCATATTTTCCGGCAGAGACTTCACCGGCAACGGCGTTGCTCCGGCGACATCTAAACCACCAAATTCAACTACTTTTAACCCAAACCAACCATTCCAAATCAATTGTTCCGCATTTCGAACCTATGTGATGTTTTAAACGAAATTGTTTTACTAATTTATTTGTTTTCAATCCTCTACCGAAACCAAACACTTGCCAAAACTGTTTCGCGTGAATCACGTGGCTAACACCCAAATTGATTTACCGGATTGATATTCCCATCAATTCAAATCATGACTTCGAATCAGTGAAGCTAAAATCACGGGATTTAATCAAATCAATCCCGAATCATTACCGAAAACAACCCATACGCGTTCGTATGAACTTAAACCGAAAACAATACGCGTTCGTATGAATTTAACCACAATTGAATCCTTTGAACTTAACTGAATCATTTCACTCGCACACAATATAGCTCTTTACATTTACGGTCTTACATACAAAACCCACGAATACATCCAATAATTCTTGTCTTCGTTCGGGCTTTCGTCACAACACTCCATCACAAATTCAAATCAAAATCTGCAACTGTTGTGGGGGTTTTAATCACAATCAATCCAAGGATCTGCTAGCATTATCAACTTCATCGCATCACCATTGTTCGATCGAGTTTGGACCTCACAGCCGTCGTGTTTTCGTTGTACTTTTATTACCCATTTCGTCTTCGAACCAGGTAATTGATATAGTCCTTAGATTCGTCTTTGCTCATAGAAAAATAACCCCATGTTCAATTTCATTATCAGATTCATGTAGGCATGTAATCTGGATGTTTAGGTTTCTAGGGTTTATATTGAAATGGGTATCGTTGTGTTACAAAAGATAAAATTATTTACAAACGAGTTATTTAACAAAACGGTCAACTGGTCTAGTGGTTAATAGTTGTCGTTAATAATGAGATGGTCATGGGTTCGAGTCCCATGACATGAAATCTTTAATTTTTGTAACTTTACACATTTTAAACATTAATTCATACTTTTCTAATAACTTAAATAACATATTTTAAGTTAAATATATGTTAAAGCTTAAAAACGTATAAGTTTTAATTCATTTATAAAAATAATAATAATGCTTTAAGTTATACGCATTATTACAAATACATTTCAAGAAAAACTTAAAAATAAATTTGTGTAAAATGTATTTAACACGAAAATACAATAACGTTTCGTATAAATTCCCAAATTGTATTTCTAAAACCTAATTCCCGATTTGTGATTCAAAACCCTAGATCTCGGACTTTTGATTCTTATTACTATTGTTTCGTTTCTAAGTTAGGGTTTTTCCCAATTAATTAGGTGGTACTAATATTTGAGCAACCCTCGGTGCTTTTAGCTGCGTTTCTAACAGTTCTATTGTATTTACTTTTCGAGGTGAGTAAACTCACACCCCTTTTACTGTTTACGTTTTTGGGGCTGAAATACGTGTTCCTATATTACTACGGTTTCTTTTATTTTGTTTCTATTTTTCAAAATGAGATCATTAGATGTGTTAATCTTGTTTGGCCGCATGATGCGAAATTATGTGTTAGACAATAGTATTTATATTATCTTGTAATTTCCACCGGTACGATATTAGCGCTAATGGCTTGACAAGCCCACCTACATTAATGGCCTGATAGGTGATTTGACCCGGCGATTCTTTGGTTGATTCGTTTGTTACTTGGTACTATATGTGATGCTTGTTACTATGTTGCGATGTCCCTTTAGATGCTTAGACATTTATTGATAACATGTAAATCGAGACGGTTAAATGACGGTTAAACGATAGTTATCAGTATTTGTAACATGAGTGGTCTCATGACTTGTTGCTAAAGTTACTTTACGAGGTTCAAGGTTGTTTGGATTCGTTGTGTGTTTCGTTGTCACGGTTGAGATATATATGATGAAATTGCTATACACATAAGATTGCGAAACATATTTATAATGATCTCGGATTTCATATTATTTACTATTAACTGTGTTTTACTCACTAGCTAATTCATTAGCTAACTTATTTTACACGTATTTCAGGTGGAGTTTGAGACTCTTAGGCTTCAAGACATGTAGGATGCTTTGGACCTAGAATTAATTAAACTTATTTATTGTCGGCTTTTATTACGGTTTTAAACTATTTATTGCTTCATTTATGTCACGACATTATTACTTTAATGATATTAAAATATGCGTTTGGTGCCATGTGCTTTGTACTATTGATATCCAATTCACTTGACGCGCCCGGTGTTTTCCGCCGCCGGGCGGGGTGTCACAATGGGACTCCCATATGAGGTAATACAAGATATGTGCTCTGCTTGCAGAGTTCGTCTTTTTGGTGTGTACAAAGCTAATGACTTTTGTTAACTAATCAGGCTGAACTGAACACCATAAATTCTGAACTTAAAAAGAATGAAGTGAACTACTATGTTAAACTAAATGAAGCTTTGTAGGAAATAGATAACTTAAACAGAAAGTGTTTAGAAAGAAATGTTGAGGTAAATATGTTGAGTGAACGAGTAAAATTAGCCGAGTTTGAAAGTAGTAAGCTTCAGAAAAAGTTAGATAAATGGACCATCTCAAGCATGAAACAAAATGAGCTGTGTAGTAGGCAAAGAGGAGCTAGAATTAAAACCGGAATATGTTATGAAGAGTGTGACACCCCGCCCGGCGGCGGAAACACCGGGCTGTCAAGCAAATTGGACATCAATAGTACAAAGCACATGGCACACTAAAAGCATATTTTAATATCATTAAGCACTAACTGTTGTGACATAAATGAGAAATAAATAGCATTAAAACAGAAGTAAAAGCCAACAACTAATAGCGTTTAATTCCGATTTATTCTAGGTCCAATAAGCATCCTAAATGTCTCGAAAGCATAAACGCTCAACATCACCTGAAATATGTAAAAATAAAGTTAGCTATTTAAAGCTAGTGAGTAAACCACAGTTGATAAATAATAGTATAGAATATCCGAGATCATCATAATATGCTGTGCAATCTTACATGCATAGTTATTTCATCATATTACTCAACCCTTGACCATAGAACACATGAACACATTGAACACACATTGAACATCATCATTGTATAGCAACTTGTAATCATTTGTCATGAGGAACCAACTCATGGTGCAATTAGTGATAACTGTCATTTAACCGTCTCGAATGTAAGTTATCAAAAAAATTTTTAGCATCGAAGGGACATAGCAACACGTATCACAGTATAATAACTAGTAACCATTGAATAGAATCGCCGGGTTTAAATCACCTATCAGGCCATTAGTGTAGGTGGGTTTGTCAGACCATTAGCGCTAACATTGTACCGGTGGAAATTACAAGTAATATACTACTTTAAACTACCACATAAGATTGCATCAAGCCGCGAACTAGATTAACATATTTTATGATCTCATTTGAAAATAGAAACAAAGAAACGAAAACCGAAAGCATTGTATAGTAATTGAACATATTTCGCCCCAAAAGGTAAAAGTAAAAAGGGGAGTGAATTTACTCACCTTGAAATGTGAAAGTAACCGAAACAATAGTAACGCAACAATAACGAACCGATGGTTGCCCAAATATTAGTATCACCTAATTAGTTGGGAAAAACCCTAACTTAGAAACGAAACAATAATATAGCAACAAGAATCAAACCAGAAAAATCCAGGGTTTCGGATTTGGGATTTTAGGGTTTTTATATTACTAATTAGGAATTAGGGTTTCGAAGTACAAATTAGGATTTTATACGAAACGTTATGGTATTTTCGTATTGAATATATTTTACAAGAAACCATTTTTATATTTAAAATATACTTGTATACATACTTATAACTATTGAACATTATTTATATATATATGTATTTGAAATTATAACTTTTTATGTTTTAAAAATATATTTAACTTAAATATGTTATTAGGTTATTTAGAAAATATAATTAAATATTTAAGAGGGTTTAAAGCATAAAAATTAAATAAAACAGGTAGTGGGTTTCGAACCCACGACCTCTGTTTACACAGAAAACATACAACACCACTAGACCAGATGCTACATTTGTTGTTTATTCAGATTTTTAAATACTTTAACATGTCATAACTAGAAACACCCATCTCTATATACAAGCCCTAAGATAAAGATCCATTCAATTCGTTTTCAATTTGTTAAACCAATCCATACAACCATAGGGCTTTTGATCCTCATTGAATCACGATCATTTTGATGTAAAGAACTTACTTGGACTCGACGGATTGAACGGGTTTGATTACGATGAACAACCGGACCGATCTTGAAGAAATTACACGAAAACTGGAAAAGAAAAGATGAAATAGATGATTTAAAAAGATATAGGTGACTGATAGGATAAAAAAGAACGTAAAAATTACCCGATTAGATGCTCGGAAGGGTGAAGACGAAGAAGTCGCTGGAGTAAGATTTTGTTCGACTGATTTTGTAATTGTAGAGAATAAACAGGATGATTTGGTGTTTGAAATGTGCTAATCGGTTTCGAGAAAAGGTTATGGAAAGATTTTGTTGTCAATTGCGGGTCTATCTAAGGAAATGTAAATTTTCGGTTTTGAATTGAAATCAATTGGCGATGATTGAGCTTTTAAACGCGTAGATAATCACCAACACAGGTTCGAAATTGGTTAAGGGAAGTTTTGGCGTGATTTTCGGCTGATTTGGGAGGTTTTAAACGCGTTAACAGCTTCGCCGGAAAACAAAGATGGTGGCCGGAAAAAGGGAGATCGCCGGAAACGCGCGGGTCAAGGGGTTTGGGGCTGGGTTAAACAAATTTTACAGTTAAGGCCCCTGGGGTTTCAAATGGTGTTAATTAGTTAATATGGGTTTAAATATAAGTTTAATTTTTGACAGTTTTGGCCCAAAGTTATTTTCATAAATTATATTAACTAACTAACTTCACTAAATAGTTTGTAACGTCTATAGAATTGACGTTTTTATATATTTAGCACATATTTGACGTTGGAACGTTATATTTGAACTTAAAAGCGTTTTCCTTTAGTAATTTATATAAAATCTCTTTTATTAAATGGGATTTATATATTTTTGAGATTCATGCAATATAAATAATAATTATTTGTTACACTTAGGAATTTATTTGTAGGTCGTTGGATAAACATTTGGTCGATAAGCATTAAACACGGGAAGCAACATAGCGTCCATTGATATTTATTTACATGTATTTAATATCGATGCGTTACTTTTAACGAAAGTAAATACGAATCCAATTTAAAAGATAAATACTTCGGGTTCGAGTCGGGTATTCGGGTGCGGGTTTTGGGGCAGATGTCACAAAGAGACTCCCCTCCTTATAGAAATTTCGTCCCGAAATTTTCTCTAACCGAAGTAGAAGAGGATGAAGCAAAAAGATGCGGATATTTAGCTTTCATTTTGTCATAAGTTTAGATTCACGTTTTGAGTCCCAACGTACATTAAGGATTTGTATCCTATTACGCTTGAGTTACTTAACTTCACGGTCCATGATTTGTAGTGGCCGTCCGATGAGCTGCATTTAATTAAACGAGGTTAAGAGTTATTTATTTTTAATTTGTTTTGAATCAGTGAGAGTCGTCTATTGTTCTCTTTACGAGTTATAAGAGTTGGGGTGAAAAATTGAATGAAGATTCGAATATGCATCGCTTGTTGCTCAAGATTAAGATGAGATAAGAATTTTATACGATTGATGGATATTCTTGAATTTCTCACTTTTGAATAAAATGTGCTTAAGTAAATGGGTTTAGATTGGTTTAAATGAATATCAGACATAATCATGATTAATTAGATCAGATGAAACGATTTAAGTAACCTTACACATAATTAAGTGGCTTAGATGCAATTAGTAAAATGAGTAAACAGGTCAAGTGAAAATAAGATGATTAAATATGGCCCAACTACACCAGACAAAACTTACTATGGTTCCAATGCACCAACTTTCATAATTCCGTGTGCACCCGTAATTGCTTCAGTTTTTGCATGGACTGCACAGTTCATTCGATCACGTGCGAGTCAGAGGTACGCAAAATCGCTAAGTTAAGATAATGATACACAGAGATTCCGAAATTATATTCGATGCCGTTAATTCTCGTGAAATTTAGTTTAAGATGATACGTAAATTGATGATTCGAGCTAATAGTTTTGTTTCATCGATATAGATGGTCAAGTTCGAGTACCAAAATTTGTAACAACTTAAGTTTTTGAAGACTCACTTTATGTGTGAGATGTAGAGGTTATTTGATATTAAGTTCATAAGTATTACTTGATGGTTTATTAGGATTATAGAAAAATTAGTTTCATGAATATCTGGTAATGTGATCATTCCAATTTATGTTTCGGATGTACTCGATTTGTATTGGTTTCGACTTTTAAAATATTTGGGTTCATATAACAAAGCTCTTAGGTAAACCAGTGCGTTGATTATGGTGCTAAACAATGTTATAAAACGTTATGTTATTTTCTCTATAATGTGGGTTTAAAAGAAAACTACATAGTTAATAAATGTATAAAAAGTTGAATGTTTTAAATCGTTATCATGGATAAGGGGATTAATTTGAAAATACACAAATGACCCAGTCTAAGTTTTAAGTACCCGGTATTAGAAAACATATAACATGGTGCATTTGAGCCAGCACCTACACTTATAGAACCACCACCGGATTTGACATACCCATAACTTGATGATCCTCCAGAGACTACACCAGGTGCGTTTGCAGCGGATGTAATCAGTGCAACATTTTGAGGAGAGACATTGGGAAGCATCATGGATTGATTGTATTCTCTTCTCTTTACATCCAGATCAAATGACTTCAACTTGTTTATCACGTCCATTAGTTTAAAGTCAAAGAAATTTCTTTCTTGTTTCAGCTTCTTAATCTGAAGACTCCATTGAAGAGGAACATAATCCAAAAGCTTTGTCACTTGCTCATGATTTCCCAATTTTTCATCATATTTTTTGAGATTGCTTGACACAGATAGAAAGCGATTCGTTATATCAGTCATATTTTCATGCTTGAATCCAACGAATGAATTGAACTCAATTTCAGCCTGAGCTTTCCTATCCATTTTTTTTTGTTGGAAATTAGGTTCTCTCGTAGGTTCTCTGGTAGGTTTGCTGGTAGGTTTGCTGGTAGGTTCTCTCGCAGGTTCGCTCGTAGGTTCGCTCTAGGTTCGCTCGTAGGTTCGCTCTAGGTTCGCTCGCTCGCTCGTAGGTTCTCTCGCTCGCTCGTAGGTTCTCTCGCTCGCTCGTAGGTTCGCTCTAGGTTCTCTCGCAGGTTCTCTTGCTCACAGAACCAAACAGGTGAACTTTCGTTCAAAAATAGTAAGTTCGCTGATCAAAAAATTGATATTTCCAAATCTCAAATATACAATAGATTCGCTGGAAGAACACCCAGATTCGCTGGATGAACAAATAGGTTCGCTGGGTTACGAACAAAACAGTTTCAGTTCAAAAACGACCAGAACAGCTACAAAACACAACCAGTTGTAGATCCGTTTGTTTCAAAGGCTTCCTATGACCAAATATGACAAATTCCAAGCAAAATACAACACAGAAACACACAAACCAGTTCAGAAATGAATCAAATAGTGTTTTGACACAAAACCCCAAAAACATCATAAAAATCTCTAGGATCAAACAATCAAGAGCACTATGGCTCTTATACCATATTGTAGGTCCATCTTGATCGAGATTTCAGTGCTATAATGATTTGTAACAACAAAACACACTATGATTAAGAGAAACAAAAGTTCAATATAACCCAACAACCAAAGACGAGATCAAAACCACGCAACAAGAGGTAAATACGCTACAAAGATAGATAATATATGCTCCTAGCACCTCCTGGTAACACACACACGATTCAAGAGTTTGGATAAGATTTTGCCAAAAAGTTGCATTGCATTAAGATAAGGTTACAATATATATCAGCTTTAGGTTCGCTGATAGATTCGCTGACAGCGAATCTATCCAGCGAACCAGATAGCTTCGCCGGGCATAATCAGGTTCGCACGGTCGACAAAAACAGAAAAACTATTCAATGCTACGGGCGAATCTATACTATAGATTCGCCCGTAGGTTCGCTAATGCTAAAACTATGTAAAATACATACAAAAGATATAACACCGACATGCCGGTGAGTCCGACCTATACATGACTATCAGTTTTATGTTATACTTATTTTTGCAACTAACAAGTATGAGTTGGTTTCTTGATTTTGATTTAGGGAACAATGCAGCCTACACATTATCATGGGCTTCTCAATCAGGCTGGTTTCTCCGCAGATGAGTTGCTAGAACCTGTTTACTCACTATCATATGTGTAAGTCGTTTAGATATATAATTTACATGCGAGATCCTAAAATTCAAGAATGTTGACTGGTCTATTGGAATATCCACATTTCAAATGAGCGCATGTTATATCTATTGGTACCTATGCTAAATTTTCTCTTTAGGAAAGCAACTTACAAACTGATCATTGATCGAAATTAACAAATTAATGATCTACTGTGCAATTGCTTCTATCTACTATGCTCATTTGGCAATTGCACAAATGGGATGGTTACTAAGTTTGATGATGTATCAGACACTACATCTAGCCAAAGTGCGATGCCAATCAACTTCCTAGGCTTCATGAGAAGGTATGCATTTCGGATCATTTTGACTCGTTTGAATTTAGATTTGATAGTTGTAGCTTTATGAAGTGGATTTAGTCAATTGAATCGGTTTGAATGTAGTAAATATAATTTTTGCTTCACGAAGTGGGTTTAGGTCATTTTGTTCAAATTGAAATTAAATAGTTTTAGTTGAATTTGTTGCTAACCAGTACAATCTTTTGGCCTATAGTTTCATATTCTTACACTGAAATGTATTAATTATATGTATTAACAATTTATAGGTCAAAGGTGTCCAATTGGAACTAGAAAAAGAATAGGACGCCGTAGAAAACTTCAAAAACCACTTGAATTGAGCAGGAAAGAGTGGTTGAAATATCTTATAAAGATAACGTAACTTATCTTTGGAAGAATATGGAACATGATTGTTGACTTTCCACATATGTTGTCTATACTTAGATATTTATCTATCTAATAAATTAGAGTTTTTAGGGGGCAATTTTTTGGGGGGAAAACATAATTTATTTTTATAAAGGAAGGTTGAGAGGGAAATTGAGTAGGAGAGTTAATAAAGACAAAATTTTATGATTAATAATAATTTACAAAATTATTTATAAATTTTTAAATATAATAGTTATAATTTTTTAAAAATATTTTTATTCAGCCCATGTGTATTACACGGGTGTTAAACCTAGTATATTTATATGTATTAGTTTTAACATTGTAATTTAGTTGTTCGTGGTCTGGGGTATATACCTATTTCTTATTGGATTTTTATTATTTTTTAGCCAAAAAATTTGTTTTTTAGTTTGTATAGTTTTCTCAAATGTATATATTCTATGAATTTTTTAAATACTTTGTATTTTTTTAACGGCAGAAATTTATAATTATTTACACAATATACGTTAATGTCTGGACTAGAAACCAGAACCTCCAAGATGCAAATCCTCTCACCTTCCTCTTAAACACTATGCTAAGAGATCATTGACAAATAGTTTGTATATAAGTTGTAACAAAGTTGTCACAAAAAAACTAAAAAATAATATAAATTAAATGGTTTGAATTACCGGTAGCGTCTATATAGCGATGATAGTATTATGATTGCTAGACAATTTATAAAGGTGTTAGTTTGTGCTAAGTGATACGGTGAAACATAAAAGTCAATGGAAGAGAATAAAGTGTTGAAGCCAAAATGGTGTGAATGTGAAGATCAATACATTGTTTAAGAGTTTTGGTTATTTATGTTAGTTTGTAATTGTAAAAATTGTATCATTTAAAGATTTTAGGTTGTTTACCTATATTGCTTGTGTTCTTTGATTCTTCCTTAGTAATGTTTCCTTTTGCCCAATAAAAAGTACTAGACATGCTTAAAAAAATATTCTATGTTGTTTATGATTATCGGAAATCCTTTATTATTATACGATTCATATAATCATAAAACTATGGTTCTTTAAACATAGGCTTGAAAAAAGACTATGAAAGAAAAAAGAATGTCTCCACAAGAAACATGATATAGTTTAATAAAAAAAGGTGCGCATATCGAGCATCGCTAACAATGTCGTTCCTATCGAGCGATGCAGTGGGACCGATATTATCAACGGTACATGTTTAATGTTTCTGCGTGTCTTACTATATGCTTACTTCTTTTTACTAAAGATATGCATGGTTCAATTCGATTTAGTTATTAGCCTCTACTAAAATCGGTCTCCAATTAATCGCCAGGTTTATTTGGTTAGATTGTTGGTTTTCGATTCGGTGTTGCGGGTGAAACAGTTTACAACATGAAGCTCGTTCATGTTAATTTATTAACCCCTTGTGATATATTTATAGGAGTTAATTTAATCGCCTCAATTTCTTTCTTACTACACATTCATACATTAGGTTTAGGTGTTTATGTGATAAGTACAACCTTCTAATTAGCTCCGAGTTGAATGTGCGATATATGACATCGGGTTAAAAACTTTATAAAGCATACTAACGCGAAAAATGGTAACTATAATTTTGAATTGAACAAATCATTCTGTAAATTGTTTCACCTGCAACACCAAACCGAAAACCAACAATCTAACCAAATAAACCTAGCAGATTAATTGGAGACCGATTTTAGTAGAAGCTAATAACCGAACTGAATTGAACCGTGCACATATTATTAAAAAAATATAAGCAGAGATTAAGACACGTAGAAACATTAAACATGTACCGTTGATAATATCGGTCCCGCAGCATCGCGCGGATCCCTACTAGTATATATATATATATATATATATATATAGGATAGGGTTCAAGAGATAACTTATTTTAAGTTGAAAACTAGAGAACTACCAAAAAGACAAAAGATGAAATTTTAAAGAGGAGGGGTAAAATTGTAACTTTATATATATAAATCTTTAAACATTTATATCTTTTGCGTACGTTAATATTATTTCAAAAATATTGCGCCATTAGATCAAGAATTTCTTTATCTTTCATTTGAGTATAAATAACGTTATAAAAAATATTTTTTTTCTCGTTTTTTTAATCTTCATACTACATATATGTAGTATTGCGATATTGTATTTAATTATATTTTTCTTTAAACGTTAATAACTTTTTCAAACGTTATTTATATTAAAAAATTTTAAAAATCACCTTTTGGTTTTTTTGATAGTACATATATGTAGTATCATTGTACTTGATCCATTTTTTGAAGCGACCAGATGACTCAAGAGTTTAATAACTATTTAAAGTGTATATTCTTTCTCAAATGATCAATAACAAAGTTCATAATGTTCCGTATTAAAAACTTATTACAAATGAAAACAAAACCAATAGTTATACTATGTCTAAACATAAAGATAATAATAAACAAATAAACAAACGATAAATACCATAACAAAATAAAATAAGCTTTAAATTCAAATTATAAGATAACAATGCATCAATACTACATATATGTAGTATACGATACTGCATATATGCAATACTATAAATTTTAAAAGGGGTTAGTGAATACGTTGATGTTATGCACCTAAGTTACACATAAAACCATTAAAACTACATAGCTTTGATAATATAACTTATATTATTTTTAGTTAGAAAACTTAACTCATTAGTCTTTATTCAAATTTAATGGATGACTCAGTCTCCTCCTCTTAGATCATAATTATTTTCTTTCTCATTTACTCAATAATCGTCATTCATTTTTGTAAAAGATTACTCGTCCTTTAAAAATCGATCGTACGTCCATTTGGCTTCTCAACTCCAACTGACGGATTAATATAACATGACTCATATAATTTGTATTGTGATATGCCCTTGCTGCACATATTTATACCAGATCACATAACGTGGACCAAGTAATTGCTAGCAATGTCAATACGATCATATGAGAAAATTCAAATTTGGAATTGAGGCATGACGGTGTTGTTTTTTTGTGATGGTATCATAGAAATCAATATCAAGGAACTTTTGTTATTTTATCAAAATACGTAGTTTTGATGGCTTCTCATGTAATATAGGTGCATAACAACACCATGTTCACTTTTCCCAATTTAAAAACGACAAACTTTTGTTTTTTTATAACGTTATTTATACTCAAATGAAAGATACTGAAATTCTTGATCTAATATATATATATATATATATATATATATATATATATATATATATATATATATATATATATATATATATATAAGGTAGGGTTCAAGAGAGAACTCATTTTAAGTTGAGAACTAGAAAACTACCAAAAATACAAGGGATGGAATTTTAAAGAGGAGGGGTAAAATTGGAACTTTAAATATATAAAACTTTAAACATTTCTATCTTTTGCAAACGTTAATATTATTTTAAAAAATTTGCACCATTAGATAAAGAATTTCATTATCTTTCATTTGAGTATAAATAACGTCATAAATATATTTTTTTTCTCGTTTTTTTAAATTTCATACTACATATATGTAGTATTGCGATATTGTATTTTATTATAATTTTCTTTAAACGTTACTAACTTTTTCATACGTTATTTACATTAAACAATTTTAAAAATCACATTTTGGTTTTTTTGATACTACATATATGTAGTATCAATGTACTTGATACATTTATTAAGTGGCCAAATGACTCAAGAGTCTAATAATTATTTAAAGTATACATATGATACCAAATAACCAATAACAAAGTTCATAAGATTTCATATTAAAAAACTTATGGCAAATGAAAAGAAAACCAATACTTATTCTATCTCTAAATATAAAGATAATAATAGACTAATAAACCAATGATAAATATCATAAAAAAGTAAAAAAAAAACTTGAAATTCAAACTATAAGACAAAATAGCATCAATACTTCATATACTGCATATATATAGTAGTATGATACTACATATATGTAGTATACGATACTGCATATATGCAATACTATAAAATTTAAAAGAGATAGTGAATACGGTGATGTTACGCACATAAGTAACACGCAAAACCATTAAAACTACGTCGCTTTGATAAAATAACTTAAATTATTTTTTACTAGAAAACTTAACTCATTGATCTTTATTCAATTTTAATGAACGATTCAGTCTTCTCATCTTAGATCATAATTCTTATCTTTCCCATTTACTTAATAATTGTCATTCATTTTAGTAATTAAGATTACCCGCCCTTTAAAAATCGATCGTACGCCAATTTGGCTTCTTAATTCCAACTAACAGATTAATATAATATGACTCATGTCACACCCCCAAATTCCACTAACGGAGTTTTACCGTTAGGAGTGTGACACACCAGGATCCGACCATTAGTTACACCAAACGACGTACATGATTTTAAAAGTAACGTATTGTATTAAGTAATAAAAATTAAAATAAAAGTTTTACATTAAATGCGGAAGCGTAAACAGTAAATGAGAATCTTTTAGAATAATATTTGAATGTAAAAATGAAAATACAATAAGTAAAGTTCATTTCTGAAATCAATACGACCAATGAATGAATGCCCTATCCGTGAGTGTGATCTTGACAACTTGAGATAAACATGCTAAAGTGTGTCAACATAAAGTTGGTGAGTTCACAGGTTTATAAAACTAGAAAGTAAGTTCCAAAAGCAAATTCAGAAATTCCCTTAGTATATCAAGTAGTTAGCTAGACTACTATGCATGCTACACTAGTGTACGAAAGTGTTTACGACCGAAGCTGACAGCAATGTAAAGAAATGAACGCCTCAAGCCAATGTCTCCCAGACACGGTAAGTAATAGGACAATTAAACACCCGTTCGACCTCCAGTCGTGCTGGCGCGACCAGACCGGATGGGGTTTGTCAAACCCAGTAGTACTACTCAAAATTTCCTCGCTTTGCAATATAATTAACGGTTCAAACGTAAGGCAAAAGTACTGACACTAGGTACGCATGTGATCATACTAAGAAGCAAGAATGCAAAAGAAGTAATTTACAGCATGTTATCTCCCCCAAAAAGAGTAAATAAAAGTAAAGTAAAAGGGGCCGTGAAACTCACCTTAGGTTGTGCAGCGACAAATAATTAGCAAAAAGTATAACTTCCAAGTTTAAACAACAACCTGTTTGAGTTCTACTAATTAGATACAAATTACTCTAATAGAGTTCACGTTCGGTTTCGCGTTCCCAGTTTCGGTTTCGTACCCAATGCCTTAATATGTAAATATGTAATGTAATAAATTAAAAGAAATGGAGTTTTGACGTGTGACCCCGACTACCAAGTTTAGAGTATTATTATTACAAAAATCTGTTTATATCGAACATCCACTTATACAACTTGTCACACATTATGCACACACCATTTCATGCCAAATATAACTCGCACATAACTTATTATGCTATTTTTATCCATCCAGTAAGCTATTTGCATACAATTCTTTTATTATCATTATCATTATCATTCAATCATGTCATTTTTATTTAATCACCATGCCATTATTATGAAGTCATTACTAGCCTTACTAAATCAACCAACTATCATTATCTCATAATCTTTACTAAAATGACACTAACGAAAATTTGGTTTCTTTGCTAGTTTGCACTTACACATTCTTACTCATTATTATATACATCACCCACTTCCAACATTCAATCCATAAAATGTGACACACACTTGTAGACATATATATATATATATATATATATATATATATATATATATATATATATATATATATATATATATATATATATATATATATATATATATATATATATATATATATAGAAGAAGATTCATTTGAGAAGACTCATATATTGCGAGGAGAAAAAGAAGAAACCTAAATCACTAAAAAACATATCAATTGTTAAAATTTTTAAATAAATTCACATGCTACATACAAATGTGTAAGGTATAAACTAAAAAAACCATTAAAATATTTTTTACGTATGTATTTTTAGCGTTTTAAAATTACCTACACACGTGTAGGTTATATGTAAGTAACATAACCTACACATGACTTCCATATGTGTAGGTTTAACAAATAAATGAAATTTATTCAATTTTGTTTTTTGAATATCAAAGTTAATGAATAAATGTTGCATTTCTATCATTTTTTTGTATGTTAAAAACGTTTTTTTGTTGAAAAAAATAAAGAATTTAAGTATTTTTTTTTCTTCTCGCAATATTTGCTCTTCTCAAATGAACCCTCATATATATATATATATATATATATATATATATATATATTATATATATAGATATATATATAGGAGAGTTATCCTACATAGGGTTGGAAATCTAAGAAGGCTAAGAAAGATTTATGACATTTAGATCTCTCTTTTAATGGTTGAGATCAATTTGTAGGAAAATTTTTTGGTGGAAGGGTACATTAGTCATAGCCACTTTTGTTGACTTTCTCTCTCCACATGCAAGGCACATGTCAATTCCCCCAGTTTTTTTAAAACGTTCATAACTTTTGGATACGATATTATTTTTTTAAAAAAATTACACAAAAAGAAACAAGCGTTTTGTTATCTTTAAAACGCGTATAATATTGATATATGAAAAATAAATTTTTTTTCGGCACTTGTCTAGCCCTTGTGTAATATCATGTGATTGTGTTATATTATAACTAGTGAAATATCACTTTTATCGGTTCATTCGTAAGTCATTATGTAATATCATCTTATTTTAAATATTTGTTGTGTCATCTTATGTGTTTAGAAATTATCACCGTGTCACAAATTGTTAATATGTGTTTGAGAAATGTTCAAAGACAAAGTCATTTTTAGTTACAAAGTGTGAGAATGACACAATGGTAAACAAAGACACAATGACACTTTAAAAAAGTTATAACTCACAATATAAATCAAACTTTAAAAAAGTGGTTTAGAGACCTTGTTCCTCATGTATTCCTCTTTCAGAAAATAAATAAACGAAAAATAAAAAAAAATTAAAAAGATTACCGTTTTTTTATTTTTTAAATTAGACACAATGAAAAAAGACACAATGAGAAAATAGTAGTTTTTTTAAGTTTTGTTTATTTATTTTTTAAGGAGGATGATGTGGGAGCAAGATCTTTGAAATACTTTTTGTGTTATTGTGTAATTATTATTAGATCATTGTGTAATACTTGTCAAATAAGATTACACAATGACCCGATGAATGACACAACAACCCTACGGATGACACAATCACACAATGACCTAACGAAAGACACAATGACCTGACGGAAGACACAATGAGCTGAAAAAATGTGAAAAAAGTTTTTTTTTATATATCAATATTATACGCGTTTTAAAGAGAAAAAAATGCTTGTTTTTATGGTGTAATTTGTTTAAAAAAATAATGTCGTATGTAAAAATTATAAACGTTTAAAAAAAGTGGGGGAATTGACATGTGACTTGCATGTGGAGAGAGAATAGTTAAAAAAGTGGGCATGACTAAAATACCCACCTCCTAATTTTCCTAGATGCCACATGTCAATCTCTTATTGCTTCTTAGTCTTCTTAGATTTCTAATACTATGTAGTTGAACCTCTATATATATATATATATATATATATATATAGGGTAGGGTTCAAGAAAGAACTCATTTTAAGTTGAGAACTAGAGAACTTCAAAAAAGACAAGGGATGAAATTTTAAAGTGGAGGGGTAAAATTGGAACTTTTAATATAAAAATCTTTAAATATTTCTATCTTTTGCATACGTTAATATTATTTAAAAAATTTGCACCATTGGATCAAGAATTTCCTTATCTTTCATTTAAGTATAAATAACGTTATAAAAAATATTTTTTTTCTCGTTTTTTTAATTTCCATACTGCATATATGTAGTATTGCGATATTGTATTTGATTATATTTTTCTTTAAACGTTAATAACTTTTTCATACGTTATTTATATTAAAAAAATTTAAAAATCACTTTTTGGTGTTTTTGTATGCTACATATATGTAGTATCATTATAGATGATGCATTTTTTTAAGCGGTCAAATGGCTCAAGAGTCTAATAATTATTTAAAATGTACATACGATCTCAAATGACCAATACAAAGTTCATAATATTCCATATTAAAAAAACTTATTACAAATAAAAACAAAACCAATACTTATACTATGTCTAAACATAAATATAATAACAAACTAATAAACAAACAATAAATACCATAACAAAATAAAATAAACCTAAAATTCAAACTATAATATAACAATCCATCAATACTGCATATACTGCATATGTGTAGTAGTATGATACTACATATATGTAGTATACGATACTGCATATGTGCAATATTATAAAATTTAAAAGGGAATAGTGAATACGGTGATTTTATGCATATAAGTTACACGTTAAACCATTAAAATTACGTAGCCTTGATAAAATAACTTAAATAATTTTGTATTAGAAAACTTAACTCATTGGTCTTTATTCAATTTTAATGGACGACTCAGTCTTTTTTTTCTTAGAACATAATTTATCTATTTCCCATTTACTCAATAATCGTCATTCATTTTAGTAAAAGATTACTCGCCATTTAGAAATCGATTGTACGTTAATTTGGCTTCTCAATTCCAACTAACAGATTAATATAACATGACTCGTATACTTGGTATTGTGATACGACCATGCTGCACATATTCATACCACATCACATAACGTGAACCAAATAATTGCTAGCAATGTCAATACGATCATGTGAGAAAAATCCAAATTTAGAATTTAGACATGACGGTGTTTTTTTTTGTGATGCTATCATCGAAATCAAATCAGGAAACTTTTGTTATTTTATCAAAGTACGTAGTTTTGATGGTTTGTCATGTAATTTAAGTACATAACAACACCATATTCACTTTCCCCAATTTAAAAACATATAATATCGTATACTACATATATGCAGTATTGAAATTAAAAAAACGAGAAAATTTTATTTTTTTTATAACGTTATTTATACTCAAATAAAAGATACTGAAATTCTTGATCTAATGGTGCGAAAATTTTTTTAAAAACTTAACGTATGCAAAAGATAGAAATGTTTAAAGATTTTTATATTTAAAGTTTCAATTTTGCCCCTCCTCTTTAAAATTACATCCCTTGTTTTTTAGTAGTTCTCAAGTTCTCAACTTAATATGGAGTTCTCTCTTGATCCCTCCCCTATATATATATATATATATATATATATATATATATATATATATATATATATATATATATATATATATATATATATATATATATAGGAGAGATTTTCTACAAAGGCAAAAAACTCTAAAAAGGCTATGAAGAAATCTGGGCGTCGGATTATGGTGTTTAAGGCCCAGATGGACGCGGTGGCATTTTTGTAACTATTTTGATGTTTTGCTGACGCGCGCGATGAAACCAGGGATAGATTTGTAATTGCGCGTTTTCAACACCATGTATATAAAAAACACCATGCTTAAGACTGACTCTGTAAAATAACACCACGCATATGAAAATATTAATTAATAAAAAAACGCCATAACTTACCTGCTACAAAGTAACACCGAATCGAATTGAAAACGTCCTAACAATGATTAACAAGTCATACACAATGAGTATATACTAAATTACCTGCAATCACCATACACTATCATCACTGTATAATGAAAAAACACCATAAATTACATGCAACAAAGTAACACGAGAGTCGATATGAAAACATCGTTCAGGAATTCGTAAAACTTCAAACTCTAAAACGGAAACATCGAAAACAAACAAAAACATCATTGCTTTCAGTATTCGCCATTGATGAATGATTATGGATAACAGATCGAGTGTGTCGATCGGATATTCGTAAAACATCCAACTTTCAAACGAAAACGTCAAAACCCAACAAAAACATCATCGCTTTCCAAATCAACACCATACGTTAAAAGGACGAAGATGCCCCTCCGCCTGTTTTTACCCACATGGACACGTGTATGATGGTGATTGCTTCCTACACTTCTTAGAGTTTTGACCCTTTTTAGAAAATCTCCAATATATATATATATATATATATATATATATATATATATATATATATATATATATATATATATATGAGGAAGTTCATTTGAGAAGAGTCATATATTGCGAGAAGAAAAAGAAGAAACCTAAATCACTAAAAAACTTATCAATGGTTTAGTTTTTTAAATAAATTCACTTCCTACATACAAACTTATCAAACCGGTTAGTACCAGGTTGGTACCGGTTTAGTAAAAACTAGTTTTTTTAGTATATTTTGTATAATTTAAAATGTTATGAATGTTGTGTATTACATGCTTAATGTTATAAAGTGTTTTCTTTACAACTTTGAGTCATTTTATAATATTTTTTAGATTATTAACTTTTAAATTTAATGAAGTTGATATGATTTTAATTAAATTATACCATATTTCATTTATTTTTCTTATATTCAAGTATATTATAGTATAGTTATATTAAAAGTATAAAATTAAACCGAAATAAGCGAATAGATTTTATTAAAAAATGATAAAACATGAAACCGGTACCAACCTGGTACCAGTACCAAAATAAGCGTCCAACCCGGTACCAGTGTCAAAATCCAATTACCCAATTTACTAGTGTCAAATTCCATCCATTAGTCTGACAATACATTTTAAAAAGTTCATAACGTGGATACGATATACTTTAAAAAAAATACCATAAAAACAAGCATTTTATTATCTTTAAAACGCATATAATATTGATATGTAAAAAATAAATTTTTTTCAGCACTAGTGAAGTCATTATGTAATATCATGTCATTGTGTTATATTATAACTAGTGAAATATCACTTTTATCAGTTCATTTTTAGGTCATTGTGTAATATCATCTCATTGTAAAGATTTGTTATGTCATCTTTATGTGTTTAGAAAGGATCACTATGTCACTAAATGTTATTTTATATGTGAGAAATGTTCAAATACAAAGTTATTTTTTGGTCCAAAGTGTGATAATGATACAATGGTAAACAAAGATACAATGACACTTTAAAAAAAATTATTACTCACAATATAAATCAAATTTCAAAAAACCAGTTCGGAGACCTTGTTCATCATGGAATCCTCTTTCAAAAAATAAATAAAGGAAAAAAATTACTGTTTTTTATATATTTTATAAAATACAAAATGAAAAAAAGACACAATGAGAAAACTCTAATTTTTTTATTTTTTAATGAGGATGACGTGGGAGCAAGGTCTCCAAAACACTTTTTTGTAATGTGTATATTTTATTAGGTCATTGTGTAACTCTCGTTAAATAAGATTACATAATGATCCGATGGATGACACAACAACACAACGGATGACACAACAACCTGACAGAAGACACAATGAGTTAAAAAAATCTGAAAAAAGTTCTCTTTTAATATATCAACATTATATGCGTTTTAAAGAGAAAAAAATTTCCGTTTTATGATGTAACTTGTTTAAAAAAATAATGTCGTATGTAAAAGTTATAAACATTAAAAAAAGGTGATAGAATTGACAAGTGACTTGCATTTGGAGAGAGAAAATAAAAAAAGAGGGTACAACAAAATACCCACTCTTCTAATTTAACTAGATGTCACATGTCAATCTCTTATTCATTATTAGCATTTTTAAATTAAAATCCTTTATAAGTAAACCTTACTCTTGTTATAATAACTTGTTAATTTAGATTATAAAACGGGCACTTTCCACTAATTCCCCGTGAAGACGACCTTACTTACATGTACTGTATACGTAATTAAGTTGTCACTATTTACTTTATTTTTTGACCGACCAAAAAACTCCGATCAAGGGTTAAATTTGACACTGTATGAAACTTTATGGGTGAAATTGTAAATTCAGTTTTGGTCATGTGAGCACCCACTGAGTTTCATCTTTTTTTAAAGTTAAAAAAGTTTGTGGAAATGGATTATAAACTAATAATGTTGTTTTTCATTTTTAAAGTTAAATTCAGTTTTGATCCCACAGATATCCATGAAAATATTATAAAGCACACGAAAATATTTCTAAAACCTCATGATCCTCCACTCTCTTCGCAAGTTTCTTTGAAAGAGACATTAATAGACGAATGATATTTCTAAATTTAGTAAGAACACCCTCTTCCTCGATTGATCCTTCCCACTCATCCTAATCATGCTATCATTTTGCTAAATTTTTTTCATCTCTCCCATTTCCATATATTATCCTGATTTTTTCTAGGGAGTGATCTATAGAGAGAAAGAACCTTTGATTGCTTGTGTTGCATTATTTTTCTTAATGGTGCATTTCATTACATAGAACAAATCCAAAACGATTTGGTTTTGAAAATTGAAATTTAGGTCTC
Organism: Tagetes erecta; assembly: GCA_030867185.1. Classification (NCBI taxonomy): domain Eukaryota; kingdom Viridiplantae; phylum Streptophyta; class Magnoliopsida; order Asterales; family Asteraceae; genus Tagetes; species Tagetes erecta. The sequence goes on from CM061490.1 coordinate 17,871,922, forward strand.
CGGTACCGGGTATGTATTGTTATATTATTAATTTGTTTCCATCATCAAAGATTTGGTGACAATATTGATTTTGATATATGTTTTGTTCACATAGAGGAGAATTGCAAGAAGTAATGTTTGGTTTTCAAATAAGAACTCGCCAAAATGTGGCAACTTCTCCGATTCCAAGAACATCAGTTTCTCCCGGTGTATCAACCACCACAAGACGAGCAGCTGGTTCCCCTAAAGGTTCACCTAATGCAACCGTTGGTGAGATCGATACGCGTGCACCCTTCCAGTCAGTTAAAGCTGCTGTCAATTTGTTTGGAGAAGCATCGCCAAAATCTGGAAGAAGCATGTCCAGAAAAACTGGTGAAGAGGTACGTATGTATATCTATACACGCTCATGAATATTTTGGGTTTGGTGATTTATGGTTAAAGGTATAAGTGAACCTATCCATAAAGCATAGAATTGTTCACTTGTCGAGTCTCATCATAACTTTATTTGTACAAAGCCTTAATCAGGTTTATTATTATTTAACTAGATTTTAACCGTATTCAAATCTTATATTTTTATTATATATTTATTTCCATAAATATATATTGACAGTTATCTAATAAATATCATTTAATATTTATCTAATGAATATAATTATAGGTATATATTATAATTAACACTAAATTACAATTCTAACACCTATAATTTATTACTTATCTTCTAAATAATACTTTCACCTTTTACCTTTTATATTTTATGATGTAATATTTAACTCTTTAAATATTATGAACTTCGTTGTCTAAAGTTTAAGTCTTTGGATCGTTCCTCAATAGTAACATTGTAATTTTAGTTACAAAGCCTATGAATTTTGGATAGATAGTAAACTAGGCTTGTTTCTTTGAGTTCACTTGGTCTCCTAGCAAATTTGTCGAGTTCTCTTCCCACACCAATAGACTCTAATAAACATTATCAGGTTTACATTGATGGAGGTCGTTTGGTCGGCAAAAAATAAAGAAAATAAATTCCTATTTACCCTTAATAGTGAGGATAAGTAGGGTGTCGAGTCCATGAAGAATTTGTGGTTAATGATTAAAGTAACTAGTCGATTATTGGACTGAAAGAAATAAACTAAAAATTTGCATAAATATAAACTTGAATTGGAGTTGAGTTGATTGTGAAAACAAATGACTTTGAAACTGAATTTAACTTATAGTTGAAAAGAGCAATCGTTCCCAGGATCCAAGTTCAAAGATAATACTAAATACACATATTTAGGTTTAATCATGAAAATATGATTTCTATACAATGATCAATTCATTATCAAACGACTATCAAGCATAATCTTTATGAGTAGACAACAAAAATGTTGAAAACCGAAAACCAATCAATTAGTTTAATAGTAATTGTAACAATCACTAAATCAAAGCGTTCATTTTAAAACTACTGATAGAAAACAAACCAAAACATGTAATTCAATATGTCTCTTACATGAACCTTTCACCTACAAATGATTACCAGAGAAACTAGCCGCTCATGCTTGTGAATGGATCTTTAGATTCGTTGTTGGAAGGCATGTTTGGTGACGTAACGATGATTAAGTGCATTGGAATCTTGGATTTTGATGTAGAAATTGCCTAATTTTCATCCTAGGGTTCGTCCTTGGCTTGGAGGCCAAGGGATAGTCCTAAGTTTGACTTAAATTTCGCTTTTTAACTCAAACTTGCACCCTAGTTTCGTAGCTTACTAAAACTCATGAAAACTCGTAGCCTACTGAAAAGGTAAATTTCAGCTTCTTGTTTTTATTCACTTTTGGCCCTTCTGACTTGAAACTTAGTATCTAAGACCCTCAAATCACCTTTTTAACCTACAAAAACATCTTCCAATATAGTTAAACTATTCTAAGTGATTTAACCATATAAAACATATAAACATTAATGTTTTAGCACATAAAACATCATTCCAAACACCAATCATCATACATGAGCTAGCTAATAGGACTTTTGATATACGCTATAGGGAACCATAGTTTCAATGATTCTAGGAAAACAAATTTAGTAGTTTTGACTTCTAGGTGATATGTTACTCCAAGTACCAGTAGATGCACAACCTTGCAGAGCAACTAGAAACCAAAACAACTTAGTAGTGAATCACGTAGAAAACATTACATGCAACGTTGGTCCCCTACCTCGAATATCAAAATATTCCTTGGTCATACAGGTAATGAAAAACCTAGAAATATTGAAGTTCAAAAAGTGCTTAGACGAATTTTAAATCAACTACTAATCCAAGTAATTCCCAATAATAAAAACTTAGTCTTGGAATCTTAATCTTTTTGGTGTGTTCTTATTTGAATATATATTGATTATTGACAGAGGGTGTTAGAATCTTAATCTTTTTGGTGTGCTCTTATTTGAATATGCATATATTGATTATTGACAGAGGGTGTTAGAGAAGGAGACACAACTACATTGGACATTGAAGGAGCTTGACAAGTATAAGGAGCTTTTAAAAAGTGCAGAAAATACAAAAGTTCAAGCACGCCGTGATCTAGAAAAGGCGAATAAGTCCTTGCAAGAGCTAACTAACAAGCTAGAGATGATAAGTGAAGAGAAGCAAGCAGCAATGGAGACTACAGAGGCTGCAAAGCTTAGAGCTCGAGAACTTTTAAAAGAAAAATCAGACCAAAACCAAGTAACTAATGATGGATGGAAAGAAGATGTTGATAATGAAAGAAAGGGTTATAAAACATCTGCTAATGAACTTATTTCTATCAAGCAAGAACTCACCAGCCTCAAACAAGATTTTGATGCTGCTTTGGAAGCTAAGTTGTCTGCTTTTCAGCAGGCTGCAGATGCACAACATTCTGCAAAAGTTAACCATCAGAAAATGCTTGAACTCTCAAAAGAAGTTGAGACAATGCGTGATACCCTTCATCGTGTTAATCTTGCTTCTGAAAAAGCCCACGAAGAACATATCAATCTGATAGAAGAAAAAGAAGCACGAATCGAATCAACAAGAAAAGAAAAGGAAGATCTAGACATGAAAATTGAGTCACTAAAAAAAGAGCACCAACTTTCAGAACTTAGAAGTTTAGGAGATAAACTAGAGGAAACAACGGAAGCAATTAGTGTTTTAGAAGAACAATTGCGCGAAGTACGTGTTGCTGATATGGAAACATTAGATAAAGCTAAACTAGAAGTAGATAGAGCAAGACGACGACTTGAAGTAGTCAAACAAGAAGAGAAGACACTTAGAGCTATGGTGGAAACCTTAAAACAGGATCTTGACAAGGTAAAACAAGATATCAATTTGTTACAGGGAGATGACTTTAAACGCGAGAATCAACAAGCGGAATTAAACAAAATCAAACTGAAAATTGAAGAGGCTACAACAGAATTAACCAAAGCAACAAATAGAATTAATGAGTTGGAGTTAAAAATACAAGAAACAATTTCTGAAGCTGCAAAGGCTAAAAAAGAAGAACATGATTTAAAAAAACAAGCAGAAACACTAAAAAAACAAGCTGAACAATCTGACAGTTCTAACAAAGACGTAGAGGAGAAGCTAGAGTATGCTCTTAAAGAGCTTGAAAAGGCAAAAGCAGCTGAAGAGCTCGCAAATGATCAAATAAAACAAAAAATTTCAAAAAAAGATTCAGAACATATAAGGTTGACAAATCAAGAATATGAAGCTTTGAAGAAAAAGGGTGATGAGGCAGGGAAAGCCGCTGATTTGAAAGTGGCAACCGCAAGGTCTCAAGTGGAAACAATTAAGAAAAAGCAGAGACAGACACTGCAAAAACTAGAGAAGAGTATGGAAGAAACTAAGGTGATTGAAGCAAAACTTAGTAAAGCTTTAAAAGATGTTGAAATGGCTGAAGCATCAAAGCAAGCAGTTGAAAGGGAACTCATGAAGTGGAGAGATAGTGAAGAAAATGATGGTGCTAGTTAGGTTGGTTTCACGCGGATTTGAGTTCAAGTATATGTAGTAAACATAATCATATGTACATTCCCATAGAAATAACCTATATGTTACAAGTTTTCATTGTTATTTATTATGATTTAAAAAATAGAACACATCAGATAACAAGGTCATACATAGGATATCGGTTATTCATGTTCATATATGGTATCATTATCAACGAGAGCTATGGCCAGTGTTAGATAAAGATTCAAATTATTATATGTATGATACTTATTATCTGTATACTACTAGATATTAGCGCCACGTCACGCGTTGCAGTGACGTTGAAGGGTGAAAAAAGTTACCATTCAAACTATGATGAAACTAAGTACGTTGGTCGCATACATGTTATGACAGGGATGTTGATAACACTCCAAACCTAAGAGTAAGAAATAAAATCTTGGCATGTTGTGGTGATGTTAACGTGGTTTATTACAAAAAAAAATATATGATATTATGGCAGATTGGTTTATAGTATTATGCTTCGCACGTTGCGGCCTAATAACTTAGAAAAACTAATTTAATGCGAAACAATATTACATCAAAATAGGAAGAAAAAGGTAAAAAAAAAATCACAAAAAAGAAGTCAAGAGCAGAACTTGAACCTACGTGACTAAGAATATCCCAAAGTCCGCTGACTAGTTGATCTACTCGCTCGCCTTTAGATTAATGTTTTAATAAACATGTTTATTGCGTCTAAAATTCCAGAAACACATAAAAATGATAAAAAAGAAAAGCATTTACATTTAATCATTTGGTTTGGTCGCGTGCTTTGCGCAGCTACATTTTTACATTTACTGTCAAGGTTAAAATTTACTTTATGCTTTAGCATATTACTTAACCATCTTTGGTTCATTTAATGAGTTACGTATGATTTTAAAACTCATTTAGAGGTCGTTTGTGTGCCTAATGAGTAGGATCCGGTATGCCACATGCCTCGCGATGAAGCCTTGCAATTGTCAAAATAGTTACAAAGATAAAGCACATGAATTTGATATATGATTGGATCTCTGTCATTTTTCGTCATTACCATCAAAGCCTTCAATGACTATCGTCACAGTCACCTTTGTTGCCTGATTTCCCTAACCGAAGCAGTTAACACTCTCCTTCATCATCCTAAAGATTAACCATTAGCACCAGTGCGTAGATTGTTCTCCACTCATCTAAACTCTGAATCTCCTGATCTCACTGTTCCTTCTCTCTATCAAACTATTTCTTATATTTTTCTTGAGTGAGTTTATCTCTCTCTCTCTCTACCTTCTTGTTGTATACACCAACGTTAATTTAAAAGAGATGTTTACATATTTCTTCTTTCTAACCTTACTAATTACATTTCTCCCCTAACTAACTAAATTAGTTAGATTACATATTTCCCCACCTCATCTTAAATTTTTTATTTACCCCTATTTAGTTTATCAATATCCTCATGATATTGATTAGAAGCTTATCTGTTTTGAGAACTTCTGTTTTTAGTTCACCATTTAACCCCCACTTGTTGTCTCCCTTCGTCTTCTAAATATAACCCCATGGATTTATGCTTCTTTTCAGTAAGATCATTAATGCATAGGTATATATAGATTAAAGAAATTGATCTTTAATTTGAATATACGAAGGATACAAATCCAAATAGCAAATTATCTTAAACTTCCATCAACCAACATCTCCATTAAATGTTTCGTCTCCGTCACATCTGTTGAGCCGGGCCTATGTGTAACATCCCGTTTCAAGATCAAAACAAAATATATAAAACTGTATTTCAAATACGGTACTCGGTAGTTTCTAATTATATACAATGTTTTGTTTTATAAAGTGTTGTTTAAGAATAATAAAATTAAGAATAATAAAAAAAAATATGTAAATATATGTGTGCATGTAAAGCGTAAGTTTTAAAAATACTAAATAGTAAATAAATAAATTATAAAACAAAGTAATATCTTGTAATGTGTCTAATAAAAGAATTGATAGGTGTTTAGGTGGCATAGTAGCTTTGCTGAACAAGTAAATAAATAGATAAATTCATACATTGGTATGCCACATTGAAAAACAAATAGGTGTTTGGGTTGCGGCGCAACTTGTTGCCCGTTTACCAACCACTATATTGTATATTGAAAAACAAATAATAGAGGTGGCGGGTTTTGAGTATGCCACGTTCCCTAAGAGATAAGCTTGCAACATTTTGAATTTTTATCAATATATCTATACTATCTTATTAAGCAAATACAATGGGCAAAAGGGTAATTTAACTATTTCCTTAAACTTTCAACACTATAAAAACTAAACCCTAACTAACCATTTCAACATCCAATTTTCAAAAACTTAAAAAGTACCGACTCTCTTTCTCTACTTCATAAACACCAACACCTCTCGACACCATCACAACGTCCGCCACCATCATCGGCACCATCACAACATCCGCCTCTCTCTGCTGCATACAACACACCAGCTCATCACCACCATCTCTGTGTTTTTCCGTCCATCATCGCCATCATCACGACATCCGGTTTCAAAATTCAAATAACCCTAACCCTAGATCTCAATATCTAATTATCCTGATTCACATATTTCCCAGATCAAGTTGTCGACAGATGAGGTGATTCCAGGAAACTTCTAACCTTTCGGTCATCATCTACACATCTAAAGCTTAGCCTCACCTGGTTTCTTTCGAGCTCTCCGGTTCACTCTCTCCGTGTTGTCTTGACAGGAGCAAGCTGAAGGTATATATGGTAAGCAATTATGTTGGTGATATTAGGACTGGTGATTCTTGGGGATTTGCCTTTGTTCGAAATAACTATGCAGATGAGGCTTCCACTTAGGTTTCAGGTTTTTTACATTTGGTTTTTTAAATATCTGTTTCTTTCGTATGCGTTTTTACATTATTGCTTTTTAGCTGTTAAATTTGAATGTTTTGAAGGATGTGAGTTACGTTTGTTAAGCTCTTGATCATCAGGTTTTTATCTCACATCGAATTTTTGAAGCTGTTGTTTTAACTCCAGTTGCTATCAAATTAACACAGTATATTTGTAATTAGTTCTTGGTCATCTTTAGGTTCAATTGTGTTTTAAACTTCATTTTCTTTGTTTTGTGTACATGAGGTGTTTGTAGACCCCGAGTGCAACGATCTTTAAGAGAGGAAGCATGACTTAGCCAACAATGAAAGCAAGACCTTGCTATAGAACAAGGTGTTGATGGCAACATTTTATTTTTTGTTTCTTTTATTATCTTAAGAATTTGTAGATTGCATTGAAACCAGATAATTATCAAATCACTGATTCCATTATGGTAATAAAATTGTGTTTTATTTAGGTGATTGAACAAAGAGCAGTATTTGAGGCTGAAGGACAAATTCGTTATGAATATGTTTTATTTGTAAGTTAATCACAAATTTCCAATTGGCTTCTAGCGTTGTAATGGTATAAATCTACATTTAGAACTACTTGTGTCACGTGAAATGAAACATGACAAGTTTGAGACCCATTATGGTTTTATTTTGGTTTGGGGCTATCGCACAAATGTAGCACTTGGCATGTTAGTCATGGTTATTTAGTAATCGTGTTTGGGCATTTTTTTCAATTGTTGGTGTAGAGTTGTTGCAAGGCTCGCTGATGCAAATGTCATTGGTTTTTAAAATAGTGATACACACACACCTTAATAATGTGAAAGACATGCTAAGTGACATGAAGGAGTTTCTTGATGTTATGAAATCTTTTTAAGCTTAAAGGTTTGTTTCATTCTTAGTGCATTACTTTACTTCTCATGTATCATCTTTAATCATATCTTCTTCTTTTTTTTCAGGTCTCAAATTGCAGAGATCTAAAAGGTGTTCTTGTTTGTGATGACAATGGTGTTACATGGGATCATAATGTGTAGAGATTAGAGAGTATATTTATCTTCAAGAAAACCATTGATGAATGTTGCTACCCAAACTGCCTAATCATACCATGAGTTTTGTTAATAGGCGAGCATCAAAGTAAATTTTCTACACGGATTTCATTTATATTACCATGCTTTGTTTTTCTTACTTTTGATATACCATTAATATGCAGACTATTGGTAGTACAATAGGCTGAATGAGTACTTTAGGTGTCGTTTAGGTGACTGAATTAAACGACCGAGACAATCAGGTTGGTTTTCTATTTGTTCATTTTGTAGACTGCATGTTTTAAGTATATGTGTGTTAGATGTCAGTGAACTATGCTATGGCTGGCCATGTGTGTGAGATTTGTGTGTGTGTTGTGCAATTTTTGGTTAACATAGTGAACTATGTACATGCATACACAAGTTATAATTTTTCTATTCACTTCATGACGTAGACTACATAGTTTTTGTCCTAAATGTGGCGTGGGGGTGGGGGGTACATCTTAAAGTGGCGTGTGTGAATGTGTCTTTGGAATTGATTAATGAAATCTGGTTCAAAGGTTTTAAGAAAGTGTGGAAATGATAAAAACAGCTGCACATCATAAAAACAACAACACTCTCTCAACAATAACAGCAGTGCCAGCAGGTTTCATTAATCAATATGTTTTGTGATTTTATTTGGGGATGGGGGGGGGGGGGTTAAATTCAATGAATTATGTACATGCATATGAATGTATTGTTTTTTATGTTTGCTGCTGCAGCGCCAACAAAATATTGTTTTGTCAATCTTGAAGATGATGGTTTGGATTCTGTTTTTAGAATTTGAAATCTTGAGGCTTTAAGTTTCAAATTAGCTTATACATGCTGATTCTTTATATATAATATCTGGCACACTGTAAAAGTAAGGTTGTTTGAGTTATACTCAGTTATTTCACTTTTGTGCTGACCTTGCTTTAGAAGATGTAGGTGCTTTAGTTGTTGCGGTTTCTTTGGTATACTCACAAGCTTCGTTACAACTGACCCAAGGCCATAGATGGGTGTTCGGGACTGAACATCACATGGGTTCTTGATACCTTTATTACTGAAGCACCTATTGTCGTTGATGCTTGAACTATTGTATCTCGTTACGTGGATGATGTCTTTGCGATATGTGGTGTGATACAAAATACTTGGTAAGACATTTAGTTATGAATGATGTTTTGTGTAAATTATGGCTGGCATACATTTAGCTTCTTTTAGAATATGGCATACACTTGATTAATGATTAATTGACTGGATAAGTTCACGTTGTTCTGTTTGTTTTGCCCTGCTTCTTCAAGTTCCCATGTTGTCTATCTTTAAGTAATAATCATAACTTGAACTATGCTGTCTATCTTTAAGTAATAATCATAACTTGAACCCATATGTTCATTTTAAATCTAGATTTAACATACAAAGGACTGAAGGAGGTAGTTCAAAAAATGAAAAAGAACCAAACTAGGCCCTTATAATTTTGCTTTGTTTTAGACCCTGAAAAACGATTGAGCCTCCCTGTATGTTTTTAACTATATAGTTTCTATATGATAGTTGGAGTTTCTGTGAAATTTCGTCATTGTTATGTTGTTTATACTATATGAATGTATGAATATGGGTCAAAATGGGTTAGATGTATGAATGTTTGTATGAACTTTCTTATGGTTTTAATGAAAGCATATATGAATGTATGTTGTTGCTTATGAATGCATGTATGATGTTGTTTATGCTTATGAATGTGTGTGTGTGGGGGGGGGGGGTGGGTGGGTTAACAGTTGTTGCTGTTGGGCCATTTTTGCATGTATAAAACAGCAAAATGTGGGGGGTAATCTGAATGTGTTGTGTTGTGTTTTATGTTTGCTGCTGCTGTGTAAATATGTTGTGTTGATTGCCAAAACTGTTTGCTGCTGCTGTGTATATGTGTTGTGTTGAATTTGGTGTGTGTGTGTGTGTGTTGTATGTTTTGCTGTTGTTTATGCTGTTTATGCTATATGAATGTATGAATATGGGGGTGGGGGTAATCAAACATGTCATTTTTGTTCAGTTTGACCCGTTTAATAGATAACAGCAGTTGTTTATATGTGTGGGGGGCGTTTAATATGTGTTTGTGTGTTTTGTGACTCATAAATGTGTGTGTTGTGTTGTGTTTGTGTGTGTATTTAATTTTAAACATAACAACAGCAGCAACACAGTTTTGGGCTGTGTTGCGCTGCGTTGTGTTGTGTGGTTTTTTGGAACGTTTGTGTGGTGTGTTGTTTTGTTTTTTGTGTTGTGTTGTGTTTGAAACGTCTTTTGCATAAACAAGTTCATAAGCACACATACACATTTAGTTGTGTGTGTATGAATGTGTTGACTTTTATGAATGTGTTGTGTTGTGTGTTGTGTGTTGTGTTGTATGAATGTTTGTGTTGTGTGTTGTGTGTTGTGTTGTATGAATGTTTGTGTTGTATGTTGCTGTTTTTATGTTGTTGTGTTGTGTTGTGTTGTATGTTGCTGTTTATATATTTTGACCCATAAAAGTAGAGCTGTTGATGTTGCTGCTGTTTATAAGAATAGAGATTGAATTTGAATTGCATTAGGAGTTAGAAGCATGTATAAACTATGTGTGTATAAACAATGTGTGTGTATGAATATGTTGTGTGTGTATGTGTGTTGTATCTTGTATGCTTGTATTAATGTAAGATAGATAATCTGTTGGACCTGAATTGTAGTCTAATATTATCAACACAGTCAAAGTCAACAAAAGTCAACGTCCGGTCAAAGTCCACGTAAAAAGTCAAATGGCGCGTTAGAGACGAAGGACCGAGTCAAGACGTTGAAGTTGTTTTATGTCTAGGATCGTTAATGTAATAAATATATTTTGTGTCAACAAAATATATTTAATCTAGCTTTAGACATGTTTTAGCCTTTTAACTTGTTATTTTCTAATTAAACTAAGTCTAGGGGGTTAATATGTAATTAAGTGGATTGAACATTCACTATATATAGATTAGTTTGATTAGGTTTTTGGGGGGCTTGAATGAGCAAGATTGAGGGTTTCCATGTAAATAAAATCTTTATGCAATCATACAAGATCAAAATCTGAATTTATTGAGTGTTCTTCAAGTGTTTATCCAAGTTCATATATTTTTATGTCATTTGATCCAAAAATCTTCACAAATTACTGATTCAATAGCGTTTTGGGACCAACAATTGGTATCAGAGCTTGATGCAACTTGTTGAGAGGCTTCCCAATAACACCTTTGAATCAGTGATTTGTGAAGATTTTGGATCAAATGACTTAAAATGTGATGAACTTTGGATGAACACACTATAAAAACTCAATTTGATCTATATTGATTGCATCAGATTTTGTTTACATGGAAACCCTCAATCTTGCTCATTCAAGCCCCCCAAAAACCTAATCAAACTAATCTATATATAGTGAATGTTCAATCCACTTAATTACATATTAACCCCCTAGACTTAGTTTAATTAGAAAATAACAAGTTAAAAGGCTAAAACATGTCTAAAGCTAGATTAAATATATTTTGTTGACACAAAATATATTTATTACATTAACGATCCTAGACATAAAACAACTTCAACGTCTTGACTCGGTCCTTCGTCTCTAACGCGCCATTTGACTTTTTACGTGGACTTTGACCGGACGTTGACTTTTGTTGACTTTGACTGTGTTGATAATATTAGACTACAATTCAGGTCCAACAATACTCCCCCATAGTCTATTATTATCAACGTCTTGCATCGTGTTCAGCACCGATAAGTCAATACTGTTGGATCTTCAATTTGGTAAGCTTCGGTCTTAATTTCAGCTCCAACAAAACTCCCCCAAGACTGATGCTTGCCAAATTTTATTGCTGAAGATCCTTAATCTCACAAGCTCCCCCATATTGTATGCTCCCCCATTTTGTGTGCATCCTTTCTTAAAATCTGGAACGTCTTTTCAACTATCTTTTCTTGAGTGCTTTAGAAGATATAGGAGGAGGCTTCCTAGCTCGGTATCTTCTACAAACTTTGAGGAACAGGTTCTCTGGTCAGGTGCTTTGCTCAACTGATGATCGGCCATCACTTACAGCAAATATCTGTAACGTAGTCACAAACAAAATCTCGAGATTTCTCATTAGATCATTTCAATAAACAAAATAAACCCGTGTTTATTTGTGTATGAAAACAAATGAACTCGTGTCCATTTGAGCGTGCAATTTCCCGTGAAATGCATGTGAAAATGATAACATTTTAATAGCATAATATGGAAGACTTGAAAATAATTTGAAATGAAAATCTTTTTGGATTTTTTTTTTAACTAATAAAATTTAAAAATTCGGAAATGAGAGGACGAGTCCGACAAGATCACAAATATTTTAGACAAAGAGAACGCATCCCATGAGACACACAAGACTAACAAGACTCAAGAACCCAAACACAAAATAAAATAAAATAAAAACTTCATGAAAGGATATCAGATAATGCGTTTCGAGCGACCATCTGGAGAAACATAGACTTGGCAAGATTGTCAATATGTTTGTCCATTTAAACCCATGCCTTGTTCCTTTCAACAGACAACCTGTGACGATCTTATCATGTTTTGGTTCGATTTGAAGAAACTCAAGCGACTTGGTTTTCACAAACATTCAGCAAAGTAACTTGTCCTAACATCAGGTTTATCGAGCAATATGATTGACTTTGCTTGAAATTCTTGGATCAAATCTTGAATATTGATCGATTCATGAGCCACTTTTGACATTCTGCAATTTTTGCATGTTTGGGAGTGGAGCTTGTCAACAATGATTCTTTTGAACACATTGCGACTTATTATTTGGGAAACTCAAATGGTTAGAGCTCCAGGTCTATACTGACGTATAACAGAGGAGATAAACATTTGAGCATGCTCGGTGAATCTTCAGGTCAATACTTCCGAATAGCAGAGAAGATCCACCAACTCCAGGTCAATACTTCCGTATAGCAGAGGAGTTAAGCACTTTGACTCAATACGTTCTGAGGAGTTAACAAGTAACTCACTCAGAGGCTTTTCCGAAGAGCATCACTAGCAGCTTTTTATTTTTATTTGTTTTGCATACTAGAAACTCGATTCGGGGATAGGGCGAGGGTGATTTGGGATATTTGGGGAAATCAAGGCAAAGATTTTACGCTCTCAACCCATTTTTGTCAAAACTTATTACTTTGTGCAGGCCAAATGTCTGTGAAAGTACTCCTCATCATCGAGCTCTTTTTGAATTTAGTTTGATCACAGAATTGCTGTCTAATTGTATTCGGGCTGAGCCTATTGACACATCATTACACAAATCAACGTCCTCCTTTAGGTGCTTTTCACACAAACCTGAAACCTTCAAAAGACACAAAATATTTACACAAAGAGGAATTTTGGACAAAAGATAAAGATATTCATTTTTGATATTACTCCCCCAAAATTTCTATTTCAGCACAAAATTGAAATTTTTTAAAGACACAAGAGCGACCTCAAAAGGATGAGAAAACTTGATCAAAAATACAAGTAAAAATGTTAGACTCCCCCCTTTTTTTTTTTAATTTTTTAATTTTTTTTTTTAATAAATTTTTTTTTTAACTATTTACAATATATAAAAACAGAAATTACCAAAGAAACGCCTTCCATATTACTCTATCAAAAGATTATAAATGAGTTATCAAGAAAAATGTAGTGGCTGTGAAAATCAAAGAAAGATCCAGAATGTGGATAAGATACCCGAACCATAACCTGTTTGTTCCGCCTCAAATTTAAATAAGGAACATTCTCTGTCAGTAAACCGGATTACTAACAGTCCTCCTGAAATGTTCCTACACTCATCAACAGATTAGTTAGAAAGGGGAACCCAGGCCATCGTAGTCCTGGGTGTTCCTTTTTCATCAGTGTAAGACACCTGTCTATGCACACAACCTGTTCTTGTATCTATTCCCATTTCTTCTTTTCTTTTAATTTGCCAAATTTGTTTAGATTCAAACATTTTCGATTTCAAAGAGTTAAATTTGGAAATCATTTTCTGTTTAAGTCCCGAGGAAAAAGGATTTTGTTTTGGTGATGTTGTCACATTCATCTTTGAATCATGTGAAACCGGCTTCACATGATACGGTACGGATGGAATGTTCGTCATCCGACCTTTCAAAGATGTATGATTATTAACTTGAAATTCAAATAAACAAACCTGTTTACTTTTACCACGTGGAGGATTCTTTCTAGACTCTGATCCGGAGAAGCAAACATGTTTGCCTTTACCGTGCGAAGCATGTCCTTTTGGGCATTTCTTGAGCACATGATCACCCTTTCCACACTTGAAGCAAGCCTTGAATGGCTTTTGATGCTTGATTGGCCCGTGTGGAGCAGCTGGGGGTGGGGCTTTCTTCGAGCTTGATGCAACTTGTTGAGAGGCTTTTGGCGTCTTTTGTCGAGTTGTGGGTGGTTGCCTGATTTTTGTTTTGCTTTGTTGGATGGGAGATGAGATCTTCACTTGCTTGTTCTCAAGTCTTTTACAAACTTGAGATATGATGGACAGAGGTGAAGGCTTCTTCTTTTGAGCTTTGGATGGAAGATTGGCTTGTCTTGCAGCTGGAAATGAGATCCTGATTTGACTTGATTCAGGTTTTGGAAGCATTTCAGATTTGACAGTTGAAGATGACATCTTGATATTTGAATCTCCTAGACTCTCCTTTGTCTTTGATTCATCATCTGAACTTGTCCAGTCTTCAATAAGTACCTCTGCTTCCAACGGATCTTGATTGATGACTTGATGATTACGTGAATCCGACTTTATCTCTTCCTTCGCAATCAGGACAGGCTCAAAAGTAGGAATTTCACCTGCTTTAAACTTGTCAAAGAAGTTAGAAGAAACAGATTGTACAGATTTACTAACACCGGAAACTGAACAATCATTGGCTTGACTGTCAGCATCCGGTTTACTATATCCAATACCAGTCGAGGACTCATAATCATCTCGCACCTCTTTAAGATTCACATTCTCCAATCCTGCATACAAACTATCAGTATCTTTCTGAATTATTTCATGAATCAATTCATTGGTCGGGTGTGGAGTTGGTGTAGGAGAGTAACAGTAAGTGCTGGGAGGAGGATATACAAAAGCCTTATCCTCATGACCCAACCCAGTTTTAATACGAGCCCCCCGTTGGCTTTTGATTAAATCCTCAAGTTTCATCCCCGAAATTGTCCACTTTTCGAGTTTCGTTTGCAACTTACTGGTTTCAAACTCAGCCAGGGCGACACGTTCAGTTAGCATATTGACTTCCACATTACTTTTCAAAAGATTTGTTTTCAAATGTTCATTTTCTTTCAAAGCTTCTCTTAATTTGACAAAATATTTTGACTCGTTAAGTTTAAGTTCTTTATTTACCTGAGTCAAATATTTTTCATTTTCGATTAACAATTTGTTAGCTTCATAAATACCAAATAAACGAGTTCTGCAATCAGAAGAACACATATCCTGAACTGTCTCGTATGGAAGCTCCATGATGATTTTTTCAGAAGCAAGAGCCTTCTCGCAGTTGCAGACTCTGGTATTTG
Source organism: Tagetes erecta (assembly GCA_030867185.1). Taxonomy (NCBI): domain Eukaryota; kingdom Viridiplantae; phylum Streptophyta; class Magnoliopsida; order Asterales; family Asteraceae; genus Tagetes; species Tagetes erecta. The sequence goes on from CM061490.1 coordinate 17,887,281, forward strand.
TCTTTTGTTCCTCCTCCTTCTCATCATCACAAGCTTTATCATTTAGCTCTGCGCCATCTTTACCCACCGATGTCTGCTTGATCTCCCTTTGTACCTTTTCAATTTCAGGTTTCGGTAAACCTTTGAAATTGGAGGCAGAAACTGATATCTCTTCTGGTTTCTCTTTGGAGATTGAGGTGATCTTTGAATTTAAAGACATCGCTTCATCGTACTCACGGCGTTTGATATCCAACTCCATTTCTTTTAGTTTGTTCATCACTTCCACCAGTTTGCAATCAGTAAATCCTCTTTCTCTTCTAATCGATTTTCCATGTGAACTCCACTTTGGTGGGAGAGAATCAAGCAATCTCTTAACCCGTTCATGATTTCCAAGTTCTGGATCATGCTTCTTCAGGTTATTTGCCACCATCACAAATCGATCGAGAAACTCAGGCATCATTTCATTCTTTAAAACTGCAAAATTATCAAACCGGCTTTGTGCCATTGTGAGATCATCAGATTCGAAAGATTTAAAAAGTTCTGCATAAGCCATTTTTTTTAATCGAAAACCGTTTTAAAATTTGGCCTAAAAATGAATTTTAGAAAGTCCCGGCCACTGACAAAACTTTTTCAACTTAAATGAAAAACTTTGGCCCAAAGATTGACAAAATAAACACCCGGCCAAAAGACGTCACTTTTTAAAATTTAATGACGACTTGATTGAAAAACGCCCATAAAATTTTTTATACTTTAACACCCGGCGAATGACAAAATACTTTCGTCTCAACTGACAAAATTTAGGCCCTAAAAGAGACAATTAATAAAACCCGGCCTAATAAAATTACCTTGGATTCTACAACCCAAAATACCATACAAACAATAATTTTCGGCCCTAAGTGTTGTCTAATTCTCAGCCCACATTAGTCAAGCCCATCCATTGAAACATAACCCTAACCAACGAATTTTTTTTTTTTTTGGTTTGAAAGTCAGCCGCATATACTACAAGATACACACTCACAACAACAAGTAACCATCATCTCTCTACCCTCTAGATACTTCAAACACACACACTAACTACAACACAGCAACAAACATACGTACACACTCAAAGATTTGTTCGTTCACTGTTCTTGTTCACTGTCAAAGAAAGTCAAAGACCGATTTGCTGCTTCTACTTTTGTTTTCTTGTTTGTTCTTTCTGGTTCGATTGTAAGCACGCACAACATCAACAACAACATCAGCTCTCACGATCTACCATAACACCCGCATCTACTTCTACCCTTTTTCTTTTTGTTTTTTTTTTTTTTGTTTGTTTGAGGTGATGGTTCGGCTTTATGGGTGATTATGGTGATGGTTCGGATGTTGATTTGAAAACAAATCAGTGATGTTGGATGGTAGATCTTTTGGTGGTGAATGATTTGTTATGGATATGGGTTTGTTTTTTTTTTTTTTTAATGATGTCGATTTTATGGTATGGCTGGTTTTTTTTTTATTTTAAAAGGGATGATGGTATGGGTTTGGGTTATTGTTTTGGGTTATGGTTATGGGTCGGGTTAAGCTTAGCGTTTCGGGTTGGGTGTGAATGTGGTTCGGGTTTGGGTTTTGGTTTATGAATCTGAGATTTGGGTGTGAGATCGGGTTAGGGTTTTGATTTCGGGTTTGGTTTTGGTTTTGAAATGATTTCGATGATGATAATGTTCCAAGATCTGTAAAGATCAGAAGGGAACATAAATCTGAGAGCACAGATCTGAAATTTTTTGTTGATGTCTTTTGTTTTGAAACCGGGTTTGAGTTTGGTTTAGAGTTTGGGATATTGTGGCTTGGTTGTGGGTTTTTTTTTTTTGAAAGAAAATGATCAAATGATCAGATCCGGTTGATTCAAGTTTAGATCTGGTTTTAAAACCAAGTTTCTTAGCCGGATCTGTGATGTGATAGTGATATGGGTTTTGATTTGGTTGTAGATCTGGTTTTGGTATGGGTTTGGTTAAAGAAAGAAAAGAAATGGTTAGTTTTTTTTTTTTTTTTTGATTGTTGGTGCAGGTAAGTGTCAAACAAATGGTAGGTTCACTCAGATCTGTATGGTTTGGCAAGGTATGTTGCAAGAACTTGTAGGTTCGCTGGTTTCAAAGTGTCGGGCGAACTTATAGGTTCGCTAAGAACAACGAGCGAATCTATGTAAATGCCCGGTATAGATTCGCTCAGAATTTTGAACTTTCGTTCAGGTACTAACTTAGTTTCGCTAATCTGCAGATTTGAAGATTTGAAGAACACCAAGAACACACACACACTGTGTGTGAGAGAAACACTTCAGATCTGAAATTTTCTTATATTTTTCTTGTAGATCTCAGCTTGTAGATCACAAATATGTTGCTAAAAACAACAGATCCGATGAATGTTGAAGTAGATCTGATGAAAATATGAAGATTCAAACTCAGATCTACTTTCTCTCTCTTAAAACCCAACTTTCTCTCACTAAAATTTCTTCACAAATCTTCAAAATCAGCAACTATCTTCAACAAATGATTCAAAAATGGATCTCAGTTAGGCTCTGATACCAATTGTTGGTCCCAATAACACCTTTGAATCAGTGATTTGTGAAGATTTTGGATCAAATGACTTAAAATGTGATGAACTTTGGATGAACACACTATAAAAACTCAATTTGATCTATATTGATTGCATCAGATTTTGTTTACATGGAAACCCTCAATCTTGCTCATTCAAGCCCACCAAAAACCTAATCAAACTAATCTATATATAGTGAATGTTCAATCCACTTAATTACATATTAACCCCCTAGACTTAGTTTAATTAGAAAATAACAAGTTAAAAGGCTAAAACATGTCTAAAGCTAGATTAAATATATTTTGTTGACACAAAATATATTTATTACATTAACGATCCTAGACATAAAACAACTTCAACGTCTTGACTCGGTCCTTCGTCTCTAACGCGCCATTTGACTTTTTACGTGGACTTTGACCGGACGTTGACTTTTGTTGACTTTGACTGTGTTGATAATATTAGACTACAATTCAGGTCCAACAATACTCCCCCATAGTCTATTATTATCAACGTCTTGCATCGTGTTCAGCACCGATAAGTCAATACTGTTGGATCTTCAATTTGGTAAGCTTCGGTCTTAATTTCAGCTCCAACATAATCCATAATTGATAAAAACAACAACTTATGGTTCCAAACATGATAGAATAAATGCTAAACTAATTATGGGTCAAAATGGGTTAGATGTATGAATGTATGTATGAATATGTGTGTTGAATTGTGTTGAAACAACATAAACAGTAACATAATGTATGAATATGTGTGTTGATTGTGTTGGCACTACAACTATCTAAGATGTTATTCTTTGTCACGTGCTATTTTACAAGGTTGTGCTTCTGTTTCTGTTCTATCCATGCCAAAACTGCACGCATAATAGTAAATCCGATGAACTATGTACATACACAGGTTATAAAAATGTTTCTTTTTAATGTGTGCACCTCTTGTGCAGTTTGTGACCCTTTTAACTTACGGATTGATATCGGTCCTGAATGTGGTGTGGGGGTGGATAGATCTTAAAATTCTAACTTTTAAAACATTGCACACATTGCACATCTCGAGTAAATTCTCTCGCACGTCTGCAGTTGTTTCTAGGTTGTTACAAGGCTGCTGCGTTTTCTCTTCTGTTACAAGGTTGCCGAGGTGCAACTGTTACATAGTTGAGCTGGTTGATATGCTGCTGCTGCTGCCGTTGTTTCTGTTCTGTTAAAAGGCTGCTGCTGTTCATGTTCTATCCATGCCAAAACTGCACACATAACAGGTAAATTCGATGAACTTAGTGTGTTTTGCATAATATTTTCAAGTAGATTTATGCCGAGTCAAAACCTATTTTTATGCAGCATCATGTATATAGTGGACATGAATGAATATTATATTATGTAGATTATGCAATACCTGGTGGGTTGGAATGGTATGTTTCTACTTCTCTAAATTTGTGCATAAAAAACTAGAGGTCGTAGATTCACCCGCTTTTTACTAACGAGTCAGTTTGGGTCCTGATTATTGCAAATGCGTGAGATCCAGTAATAATATGAAATTAGATTTTGGTTATTTCAATTTATAACACTATAGTTTTACCCGCTTATTATATTTTGACCCATTTAGCCTCTTTTAATTTGAAACACTATAACTTTACCCGTTTTTATTGGCCCACTATATTTTGACCCATTACAGTTTGAATCACTATAATTTGTCCCATTTCATTTTAAATTGTTATAAGTTGACCAATTTTATCTTTCTTTAGTTCTATCTTTTCATCCCAAGGTTTGTGGTGTGGGCATGTAACATTTTAACCAAAATAGGTGAAATACTGTAAGTTTGTAACCCCGAAGAGTGCAGTGTGTGTGCTGATGTCACACCCTCAATTTTCCACAAACGGGGTATCCGTTAGGCGTGTGACATACCAGGATCTCAAGCCACTAGTTACAGCAAACACTGACTCAACGTTGTAAACAAAAGTCCTTATTAAAGTATAAAACCAAAACCCAGGGTTTAAAATGAAAAGTTTCAAAGTTTAGCGGAAGCATTAGAAAACCCGTACTGTTATCCAAGTACGTAACAGTAAAGATTATACCAATCAAAGTTATGAAAACCTGTGCATAAAGTTAGCACAACCCAAACAACCGTTTCAAAAACCAATAACAGTATAAATAACAAAAAGTAATAGTTTTAAGACCAATGCATGCAAGTATCCTACTCGTGCGCCTTCCTAGTTCCCTGAGAAAAACATACTAAAACGAGTCAACAAATAATGTTGGTGAGTTCAATGAGTTTATTTAAATAACATAAATAAAATGTAAGTTTCCTTGATAAATCAATATATATTGCTGGTTTGCAAGACCACCTTGCTTACTACACGAGCACGTCGAGATTAAACTGAACGTTACTTTACTTGCCTTGTCGCCATCACTACGGATGACCAAATGTTTAAAGGACAATTTGCACCAACTAGCTCCCCGCTAGTGGTGGGGTCTGCCGAACCCGTAGTACTACTCAAATTTCCCCGTTATGCCGAAGTTGGCATATAAATAATCTCGACTAAAGAAAAGGACTTCATAAGTATGATAATGCTCGGTAAAATAAGCCCTTAACAATAATATTATTTATCCCCAAAAGATTGCCCAAGTTGGCAATGAAAGTTTTGCCCGAAGGCCCCACCCGAAGGTGTAAAACGTAGCCTTAGTTGGCCCCGCCCGAAGGAATAAAGTTTTGCCCGAAGGCCCTGCCCGAAGGCATAAAAATGCAATCCGCCCGAAGGCGCTTAGAAATAGTTGCCCGAAGGCGTGTAAAAACATTTGTATGTTTTCTCCCCGAAAAAAAAGATTTAAAAGCGGGCAAAGAACTCACCTTTATAGCGCACATCAATTAATCAGCAAAAATGCAGCAAAAGAACCTAGATCACTCTACAACCTGCTTTAGTAAATTGCTAATTACAAACCATTTATTTTTATATGAATACATATACATTTAACATTCGCTGGGGTTTCGAGTACGTATTCGGTTCGGCTTTGATCTCGTATATAACAATTATGCATGTACATGTACAATTCACATTCTCATATATTCATGTATTTCCTTATACTATTATTTTCAAACCCGACACACATTATCATTGTATGAATTTTATATATTTATGCACGTATCTTTTGTTACATGTCTTCTACATACACAACCATTACATTAAACGTATACGTACTAAATGAACATACACACACATATACACTCTTTACATCCACACATATATCAGTTTCGTTGTTGCTTCGATTACACAATATGCATACATCTAACACCATCACACGTACATACACAACACATCGACACCTACCTATACACCCATCGATCTATACACCTACACAATTCCAATACCTACTTCTACATATATATATACATGGAACATGCTGCGATATATATATATCATCTTTGTTGTTGTTTTACACATATACACATGGTGATATATCCATACACACATCATGATCACATTGGTTTTGTATACCATAAAAACATACTTGTCGCATATTCATACATACTATATTTAACACATATACATACCTACAGTCATATATACATGCATACTACTATTTCGCTGCAATACATACATTCATGCGCAGGGGTTAGACCTACGTACATATCCACATACACAAACACGCATACATCGAACCGAGATCAAACCGTATCCCGTAACGAAAACCGACACCCTAAGCGAATTATTACGAACAATCAAGGAACTGGAACATACCCGAGAGTTGTGATGATGATTGACACGAACAAAGTTTTGACGACGGATCCTACTACCGCAGAGACTGCCGGATTTGCAGGTTCGTCGGAATTGCGGGTCTGCCGGACTCGATTGGTACTCCGAACAACGCTAACGGCACACAGCGATGGGACGAGATTGACCCGATGTGATGCGAGGATGAAACCGAACGATATGATGATGATGGAGCTATGAAGCGGCTGGTTTAGGGTTACGAATTTTTGTGATTTGAAGAAGACGAGCGAAGAGACGAGAGGGGGGATTGGTTTTTATTTATAAATCCCATAATTGCACTTTGCCCCCTCCTAGTTTATTAAGTTATCTAGTTAGTTTTAAAGTTACTAATTAACTTCCGTGAATTACCAATTTGACCCTAGACATATATGGTTAAACTAACGAGACCAAGTTATGATTAAAAATAAAGGCAAGTTAGCTAAAATTAACGAGAGCGGGTTAACGAGATTAACCTCAATTTACGGGTTGTCACATCATCCCCTTGCTAGAAGAATTTTCGTCCCGAAAATTACGTTGCGAAAGAGAACAAATGAAAAGAAAAATTTTCAGGTTGTCATATCATCCCCTTGTTAAAAGAAATTTCGTCCCGAAATTTAACCATTAGCATTAGCGTATGGCGTCGACGTTTTGAATGGTCAAGTGTGTTCGTACATTATTAAATTTTATGCGTTCTTGCGTGAACTTCGATTCAATTTTTGAATGTCAACGAATTTTAATAATAAGAATCTTACTATGCTTGAGTGTTTTGAATTCTTGACTAGGTTCACCGGTTCAACTAATTCCTCAAAGAAAAGCAGTCGTTCATCACTCTTAAAGATAGTAAGTGGCATGACGAGTGTCTCTCTAGGGGGCACTCCATTTGGTTGGAGACACAATAACCATTGGACCAATCCTATGCAGGATTCAAATGGTTCGATGAATTTTTTTTTTCAAAGTTTTGGGAATTCTCCATTTGTAAAGGACGACTTATGTTTAGAATGTTTCAAAATACTTTTATCAATGAGCTTGAAGTTGTTATTCGGATATCCAAGTATTGTGTCTTAACTAAAGAATTATATATTCTTATAGATCATTAAATAGACTCAACCATGTGTAGGTACTCGACTTTATTAAAGAAGCGTTGTCAAAATGCGGTCATAGACATTCTAAAAAAAATAGATGAATAATGAATTTTTATATTACTTATGTGTTCGGAAGTACATGTTGTTAAGCAAGAATGATCAAGGAAATTAATAAGTATTTATGATTTGTTGTGATCGATAGAACAAGTGGTTAGACGACATAGGGTAAAATGTTATTAATGTTTACTTACTGAAGTAGTGTTAAAATAAAAGTGTCTGTGTTACATGAGGTGTTCCTAATCCTTTGGAGTACAATCGGTTTTCTCTTTGATGGAATCTGAGTGTTACGGTCACAAATGGGTTGCAGGGGGAAAAGGTAACCCGAGAAGATCAGTTTTCAGGAATCTTGTCCTTCTACAAAAAAAAAAAGATCGGTTTAATTGTGTAGGTCCTTTGGGTGGATCTAACAGTATTCATTCTTTAATTATAGGTTTTAGTTTACTACTGAATTTGATAAGGGTTTAAACAATAAGATGTTAGCAAGAATTTTGATATCAAGCCTCATTGACTGATAGCGTTTGATTTCGCCATTAGGGTGTTTAAAGATTATGAGAGATAATAGTTCGGTTGAATCTTAGAGTTTAACAGATCAGATGAGAAAGTCATGTTATTTCATTACTTGGTTTGTTTAGCTTCACTAGTTTCCCTTAAGCATGTAGTTTAATGTTTTAGGGTTTCATGGCTTAGAATGATTTGGTGACAATTACTTACATTGCGCCTCAAATAGTTCGATCAAGGAAGTTTATTACATACTAGGAGGTAGATTCTCTTGAATAAACTGGAGCTTCGAAAGAAAGACATCGCACGCTTGAAATGTCAAATGAAAATCCGAACATCAATCATTATATTTTGTAACAGCTATAAGGATGTATAGGGATGAAATGAAATAAGATGTTATTATTCTGAGCAGCAATGCTTAAGGCTCGCACAAAATGCTAGTTGGTATTTATTGGTTTTGTGGATTAAACTCACGAAGCATATTTGATATTTGGATTTATATGTGCGGGGGGCGGGGGCAATTACAAAAATTACTTAGTCTTCAGCTATCACTGTGAAATAATGGGTATCTGAAAGTCATAAGTGTCTATGTGTATAACGGTTTCCCTTAAATAATTATTGTTTAAACAATATTTAGGTGTTACAACAGTTCTTCGAGTTACTCCTTGCGTAATAAATTATACATTTAATTATTCATTAATAAAATGTTCCTAAGAGCATTCCAGATCAACAGAGATAATATTGATGGTAATTTTGATGTCTTTAATCCTCTCCAACCTGATAATAGTGTCTAACAGTTAACGAGTAGGTTTTACTACACCAGCCACTCGTTAAGTGGCTTACGAGAATTTCCACTAACAGTGGGAAAAAAAATGAAGTGATAAATTACACATTAGAACCATTTATCCACAAGCTAGGTTTCACCGGGATTCACATGCACTCTAAATTACTATCCCGTGTGCACCCGTGATGATAATTTGTTTTGCATGTTCACCCTAATTTCCACCTGTCTAGTGTTAAAACGTCCAAAAGACTATAATACCAAGTACCGAGTGGTGCCAAAAATATGAAAGGCCATCTAGCGGCTTACTCACAAGTTGACCAACTAGGAGTTACATTAAGAATTGTAGCCGGGAATTGATCGTTTTAAGTATTAACATGAGTTAAGGATTGTTGACAGAATCATTCGATAACATAAGCTACCGAAAAGCGCGAGGAAGGAATGATCTGCTAAATAAACTTACGCTCCATTTCACGTACTCTAGGAGAGACAACCTCAACGGGTTAAAACGGTTGTAGTCGCCAAGCTCACACCTTGGCCTCTTTACGTCTCGAGAAGAAGACTCAGTCACACCGTGCGAAGAATATTTAGATTTAGGCGGGAAATTTAATTCATGCTTAGAATGAGGGCACAATACTTCATATAAGGATTTCTTAGACTACAAAGATCTTATATCAGGTAAGCACGTAAAATGTAACACGTATAGGCAACCAAACACTAGTTCTAACTATGATACTACTGTGTAGTGTGAGTGTAACTAATGCAAATGCTTCAAGTTATAGACTATATGCAATGAAATGCTAGTTCCCTATAACTTATGGCTCTGATACCAATCTGTCACACCCTCAATTTTCCACAAACGGGGTATCCGTTAGGCGTGTGACATACCAGGATCTCAAGCCACTAGTTACAGCAAACACTGACTCAACGTTGTAAACAAAAGTCCTTATTAAAGTATAAAACCAAAACCCAGGGTTTAAAATGAAAAGTTTCAAAGTTTAGCGGAAGCATTAGAAAACCCGTACTGTTATCCAAGTACGTAACAGTAAAGATTATACCAATCAAAGTTATGAAAACCTGTGCATAAAGTTAGCACAACCCAAACAACCGTTTCAAAAACCAATAACAGTATAAATAACAAAAAGTAATAGTTTTAAGACCAATGCATGCAAGTATCCTACTCGTGCGCCTTCCTAGTTCCCTGAGAAAAACATACTAAAACGAGTCAACAAATAATGTTGGTGAGTTCAATGAGTTTATTTAAATAACATAAATAAAATGTAAGTTTCCTTGATAAATCAATATATATTGCTGGTTTGCAAGACCACCTTGCTTACTACACGAGCACGTCGAGATTAAACTGAACGTTACTTTACTTGCCTTGTCGCCATCACTACGGATGACCAAATGTTTAAAGGACAATTTGCACCAACTAGCTCCCCGCTAGTGGTGGGGTCTGCCGAACCCGTAGTACTACTCAAATTTCCCCGTTATGCCGAAGTTGGCATATAAATAATCTCGACTAAAGAAAAGGACTTCATAAGTATGATAATGCTCGGTAAAATAAGCCCTTAACAATAATATTATTTATCCCCAAAAGATTGCCCAAGTTGGCAATGAAAGTTTTGCCCGAAGGCCCCACCCGAAGGTGTAAAACGTAGCCTTAGTTGGCCCCGCCCGAAGGAATAAAGTTTTGCCCGAAGGCCCTGCCCGAAGGCATAAAAATGCAATCCGCCCGAAGGCGCTTAGAAATAGTTGCCCGAAGGCGTGTAAAAACATTTGTATGTTTTCTCCCCGAAAAAAAAGATTTAAAAGCGGGCAAAGAACTCACCTTTATAGCGCACATCAATTAATCAGCAAAAATGCAGCAAAAGAACCTAGATCACTCTACAACCTGCTTTAGTAAATTGCTAATTACAAACCATTTATTTTTATATGAATACATATACATTTAACATTCGCTGGGGTTTCGAGTACGTATTCGGTTCGGCTTTGATCTCGTATATAACAATTATGCATGTACATGTACAATTCACATTCTCATATATTCATGTATTTCCTTATACTATTATTTTCAAACCCGACACACATTATCATTGTATGAATTTTATATATTTATGCACGTATCTTTTGTTACATGTCTTCTACATACACAACCATTACATTAAACGTATACGTACTAAATGAACATACACACACATATACACTCTTTACATCCACACATATATCAGTTTCGTTGTTGCTTCGATTACACAATATGCATACATCTAACACCATCACACGTACATACACAACACATCGACACCTACCTATACACCCATCGATCTATACACCTACACAATTCCAATACCTACTTCTACATATATATATACATGGAACATGCTGCGATATATATATATCATCTTTGTTGTTGTTTTACACATATACACATGGTGATATATCCATACACACATCATGATCACATTGGTTTTGTATACCATAAAAACATACTTGTCGCATATTCATACATACTATATTTAACACATATACATACCTACAGTCATATATACATGCATACTACTATTTCGCTGCAATACATACATTCATGCGCAGGGGTTAGACCTACGTACATATCCACATACACAAACACGCATACATCGAACCGAGATCAAACCGTATCCCGTAACGAAAACCGACACCCTAAGCGAATTATTACGAACAATCAAGGAACTGGAACATACCCGAGAGTTGTGATGATGATTGACACGAACAAAGTTTTGACGACGGATCCTACTACCGCAGAGACTGCCGGATTTGCAGGTTCGTCGGAATTGCGGGTCTGCCGGACTCGATTGGTACTCCGAACAACGCTAACGGCACACAGCGATGGGACGAGATTGACCCGATGTGATGCGAGGATGAAACCGAACGATATGATGATGATGGAGCTATGAAGCGGCTGGTTTAGGGTTACGAATTTTTGTGATTTGAAGAAGACGAGCGAAGAGACGAGAGGGGGGATTGGTTTTTATTTATAAATCCCATAATTGCACTTTGCCCCCTCCTAGTTTATTAAGTTATCTAGTTAGTTTTAAAGTTACTAATTAACTTCCGTGAATTACCAATTTGACCCTAGACATATATGGTTAAACTAACGAGACCAAGTTATGATTAAAAATAAAGGCAAGTTAGCTAAAATTAACGAGAGCGGGTTAACGAGATTAACCTCAATTTACGGGTTGTCACAGCTGATGTGTTTTGAGTGTGTGTTTGTAATTTTTTGTACTTGGATAGTGCTACTACAGTAGATAACAAGGCCGAAATGTGATCCGTTTAGACTCATCTCTATCCAAAATTGTCCATGTTTCTATGCATTATCGAATACCCACACGAAATACCCCTACTTGGACCTCCTGAAATACCTCTACTTAGTTGAGTGTCTAAATATATCCCTAAACTGCTTAGTTGATCGCGTGTGTTTCACAGGGGATTCAAATTTTTTATTTTTTGCTTTTGTAGATCTGAGACGCGATGATGGTGATGGAGGAATCAACTTGATGATTATTGAAGGTAAAGGACTAATGGGTGTGGTTGGCGATGGGTGATCGTAGCGACATATGAGCTGGATGGTTAGGGTTTAGTTGTTGTCTCCTGTCTTTATCTTGGGGTTCAAATTTTCAGATGCATGCTCAAACATGAGCAATGTCGTCTTTTGCTATAAAGTACTTACATTTTCATTTGAGTTTAATTATCTCAGTAATACGTTATATTGATTTTGTAAGCAAACCCTTATATTGATTTTGTAAGCAAACCCTTATTTTGACCTATTATACGTTATATTGATTTTGTAACCAAACCCTGATCTCTCTTTGTAGACTCCATTAATAGAAAATCGGGATCTGTTATCACTTTATAATCCATAAATTGCCATTATCATTTGAAGATTTTTATTTTTCTGTTTTAAGTTGTACGCATGTGTGTCATTTGTAGTTTATTTTGTGAGAAATTTGTAGCTTCCAGCAAAATCTTAGAGAAAACAACGCTTTAAACATCACAACATCTTAAATGACACAGCAACAAGAGATCTACAAATGTTTTTAAAGTTGGTTTACGGATAGTTTTAAAAAGCTTTACATGATCTGTGTGGTATGTGTGATAGTTTACGAAGCACCAACATTTATATAACAAAAAAACAACAACAGAAGCAATCACAGATCAAGTTACATCAAAACAACAACAATAACAACATTACAACAGCTGCAACATGACATATTTAAGATCACAGTAAAATTTGCACAGTATAAACTGTAACAACTCATATGAATATGATGTGTGGATGTTTTGGTTGTTTGAGATGTGTGTGAGGTTGGTATAACACATAAGCAAGCAATATATACATCACAAGATAAAATATCATTATGAATTGGTTAAGTTCAAGTAACATAAAACACAAGTGACTTGAATGGACTTATGAATGTGTATAGAGCCATTTATGTGACACCCGACATTTTCAGGTTAACACTATTAATCCAACTTAACCGAATTAGGTTAGCCTCTATCAACTAGGAATCCTCTCTCGTAATAATAGTTAAAAGTGTTAGTTTAAATAATTAACTAAACAAATATTTATTACAAAAAGATAATTCACGGTTTTATTTCGGATCATAACGAGCGACACTAAATGGATAGTAGCTCGAGAATTACTAGTTTATACGACTCGCAAAAGCTACCAAGGTGTGACGGGATGCTTTGTCATAAGTTATACACATTGTTTAAAGTTTAGAGTTCAAATTGTAATAAATCAAAAGTTAAGATAATAACTTTGGGAACAAGTTAAACATTTGATTTAGTTGATGAATCATTATGTAAAATTCAGTTAAGTTAAAATTATAATTACCCAACCCTAGCCCCCATCCGCCGACCACACTCAACATCCCTCCCCTTTTATCTCTCGTCGCTTTCTGCTAAAGAAGAAGAGGAAGCGGCAGCGCCGCTGCACCATCTCCGGCCACCTTTATACATAGTCACCGGTCGCTGCAACCGTCGTGATTCATTGCCATCATCATTCCAGTAACTGGTCAATACTTTCCGCACTGCTACCATCAACCACAACCGTCTCGAGCGAACGTTAAACATCTTCGACGAACACCCCGCATCTCCTTCTCGTCGCTTGGTACGTGCTTATTTAATTGAATTTGGGTTTGTTTCGGTCGGTTTCGGTTTCGTTGCGGATTACGGTTTGGTAACAAGTGATGATCGTTGTGCTCGTGTGCATGATTTGCAGTGTATATATTGTGTTTGCATTGTAAGGTGATATATATGTATGTTTACGTAAGTGTATGCATGTATGAGCGGACAAATTATTATAACTATATGTATAAATATACATATGATGGAAGTCATATTGCATGATTATGTTTGGGCTAAATGGGTCTGCGCTAATACATATATGTATTATATTAATATATGTATGCATATATATATGATTTAATATATATGACTATGTATTCATTGTAAGCAGCATATGTCTTTTGGAAACAAAAAGCAAGAAAGGTGGATATGTAATTGTGTGTATATTATTATGTGGATATGTGTGCTTGTGTGTATGAGTTATTCTTACGTGAATAAAAGTAAGAAAGAGATGATAATGAATTATACAAATTATTATATTAATAAATCAAGATATATGTGCAAGTTTGATTTGTGAGTAACCAGATTTGATGCATATGTAAAGTGGGAAAAGTATATGTGTGTATGTATATGAGAATTGAGTATGATAATAATGTTATAATGTTAAAGTTAATTAATGACATGCGTGTAAAGGGTAGTTTGCATGGTGTTTTTATATATATTTTGTGTGTAAATTTTACGAATATGATATATGTGTACCTATAATGGAGTTTAAATGGTGTGTTGGTTTATTTAATAATGTGAGTATGTCACAAAGTTTGCATAGTTTAATGACGTGTATACATGATATATGTTATATGTACATATATATATGCATGCGAGTGTTGAGAGAGTTTTGTATGCGATATTCACATATATATAAATTGCATGCACGTTGTTAGTATTTATGATACATGTATATATATTTATTATGTGTATAAATATGGCATTACATTAAACGGAATGTTAAACTAATAGTCTCGTCAATATTTTTGGTAATGTGTCAAAAAGAAACATGGTTGTGTTTGGTTCAAACTATTAAGCTAGTGATGAATGTCTAAATCATTCGGGTAAATATATGGTTGTTGGTATGAAACCGAATCCGAGAACGCGAAACCGAAAGTGAACTCTATTAGAGTAACTTGTATCTAATTATTGAAAATTATTCAGGTCGTTGGTTGACTTAGGATTTTTATATTTTTGCTGTTGAGTTATTAGTAGCTGCGCAATCTAAGGTGAGTTTTTACGGCCCCTTTTACTATTT
Organism: Tagetes erecta; assembly: GCA_030867185.1. NCBI lineage: Eukaryota > Viridiplantae > Streptophyta > Magnoliopsida > Asterales > Asteraceae > Tagetes > Tagetes erecta. The sequence continues at coordinate 17,902,400 of CM061490.1, forward strand.
TCCTGTTGGGGGAGAAAGCATGCACTGAACTAAATTTTGATAATTGTATTTACATTATATCTCTTGATTATTAAGCGTAAACGTAACAAGTTGTCAAGTCCTCACTAAATCTTCGAGCCGTTAATATACGAGGTATAGCGAGGAAGTTCGGGTAGTACTACTGGGTTTGACAAACCCCACCCTCAGCTGGGAGCTGGGTAGGTGTGAATTGTCCTATGTTGTTGGTCCATTGTTGTAGCAATGGTGTCGAGGCGCAAATAAATCTCAGTCAGCTCGGTATCGAAACGCTTAAATAATAAGAAACTGGGTTCGCTACCCAACGATATAATTGTATTTTACATTATCGGCTGTTGTTGATTTTTATGATTATCTAAACCTGTGAACTCACCAACCTAGTGTTGACACGATTTAGCATGTCTTTCTCAGGTACTGTGCACGGATTAGGAGCATGCTTTGGTTGAGTCGTAGTTGCATTAAATTCTTTTCATTTTTATTAACCTTTGTTTTTGGACGCGTGGTTTACGCATTGAATGTTAAATTTTTACTTATGCTTCCGCACTGAAACTTATTTTTAAACTTGGTTTTAATAAATGTTGGTTTTAAAATCATATAGATGTCGTTCAATGTAACTAATGGCAATGAGATCCTGGTGTGTCACGCCCCGAACGGTAGAACTCCGTTAGTGGAAATTGGGGGTGTGACAGATTGGTATCAGAGCCATTGGTTATAGCGAACTAGGTTGCATTGCATTGCATTCTAGACTATAACTGCACATTGCATTAGTTACACATATACATTCACGTGACTGTCACTCATTCAGATAAATTGTGTTGCTAATATTTCTTCACCCTTGGGTCAAAAATATTATTATTTTTTTTACTATAATTATAGATAATGAAATAGTCTTCCATTTATGCATTCACTTAATTATAACATATACACATACACTAGTACTGCAGGCCTATCTACGTGACTCGATTTGGCGTCTTGAGAAGTTAATTTTGAATATGTAAACTTTAGATCCCAGTAGTAGAATCTTTTTTGCTAGTGAGACTTGAACTAAGTATGAAATTCCTAGCTTTACACTTTATGCTTAATCACAACCTTGTTATTTCATTACGATTTTGAAATCCTAAAACTGTTTGAAGCTGTCTGGAGGACTTCTTTCATTAGTTTACTAGTTATATCTCACATCATTATGATAGCTAGGCGGTGTACTAGAGCCTAATGAACACACATTTATATTTTACCTAGCCCATTATGGCAACCCATCGACGGGGACCGTCGCCTAATGAATAAGGGTACAAGAACAACTAAACTGCATTATTAACTGAAATATATTTATGACTTAATTTCCGTATCACCTATTACACTTTATCACATGTTACGTGTCATGTATTGTGTGACCCATTATGTGCTATAACATGTTACGTGATATGAGACTTATGATGTGTCATAACACATTAATTGTTGTGTGAACTAGTATGAGTAATAGATATGATACCTACTTACTTGCTTAAATAACCACATTGTGTTTATAATGTTTTTTTTTCCCTCATACTTATCAAAAACTTATAGTACGATTGACTCATGTTTTCCCTATAGATATATCACACTAGGCTTCTATTGGTATCTATTAGATTTAGTGTACTTTACTTATATTTATAAGTATAACATAATTTCCTTATACACGTCACACTTAAAATGAGATAAAATACCATATAAGTCACTAAAAGAAACATTAAGCAAAACAAAACATATGAGCAAAACATGCGATGGAAGGAAGTTAGGATAGTCGTGTAATGTAAATTGACGATTACGGTGCGCAACGTAATGGTGAATTTATAGATACACGGGGATCCTAGCAACAAAAAAAAAATATCGTGTGGGTTATACCCAAAACACATTAAAAATAATAATATTAATAAATAAATCAATAAATAAATAAAGTCAACTAAGATTCAAAAAAAAAAAAAAAAAAAAAAAAACCAAAGTCCACCTCCAAATAACAATGGGTAAAAATTATATAGTACAATATATAATTAGTTATTTCATTAGTTACACATATGCACAAAGTTATTTACAATAGTTACACATTATATTTACACGTAAAAGATAAGTCGTCATCGTCAACTCCCTCTCATGCTCCTAGTAAGAAAGTCAAAGCTTCTAACACTCCACCATCCTTACCCACTTACTCTACTCTTTTGACACTTCAACTGATAGAAACTTTATAACCTATAAACCTTACAAATTACAAAATAAATCTCACATCAAGTATTAGTTTTTCTTTGAACCAAACCGAAGTGATCTACCTTTACTGAAATTTCGGGACGAAATTCCTTTCAACAAGGGGATGATGTGGCAACTCAAAATTTTTCTTTTCTTTTCTCCCTTTCTTTCAAACCCTTACCAACCTTACTGATTTTCGGGACGAAAATTCTTTCAACAAGGGGATGATGTGACACCCGACATTTTCAGGTTAACACTATTAATCCAACTTAACCGAATTAGGTTAGCCTCTATCAACTAGGAATCCTCTCTCGTAATAATAGTTAAAAGTGTTAGTTTAAATAATTAACTAAACAAATATTTATTACAAAAAGATAATTCACGGTTTTATTTCGGATCATAACGAGCGACACTAAATGGATAGTAGCTCGAGAATTACTAGTTTATACGACTCGCAAAAGCTACCAAGGTGTGACGGGATGCTTTGTCATAAGTTATACACATTGTTTAAAGTTTAGAGTTCAAATTGTAATAAATCAAAAGTTAAGATAATAACTTTGGGAACAAGTTAAACATTTGATTTAGTTGATGAATCATTATGTAAAATTCAGTTAAGTTAAAATTATAATTACCCAACCCTAGCCCCCATCCGCCGACCACACTCAACATCCCTCCCCTTTTATCTCTCGTCGCTTTCTGCTAAAGAAGAAGAGGAAGCGGCAGCGCCGCTGCACCATCTCCGGCCACCTTTATACATAGTCACCGGTCGCTGCAACCGTCGTGATTCATTGCCATCATCATTCCAGTAACTGGTCAATACTTTCCGCACTGCTACCATCAACCACAACCGTCTCGAGCGAACGTTAAACATCTTCGACGAACACCCCGCATCTCCTTCTCGTCGCTTGGTACGTGCTTATTTAATTGAATTTGGGTTTGTTTCGGTCGGTTTCGGTTTCGTTGCGGATTACGGTTTGGTAACAAGTGATGATCGTTGTGCTCGTGTGCATGATTTGCAGTGTATATATTGTGTTTGCATTGTAAGGTGATATATATGTATGTTTACGTAAGTGTATGCATGTATGAGCGGACAAATTATTATAACTATATGTATAAATATACATATGATGGAAGTCATATTGCATGATTATGTTTGGGCTAAATGGGTCTGCGCTAATACATATATGTATTATATTAATATATGTATGCATATATATATGATTTAATATATATGACTATGTATTCATTGTAAGCAGCATATGTCTTTTGGAAACAAAAAGCAAGAAAGGTGGATATGTAATTGTGTGTATATTATTATGTGGATATGTGTGCTTGTGTGTATGAGTTATTCTTACGTGAATAAAAGTAAGAAAGAGATGATAATGAATTATACAAATTATTATATTAATAAATCAAGATATATGTGCAAGTTTGATTTGTGAGTAACCAGATTTGATGCATATGTAAAGTGGGAAAAGTATATGTGTGTATGTATATGAGAATTGAGTATGATAATAATGTTATAATGTTAAAGTTAATTAATGACATGCGTGTAAAGGGTAGTTTGCATGGTGTTTTTATATATATTTTGTGTGTAAATTTTACGAATATGATATATGTGTACCTATAATGGAGTTTAAATGGTGTGTTGGTTTATTTAATAATGTGAGTATGTCACAAAGTTTGCATAGTTTAATGACGTGTATACATGATATATGTTATATGTACATATATATATGCATGCGAGTGTTGAGAGAGTTTTGTATGCGATATTCACATATATATAAATTGCATGCACGTTGTTAGTATTTATGATACATGTATATATATTTATTATGTGTATAAATATGGCATTACATTAAACGGAATGTTAAACTAATAGTCTCGTCAATATTTTTGGTAATGTGTCAAAAAGAAACATGGTTGTGTTTGGTTCAAACTATTAAGCTAGTGATGAATGTCTAAATCATTCGGGTAAATATATGGTTGTTGGTATGAAACCGAATCCGAGAACGCGAAACCGAAAGTGAACTCTATTAGAGTAACTTGTATCTAATTATTGAAAATTATTCAGGTCGTTGGTTGACTTAGGATTTTTATATTTTTGCTGTTGAGTTATTAGTAGCTGCGCAATCTAAGGTGAGTTTTTACGGCCCCTTTTACTATTTTCCTGTTGGGGGAGAAAGCATGCACTGAACTAAATTTTGATAATTGTATTTACATTATATCTCTTGATTATTAAGCGTAAACGTAACAAGTTGTCAAGTCCTCACTAAATCTTCGAGCCGTTAATATACGAGGTATAGCGAGGAAGTTCGGGTAGTACTACTGGGTTTGACAAACCCCACCCTCAGCTGGGAGCTGGGTAGGTGTGAATTGTCCTATGTTGTTGGTCCATTGTTGTAGCAATGGTGTCGAGGCGCAAATAAATCTCAGTCAGCTCGGTATCGAAACGCTTAAATAATAAGAAACTGGGTTCGCTACCCAACGATATAATTGTATTTTACATTATCGGCTGTTGTTGATTTTTATGATTATCTAAACCTGTGAACTCACCAACCTAGTGTTGACACGATTTAGCATGTCTTTCTCAGGTACTGTGCACGGATTAGGAGCATGCTTTGGTTGAGTCGTAGTTGCATTAAATTCTTTTCATTTTTATTAACCTTTGTTTTTGGACGCGTGGTTTACGCATTGAATGTTAAATTTTTACTTATGCTTCCGCACTGAAACTTATTTTTAAACTTGGTTTTAATAAATGTTGGTTTTAAAATCATATAGATGTCGTTCAATGTAACTAATGGCAATGAGATCCTGGTGTGTCACGCCCCGAACGGTAGAACTCCGTTAGTGGAAATTGGGGGTGTGACAGATTGGTATCAGAGCCATTGGTTATAGCGAACTAGGTTGCATTGCATTGCATTCTAGACTATAACTGCACATTGCATTAGTTACACATATACATTCACGTGACTGTCACTCATTCAGATAAATTGTGTTGCTAATATTTCTTCACCCTTGGGTCAAAAATATTATTATTTTTTTTACTATAATTGTGTTGCTAATATTTCTTCACCCTTGTGTGAAAGTTGGGGTTTATTTTGATATATTTTAGATGTAAATGGTAATGGTTGTTAAAAAAACATTATTGCCTTTTTTCATGCATTTTTTAATATTTAATAATATTAGTTTGGATTTGGTAAATTCTATTGTGTTCACATTTTTGATGCAAAGTAACATTGAAATGAGTATTGCGTTGTAAATTGCTTTTGCCGCACCATCACGCTACAAATTGATTTCGCCGCCGCATCGCGCGGGTATCCTACTAGTATATATATATATATAAGTGTATAAATGAAAGGGGAGGTGAATAGTTAATAGGAGAGTGTTTCGGATTATCAAAACCGAGAGAGGGAAACAATAATATTGTGATTAAACGTGGTGATAAGAAGCGGAAACCTACGGGCGTCATCGCAGAGCCGAGAACGTGAGTTTTCTATAATATTGACTCTAAGTAAGTATACAAACTCTTAAAAGTATACATGATTATTGATATGTTCCAATATGATTAATAATATGTTTGATATATATTAATTTGGAACATATATAGACCGGTGGGTCTTAAATATTTATGTGATTATTATTGTTGAAAATTTGAGTAGTATATATCTTGTTGAAATATATGACAAATAAATAGAGACGGTGGTCTCGATGAATAAAAATAGAGACGGTGGTCTCGGTGAATAAAAATAGAGACGGTGGTCTCGGTGAATAAATAGAGACGGTGGTCTCGATGAATAAAATAGAGACGGTGGTCTTGGTGAATAAATAGAGACGGTGGTCTCGGTGAATAAATAGAGACGGTGGTCTCGGTGAATAAATAGATACGGTGGTCTCGGTGAATAAAAATAGAGACGGTGGTCTCAAAAATAAATTAGAGACATGTGGTCTTAGAAATTAAAGTGGCGACGTGTAGTGTGTACTTACTTAGCTATGGCTAATATGATATTCATGTATACTTTCAGGGAAGAAAGTGGGAGAGGACTAAAGACCGGACTCGGATCGACCAATGAAAGTTATCTTTATTTAAATTAAAGTTGTGTAGTATTCGTTGTAATGACTGTTTTGTAAAACTATATATTATAGTGAAAATAGTCACACGAGTGACAAATTTTTGATGTATACTTGGGACCTACTCTGATATGAATTGCGAGATTTTTATATATATAAAAAAAACTGGGTGTTTCAAGTTGGTATCAGAGCACTGGTTTGAGGGATTTAAGTATTCGGTATGGATACTTAAACTCAACCTGTGAGTGCTCTGGACAAACAAAGGTGAACTTCTATCCGAAGACGGTCTAAAGCCTATCCAAGTAAGTACACTGACCCGTGATTAAATCATGTTGGTTATATGTTATAGGTGTTGTATATTATAAATTAGTATGACTGTGTGGAGAATGATTTGTAGATTACGGGTCTAAATTTTTGAGTTGATTATAAAATGAAAAGTTGTGAAAACTGTGATGGATTGAAACTTGTTATTTGAATTACGATATGATAATTGTAAGAATACATGAGTATAGTATGTATAAGATTACATCTGGCCAATGTAATGTTATATATATGGTACTAGTGTGTTCTTGGAATGATCATGTTTGTGTTTGACAATAACAAGGAGTAGGGGGAATGTGTAAAATATGCATTGGCCTATACGTGCATATATATAGGAAAAAGAATGCATATAAGTGTACGTGTGATAAAAATATAAACATGAGAATGTCGTAGGGTAAAACGTACACTAATTAGTACCAATATTTAAGTACGAATTATGACAAACCATGAAGAGCAAAGTCGTCACTCAGGTGATGAAAAGTTTGATAGTAACGAAGAGAGAACAGTGTACTCTTTCAAGACGAGAACGTGACGAAAATCCTTTATGCGAAAGGATAAGGAATCAAATATCAACAGAAGTGGGAAAGACTTTTCAAGCAAACATCCCATTCCTTCTTGCAGAAGTGCAGAGTTTTGTGAGAAATTTAATTCATGATGAGCTATCAAAGTTTAAGAGTCCCCACGAGCAGTTTACCCATGATCAAGTGAATAATCAGGAGGAATCAAATAAAGAAAAGGAGAAAAGTCGGTGTGCTTATAAAGACTTTATGGCGTGTAAGCCTTTAGAATTCAAAGGCGAGATTGACCCCCTGATAAGTCATAGATGGATTACTGAGATGGAAAGTATTTTTGATAGAAGTCATTATGATAAAAGTGATGAGGTAATCTTTGCCACGAGCCAACTACGTGAGAGGGCAAAGGACTGGTGGGATATGATCAAAGTGGAAAAAGGTAAAGAAGCCACACGAAAAATGACATGGAGTGAATTCAAAGTAATATATTTTGAACATTTTAGTCCACAAGCGGCTGTGGATAGAATTGCTTAAGAATTCCTCCATATGCGTTAAACGCATCAATCTGTAGATGAAATAACAACAGAATTTTTCGATAAAGCTAAGTTTTGTCCTTCATTGGTAGCAACAGAACGTATGTGGTTAAATCGCTACCATTTGATTTTAAAGGCAGAAATAAGGGAATTTGTGTCCCCTTCAAAGTGTGAAAAGTTGTCAGAGCTTATTAACTGGGCTCGTGAAAGAGAAATGGAGATAAAAAGGCAGATTGAGAACAGTGAGAAAAGAAAGGCTGAAATCCCAGTAGTTGCCACACCTTCAAAGAAGCTGAAAACGTCAGGAAACTTTAAGAAGATGAGGTCAAAGAATGAACAACGTAATTTTTACATATGTGGTAGAGGACATTCAGGGGAATGTCTTTACAAAAATTTATGTTGTTATAGGTGTGGAAAAATTGGGCATACAGCATCCCGATGCACTAGTCCGGTCAATCTATGCTTCAATTGTTACAAGCCGGGCCATATGAGGGGCGATTGCCCGGAACTTAAAACAAGGGAAGGCAAGGTTGCTGAAGGATCCAAGACGGCAGGAAATGTCAAGAGATTTGAAGTTTCAAAGCCACGAGGCAGGGCTTTTCAAATCACTGCAAAAGAAGCTAAAGTTGTACCTGATGTCGTCACAGGTACCTTTCTAATCAATTTTGCCCTTACATACGTTTTGTTTGATTCTGGAGCAAGTAGATCCTTCATATCCATAAATTTTGCTTGCCATAAGTCCTTTATTAGAAGTAAGCTAGTAAATGCCTAGAAGTCGAGGTTGTTAGTAATAAGAGTTTTGTTGTATCCGAAGTATGTCAAAACTGTAAACTAATTATTCAAGAAGAAGAATATTCCATCGACTTAATTCCTATTGAACTTCGGGAGTTTGACGTAATTATTGGGATGGACTGGCTATCCAAACATCATGCGTCAATAGTTTGCAATCAAAAGATCGTCCAATTTATGTCACCAATTGGAGAACAAGTGTGTATTTATGGAGAAAGAAAGAGCAACATTACTGTGTGCTCAATGGCAAAGGCTAGGAATTATTTAAAGCATGGTCATCAAGCATTTTTGGCCTATGTGACGAATAAGGAAACAAAAGGAAAGGAACTTGATCAAATCCCGTAGTTAACGAATTCTATGACGTTTTCCCTCATGAGTTATCTGGCGTTCCACCGGAAAGAGAAGTCAAATTCAAAATTGATCTAGTTCCCGGAGCTAATCTTGTGGCTAAATCGCCATATCGACTGGCACCAAGTGAGATGAAAGAATTGATGTCACAACTTCAAGATCTATTAGATAAAGGTTTTATTCGGCTAAGTGTTTCACCTTGGGGTGCACCAATTTTGTTTGTTAAGTAGAAAGACGGTAGCATGCATATGTGAATTGATTACCGTGAGTTAAATAAATTGACCATTAAGAATAGGTATCCTTTACCTAGAATTGATGATCTTTTTGATCAATTGCAAGGTGATAGCTGGTTCTCTAAGATTGATCTAAGGTCAGGATATCATCAAGTAAAGGTAAGAGAAGAAGATGTACCAAAGACGACTTTTCGTACTCGTTATGGGCATTATGAATTCGTTGTGATGCCATTTGGTTTAACGAATGCCCCGGCAGTTTTCATGGATCTCATGAATCGAATATGTAAACCTATGCTTGATCGTTTTGTTATCATTTTTATTGATGATATCCTTATCTATTCTCGAACAGAAAAAGATCATGCTCAACATCTTAGGGAAGTGCTCACTACATCAAGAAACGAGAAGTTATACGCAAAGTTTTCAAAGTGTGCATTTTGGCTTCGAGAAGTTCAGTTCTTGGGCCATGTGGTAAATGCAGAGGGTATTTTGGTAGATTCCGCTAAGATAGAGACTATTACGAAATGGTCTCCTCCAAAGACCCCAACTGAAGTTAGAAGTTTTCTGGGTTTAGCGGGTTATTATCAGCGTTTCATTCATAGTTACCACGTTGACAAAGTTAACTCGAAAGAACTCCAAATTCGAATGGAAGCCGGAACAAGAGGAAACATTTCAACTTTTGAAAGAAAAGTTAACTAAAGCTCTCGTTCTAGCTTTACCTGAAGGGACATAAGATTTTGTTGTTTATTCTGATGCCTCACATGTTGGACTGGGTTGTGTTCTTATGCAAAGAGGAAAAGTAATAGCATACGCATCTCGAAAATTAAAGCCAATGGAAGCAGGTTATCCAACCCATGATCTTGAATTGGCGGAAGTAGTATTTGCACTAAAGATTTGGAGACATTATTTGTATGGTACAAAGTGCACAATCTCTACTGATCATAAAAGTTTAACATATTTCTTTGATCAAAAGGAATTAAATATGAGACAACGACGATGGTTAGAATTGGTCAAAGATTATGATTGTGAAATACTTTACCATCCGGGTAAAGCCAACGTTGTGGCTGATGCCCTAAATCGAAAGGATGATATTGCTCCAATTAAAGTAAAGTCATCTAAGCTAATTGTAAATTCAGATTTATTTGATCAGATTAAAGTTGCACAAGACGAGGCCTTGAAAGAGGAAAATTTGAAACGCGAAAGAATCATTGGCCAAGTCCAACATCTTGAAGAAAATGATAAAGGAATTAAAGTTCGTTTTGGACGAATTTGGATTCCTTGGACTTGTAAGATTAAAACAATAATTTTGGATGAGGCACATAAATCTAAATATTCAATCCATCCAGGTGCGACCAAGATGTATAATGATTTGAAGAAGGAATATTGGTGGCCTGGTATGAAAAAAGACATTGTTAAATATGTGGAGAGGTGTTTGACTTGTTTACAGGTCAAAGCTGAACACCAAAAGCCATATGGGAAGTTGCAACCACTTGAAATTCCATTATGGAAATGGGAGCACATTACAATGGATTTAGTGACAAAGCTGCCTAAAACGGCCAAAGGTTATGATGCAATATGGGGACAAAAAGTGCCCACTTTATACCCATTCTTGAAAGTTATTCGTCAGAGCGAATGGCGGAAATGTATGTTAGTGAGATAGTGTCAAGTCATGGAGTGCCAGTATCTATTGTATCTGATAGAGACACTCGTTTTACCTCAAGATTTTGGAGAAGATTTCAGGAAGAAATGGGTACTAAATTATTAATTAGTACGACATATCACCCACAGACAGATGAGCAAAGCGAGAGAACGATTCAAACACTTGAAGATATGTTGTGTGCTTGTATTATTGATTTTGGTGGCAGTTAGGACAAGTATTTTCCCCTTGTAGAGTTCTCTTACAATAATAGTTACCATTCGAGCATTAAGAGGGCCCCATTTGAAATGCTTTATGGTAGAAAATGTCGCACTCCTGTGTGTTGGGGAGAGATCGGAGAAAGAGAACTTGAAAACAAAGAAGTGATAAATATAACAAATGAAAAGATCAATCAAATTAGGGAGCACTTGAAAGCAGCACAAGATCGACAGAAGTCGTACGCTGATAAGCGGAGACGTCCGATTGAATTCCAAGTGGGGGATTTTGTGATGTTAAAAGTTTCCCCATGGAAAGGTGTTATTCGTTTCCGTAAACGTGGAAAGTTGAGTCCACGATTTATTGGTCCGTTTAAAATAATTGCTCGTGTGGGGAAAGTGGCATATCGTTTAGAATTACCAGAGGAGTTAGATGGTATATATAACACATTTCATGTGTCATATTTGAGAAAATGCTTGGCTGATGAAACGGTATGTGTGCCGTTGAATGACATTCAAGTAGATGATAAGCTTAACTATGTGGAAAAGCCGATAGCGATTCTTGATCGCAAAGTTAAGCAACTTCGAAATAAAATAATAAATCAGGTGAAAGTACAGTGGAAACATCGGCGTGGTTCAAATACCACATGGGAAGCCGAAGAAGAGATGAAAAGATATTACCCTGAGTTTTTTTAATGAGGTATCGGGGATGAAACCTAAATAAGAGGGGGAGATTTGTAACATCCCGTTTCAAGATCAAAATAAAATATATAAAACTGTATTTCAAATACGGTACTCGGTAGTTTCTAATTATATACAATGTTTTGTTTTATAAAGTGTTGTTTAAGAATAATAAAATTAAGAATAATAAAACAAAATATGTAAATATATGTGTGCATGTATAGCGTAAGTTTTAAAAATACTAAATAGTAAATAAATAAATAATAAAACAAAGTAATATCTTATAATGTGTCTAATAAAAGAATTGATAGGTGTTTAGGTGGCATAGTAGCTTTGCTGAACAAGTAAATAAATAGATAAGTTCATACATTGGTATGCCACATTAAAAAAACAAATAATAGAGGTGGCGGGTTTTGAGTATGCCACGTTCCCTAAGAGATAAGCTTGCAACATTTTGAATTTTTATCAATATATATATATATATATATATATATATATATATATATATATATATATATATATAAGAGCATAAATGAAAGGGTAGGTGAATAGTTAATAGGAGAGTGTTTCGGAATATCAAAACCGAGAAAGGGAAACAATAATATTGTGATTAAACGTGGTGATAAGAAGCGGAAACCGACGGGCGTCATCGGAGAGCCGAGAACGTGAGTTTTCTATAATATTGACTCTAAGAAAGTATACAAACTCTTAAAAGTATACATGATTATTGTTATGTTCCAATATGATTAATAATATGTTTGATATATATTAATTTGGAACATATATAGACCAGTGGGTCTTAAATATTTATGTGATTATTATTGTTGAAAATTTGAGTAGTATATATCTTGTTGAAATATATGACAAATAAATAGAGACGGTGGTCTCGGTGAATAAAAATAGAGACAGTGGTCTCGGTGAATAAAAATAATGACGGTGGTCTCAGTGAATAAATAGAGACGGTGGTCTCGGTGAATAAAAATAGAGACGGTGGTCTCGGTGAATAAATAGAGACGGTGGTCTCGGTGAATAAATAGAGACGGTGGTCTCGGTGAATAAATAGAGACGGTGGTCTCGGTGAATAAAAATAGAGACGGTGGTCTCAAAAATAAATTAGAGACATGTGGTCTCAGAAATTAAAGTAGCAACGTGTAGTGTGTACTTACTTAGCTATGGCTAATTTGATATTCATGTATACTTTCAGGGAAGAAAGTGGGAAAGGACTAAAGACCAGACTCGAATCGACCAATGAAAGTTATCTTTATTTATATTAAAGTTGTGTAATATTCGTTGTAATGATTGTTTTGTAAAACTATATATTATAGTGAAAATAGTCACACGAGTGACAAATTTTGGATGTATACTTGGGACCTACTCTGATATGAATTGCGAGATTTTTATATATATAAAAAAAAATTGGGTGTTTCACTTTGAACTGGGTCCGGTTAGAGCAATAAAATACCCAACTAATAGGAAATATATATATATATATATATATATGTATATATATATGTATATATATATGTATATATATGTATATATATATGTGTGTTTGTGTGTATGGTCATTAAAATCGGGGACCCACTTCCAATCGGATGTCAACTAAACCTTATTCTACCATCATCTTAAAACCTTTTCTAAATAGAAATTACAAGTATATTGTAAGTAGCATTAGTGGCTGAGAGAAAGGAGAAGGTACAATAGAGGCTGGTGAAGCATCCTAAAGCCCGTGGATCATCCCATCATCTTGCTGGAAAAGAAGTGGTTTGCTTGAAGGATCAATAGGGACCATTCGTTCAAATAGAAGGCATGCGATGTAGAGGAGAAGAATAGTATAAACTTTTAGATTTGGATTTAGTTCACTTACACACAGAAAACAGACAAATTCAATCAAAGGCATTGAGATCAGTTATCTTTATTACATTGTGAAGGTCTCGTCCTTCCGGTGAGTTTTACAACGAATTACTTACTCTCACGTTGGAGGTTGGTCACAGAGACCCCTTATGCGCCCTCTATGACGAGACTAACGGTGTTGTTATACAGGTAGAAGCATCCGCCGGTTTTTCCAGGATAAGATCTGGCCCTTCAACCCAATTCAATAATTTTAGATCTTAACATTAGCGCCCACCATGGGGCCAATCACTTTTGGAACTTAGAGCAGAAATTGAGTTAGAAAAGTAGATTCGGCAAGAGAAAACTTAGGTACTTTCACAGAAAAACCATCGCAGATTCGAGAAAAGTTCAGCAGTCATCTTGTGGAAAGCATAAGAAAACTCAATAGCAGTTCTCTTTCAGTCCTCGTCCCTACTTGGACGGAATGGGAAGGCAAGAACAGTCGGTCATCTTTGAAACCTTCATAGTGGGAAAGGCTGTAGGGTCAGGAACATCGAGTAAAGGGCAAGGAGTAGTGAAATCTACTCTAAGTCAGGAGACACCCATCACATAGGACTTTGTTCGAAATAACAGAAAGCAAATAAAAGAATATTTGGATGAGTTTGAAAGTCATGAAATGTTAGAAGCAGTCCGAGCACACTTGATTTTTAAGGCTGAAGGGGAGGAAGGAGAAAATATTGAAAAACCCTCAGGAAAAACACCAAATCTAGGGAAGAAAAAAGAAGCATCTCTAGAGGAAATAGATCAGTTGGCATCCTTAATGGTGCTCAATGAAGCGTAGAAGATCCCGAATGATACCAAAGGGGAGATGATGCGGGCAAAAATGACAATGAAAAGGTATAAGAGTCGCTGACAATTCCTTACTAGCCATCAGATGTGGGAGAAACATCAAAGTTTATGATGTGTGCAATATATATATATAAAATAAATAACTAAAAACACGTAGTTTTAAATTTATAAAAACCAAGACAAGCCTACTAATTCACACACAACCGGCAGTAGACCGGTCGTATGTAATATAGTGAAATGTAAGTCCGGGTGTCGACCCGCAGACTCTATATATTACTTTAATTAAACTAGACAAGACTTAACTTAACTAGACACGACTTTAAAATGAAATAATATTTGAAGGGGGGTTTTTACTGAAAATATTAATTTGCAAAAAAGGTAAATGACACGAAAGACGATATGCGAAAACAGATGAGTTAAAGCAAACCACCTAGGCTAGAATCCACTTTGATGATTTTACTCACGTTTGGTTTAATTGATATGGAACTAGGATCATATATTATTCACTCAAAGACAACACTAAATAGGACCCTCGACCATTTTCGAGAAGACACCTACAAGTTTCTATCAAGTTATTATGTGTACCAATTGTAACATTAGGTTTCCTCATAGGTACCTAATTAAAGTATATTTAAGTGACCTTAATAGAAAACCTACCTCACAGTATGGCCCTCTAAATCATTTCAATCCAATCATACGATTCAACAAGCAAATCTGCTAATTAACACTAATACTGACTTCTCATGAAGAACTAGACCTAGCACATTAAACTATTAAGACTCGTTAACATCTTATCACCTCATGGTTATCTAAGTTAGCTACATATTTTCATCAGTTTAACTAATAGAATATTTCCTATGGTTTTTCTGTAGTTAAGCCATAAAACAATCATAAGACACAATCAATTATCTAAGCAATATCCTATTGTATGACATAGACGATCATCAAGAATAAAGCGGAACAATAACATTAGTCAAACCAAATCCAATACATAGCAAGCATCATATGATAAAAAAAGATCCAAACTTTACTTAAACAAACAATCCATAATAAAAAATAACCAAACATGCGTTTTAACATCAATCAATGTTTCATCCTAATGCCTAGATGGTTTTATGAGTTTAGCCAATCACAATCATACCAATAAACACAAATTCAAAAGTAATAAACATGATTAAAGCGAATGAAAATGAAAGAACAATGAAACCCGGAAGAGCCAAGATGCAATCTGATAGTTCGAGAATGAACCGAGCTTGGATCTAGATCTGAGATTGTTTGGGGATGTTGTTTGCGATCAGTGATGCGGAAACTCACTAAGCACGTATTGATGCTTTAATGTTCATGAAGATCAATGCAAGGTATGATGAAGATTGAGGATAATATAAATAGGTTCTTGTATTAGATCACTATGAAGCTTACAAAGGATATGGAAAACAAAGGATAGGCAACTCTTTTTCACAAATGACCT
Organism: Tagetes erecta; assembly: GCA_030867185.1. NCBI lineage: Eukaryota > Viridiplantae > Streptophyta > Magnoliopsida > Asterales > Asteraceae > Tagetes > Tagetes erecta. The sequence continues at coordinate 17,918,118 of CM061490.1, forward strand.
AGGTGAAGGTATTTATAGTCCATACCATTCACCTTACATTTAAACCTAAACACGTGCACTTAAGCACAAATCGATTACACAATATTCTAAGCCAAATACAAATAATGAACGTCTTCACCCGTGCTTGCTCGTGATGATGCTCGATATCTTCACTCGCTTATATTTGTAAAGTGACCTCTTCAAATAGACCCAACAGTACTCCCCCTAAGATGACACTTTACAAATCCGACATATCAGCTTAAATCTTCATGTGACGAGCATAGAGAGCAACTTAAAGTTTTGGTATGCATTATCTTCAATAGGACTTAACAATACTTCCCCTAAGATGATGCTGTCAAAACTTTGTCTTTCAACAAACAATCTGCATCCTTCTCTCCCTTTTTAGTAACATCAGAGGCTATGGAATGAAATAACTAGAGAGTAGATTCCGGTGAATCTATATATCAGCAACGAGATCTTCTTCAACGGTTGAAGTAGAATGAGAAGACTTCTTTGACTTAGAATACTCCCCCTCAACTTTTGCTTGAGGTTAATAGGATCTGTGTATGAGATATTAAGATGAGGATACTTAACACTCAGCAATCTGACTTGGAGATCTTTGGACTGGAACCAGACTTGAACATGAACATCTTCAAGTCACGTGGAAGCTTGTTCTGCTATGGAAACTTGTTCCTGCAACTCAAAGAAAACATTAAAACTCAGGCAATAATGTCCATTTATCATAGATGTAAAGATTAAGTTCTCAATCGGATGAGATATTGCTTCATGAATAACACATGTTAAACTGTCAAAACAAAAGATAAAGATTAAAATGACAATCTTTTTGTTATTTTTGAATTTTTCGATGTTTTTGATATTTTAGGAAGTTTCTCTTTATAATTATGAATCTAATACTTGCAATGAGATCATACCAGTCAAATGTCTTCACACAAAATAAAAGAAAGTTTTTGAATAGACATAGATAAATTTTCAAAGTGGATAATGGGCATTTAACTTTAAACAAACTTACTTTTTCAAACACTTGGTGATTTCTATCATGTTTTGGTTCGATTAAGTATGACAAGTATGTGACCCACACTCAAAAACACTGTAAACTCTACCATCATCAAAACATACAAGTAAGCACTTTAACAAACCCGGTCAGTACAATATAATTGTGGAGCTTTTTGGGCTTAAAGAGATCTATTTCTGGATAGTCTTATGGTGGTTTTCCCCTTGGGAATCTTCTTTTATATTCCATTTTGGAATTTTGATTTTTGGTGATGTTCCACATATGGGAATCTTTTATGTTCCTCATTGGGAATCTTTTGTACATCTTGAAGTGTTCCAGGTCTATACCTCACTACAACAAAGGAGACCCCGTGTAAAACTTCAGGTCCGTGGGCACCACAACAAAGAAGTTCACAGATGTTTTTGCTCAACACGTATTTTATTGCGTCATTACCTGGTATGTGTAAGTGACATTACAAGCAGTCTATCAGAAAAGGAAATACTAGACAATTGTCCTAAGATTGATCTTAACACAACTTGTATAGAGGTATTTAGTTTATCACCATAGAGTCTACTTTTCATATTTACTGTTTTTCAGTTTACCCACACAACACACAATGATCAGTCAGTCTTTGTTATGCGTTTTGAAATCATATGTAAAAAACAACAACCAAGTTTACTATCATTTCTCATATACGTGCTAGTAGATTCAACATATATTTTGATTTTTCTGATTTTATCATTTTTCATTTTTTTAATTTATCTCTCCCCCTAAACTTTTAAATTTCTTTGAAATATGAAAGTTTAATGAAAAGAAAATGACAGTTGTGTTATCAACGCATGAAGAGTGCATGCAATATACTTAATCTAAACAGACGAAATGAAACATCGGTTGTTTCTTGCACTACAATCATTTTTTTTATTTTTGTTTCAAAAATGTTTTCAAAGTTCCTTCAATGACCTTTTTTTGTTTCCAACTCCCTTTCTAGTCAGTTGCATCTAAAACATCATGAACAAGATTTGGTATCTTGTCATGATAAGGGATCAGCAACGGTCTTCTTTTCTTTGTTTGACCGACCTCCATAACTGTCACTACCACACTAACAAATCAGTTAGAGGGTGAAATCCAAGCCATTACGGTCTTGGATTGTCCAAAATCATCAATGTAGGTAATTTCTTGATAAATTGCATCTTCTGGTGGACCATCGGTAGATGAAGCACGTTGCTCATCTTGATTCTTGACAGATGTTTTTCTCCACAAATATTTTTGTGTGGGACCAAAGGAATGCTTTGGTTTACACACCTGTTTAGGAGAATTCATGGAAGATCTGTCATACATTTCTAAACCTATTTTTCAAAAATCCGTTTTGTTAACTATTTTGCTTATGCAAAAATAAAATTGTTTGGTTTTGTTTTCATACAAGATCTTGGTTTTCATGAATCACTTGAATGATCACCATTAGAGAATTTAAAATCAGAAACATACCAGGTAGAATTTGCACATGACGAATTTCTTTGGACATACCTTCTCGGCTTCATCCTTGAGCTTTTTTTGTAGATGCAACCTGGTGGAGTACTTGTTGCAGTAACATTTCATTGTGTCATGGTTGTACATCTGACAGTTGGTGGAGTACTTGTTGTAGCAGCAATCTGATGTCGTGTGATTGTACATCTCACATATCTCACAGTACTTCTAATGAGCGTTGAAGGGAGACTTCTATCTTTTCTTCTGAGAAGCCTTTGTAGTTGAAGCTTTTTGTTGCTGAAGCTTTGACTTTTGAATGCTGTTGAAGCTTGATTGAAGAAGCTGGATTCTTGAACATGTTGGCTTTTGAACCATAAGGAAAGACACCTTGACTGTAGATACAATCTGAAATATGATGAGTTTCAGAGTCACAGATTAAACAGCAGACGTCAATGTTTGAATAACTCGGGAATTCAGAATCTTAAGGAGTCTGTGGTGTAGAATCAGATGAAGTGGCCTTTGTCTTGTTCTTCTTGGCTTTACTCTTCTTTCTTCTAACCTTCTTCTTCTTCTTCTCTGACTGAACCTCTTGTGCCTTTTCTTATTGAGAAAACAGTGATCCAACAAATTCGGTGGCACTAATCTCTCATCTTTATGTTCAGATGACTTTGCTTGTTCAACTTCTTCTTTGATATTAACAAGATCAGATTGTGATCTGTTCAGTTTGTCAATAAGCTCCATGAGTTGTACATTCAGATTATGCTATTCAGTAAGCATTGAATCAACATTCTATGTAAGAGATTTGAGTCTATCTTCACACAATTGGTGATCTTTTTTGTAGACTTGCGTGTTTCTCTTGTTCTTCTTGCAGTTTGGTTTTCAGAACGTTGTTCTCTGAATTGAACATCTCAGACAGTTTCTTCAACTTTTGAATTCCGGCTTGAAAATCATTGATCAATCTTGATAGATGTTGCTTCGATTTTTCAGCTTCATTCTTGATGATTATAGCTTCCTATTATTTTTGCTTGAGCGAATCTTGGAGAGATGTGATTCTTTGGTTTGATGTCTTGTGTTGTTCTTGCAATGCCTTGTGCATGGAATCTTTCTTTTTGAGTTTATCACATATTATTAATGAAAATACTCTGTAGTGTTCAGCTTGTGTGAAACACTCTTTCGTGCACAACTTTTCTCTTACATCGATTGGCATTTAAAAAAATGAACTCTGAACATCTTTCTCGGTTTCCTTTTCAGTCATCAATCTCTTTATTTCTGAATTCAATTGAGCGATTGTCTCATCTTGCTTTGCAATGGATTCTGACAAGTTGCTAATTTCTTTATCTTTCTTTTCAAGTTCTTCTGCAACATCATACTTTTCACTCCAATCATATTCTTCATTTTCTTGATTATCATCTGATTTTGTTTGAGTCACAAGAGCATGTTCATGAACGTCTCGTCTCTTTTCATCACAAGCTTTGGCAACTTGAAGAAACGTTGTTTCAAACACACTGTCGAATTCGGTAGTATAATAAGTGATGTGTTCTCTTGGTATTTCTTATCGGATCACGACTTGCATGAACGATGACATTTTTCTTGAATTTTCAAAGTCATTTTGATGATTGGTCAAAGTCATTTTTTTTTTGGATGGATCACAACTGTTGGGACGTGTCACTGTTGAGACGGGTCATTGTTGAGATGGGTCACTGTTGAGATGGGTCACTATTGGGACGGGTCACTGTTGAGACGGGTCACTGTTGGGACGACTGAACAGTTGAGACAGGTCAAACACAATTGAGTTGTGTTAAATACTGACCAGTCGTGTCAAACATTTTTTGGATGTGTGACCACTGTTAGGACGTGTCAATTTTGGACGTTTCAACACTATTGAGACATTTCAACTTGGTCGTTTCAGCACTATGAGACGTGTCAGCTTAGTCGTTTCAGCACTTAGGAAAATTTCCTTGAATCAAACACTCAATTATTGTTTTTATATTCAGATTATGATTTGTTTCTAGGCAAATATCAATCAAATCTTCAAATCTTCATATCAGACTGACTTTCCAAAGTCAAAATTGTGATGAACACAAGATCAATTCTTCAATTTTTGTTGTTTTTATTCAATTCAACACTTGTATTAGCTAAGGAATGATGTTTCTAACAATCCTTCAAAGTTTTTATATAATGAATCAGGCTAAAATTCTCTTGAATCCGGATTTTTTGTGATGAACACAACTAGTGGGTTTTGGCAAAAATGACAAAATATGGATTAAATCAACAAATCTGAATGGTTTGATCATGAACGTGGCTTAGGATTATGATTTCTAACATATCTCAATCATCAATTTCTCAAAATCATCAACAGATTCCAGATCTCAAAGTTGAGCAGTGAAGAACATGAACATGAACAAAATCTTCAAAAACTCAGTCAAATCTTCACCAATTGACCTCATACTTTGCAGTTCTTTACACGAACATGAATCAAATCTAATGGTAGCTAAAATTCCATCAGTAACAACAACAATCAAAGATCACCTGAAAGCTCTAATACCAATTGATAGTTCGAGTATGAACCGAGCTTGGATCTAGATCTTAGATTGTTTGGGGGATGTTGAATGTAAACAGTGATGCAGAATCTCACTAATCACTTATTGATGCTTGAATGTTCATGAAGATCAATGCAAGGTATGATGAAGATGACGAGAATAAGAATAGGTTCTTCTATTAGATCTTTTGAAGGTTACAAAGGATATGAAATGAAATGCAGGCAACTCTTTTTCACAAATGGCATAGGTGATGGTATTTATAGTCCATACCATTTACCTTACATTTAAACCTAAACACGTGCACTTAAGCACAAATCGATTACACAAATATTCTAAGACAAATACAAATAATGAACGTCTTCACCCGTGCTTGCTCGTGATGATGCTCGATATCTTCACTCGCTTATATCTGTAAAGTGACATCTTCAAATAGACCCAAACAATCTTTGATCCCACGAGCTTCTGTTGCCTTGATTTCGTCTCCTTAACCTCAAAAATGCCTTAAATTTGCTGTAATTTGTCTCCTAATTTGTCTCCCAAATGAGTATAGAGGCTAGGGTTTAAGTTGGAGTTGTTTTTATAGTGAACCAGGCGAAAAATCGTCAAGATTTTCTGCCGAAAACGCCTCGGCGCTTCATGCGGCGAGGCAATGATCTCGTGGCCACGTGGGCTGATGTCAGCAAGTCACCAGCATAGGAGGATGCCGCGTCACGCGGTGGTGGGTGGCCATGGTGGCCGCTGACGTGGTGAGAGCTTCCAGGCTCTTTTCGTGCTTTGGTTTCTTCGTTTTCGCATTCCGGTTCGCTCGTAACTCCGTTTCGCGTCCCGTTTTCGCCTACGGTCTCCGTTTTTCGTATGCTTTCATTTAAACAATCAATACGGGACCTATGAAACAATATTATGTCAGTAGTATATAAAACTTAATGAAAACCGACTTAACCGACTCAAAACCGAATAAAAACACGACACAGGATAAATGTATAATTTGCACTATATGAAATATCTCCACACTTAAACTTTTTCGTCCCTGAAAAATCATGCACATAGAATCATAATTGACTAAGGCTTCCAACACTTTAATAAACCTTTTATGTACAAAACCATAAACAAGATATGAATCAGACAAACATTGATGCGTTTAATTAAACACCCTAATACTAGGCAATCAAGTTCCCCCTCGTGTTTAATTAAGTTCAATTAGATCATTTATTTAAAAGGTCTTACACCTAGGAAAAGCAAGTTAGCCCGATTAAATTGTTGCTTGACGAGATACATGCTAAATCATAAAGATTTCCCTACCAGAATAACCTAAATAACTTAGCTAAGTAAAGAACTAGTGCCATATTAGGGTGAACATTGGATGAATGAAACTTATGGGTATAGACTGTTTTTTTTTCTAAAACAAGATCACCTCACCTAAGGGTGTCGGCTCCAAGTTTCTATCCTAGAGGTAGAGTACATGAGGTCTTGGATCACTTGTTTTAAATTTTTTTATTTGATTTGGCTACATTGAGCTCTTTTATTTAAGCTGCTACTTTGAGCGCTTTCAGTTCTATACCTTGTGGACATTTATTTGCGGAGCGCTACTCTTTCACAAGAAGCGTGCTAAAAATCCTACTATGGCACTAACTCTTAACTAATTTAAGTTCTAAAGCCTAAACTGGCGTTATTTAGTGTAAGGCCTTCCTATTTCTCCTAAGATGACAACCCACAAGAACCCACAAGATTCATGAAAATTAAAATTCAATTAAAAACACTTAGAGAAACCAAATTAGCTAATTGGGTTACCAAATGTTTACCAATTAATTCATCTTTGTTTAAAAACCACAACCAATTTGAAAGCAAAGTTAATTTACTATCATCTTTTATTTAAAGTGCACAACTTAAACAAAGACATTTTTCAAAAAATTTCAAATTTTTTTGGAATTTTTAGACTCTATATTGACTCAAAACAAACACTAAACAAACCTAAGACTCAAAAACTATTTCCCATCCAAACACTTAAATTCTACATTGTCCCTAATGTAGAAATGGAAAATACCTAAAAGTAAAACTAAAAATTGCAAAAATAAAAGAAATAAAAAGATAGAAAGTGAAAATTGGAAAAGACTTAGCTGATAATTTGCAGAATGCGTATGCTCCAACTCTTCATTCTAATCTTCACGCGTTGACCATATAGCATTTCGATCGCGGTCAAAATTGCCACCGACACTCTCGAGCTCCTCCTTCATCTTCACAAATGCAAACTCACCCGAATGGACATTGAGTACAGGTGAGAATAGTTTAAACCTGCTAAAACAATAACAAGATACCCGAACATTACACTGACTCGACACAACTAAATGACAAAATAAAAATAAAAGCAAAAGCAAACATAAGATAAAAACAAAACTATATAAACTCTACAAAAGAAATCTGTCCCTTAAAGACATCTATATTAGCATGAGTAGTACACAAGAAAGGACGACCAAGGATAATGGGGACTTTGGCATCAGCCTCCATATCGAGCACGTCAAAATCCACGGGGAAAACAAACTTATCCACCTTCACTAACATGTTTTCCACTATCCCCCGTGGATACTTAACCGATTTTTCTGCCAAGGACAACGACATACGAGTTGGAGTCAATTCACCTAGGCCTATCTTCTCATATAAAGAATAGGGCATCAAATTGATACTAGCACCTAAGTCTGCTATGATCGGCTCTCAATGTTACTACCGAATAAGTAAGGAATCGTAAAGACGCCTGGGTCAGAAAGCTTTTCGGTAGTGTATTCGTGACAACAGTAGAGCACTCACCACTAAGCGGGAAAAAAGAGAGTTCTCTCAGCTTGCATTTGTTCTTTAGGATGTATTTCAAGAACTTAGCATATTTAGGAATATGCTGGAGAACCTCAATAAACGGAAGATTGATCTTTAGCTGCTTAAAGAGATCTAAGAAATGCCCTCCCGCGTATATTTTTGCTGCTTAAGGCGGCAGGATACGGGATGCGAGCATGATCAATCAGAGGGGCAAGACTAACATCCACCGGCTACTTCCCCTCTAACACTAACTCCTCCTCTACTTCTTCCTCATCCTCACTAACTGATGAGGAAATATTTTTTTATCTACAATCTGCAAAAAACGTTATGATCAACACAAGACAGTTCCACAACACACAATTATGATTCGATCTAACACAAGCACAAAATACTCATAAAATTCTTTTTGTATTGATCAAAATAGAGATTAAAATTATGAAGGAAAAACTCTCATCTAAAGAGATACAAGTACTATTTATAGACCAATACAAACTAGCTAGAAACAATTTAATAAATAGTCCCTAGACTATGTACAAAAGATGAAATACAAAGAAAAATTAAAAATGCTAATCTATATGTTCTAACAATACTCCCCCTTAGATCTTCATTTAGGTTGATCTTTAAAATTCTTCAGGTTCGTCTTTAATATCAAATAGTGGTTTCTAAGCATGTGTTTCTTGATCTTTTATGTCACACCCCAAAAATCGTTGCAGCGGAAGTCACGAGTATTTGGTGCTTAGAGCGAAGTTGGCACCCATTATTTATAAAGCAAACATCCACATTAATTTAAAAGGTAATTAAAAGTGTTAATGTTGATACCTCAACATCCCACAATTTTTCATTAGGAAAATAAAATACTATATTGTCTTAATAAAGCGTAGATTGTTTGTAGTAAAGCCAAACAAAATTTTAAACAAAAAGGTCCCAAAACACATAAACCAAATGTGGAGTTTGTAGTCCAAAAACTATCCTTCCACAAATTCCCATGCCCAACACTTAGTACCTGAAAAACATGTAAAAACTGAGTCAACATAAAGTTGGTGAGTTTTCGGGTTTTAATCAAAGTAAAGTCATCTTTCATTCACAATAGATATGCTTGGCTTTGAGATGTCAACAAGACCGTACGTCAAGGGCTAGCTAGGCCCATAGACAAATGAATCATCAAAGTCATGAGTCCATAATCAAACCAAGAAACGAAGTTCCCTCACAACATTCAACTTATATTCCCCCGCATGTCAACACGATCAGAGCGACTGATCACGAGGGGCGGAATTCCAATCCCGATAGATCTATCAATATAACCTGTGGTTTCTCACTCCAAGAGAAATTAATGATTATGAGAGGGCAATGTGATCACTTTAACAACAAAAACTCATGCCATCATTTTGGTCAACAACAATACCCGTCTCCCAATACATATCAAAAACAACATAAACAAAATACGTGTTTTTCCCCCGAAAATATTTAAATAAAACATTATTTAAAAAGGGGCCGAGACACTCACAGGTCTCTCAATTCATATCAAAACATCATAAAAAAATACATATTTTTCCCCCAAAACAGTTAAATAAAACATTATTTAAAAAGGGGCTGAGAAACTCACATGTCTCCCAATTCATATAAAAAACAAGTTAAACAAATACATGCTTTTCCCCCAAAACAGTTTAATAAGACGTTAGTTAAAAAGGGGTCGAAGAACTCACAGTGATTACGCCAAAAGCAAGAACATATAAGCCCAACAATAACACCACCTAAGAACATCCTATACACAAAGGACCCGTTCAAAAGATGTACACATATATCAAGTCTAAAACCGTGTAGGTTGTTCACCAAAACCTAACTAGACTCATGTGAAAACGTTTTATTTACAAAAGCAACCCTTAATTTTAATGACCCGTTGGTGATCTTTGCCTTCGATTAATGTTACATATATAATAACACACTTTGTTATTTTTTTATTCTTTGCTTAGCTTTCATACTACTAATCACATAAACACATATAACACACATGTAGTGACACATAAAACTCATATTTAGTCCTTTAACTTTTCTAAGTAAAACAAACACTTTTACTTATCCAATATTATTCATATACTTAGGAAAATATAATTCAATATTCTCATGTCATAGTTAAAGTTCATAACACTTAGAAAAATATACATTTTTCTCTAGTTAACTAGTAAGCAATTTTCAACATAACGGTTAACACTTAACGGGACGTTTAACCACGTTTTCATAAACAACTTATTAATCATATGAAATTATATGTATCTAAACATATTGTCACATAACAAAAATCATATTTCATATATTTTCCATGCAAATCACAATATTATCTAAACATGTCAATTTCAACCTTTTCGGGAACGTTTTCGGGTCACGGAAAGCAACCCAATACCCGTATTTTTGTCATTACTTTATAAATACTTTTATATCAGTAGGTTAAGTTAAAAATAAGCTCAAAGTTTCTGATCCAAAACAGTTTACCAAAAATATTACGTTTTAGAGTCGAAAATCGTCGTTTTCGGCTTTTCCGGGTACATAGTTTGCACGTTTTTGAGTTTAAAACTCTAAGTTTTTGTACCAAACTTTAAATCTCATATTTTTATATAAAAATATACTTTATAATCTGTTGAAAATAATATTTTTACATATTTACATTTTTAAGCATAAATCGATGCGTTTTACGCGTATTTTTGTACCAAAACCATTATTTGTAAGGTTTAATCATTTCTTTCTTATACAACATTTAAAATACTTATTTTATAGAGTTCATAAATCTTTAAAAATATGATTTATTCCAGAATATATTTTAGTTTTTAAATCATTACAAAAATGTATAAAAATTACATTTTATGTCTTTTTAAACCTTCAAGTATCATATATCACTACTTACATCAATATTTCATACATCTAAAAACAACTTTTACACTTTAAGAAATCATGTATTTTATCATATCATAATCATCATAACAAAATACCCATCATACTTACATCTAGCCATTTTCATAAATAAACATGTAGCAAGATTTTCATAAAAATAACATCTTCCAATTTCATGTCATATGACTACATTTTTGGAAGTATTTTCCTAACACTTTTTCATGTTATTCAAAATCATTTAGTGACCTTATTATCATATTTTCATTAATACCTATTTGCATGTTAAGATCTAAACAATTTAAGTGTAAATACACATCATAATACCAACTAGCATATATTCACACATACATACATACATACATACATACATACATACATACATACATACATACATACATACATACATACATACATACATACATACATACATACATACATACATACATACATACATACATACATACATACATACATACATACATACATACATACATACATACATACATACATACATACATACATACATACATACATACATACATACATACATACATACATACATACATACATACATACATACATACATACATACATACATACATACATACATACATACATACATACATACATACATACATACATACATACATACATACATACATACATACATACATACATACATACATACATACATACATACATACATACATACATACATACATACATACATACATACATACATACATACATACATACATACATACATACATACATACATACATACATACATACATACATACATACATACATACATACATACATACATACATACATACATACATACATACATACATACATACATACATACATACATACATACATACATACATACATACATACATACATACATACATACATACATACATACATACATACATACATACATACATACATACATACATACATACATACATACATACATACATACATACATACATACATACATACATACATACATACATACATACATACATACATACATACATACATACATACATACATACATACATACATACATACATACATACATACATACATACATACATACATACATACATACATACATACATACATACATACATACATACATACATACATACATACATACATACATACATTATCAATGCAAGAACACAATTTTTAGTGACCTTATTATCATATTTTCATTAATACCTATTTGCATGTTAAGATCTAAACAATTTAAGTGTAAATACACATCATAATACCAACTAGCATATAGCCATATATTCACACATACATACATACATACATACATACATACATACATACATACATACATACGGTTTCATATACATACATACATACATTCATATTTCAATATCACAACTAGCACACACTTATTCATTTTATCCCATTTCTAACAAAACAACCTTTCAACACTTTGACATAAACATTATCAATGCAAGAACACAATTTTTACATGATGACACTAACATGTAAATACACATACACACACATACATACATACGGATCTATATACATATATACCCAAAATCATGTTTTGATGACCACACATAACATATAGTTGTTCATTTCTTCCCTTTTCCTTTATCAAACTTTCAAAACCATTCATTTAACACTTATGTAATCTTGTTTTCAAAAATCAAAAACACACACACATATATATACATACATACTTACGGACATACACACATGCACACACACACCCATTTTGAAAACCCATTTCCATTTAAAAACATTCATATTTTGGTTTAAGGTTTGGTGAACAACACTTCAAGAACACAATCTTGAACACATTCAAACCACAAAATCAAAATGAAAAGAGTTCATACCCTTGATGAACACTAGAAAAAGATGAAGAAGATGGATTTGGCCATTAAACACCTCTTGGATTGCTCCTACTTGCTCCAAAGGCTTCCAAAAACCTTAGATTTTGCAAGAAAGTGAAAGGAAAGTGTGTGGAGAGTGGAGAGGGAGTGTTGGCCGAAATTTTGGTGGTGGTGGGGTTGGGTTACGGATTTAGAGAAGGAGAGGGGATGGGAGGGGTTGGAGTGTTTGAGTGGACAAGGATCTTCAAGTGTATCATTTCTTGGGCTTAGGAAGATCACAAGATCTTAATAGGAGATTTTGTTAATATTTTCAAGCAACACCATAACCAAGATGGATTTTATGTTGGGGGGATGTACTTGGACGTTTTTTTTGGTATTTAGTTAGTGGGTATTCTCCATAAAAATTTTATAAAAACACTACACTACTTAATCCCATGTAGTTTTCAAGTTTTAATTAAGTTTGGAACTTTACACCGTAATACTTCCAATATTATTATTTTACATTTAAAATAGTAAGAATATATTAATAAATATTTTAATGTATTCCGGGTAGTATACTGGTAGTAAAACCGGTCAAAAACTGAAACACACACGCTAACCGGAAAAACACTGGATAAAATATATCGCTTTTAGTTTTTATTATGTTTTCACTTATACACACCCAACATATATTATTTGATGCTATCTCGAGCATTATATCAATCACTGGACATTTAAAATTTATCAGGCAGTCACCAACGTTTATTACCGGGTATTTAACCGCTACGCGATTAAGCAATTTCAAAAATCACGAAATGCAAAACAATGCACAAAAATGGGCTTATCTAACTTTAATAACACATTATATATTATAATTAAATCAAATGACGCATCATAAAATAATAAGCACGTTTTAAGCTAGTACGAATATTGACCGAAATTTGCCGGGTGTCACATTCTTCCCCCATTTAGGAAATTTCGTCCCGAAATTTTACCTCGATAAGTCCTATTTCGATTTAGATAGAAATGAATGAGGGTATATTAACTTATTTCGGTTTCGACGTTCCTACGTAATCTGGTCCTCATTTAGAATTATATCTAGCTTGACCAAATCGGTACAACTTCGCCTGAGTTTTTGAACTTTCGAGGCCAAATCTCTACTAGTTCCTCAACGAAATGGAGTTTATCATCAATACGAACTCCCTCGGACGGTATTATCGATGTCTCATCAGACAAACACTTTTTCAAATTCGAGACACGGACACGTCACGCACCCCAATAAGCTCACTAGGTAACTTAAGTCGATAAGCAACTAGGCCAATTCTTTTCAAAATCTCGAATGGTCCTATATACCGGGGGTTAAGCTTCCCTTGGTTGCCAAATCTAACTACACCTTTCCAAGGTGACTTTAAAAAATACACGATTTCCTACTCGGAATTCTAATGGTCTCATCCGATTATCCGCATAACTCTTTTGCCGATAAACAACGGCTTCAAATCTTTTCATAACTTGGAAAACTTTATCTGCAGTTTCCTGGATAATCTCGGGTACACATAATTCTTTTTCACCCATTTTAGCATAACAAAGTCGTGAATGGCATTTTTCCTTCATACAGAGCCTCAAAACGGAGTGGCCCTGATACTAGCGCGATAATTATAGTTATAAGAAAACTAAGCTAAAGGTAGGAGGCTACCCTAATTCCTACCAAAATCAATCACACATGCTCGTAACAAGTCTTTTAGAGTTTGAATCGTCCGTTCACTCTGACAATCCTTTTGTGGTGATACACCATACTCATATCCAAACGAGTACCCATAGTTTTATACAAAACTCTCTAACGCCTCGAAGTAAAACGACTATCTTTATCTAAAATGATCGAGACAAGAACAATATGAGAAGATACTAACTCCTCCAGATAGATCATTTACAACTTTCCCATTTGGTAAGATTCCTTAATGGGCAAAAAGTGAGCAGATTTCGTCAAACGATCAACAATTACCCAAATAGCGTTATTACCGCTAGATTTGCGGGGTAACATCGTTATGAAATCCATCGCGATTCGCTCATATTTCCATTGTGGGATTTCAGGTTGCTACAAAAGTCCTAAAGGCTTTTGATATTCAGCTTTAACCCTTAGAACAATTTATACATTACTAGCGAATGATGCTATCTTTCATTTCATATTAGATCACCTATAAAGTTCTTTCACGTCCTTAAATTTCCCAAATTTTCTTCCTTTAGAGCTTCACTCTAAGCATCACGTATTCCGGAAGTGAGATAAGCCTAAAGAGCAAATTCTAACGCACGAAAACACAAAGGTTTCTACTTTTACTTTCTACTTAGTGCATTATCAACAATGTTGGCATTTCCTAGGTGATAACGAATATCACAGTCGTAGTCATTCCATAACTCGACCCAACGTCGTCGTCTCGTATTGAGCTCCTTTTCATCAAAGACATGCTAAATCCAAGCCATGCGTAGTATAATTCTTTTCATGCACTTTGAGTTTCTTAGACGTTTAAGATATAACATCTTCTCTCTAAATCCAGACACACGTAAGACCTAAACGAGACGTATCACAACATGCTACAAAATCATCTATTCCTTCTGGGAGTGACAATATAGACGCACAACATAGCTTGTGCTTCATCGTCTAGAATGCTAACTCTTGATCATATAACCGATCGGATTTCCTATCCTTACGGGTTAATAACTTCAATGACTACATCATTTAGAGAAGGTTTCAATAAACCTTTGGTAGTACCAGCTAATCCTAAAAATTAACGCACCTCCGTAGGAGTTTTTGGCGCTTCACAAATCTTATTGGCCACAGTCTTTGCCGGATCTACATGAATACCTTTTTCCTTGATCACGTGACCAAGACAATAAACTTCCCTAAGCCAGGACTCACATTTTGAAAACATAGCATGAAATCTCTCATTTCTTAACATTTCTAGAATCAACTTTAGAAGATGCTCATGATCTCCTTGGGTTCGAGAATAACTAAGTATACCGTCGGTGTATACTATCCTAAATTTATCCAAATAAGGTCTACACAACCTATTCATAAGCTCCATGAATACTACAGGTACATTTGTTAAACTACACGGCATGACCAAACACTCATATTGTCCATAACGCGTCCTAAAAGAAGTTTTCGGGACATCATCTTAAGCTATTAACAACTAATGGTAGCCGGATCGAAGATCAATCATAGAATAAAAACTAGAACCTTCAAGTTGATCGAACAAATCATCAATCCTAGGCAACAGATATCTATTCTTAATTATAGGTTTTTCAACTTTCACTATAATCTATGCACATCCTAAATGAACCATCCTTTTTCATACGAACAACACAGATGGTCCTCAAACTTTTGTTCAACGTCCTTGACATTGATAAATTTAACTAAATAAAAAAACATCGGACATCCTTTGCTCCAATACTCATAAGCTTTCATGACAATTCGATTTTTAAAGAAGGCTTTCCTTTATCTTCTACAACACTTCTCCATTTTCGAATGGAAGGCGAATAATCTTTTCAAAACAAGCTTCCTCGGCACAATTTCCAACAATCAATCCATACCGATAACTACATCGAAACTACCATGCCTAACGGGTAAAAGATCTTATACTAAAGGAATGACTTTCTAACTGCTAGGAACAATTCCTAAATAATTCACTAGTTCCTATTTCATTTCCATTGCTAATTCCATAATATATATCTTACCTAACTTACTAGAGTTTAATCCAATTAACGCTTATAATTCCTTTGGCATAAAACTCATTTTGGGGAAAATACTCCCGTAACAATCTTTCCTTCGGATCGTTCCATGAAAGACCATAAACAGTAACTTCATCCAAATTCCGGATCAACGAATTCCACCACGTCAACGTTTCATTCTGAAACTTATATGTAGCATACTTAACTCTTTGGCCATATGATTAATTGCCTATTGCCATATCCGACTCATTTTCACAATCCATCTCACCATGTCAAGTGGACTTTCAGAACCAATAAAATTCATGGGTGACGAACCTGAAAAGTCTCATAAGTACACCCTAACAATAGATTCTTTTTTCCATAGTTCAATAAAATCAGTGATTACCACTTGATTTAACTATTTCGAGAAGCTCCTAAAATCATCCATACATGCTTAGATGATCTAATACCTAAAGAACTACTAATACTAAGATGTCACTAAGGTTACCATCTGAAACGTCACGTCCTCTATCACGCCCTATTGTTAAACTAGCGTCACACTATTCCAGAGCAACATTGCCATGTGGAGCTATTAACTAGGCTGAATCCTATACCTCCACCCGAAGGTGTCATTCGAATTACCGGGGGCGTATTTTATTTCTAACAAACAAAATATTAATAAATATGAGAAGGTATAGTTCACATCATGGTGTTAAATGTTTGAGTATCGTACGTAATACCACATAAAATAAGTAACCAATCAATAACAAAATCGTGAATTATCGTCAATCCTCACCGCCAAATCGGCTACTAAAGTTACCGATCTAATGATCATAGAAAGAAAAGGAAGGGCTTACTTCGGAATAACAGAATTTAGTGAGATCGTAGAATTCTTTACCGATATAAAGTTTTATTATATTTTTATTTATTTATTTATTTATTTATTTTATTCTATCGATTTAACCAATCATCTACGAGCGCCTTTAACGTAGTTCTCTCCTCGAGAGAAGTCAACCGGGTAAGCATCATCTGGCACGCATCAAACACGATCTGCATCTCTATCTTGTAATTCATCGATCTACCGTTCGTACTAAGCACACCTTGCGGTAAGAGTAAGAAGAAAACGTTCGATAGATTTTACTAACATGGAATCTAAACGTGGAGTACTAGACGAGTCGTCGAACTAGAATATAGACGGAAAACCGCGCTCTACGCCTGGGGAATCAACAGCCGACTCCCTTACCCTGTTGGGTTCGGGTGTAACCTCATCATCTATAACCATACGGACAATCTTCCTACGCCTCCAGGAATATACTATGCCGTGCTTGGGGGTTCGCAATAATTCATTCGAAGGTATGATGTCTTGAACATCATCATTCTGAGCCTCCATTACCGGCTCTACATCAACCACGAACTCAACGACTGACCCTAAAGTGGTGCTAAGTGAGACTTGTGTCTCGGGGACTCATTCAGACATTTGTGACAACAAAAGGCATATTCGTACTAAACACTAGCTTAAAGGCACTTAAATATACTTATATCAAATAAGCACACAAGGTACACTTAGATATCCAATCTAATAATTGTAAACCACGCAAGGTATATTTAAATATACAATCAATTTAAACCACACAAGTTATTCTTAGATATACAATCTAAAAATCAAAACGCACAAAAAAATGCTTGGGAATTTTGGAAGTGTTTTTGGGACTTTAAAATTTTTCAAAAAAAACTTTCAAGTTATAGTCTAGAATTTTTCAAAAACTTTTCTAGTTCGCTATAACCATTGGCACTGATACCAACTTCTGTCACACCCCAAAAATCGTTGCAGCGGAAGTCACGAGTATTTGGTGCTTAGAGCGAAGTTGGCACCCATTATTTATAAAGCAAACATCCACATTAATTTAAAAGGTAATTAAAAGTGTTAATGTTGATACGTCAACATCCCACAATTTTTCATTAGGAAAATAAAATACGATATTGTCTTAATAAAGCGTAGATTGTTTGTAGTAAAGCCAAACAA
This sequence comes from Tagetes erecta, assembly GCA_030867185.1. Lineage (NCBI taxonomy): Eukaryota > Viridiplantae > Streptophyta > Magnoliopsida > Asterales > Asteraceae > Tagetes > Tagetes erecta. Next base: position 17,936,373 of record CM061490.1, read on the forward strand.
AATTTTAAACAAAGAGGTCCCAAAACACATAAACCAAATGTGGGGTTTGTAGTCCAAAAACTATCCTTCCACAAATTCCCATGCCCAACACTTAGTACCTGAAAAACATGTAAAAACTGAGTCAACATAAAGTTGGTGAGTTTTCGGGTTTTAATCAAAGTAAAGTCATCTTTCATTCACAATAGATATGCTTGGCTTTAAGACGTCAACAAGAACGTACGTCAAGGGCTAGCTAGGCCCAGAGACAAATGAATCATCAAAGTCATGAGTCCATAATTAAACCAAGAAACGAAGTTCCCTCACAACATTCAACTTATATTCCCCCGCATGTCAACACGATCAGAGCGACTGATCACGAGGGGCGGAATTCCAATCCCGATAGATCTATCAATATAACCTGTGGTTTCTCACTCCAAGAGAAATTAATGATTATGAGAGGGCAATGTGATCACTTTAACAACAAAAACTCATGCCATCATTTTGGTCAACAACAATACCCGTCTCCCAATACATATCAAAAACAACATAAACAAAATACATGTTTTTCCCCCGAAAATATTTAAATAAAACATTATTTAAAAAGGGGCCGAGACACTCACAGGTCTCTCAATTCATATCAAAACATCATAAAAAAATACATATTTTTCCCCCAAAACAGTTAAATAAAACATTATTTAAAAAGGGGCTGAGAAACTCACATGTCTCCCAATTCATATAAAAAACAAGTTAAACAAATACATGTTTTTCCCCCAAAACAGTTAAATAAGACGTTAGTTAAAAAGGGGCCGAAGAACTCACAGTGATTACGCCAAAAGCTAGAACATATAAGCCCAACAATAACACCACCTAAGAACATCCTATACACAAAGGACCCGTTCAAAAGATGTACACATATATCAAGTCTAAAACCGTGTAGGTTGTTCACCAAAACCTAACTAGACTCATGTGAAAACGTTTTATTTACAAAAGCAACCCTTAATTTTAATGACCCGTTGGTGATCTTTGCCATCGATTAATGTTACATATATAATAACACACTTTGTTATTTTGTTATTCTTTGCTTAGCTTTCATACTACTAATCACATAAACACATATAACACACATGTAGTGACACATAAAAGTCATATTTAGTCCTTTAACTTTTCTAAGTAAAACAAACACTTTTACTTATCCAATATTATTCATATACTTAGGAAAATATAATTCAATATTCTCATGTCATAGTTAAAGTTCATAACACTTAGAAAAACATACATTTTTCTCTAGTTAACTAGTATGCAATTTTCAACATAACGGTTAACACTTAACGGGACGTTTAACCACGTTTTCATAAACAACTTATTAATCATATGAAATTATTTGTATCTAAACATATTGTCACATAAAAAAATCATATTTCATATATTTTCCATGCAAATCACAATATTATATAAACATGTCAATTTCAACCTTTTCGGGAACGTTTTCAGGTCACGGAAAGCAACCCAATACCCGTATTTTTGTCATTACTTTATAAATACTTTTATATCAGTAGGTTAAGTTAAAAATAAGCTCAAAGTTTCTGATCCAAAACAGTTTACCAAAAATATTACGTTTTATAGTCGAAAATCGTCGTTTTCGGCTTTTCCGGGTACATAGTTTGCACGTTTTTGAGTTTAAAACTCTAAGTTTTTGTACCAAACTTTAAATCTCATATTTTTATATAAAAATATACTTTATAATCTGTTGAAAATAATATTTTTACATATTTACATTTTTAAGCATAAATCTATGCGTTTTACGCGTATTTTTGTACCAAAAACCATTATTTGTAAGGTTTAATCATTTCTTTCTTATACAACATTTAAAATACTTATTTTATAGTGTTCATAAATCTTTAAAAATATGATTTATTCCAGAATATATTTTAGTTTTTAAATCATTACAAAAATGTATAAAAATTACATTTTATGTCTTTTTAAACCTTCAAGTATCATATATCACTACTTACATCAATATTTCATACATCTAAAAACTACTTTTACACTTTAAGAAATCATGTATTTTATCATATCATAATCATCATAACAAAATACCCATCATACTTACATCTAGCCATTTTCATAAATAAACATGTAGCAAGATTTTTATAAAAATAACATCTTCCAATTTCATGTCATATGACTACATTTTTGGAAGTATTTTCCTAACACTTTTTCATGTTATTCAAAATCATTTAGTGACCTTATTATCATATTTTCATTAATACCTATTTGCATGTTAAGATCTAAACAATTTAAGTGTAAATACACATCATAATACCAACTAGCATATAGCCATATATTCACACATACATACATACATACATACATACATACATACATACATACATACATACATACATACATACGGTTTCATATACATACATACATACATTCATATTTCAATATCACAACTAGCACACACTTATTCATTTTATCCCATTTCTAACAAAACAACCTTTCAACACTTTGACATAAACATTATCAATGCAAGAACACAATTTTTACATGATGACACTAACATGTAAATACACATACACACACATACATACATACGGATCTATATACATATATACCCAAAATCATGTTTTGATGACCACACATAACATATAGTTGTTCATTTCTTCCCTTTTCCTTTATCAAACTTTCAAAACCATTCATTTAACACTTATGTAATCTTGTTTTCAAAAATCAAAAACACACACACATATATATACATACATACTTACGGACATACACACATGCACACACACACCCATTTTGAAAACCCATTTCCATTTAAAAACATTCATATTTTGGTTTAAGGTTTGGTGAACAACACTTCAAGAACACAATCTTGAACACATTCAAACCACAAAATCAAAATGAAAAGAGTTCATACCCTTGATGAACACTAGAAAAAGATGAAGAAGATGGATTTGGCCATTAAACACCTCTTGGATTGCTCCTACTTGCTCCAAAGGCTTCCAAAAACCTTAGATTTTGCAAGAAAGTGAAAGGAAAGTGTGTGGAGAGTGGAGAGGGAGTGTTGGCCGAAATTTTGGTGGTGGTGGGGTTGGGTTACGGATTTAGAGAAGGAGAGGGGATGGGAGGGGTTGGAGTGTTTGAGTGGACAAGGATCTTCAAGTGTATCATTTCTTGGGCTTAGGAAGATCACAAGATCTTAATAGGAGATTTTGTTAATATTTTCAAGCAACACCATAACCAAGATGGATTTTATGTTGGGGGGATGTACTTGGACGTTTTTTTTGGTATTTAGTTAGTGGGTATTCTCCATAAAAATTTTATAAAAACACTACACTACTTAATCCCATGTAGTTTTCAAGTTTTAATTAAGTTTGGAACTTTACACCATAATACTTCCAATATTATTATTTTACATTTAAAATAGTAAGAATATATTAATAAATATTTTAATGTATTCCGGGTAGTATACTGGTAGTAAAACCGGTCAAAAACTGAAACACACACGCTAACCGGAAAAACACTGGATAAAATATATCGCTTTTAGTTTTTATTATGTTTTCACTTATACACACCCAAAATATATTATTTGATGCTATCTCGAGCATTATATCAATCACTGGACATTTAAAATTTATCAGGCAGTCACCAACGTTTATTACCGGGTATTTAACCGCTACACGATTAAGCAATTTCAAAAATCACGAAATGCAAAACAATGCACAAAAATGGGCTTATCTAACTTTAATAACACATTATATATTATAATTAAATCAAATGACGCATCATAAAATAATAAGCACGTTTTAAGCTAGTACGAATATTGACCGAAATTTGCCGGATGTCACATTTTATCGCTCTGAGAATGCATGACTTCAACTTTTCAGCTGTCCTAGCTTGAGCTGGCCTTGATTCGTTCACCAAAATGGTTGTCTCGGCCATTATTTTCAAAGTATCCAATGAAACACCTGCAAGGTCTACGTTAGCATATAACATATAAGGCTTTTTGACTCCTTTCGCCCTGACCTCCAGTGTTCCTTTCGAAGTTATCCTCATGAAATCAATATCCTTGATCTCAATCTTAACAAGATTGGCATAAGCAATGCTTTCCTCAATCTTCTCTTTTCAGTAGCAGCACCTATAACCTCGAACATGATATCAAATAATTTTCTGTCAGCATCTGCAACCTCAGACTTCAATTTCTCCAACTTTTGACTTCATAGATAATCAATATAGCTCGGATGCAAAAGCTTCAGCTCAAAAGTTCCGAAGATGGTAATCATGTCATTATCCCAGCCATCAAGATCTCGTACCAACTTTAGCTCATATGTTTTTTCATGATAAAATGCCTTCAGAATTGGATTTGAGCTTTGAGATCGTCAAAAACTTTTACAACTGGATCTGTGACTTTGTCAAAATACATGTCACTGAACTCATCCAAATAAATATCTCAGCTGAGCACTTTCTTCTTTTTCTTTTTTCATCTGATCAAGATACGCATTATCTTGTTGTTACCCTCTTGTTTGCAGAAATTGTGGCATTCTACTTATACCAGCATCAAATAGCATCACTAATCTTTGACCTCTGTCTACCTTCGTATGATTAATCAAAGGGAGCTTGTGCAATTCTTTCAAATCTTGAACAGGCAATTTGAATATACTAGTATAGTAATGATAGACATCACAAATTCCGTTCACTCTCTTGATTAGAAAAGCATCAAAGATCTCATCGTACTTCCAAGTAATTATCTTCACATCCCTTGATTTATCTGGCACAATCATGATGTCTAGCAACTCTGCAACCAATTGCCCTTTGTTTAGCAGTGATATAACAATGTCCCCAGCAGTACTTGCTTTATTTTATAACTCCCATGTGTCCAGAGGCACACTGTAGACTTTCATTTAACTAGGAAACATTGCTATCAAGTCTTTCCTTTTCTTATGTGCATCCTCAGGTTTTGACATTAAAGGTGTTTCAGATGGCTCCAACACTCTGAATCTCTTTATTATCTCTAGATATTAAGGATTATGATAATCAAGAATAAACGTTATGTTGTGTAGTCTTTTAGATGCTTGGAAACTTTTCACTAACTTCCTTATAGATTCTGGTTTTTAATCTCTTCAAGCTTCGGTAAGGATAGTTCCTTGATTGCAACCATGACCTCATGTCACTGGCTGGCATCTGTCCAGGATCTAGATGGAGTAGTTCCCTAGGTGGCAAATCATCGATATTAAGACTTTCTTGAAGTGGATGCCATTAACCTAGTTCTATCATAATTACATCTTCATCTCCTACTACACAATCCTGAGTAGCCAAGCATGTTACATATTCTTCGTTTATTTAAGAGACGGTCAAGCCATTCATGTACACTTGGTTGTACTTCATTCGTTCCAAATAGACAAACTTTTTGTCCAAGTCCTATGGAATATCATCAGTGATATCTATGACTTTTTCAGACGCAACTGCATCTTGTTTCACAGTTACATTCTCAGATGGTTCTGAATCATCCTCCAACACTTCATTGTACCAATCATCTTCTAATGTCAATGCCTCAATCATTTCTTCATGAACCGGATCTGGCATGACACTTACTTCATCAACTCTAGCCTTCTTGGCTATTTCTTCAACATTTTCTATACTTGGCACAATACCATCCATCTTTCTCTTCCCTACCACTTTCTCAGCTACATATGCATTATCAGGATTGTCTTCGATAATAGCCTTTGATTTCGTGACAATCTGAGTTCAGGCTTTGCAATTTCAGTCTCTTTTTTAGGAACAAACTCTTTGTCGCTTGAAGATTTATGTGAATCAGTTTCTTGCTGCTTCATAAGATCATTATCTGCTTGAAGATTAATGTTCTCATCCTTAACTAACTCATAAGCTTCATACAACTTCTCATATTCATCATTTAGTTTGCTGAAGACTTCAGTGTTCTTCACTCCAAGAAGCTTGACATTGTTTAACTCATCATCTCTTTCTGCCAATTTGCTTTCCGAAGATTCATTCTTCATCTTTAGATTGTTGATCATCTACAGGTAGTGAGCTATCTCCTCATCCTTTGATGCAAATAACACATACTCAGCCACAAATTCATTCGATTCTTCTTCAATTTCAATCACATCTACCACTTTTGTAATCTCAAGGGAAGACTCATTGGATATATACAACTTCTATCTCATCAGATCTGATGGCCTCAGTACCAATAGATTTAATCTCTCCTGTATCTCCGGACTTTACAACTTAGTGTCACTTTCTTTAATCACTTCAGTATCACCCGATGCCATAACTTCGGTTGAACCGGTGTGTACAGATTCTGTTTCTTCTACTTCCACCACTTATGTAATCTCAGATACATTTTGAGACACATGAGCAGGAGACATAGCTTCATCATCAGTTCGTGCCACTGAATCAGCTAGATTTTGTAACGCTTAACTTGTAATTTCCATCACATCCACCTCAGGCTCCTGCTTCAATTGAATAATCGTTTGGGCAGCGTCAACTATCTCATCATCAAATACACTCGTATCAAAATACAGTGTATCATCATGTTCTTCTTCTAAATTCATGACTTTCATCAACATCCTGAACATCATCCACATTTAAAACCTCGGAATTATCAGATTGATCACCATCACTCACATTCTCTTCTTCAGATATTAACACTTGTCCAGATTCACTCAATGGCTCAGGTTGAACAAGATCAGTTGGGTCTAATGGCTCTATCAATCAGGTGCGAATGTGTCACATTGATATTCACAATGCCATTGCTAACATCTACAATGTACCTAAACAGTGGCAAATTTCTTGACTGTGTGATCATGGACAGTCTCTGATAGAATTCCTTATTCATATTCTCTAACTCCAGTCGTTCTGCTTCTAAACCGTAAGCTACTATATCAGGATGATCATTTGTAGAAACATTGGATACATCAAGAATTTGTTCTTTATGCCTTTGGTGATGTTGTAAACAAACCCATTCAATATCCACTTTGCTATATTAAACGGCTGATTTATCACTACAGTAACAATGGGAGATGCTAACTCATATGAGAATGAGTTAAACCCATCACTCATCTTTGACAAACAATGATGAAGCACATAGCAGAGCAACTTCCAATGATCACAAACACTAGCTCTGAAGAATTGTTGTCTTGGAAATTCTGTTGGATGCCCCATAGACACAAACTCCTCTTTGCATACATTCAGAGGTAACACATCTTGATCGATATCTTCATTTTCTCTCAATCTTAATGCTGATCTAATGGATTGTTCTGATACTTCAATCATTCTATCTTCGTATATAAGCCCTCTCAAAACTTTCTGTTCCATCATCATCATGCTCAACCTTAGTTGTCCTCAAAATCTTCTGATGAGATTTTTGTAAATGATGGGCTTGTAACACATGGCATATACATATTTTGTCCTTAGCAAAAATCTGATCATGTTCTCATAGCCAGCAGATTCTGCACAATCGTCATCTAAATATGAAGCTACATTGTGCTTCAATTCTAACATCATATCAGCCATATCTGCAACAACAAGACAAGTGTGTGAGATACTTGTTCTATACAAAAATTTAAGAAAAATTAAAGATGCATTTTTTGACAGATTTAATGACATAGAGATGATTAATAAGTTGATTTAATGAGTTTGATTGAGTTTTACAAGTTAATTTTAACTTATGAACGACTGATTTTAGAAGATTTGAAGTTCGATTGAGTTTTAGTCATAAAGTTCATAATAAATTGTTCAACCCGCTACAGTTAGAATTAATCGATTTTGATGTTAGATCTGGTTTTACAACATGTTTTTACCTTAGAAATGATCTAAAAATATCTCAGAATCGTTCTAAATCAAAAGTTGTGTAATCGGGTTCGAAGAAGATGAAACGGCAGTGGAATAGTTTCAGACAGAAGAATGGTGTAAAAGTGACAAGTGTTAGGGTTTTATATCAAACGGATAAGATTGCGTCTGTATTGGCATTGTTTGTCCGTACGGGCAAATTTTAACTTGTCCGTTTGGACACTATTTGTCCGTATGGGCAAATATTATAATTTCAAGTATAGACCATGCATTGTCCGTTTGGGCACTGTTTATCCGTATGAGGATGTCAATATGGACACTTAGAATTTCAAGTATGAGCAGTGTTTGTCCGTTTTATGATTTCAAGACAAATCCTTAGTTTGTATCTAAGATATCAGCTGTATGAGGACTGTTTGCCCGTATGAGACCATAAATCGTCCAACACCTAGACATTTTCTATAAATTATGAAACGGATACACCTTCACTTTGATTTTCACTGTTTGTCCGTATCATGAAGACACACATTCAAACTTATGCATTTTCCATCATGATCACTGTTGTCTGTTTGAGCTTTGACAACCTTCAACATTTGGAATAATTTATAAAGAATCAGACATGTGCATTGTTTGTCCGTATAAACACTGTTTATCCATATAAGGAAGAATTATATCTGTCTTAGATAAATTTTGACTGTTTTGCTCAAATTCTTTTGTTGACCATTAACTTTTTCAACAATGATGTGACATCAGTTTCTGAATTCAATGCTTTATATGATACCTGACATTATTCATTCTAAACATGTTAGAATCAATAAATAATCATCATTTCTCAATCAATTGATTCATGATTTCAAGAAAAATTATTTCAATTGATAAATTGTCACATTTTTTACATTTTTGGCCAAATGAAAATGTATCTTATATCAGTAAGCACGAAACTTTCCAAAACCATTTTCAAAACAATTTTCACATATTCAACACTTATGCTAGATCATTTCATGCATAATCCAATACATTCATTCAACCACTTCGATCTTTTCAATCATTTTCAAGACATTCGATTGTTTGATTTTGATTTTGATATTTTCTTATAATTTCTCCCCCTAAACTTATGAACTTCGAAGACATTTATAATTTTCAAGTGAGTAAGAAAACCACCAATGATTTCACATGCCTGCACACACAATACACACACATAAGTAGACATACTAATATATGTAATATAAAAAGTCTATTGAGATTGTAGTGAGATCATACTAGAAATTTATCCAATGCATATTTTTGTGATTTTTTGAGATAGACGTATGAGTTGTGATGAAATTGAGTGATGAAGTGTTGAAAAAATCAATTAGCTCGATGTGACACACTTAATTTTTCTATTCTGGATGATCAATTAGGTTAATTAGGAATGAAATTTGAGTGACCCATACTTAGAACAATAGTAAGTTCTACAATTCATTTAAACAACCTATGAGCACTCTAACACACCCGCTCATTTACAATATAATCCGTGGAGATTTTTGGGCTCAAAGAGATCCATTTCTAGACAGTCTTAAGGAGGTGTTCCCCTTGGGAATCTTCTTTTGCATTCCGCTTTGGAATTTTGATTTTGGTTACGTTCCTCATTTGGGAATCTTCATGTTCTTCATTGGGAACCTTTTGTACATCTTGAGGTGTTCTAGGTCTGTAGCTCACTACAACAAAAGAGACCTCGTGTGAAACTTTAGGTCTGTGGGCACCACAACAAAGATGTTCACAGATGTTTTTGCTCCACACGTATTTTATTGCGTCATTACCTGGTATGTGTAAGTAACATCACAAGTAGTCTGCTATCTATTTGAAAGTAAATACCTAGCACATGCGCTTAGATTTGTCAACCACAAATATCACTAGAATTTAGTTAAATCATAGAATGTACTTCTTTAGTCTAATTGTCAGAGCTGTCTCGCACATCAATTATCGCACATTAGTCTTTATTATTTGAAAATGATGTATAAGATAAATTTATTTTTTCTATCATTTCTCACTTTGTGCAACTTAGAATCTTTTTATTTTATTTTTGAATTTTGCTGATGATGCACACACACATGCAATAAGATATATATAAGTAAGGCATGTAAATCAAAGAAAGATTTAACTTATTCTATTTTTGACGTTTATGTTAGGATTTTTTTAAATTTTTTATTAGAAAGACATGATTTAATCATGATTGATTAAACCAATGGATTGAATTAAAAATTCAAATCAACCTACAGAAAAGATTTGGTAAACAAATCTGCCAATTGATTATCAGTGTGAACTTTTATCAATATGATTAAGCAATTTTCCGAATTATCTCGAAGAAAGTGATATCGAATTTCGATATGTTTGGTTTTAGAATGTTTAACCGGATTAGCAGTTATGAACATAGCAGCAGTACTGTCTATGTAAATAGGTGTTTTTAGAAAATTAAAATCGTAGTCCAAGAGCTGATTTTGCAACCACAGGACTTGTGAACATCATGCTGAAGCTGTAATGTACTTAGCTTCTACTGTTGATACTGATACCTTCGTTTGTTTCTTGCATTGTCATGAAAAAAGACGTGGTCCTAAAAATTGACAACCACCAGTTGTTGATTTACGATCGAAAGCACATCCACCGACCACCGTAGTCACTATTAGAAAAACCATGAAGCTCAAAATTTCCTTCGTATGGATACCAAAGACCAAGAGCTGGCTTTCCTTTCAGATAATGAAAAATTTGTTTGATTGCGGCTAAGTGAGATTCTCTAGGATCTGCCTGATATCGAGCACACACACACACCGCGTGCATGATATCTGGCCTTGAAGCGGTTACGTACATTAATGAGCCATTCATTGACCGGTATAGAGTTTGATCCACAGATTTTCCTTTTGGATCTGGCCCGATTTTTTAATTCACATCAGATGGAGTTCTGATTGTTTGACTATCTTACATTTTCAACTTCTTGAGTAATTTGTCAACAAACTACTCTTGGTTGATAAAGATGCCATCATCAAATTGTTTGAATTGAAGACCAAGAAAAGAAATTTATGTCACCCATATAACTCATCTAAAATCGTGCTTTCATAATTTCTTCTAACTCTTTGCACATGCTCGGACTTGTTGATCCGAAGATAATATCGTCAACATGCACTTGTACACATAACAAGTTAATTTTCTCCTTTTTGATGAAAAATGTGGGATCAATATGACCTCTAGTGTAACCAAGATTAGTGAGATGTTTAGTCAATAGTCAATGTCTCGTACCATTTCCTTGGAACTTGATAAAGACCATAAAGAGCTTTATTCAGTTTATACACATGATGTGGAAATTCTGGATCTTCAAACCCTGGAGGTTGTTTCACAAACACATCATCTGTAACTGAACCATATAAAAATGCTCATTTGGCATCCATCTGATATACTTTGAACTTCATGAAAGATGCATTAGCTAGAAAAGCACGTATTGCCTCTAGTCGTGCGACGAGTCTAGCTTTGTTTGTGATAACGATTCCTCGTTCATCTGGTTTGTTTATTAATAGCCTTTAGTTCCAATTACCGATTCTCCTTCAGGTACTGCTACCAACTTCCATACTTCCTGTTTTCGAAATTGTAACAGTTCTTCCTACATTATTAAACAATTTAGAATCCAATAAATCTGATAATGAGTCAAGATCAAATAACCATTCAGGACCTTGTGCAACAGATGGAAATGAATGTTCAAGAAATTTTACATTAGATGTTTCAATCACAGTGTTAGTTTTTGAGTTGTCAACTCGAAAAGCTTTTGAAAGTGACGAGTATCCAAGAAAAAATCCATCATCTGTCTTTGCATCAAATTTTCCTAAATAATCACTTGAATTTAAAATAAACACTAGACATGCAAATGATTTTAAAAATTCAATATGCGGTTTTCAACCAAAAATTAACTCATAAGGAGTTTTGTTTTTGTCAGATACTAGCAAAGTTCTATTTTGTACAAAACAAGCCGTAGAAACTGCTTCATCCCAAAAACTAATTGGAAGTTTTTCATTGGCAAGCATTGATTTGGCAGCTTCAATTAACGTGTCATTTTTCCGTTCGGCTACTTTGTTTTGTTGTGGAGTTCTTGGCGCACTGAATTGCCTTGAAATGCCTTTATCTGCACAAAATGAATCAACATTAGTATTCTTAAACTCAGTCTCATTATCACTTCTGATAATTTTGACTTTGCAATCCAATTGATTTTCAATTCGAATGATAAACTCTTCTAAGATTTCACCGGTTTGAGATTTAGAATGAAGAAAGAAACCCAAGTAAATCTTGTAAAATCATCGATGATGACAAAACAATATGATTTCTTCCCAATACTTTGCACATTTGTTGAAACAAACAAATTCAGCTTGAAATTTGAGTTTATCAGCTTGGACTTATAAGACGCTAGATGTTGTTTTCCCTTCAAACATGCTGAGCAATAATCAGTGGTAGTGAATTTCGTGGAAGGAATTCCAATCACATGATGTCCTGCTACAAGTTTGTTCATGTTTCTGAAATTTGTTTGCCTGAGACGCTTATGCCAAAGTTGTCTTTCATCATTTGTTGCTTTTGCAATCAGACACGTGGTTTCAACATTTTGATAAACTTGAGACATGTCGAGCTTGTACATATCTCGATCTCTATTTGCTTTGACAACGATCCAATCTTCACTAAAAGATTTATCACAGATTTGCGAAACACTTAGTAAGTTAAATTTCAACGCTAATTATTCCATTTGTTTTGGGCACAGTAGTTGACTTATCAAAGCTATTTGCTTTGGGCACAGTAGTTGACTTTATCAAAGCTAATTATTCCATTTGTTACAGTTCCTTTGTCTGTGATTTTTCCACCTGCATCTCCTCCAAAAGCTACAAGTGTAACATTTGCCCCAATCCATACTCGATCCAAATTCAAACCCGAACCCAATCGGATATCAATGAACTTTTTGTCCGTCATATCATTAAATAAAAGTAATTATATCATATTGATTTATTTAAGTTATTACATTAAATTATGTAATTAAATCACTAATTAAGTTGATCAAACAGCTTAAAGGCTTCGTGAACACACTTAACACTCTTATCGCAACCTCCTTATCATCCAAGCTTCATTATATATTCCTTAGAACATTGTGTTTTGGAAGACTTATATGTAAAGGATGGCAGGTCAGAAACTCTACAACTTGAATTCTTAGTTTTGTCACAATGTGACTTGGGGGTGACTTTCTTGCCAATTTTTCTCCATTCTTTGGCTATCACATTGGACCATTCATAGCTCTTATAAATACGAGGTGTACTAGGGATTAAGTAGGTTCAATCAGCGAATAAAACCGAGCCCAAACAAAGCAGGATTCACAAACAAAAGTTTGAGAACGTAACCATTGACCCACACCAAGATCCGATATTTAAACCCAATTCTCGACACCATGAATACTGGGTTACTCTCCTCCATATGATGGTACTCTAAAAATTATGAACGTAGGTGAAAACCACGTGGAAAACAGAGTTATAACAAAGAGGGAATCGCGAAAACAAGTTTGGTGTTTGTAGCTGATTTGCAACACGCGATTTCCACATAGAAATCGTCCCACATCGCCCCAAAGCCTTTATATTCCTCTACTTCACACCTATAAATACCCTTGCTTGGTTCTTTATAGCTTGTAACTCCTAGTTTGAGTCTAAACAAGTAGAATAGCCAAATTTTGGTGGTTCTGCAAGTTATAAGTTGCTATACGATGATACGAGTTGCTATGCTATGTTGTTATGCTATGTCCCTAAGTTGCTAAATAATTATTGATAACTATTATATCGAGACGGTTACTAGAATGGCTATCTTTAATTAATAACATGAGTTGGTTTCTCATGACAAATGGTTACAAGTTACTATACAATGATGTTTTCAATGTGTGTTCAAGGTGTCATGGTCGAGAATGATATGAAATAGCTATGCATGTAAGATTACGCATCATATTATGATGATCTCGGATTTCAATATTATTATGTATCAATTTGTGTTTTACTCACTAGCTTTAAATAGCTAACTTTATTTTCACATATTTCAGGTGACGCTTGATAGTGTTTTGCTGCTTTTGTCAAGACATAGGATTGTCTTGGACCTAGTTAAAAATAATAAAGACAATTGGAATTATTGTTTCTGTTTTATGAATTTTGTCGTTTCTATTTAAGTCTCATTGTTCCAAATGTATTAATCATTATGTGTCTTAATAAATAATTACCATGTGCTTTGGTTACTATTGATATCCGATTTACTTGACAGCCCGATGTTTCCGCCGCCGGGCGGGGTGTCACACTATTTGTTAATAGGTCTTCTTGAGCGTACCTGCATTTTTTAACACAATTAGTTTGAGAGATCAACCCAAGCCGTGATCATCTTGGGCTTGAAATTTTTGTTCTCCATATGATCATACTTAATCTTCAACTCATCATACTCAGCAACAAGAATATTGAATGTTTCCTGGTTCTTCAGATGTGTATCCCAATACTCTTTTAGCCTTTGTTTCTTCCTTAAGTTTGATGCTATCAATTTCTTATTTTCATCAGTCAACTTCGCAACCATTTGCCTTAAATAAAACAACTCATCCTCAGTTTCATCTAAATCAATAATTTATGTCTGTTCAGCAGCAACAACCTTAGGTGAAGACTCCCTTGTCTGTTCTGCTTCTTTTGTAATCAGGGATTGTACAGCAGGGGATGGAATAGTAACAAGAGATGGTACAGACTCAGAAACAACGACATCAGCTTCATGCGCATGTGCTTCGGACTCAGCTTCAGAAACTGCCACATCTCTAGCAATCTCAACAACATTCACAACATTTTCAACTTCTTCTATAAGTGGTTATGGAATAATAACAGCTTGTTCAACCTCTATTTGTTCATCAACCACATTATCAACTTCATTATTATCACCAGCATCATCATCATTATCATCAGAATTGTTATCCCCACCATCATTATTGTCATCATCACCATTCTCATCAGAATCATCATTTTTGTCATCACCACCATTATCTTCATTATCATCACCATCTTCATCATTATCATCCACTTCATCCTGATTCTCATCTTCTTCAGGATATTTTTGAAAATACTCATCATCATCCAAAAGATTATCCTGAATTTCATCAATAAGATCCGAAGGATCTATTAGATCATCCAGAGATATATGAAAATAATTAGCACCCAGCTCAACCTCATTATTTGTTATATCTCTCATATAGTAAAATATGGGTACATTCTCAACTCCTGCCACCAAACTCATCTTCTTATAAGATAATTCATTCATATATTCAGTCTCATAAATATCACCTACACTCCTTCTTCTTTAATCATAGAATGTTCCTCATTGATGATCAATTGCAGAAACCTCGGATACATCAAGAATTTGATTCTTTTTCCCTTTTGAAGATTGAAAATAAACCCCTTCAATATCCAATTTGTCATGTTGAATCTACGATTTGTAGCAATGGCAATTATAGGAGATGCAGTGTCAGATGAAAATGAGTCAAAACCAGCACTCCTTCATGACATGCAGTGCTGTACCACATAGCACAATAACTTCCAATGTTTATACAGTCTAGCTCTAACAAACTGTTGCTTTGGAAACACAGGTGGATGCCCCATGTTTAGAAAACACTGTTGACACTCCAATACAGTGAATTCATCTTAATCATCATCTTCATTCACACCTAGTCTCAATCACGAATCGAAGTTGATATGAAATCTGGAAGATATGTCTGATGATGTGATTGAGATTTTCGAGCTAAAATTGTTGCATCCAAGCTACATCTATTTCATGAGGACTTACTAGATGGATAAGGTAGTGGATGAAGTGTTAGAGATTGATCGAAAACATTTCATTGCTATTATTGAAGCTATTGCAGCTGCTATGGAACGAATCACTTTTTCAGAAAGCTTTGGCATATTCCAATTTGGAGAAGATGGATATCAACAACATCTCGTATAGGCGGACTACTTCAAACTGATATCTTGAAGTTGTATCTTCATATTGCACATAGCCATACAGGTTTTATGCTAATATTGATTTTGTAGGTTTGAGCTGAGATACTTTGAATCAAATGTCCAGAATGAAGATATTGACAAATACAAAGAAGATGGCGCATGAGAAAATAAAGAAAAAGTTTGAAGATGCAATTTGGAAGGCAATAAAAGACCAAGATGAATACAAATAAAAGCCTAAGTTTGATGCCGAGGTCAAAGAAGAAGATATCTGGAACAGAAGACTAAAGATAAATCTTAGGGGGAGTACTATTAGGTTACTTGTATTAGAAAGATTTACTTTTGTCTTTAATTGTAAACTTTGTTTTGTTTAAAGTATAATTTGTATTATCCCTAAAGTGTATTGATGATTATAAATAGAATGTTATAGGCATCTAGGTCAAGGGTGAGTGAGGAAGTACTGATTGTAACAGCTTTTTGTACCTTGATTGTACTATAACTATTCTGATTATCAATACAAGCGAATTTTGAGTATTCGACTTTGTTTATTTGATTATTACTTTACATAGATCCGTGACTCTAATCTCTTTATAAGCAGTTTTCGATCCAATTGAACCTGTCACATGTTAATTCCATTAATGCAACTGTACTCTACATTTAATTAGTTGAATAAAATCACACGAGTTAATACCTGGACGTTGGTTAATTGAAAATAATAATCCCAAACAACTAACTAAATATAAATTTAGTAAATTTTTATGTTATGTCACTTACGTGTTTAATTTCGTAAAGTTTCGTGAAATCGTGTGTTTTATGTGTTTTAACCTTTTAATCAAGATTGGTGAAATTTATGAAATAAAGGTTGATAATTCAATTAGAGGAGGGATCTTTCTTGTTATTTTGGAAACTCCAATTAAAAGGGGATCCATGGATCATCTAGGCGATCCATGAGTGATCCAAAACCCACCCTTTTATCCATGTTAATTTTATTAAAACAAAAATCAAATCCCTAAACCTAATTATCATAAAAAAAAACTTTCTCAACTTCCCCTCTAACCCTAGACAATGGCAACCATCTCCACACACACACAACTTGTGATTTTTGACTTTTTGTGTGAAATTGGTGATCAATCTTTGTGTTATTTGAAGTTCTAAAGCATATTACAGGTACGTAATTTGATCAATCCTTTATAGATTTTCGTTTTTCTTCATGTTACATAAACCCTAGTTCATCCAAATTCCTCAATTGGTATTTTGTATGTTAAATTGGGAATTGATTGTTGATTTATTTGAAGTTTTGATGAAATCGTGATCATTAGAAACAAGGGAATGTTATAAAAGTTCATGCTTTTGTTTTTGGAGAAACTAGAGTCATATGAGTTTCTAGAACATGAAATTTTTATGCTTGGATCGTTATTGTGTTCTATATATGCTAAGAAACCATTCAGATTTCGTTTTTGACAAAAACCGTTGATGACAGAATATTGACAGATTCGGAACTTGATTTTCTATGGACTCCAAAGTGATGAAACCAAACTCAAAGTAGTCCATTCTTGAGCCTAGATTGTAGTTTAAAGAGTCTGGTTTCCAAAAAACTAAACCAATGAATTTTTAGAGAAGAATAAGTTAGACTTTTTGATATTACAAAAACATATGTTAAATCTGAAATCTGGGCAGAAAATAGGTCAACTTCTAATGATCATAACTTTATAATTACTACATGTTCTTGGATGTTCTTAAACCAAAATAAACCTTAATGTCTTAGCTTTCTATATTGGTAAGATTTGTATTGTTGTTCCACTATATGGTCGTCTAACGTTTATAAAACTTTATAGTGTGCAATCAGGTGTTTTTCAGACCTTTATGTAACGATGTATTTTTAAAAAAATAGTTGGTTTGGGTTTCAAGTAAAGTTTATAAAATAAGAAATAAACTTAAGACAGTATTGCAACTGTAGTTGAACTTTGGGACTTGTACATGTTTGTTTGAGTTGGTTTCTGTACAACATAAAAACTGTTAACATAGCTGAAAAATCTGAAAAATGGACTTGCAATGTGTTTCACCTATATCATGTGTGCAACTTGTAAATTGGATGTCATGATGAATTGAGTAATAATAGCATGCTTGTTAATATGTATTGTGATGATTGTTGACTTGAATCTTGATTATTAGGACTCGGTTTAGTTGGTTACTATCAATACTAACTTTTGTATATGAAAAATTGTTAGACATATGTTTTAAACATGATCATGGTTACATGAGGTTGCAAGTATGTAATATAGTTGCTATGATGATAGATTCATGGTTCAAAGTAAGATGCATGCTCTTTATAACTAATTGCTAGTAATAATAGCTTAAATGATACAAATATTAATAAAATGCAAGCTGGTGGTTGTAGATGATTTAGTATGTGTTCTAAACTAGTGGTTAGGTTGTAGAATGTGGATTAAAGGTGTTGTATTGTTAATGATCATATTGGTTGTATCTATTTTCAAAAGAGGAAACTTTATTGAAGTTGTGAAATATGAATTATGTTATACCCAACTAGGATGCCATGGAATAATGTCGTTATGCTCTTGGTGTTGCAAATATCTATGTATTTTATGTTATATCAAAGTGGAACTTTATGTACCAATGTGTATCCATGCTAAGGTTTAGATATGTAAGGTTTCATACTTGAGCATGAACTGTGTATAGCTGAACATCTAAACCTACTAAGGAATTTAGTATGATGAAAACATGTCTTAGAACACATATTTCCTATAATGGAAACTTTAACAAAAATGGAATTTGGTTTCGTTACATACGTGCCTTGTAATGTGATCTGTGAGCTTAAGGTGAGCAAGTGAACCTAACTGAACATACTTACACTTAAATAGTCAACAACGGGTCGTCGGTCAACTCGGGTCAACAAAAGTCAACTTTAGTCAAAGATGGTCAAAAAGTCAAACATTTCTAAACTCACTTAAATCATTAAGAATGTTTGGATGCTTAGGGTTTGACATGCCTACATGAACACACACTTATAGAACTATACACATAGCTGTGCACTCGAAGGTGAGTTCAGTGAACCTTACAGAACTATACATGCTTAGGGTTTGGATGCTTATGAATGTTGTGTTTGCTTTTACCTTGCTGATTCTTGTAAGTGTGCACTCGAAGGTGAGTTCACTGAACCTTTTTCTATTGCTCTTACCCTTTATGGGAAAGAAACGCATACAACTACTTTTTACAGATTTAAAATTATTGTATGTCACATGCCTAGTTAGAGGTGATTTTCTTTTTCATAGTCCTCATGCATACCTAGTTGACCGTTAATATTAGGGAAAATAATTAGGGAATTTTGAGTAGTACTACTGGGTTTGACAAACCCCACCCGGGCTAGTCGCACTAGCATGATAGATGGACTTGTCGAACGGCTGGAATTGGCCTTACAGACTTATATGCGCATCCTGTTGGGATGTACCGCAGGCAAACTATACACGTAATGTGTACACACGTCAGATATATTAGACTCTAATGGCATGTATTGTAGACTAGCTACCTACACCGATATAGTTTATTGATATTTCTGCTTGAAAACATATTTGTTGGTTTTATATATATTATGTGAACTCACCAACCGTCGTTGACACTTGTTAGTATATCTTTTTCTCATGTTTTTGAGGTACACGTCACGTATGGTTGCATTATTTTGATATTATAACATTCATTCTTTTTAAAAACTGTCATTAACGTTTGAGCGCGTGCTTGCGCAATTAGTTTATCTTTAATATTTTTGACATTACATTTCGTTTACGCTTTCGAAAACTTTTTAACAATCACTCTGTATTGAATTTTCTCATTTAATGAGACACATATATTTTAAAATTCATATAGTGTCATTTGGTGTAACTAATGACTGAAATACTGGTTTGTCACACACTTAACGGTAAAACTCCGTTAGTGGATTTTGGAGGTGTGACAGCCATTAAATAAACTGCATGGATTCAACAATTTGGACTTCACCGAGAGGCAGATGGAGATTTTCATCGGATGAACACTTTTTGAGATTAGAAACATAGGAAACAAAATGAACACTACGCAATTCCTCAGGCAATTCCAAGTTCATAAGAAACTTTTCCAATCTTTTTAAGAACTTTAAACGGTGCCATATAAATATTGGCATGCTAGTTGTTATTATGAGAGAATTCGATAAATGAAAGATGAGCATTTCGATTGAAACATGATTTTAAATAATCAAGGTTAAGAAGTTATTTAATTCTAATTCATTTTGAGTCATTGAGAGTCGTCTATTTAACTCTTTTCGAGTTATAAGAGTTCGGATGAATTAACTGAATGGAGATTCGAATATGAATTGTTTGCTACTCAAGATAGGAATAGATTAAACATGATCGATGAATACTTTTGAAGTGCCAATTTGAAAATAACATTTCTTGAGTAAATGGATTTAAAATAAATTAAATGAATAACATGAATAAGACTGATTAATAAAATGAATAAAACGAATAAATGAATGATTTAACTTTACGTATAGAAACGAAAATAGATGAAAAAAAGTGAATTAGATGCAATTAGTAAAAAGAATCAAGTGAGAATTAAAATGAATAAATGTGGCCCAACTCTAAAAGTTGTCTATGATATTGCGATTTCCATCATAAATGTACTAACGTTATTTAGCTTCCTCGAGTTGAGCTAGAATACTTCAATCTCGAGAAGTTGAATAAGAATACACCAACTTGATCATTAGCTAATGATGATGACACATGATAATATGTTAAAACAATCGTTAAACATTGATTTAGTATGATAAAAAATTACGTCTAATTTTTGCATTGATTCAAATAGTAATTCGTTGTTATTTTAGATCAAATTAGAATATAGTTTATCTTACTCGATGATATATGATAGGTATTATTATATGAATGGAGTACTAGAACAACATGACCTCAATGGTCACAGACAACGCTTCATTATGACAGGAACACTTATATATAGGATGTACCAGTGGCGTATCCACCATGCCCTTATCATACTACATTTGTTGCATTGCCCTTAAACACATGACAAAGCTTACTATGGTTTCCATCCACCAACTTTCGTAATTCCATGTGCACCCGTAATTACTTCAGCTTTTGCATGGACCACACAGTTCATTCGATCACACACGAGTCAAAGGTACACAAAAGTTTCTAAGTTAAGGTGATAATACACATAGGTTCCAAGATAAACAAATTGATGTATCGATATAATTAAGTTTATTATGTAGTCATTGCTCATATAAATAGTTTTGTTCATCGATATAGATAGTCAAGTTCGAGCACCAGAATTGTAACAACTCAAGTTTGTGAAAACCAACGTCATGTGTGTAAGATGTAGATATCAAAGGTTTTTGATACTGGCAAGTTCATAAGCATTGATTGATGATGTGCATGCAATACTACATTTGTTCCAGGTTATAGTTCAAATGTATAGATCACTCAGTTTCTATTGCATTCGATTTTTAAGATGTTTGAGTTCATATGACAAAAGGTTTTCAGTAAACCATGTGTAATGATTATGGAAGTAAACGAGGTTATAAGAGATGATGTCTAGTTCACATGATGCGGTTTAAAATGAAATAAATAATTGAGTAACATATTTATGAGAAATTGAAAATTTTAATCTATACTCTAGGTAGGAGGGATTGATTTGAAAATAAATAACACCGTCTAGATTTAGAGTATTCGGTATTAGAAAACATAAATCATGGTGTTTGTTTCAAGACTTTGTATCACATCTGAGAAAACGTGGGATCATGTAATTATTTGACAACCATTGAGAATAACCAATCCCTTTTTTAAAAAATCATTTATTGTGAAATATTTTTAATCTTGCAAACTACTAAGACCAAAAGGTTATTTTATTTTTTATTTATTATTTTTTATTTACATATATATATATATATATATATGAAAAAATAGGGAAATCATTTTAATGGAATTAACTATTGGTAGTTTTACAAACCATTGATTAAACATTGCGTTTGAGTAGCGGTTTATAAATGCAACACATTAGGTTTGGACGAGTTTATGAAAACTTGATGTATAGAATTCCATTAGTAGCCATATGTACATGTGGAAAATTTTAGTTCAACAAGCTTAAGAATAATTGCGTAATGAGCTCACATTGAGATTTGGGAAATTAGTTTATGTATAGTGTAACAAAGTTGATTAATGAGTACATGTTGGGATGATACGTTTATAATTTGATGATGAATTTATAGTTTAGTGATGAACTAGAAATAGGATGAGGATCTTATGATTAGATAGGTAGGTTTGAAACGATTTGAGTATGGAAATTAAATTGAAATATTTTGAGGGTAAACGTTCGATTCGCAACCAAACGAATGCGTTGGCTTATCAGAAAAGTAAATCCATCAACTTTTATCTAGTTATGGAACTTAGGCCTTGACTAGAATTCAAAAATTATGAAAAACCTTTGAGTTGAGAGTCCACAACTGATTTGGGATTAGAAGTATGCCTTAGATTTGGTATTTGATATTTGATTTGATGTTTTGGATAATTCGATTGAGGTTAGTCAATATGTCTTATTTTTGATTTGAGACATTTGGTTTACAATGGTGTAATTGTGTTATATGGATAAGCTAGTAGGTATATCACATAATTAATGATGTACTATAGAATCAAATAATACGATGTAACGTAGGATAACACGGTTTTGAAAAATCATTGATTGAATGGAACATCCGATGTAAGTGATGATAGCACCTCATTCTACTTAGAATATCAAGGAATCTTTAGAAAATTTAGTATAGTAAACACTTAGAAATCATAGAAACTTCTTAGAAATCATAGAAAGTATGGATAAATCAACTTGGAGTTATTGCAAACATTTAAAGTAACATAGAAAACACATAGAAATATTTAGAAATCTTTAGAAAATGATAATCATAGAATCATTGAAAAAATATATATAATTTGAAGGCTTAGGAATACGTTCTTGGTTTTGGACACTCATGACTTATCATAGTTTTAAGTTCGTTTTAACGTATTCTAGGAGGTGTGCTTTAGCCTATAGGGTAACACTCATCTCGTTCATCCCCAAGTAAGCATACATGTCCTTATAAGGGATTTATACGAAATTCTTGCCTTAGGCATGATGTCCGTGATATAGGCGTTTCCCCTTCCAGATTGCGCATGTTCACCACGTTTCAACATTACTTAAGACTATGAAGAGATCCCATAAAGAGAAAAGATTCTAATCACGTAGATGAGTCTCTTGTAGATCCTTCACGAAATGAATAAGAAATAAGATTAAGAAAAAGGGTTAGAAAAGTTCATATAAAGAACATGTTCTAGAAGAGTTTTCTAAGTACAAGCTATTTGCATTAAGGACTCTTAGGTTATAGTTTAGGTCGGTGTGTTTCTAATACCCTATCCTAGTTCCCTATAACCATGGCTCTAATATCAAACTGTGACACCCTACTTGATGGAAAAACACCGGATTGTAATAGAAATTGATATTTTTAGTAAACAAAGCTCAGGGTATAGTTTTATTAAATTCTAGTAATGATTTAACATAAGTTTTGGAAACTAAAACTTAAATGGAAAATAACAAAAGTAGTAAATAAGAAAACAATAAATGCAATAGTCTTTATTATTTTCTCTAAGTCCAAGGAGTTCCTATGTCTTCAATAAAGAGCAATAATCAACATCAAGCACCGCCTGAAATAAGTGAAAATAAAGTTAGCTACAAAATCTAGTGAGTAAACACAATTGATAGATAATAGTATAGAAAATCTGAGATCATCATAAACGTGCTGTGCAATCTTACATGTATAGCAATTTCATATTATTCTCAACCATGACCCCTAGAAAAGAATATAACACCATAGCATAGAAACCTCACAATATATCTTTTAGCCATTTTTCATGAGGAACCACTCATGTATTGATTAATGATAACTTTTTAACCAACTGTCACTTAACCGTCTTGATATATATGTTATCAATAATCATTTAGCAACTTAGGAACATGACACAACAACAAGCATCATAGAATAGCAACCAACATCATAGCATAGGAACATAGTAAACATGGAATTAGAATGTTCGGGTTTAAATTACCTATTGATGTTGTCCAAGCAGGTGGGTTTGTTAACTCATTAGCGCTAACATTATACCGGTGGGATTACCAAGTAATAAAACTACTGCAAACTATTAAATAAGGTTACATCAAGTCGCGAACTAGATTAACACATTTGTATGATCTCTTTTGAAAAATAGAAAAAAATAGAAAATGTAGTATGGTATAAACACGTATTTCAGCCCCAAAATGTAAAATTAAAAGGGTAGTGAGTTTACTCACCTTGAAAAACAAGCACAAAACAATCGCAACAACTTAAATAGAACGGATGATTGCCCAAATATACTAGAATCACCTAAGTAAATGATGAAAGGGTCGCTAGAGGTTCGAAACTCGGTTGGGATCATTTTACCGTGTTTTAAATGAACCAAAGATGACTAAAACGTTTTTTGAGCACCTCAACGGAGGTTACAGGAATTTTCCCGGGATGGCTGGCCGGAAAAGCGTGAAAACGCGCAAGGGGGAAGGGTTTGGTTTGGGTATTTGCAGTTATGGCCCTTTTAATTTTTAGTTGTTATTAAATTTAGGTTTTAATCTTTAATGTAAGTTTGGAACTTGGCAATTTTCACCCAAAGTTAATAAGCCTTTCTTTCAACCAAACATATTTGACCACGTTAACTTGTATGGTTTACATAATTCACGTTTTTATATCTTCACTTCGTTTTCGACCTTGAATGTTATTTTTAGACATAGAAATAATTAACTTTGATAATATTTATAACCTCTTTTATAATTATAATTTCTATATTTTTGAAAATTTGTTTATTATATATAGTACTTTAAATAGTAGACTTTAGATAATGATTCGTAATAGATTCGGCCGTTTTATTAAATATAGGATTAATATGGAATCCGACATTTTCATTTATATTGATAATGAAACGTTACATGCTGACGAAATTAAATGCAAATAAATAAATTATAGATAGATTCGGGTTCGAGTCGGGCATTCGGGTTCGGGTTTAGGCAAATATAACAGTTTCCCCTCCTTATAGAAATTGCGTCCCGAAATTTGCTCATGTCGATACAGAAGACGATGTGAAAAGTTAAGCATAGTATAACAACCCATAAAGTTATTAACTAGAGAATTACATAACCGATCATTATAAACTTGGGGGTTTAGGGAGCAAAGCATAGCTTTCACAGTGTCAGATAGAGAACCAGAAATGAAATCGTGGGCAAGAGTGGTAGTGTACAGCAGGCTGTCACAAGTAATATTCCACCGAGGAACAAAAACATATGCCCCATTACCAAGACCTGCATCACTAGTCGCATCCTTACTTTTGCTCTTTCCCATCCTTTTTAACCCCACCTTGACCGTAGCCTAATCATCACAGACCTTATCAACAGCACCAAATGAAGCTTCATCATAACCCGTCAAATCAATAAGAGATCCTACAGGAGCAACATTTTCATCGAAAAGCTCAAAGCTAGAGGACGAAGTTTCATTCCCTTGGTATGGAAGCTAATTAAAAGAAGGGTCTGAAGCCTCCAAATATAAGTCAGCAGTGGGGTCCCGCTCACAAATAGTATCGGCTTCAACTTTGAGCTTAGATTTCTTTGCACTATACAAACGGAGCTTTATAGGAGCACATTTAATACCTTGGAGACCATGAGTTCTTGCAACACGCCTCCTACAAACAGAGCTTTATAGGAGCACATTTAATACATTGTCTGACATAACATCATCATGCCCTTGCTCGTCCACTACTCTAGGCTTAGGGGGCAACATAGAGGCACTAGAATCAGAAGGATGGCTTCGCTTAGGGATCAACAGGATAGGAGACAAACTCCATCCCTCGCCATCCCTTCTTCAGCAGCTTTAGCAGACTCATTTCTGCACAAAACAAAACAACTCAAACCCAGTCAAAAATCAAGATCAATGGAATTACAGAATGAAGGAGCGGTTCTTCCCATAATTACTCACCCCGACCATGACCAATAATGGTTCTGGAAGCATGTAGGCCAGAGTAGGATTAGACACCAAAGAGGCATATAGCTCCCCATCATAATCCCCAAGAGAAGTAGGAGGATCATCAATGGAAGCAGAAACATCACGACGAGGATGACTGTCAGGGAATAAATCAAGAGACACAAAAATGAAACTTCTCTTCCATTCTCTGGGATTGTAGTAGGTAGGGATATGATTGGAGCAAGCATGCTATTTAGGAGCTCTTCTACAGGCAAAAGTGAATCAGTCCCCATCAGCCTTTAAAGAATATATCGGCGAAAGTGGTACCGTAACGATCCCTCAAAAGTCACACAAGAAAGCTCGAAATGCATAACTTTGAGCAAACCCAAAGGATGCAGTTGAGAAAAATGCACTCGCTGATAAGAAAGCAAAGAGATCGGGAAAGGAGTCAACATGTATCGAACATTGAAGAAACTGAAAGTCACAGTATAAAGGACCATTTTATCATCATAGCTTGCAGCATGGTCATCTGAAGAGGGTAAAGAAGGGTTCAGAGAATCAGGAAGACGGTTAGAATGGCAAAATTCAGTCATCTTCTAAGGATACACATGAAGTAATTGGTATTTGAATAAAGAAGAATAAGAATCACTTGATGAAAGACATGTGTCAAGGATCATGATAAGGAAAATGGGTTGGATTGACTGACATGATGGATGCGCAATAAATTTAAAACAGGTAATTAAAGAAGACATGGTGGAGGTAATTGAAGAGTTGTGGTCTGAATGGGACTGGGCCAAGTTATTATACCCATAAGCTGAAGTCCATCATCACTAATCTAAGCCCAGTAGCAGATATGGACTTGGCAGACTTGTTGAGCCGGACCTATGAACCGTGTAGGGTTAGAGCAACAATATACCCAACAGCTAGGATATATATATATATATATATATATATATGGTCATTAAAGCCAGGGACCGACTTCAAATTGGATGTCAACTAAACATGCTTAGTCTCCCACCATTTGAACACCTTTTCTAAATTGGAAGTACAAGTATATTGTGAAAGATCTAATAATATCTATTGCATTAAATGCATGGATGTAACATTAATACCTGAAAGAAAGGAGAAGGTAAATTGGCCGTCGACGAAGCAACCTAAAGCCCGTGGAGCGTCCCATCATCTTACTGGAAAAGGAGGGATTCGTTTTGAGGATCAATAGGGCCCATCAATCAAACCGAAGGCGTGGATATAGAGGAGAAAAAAGGTATCAACATTTATATTTCGATTCAATTAACTTAATCACTGAAAAAAATATACACATTCGATCAAGGGCATTGAGATCGGTTATCTTTATTACATCGTGAAGGTCTCGTCCTTCCGGTGAATTTTACAACAAATTACTTACTCTCACACCGAAGGTTGGTCACAGAGACCCCTTCTAGGCCCTCTTTGATGAGACTAACATTGTTGGTTTTACAAGTACAAGTATCTGTGAGTTTTTCTGGATAAGATCTGGTTCTTCAACCCGATTCAGCATTTTCAGGTGTTAACAACATCATAATAGGACGGTATAAAATATGTCTTTTTACTAGGTTGAAAACGTTGTATTTGTGATGCATTAGATGACAACAAGGTTGTCGATGGCGACACTTCTTAGACCGAACGGACGCCAGAGTAAGTCGGTCAAGAGGACGATGTCAGGCATCCGGTTGATATGACGGTGACGATTGGGATATAATGAGAGTTAATCTCTAAAGAGTGATTTAGATTTAAAGGATGAATAATGAATGAGCAAAGAAATTATGTTCATTAAGGGTAGAATAGTCATTTAGTAAATTAATTTATATTAATTTGATAAATATGTAATATATGTGTTTTAAGAAGGCGAAACAAGTAATTGACTTTTTAGACTGGACATATGTAATAAATCATTTTAGGATGGAGAAACATGTAAATGCCCAAATTTAAAAAATAGATGGATATATGTAATTAATCATTTTAGGATGGAGAAACATGTAAATGCCCAAATTTAAAAATTGATTATCTTTGTCTTAGAAATACCATCATGTTGTGAAACAATGGCCTACAAGCAACTAATATAACAACCATGTAGATAAGAATATAGATTGTAAAGAGAGAGAGAGCCAGATGATGATGGGGAATAAGAGAACTCATTTCATTCACATTTTAATATAAAGTACAAATCCTATTTATAGGCCTTTAGATATATACAAGAGTAATGAAAGAATGAGGGTTAAGCATGTGGAGAGTCATCATAATTGATACATTCATAATAAGATTTATAACAAAGCATAGACATACGTAGCTCTATTTAAATACACGACTACACCCAAAAGAAAACATATGTATTTTATTTCAACAAAAGGCATATCAAACACATATTTAGAATAGACGCAAGATGTGTTAAAATGTAACACAAAATTAAGCAAAGTGAGATTGAATTTCTTTTAATGTAAAAATAAAAAGTAGAACATATAATAATTAGGAGAATTAAAAAGAAAATTTTCTATTATTTCTCTATTTTGTTTTGTCGTCACTTAACATCATCTTACTGAGTAAAAGAAATTCACACTAAGAATAAAATAAAAGTGTTTTGAACACACATGAGTATAAGACTTACATAGAATCTTTTAAATCATATATTCACTTGCCAATGCTGACAATTGACGGGTTAACAAAAATTAACGAGTTAAAACAAGAAAACGAAGTTTATTAGATAACAAAAGTAGGTTTCTAACTCATACACTTGTACTTCAAGAAAGAAGTAGGTTTGTCTTTACAAAGCTCCTGATAAGGTGATTAGCGATTTACAAAAAAATAAGAATAAGATTTTTTGGGGGCGGGATGGAAAAACAAGAAATATCAATTGGGTTCCTTGGGAGAGAGTTTGTGATAAAAAGTCAAATGGGGGATGTTGGGACTTGGATCACTCAAGAACCTAAACCTAAGTCTCTTGATCAATTGGTGGTGGCGTTTCAATAAGGAAGGCAACTCACTGTTGAAAAAACCATTCATTGTATTCATTCCTCAAGACGGGTCAGCCTCATTCCATGGAACAAAGCAGGCTAAGGTACTTGGGGTAATATCAATAGGATAGATGCACAACTACATAAATTGAATTTAAAGATTGACGAGCTACGTGTAAATGAAATGGTTCGGGGTACTGGAAAGGAGACCCAAATGGTGTGTTTTTAGTCAAATGTCTTTACATCATTCTCTCTAGACAACAAAGTAGTTCTCAAAATTATTATTATCTCATATTCCCATGGTGCAAATTAGCCCCAAAAAAGCTAACATCATTTCATGGCAAGCGGATTCCGAACGCATTCCGACGTTGAATGCTCAAATACAAAGGAAATTAAATGTGGCTTCTGACCTTTCTCCTTCATGCTCGCAACTACTTGAGACGACAAAAGACCTTTCTCATTTCATGTTACTATGCCACTATGCTATGAAGTTTTGTATGTTCTTAGTGCAAGATACCAAACATATTTTCATTTTTCATCGGGACTTACTTCTCAATCACGCATTGGTGTCGAGCTCGGAAAGAATGAAACAAATTATTCAAGCTATGATATTAAATGGGATTGGAGTAAATGGAAGATGAAAAACGTTGGGGTTTTTATGAATTCTCGCCCATCGATTAGCTTTCTTTTGGAAGTGGTATAATCATCTACCTACATATGGGTGAATAGCAAATCAAGAATGCATACTTTCGATTGGAAAAGTTACACCAAGTTCCATATGTAACTATGTTTTTTATCTTTGAAGATTAGTTGTATCCAAACTTTGTCAGTGTGTTGTTGGCTGTTGGCTGCTTTGTACATATGTTTTCTTTACAGAGTAAAATTTTGTCTATAAAAAAAACTCATACACTTCTCTTAAAACACTTAACCAAAACACTACATGTGTGACACGCCGCCCGGCGGCGGAAAACACCGGGCGCATCAAGTGATTCGGATATCAAAAGTACAAAGCACATGGGACACTAAATGCATATTTTAATATTAATTAAGTAATAATGGTGTGACATAAATAAGCATTTAATAGTTTTAAAAACCGTAATAGAAACCGACAAATAAATATTGTTTATTGTCTTTTTATTCTAGGTCCGAAGCATCCTACGTGTCTTGAACCAAAACCGTATCAAACACCACCTAAAAAACGTGTAAAATAAGTTAGCTAAAGAATTAGCTAGTGAGTAAATCAAAATTTATAGTACATAATATGATAATATAAAATCCGAGATCATTATAGATTGTGTTTCGCAATCTCATGTGCATAGCAATTTTGTTATATATCTCAACCATGACCATAGAAACACATAGAAACAAGAATCATAGACCCCGCAGGGTTTACCTTTAGCAACAAGTCATGAGGAACCACTCATGTTACATTTATTGATAACCATCGTTTAACCGTCATTTAACCGTCTCGATATGCAAGTTATCAAAAATGTTTAAGCATCTAAGGGACATAGGAACGTAGCAACAAGCATCACATGTAGTAACTAGTAACATAGAATCAACCAAAGAATCGCCGAGTTAAAATCACCTATCAGGCCATTAGTGTAGGTGGGCTTGTCAAGCCATTAGCGCTAACATCATACCGTTAGAATGCAGCTATAACGAACCCAGGTTTGCCCAAATATTAGTACCACCTAATTAATTGGGAAAACCCTAACTTAGAAACAAAACAATAGTAACAAAAATCAAAGTCTGAGATCTAGGGTTTCAGATTTGGGATTTAGGGTTTTAAATCACAAATTGGGAATTTAGGGTTTTGAAATACAATTTAGGAATTAGGGTTTTGAAATACAATTTGGGAAATAGGGTTTTGATATACAATTTAGGAATTAGGGTTTTGATATACAATTTAGGAATTAGGGTTTTGTACGAAACGTTATAGTATATTTTTGTATTAAATAATACTTTATACGAATCCGTTATATTTGAAATGTATAATTACTCATAACCATGAAAACAGTATTTAGATTTATGTATACCTTTGAAATTACAAGTTTTTAACCCCTAAAAATATATATAACTTAAAAGATGTCATTTGGGTTATTAGAAAATATAAGGTTTAATGTTTAAAATGGTAAAAATATAAAACTAAAGACTACAAGGCAAGGGGGGGTCGAACCTGTGACCAACCCCTTCACCACAAATGCACTAACCAGTGAACCATAATCCGATTTTGTTAATAACCTCGTTTTTAAATTGTTTTAACTTATACAATTCACGAACACTCTTTTTCAATACAAGCCCTAGAACAAGAATCGATCCAATTCGTTTAATCCAGTGAATTAAATTCAAAACCAATAGAGGGCTTTTAATCTACACGAACACATGATCATTTTGATATATGATACTTACTTGATTGATGAAAAAAGAGTCGATGAACACGATGAACAGGGCGACGGTTTTAAGAATCAAATACGAATTTCTTGATGTTTTTGAGAGGGATCGAGTGATGAGGAGTGTGTATGTCGATTGAATTTGATTATGGTGAACCGTAGGTAGTCGTATAGGTTACGGCTTCATACGACTGAAATGGAGTTAAGTGGGTGTTTAATTCAGTAAGTTTAACCCAATTGATTGTTGTTAACCGATTGTAGACGTTGAGATTGACGTTTTGATTGATCCAATTTATTGGATTGATACGTTTTGGATTGATTGTATATGTGGGTGTTGATGGCCGATCAATGAAACGCGATTGGAACATTGATGTGTCGATTGTGAAGTGATTAAAGGGTGTTACGGGGTTCGAATCGATCATAGGGTCGTTTTACATATGTTTGCTGGGTCGAACCGGCTTGAAAACGGACTAAAGATACACCGCCGGAAAACTCTGTGGTCTCCGGCCAGTTGGCCGGAAGTTGAGTCGGAAACACGGGCAAAAGGGGGTAGGGCTGGGTTGATTAAAATTTACACAACTGGTCCCTGAACATTTAGGTTGTTTTAATTAGTTATTGTAAGTTTTTAATAATAGTTTGTAAATTGACAGTTTTGACACAAAGTTAATTATATATATATATATATATATATATATATATATTAACTAACTAACTTAACTAATTGAAACGTAACGTTTATATAAGTGACGTTTTTATAGTTTTAGCTCGTTTAAGCCATTACGAGACTTTTTCGAGATTTAGAAGCGTTTTTGTTAACGTTTTCAATAGTTTTCTTTTACGAACTATATATATATATATATATATATATATATATATATATATATATATATATTGTGATTTATTGTTCCAACAATATTTATTTGATATACGTGAATGTTTTGCGGCATAAATACGATTATTTAATTGAGACGGAAATAACTTAGAATCCAATGCGTTTATTTATAATAATAATACTAATAAATACGATTACACTTTAAAGGTTAACAACTTCGGATTCGAGTCGGGCATTCGGGTTAGGGTTCGGGTTTAGGGCAGATGTCACAACATGTACAAACTAATATGGAGTAATAAGCATTTATTGTGCTATAAGTCATAAACAAAGCCAATTTATTGGATCAATATCTTAAACAAGATCTTTGACATGCAAAAAATGGAGATCAAAATAATATGACATGCAGGTTTTACTCACGGGCTAGGGTTCGATCCTTGATAACGGTTGCTACACGGCTTCTGTGGGGTTTTTCCTGTCAGTGTCTTGTCAAGTTAGATGCATCACGTGGGCCTAGTTAAGCTAACATATGTGGTTTCGTAACTTGTAGGGACCCCATGTGACAGGGGTTGCGTCCTTCACATTTCATAAAAGTCGTCATTGAATAAAAAAAAGTGTAAACTCAATAGTTAGGTGTCCCGAAGGTGAAATAAGCAAGGCTAGAGTGAGTCTCGTACGCTAAGTAGGAGCAGGTCTTTGGTCATTGCGCCCACAAAGAAAGAGATGCTCTTTTCTTACATAGATGGAAGTTTCACTTCAAGCTAATGCGTAATTAAGAGAGACTTTCACTATGTTAAAGTGCAGTGGGCTAGCTTTAGTTTGTCTGTTCTGGTAAGAAAAAGAAAGGATTTTTCACTAAATTGTTAGGCATTTCATTGATTAATTAACAAATATGAACACCTAGAGGGCTGTTTGGCAAAATTTGAATCATTAAGTGTTGAATGGTTGAGAGGTCTAAATCATTAAGAGGTTCTATCAATGGGAGGGATGTTAGGGTATAACTTCAGATGAAGTTAAGTTTGGTATATACTCCATTCAGTTCCATTCAGCATCTTTTTGTCTCTTAACCATTCAACACTTAACTGAACTCATTCAGAGACTCCCTTTTATGAAACAAACGCTCTGAATACTGCATGTTAAATACTGAATGATTAAGCACTGAACTGAATTATTAAAAGATTAAACAAACAGTCCCTAACTTTTATATACAGTTCTTAACAGGAAATTAACCATTTAACTAACTTCTTAACAAACTAATCTCCTAAAACCTCCTACTAAATACAGAAAGGGTACATTAGTAATTAAAATTTATTATCTTTGACTATATAGAAGTCAATAGCTGTAACAACTTATATCTTTGACTTGATAAATTCAACATTCCCTCAAGTTGGAGGTATAAAAACATCCAACTTTTGCAAAAGAATCCGATGTTTAAGAGATAACAAACTCATTGTGAAAACGTCAACAAGTTGTTATTGTGAACACTAGTAAAGAAAAACCTTTAATGACACGCATTGTATGTCAAAAAAGAGTATAGATGACATGTAAATGTGTGTTTTGAAAGCCCTAGTCATAATTAAAGATTAAATGCATTTGTGTGTATTTTTTATGACACACATTTATGACGTTCATTTTTACATGTGATAGGTTTAGGTGTTTAAAAAAATAGTTTTGTAGAATTACTAATTGTCACATTAAACAAAAATAAAAAATATATATATAAATAGCTAAACAATATATTTCCTATATAAAGAATCTATGTCATACAATACTATTTGTAAATACAAAATATCATTGAAAAATAAAGTTTGCCACAAATGTCAATCATTTATCAAAATTCTATATATTAATATCAAAATCTGTGTATTCAATTTTGCCTCTCTCTACCTGAAAAAATGCAATGCATATAAATTAAACGAAGTCCCATATTAAACTTGTTAAACTATATCAAAATAATACCCTAATTTGATTACACGTTTAAACCTAATACTAGTGCCATGAATAACTTATCTTCAATACAGGAAAATGTTTATGCATTCAAATACACTTTTGGTCTCCCCCCGTTTGACCCACCAATGTTCCCCTTTTGGCTTATATTTTCATTTTTACATATTATTATTATCTCAAACGGGTCAAATGACAAATAAGGTATTAACCTAAAAGAATGTAACTTTATTCATGATCCGAAAATATTTATAGTCATATCTCACTTTGTATTTTTTAGGACCTCATGCTAGCCTGCTAGGGGTAACTCATACGATCCAAGCTGAAAATATTTGGCATATTTCAATAACTCTTATTTTTGTGACCGTAAAAAGATGCAAACTAATGAAAAAAATCTTATCAAAAGCTAAAGAAATTCTATACTTCTCTTCCATTTGCAATCCTCAATTATATGGGGCACATCTCTATCCCCTCGCAACATGTGACCCACAATA
Source organism: Tagetes erecta (assembly GCA_030867185.1). Lineage (NCBI taxonomy): Eukaryota > Viridiplantae > Streptophyta > Magnoliopsida > Asterales > Asteraceae > Tagetes > Tagetes erecta. The sequence goes on from CM061490.1 coordinate 17,970,862, forward strand.
ATATTTCATATCTTTCATGTTACATACAAAATTAAAAATTTAGAACTTGCATTGCTTACTTGTTTGAGCACCGGTTCTTAAAACATCCATATTCTTTGTGGTAGCTTTTGCACCCTCGAGTTTTATCATCTCTCGCACAATGTCATGTAATATTTGTCCCAAATCAAATCCGATTCGTTTTTCTAGTAAACCTGAAACGTTGAATAATAATGTAATCATTCAAAATTTTCATGAAATAAAGGAATTATCCAGCATTTGTGTTTTATTTGTGCTATTTTATATTTTTATGGTATAACTAATTAATCATTAATTGATAAAGCTCACAAATTACAAAAAAAAATTTATAAAGTTTATAATGATTAATTAGAAAGATGAGTTAAAATCCGCTGTTAAATTCTCTGACCCATTAGTGAACTTAGAACTCTAGACCTTAATTAAGGTGTCACTTCTCTCATATTTTAACCAGGTTGTTTCTTGCAAATTTTATTGTTTTGGACTAAGAACCCTTATCTAATCTAATAGTGCACTAAAACCATATGTCTTAGGCATGCAAGATCTTTTTAATATACTTTTTAATCATAGGGTAATGGACAACTTCATTTGAGAACAGATTTTTGGAAAAAACTGGCTGAGTACCGCATTAGTTCTTATACTTTTTTAATATATTAATTAACCAAAATGCTTGTAATTCTATTAATTTTAGGATGTATTCGTAAAAAAATATGATTTTATTGTTTTTTCTTGAAAGACATATATGTACCCATATTATTTATTCATATATGCAGACAGTTTTTTCAAAACACTAAGGAGTAGAGATGTGATAAAATTCAAGAAACAATGGCACAATAGACATAAATCTTCTGCTTTTTACGTTATCATTGTTGTTAAAGCAATAAGTACACGATTTATTCGGTTGTCACTAGTTCTTTTCCAAAGTTCAGTTCTCATTTAAAGGTACGAATATTATATATATATATATATATATATATATATATATATATACTTCTCTTCTTTTGAGGGAACTCTTTGCGTATCATACACTCCCCCACACACTTGCAACCATTACCCTATGATTAAATATAGAGTAGAGTGATCATATGAACACTTGGCTTCGATTAAAATTATAGAAATCGTTAGCCTAATCAAACTTAGAACTTTGAGCTTTAAAAATTAGGTAGTTCGTGCTGTAACCCCCCGCCCCCCTTCCTTTGCATTTACTAAGAACAATAATGTTTTAAATAAGCATTTTTTATACTTTTTTGATTTCATTCCCTTCTATTCATTCACAAGGTACCCCTAGACCCATAAGTATCAGTGTTCTCACAAGACATGTTTCAACAGAGCGACGAACTAAAATAATAAGTATCAAAAGAGTTATAATAAATAAACGTATTCAAAATGCAAAACGCGTAGGAAACACAGGGTATAAGTCGTATGTGACATCTGCCCCAAACCCGAACCCGAATGCCCGACTCGAACCCGAAGTCATCTAGTTTCATTCTATTCGCATTCGTATTTATCTCTCTTTAAATATAACGCTTCATTATTAAAAATAAATATAATGGATATCTCGAGCCTTACGATATTTCTCGTTTTTAATATTAGCGACCGAGTTATTATCCAACGTTTACAAAGTAATTACTATTTTCAATAATTAAATTCCCAAAATGTATATGTATATATTGTATTTTTACAAAAATAGTTTTATAAATACTATTAAGGATAACAACTAATAAATCTCAAAATATATATATAAATAAATATTGAAAACGTTAAACGCTTCTAAGTCTAGAAATAATCTCCTAATAGCTTAAACGAACTAAAACTATGAAAACGTCACTTATGTAAACGTTTCGTCTCAACGAAGTTAAGTTTATTAACTAATATAACTTATAAATTAACTTTGTGTCAAAACTGTCAAGTTACAAACTATTATTGAAACTTATAACAACTAATTAAAACAATCTAAATGTTCAGGGACTGGTTATGTAAATTTCAAATTCACCCAGCCCACCCCCCTTTTGAAACCGTGTTTCCGGCATCCCCAGCTCCGGCGAACTTGGCCGGAATATACGTAGCTCCGGCGACTATGCTTGCTAGCATTTTAAGCCGTTTTACTCAAATCAAACTAGTACAAAATGTCCCTTTGACCATCTCGAACTCGTAACTGCAACTTAATACAATTTAATTGTGAAAATAACTATCCAATTAACTCGTTAAGGATCGGTTACAAAAACGCAAACGCCTCGGAAACTAAATTGATGAAATTGAACCAATTATCACAACCAAATACCTCAGCCGCAATCCTTTGAGTCCTCTGCGGTTTCAATTTCACTCTAATCAAACCCAAGCTCGCAATTGAATCTCGTGTTTCGTCAAGCTTTTACCCGAAACAGTTCAACCCAATTCGTCTCATTATTTCTGAAATCGATCATTTGGTTTTACTATTGATATCATCAAGATGAATTCTGGAGGGTTAATTGGACTATAACACCTTCAAGCCTCCAATCTTAATCCCAAACCGACGTTTTGTTCATCATCATTCTTCGACCCAGTTCATTGCCAATCAAGTAAGTGTTATATATCAAAATGATCTTCATTCAATGGGGATTAAAAGCCCTATGTTTAATTTCTATATCTTGATCGAAATCGTGTTGCAATTCGCGAATTCATGTTCTAGGGTTTAAATGAATTTGGGGGTGTTTTTCTTAAAGATGTTAAAAGAATTTCCGTTTCAATTTATATCAAAAATTGATTATAGAGCAGCTGGGTAGTTCTTTTGTTGAGAAATTGAAGGTGCTGGGTTCGAAACCAGGCACCTTTATACTTTGTATTTATTTTGTTTTAAACATATTACTAACCCATTTTCATTAACTAACCTAAACCAATACTAATACTCATTTTATACAAAATGAAAAAGAAGACCTTAAATCATATGAAACATGATTTATTTTTATAAATCTTATAGAAATGTATAAAACCATGGTCTTATTTAAAAGTTAGTTTTAAACATTTAACTATTTTTAATACTTTCATAAACGCTATAAAATGTAATTTTAAAATAAATACAAGTTGTGTAAATAACTGTTTATAAGAAAAATGACGTTTTATGTACTTTTATACGATAAAATTGTTGTAGTTGTTTTAGAGTATCTCCAGGGTATAAAACATATTTTTGACATTACATAAATTGTTAAAAATATATTAATTGAATACTACCTTCTACCAAAATATTGTCATTACTATTAACTTCCGTCGTTTCGATTATATAAATTTTATATATTTTTAGACGTTTAACGAGCAACCCCAAATCCCAATCTAAACCCTAGAATTCCAATTTTCTTAGACTCCTATCGTTCATGTTCTAACTTTAAATAAAGTATGTTAACTAAGTTAGGATTCTCATTTACTTAGGTGATTCTCGTATTTAGGAAATCCTCGGTTCAATTTAATGTAATTGCTATTTGTTTCGAGCCCGAGTTTCAAGGTGAGTAAACTCACTCCCCTTTTTACTATTACGTTTTGGGGCTGAAATATGTTTCTAGTTACTATACAATGTTTTCAGTTTTCTATTTGTTTCCAAAAGAGATCATACAATATGTTAGTCTTGACTCGCGACAAGATGCAATCCTTATGTGGTAGTTTAAAGTAGTATTGTTACTTAGTAATCCCACCGGTACAATGTTAGCGCTAATGGTTTGACAAACCCACCTGCATGTATTTCAAAACAGGTGATTTAAACCCGGCCATTCAATTTCAAGGTTACTATGTTACAAGTTGCTATTCAATGTTACAAGTTGCTATACTATGTTGCTATGTCATGCCCCTAAGTTGCTAAATACTTATGGATAACTTAAATATCGAGACGGTTAGATGACGGTTGCTAAAAAAGTTATCCTTAATTAATACATGAGTTGGTTCCTCATGATAAATGACTACAAGTCATATTACAATGTGTTCAATGTGTTCAAGGTGTCATGGTCGAGAATGATACGAAATAGCTATGCATGTAAGATTGCGCAACATATTATGATGATCTCGGATTTCTATACTATTATTTATCAACTGTGGTTTACTCACTAGCTTTAAATAGCTAACTTTATTTTTACATATTTCAGGTGATGCTTTGATATTGTTTTGTTACTTTTGCCAAGACATAGGATTGCCTTGGACCTAGTTAAATAATAAAGACGATTGCAATTATTGTTTCTGTTTTATTACTTTTACCGTTTCTATTTAAGACTCATGTTCCAAATGTATTAATCATTATTACACTTTAATAAATAAATACCATGTGCTTTGTTTACTATGGATATCCAATTCCAATGACAGCCCGGTGTTTCCGCCGTCGGGCGGGGTGTCACATCGTACAGGCATTAACCAACACCTAAAATAATAACGTTAATGTTATAACATTATAAATGCCTCATTTAATTGTTATAATTATTTATAATACTAATTTTAAGAGTTTAAACGTCATTTAGAGATAAATAGTACGGGACGCAATGGAAACACGTGTAAGATTAGATACGCTCTAGAAGTCAAGTTTTTAATAGATAAAATAATAATTTTAAACGATTTTTTAAATCAGGAAAATAATGTTAATCCGACAATTATTCGTGACAAAAATAAGTATAAGACGCAGAGTTATATGCACGAAATTTAGTTAAGGAGCCCATTAAATAAACCCTAGCTATAAAATAAATTCATCTCATTCACTCATCATTTTACAAAACCCTAAACACCCCTTTAACCTCTTCAGCCATCGTCACCACATCCGGTTTGTTTTCTGGCCATTTTCCTACAGCTCCAAGAGGTCCCATATACATCATCTTCCTCGTCTCATTGTCCTTGTTCTCTAATGGTGGTCACTGTTTAGAATGAATCTCATCAATGATGCTACTAGTTATTGATTAAAGGGGGCGGCGGCTAGGGACGAGCCTGCCACCTTTGTTTTCCAGCGACATGTTATTCCCCCATATCTCCTTAGTCAGAAACGACGTTTGGTTTATGATGATTGAGCGTGTTTATGGACCTTCAATCGAGAAGATTATGGTGGTTCTTTGAGGGTGGTTCGATGTGATTCCGAGCATATTAGTAGAAGGGAATTTTTTTCAAACCGGTACGTTTAAGAAAAAAAAGAGGTAAATGGATTTGGTTGAGGAAATAAGAGGAATAAAGTAAAGTCGTTCCTGGCACCAGCGGTCGCTGCACAACAAGAGAATGGGTACTATTGGTTGTCAGTGATGACCGCCCCTACCACCAGCGGTCACCATTGAAAGTTTGATTTTTAAGGGCGACCGCTCCTGCCACCTGCGGTCCCTATTTAAACCCAAAACCCACCGTTATTTTACTTCGTTTAACCCGTTTAACATGTTTAAAAAAAATTTACAATCAACTACCATCCACTATTCTCCAAACAATTTTTTTTAAAAAAAAAATCAAAGAGGAATCAAATTTATTATTGCAGGTTTTGACCACTCCATTAAGACAATCAACTACCATCACTTATTATTGCAACAACTTTGCAGGTTTTTATTATCAACATTATTGCAGCAGCTTTTGCAGCAAATAAATAAATAAATGAAGAAGACAAATAATGCAGGCTTTGCAGGTTTTTATTATTGCAGACATCCATCAACTTTACATCAACTTTAAACCCAGCAAATTTCATGATTGTAATTTACATCAACTTTTTCAGGAAAATTTATTATGCCATCAACTTTACAGGCAAATTTAATATTCCATAATATAAAACTTACATAATCAACTTATAAGGTAGAATATGGTACAAAATAATCGCAAGTAGATTAAAACTTATATAATCAACTTAACTAGCACAAAAAGTCAATAGCGGGAATCATGATACATAAATCATATTAAATTATAAGCTTTTAATTGTGTCGCTTGGACACCTGTTTACCATGTGACCCGTCTGCTTACAACCCGAACACCTAAGTCTCGTCCATTCCTCGGGATAGTTGATATCCATCTCATTAAACATTCTTCTTGCACGACGTCTGCCTCGTTTGACAATAAACCGGTATGGGTCCACAACCATCAGCCACCCGGCATACTGCCATGTACTCTTTGGCGGTACTGGGTTAAAATCACCATTGTATTGTGCATGCTAGATCTCTGAATAGAACCGGTGACTAGCAGTTTCTTTAGGATCGTATTTTAGGTGATGGCAAACAGCCAGAGCATGACTACATGGGAACCGGTAATTTTGCCACCTTTCACACGTGCGAGTTTTATCCTTATATTCAACCGTGTAGTGATAGATGCCAGTTTCGTCAGTTGTTTGAATCTTGCTCTCCATCATATATCGCTTGTCTCTGGTGGAAAACGATACACTCGGTGTTCTCATGCAATTATCTCACGTTGATGGAAAACATTCCACATGCTTTCTGGAAAGTTTTTCAAGCAATTAAGAGCGGTGTTGTAGTTCTTAGCGTACTGATCAACGTCCCTCTTAAAAGTATACTCGATCAAAGCCTGTATTGGGAGCATCCTGGCACCACGTAACACGTTCTTCATGCATTATGATATGTTGGTGGTGAGGTTACCCCATCGACGCATGCCCCTGTCATAAAGGAGCGTCCACTTGGTTTTATCGATTTGTTTTAGGTACCGCGACACTGCTTTGTTTGTTGCTTCAAGCTCCCTCATTAGACGTTCATACTTAGCCTCCTTTGTTGTGCTCCCGATCATCCAACACATTCTTTTCAGGGTCACGTTCCTGAACTTGCTTGCGAAGTTGCTTCCAACGTGTCTTAGACAAAATCTGTGGTGAGCATGGGGTTCTTTCCAGGCTTCCAAGTTATTCATGACGTGCAATATACCCCCATGTCGATCTGATATGACACAAAGCTTGCGTTGTTGGGGGTCTTGAACGTTCTCCTGGAACTGGTTTAGAAACCAATTCCAGCTTTCGTTGGTCTCTTCGTCAACGAGGGCGTACTGTGACACCCCGCCCGGCGGCGGAAACACCGGGCTCTCAAGTAAATTGGATATCAATAGTAAACAAAGCACATGGTAATTATTTATTAATTCTAATAATGATTAATACATTTGAACATGGGTCTTAAATAGAAATGACAAAATTCATAAAACAGAAACAATAATTGCAATTGTTTTTATTATTTAACTAGGTCCAAGGCAATCCTAAGTCTTGGCAAAGCAGCAAAATAATGTCAAGCATCACCTGAAATATGTAAAAAAATCAATCCTAAGTTAGCTATTTAAAGCTAGTGAGTAAACCACAAATTGATACACAGTAATATCGAAATCCGAGATCATCATAATATGTTGCGCAATCTTACATGCATAGCTCTTTCATATCATTCTCGACCTTGGCACCTTGAACACACATCGAAACCATCATTGTATTGTAACTTGTAACCATGTGTCATGAGGAACCAACTCATGTTATTAATTAAAGATAACCTTTCTAGCAACCGTCACGTAACCGTCTCGATATAGTAGTTATCACTAATTATTTAGCAACTTAGGGACATAGCATAATAACATAGCATAGCAACTTGTATCATCGTATAGCAACTTGTAACATTGAATAGCAACTAGAAACATTGATCGAATGGTCGTGTTTAAATAACCTATTTTGAAATACATGTAGGTGGGTTTGTCAAACCATTAGCGCTAACATTGTACCGGTGGGATTACTAAGTAACAATACTACTTTAAACTACCACATAAGGATTGCATCTTGTCGCGAGTCAACACTAACATATTTTATGATCTCTTTTGGAAAACAAATAGAAAATTGAAAATGTTGTATAGTATTTCAACCCATTTCAGCCCCAAAACGTAAAAGTAAAAATGGGGAGTGAATTTACTCACCTTGAATCACAAGAAACGCAGCTAAAGAGAACCGAGGGTTGCCCAAATATTAGTACCACCTAGTTAATTAGGAAAAACCCTAACTTAGAAACGAAACAATAGTAACAAGAACAAAAAAATTCGAGATCTAGTGTTTCGGATTTGGGATTTAGGGTTTTAAATTACAAATAGGAATTAGGGTTTTAAAGTATAAATTGGGAATTAGGGTTTTGAAATACAAATTAGGAATTAGGGTTTTAAATTACGAATTGGGATTGTGGTACGAAACGTAATAGTATTTTCGTAATTGAAGATATATATTTTATAAGTATTTTTTTTGTATTCAACTTTTATATTTGTACCATTCGAATACTTATAAACATGTAACGTTATTTCTTTGAAACCAGGAATCATAAGTTTTAAGATCCTTAAAATGTATTTAATATATATTTGAATAAGTATTAATAGTCATGAAACATTATTTATAAATTTTTATGCCTTTAAAAAACATATAACTTAAATATGTTATTTAGGTTATTAGAAAAGTATGTTTAATGTTTAAAATGTTTACAATGTGATAATTACATAAAAAAAGGGCAGTAGGACTCGAACCCAAAGCCATTTCGCCCACAAAAGTAGTACAAACCACTGGACCAGGGGCGTTGTTTTGTTATTAAATTCGACTGGAAAATGTTTTAACTTGCATAGATCAACAACACCAATTTGCACTATAAACCCTAGAACCAAGAATCATCCAATTGATCTCAATTCTGTTAATCAAAACCAAATCAAACATAGGGCTATTAATCCCCATTGCATCACGAGTATTTTGATATATAATACTTACTTGATAACGAACGATTGATACAGATTCAAAAGAGAAGCAAACTTGACTGTTCTTGATTGATTTCGCACGAATCTGGAGTAGATAACATGAAATTGATGGATTTTAGAGGATGTAGGAGGTTTAGAGGATTAAAACGAACACGGAAAACTACATGCAATGGTGCTCAGAAGGTGAAAAGCACTAGTCACCGGAAAAATATATGTTTGAATCTTGATTCGGTTAATTTGCAGAGAAGAAATGATGTTATGGTGTTTGGGATTTGTTAGACGATTGAAAAGTGAGTATATGGAATGGTTTAATCGATGATTGCTGTTCTAATTATGAAATGGAAATTTATAAGTTTAATCTCGAAATTAATTCGGATTGGTTGAGGTGTAATACGCGTTATTAAACACCAATACAGGTTCGAAACTTGGTAAAAATGGATTAGGAATGATTTTTGAGGTTTAAAGGCGGATAAAAACGCATAACAAGCCTTGGCCGGAGCTCGCGGGAAAAAAAGGGCAACAGAGGGGGGTCGCGGGGGTGGGTTGGATAAATAATTAATTTACAGTAATGGCCCTTGTAGTTACACATGGTTTTAAAATGTTAATATAAGTTTTAATTTAAGTTTAAAAATTGATAGATTTGGCCCAAAGTAACTTTATACATTATTCTGAACTAACTACTTAACAACGCTGAGACGTAATGTTTTTATTAGTGACGTTTTTGAACATTCATATTGCGTTTCACATTATTTCATTTTTTCGAGACTTTGATAGTTTTATTTTTAAAAATATTTATAAACACTCTTTTATAAAATTCTACTTTTATATATTTTGGAGATTTAATTATTGTATTTAGTATTTAATTAGTAAACGTCGGATAATAAATCGATCGTTATATATTAAAGACGAGAATGATGTAAGGCTCGAAAATTTATATATATAAATTTTTTATAACAAATCGTTACATTTTAAAGAAATAAATGAATCCAGTTTAAAAGATAAATACTTCGGGTTCGAGATGGGTATTCAGGTGCGGGTTTGGGGGCAGATGTCACACGTACGCTATAGATATTACTGGAATGTAGTAACGGAAAGCTTCAATATTCGGGTGGAAGGCCCAAAAAGCATACCTGAAGACAAACACTTCCTCGTCACATGGCCCATTGGGATGAAATAACCACTGCACAGCTGTTCCAGGGTTTGATTGTTGTAGCGCATGCAGGTAGCTAGACAAAGCACGAAAGTTTTCATCCCAGGTACCGTATATTTTTTCGTAGGCTTTTTTTCTGGCGGCCCAACCCTTGGCATAAGTTATATCAACATGAAGCTTCTCTTTGATCAAAGTTTGAATTTTTTTCACAGAAAGTGATAAATCTACCTTAATTTGGTCTTTGATTTCTTCTGCCACCATCTTGGATCTAAGGGCTCGATTGTTGTTGCGCGTCACAGTGGTGAAGTAGCTATGTGCAGGGGTCCATTGGGTGACCCTGAAATAGTTGGAATTTTTTATTTTTCTCGCCGATACAGTCCAACGACAAGGTGTTTTGTTGCTTGACTCTCTGGTGCTTCTACTTACTGCTTTGAAAACATCAAGTCTTGTGTTCTTCATAAAAATCTCTCTGTCTTGAGCAACATTCCATAACCAGACTGGATAGTCAACCTGCTCTTTGGATGTGAAATACATATTTAAAGTTATCTCACCACCTGTTTCAGCATTCCAAAATCACGTCTCGTCTTCACCGAAATTATCAAGAGCCATATAGTCCTGCTCCGTTGTAGTACCAATAACATTCATACCGGGGAAATCGGTAAATCCCTGACTTCGTTGCTGAGCTAGAGGATGGATCGGTGTATCTTCTTCTTGTTCAGATTCAGATTCATACTCAGATTCTGAAGGAGATTGTTCACTCACTTCCGTGTCTTCCATTTCTTCTTTTACTGCCCTATCTTCTATTTCTTCCATTTCTTCTTCTACTGCCCTATCTTCAGCTTCATAAAAACTAGTGTAAGTTGACACTTGAGTTTGAGATTCCATTTGAACTTAATGGTATGGATCTTGTTGAAATAAAGAAAGACCCCGTAAAAATTCAATGTGTCCACCTTGATGGACGTTGGGGGATATCGATGTCCATTTTACATGAATTTTACATATATATTCTGAAACAATGGATGCCATATGGTATATTGTGTACATATCACTTTCTTTTTGAATGAATGAACATTGTGGACGACCACCGTATTCAAAGTACAGTTTTAATTCTAGACGACTTGATTCTCGTTCAACACCAACACATTGACACATCCGATCAACAAAATCGGTATAAATCATTCCATATGTAACAAAAAATGAAGTAGTACGAGTGTATACATCACCCATAACTACCCCTTCGGTGTAAGAAATTTCACCCCCATAAGATAACTCTACTAGAAATGGATTAAAGGAGGAGGATGATGCCATTTTGTGAGGATATTTTTTTATTATATGAGTGTAAGTAAACGTTTGTGAGAATGGATTGATTTGAGGGTGGGTGAGTCCATATATATAAAGAAGTTAGACACATATAGAGCCTGCTTTTGGTAGGAGAGGTCTCTTACACCAACACCATTTTATTAAATAAAAAACATCATTGAACTTCTTAAACTAATTTAAAGCATTATTAGACAGTCAAATAGAAACTACTTAAGCTAAGTCTAGAAACCGAATCATGACATTAGCACAACTACTTTAATAATTAAAATAGTGTACAGCAAACTGGAGCATCTTCTCGCACATGTGGTCCCCAGGTTCCACTTTTTACGTCTTTCCCGGTATCTTCATTTAACTCTTCTCTTACAACATACAACTCGATCTCCGGGACCCCATTAACTCCAATGTATGATGTTAATAATGTTACATCTTCACTATTCCTCAGTGGAAGCAACCCGGTATCGAGATCACCGACCGGAGGTTTAAAATAAAACCATAAATTCCTGGGAATAAACCCATAACCAAATTCTGGATGAATAAGATACATATTAGAAACGGTAAACTCATGGACTTTTAAAAAGTCACCAAAGGTTATGCTACCGTAATCGTATGTTCTACCCGACATCCTAGTAAAGCACCCACCATTGTAAACTTTGAGGCTAAAATACTCAAGTCTGTCTGCATAAAGCTCTTCAACAACCTCTGGTTGGCCGGGCTCATTTATGGATCTAAGCTGAAATCTTGCACTAGGATAAAAACAATCTGGAAAGTTGGTCATGATATGTTGGTATGATGAATTTGTGAGATAAATGGATGATGGTAAATATGAAGTATATGTTGGTATTTATAGTAGTTTATATATTTAGGTAATATATGAAAATACCCAACACAACCGAAATATGATTAAAAAAATAAACTACATGAAAATATATTACACAAAATAAACATGAAAATATATTACATTTATTATAAAAAAATACAAGTTTAGATGTTTTCCTATATATACCACAACACCCTTTCATATTCCACCATACCAATTACCAATATATCCACACTAATATGAAAAAACCAAATGGAAAAGATCTTGTTGACTATAAGATCTATAGTTCTCAGCCAATTAAGAAAGCTTCAAGTTGGGTTCCTAAGAAATGGAGACGTCTAAGTTTAAAGAATCACGAGGGTTCATCATCTACATCGAAGGAGCCTCTGGCCGCCAAGGAGACTGAACCGGTCACTAAAGAACACGAAGATAACATACGTCATTTTATATTCCGAAATAACGAGTCGTACAAATGGTCCAAAGACTCTGTTGACTTCTATAACAACGGTGATGCTCCATTCTGCTATTGTCATTTTTTGGGACTAAACAAACTTGATAGTGATTTTTAGGGGACTCTATTAGGACATCGAGGCGATAGGCGTCTTACAACTTTGGTAAGTATCATATCCCTTTTTTTGCACATTATTATTAAGCTTTAACCGTTTAACATGCTCTAGATAATTTGTTACAACACATTGAAGGTTGGGATAATCGGATGATGCTAACAAGGTTAAGCGTGTTTAGAAAAAACGGACCAGACGGACGACACTGGACAACTGTACCACCAACATTTCGTTCTGACCTTGTCGCCGAAGACAATAGATTTGGTGCCAAATATGCCAATGGAACTCATAGTCCGTACCCTCCATTTTGGGAGGTTAGGTATGTTTATATTCCATTATGTGTTACAAAAATAGATGAATGGTTACTTGTTCATATTAATTTGCACACCATAGAAATGAATCAGTACTTGTGTAACGTCAAATACTCATGCAATTATAGAGGGTTGATTCATTTACCACTGTTGGATTCGATTTCAATTTTTGTTGGAAGAGATTAAGTATTTGCAACATTACAATGGACCTTATATAAGACCAGAAGATCGATTCCTAAATGTCCACGTTGTTAGCAGCGAATACATGCCCAAAGATGAAGACGATCTTGGTGGTGATTTGGGGGTTCTTGTCTGTATGTTAACGCAGAATCTTGTGTAGAACAAAGTTGTGGATATGCAGGGTGATTTTAAAGATAGGTGCACGAACTTCAGACTACATATGGCTACTCAGTTGTACAACACACGTTTCTCACATGTTTAGAACTTCCAATGTTATCGTTATGTGTTTCATGTTTTTCTAGATATTGCAATGTCTCTTTATGGTGTCTTTTGATAATAAAAAAACACTACTCAATTCATTTCCTGAATGATAATAAAAAAACACTAATTAGTAAATTACCTGCAATAAATAAATAGATGATAAATTTCATTACCTACTACAATAATAATAACATACATGCATGCTATAAATACATGCATGAATAGTCAATAAATACATGCAATTATATACCTACAATAACTTCTCACCTGCAAAAGCCTGCATGCTAGTCATTCATTGATAAAAAAACACTACTCAAATCATTTTCTTCAAAAGCCTGGATGATAATAAATACCTGCAAAAGCCTGCATGACTAGTCATTCATTGATAAATAAAAAACACTAATCAATCAAAAGCCTGCATGATAATAAATACCTGCAAAAGCCTGCATGACTAGTCATTCATTGATAAAAAAAAACACTAGTCAATCAAAAGCCTGCGTGATAATAAAAAAACACTACTCAATAAATTACCTACTTCCAATAAATACATGATTAATTTCGTTACATGCTACCATAATAATATTAAACATGCATGCTAATAAATACACGCATGAATAGCCAATAAATACCATAGTCATTCAGTAATTTCGTTACCTGCAAAACACTACTCAATTCATTTTCTGCAAAAGCCTGCATGATAATAAATACCTGTAAAAGCTTGCATGACTAGTCATTCATTGATAAAAAACACTAATCAATTCATTTTCTGTAAAAGCCTGCATGATAATAAATACCTGCAAAAACCTACATGACTAGTCATTCATTGATAAAAAAAAACACTACTCAAATCATTTTCTTCAAAAGCCTGCATGATAATAAATACATGCAAAAGCCTGCATGACTAGTCAATCAAAAGCCTGCAATGAATACATGCAATGTCTCTTACCACAATAACTTCTCACCTGCTGCAGATTTAAGCTAATAAATACATGCATGACTACTCAATTCAAAAAAATAATTCGTAACCTGCTTCCAACGAATGCAACCCCCCTCTCTTATAGTATAAATATATGATTTGTGATTTCATTTCTACTTGCTCATTTCCACTTGCACCCTTTTCTCTTGCATCTAATTCTAAAAATCAATAGCCATGAACATGAACGTCATGTTTTCCCGGGTCCTATAGATCATAATGTTTTATATCCAGAAGAAGAACATAGAGCTAGAAAACTATAGACGGAACCAGAATGGGGGTTAACCTGCGACAATGACGTTAAGCGCGGGGAAGGTTCATTTTGGGACTCCGTGTATAAAGGAAAACTTTATATATCAGATGGAGTTATGAAAAAACTTGATGTTGCTGGTTTTAAGGGAGTCTTCAACTGTGGATACCGAAAAATTGATCGTGCCTTAATCCAGGCATTGATCGAAAGGTGGCATCCGGAGACTAACACGTTCCACCTTCCTATTGGCGAGGTAACGGTAACTCTAGAAGATGTTGGCATAATATGGGGTTTACCCGTCAAGGGTGAACCCGTCACCTTATTTAATTCTTTGTACGACTTAAGTGATCGTACTAAAATGTGTGAGGAGTACTTAGGTTTAAACCCTCACCTTCTGATTTTGAAAGACATACTATAAAATAAGTAGTATAATAGAATACTTGATATCAAACAGTTTACCTGACGAGGGTGCCGACGACGAAAACTACGCTAATCAAGTGTGTTGTATTATTCTTATACTATGTTCTAGTACTTTATTTGCAGACAAATCTAATGCATATGCTTCTTTAAGTTTTTTATATAATATAAAAGACTTAGATAATTGTGGGGGGTTAAGTTGGGGCAGTGCCACACTGGCCTATTTGTATAGAGAATTATCGAAAGGAACCAACCCACAAACAATTGCGGTTGGCGGACCCATGTCGCTTCTACAACTGTGGGCATGGACCAGGGTATTACCGTTGGCACCAAGAATAACGGGAGAGATAATTATTGATGTTACACTCCATATGGTGCAAGGTATTTATCTAATATATAATTTCAATAGTTTTATAATTAACAATGAGTTGATTTATTAATTTTTTTAGGTGGGATTATTCTGTTAGTCATTAAGAATCTCCCTCACATATCTTGGTGACCCACCGTACTAGTTTGCAGAATCCCCTGCCTAATCAAGTATTTTTTTAGTAATTTTTAAGTCACTAATGGATTCTATTAGTATTGAAAAAAAAGTACTTAAACTAAATTATTTCATTTGTAGTTTGACTGGACGCCTTATAGGAACATGCTTCACACCCTTCCCCAGATCTGCAAGTCCAAAATGCAAACTTGGACGTCACAATGTTTTTTAATTTTATGGGCTACGGTTGAATATCACCCGGCAAAAAGGGTTATGCGCGGGTTTGGTGTAGTTCAAACCATCCCTCGCCCATTTCATCTGTCCAAAAATATGCATACAGAGTTGCATAAACTTGATCATTCTGGTCGGGTAGACATGGACTGGTCCTAGCACCATCAATTCTATATCAATGACAAGGAAAACAGGCACCGGAACTTAGTGAGAGGGGAACTGAGCGTCACACCTACCGTAGACCCTCATTACAACGACTGGTTCAATCGAATTACGGTTCTTTTCATGAGAAACGCAAATGTCATTCTTGATGCACGGCCTATTGGATTTCAAGATCTTGGTGGAACTTCCAGATTGTTGGTTAGTACCATTAATCGCAACATATTATAAAATGTAAAATATATATTTATAACAAACCAAACTTATATATAGACTTATTTATTGTTGTAGGTGGAAGGTTTAAGCTACATTGGCCAAGAAATTCCTAGAATGAGGAATATGGGCGTTGATAATTATTATAATAATTTTTGTGCCCTTGAAAACATGACCACTAACATTATGAGAATGGTTGGTCAAAGTGAAGCCAAACAACATCACCTCATCTACAAACAGATCCTGTTCATTTTGAAATAGATGACACAATACCGCAGTATGCGCGTCGAAGACCAAGCACCCGTGGTAGAAAAGGCTCTCAGGGTAACAACCAGAATATGGACGGTACCTCTAATGTTCGGCAGGGTACCTCAAATGTTCGAGAGGGACCCACAAGTTTTCATGGGGGATTAGCAAATTTAGAGTCGGGCCCCTCCAATTTTCAAGAGGGCAGACAAAATTTTAGGGAGGGCACCTCAAGTTTTCAAGGGGGGCTCCAAAATTTTGCAAACTCTACAGGGGGTTTTCAAATGTTTGGGCAGAGTACTTTTCAAGGAGTTACACCAGGTCTTGAAGCCGATCCTTCTAACGTTTATCGACCCAGTTTTGAAAATTTTGAGCAGCCTACATCGTTGGGCGTTAATGACTACCGTCTTGATAGTTTGGATTTTGTCTCGTCATTATTTGATTACCGAACACCCCAACAAAACATTATTCGTGGGATTTCTCCAAACCAATCCCAACAATTCCAACAGTTGCATCAATTTCAGTATACTGGTGATAATCAATAACAACCGTGCTTCCGTGGTTTATCACAAGTACCTTTAGACTTGGGACTACAATTGAGTCAATCGGAAGAAGGAAACGGTCCTGAACCAGAACAACCGGTACAAAGACGTAGGCAACCCCAAAGAAACGCAGGAGCACCGGCATGTGGAAATTCAGGCCATCACTATACAAGACATAACAGGCGTTGAAAACATGTCCTTTTTTTACATTGTATCCGTTGTTAATTTTACATGATTGTAAGTTTATATTATGGCAAATTGGCCTAAAATAATCCCAACTAACACCCATTGGCCGAAAATAATCCCAACTCAGTTTATACCCTCTAGTGGTCCCAAATCCAACTTTTTTGGCCTACAGTGGTCCGTCGTTAAGTGCACTTAACGCCCGTTAACTTTTTTTCTATTTTTTTCGAATTTCAAACCGATATTTTAGGGATTTTGATCGGGAGGAGAATACGAGTCTGTTGATGTAAACCTTACTTCCAATTGTTGCTCCAAATGGTTTAATTTTGATATCCGGTTAAAGCACCGTTAGGTTTTAAACACCCGATTGAAGACCGTTTTGTCGTTTGGAACACCAGTTCGAGGTAAGGTTTACATCAATTGAATCGTATACCCCTCCCGATCAATTTCCATAAAACCTTGTTTTGAAATTCGAAAAAAATCAAAAAAAAGTTAACGGCCGTTAAGTGCACTTAACGGCGGACCACTGGAGGCCAAAAAAGTTGGATTTGGGACCATTGGAGGGAATAAACTGAGTTGGGATTATTCTCGGCCAATAGGTGTTAGTTGGGATTATTTTTAGCCAATTTGCCTTATATTATTGAATCGTCTTTGTTTTCTTTTAATTTTACATGCCATCATTACACAAGACAACCACTTATTTGTCTTCATTCAATTATGGAATATTAAACTTGCCTGCAAAGTTGATGGCATAATAAATTTGCCTGAAAGAGTTGATTAAATTACAATCATGAAATTTACTGGGTTTAAAGTTGATGTAAAGTTGATGGATGCCTGCAATAATAAAAACCTACCAAGCCTGCATTATTTGTCTTCTTCATTTATTTATTTATTTGCTGCAAAAGCTGCTACAATAATGTTGAAAATAAAAACTTACAAAGCTGCTACAACAATAAGTGATGGTAATTGATTGTCTTAATTAATGGAGTGGTCAAAACCTGCAATAATAAATTTGATTCCTCTTTGAATTTTTTTTAGGAGGATAGTGGATGGTAGTGATTGTAAAAAAAAAATTTAACATGTTAAACAAGTTAAACGGAGTAATATAACGGTGGAGTTTGGGTTTAAATAGGGACCGCAGGTGGCAGGGGCGGTCGCCTTTAAAAATCAAACTTTCAATGGTGACCGCTGGTGGCCGGGGCGGTCACCACTGACAACCAACAGTACCCATTCTCTTCTTGTGTAGCGACCTCTAGTGCTAGGAACGGCTTTACTTTTTTCCTCTTATTTCCTCAACCAAATCCATTTACCTCTTTTTTTTCTTAAACGTAGAGGTTTTAAAAAAAATTCTCGTAGAAGGTATAGTGGTTTATAGTAATGTTTGTCCAGTGTAGCAGGTTATGGCCAAAAGTCATGGTGGTGTTTGACGATTATGATGTTGTGGTGATGTTGCTATAGCGATTAAAGGCGGATCAGGGTGATTCTATGGTGGTCGCTTATTGTGGCAGCTGCGAAGTTGGTGCTCGGTAATGGTTGTTTCGGTGCTGCTATTATAAGATGAGGATGATGTGGTTCTAAGATAACGATGATGTAATGGTGTTTCAGCGATGATGTGGTGGTCATTGGTTTTTGGCGACATGTTATGGTGGCATCAGACACATCGTGGTGATTATGGTAATGTTGGTGGTGATGTTGTAATATTATTGTGGTAATTAGTGGTGGTTATATGGCAAGAAAGGGTGGTTAATTTGTAACACCCCGATTTTTATGGTAGGACTTATTTACGTGCTTATGCTTATATGGATGTGCATTTAAGTGATTATGATTAAAATGATGTATGACGTTTACGATATATGTTATGTTAATGATAAACATGATGATTTCAATATATACGATGGAGCAAGAAAATGATTATTAAGTATACGAGAATGTAAAACGTAATGACTAATTACTTGCTTATTAGAAAAGGGAAGGATTAATGAAAAGGTTATGATGTAATTATGGGCCATTAAGGGTGAAAGAATGAATTAGGCCCACAATGGTAAGTTAATTAGCTAAGAGATTTACCTAAAATAGCTTAATTACCTAATTAAGGCCCAAAGCCCACCTAAAAAGCCTACCCAATATGGAAACCCTACTATTTAACCTCCATTTCTAGCCACCATTCCCCACTTCACCATCTCAACAACAACACACACACAAACCCTAATCTTTTTGAAAGAAAATTAAGGCAAGAAAGAAGAAAACCAAGATTTATGTTAATCAAAGAGTTGAATTGAAGTTGGAAGGTATTAAACATCAGGTAATCCTTGTAAAATCATCCCCTAAAACACGTTTTCATAACGCAAACGAATGTGGCCATTAATGGAGTTTTTAAGTTTTTCAAAAGTTTCAAAGAAATCAATAAAGGTTGCATTTTTATTGATAAAATTGTGGAAAAAGCTTAGATTTAGTCATATGAATGATAGACCAAGGTTTTGGACGTAAAAAGTTTGAGATTTGGTTGAAAAACAAGGATTTTTGGTTGAAAACGAGCTGTGACAGCGTTTTTGCGACACTAGTGTTCATCATGCAACACTAGTGTTCATCTTGCGACACTAGGATGACTTGACTTCTGGGCGTGTGTCGGGTGTGTTTGCGAAAGTAGTTTTAGTCCCAACGAAAGTTGGGCAAGAGCCTTGCGACACTGCAAGTGGAGGTGCTGCTGAAGCAGCATGCGACACTATGGTTCGCCTATGCGAAACTACTTGCGACACTACCTGCGACACTATGTGCGACACTACCCGCGGCACTAAGAAACAAAATGACGATTTTTCATAATAACTTAAATGCAGATCGTGCAACTATACCACTACCTTAACCTGGTCCAAACAAGCAAGATCACTTAAGAATCAGGTGAGTTCTAGACCTCACTTCCGTTTCAAACATAATTTTGAGGCTAACATGCATACCGAGATGTTTCCTGTACTGTTGGACTTTGTTATGTGTAGTATGAAGATGAAGTAAGAACGAGTAACTGAATACCAATATATTTATATATATATATATATATGTATAAACGAATGTATGCCTTAACGGAAGACAAGAATCCTACTGGGGATCTTATAAAACCAGCTAAGAATCCTACTAGGGATCTCATAAAACAAGTTAAGAACAACCGAATGGGTCTCTTATGACCAAAGAGGACATGATGATGACTTACTAACAGACAAAGATATTATGTTATGTGTTATACGAATGTGACGTTCAATATGATGATGCTATTTACGTGTACTACATGAATGATATGGAAAGTTCCTAAAGATGTTTTGTGACACCCCGCCCGGCGGCGGAAACACCGGGCTGTCATTGGAATTGGATATCCATAGTAAACAAAGCACATGGTATTTATTTATTAAAGTCTAATAATGATATCATAAGTTTGGAATATGAGTCTTAAATATAAACGACAAAAGTAATAAAACCGAAATAGTAAATGCAATTGTCTTTTATTATTCTAGGTCCAAGGCAATCCTATGTCTTGGCAAAAGCAGCAAAATAATATCAAAGCATCACCTGAAATATGTGAAAATAAAGTTAGCTAATTAAAGCTAGTGAGTAAAACCCAAATTGAATAGTAATAGTATTGAAATCCGAGATCAACAAGATATGCTGCGCAATCCCACATGTATAGTAATTTCGTAATATCACCCTACCAGGACCCCTAGAATAGAATAGCACACCAACCACAATAGAAACTATAGTATCTCGTTTAGCCATTTGTCATGAGAACCACTCATGTAATAAATAATGATAACTTTTAATAACCGTCGTATACCGTCTCGATATATAAGTCATCATTTAGCAATTTAGGGACATGGCATAGTATAGCATCATAGCATAGCAACATAGTATAGCAACATAGCATCTCGACATAGTAAACATGGAATTAGAAAGGCCGGGTTTAAATCACCTATCGATGTTGTACAAGCAGGTGGGTTTGTCAAACCATTAGCGCTAACATTGTACCGGTGGGATTACAAAGCAATAAAACTACTTTTAACTAACACATAAGATTGCACCAAGCCGCGAACTAGATTAACATATTTGTATGATCTCTTTTAGAAAACGAATAGAAAACGCAATATAGTAAAAGACATATTTCAGCCCCAAAATAGTAAAATGGAAAAAGGGGAGTGAGTTTACTCACCTTGAAACACGGGCACGAAACAATAGTAACAATATACATAGAACCGATGATTGTCCAAATACTAGAATCACCTAAGTAATGACAATCTTAACTTAGTAAAACATATAGTATAGAAAACAAGAATAGGATAATAGGAATTTAAGGTAATTTAGAGTTCTAGGGTTTCAAGTTGGGATTTGGGGGGTTTTTGGATAAACGATTAAAAATGTATTAATTGATTAAAACACAACCTCGAACGATAGTAATGATAATAAACGATTTCGAAATTCGTACGTACTTCTAGAATTTTATAAATGTTTCGACTTTAGGAAAATCATAGTTTTAAATTATAACTTAGTATCTTCTTTTATAAACTCTTAATTAGGTCGGTTACATACAAAATAGTATATATTACCGAAACACCATTATGTTTCTATATAAGAATGATTAAAAGTTGTTTTCCCTACAAAAAATGTGTTAAAGGACTACGGAAAATAATCAAAATGAAGGTTGGATAATAAAATGTGTGGTACTTAATCACATTAATTTAAAAGAAATTATGTAAATATGTTTTATGATTATAAATTTTATTTAGTTTTATGTATTGTTCATGATAGAATTTATAAAACAAAAATATTACGTTAATGAAATAGTATAAAAATTGATTTAAAGAAACAAGATGGAAGCAGCAGGATTCGAACTCAGGTCTTCTGGTTCAGAGTTATACACTGTTACCAGTTGACCTAAGTGTTGTTGTTGTTCAATTTCAGAAACAAAATTTTATAACTTAACTCAGACAAATCCCCATTTCCTTGACAAACCCTAGAATACAAATCCTTGAACTTGAACATGAATCCGATAGCAATACAGAAATTAACCTTAGGCTTCTGAACATCGAAGAATAAAGAGCATTTTATTGAAAGTATCTTACCCGATTGAAGTCGAATTGAATTGGAGAAGAATGATGAAAAAGAACGGTTGTGACGAAATTGATTTGGATGATTGACTCTATCAAAATGCAATTAAACTTCCAGAATTCTTCTAGCTGATATATGGAATGAAAGCCCTAACTTAATTTCAGATAATAGCAAGGATTCGACGCCCGATTGAGCCGTTGCAGGTTTCGCACAAGATGAAGATCAAAGAAGAAGATTGAGGGATAGAGGGTGAAATTGCTTTTACTGAGAGCTCGCAACAACGATTATGATTGATGCTAGATTATTAAATTAGATTAATTGATTCAATACGTTACCAACCCGTTCAATGTTGAAACCGAATACTTTTAGATTAAATTCGTGATAAAGAGCTAGTTAATGGTCCAACTGATTAGAAGATGTGCATTGGAACGACTTCAGCTGCGTTTTAGATTAATAGAATTTGAGGTATTAATCTGAAATTGATGCGAACGGGTTTTGGGTTTGGAAACAATGAAACCGTCGAATGATTTTGCAACAAAAGACACTGATTCTTGTTTGAAATTGCTGTTTCGAGTTTGAAACTTAATTAGGGTGCCGTTAGAATGATTTTATCGAGCTTCAATCGAGTTAAAAACGATTAAAATTGGAATTTAGGTGTTGCCGGAATCCGGCTCCGGCGGCCGGAATAAACCACCGGAAAAACGGGGGTAACAGGTTGGGAGGTTGATTTATAAATTTGTTACAGTTTTGGCCCTCCGTGTTTGATTGGTTTTCAACTTTCTATTGTAACTTAAATCTAACTTTAGAATTAACACATTTGGCCCAAAGTTAAATAACACTTGTCTTAACTAACTAGTTCTACAACATTAACTTGTATTGTATATATATTTTACGTTTTTGAATGTTTACATTGGATTTGACGTTAAATGTCTGTTTTAAGGCTTAATAGTATTTACCTTTAGCATACATTATAAAATTTCTTTTATAGAATACACTTTTATTTACTTTGAGATTAAATATTTGTATTGAGTAATTATTTAGTAGACCTTATATAATAATTCAGTCGTTTTATTAAAGACGGTGCAACATAAAATTTCGACACATTCATTTACATTAATAGCGAACGTTTCATCACGATGAATTAAATGCAAATAAATAGAAACAGAACAATGAATTCGGGTTTGAGTCGGGCATTTGGGTTCGGGTTTTGGGGCAGATGTCACAGTCTCCCCTCCTTATAGAAATTTCGTCCCGAAATTTACTCAAATCGAAACAGAAAATGAAACGAAGGTATAAGATTATTTAGCTTTCCGTTGGGTCCTCACGTTCCCAATCTTTTTAAGAACTTTGAACAGTGACACATAGATATTACTGGCATTGTAGTTTTTTTTTCTATGAGAGAATTTCATCCATGGAAGATGAATGTTTTGTTTGAAACATGACTTTAAATAATCGAGATTAAGAGGTTATTTATTTTTAATTTGCTTTGGAATCATTGAGAGTCGTCTATTTAACGCTTTTTGAATCGTGAGAGTTCGGTTGATTTAATTGTGTGGAGATTCGAATAAAAATTATTTGTTAGTCATTCAAGAAATGGAATAAGTTCCCCATTCGAATAAAATGTTTTAGGTAAATAGATTTAGGTTGATTTAAATGAAGATCATAAATAATCATGACTAATAGAACAGAAGAAACGAATAAAGTAATTGTACGTATAGTTAAACGAATTAGAAGCAATCAGTCAAATGAGTAAATAAATCGAGTCAAAATAGAATGATTAAATGTGGTCTAACTCTACAAGTTGACCATGAGATTACGCTTTCCATGATAAATGTACTTACGTTACTTAGCTCTTTTGATTTGAATAAGAATATGCTTAGTCTCGAGGAGTGAAATTAGAATACAACAACTTGAGTACTAGGTAATGATGATGCCAAAAGATAATATGAGAAAACAATCGTTAAACGTTGATTTTTATACGATAAGAAATGATTGTTGATTTCTGCATAGGTTCCATTAGTAATTGGTTGCTATTTTGGATCAACTTAAAATTTAGTTTCTATTACTCAATGAGATATGATAGGTATTATTATACGCATAGAATATTTAGAACAACACAATCATCACAAATTGCAGACAACGCTTTATTTGACAGTATGATAGAAGCATTTATATATAAGGAGTATCAGTGACGTATCCACCATGCTCCTGTCATACCACATTTGTCGCATTGCCCTTAAACACATGACAAAACTTGCTATGGTTTCCATGCACCAACTTTCATAATTCCGTGTGCACCCGTAATTACTTTAGTTTTTGCATGGACCACACAGGTCGTTCGATCACGTGCGAGTCAAATGTACACAAAAGTTTCTAAATCAAAATGACAATGATACGCAAATTGGCGATTCGAGAGGATTGAGTTAATAGATGGTCATTGCTCTTGTAATTAGTATTGTTGACTGTCATAGCTAGTCAAATTCGAGTATAAAAATTGTAGCAACTTAAGTTTTTGCAAAACCAACTTTATGTGTGAGAGATGTAGATGTAACAGCCCAGTGTAACCGCACCATGATATTGTCTGCTTTGGCGGCCGGAACACCCTCAGGCGTCGCCCCTCACGGTTTTAAAACGCGTCATGGTAGGGAAGGTTTCCACCCCCTTATAAGGCGGGTTTTGTTCTCCCTCCCAACCGATGTGGGATGTTACAGTAGATGTCGATTGTTCATGGTATTGCCAAGTTCATAAGCTTTAGATGATGAAATAATCTGGTTTATTAAGATTTTTAGAAAATTCAGTTTCAGAAAGATTTGATGGTATGGATAGTCTAATTCATAGTTCAACTGCATAGACCACTCAGTTCATAATGGATTCGGTGTTTATTTCCTTTAGATTCGTATGAAACATAAGTTTAGGTAAACCACGTGTATATATTATGGAGGTAAACAAGATATAAGAGGTGATGTTATTTTTCTATAATGCGGTTTAAAAGAAAAACTAAATAATTAGATAATAAGTTTCGAAGAAGTTTTAAATACTTACTACTATTGAGGGATTGGTTTGAAAATGGCACAGTCTAAGTTTCGGATATTCGATATTGGAATACATGAATCATGACGTTTGTTGCAAGTGTTTGTATCACATTTGAGAAAACATGGAAATGTTATGTAAATATTTAACAAACGTTTAGAATAATCAATCCCTACTTAAAGAAATTATTTGTCATTAAATATATATATATATTTTATATATTTTACAAATACTAAAACCAAAAGATTTTTACTTTTTTTTATTAATACATATATATTTATTTGGAAAAATATAAGGAAATTTTTTTTTTGTATTCGAATTAACTATTGGTTGGTAATTTTTCAAAAATCGCAGATAAAACATGGTATTTTACGTAAAAGGTTTATACGTAAGACAAGTTGGGTTTGAATGTGTTTATAAAAAAAATAGAATTTCATTAGTGATCATATATACAATTGAAATGTTTTAGTTCAATGAGCTTAGGAATAGTTGTGTAATTGAGTTCATGTTAAGTTTGGAAACGAATTTATGAATAGCAATATAGCATCATTTAGTAAGGGATTAGAAGTTGGATTAGAATCTTATGATTTAGATGATTACCTTAGACAATAGTTGGGTATTTGAAATCAAGTTGAGATACTTTGGGGGTAAACATTAGATTCGTAAATCAAACGAATGCGTTGACATGTCAAAATAGTAAATCTGTTACAAGATTTCAAGAATTATAAATTAAGTCTTTAATTTGGGATTCGATAATTGGATTGAGATTAGAACCTTAGATTTGGTATTTGGTATTTGTTTTGAAGTTTTGATAATTTGATTGAGGTTAGTCAAATATCTTAGTTTTGATTCAGAACGTTTGGGGTCGTGATGGTATTAGCGTGTCGTTAACGTCTTGTTGCCATTCTACAGGATAAGATAGAAAAACGATTGAACGAGATATAAGAAAATTTTGATAACGTAAGTTGTAATGAAATTTTGGATTGAATAGAAAATGATAATTGTACTTTGAATTTCATAGAATTGTTTTCGAACCCATAACATAGTAATCACTTGGAAATCATTGAAATGAAAATAAGCAAACTTGGAATAGCATTTGAAATAATATAGAAACCATTGAAATAACTTGAAATAATAGAAAATGATAATCATAGAATCCATAAATAAATAGAATTTGAGGGCTTAGGAATGTGTCTTGGTTTTGGACACTTAAGACTTATCAACGTGTTGAGTTCGTTTTCAACGTATTCGGGAAGGTGTGCTTTAGCCTATAGGGTCACACTCATCTCGTCCATCCCCAGGTAAGCATACAGATCTCTTTAAGAGATTTATACGAAATACTTTGCCTTAGACAGGATGTCCGTGATACAGGCGTTCCCCCTTCCGGATTGCACATGTTCCCACGTTTCAAACTTACATAAGACGGTGACGAGATTTCACAAAGAGGACGATCCTAAACATACAGACGAGTCTCTTGTAGCTCCTTCGCGAAATCGGATAAGAAATAAGATAAAGAAAATGCATAGAAATGTTCACAGAAAAGAATAAGGAAATAAGTTCTAGAAGAGTTTTTTAAGCACAAACTATTTGTACTAAGGACTCTTAGGTTATAGTCTAGGTCGGTGTGTTTCTAATACCCTATCCTAGTTCCCTATAACCATGGCTCTGATACCAACTGTGACACCCCGCCCGGCGGCGGAAACACCGGGCTGTCATTGGAATTGGATATCCATAGTAAACAAAGCACATGGTATTTATTTATTAAAGTCTAATAATGATATCATAAGTTTGGAATATGAGTCTTAAATATAAACGACAAAAGTAATAAAACCGAAATAGTAAATGCAATTGTCTTTTATTATTCTAGGTCCAAGGCAATCCTATGTCTTGGCAAAAGCAGCAAAATAATATCAAAGCATCACCTGAAATATGTGAAAATAAAGTTAGCTAATTAAAGCTAGTGAGTAAAACCCAAATTGAATAGTAATAGTATTGAAATCCGAGATCAACAAGATATGCTGCGCAATCCCACATGTATAGTAATTTCGTAATATCACCCTACCAGGACCCCTAGAATAGAATAGCACACCAACCACAATAGAAACTATAGTATCTCGTTTAGCCATTTGTCATGAGAACCACTCATGTAATAAATAATGATAACTTTTAATAACCGTCGTATACCGTCTCGATATATAAGTCATCATTTAGCAATTTAGGGACATGGCATAGTATAGCATCATAGCATAGCAACATAGTATAGCAACATAGCATCTCGACATAGTAAACATGGAATTAGAAAGGCCGGGTTTAAATCACCTATCGATGTTGTACAAGCAGGTGGGTTTGTCAAACCATTAGCGCTAACATTGTACCGGTGGGATTACAAAGCAATAAAACTACTTTTAACTAACACATAAGATTGCACCAAGCCGCGAACTAGATTAACATATTTGTATGATCTCTTTTAGAAAACGAATAGAAAACGCAATATAGTAAAAGACATATTTCAGCCCCAAAATAGTAAAATGGAAAAAGGGGAGTGAGTTTACTCACCTTGAAACACGGGCACGAAACAATAGTAACAATATACATAGAACCGATGATTGTCCAAATACTAGAATCACCTAAGTAATGACAATCTTAACTTAGTAAAACATATAGTATAGAAAACAAGAATAGGATAATAGGAATTTAAGGTAATTTAGAGTTCTAGGGTTTCAAGTTGGGATTTGGGGGGTTTTTGGATAAACGATTAAAAATGTATTAATTGATTAAAACACAACCTCGAACGATAGTAATGATAATAAACGATTTCGAAATTCGTACGTACTTCTAGAATTTTATAAATGTTTCGACTTTAGGAAAATCATAGTTTTAAATTATAACTTAGTATCTTCTTTTATAAACTCTTAATTAGGTCGGTTACATACAAAATAGTATATATTACCGAAACACCATTATGTTTCTATATAAGAATGATTAAAAGTTGTTTTCCCTACAAAAAATGTGTTAAAGGACTACGGAAAATAATCAAAATGAAGGTTGGATAATAAAATGTGTGGTACTTAATCACATTAATTTAAAAGAAATTATGTAAATATGTTTTATGATTATAAATTTTATTTAGTTTTATGTATTGTTCATGATAGAATTTATAAAACAAAAATATTACGTTAATGAAATAGTATAAAAATTGATTTAAAGAAACAAGATGGAAGCAGCAGGATTCGAACTCAGGTCTTCTGGTTCAGAGTTATACACTGTTACCAGTTGACCTAAGTGTTGTTGTTGTTCAATTTCAGAAACAAAATTTTATAACTTAACTCAGACAAATCCCCATTTCCTTGACAAACCCTAGAATACAAATCCTTGAACTTGAACATGAATCCGATAGCAATACAGAAATTAACCTTAGGCTTCTGAACATCGAAGAATAAAGAGCATTTTATTGAAAGTATCTTACCCGATTGAAGTCGAATTGAATTGGAGAAGAATGATGAAAAAGAACGGTTGTGACGAAATTGATTTGGATGATTGACTCTATCAAAATGCAATTAAACTTCCAGAATTCTTCTAGCTGATATATGGAATGAAAGCCCTAACTTAATTTCAGATAATAGCAAGGATTCGACGCCCGATTGAGCCGTTGCAGGTTTCGCACAAGATGAAGATCAAAGAAGAAGATTGAGGGATAGAGGGTGAAATTGCTTTTACTGAGAGCTCGCAACAACGATTATGATTGATGCTAGATTATTAAATTAGATTAATTGATTCAATACGTTACCAACCCGTTCAATGTTGAAACCGAATACTTTTAGATTAAATTCGTGATAAAGAGCTAGTTAATGGTCCAACTGATTAGAAGATGTGCATTGGAACGACTTCAGCTGCGTTTTAGATTAATAGAATTTGAGGTATTAATCTGAAATTGATGCGAACGGGTTTTGGGTTTGGAAACAATGAAACCGTCGAATGATTTTGCAACAAAAGACACTGATTCTTGTTTGAAATTGCTGTTTCGAGTTTGAAACTTAATTAGGGTGCCGTTAGAATGATTTTATCGAGCTTCAATCGAGTTAAAAACGATTAAAATTGGAATTTAGGTGTTGCCGGAATCCGGCGCCGGCGGCCGGAATAAACCACCGGAAAAACGGGGGTAATAGGTTGGGAGGTTGATTTATAAATTTGTTACAGTTTTGGCCCTCCATGTTTGATTTGTTTTCAACTTTCTATTGTAACTTAAATCTAACTTTAGAATTAACACATTTGGCCCAAAGTTAAATAACACTTGTCTTAACTAACTAGTTCTACAACATTAACTTGTATTGTATATATATTTTACGTTTTTGAATGTTTACATTGGATTTGACGTTAAATGTCTGTTTTAAGGCTTAATAGTATTTACCTTTAGCATACATTATAAAATTTCTTTTATAGAATACACTTTTATTTACTTTGAGATTAAATATTTGTATTGAGTAATTATTTAGTAGACGTTATATAATAATTCAGTCGTTTTATTAAAGACGGTGCAACATAAAATTTCGACACATTCATTTACATTAATAGCGAACGTTTCATCACGATGAATTAAATGCAAATAAATAGAAACAGAACAATGAATTCGGGTTTGAGTCGGGCATTTGGGTTCGGGTTTTGGGGCAGATGTCACATGTTTTAAAACTAGAACTCACTCAGCGTAGCTGACTTTTGTATGCATGTTAGATTGATGTGCAGGTTAGGAGGTTTAGGGAGCCGCTTGGCGAGGGCTAAAGACTTGTTGAAGACTGGCATTGAAGAAAAATACTTATGGAATTAAAATTTTCATGTTTGTAATGCTTTAAGTAGTTTCTAAGACAATTTAAGGATAATGTAATGATGTTTTAAACAATTATTCTGCTGCTTTTGAAATGTTATTTAATATATGATTGTTTTATGCTTATGAATGCCAATTGTGGTGCTTGTCGAAAGGCGGGCGTTGCAAGTTGGTATCAGAGCCAAAGTTTAAGAGAAAATGGGTAAAATGTTTTCAAAAGAAAAAAAAACCTAATACTTAAACTGAAAATGGGACCGAAGTAAGAATGTCAGTTTGCAAGCTCCATGCCAAGAGGTAAAGAATGAACAGCAACGAGCTGTATATGACATAAGACATGAATCTCATATTAATGTGAATAGTAACGATGATGTAAAGTAATGATGAACTGCGCCTGTATGCTATAGGACAGTAATTGAGATGCCTGTATATAGTTTGTACGTTATGAGCAAGTGTTAGAAGGGTACAAAAATAGGTTTAGTGCCTATACATGTTACGTGCCCTATACATGTTATAATGCCTTGTATGCTTTATATGAACTAGACTAGGTTTGAATACTGATGGGATGCAAGAGGGGTATGTTTAGAACGTGAGCAGTAAAGTAAGTAGTTAATAACAACTGGCCACTGTCATTAGGAACTTACAGTACTTATCACGTCCTGAATTGCTCTAACTGATGAACGTAAGTATTTGAATCTTATAGGAAGTAAGAAATGGCACCCAAGAGAGTAACTAGAAGTTCTGCCAAGGCTGTTAATGCTAAGGCCACCAAGGCCCCTGAGGGAAAGCGTGGGAGGAAGCCCACAAAGAAGAGTGTTAAGACCGATCCCGAGATCGAAGCTGAAGTCGCACCAACCTCCGAGCTTGAACATAATTTGAAGGATTCTGTCGCACATGAAGTGTACCAGGTCCTGACTAATGTTATGCCTTCGGTTCTGAAGGAAATGATGAAGGAAATGAAGAAAGCCGAAAAAAAAGGAACCCGCTAAGAAGAGTGTGAAGGGCATGACGAGGAAGAGAAGTCTGAGGAGGTAGAGGGTGAGATTGAGTTGTCTGACGACTCAGATTTTGAGGATAATGGGAAGGGGTGCAACTATGGTGCCTTTCAGAGGTGCAGAACCCCTACTTTTGATGGGAAGAAAGGTTTCGTTGCCACCCTAGAGTGGTTAAGTGAAATGGAGGATGTGATTGATATCAGCGAGTGTAGGGCTGATCAGGCTGTGAAATTTGCTGCCAACTCATTTACTGGGGCCGCGATTTACTGGTGGACTACTGTGAAACAGTCCAAGGGAAGGAAGGCGATCGGGGAGATGGTGTGAGAGAATCTGAAGAAGCTGATGATTAAGAGGTTTTGCCCGCAGTATGAGGTTGATCGAGTGGAGAGGGAATTATCTGACTGCAGGAAGTATGAGCCACCCTGAGTACACAACAAGGTTCAATGAGATGGCACAACTGGTGCCCTATTTGGTTGAAACTGAGCAGAGGAGGATTAAGTGTTATGTCCAAGGGCTGCCACCGAGGGTGCGCACGCACATAAATGCCCACAGGCCGGGTACTTTTAACTCGGTTGTGGATTTGGCTGGGATTGTTTATGACAATGTGGCTGCTGAGGAGGTAGTGGAGGTAAAAACGAAGCAATGAGATAATTCCCGAAATCAGTCAGGGAAGAGGTTTAGGAATGATGGAAGGGGGTATGACAACAAAAGGACAAGGGTTGAGGCGAATCAGGCTGTAGTTCGTGACTAAAGTGGGGGAAAAGATTGTGGAAAATATGGCAAACCCCATTCGGGGGAGTGCAGGATGGGGTCAGGACTGTGTTACAAGTGTGGGAAGCCAGACCATCGAGCCTTTGATTGTAAGGAGACTGTTAAATGCAGCCGATGTCGGAAGCAGGGTCACATGAGTAGGGATTGTCGTGTGAATCTTGGGGACAACAAGGGGGAAGATAAGTCGAAGGCTACTGCTAGGGCTTTTACTATGACCAGGAAGGAGGCAAGGAAGGAGCCAGAGGTCGTTTCAGGTACGTTTCTCATCAACAACATTTGTGCATCTGTGTTATTTGATTCTGGTGCTAGTAGTAGTTTTGTATCTGCTTTATTTTATACGGCCTTAAAAGTTCCCTCTAGAAAAGTAGAACGGTCTTTTGATGTAGAAACAGCTGAGGGTAAATTCATTAGAGTCGATCAAATGATAGAAGGTTGTACCATTACTCTATTAGGGCGTAGTTTCCCTACAGATTTATGCATTATGGCCTTGGGTAGTTTCGACGTGATATTGAGGATGGATTGGTTGTCCAAGTTTGATGCCAACATTGGTTGTCGGGAGAGATTGGTTCGTTTGAAAGCTCCCGATGGAAGCCCCATAACTGTGTATGGCGACCAGGAAAGTAAGATTCCTCGTGTAATCTCGATGATGAAAGCAAACCGACTAATTCAACAGGGCTGCAACTCGTTCCTAGCATATGTTAAGGACGTAGAGGGAGAACCAAAGCAAGTGTCAGATGTGCCGATAGTTTGCAATTTCCCGGATGTATTTCCCGAAGATTTGCCCGGAATACCACCCGATAGAGAGATTGTATTTATCTACGACATTTTAATTTACTCTAAGAACGAAGGTGACCATGTGTGTCATTTGAAGGAGGTGTTAGAGATGCTGCAGAAGGAGAAATTATATGCTAAGTTCTCAAAGTGTACCTTTTGGTTACGAGAGGTTCAGTTTTTGGGTCATGTCATAAACCACGAGAGAATCATGGTCGACCCATCAAAGATTGAGGCAGTTATGAAGTGGGAAATTCCTAAGACGCCATCCGAAATCCGTAGTTTCTTGGGTTTGGCAGGTTATTATAGAAGGTTCGTCCAAGATTTCTCAAGGATAGCCTCCCCGCTAACAAAGTTGACAAGAAAGAAGGTAGTATTTGATTGGGGAAAAGATCAGCAAGAAGCGTTTAATAAGTTAAGAAAAAGGTTAACCGAAGCCCCCTTACTAACGTTACCTGAAGGGAATGATAATCTTGTGGTATATTCCGAGGCATCACGACAAGGCTTAGGATGTGTGCTTATGTAGCGAGGAAAAGTAATTGCCTACGCATCGAGACAGTTGAAGGAAAATGAGGTGAACTATCCGACCCATGATCTTGAGCTCGCGGCAATTGTTTTTGCTTTGAAGATATGGAGACATAGTTGGAATGGGACTAAGTGTACACTATACACCGATCATAAGAGCTTGAAGTATTTCTTTGAACAGAAAGATCTAAATATGAGATAGAGAAGGTGGTTGGAGTTAATCAAGGATTACGATTGTGAAATCCATTACCATCCAGGAAGGGCCAACGTGGTGGCCGATGCTTTAAGTAGAAAGGAGAAACATGAACCGATTCGGGTTAAAGCTTGCCAGCTGATTATTACACCCGGACATGGAAGAGATTAGAAGGGCTCAGGTAGAGGCCCTAAAAGAAGATCAAATTAAGGCAGAAAGAATGGTTGGGAAAGGAATAGAATTGACCGAAAACACTTACGGTGTAAAGACGATATACGGTAAAATATGGGTACCCCGATTCGGAGAGATACAGAAGAGTATACTTGATGAAGCGCATAAATCCCGATACTCGATCCATCTAGAAGGGACAAAAATGTACCAGGATTTGAAGGGGGATTACTGTGGCCTAGTATGAAAAGGGAAATTGAAACGTACATAAGTAAGTGTCTGACTTGCCTTCAAGTCAAGGCAGAACATCAAAAACCATATGGTAAGATTCAGCCACTGGAAATACCAGAATTGAAGTGGGAGCACATCACCATGGATTTTATTACAAAGTTACCACGAACTCCTAAGGGGTATGATACTATTTGGGTGGTCGTTGACAGATTGACAAAAAGTGCTCACTTCCTACCAATCAAGGAAGCGATAAGTTCAGAAAAATTAGCCGAAGTATTTATCAAAGAGGTTGTGACAAGGCATGGAATGCCGGTATCCATTGTGTCTGGCAGGGACACTCGGTTTACGTCAAAGTTCTGGAAGAAATTTTATGAGGAGATGGGGACAAGGCTCCATATTAGTTCCGCTTATCACCCACAAACCGACGGACACTCTGAAAGAACGATCCAGACCCTGGAAGATATGCTCAGAGCCTGTGTGCTTGAATTTGGTAGTAGTTGGGACAGTCACCTGCCTTTGGCGGAATTCTCTTACAATAACAGTTACCATGCTAGTATAAAGATGCCGCCATATGAGATGTTGTATGGGAGGAGATGTAGGACACCCATATGCTGGGGTGAGATTGGCAAGAGAGAACTCGGAAGTTTAGAAATAGTCGAGGCCACGACAGAGAAATTGAAAAGGATTAAAGAATGTATGAAGGCAGCTAAAGACATACAAAAGTCTTATGCCGATAGAAGAAGGAAGGACATTGTGTTCCAAGTGGGGGACAGAGTCATGTTAAAAGTGTCCCCATGGA
This sequence comes from Tagetes erecta, assembly GCA_030867185.1. NCBI lineage: Eukaryota > Viridiplantae > Streptophyta > Magnoliopsida > Asterales > Asteraceae > Tagetes > Tagetes erecta. The sequence goes on from CM061490.1 coordinate 18,005,219, forward strand.
AGGGAATCATTTGATTTAGGAAAAGAGGAAAGTTAAGCCCTAGGTATATCGGGCCGTTTAAGATAATTGCACGAGTAGGAGATGTTGCTTATCGATTGGATCTCCCAAAAGAGTTGAGTGGGATTCACCCCACCTTTCATGTATCGCATTTGCGTAAATGTTTAGCCGATGAAAGTATGGCAGTGCCGTATGATGATCTGGAAATTGATGAGCGGTTGAACTACGTAGAGCAGCCCGTAGCCATATTAGATGAAAAGGAAAAACAGTTACGGAACAAGACTGTGAAGCAAGTAAAAGTTCAATGGAGACATAGGAGAGGTTCGGATGTTACGTGGGAGCTAGAGAGCGAAATGAGAAAGAATTACCCCGCGTTATTTTCATGATTTAGAGGTTACGTGGACGAAACCTATATAAGGAGGGGAGACTTGTAACACCCCGATTTTTATGGTAGGACTTATTTACGTGCTTATGCTTATATGGATGTGCGTTTAAGTGATTATGATTAAAATGCTGTATGACGTTTACGATATATGTTATGTTAATGATAAACATGATGATTTTGATATATACGATAGAGCAAGAAAATGATTATAAGTATACGAGAATGTAAAACGTAATGACTAATTACTTGCTTATTAGAAAAGGGAAGGATTAATGAAAAGGTTATGATGTAATTATGAGCCATTAAGGGTGAAAGAATGAATTATGCCCAAAATGGTAAGTTAATTAGCTAAAAGATTTACCTAAAATAGCTTAATTACCTAATTAAGGCCCAAAGCCCACCTAAAAAGCCTACCCAATATGGAAACCCTACTATTTAACCTCCATTTCTAGCCACCATTCCCCACTTCAACATCTCAACAACAACACACACACAAACCCTAATCTTTTTGAAAGAAAATTAAGGCAAGAAAGAAGTAAACCAAGATTTATGTGAATCAAAGAGTTGAATTGAAGTTGGAAGGTACTAAACATCAGGTAATCCTTGTAAAATCATCCCCTAAAACACGTTTTCATAACACAAAACGAATCTGGCCATTAATGGAATTTTTAAGTTTTCAAAAGTTTCAAAGAAATCAAAAAAGGTTGCATTTTTATGGATAAAACTGTGGAAAAAGCTTAGATTTAGTCATATGAATGATAGACCAAGGTTTTGGACGTAAAAAGTTTGAGATTTGGTTGAAAAACAAGGATTTTTGGTTGAAAACGAGCTGTAACAGCGTTTTTGCGACACTAGTGTTCATCTTGCGACACTAGGATGACTTGACTTCTGGGCTTGTGTCGGGTGTGTTTGCGAGAGTAGTTTAAGTCCCAACGAAAGTTGGGCAAGAGCCTTGCGACACTGCAAGTGGAGGTGCTGCTGAAGCAGCATGCGACACTGTGGTTCGCTTATGCGAAACTACTTGCGACATTACCTGCGACACTATGTGCGACACTACCCACGACACTAAGAATAAAAATGACGATTGTTCATAATAACTTAAATGCAGATCGTGCAGCTATAGCACTACCTTAACCCGGTCCAAACAAGCAAAATCACTTAAGAATCAGGTGAGTTCTAGACCTCACTTCCGTTTCAAACATAATTTTGAGGCTAACATGCATACCGAGATGTTTCCTGTACTGTTGGACTTTGTTATGTGTAGTATGAAGATGAAGTAAGAACGAGTAACTGAATACCAATATATATATATATATATATATATATATATATATATATATATATATATATGTATAAACGAATGCATGCCTTAACGGAAGACAAGAATCCTACTGGGGATCTTATAAAACCAGCTAAGAATCCTACTGAGGATCTTATAAAACCAGCTAAGAATCCTACTGGGGATCTCATAAAACCAGTTAAGAACATTCGAATGGGTCTCTTATGACCAAAGAGGACATGATGATGACTTTCTAATAGACAAAGATTTTATGTTATGTGTTATACGAATGTGACGTTCAATATGATGATGCTATTTACGTGTACTACATGAATGATATGGAAAGTTCCTAAAGATGTTTTAAAACTAGAACTCACTCAGCGTAGCTGACTTTTGTATGCATGTTAGATTGATGTGCAGGTTAGGAGGTTTAGGGAGCCGCTTGGCGAGGGCTAGAGACTTGTTGAAGACTGGCATTGAAGAAAAATACTTATGGAATTAAAATTTTCATGTTTGTAATGCTTTAAGTAGTTTCTAAGACAATTTAAGGATAATGTAATGATGTTTTAAACAATTATTCCGCTGCTTTTGAAATGTTATTTAATATATGATTGTTTTATGCTTATTAATGCCAACTGTGGTGCTTGTCGAAAGGCGGGCGTTACATAATTAGTGGCGGCTTAATCAATTAATGGTGGTGATTTATGGTTATTCATGGTGGTTAATGATAGGTAGTGATGGTGTTGTGGTTAGTGACTTTTTTTAGTAGAAAGGAAAGTATGGAACTGGAACTCGAGAATGAAAACTGTATGAAAAGGGATTTAATTGGTGAATGCTAATACATTGTGTCCTTATGTGGACGTTCAACATTGATATACTCGTACTTGATTGCTACTTTAAGGTGATGTTTTTTGTCCGCTTTTAAATCATTTTGGGGGAGAAAACATACAAAGATTTAAAGTGCCTTCGGGCAACTCTTTTACAATGCCTTCGGGCAACTCCTTTTTACAAATCCTTAAGGAAATTCTTTTTGGGATATCGTAATACTTTATTGGATAAACACAACAAGTCCTTACTTTATTCGAGCAGTGAATACACTCGGTAAAGCGGGTAGACTGAGTAGTACTACGAGTTTGACAGACCTCACCATTGGCTTGGAGCCAAATGGTGCAAGTTGTCCTTAAATCTAATGGCCAATCAGGTTAAAATGGTAACAATGCACAGTTTAAATCGTTAAGCAACAGTCTCGAACATGCAAGTAATAAGTAAATGGTCTTGCAAACCAAACGGACATATTTCACTTTATTATATCAAGTTATCAGTTGTTTTTAATTATGGGAGAACTACTTTTTGAACTAACCAACCTTTGTTTTGATACTTTTTAGTATGTTTTCTCAGGTAATTAAGGAACATGAGTACGGTTAGGGCATGCATGAATCATTGAGTATGCATGATTTTAAGAATGATTTTTCTTATTGAACGTTTTTGTATTAAATTTTTTTAACACATTTACTTTGCACTAAATGTTTATTCACTTGCTGTTATGCTTTCGCAAACTTTCAAACGTTTACACTGTTTGATTTTCTCATAAAATGAGATACGTTGGTTTTCAAATTCATATATTGACGTTTGGAGTAACTAATGACTTGGGTTGAGTTTGTGAAAAATTGAGGGTGTGACACTAAAAGATTGAGTTTTGAGCACCTTTATCTACAAAACAACTTTAATTCTTCAACCATTGAAGTTCAAATTCAAATCCCCCACAATTCGGAAAACGATCAAATTAAACAAACCTAAAACCTCTCTTTAATCTATTGGAACTTGGTCACCAAATCAAATTATAAAAATTCTCGTAAAAATTAGTTGAATTATATGCTCATAAATCTGATATCGACTCAAAACCTAGTTGAAGCCTTTGACTTTGACTCGGGCTTATATAAGCTATTCAAATCATTTATTCGACTTCCCTTAATTTTTCTGCAAACACAAATTCACTTTCAGTACACACACACTCTCGAATATAATTAATTGTTCATCGTGCTGCATATTACTTGAGCGACATCACTAAGGTATTTTTATCATAAATTTCATTAAAATGTTTTAAACAATAAAACTGTATAATAACATATGAGATTATGAATATGAAATTGAAACTTTATAAAATTATTAGGTTTACAATGAGATGTTTATAATTTTATAAATATTAGACATGTAATAACTTTAGGTCTTATAAAGATATAAAAGTCTAAGTAAATTTGTTTATGAATATTTATATTTTAAAAGTATTGGAATATATAGAATTCATATGTGGTTGAATTATATGATGAGTTAATTGTTAATTACAAGGTTACTAATAGTATCATTTAAATTATTAATTTTTTAAATCAATTATCATAAAAAAGAATGGTCAATTAGTTTTATCATATCCCTTATGTCAATAATTAATCTATTATCAATCTAGTAAATTTTAATTGATTATAGAAAACCTTAATCTTTATATACTACTTAATTATTATCTTACTTATTTAAAGTCCATTATTATTGGATTATTATTTATTCTTAGTTAAACCACATATGTACTTAAATACCCCAAGGTCCAATTAATACCCTAGTTTTCCAATCCCCCGTAATTATCATTCTAACATAAGAAACCATTCCTTAGGTGATCATTAAGAAGATTCTTAGTGCCTTATTCATATCTTTAGTTTTACTTTATTTCATCGATCAGCTATCATGTGAGTATTCATAATCCATTTTTATGTTTTGTGGTGAAACCGAAGCAAGGCGAACCCGAATGGGGCTCACCACGCCACGCGACCAGCCCAAGCCCCCTTGCCGCTCAATGTGGAGTGGTAGTTTGGGGCTGGTGGCGTGGTGATGTCATATCATGCGGCCACAATCTCAGTTTCTAGTCGCGCGACGCGACAAGGCGTTTTTGGCAGAAAATTTCAGAGGTTTTTGACCCTTTGCACTATATAAACATCTCATCTTTTTACCCTAGCCTCTAAGCACGAACTATGGACGAATGAAGGCTGAAAGTAGGCATTTTTTAGGCTCGAAGCACGAAATCAAGGCAAAGGAAGCACATGGGATCAAGGATTGCTCTTTGCATCTTTCGGGTTTCTTCAATCTTTTTTTTTTTCGTTTCTTTTTACCATGTTTTATGACTTTGAACTTGTCTTTATTTTCATGAATATGGTTGTAGGCTAGGTTTCTTAGACTGCCTAGAGTAATGACAAAACTAATTGCAATGGTTTGATTGTTTGTTTGGATTATGTCTTGACTGTAGTAATTTTATGATTTAGTAAACGGTTACTTTTGATTTGTTGTTGCATTATACATGTTTGGTTTTGATTTAATTAATGTTTATCTGTTTTCACTTGAATCTTGTTGAATGTCTTTCAAATGATAGATTTAAGTTAGGTATTGGACTTTGTGCTAGTGACTAGTTTATGGTTTAAGTGCACTAAAACAATAGGAATGATAACTTGAGTTGAGTCGATAAAAATGTGTAGCTAAATTAGTATATGTGAGATGTTAGGGCTATTTCCTAGTTAAGATTTACTTTGTATTTGTTTATATGTTTGTGTATAGTTTAGGGTTTATTTTGTATATTCCTTAAACTTGTAATTGTTGCTTTAAAGCATGTAGTGAGAGAGTGTGAGGAGAGAGGCTAGATCACTATTACACGTTAGAGAGAGAGTTAACTGTGTGTGATTTATTTCTCCTGCACTTGTACTACAAATTTGCTTTGATCATCAATATACCAAGAGAATTAATAGTATGAACTGTGTTTGTGATTGAACTGTTTGTTTGTGCAAGTTATTCTGATCATTGTGAGTAATATTAACGATCCAATTGAACCTATCAATTGGTATCAGAGCTGTTGGTATTGTGTTCTTCGCTATTCATCAAGCAAAACACATCAATATTGCTCAAAAATCATGATCTGAATGAATTGTTGCTGTTGTTAGTTGTGATTTATCATCGCAATCACTCCTAATTCACAACGATTGTGCAAATTCCATCAGATTATCATCAGATCTGAGGAATTAAGAAGAAAGAAAAATTTACTGTTCGATCGAATTTTGCTCAAATTTGATCATGTTTTGGATTGATTGATATTAGGGATTGATAATCGGACCATTTCACAGCTTGTGTGTGAATTTTGAATGAATTGGACAAGTTTTTGACAAAACCCAGAAAATTCTCATGGAGAAGATGATGAACAGTATGAACTTGGTTGAAGATTAACTTGCCGGGTGATTAAATTAGACTTAGACAATTTCCTTTGGACTTAGATTGAAGAACAATTAGGTCCTGTGCAGCCGTGTAAAGGATTTTGTGCTAGACGGGTAAAGAATTTGACAAGGAAAAGTGGTACTGTTCAGCCGGATCAACAACTGTTGTGCCGGGTAATACACTGTTACGCCGGGTGATTAAGAAATTCCAGCCGGGTGATCATCAACTGTGTAGCCGGGTAAACAACTGTGCCGTGTGATCGACAACTGTTCAGCCGGGTAAAGTCTTTTGCCGTGTCAAGATTCAAGCCGGGTCAAGTTATTGCCGTGTGAAGTTATTTCTTCTTGCCGGGTAACTGTTCAGCCGGGTCAAGAACAAAAGTTTTACAACTGTTGAGCCGTGTAACTGTTTAGCCGTGTAAAGACTTTTTCTCTGCCGGGTGAAGAACAAAGTTACTGTTTAGCCGGGTGAAGAAGGATTTTCACTATTCAGCCGTGTGACTCATTTTTAGTTGTTTTAATCTTTGTTTTTCTTATCTTGTCATTAATTACTTGTCTTTATTTTAATAGTTAACTATTTCTTTTCAAAATTAACAAAAACCAAAAATATTTTCTTTAAAAATTGTTAAAAATGGCTCCTACTGATGATTCTGATAACCGTGTTCCTAGACTTGTCAATCGTGCAGATTTCAAAAACTGGACAATCAGGTTGAGACATCATTTGTGTTCTATTGACAATGATTTATGGAAGTCCATTGAAAAAGGTCCTCACATTCCAACTCAGACTGCTCCAGATAGTGCAAGTACCTACACCAAAGATTCTACTGAACCTTATCCAGAGGATAATCTGTCAGCAGAAGATTTGAGGAAAGTGAAGAATGATAGCAAGGCTTATTCTTTAATGTGCAAGGGATTGCCACTTCAAGTTTTGTCGAGATTGGATGCATATCAGACTGGTTATACATGTTTCAAGGCATTAAAGTCGATATGTGAAGGAGGAGAACAATTGAGAAGTCTGAAGAAATCAAAGTTGAAAAGGCAATTGGAGTTGTTTGAGCATATTAATGGAGAAACAGTACACCAGATGATGAACAGGTTTGTTCACTTAACTACTGAGATGTCAAACCTCGGAGTTAAGACTGAACTCCAAGACATGAATGATCGATTGTTATGTGCTTTACCATCATCATGGAAGCAAACTGTTACTCTTTTGAAGCATACTGAGAAATTTCCAATGGAATTAGATCTGCTTATTGGAAAGATTGAAGAAGTTGAGATTGACGAAGGATCGAGAAACACTGATAGATCAAGCTCACAAACTCAATACAAGTATGTGGTAAATCCTGCCAATACTGTAGAGAATGCCTTTCTTGCACAAGATGCAATGAAGTTTGAAGATGAGGGTGATTTATTTGTTGGTGCAAGTTTCTATACTGATTCAGCATACTTTCCAAATTCACCAACTTATTCTCAACCTCAATCTCCACCAAGAGCTCAAGTTCAAAGTCAGAATCTGAAGAATCAGTCAGAAAATCAAAGTTCAAATGTTCAAGCCAAGGTAAAAGATGTGATGAACATCTTACTACAAGATGACGAGACCAAAACTGCATTCACAGCTTTTATGGCAAGTTTCCAGGCATATCAAGGAAGTCACTTAAGTCAAATGGACGTGGTCCTTCAAGATTTATTTGAGATGGATCCTGTAGACGTTGAGGAGATGGATTTAAACTGGCAAATGGTAATGGTTGCATATAGAACACAGAAGCATGCATATGTTAACCGAAGCTACAAGCCACATGCAAACAAGACGGTTGGTTTTGACAAATCTAAGGCCAGATGCTTTAATTGTAACCAGTATGGTCATTTTTCAACGGAATACAAAGCTCCTAAGAATTTCAACGACCAAGCAAGTTCAAGCAATCAAGGTCAAGGTCAAAGCTCACAACAGTCTTCGAGCTACCAAAGCAGAAATCAACGTTTCTTTCAGAAACCATACCAAAGTCTTCCCATGCCGGAACTGAAGGATGAAGGAAAAAAACCAGAAGATCAAACTAAGGCACTGGTGGTCAGTGTAAAAGACGGATATGATTGGAGTGCTTATGCAGAACAATTTACTTCTGATCTTACGTCAAGTTTGGCGCTGGTATGTGAAATCGAAGAAGACTGGTCTGAAGAAGGGGATGGAAAAATGATTGAGGATGTTAGTGAAGAGTCTGAGGAATATGACTGGAGTGCAAAGTCTGATCCTACTGAAGAATCTGAATCTGAAATTGCGCTGATGGCTACTGCCAGTGAGTCTTCATCTTCTACTGAACAACCAAAGGTTAGTAATGACTTACCCCCTAACTATGTTCCTTTGCCTATTGATGTAAAAGAAAGGTTATGTTCAGAACAATGCATTCAACAGGTAGAACATTATCGAACTCATTCATTTAAAATTGGTGATAAATTAAGCAAACATGAGAAACTTCATGAACAACTTAAAATTGATCACAAAATTTCTGATGAGAAGATTTTGTCACTTAAAGAATCATGGAACAAAACCTTAAAAGAACTGGAACTGGTAACAAAACAACTTGAAGAAATGACAAAGAACATTGAACAAGAAAAAGTTGCTCATGCTGTCACGCAAGTTGAACTAACAAAGGTTAAAAGTTGTAAAACAATGGTAAAACAACTTGTCAGTGAAAGAGGTAACAAAACCAAAACCGGGTTGGGTTTTACTCATGAGCCAATGCCAAATTCAATCACACAAACCTTACCGGAAAACTTTAATGGATTTGATCATTCACCTGAAAATGAACGAAAATTCAAAGAAATTCAAAGAAGTAAATCTGAGTCTGAAGGTTCTGAAGTGTTGATGGAAAGTTTGAAAGAAGAAGATGGTGTGACAACTGAAGCTGACGATGAAGCAAGCAACGAATCTGATAACAAATTAGAGCCTGTTCTAATTCAACTTGTTGAGTATCCGGAACTGAATCCGAAGTCAGAGACAGTGAAGGAAGAAGGTGAATTTTCAGGATACAATGATCCTGACTACATCAAGTGGAAGAAAGAACAAAAGGCGCAAGTTGCTGATCAGTTGATCAAGAAGCAAGAAGTGAAGAAAACTGAAGTTTCAACTGCGAAGAAGCAGAAATCGAAAGTAATGAACAATCAATCTGAAACAAAAGAATCGAATGGTAAAAGGGTCATAAAATCGAATGACAACACCAAAGCTCAAAGTGTTAAATCTGAAAATGTTAAACCTGTCAAGAAGAAAGTGACAAAAGGTAAAACAATCAAGTTTGTGTCTGCAGGAACGTTTGATTTAAATGGATCTTATGGTAAACCAATCAATTCTCCAATCAAATCTAACTCTGGTCTGAAAACAGGTTCAGGTCCTAAGTCTTCCGCTGTCAATGAAAAGAGAATTGAATCTAAAAAGGTAACCAAACAGAACAGTTTAAAATCGAACCAAAGTCCCATGCAATCAAAATCACAAACCAAGTCTCCACAGAAAAGCGTTAATCTAAAACCGAACAACCATGATAATGAATCACTATTTGGTTCAACATCAAGAGTTAACAATCGGCTCTTTAGGATTAGCAAGAAACATTGTGAAATTTGTGATAGATATAATCATGCAACTGCTGAATGTTTCTTTAATAGGTACTGCAGTTTCTGTAACAAAAGAAACCATTCTTCAGAAGAATGTTTTTATAACAAATTTTGTGAAATTTGTGAGAGGAGAAACCATGACACAAATGATTGTTTCTTTCGATCAAACTCAACAAGAGAAATGACTTCGTTTTCAAACTTTCAAAGAAATCAATCATTTGGTTTTCAAAATATGAATCAAAGTCATTCTCCGGTTTTGAGAAATTTCAATCGAAACAATTCTGTTTCTAACTTTTCATCAAGAAATGTGCAGGTTAACAGTTTTAAGCCAAGAGCTTTGATGGTTAGAAATCAAAAGTTTGAAAATAACCTTGATCCTAAGTTAGAGGAAAGGTTTAGTGCTTTGAGGAGAAAGCAATCAATGCACGCCAATGGGCGAAATAACAGTTTTCAGCATCAAAATCTCTTAAATGAAACAAATTTTCAAAATATTCAATATCAACAAGTTACTATTGTAGATAGATTCGGAAAACCCAAGACCGTGTGGGCCTGGGTTGACCAAACTAACTGAGTGATTGTTAAATGCAGGTACGCCCAAGAAGACCTATCAACTCATGGTTCGTTGATAGTGGGTGTAGCCGGCATATGACAGGCAACCATGCCTTGCTTCAAGACTTTAAGCTGAAAAATGGTACACACGTGGCATTTGGAGGTGATGCTGGTGGTAAAATCACAGGAGAAGGAACTGTTTCAAATGGGGTCATTAGTTTTGATAAAGTCAACTACTGTGCACAGTTGAACTTTAATTTACTAAGTGTATCTCAAATCTGTGATAAATCTTATTCAACTCTTTTTGATGATTCTTTCTGTTATATTCTTAAACCAGGTTTCAAGATTGACAATGAGTGGGTAGTGGTTAAAGCTCCAAGAGATCGTGATGTATACAAGTTGGATATGTCGCAGATTGATGCTGAAACCGAAACCACCTGTCTCATTTCTCATGCTTCAAATGATGAGAGTCAGCTTTGGCATAGACGGCTGGGCCATTCAAATTTCAGAAACATGAACCGTCTGGTTATAGGAAATCATGCTGTGGGAATACCGTCAAAGAAATTCTCCACAACTGATCTCTGTCCAGCATGTTTAAAGGGAAAACAGCATCGCATGTCTTTTAAGACCAAGCAAGAAAACTCCATTTCAAAACCCTTGCAGATGCTACATATGGATCTTTTCGGACCAACAAATGTGCAAAGCATCGGAAAGAAGTCTTACTGTTTTGTCATTATTGACGATTTCACTAGATTTTCTTGGGTTTATTTTTTGCATGCTAAATCTGAAACAGCTGAATTATTAAAAGAATTTATCATCAAAGTTGAAAATCAATTGGAATGCAAAGTTAAAGTTTTAAGAAGTGATAATGGAACTGAATTTAAGAACGCTAATGTTGATTTATTTTGTGCAGAAAAGGGGATTGCTAGACAATTTAGTGCTCCAAGAACACCTCAACAAAACGGGGTTGCGGAACGGAAAAACCGGACACTGATTGAAGCAGCAAGATCCATGCTCGCAGATGCCAAAATCCCTATCACCTTTTGGGACGAAGCTATTTCTACTGCGTGTTTTGTACAAAATAGAACATTATTGGTTCAAGATAAACAGAAAACTTCTTATGAGTTGTTATTTGAAAGAAAACCAAATATTTCTTACTTGAAAGCATTTGGTTGTCCTGTTTCGATTTTAAATTTGAGTGATCATCTCGGGAAGTTTGAGTCAAAATCGGACGATGGATTTTTCCTAGGTTATTCGTCTGTTTCTAAAGCTTATCGGGTTTTTAATAGCAAAACAAATATTGTTATTGAAACTATTAACGTCAAGTTTTTAGAAAATTCGTTTCCGTTAGTGGCTCACGGTCCCGAATGGTTATTTGATTTAGATTCGTTATCGAAATCTTTCAATTCTAACTTATTTGATTTTTCAGGAAAAACAAACAAAGAATCAGGCGACTTGGGATGCTTTAGTGACGATTCTGATAATGACGATGATGGAAATCTCAGTGCTGAATATCCATTCATGTCTTTTCACAATCCTGATCATGTCAAATCCAGTCAAGATCCGGGTCCTTCTGGTTCTCAAGAAGATCAAGAATCGAACAATCTTGAAGAAGATGTGAATCCGCAAGTTTCTCCTAATGATGATGGATCTGTTCAGAATCAACCATCATCAGATCCGAATGCTGAAGTTATTCCAGAATCATTTGATTACTTCATCAATTCACCGGATCAAGTTCCTAATTTCACTCCACATACTTCGTCCATTCTACAAGATCTACCAAATCTGAATACTTCTAATCTGGAGAGTCAAGTGCAAGGAAGTGACATACCAATTCATCGAATTCACAAGAAACATCCTGTCTCTCAGATTATTGGGCCGTTGAATCAGAGAACTACAAGAAGTCAGACTGAGCAAGCAAATGTCTGTCTTTATTCGTGTTTTCTATCTCAAGTGGTGCCAAAGAACATTTCAGAGGCGTTGAAAGATAACAGTTGGATTGAAGCTATGCAAGAGGAACTACTTCAGTTTCGCAAACAGGAAGTATGGAAGTTAGTGGACTTACCTGAAGGAGAGAATGCGATAGGTACAAGATGGTTGTACAAAAACAAGCCAGACGAACGCGGCATTGTTGTGAGAAACAAAGCAAGACTCATTGCACAGGGATATACTCAGGAAGAAGGCATTGATTATGAAGAAGTGTTCGCTCCGGTCGCAAGACTTGAAGCCATACGCGTTTTTCTTGCATATGCTTCCTTCATGAAGTTTAAAGTATTCCAAATGGACGTCAAAGGTGCTTTCTTGTATGGACCAATTACAGATGATGTATATGTTCGACAACCTCCTGGGTTTGAAGATCCTGACTATCCTCATCGTGTATACAAATTGAGTAAAGCTCTATATGGTCTACATCAAGCTCCAAGAATCTGGTACGAGACATTATCCAAGCATTTACTAGAACATGGATTTACAAGAGGTCAGATTGATCCAACTTTGTTTATGAAGAGGGAGAATGATGATTTGTTGTGCGTTCAAGTATATGTGGACGATATTATCTTCGGATCAACCAGTGCGTCAATGTGCAAAGAATTTGAAGAAATCATGAAGTCTAGATTCCAGATGAGTTCGATGGGGGAGATTAATTTCTTTCTTGGATTGCAAGTAAAACAATCAGCTGACGGAATTTTTATCAACCAATCAAAGTTCGTTGAGAAGTTGCTGAAAAAGTTCAAGATGCAAGATTGCCAGACTATCCGAACTCCATCTGATGTGAACTGCAAGATTCAACCGGATCCAAAGGGCAAAGCAGTTGATCAAACACTATACAGATCAATGATCGGTTCTCTGATGTATCTTACTGCATCAAGACCAGACATCATGTACGCTGTTTGTGTATGCGCCAGATATCAGTCTGATCCGAAAGAGTCGCATCTTGTTGCTGTGAAACGTATATTCAGATACCTTAAAGGGAAACCGAATCTTGGGTTATGGTATCCTTATGAAGGAAATTTTGAATTATTTAGTTATTCTGACAGTGATTTTGGTGGTTGTGCTCTTGACAGGAAATCGACTACTGGTGGCTGTCAATTTCTGGGTCCTAGGCTTGTCTCTTGGCAATGCAAGAAGCAGACCAACGTTTCTGTATCCACAGCTGAAGCAGAGTATATCGCTGCATCTGCAGGATGTTCTCAAGTTTTATGGCTACAAAATCAGTTGCTTGACTACGGGTTTAACTTTCTAAAAACACCTATTTACATAGACAATACTGCTGCTATGTTTATTACTGCTAATCCTGTTCAACACTCAAAAACCAAACATATCGAAATTCGATATCACTTTTTAAGAGACAACTCTGAAAAGGGTTTAATAATTTTGATTAAGGTTCATACCGACAAACAACTGGCAGATCTTTTCACAAAATCTTTTTTGTCAGGACGGTTTGAATTCTTAGTTCAATCCATAGGATTAATCAATCATGATTGATTCTATTTTTCGTAAAAACAAATCAAAAATCGAAAAATATAAAAGCCAAAAATATAATAAGTTGATGTTAAGTATTGATTCCTTTGTCTTTTATTTTATGTCTTGCATTGTGTGTGTGCATGAAAAAGAAAATAGAAAAGCAAAAACAAAATATAAAAGCAAAAAGAAAAGAAAATATCATGTCATAAGAATCTATACTGTAAAAAGTGAGAGATGATAGTTACACTAGACATTATTTGTTACATCAATTTTAAATAAAGACTGATGAATGTTAATTGAAGTGCTAGACAGCTCAGGCAATTAGACTGAACAAGTAAGTTGATTGTTGACAAATATAAACTTAATGATCTTTGTGTTAAGTTCCATTGTTATACATGTCTAGATATATCTCTTTTGATGCATTGCTTGTGATGATAGTTGTGCATGATCGGGTAACGATGCAGTCTATTCAGTGTGATGAACCGCATCGTGAGCTTCTTTGTTGTGGTATCCACAGACCTGAAGTCTCACACGAAGTCTCTTTTGAGCTTCAAGATGCGGTAAAAGATTCCAAAATGGAACAAAAAGAGTCCCAAATGTGGACCAACACCAAACAAAAATTCCAAAAAGGAATTCAGAAGATTCCCAAAGGGAACAATAGGAAAGAAAAAATTCCCAAAGATGGAATTAAAAAGAAGTCCCAAAGTGGACCAAATTCGAATAGAACCCAGATTCCACACTGTTTATGATTGTAAGTGACCATATTTTGTGCAATATGCATTCTGGTAGTGTTTAATAAGGAAATATGTTGACATATGTATACATGTGGGTCACATAAGTCATTCTAATCGAACCTTAAATATCATCATGATACTGAAAAAGTAAGTGTGTCAACTCGAGCTAATTGGTATGTTTTCATATCATCACTCAATCAAACATAAATCAAATGTCTATTCAAAACTTGCAAAACATGTTCAGATAATGTGTGGTATGATCTCACTGTGATATTTTGATTCATTGCATTGCATATGTCTTTATTTTAATGTGTGTGCTTTGTGTGTGCAGGCATATGGAATCTTTATTGACACATCGACATCCTTGTTAAACTTAAAAATTTCTAGAAATTTCAAGTTTAGGGGGAGAATAAATTGAAGAAGAAAAATATTTACAAAAATCCAAAAATATTTTGAATAAGTGTGTTTTGAACGAACAAGATTATGTGGTATGAAAAGCAAAAGTATTGGATGTGTTAAAAACAAACCCAAGGTCTTGTAATGTGTTTTTCAGAAATTGCTTCGGGATATAGAAATTTTGGTTGTGCAAAATGTTTTTTCAAAAAGAAAAAGAAAAATGAATTTAATTTGTGTTAAATTTGTTGCCCTAGAAATGTTGTTGATAATTAATATGACAAATTCTTTTAAGGATATCTTGTCTAATTAATGTGTCGAGAATGTTTGCAGGTGCAATAAATGCTGTTGAAAAAGTCAACAGACGAGGAAAATGAAGAAAATTCTCAAAGTGTTGTAGCCGGGCAAAGATATCAAAGACAACTATTCTGCCGGGTAATGAACACACTGTTCAGCCGGGTAAAGGTTGTGAGTTTGATAAGAAATTGAAGCCGGGTGAAGATAGTATGACCACTGTACAGCCGGGTGAAGGTCATAGATATCTGCCGTGTGACAAGTGTTCACTATACAGCCGGGTAAAAGAGAAATCTCCTTGTCGTGTAAGAGTATAACACTGTGTTGCCGTGTGAAGAAGAAAACATGCCGTGTGAAGAAGAATACATGTCGTGTGAAGAAAAGCATGCTGGGTGAAAGTGAAAGCAACTGTGTTGCCGGGTGATGAAGAAAGCAAGCCGGATGAAAGAAAAGCAACTGTGTTGCCGGGTGATAAAGAAAGGTTGCCGGGTGATGTGATGAAGACTACTATTCTGCCGGGTGATGAATAAAACCCATCAGGTGTAGTTGTTCCTTACAGTGACTTACCCGTCTCTACAGTGTTTGACCCGTCAAGTGTGTTTCACATGTTGTGACTTGTCCCAACAGTACATGACCCGTCACAACAGTGCATGACACGGATCAACAGTGCTTGACCCGGCAAGGCTTATTGGGCTTTTTAAGCTTGCCCGTCCCATTTTGTTGACCCGGCACCTCAAAGTTTGACCTAATTTTTGACGATATAAAAACCCGCCTCTTCACAAACACTTATCATTTTTCACTCACACATTCAAGCAAACACTCTGTACTTAAATCCTTTGATTATCATATTCAATCGTTTGTTCTATAACAAGTCTGATCGATTGAATAAGGTATTGATTATGTGTTTTGTTCTTGATAAACCTGCAAATCGACTGAGAAAATGAAAAACGATGATGAACAGTGTTTTTGATCACTGAATCGACACTTTGATTGTGTGTGTTAAAACCAAAATCGAATGTTGTTTTAAGTGTAAAACCTGTCGATCATTAACAATCAATCACTCATTTATACCAATACACCTTAAAACCAACTGAATCAAGCATAATTGTCATAACTGTTAAAATCGCCATTGATGACCTGTTTGATATTCTTAAGTGTTAACTTCAAACTGATGAAATATGTGTTAAACATTAACAAATCATTGTTAAAACTAAGATTAACATGTTAAACAACTTCATCATACAAATGTCAAATTTATGCTTAAGTGTTAAACTGTTAAAATTGATAAATGCTGTATAATCATTAACATTCAAGGTTGTGTTGATCAAAATGATGAAAATCAGTTTGTTAAATCAATTTAGGATTAAAATGATTATGTGAATGTTTTCTTCTTAACTTTTGTTCAAACACTTATATAAATTTGATATGATTTAATGAAGAATCTAACATATTTGTCTTGTCTGTGTTTTGTTCTTGTTTTAACAGGTGGAGAATCTCAAGTTTGAACCTAAGCATAACCTTGTGGCATGTCTAGATGAGTCTATTCCTGAAACTGAAGGTTACAGAGACATGATGAGATTCATTAAGAGGACCAAATATGTATATGCTATGTGTGCCAAACCGGTCATATATGCTAGATTGATAAAGAGCTTTTGGAGAACAGCAGAAGTAATCAGAGATGATAATGGTGTTACTGTTGTTAGAGGAAATATTTCTAGAGATATGGTGTTGACAGTGTCTGAAGAAGCAATCAGAACTGCATTGAGAATAGATGATGATGAAGTTGGATCTCATGATGAATTGACCATGGCTGAGTGTCAATCGTGTTTTGTTAATATGGGTCATCCACCTATATTTCTAAAGTCACAGTTTTATAGAGTAAAGTTGGGGAAGAAGTTTAAGTTGTTATGCTATGTTGTCCAACAATGCATGTCCAGGAGGAGTGCAGGCTTTGACAATTTCCCATCAGATATAGCATCCCCAATTGTTGCTATAGCTGAAAACAAACCATTCAATATGTCAAGGTGGATCATGAATGGGTTTGTATTTAATTTGGTAAAGGGCAAAAGGTTTAAGTTTCTCATGTACCCGAGATTCTTACAACTGATGATCAATGTTGCCTATCCAAGGATCAGAGAAGAAGGAGTGGTTAGTGGTATACTATATACTAAGGACATGAACGATCTATCTTACAGAAAGATGAGTATCGGGAATGTGCCTAATGTGGATCTATTTGCCTATATGAGAGATATAGCAAATAATGAAGAAGAAGTTGATGTAGTCTATCATCACATTTCTCATGGTGAGATTGTGAATCCACAGGACCTGATTGATGAGGTGCCTCATAATCTACTTGATGATGATGAGTATGATGCTCGTCATGCAGGAGATGAAGAGGATGAACCTGATGATGATGATGATAGAGATGAAGAAGATAGTGATAGTGATGATGGTAATGATGGTGGTGATAATGCTGAATCTGATTCAGAGGAGGCAGAAATTATTGAGACAGCTGAACCTATGAACTTGGAGACAGAAAATGTAGAAGTGATTGAACCAATTGTGAATGAAGAACCTGTTGAGGTTGCTGATATTGAAGAAAGTGTTGTTGAAGTTTCTAAGGCTATTACTGTTCAGTATGTTAGATCACGAAGATCGAAACCAGTAATAGAGCCTGTGATTGTAGAGGAACCGAATGTGATAGAGCCTGAACTGATAGATGTAGTTCAGATAGCTCAGGAAGTAATGGCCGAAGCAGAGACTATTGCACAGATAGTTGAAGAAGCTGATGCTGGCGTTACTGATCCTATCCCTGCTGATATACCCACCACATCATCTCAAGTTGCAGTAAACATTGAGCAAGTTTTGGAGTCTTCACCAAAAGTTGTATCAAATGTTGATGAAAATGAAGATAAAAAAAGATTGCTGAGTTAGAGGAAATGGTGACAAAGTTGGTAGAGGCAAATGAACTGTTGAAAGCTTCGAATGAGAGGAAAAAGAAAAGGTTTGATGAGTTTTGGGATATTCATAATCAAAACCTGAAAACTTTCAAAGAGTTGGATGCAGATCATCTTAAGTTGAAGATTGATCATGACAAGTTGAAAGATGAGTATGAAAAATTGAAGGAGGAACATGAGAATCTGAAATTCGATTATACGGAATTGAAGGCTGAATGCAATACGTTGGATGCAGAAAAAGAGATGTTGGAGAAATGGCTAGAAGAAACTCAACCGAAGAAATCTGGTTCAACATCTGATAAAGATTTTTCAGATGAAGTAGTTGAAATGACTGAAGCGGCTCAAGTTCCAAAAGTGTATCTGACTAGAGCACGAGGCACTACAAATGTTGGTATAAGGGTGGAATCTCCAATCATCATTCCCGATGAAGCTGTTGCTGAAACTGTCAATACTGACAAGGCTGAGGGAAAACGAAAGTTAGATGCAGTTCCAGAAATTACAGGTGATGAAGGTAGTTCAAAGAAGGCACGAATTGAAGAAACAGTTCAGATTGAGCCGATTCAATCTGAATCTGTAGCTGAAACTGAAGTATTTGAGGTAACAGATAGTGAGAAAGAAGTTGGTTCTGAAGAAACAGTTCAGATTGAGCCGATTCAATCTGAAGCTGTTGATATGCCTGAAACTGTTGAAGTGACTGAGAATATGCCTGAAAATGTAGTTGAAGAAGCAAGTAAGTTTGAGCCGGTTCAAACTGACAATGCACCGATGATTGAGGCATTAGATGATTTGGATGACATAGACTTTACTGAATCGGAAAATGAAGCTGAGCCAGAAACAAATATTGATCAAGAGATTCCAGATGATTTAGATCAAAGATTTGCTTATCTTGAAAAGATGAAGTATAATCCTGTTTTTCTGAATGGATTGACTGTGAGCCAGATAAATGAAGAGTATGAGAAGTGTATGATTGCCCAAGACAAAGCCGAAGCTGATAAAAAGGAATTTATTGTTGAGATGGGTGAATGGACTCCATTGCAAGAAAGTTTGAATATTGAAGACTTGCCTCCTACTGAACTATATCACCAGAATCCAGAAGAGATGTCCAGCACAAATATGCGAGATTGGTTGAGTTCGAGAAATTATCCGTACAAGACTCTGAAGAGATTGAAATCTGAGTCATTGAGGAAGATTGTTGTTAGTTTTATGAAGACCGAAAAAATGTACAATCGTATGTTTTATTTGGATTACAACAACCCTCAATACTATGAGCTGACAAAAAGATACAAAATTCTTGGACCAAAGGAGATACCGGTGATGGCTTTACCTGAAAATGCTCACAAGAAAAGGCACTAGTTAATTGACATGTTTCCTAGTGAAGTCAAGTCTTATAACATACCGATGGACGTGCGTAATCTTGGCATAAATCAGCCACAGCAGGTGACGTGGTGAGATCACTGCTGAGCAAGGGTCAGTCAATTGCTGAACTGCTTGATTCAATGATTGTGCCAGAAAAGAATAAGAAGGTAAAGATTATAGCATGGAAGTACGATGAAGTGTTTGATGCTTTTATGATAAAAAGAGTTAATGGTTTATGTGACGTATACCATTATTACTCGAGCATTTTCAAACTGGAAGTTCAAGACTTGAAAGAGCTGCACAAACTCAGGCTGATAAATCACACGCATGCTGAGCGTGGTGATAAGTGTGCAATGCTGCTAGATGCCGGGATAGCCAGACCACCAAAGTATCTTGATTTCATAGGACAACAAGAAGATACTGCCTATGTTCAAGCGAAGAAAGAAAGAAAGAAGAAGAGATTGGTTGTCAGTGAAGATATGTATCTGGAGGAATTTTCTGATGAGTACTTTGATAAAGTGACCAATCCAGGACTGAAAGTGATAGATGGTTCTCAAATGACGAAGCCAATACTTAGAGTTTTCTACAATCAAGAAACTTTTGAGTTGAAGCTTGTTCGAAATTTGGAAGATTGGGATAAAGATATGATTACTTTATTCAGTACCTTTGAGTTGAAGCTGCTACATCCATCATATATCGATTTTCTGAGAAGTTACAGAATGGAGAAATGTAAAGATAAACTGGCTGAAGCTGATAGAAAATTATTTGTTGTGATGATAGAGGTGATAGCTGCTGCATCTGAGAAAATTCGAGTGAGGAAGGCACTGCTTAATTCTAATCTCGTGAGGGTTGACATACCAGAGATAGAATTTATGAGAATTAGTGCAAAGGGTACTTTGGAGGTGAAAGTCAAAGGACAGGAGATGCCGTTTGAATTTTATGCTAACATTGACTTTGCAGGTTTAAATCTGGATTCTCTAAGACGCATGAATGCCTGCCCAATCCTTACCAACGAATCAAAGCCAAGACAAGCAAAGATAGCTGAAAAGTTCAAGTCTTGCATTGAAGAAGCACTGAAGGAACAAGAAGAGTTTAAAGGAAAAGAGTTGCTGGATATCAAAGATGAACCAGAAGATTGGTGAAAGAGATCGATGCTGAACAAGATGAAAACTGATTGAAGATTTTGCTGAAGATTCAAAGATAAATCTTAGGGGGAGTACTGTTAGGGCTATTTCCTAGTTAAGATTTACTTTGTATTTGTTTATATGTTTGTGTATAGTTTAGGGTTTATTTTGTATATTCCTTAAACTTGTAATTGTTGCTTTAAAGCATGTAGTGAGAGAGTGTGAGGAGAGAGGCTAGATCACTATTACACGTTAGAGAGAGAGTTAACTGTGTGTGATTTATTTCTCCTGCACTTGTACTACAAATTTGCTTTGATCATCAATATACCAAGAGAATTAATAGTATGAACTGTGTTTGTGATTGAACTGTTTGTTTGTGCAAGTTATTCTGATCATTGTGAGTAATATTAACGATCCAATTGAACCTATCATGAGATGATAGTTTACTTGGTAGGTCTAAGTAGGTTGAATTTCTATGTTTATTTCTGTGAAGAGTTGGTCTAGTTTTGGTTTAACTACGGTGTCTACTAATATCAATTGAATCAAAGTAATTACCATAGGTTATTTAGTTGTGAGATTAATAATCGATATAGGTACTAAATCATAATCCTTAGACGACTGTGAGGGAGTCTAATTACTAAACTGGTTTGCTTTATAACTTTATAAAAACCCATAGGTTTCTTCTCGAAAAGGGTCGAGGGGCTTATAGGTGTTTGGGTCAAGTGATTATTTGATGATCCCAGTCCATTGTCAAAGCATTTTCTAACAAACTGATAACTTGAGTATTAGTGAGTCGAGTCTAGGTTGTTTGCTTTTCATCGTCTTTTTAAATTCATCTTCATTCTAGTTAACTTTGTTTATCATTTTAGTATTTCAAAGAAAAACCCCCTTCAAATAATCTTTCTTTTAAAATCGTGTCTAGTTAATCAAGTCTTAGTAAGTTAATTTAACGTAATATATAGATTCTGTGAGTCGACACCCGGACTTACGTTCACTATGTTACATTCGACCGGTCCACTGCCGGTTGTGTGTGAAATAGTCTGTTAGTCATGGTTTTATAAATATTAAAACTTAGGTGTTTTTATTAGTTAATTTATATATAGTATTACATGCATCATGTTTTTGGCGCCGTTGTCGGGGACTCTTGGTAATTGCGTTAAATTAACTTTGTTGAGATCTTATCTACTATGTACGTGCTTTTTGTTTTGGTGTTTGAGTCGTAGGAGTGTTAAAGTGTCTTTGACTCTGTTTTTTGTTGTGTCTGTTTTTCATTATCACTTTAATTTCATTCTGTTTAATCTGTCTTGTTTGCTTTCTGCAGTTTTATGCCACATCTATGTTCGTACGGACCAGTGAAGTGTACTGTTGAAGCATTTGATCCGGAACTTGAAGTTGTAATTGTCTCGTCTGCGGAGGTTAAGGTCAGTACAGTCTAGTTTGATTTCATCCCGCACCCCTCGCCGCATAGCTCAGCACCTAACAGTCCTAGGTCTACGATAGCAGGTAACCGAACTGTCCATCAATAGGCGTTTGACGGTTTCACCGGGAACTGTTCGTCTATCACAACGCTTGTGATCACGAATCTGAATTCTTTAAGGGTGGTTCGATGTGATTTCGAGCAGATTATTAGAAGGTATCGTGTTTTGTAGTAATGGTTATTTGGTGTAGTAGGTTATGGCCAACATTCATGGTGGTGTTTTGACGATTATGATGTTATGGTGATGTTGCTATAGTGATTAAAGGCGGATCAGGATGGTTCTATCATGGTCGCTTATTGTGGCAGCTGCGAGGATGGTGCTCGGTAATAAGTCTTATAAACATATAAAAGTCTAAGTAAATTTATTTATGAATATTTTAAAAGTATTGGAATTTATAGAATTCATATGTGGTTGAATTATAAGATGAGTTAATAGTTGATTACAAGGTTACTTATAGTATCATTTAAATTATTAATTTTTGAAATCAATTATCTTAAAAAAACAGTCAATTAGTTTTATCATATCCTTTATGTCAATAAGTAATCTATTATCAATCTAGTAAATTTTAATTAATTATATAAAACCTTAATCTTATATACTACTTAATTATTATCTTACTTATTTAAACTCCATTTTTATTGGATTATTATTTATTCTTTTCTAAACCACGTATTACTTAAAAACCCCAAGTTCCAATTAGTACCCTAGTTTCCTAAATCCCTCGTAATTATCATTCTAACATTCCTTAGGTGATAATTAAGAAGATTCTCAGTGCCTTATTCAAATCTTTAGTTTTACTTCACTTCATTGATCAGCTATCATGTGAGTATTCATAACCCCTTTTTATGTTTATGTTTTGGGGTGATCTCATGTGAACTTAATTAATAAGTTTTAGTCGCTTTATTCATGTTAACTCAATTCAAATCTTGTTTTGTTACTACTTGCAATTATATGTTTCATAGCTTGATAAACATTAATTCGCGCACAATCATTAATTTATTTAAACCAACGGTTATCAATAATAGATCTATTTTGCCTAACAAACCCACCCCATTACATACGCATGGGTGATTGTAACCGATATATTCATATGATTTTGCTTATTGTGGCTTAATTTGTGTTATTAAGTGGCTGCAGTTATCTAGGTTTGACTGTGCACTTGCTTTATCTTGTATAACACACTTTTGCATGAACTGTTTCTACATGACATGAGAATTTAATATTTCCAATCTATTAACCATTATCTATACGTATTTAAGCCTATGTTTACATATCGGCTAACGTTTAGCCATCCTTGTTGCATTTTTTTACTAGGTTGAGCCACGTTTGCATTCGGGTGGTATACTTGTTCATTTAAGTTTTTGTTTGATCACAAACATTCAAACACCAATGCATCCACTGTTACAGTTGTTGATCTTGGTTATTTTTCATCTTACTAGTTTTCTTGAGCACCATTGAGGTGAGTATTTAATACCCCTTTTTATTATTTTACATTTTTGTGGGGGGAAACATATTTGATCCTTTTTATTCTTTTGGTTCATTTCATTAAAATTTTATTTAACATACACGTTAGTATTTTTACTTTGAAATCTATGTGTACATTATTTGATAAATAGTCTTGTCATGATCATTAATTTAGTCAAACCATAGTAATCAATGATAGATCTATTGGCCTGATAAACTCATACCATATGGCTTTCGAGTAGTGATTGTTAACTGTTTCATTTACTTGTTTTTGCTAATTATTAACCTATGTGATTAACTGTCTAATCGATCATCAAGGTTTGATGGTATTTTATTTATATAACTAATTGTATACAGCGCGAGCGTTTTTATTTTCCGGTTATAAGCTTCTACTTGATATGTTTTTTTGTGAATACGACTCCTTTTGTTGATTGATCATAGTAGTCCGGAAAGGTTTCCACCTATATATATTTAATAAACACTTCTCATTATACAACTACTTTGTTTGTCATCTGTACTTTGTTTTCTTACAAAACGTATAGATTTTTACATCAATAATCACTAATGACAAAACAAAGTACATATGAGAAAATACGAAGTAGACAGGAATATTGCAAGCCAAAACAGGTTTAAAATAACCAAATTAACTACTCTTTATATAAGGCATATACTAAAGTATAACAAATTGTAATCTGCCTTAATTCATACACTGATGTGTAGTTTTAAATCATTCACAATGGCACTTGATATATGGTTTTAGAGCACTCACAATGGATTGCTCATCCTCAATTTCTCATCTCCATCTTTTTATTATATGAGAAATATAAAATCTCATGTCTACCTTGTCATAACAATATGAAAAGAGTACCTACAAACCACTATGGTATGATTTCTGAATGAAAAACTATTAAATTAAAGCAAGGCCGTTGACAAAAAAAAATCCTAACCAAATTCATAAACCAACATGAGCCGAAATTTAGTTCAAAGTAATTTCAGGTACCTTGTATAATTAGTAATTACAGTAAATAAGTTAAACAAATTAGAAAGGTCAACGATTTTAGTCATTATCAGATTCTATAATATGCATTAATAATCATTAATTTACACATGGTTTCTTACATATATTAAAGAAATTCAAAATACTTAATTAATATTCAACTAAATTAAAATCACAACATGTAAAATAAGTAAACAATAGAGTCTAAATTGACCAAAACATTTTTTTATGTCATCCAACGGCTATTATAAATAAATAATACTCTTTTTGTCCTAATTTAAGTGTCATAAAACCCACAACACAAAGATTAAGAAAAAGTGAATTATTATATTTGTTTAACCTATAAAATAACAAAAATTTCATTAAAGTATTCTGTCTTGTAGTCATAAAGTAGATTTTATGTTAAATAATTAGGGGTAAAATGGGAAATAATATGTTTATTTTTGGAATGGACATTTAAATTGGGACAATCAAAAAAGGAAATTTAGACATCTATCTAATAAATTAGAGTTTTTAGGGGGTAATTTTTTGGGGGGAAAACATAATTAATTTTATAAAAGGAAGGTTTAGAGGGAAATTGAATAAGAGAGTTAATAAAGACAAAATTTTGTGATTAATAATAATTTACAAAATTATTTATAAATTTTTAAATATAATAGTTATAATTTTTAAAAAATATTTTTATTCAACCCGTGTGTAATACACGGGTGTTATACCTAGTTTAAAATGAGACGGAGGGAGTATACCAATTTTCTTAAATGTAAAACTGAAGAGCCGAAAACTCGATTAGGGTTTCAAGGCTTACCTAAGCCGTCACGATCTATCCGAAAGAGGAGACGAATCTCCCGTTCTGAGCCGGAAACGACTCGTTACAGTCACAATTGTCTCCGACGCATCTACCAGTGCCAGTGACTGCCCAGTAGAATGTTTTGCTTCTTCAATCGCTCTCACTTGCTGTTGGTTCCCAATTTGTGTGCCTCACATTGGTATCTCTCTATCCAACACACAACAGACAAAAGAAAAAGAGTGATAGACGCGTGGCAAAAGAATCGAAATGACGAAAATGCCCTCCAAAACTGTTCATCACGTTTGTAAATTATACATAGTATAATATAATATAATTCTCCTTTTAATTGAAAGAACAAATGATTTTTATGAAATTCTATAGTTAACTCTTTTGTTTGTTATTTTTGCCACAATATTTGTATAGTTTACATTTTAGTCCCTCTTAAATATTGTTATTTGCATAGTTAAAGAATATTGTTGGGATTGAACAAGGAGAAAAAAAGAAAGAAAAAAAATCCGATAGAGGAGTGGTTCGACAGTGGTAGCGGTTTGGTCGGGCATATAAGATGGTTGTAGGCGGCGATAATTGGTGTTGTACGTTATGGTGTCGTGGGTATACAACGTCAACATATGTGCAACTTGTATTGTATCTATTGAAAACTCATGTAAATAATATGTATTTTATGCATTTTAGATGGCAGTTGATGTGACTGTCAGAGTGTATGTTTAATAAATGCGAACCAAACATGAAGAGCTAACTAGAAACATATAAGGCTCGCGCATCGTGCGAGCCAACGAATACATCTAGTTATGTTTAAATACTTTTGCAACTATAATATTAATGCTACATATGAATTGAATTCAAGTTCAATCATTTTAGTCATACTATATGTAATCAAATATATATGAATTAGCTCATATGTTTCAGGTCATGTTGCTTAGATGACTACCACAAGAATCATATGTCTAATATCATGGACCTAGTTAATCAACTAATTTAATAAGAGTTAGTTTGTCGTTTTTGTTTGACTTTTCTTTTGGATGTTTGAACATTGTTTGAATTTATTGTTTTGCAAACTTAATGAAATGAAACTTTAATATTATTGTAACCATTTAAGAACCATGAGCTATGAATAGTCTTTCACTTCGTCCACCCCGAGAATTGCGTCATTAGTCGGGGTGTGAAAACAAATGTTTTGTAATCTTTTAAGTATGTACCCTAATACATCGTAGTCATTTTGGATATTATGTATGATTAAGTAGTAATGTAGTATTTACTTTTGTTATATCATATGTTCATTGCATCTCATGAGGTCATGTTCCCCACTTTATGCCAAAGCTGTCTCCACCGCCCGCCAAGGCTAGAAACAACCCAGTATTATTCATGTTTAAGCTTCTCGTGAAATAAGTAGCATACTCTATCTCACAAAGAAGTGGTAATTTGAACGTTTCCTATAAAAAAAATTAAGAAACAAAGTTAGTATTATTTAAAAAATAAAAATCAAAGTTTAATATTAATTTTTACCAACGGCATCATCCTTAGAGGTGGTGATCCAAGAACGTGCCAAAGCGGCTTGCTCCTCAAAATTTCATCGTTTACCACCGGTCATTGTTGCATGTTTAGTTTGTGTCGTTTTTTATGTCTTCTTGTCGTCTTCTTTCTATGCTTTCGTTTTTCTATTGAAGACGGTAGTTTTTATGACAGGGCCGCTTATGACGGATGCCAAAACCCCACTCGGTGGGATCACGATAAGGCGTGTAGAGATTTTCCTCGAAACCAAAGAGAGCCATTTTCTTTTGTTGTGTCAAAAGTTAGAAAATGTGTAATTGATTTTGCTAACGAATAGCCCTTTAAAAGCCTCTAACCCCCTTTCTCTCGGCGATGTTATGGGCGTTAACGAAATCCACGTAGGGATAATTGCTCCGAGGAGTACTTGTACACTATATTAGGGGTGTTCAAAGTCGTATACCCGAAATTTCATATAGTTGATTTCACTATCCGAATCCGTATCCATAATTTGGGTATCCGAAGTATCTGAATTTTTTGAATATCTCTATCCTAACCCTAATTTGCGGATAATTTAGGTTTCATTTCGGAGGTTCCGTTTAAGATACATATAATTTTACACACTCCTATACCATATAGTCTAATAATATAACCAATGTTTTCAGAACTGAACCGGATATCAAATCGGTCTCTTTACCGATCAGTGGTCGGATCGATTGGACTGAATTTAAGAACCGGTGACATCATAAATAATTTATTAAACTTTGAAATTTTATAGGTTTTTATAATGGTAAAAAGTGTTGATAGGTTAGTTTATATATTAAATAATAAAAACTTAACATTTCAAACATAGCAGAGCAAAATTTAAAATTTCCTCGAGTTACAAAGTAAGTGCTTTAATTTAAAGGGAAAATATTACAAAAACATAATCAACTTTTAGTGTTGTTCCAATTAGTTAATTTAAACTTTCTTTTGTTCCAATTAGATTACTTAATTATAGTTTTATGCTTTAATCCTAAATAATTGACCTATTTAACATGTAAACATTGATTTTTTATAATAAATAAATACTAATATACGTGATCGTTAATATCTTCCTGGAAGTTCTTCACAAACTCTCCATGATCTCCCTAACATACAATGCAACAAATCATAATCGATCTTCCCAATCAGGACTGTGATCGTAACCAAGTTCATTCTTCTGCGATCGATAAACTAGTTCAAACCATAAACCTGATTGATTTTCCCAAACCATTAATGATCTTCCTGGTGACCGACACAATGTTGAATGCACTAGAACATACTTATTAGAGTGGTCATGCACAAAAAGACGGTCTTATTTTGGTACCGATCGAGCAGGTATTTTTCATGCAGAAGTTAGTGTTATTGTTTGTACAAGTGTGTATATTTTGTATTATATACATACTAGTTTAGTGCCCGCGCTACGCCCGGGAACACAATTCAAGTGGTGCTTTTAAAGATGTTTATGAATGTTCCATTTAGTTTTAAGACAAAACCGTGGTAAAACGGAACACATGATATATTTTTAAAAATTAGATTTTTAGTATAACAATATTATACTCAAATTAAAGAGAATAAAGTGCATAGTTTTATGGTGTAGTTTATCTTTTTAAAAAACAATCATATAAAAATGTTATGTATATTTATAAAACACTGAGGTATTTAATTGTATGTTATTATTAACTTTATCCATAAGTTTCATTTTTAAATCCTATCAAATATAAACCGACTCACGTACACCCCTTGTAGTAAAGAGTTAAAAATATAAATACCCTTAAATTTTTCAGAATTCTCCAAAATATTAGGGGACCAAAAATGTAATTAGTTTTATTATAATAAATTTTAGGGTTATTGGATTATAATACTCCAACTATGGGGTATTGGCCGCTGCCACTCCCAACTAAAATCATCACTCCCAACTATGGGGTAGTGGCCGCTGTCACTCCCGTCGTTAAAAAACACTAACTCCGTTAGTGTTTGGGTTAAAAGTGTCACTTTGCAAACTTGAGAGGAAAATTTTATTTTGTTTAATACATATATATTTCACCACTACCACCCACAACCCTCACCATCACCAACTCCGGTCACGACCACCAACTCCGGCGACTTCCCCCGGTGAATTTCCGGCGACTCCGTCATAGTATCTAATAAGCTAAATTTATATTACACAAGTCTTTATATATATATATATATATATGTGTGTGTGTGTGTGTGTATGTTCAAACATCCAAACGGCCTCCTAAAACATGTAATTAATCTGCTACCACATCCTTGAGTAGAATTTCAAGATATAAAACATGATGGTTGTTCATCTTGTCTAAAAAGTATTGAATATAAACCGAAGAGAGAAAGCTCCCAACTAAATTAAATATCGATCAAGGGTCATTTTTATGTAGACATAGCTGCAACATGTACGTACAACAAATTTGTTTTAAAATAAGCCTTAGCACCATACTTTAAGTTTCATATCCCCAACTCATGTCTTACTCTGATTGATCGTTATCACACTTTAAAGTGTATCCCATGGAACATGTATCTTTATAGATCAGTAGTTCAAGATGCGAATAGAAATTCCAATTTCTATTCTCTCTACCATCGTCTTCTTTTATAGAAAGAGAGTAACATGATCCCATTTTAAACCCATGACTAACATAAGGTTAATTTAAAGGTAACCAATGATGGTATAATATTTTATTTTTTGCATGGTATGCACAACATGACAATTAACAAGTGAAAAGCTTACTCTAGTGTGACAATGTTCCAATATACTCACAATATAGCATATCACCCTTTCATCATTATCAGATGTTGCATGTGAAAAAGACATGTAGATTAGTAGATAAATTAACACATATAATACATCCATATTTGCGAAAATTTGGAGGCGACCTTTACTCCTTTAATTTGCAGCTCATTGCTAGACCAAAAGAGTCCCCGAACAACTAAATTAATACTAAAAGAAGTGCAGTTCAATGGCTTGTTTGTATCATGATTATTGTCTTGAATACAACTAAATTAGTTTCTAATAATCAACAAAAAAATAGCAGATTAACAGATAAATTACAGCCCAAATTCAAGTCTTAAGACTGGTAAAATAGGTTGCAGAATTTCTAATACAAACGCATCAATTATCGGCTTCACTTAATTGCCAATTCTGTAGTCTAATGCGATGCCTAAAACGTACAGAACAACAACAAAATAAGAGGAAAACATATAAGCCTGCAACCTTTAGACTGTCATATTATATTGTTTCAAACCTAGAACACGCATTGCTCAGAAAAAATACACTACTTCTCTCATAAAATATTCATCAATGAACATTGTACACCTCATAGCACCAAAATGGTCATAAGTAGTGACCACACAAACCAACTACCATTTTGCAGGGCCTTTACCACATTTACTACTATTGCAAAGGCATACATGTTTCCACTCTAATGTTTCTTAAAACCAAAAAAATTAAGCTTAGCTAGTGATTCTCCTCGATCACATGAGTCCTGCATGCCCATGTAAATTTGCTTCGGCTAATTAATAGCTTTTATCAACAAATTAAATAATACTATATCGAACTCATCATGTACTTACTTGACTATGGAGAATGAAAATATGTATATATACCAAAAGCGAAATTGTTTGCCAATAGTATTGAACTCAACAAATTGTTTGATTAATAATATGTTATATATTAATACATTGAGAATCAAAATATCGTAAATGGAAAGCGGAATAGTTTACTATCATCAAACATACCAGATTTGAAACTTTATATTTGCTTTTTAATTTAGAAGTTTATTCAATAGTTTGAATCTCAACAATTCCTTGGCTAAAATCATTCAAAACAAAAAATACAGATCCGATATATATGATGGAACAATAACAATTCAAACCAATGTATAGTTACATGGAGCAAACAACAGATGGTTGTAGTTAATCATACCTGCGCATCTGATTTGTTTAATCGAGACGAGTAACATGTTATGTATGTAGGGTTTAAGATCCACACATTTACCTGATAATTAAATTGGATCTGAAACATGACTTGGGAGGATGGCAAGTCAGCAAAATAGCCTTGAGTGGATGACAACTCAGCAAAACACATTTTGCTCTATAATATTAGAGATTTGCAACAACATTACAATAGCAATGAATCATGAATATTTTATAATAACAATGAATATTACTAAAAATGATTTAAATTTACAAATCAAACAAAACACAAATAAAATCACTCATTACTAACAACACTAGTTTTAAAGTCCTTGAAGCTTGCTCATGAATCAAGACCAAACACGTAGCTTTATAATGGTTAATTTGCAACAACTTTACAATAACAATGAATCATGAATCATGATTTAAAGTTACAAATCAAACAAAACACAAATTAAATCACTCAGTACTAACAAAACCAGAAGCATAAATTGGGTGTATTTGATAACTCACGGATATTAATTCGCCGAGATTTTGATAAAAGATTTGATTCGTCATGGGATGAGAATAAGCAACACCTGCAGCCTGTGCTTGCAGCCTCGTCTATAAACATACATAAAAACATAGAATCATTACATGATCACAAAACAGCAAACATTAAGCTAGAAAAATAATAAACAAAGCAACCAAATTAAAGCCTTTATAACAAAAATCATCCCAAACCTATAAGCAAAGTGAAAGCAATTTGAGGCACTTGAACCGTTGCATTGTTCTTATGATGAAGACAAGTGATTTAAATTGACAAATGAAACAAAACACAAATAAAAGCAATCAATACTAACAAAACTGGAAGCATAAATTGGGTGTATTTGATAACTTACGGATTTTAAGTCGCCGAGATTTTGATAAAAGAGATTGGAAACGGATTTGATATCGCCGAGATTTTGATAGAAGAGATCAGAATTGAAAGATGATTTTGATATCGGAATGCGTTTTCAGAGAGATCTTGTCTGTGTGTTTTGAGAGATTTGGAGATTGATTTTTGAGAGATATGAAAGATTGATTTTTGTTATTGACAGGCTGTAAAGATAGGTTTAGACTTTAGATTAAGAGTTTTTTTTGAACGGCAGATTAAGAGTTAAGTTAAGGTTTTATTCAAAAGTAACGTTGGTTTAGTCTTCAAAATTTTAGGAGCATCATTAATAAGTTGTCATGTCACCAAAGTGGTTTTAAGAGCTTGACACATCAGCATTTTACATTTTGCTATATTATATAGAAGATTATATGGCAAAGATTATCGACTAATCATGTGAAATAGATAAAACACAGCCTCGTGCATGAGAAGTTAAAGTCAAGTTGTTTAATTGATATATTAGGTAATGGGTGATTGGATGATCAATAACTGTTGTTCGTATTAAGTCATGGGTCACTGTTAAGCTGTTTATTGACGTGTGCAAATATATATATAAAATAATAAACACCTAAGCTTTAAATTTATAAGACTATGACTCAATTAAACCTAAACACACAACCGGCAGTGTACCGATCGTATGTAATTCAGCTAAAGTAAGTTCGAGTGTCGAACCAGAGAATCTATATATTACGCTAAATTAACCGACTAAGACTTGACTTAACTAGACACGACTTTTAAAAAAAGATTATTTGAAGAGGGGATTTGGCTTTAAAATATTAAATTTCAAAGAAGTAAATAATAAACAAAATGAAAGATAGATTTCAAACAGATGATTAAAGCGAACCACCTAGACCCGACTCACTAATGCTCAAGTTATTAGTTTGCTAGAAAATGCTCTATGGACTAGGATTTTAAATTGATCACTTGACCCGAACACCTATAAACCATTGACTCTTTCCGAGAAGAAACCTATGAATTTTTATCAAGTTATTAAGCAAACCAATTTAGTAATTAGACTCCCTCATAGTCGTCTAAAGATTATGATTTATTACCTATATCGATTACCTATCTCACGATATAGTAACCAAAGGTGACAACTTTGATTCAATTGACATTAGTAGACAACATGGTTAAACCGAAACTAGACTAACTCTTCATAGAAACGAGCCTAAAAATTCAACCTACTTAGGCCTACCAGTTAAACTATCACCTCACAATGGGGTTAGTGGCCCATTGGTAACACAATTGTGTTAGGAGCACTAGGTCAGGGGTTCTAGTCCTGCTGACCACAGGTGGTGGTGTATTTCTCCTTGAAAATCAAGGTGTTGCTGTTCAAAAAAAAAAAAAAAAAAAAAAAAAAAAAAAAAAAAAAAAAAAACTATCACCTCACGGATACTAGTTTAGATACATGTTTTTATCAACTCAATTCAATTCATCGTTCCTATGGTTTTAGTGCACTTAAACCACATACTAGTCACTAACACAAAGTCCATGACCAAACTTAGATCTATTATTTGAAAGACATTCAACAAGATTCAAGTGGAAACAAATAAACACTCATCAAGTCAAACCAAACATATATCAATGCATCAATGAATCAAAAGTAATTGTTTACTAAGTCTAAAAAATACCAAAGTCGTAACATCATCCAAACAAACAATCAAACAATCGCAATTAGTTCATCATTAGTCTAGGCGGTTAAGAAGCCTAGCCAAGCATAGCAAGCATGAACATAAACAAGATTTAAAGTCACAAAACATGATCAAAAGAAAGGAAAAACGAGGAATAGAGAAACCCGATGACACAAGTAATCAAGTATTGATCCCGAGTCTTTCCTTTGCCTCTTTCGTCTCGCTTCAGCCTTCAAAAAACCTCTTTTGGGCTAGTATTCGTCTCTAACTCGTGCATAGAGGCTAGCGTTAGTGGAAGATCTGTTTTTATAATGACTATGGCCAAAAAAAGTCAAACTTTCTATTAAAACGTCCTCATCGCATCGCATGACGAGGATTGGAGCTTTGGTCGCATAGCATCACGAACCCAGCCACCACCAGCCCAGGGAGCACGCTGCATTGCATGACCAGGTGCCCATGGCTAGTCACGTGCCATGGCCAACTCCCTTGACTGCGTTTAGTTCTTCAGTTTCGCGTTCTGGTTCTCTCGTATCTCTGTTTCATGTTATGTTTTCTCCTATGATTTTCTTTTGATGCGATCTTTTCACCATTTCTTCCACTTGGGACCTATATGAAACACATATGAATCAATAGTAGATAAAACATACAGAAAAACTATATAAAAGACTCGAAAACGTAAACAAACTCTACACGGGAAATACGTATAATTACACTAGATCAAATATCCCCATAATTAACCTATTTCGTTCTTAAAAAGCATGCACATGGAATCATAATCAACTAAGGCTTTCAATCATTTTCATAGATAAATATTTAAAATGCAAAACCATATACACGCAATGAATCAAGCAAACAATGCAATGATACGTTTAATTAAACATCCTAACACTAGTCAATCAAGTCTCCACCGTGTTTGATTTAGTTAAATGGAATCAATCATCTACAGGGCCTGACACCTAGGAAGAAATAAGTCAACCCGTTTAATTGATTGCTTGACAAGGCACAGGTTTAAATCATATAGATTTTCCTAGCAGTAAAACCTAAAGAACTTAACTTTGTGAAGGATTAGTTCCATATTAGGGTGATTATTTTGATGGATGATCCTTATCGGTATAGACTGCTATATTCTTTTTATCTAAAACAAGATCACCTCACCCAGGGGTGTCGGTTCCAACCTATCTCAGAGGTAGAGCACATGAGGTCTTTGATCACTTGTTTTATTTTCCCTTTTTTCAGGTAGCTTCATTGAGCTCTTTTGTTTTTCAAATTGCTACTTTGAACACTTTTCAGTTTATACCCTGCGGACATTGTTTACGGAGCGCCACTTATCTCACAAGAAGCATGCTATTAATTCCTATTATGGCACTCACCCTTAACCAATTTAAGTTCTAAAGATTAAATTGGTGCTTAAAATTCTTTAGTTAAGGCATTACTATTTCTCATAAGATGAGGTCCCACGAGATTCATGACAATTAAGGTTCAATTAGTACATTTAGGGAAACCATCTTAGCCAATTGGGTTACCAAAGATTTACCATTTTGACTCGTTCTTGTTTAAAAACCATTTTGATTCTAAGACACTATATGGACTCAAATTAAAACTAGCAACTAAACAAACGAGTCAAATGACCATTTCTCATCCCCACCCTTAAGTTCTACATTGTCGTCAATGTAAAAATGGAAATTACCTAAAAATAAAAATATCGAAAACCATATAAGACAAGACAAAAGCATAAATTGGAAAGGACTTAGCTAGTAGTTTGCAGAATGCGTATGCTCCAAAGCCCTTAGTCCTATACTCAAGCGTTGACCGTATAGTATTTCGGTCGCGATCAACTTCGAAATCGACACTCTCAAACTGCATCTTCGTCTTCTTAAATCTAAACTCACCCAAATGGAGATTGAGTACGGGTGGTGATCGTCTAAACCCGCAAAAATAAAAAAACACACATACCGGATCATAAATCTGACTCGACACAAAGAAAAACAAAACTAAGATTACCGACTCAATATAAACTCTACAAAGTAATATGAAACCTCCCCACACTTAACTTTAATCAGGAGGTTTCTCTTTAATTTGGACCATGTCCAACCCGTTCAATTCCACTCGATTCACATAATTACTTGAAAGTTTAAAAGTGAAATTAAAAGCAATTTGTTAAATAATTTAAAAACTCGGAACGGGTCAGACAACCAACATTTATACTTACCTGGAAAGAATCGTATGTGTGGCATGTAAGTTGATGGCCGATCATGTTCCGATTTAGGCGGCTTCAACTTACTAGCATTTATTTGCTTTTCCCAGTCCCGATCATTCCTATTTTTCTTTCTTTCCTTCTCACATGATTTTCGTGAACTAAGTAAAGCTTCATCCACTATTTTTCTCACGAGCCAGCAATGGTGTTCTTCTTCTACCACCACACCTTCTTGATGACCCATACACTTAATGTTTTCATAGGATATAAGGGTGATCATCTCTACCGGTTCGTCTTCTGGGAAGCAATCTAAGTAAGCTAAGTCAACTTTGGCATAAAAATTACTTAATCTACTATACTAGGGTAACCTTTCTAACTCTAAACTTAAGACCTCATCCTCCTTAGACAACCTATTGTCTAACTCCTCATCTATCCCAAATATCCATCCTAAGGAGTCTCCTAATTCTACTTCTTCCTCATGCACTAATTCCATAACCAATGATTCCCTATAACTAGCCCATTGTTCCTCATCTATCTCGTCGTCTAAATCACTCCCAAAATCATAGATGTGGTTCGTGTTAACTGGAGGTGGGACTCCAGCGTCCATTTTTGTCTCTAAATTCTAGGTTAATAGTGTCGTCCTCCACCTGAATCATTTGGTTGTACTCCTTTAACTTAACTATCATATACTCTTTCAGTTGAGCATCTATTTCCTCCTTACTTAACGAATAGCCAATAACCGAACAACCTATTCTTTCTACTAGATCTTCCTGCTGAACTGAAAGTGGGATGTCCATTGTAGTCTCTGGCTCTACATGTGATTCTTGCAAAACATCATCCTCACAAGACAAGTATCAATATCTTATGGCTCATTTAAAATGCTCGAAGAATCAGAAGAAAAAGTAGAAATTAAGTTGACGTTACCTAACAACCTAGGAGTGGGCTGGAGGTGAATAATGTTCTTTGAATTGTGACATCTGCTTCAAACCCTAACCCGAATGTCCGACTCGAACCCGAGGCTATCTATTTTTATTTTATTTGTATTAAAGTTCTCAAAATGAAACGTTAGGGGTAACTTTATAGAAACATAACCAAGTTTGAATTTTGTTCTAATTAGGTCACTCAAACTTTGTTTTGTTCCAATTAGATAACTTAAGTTTAGTTTATGTTTCTATCCTATATATTTGACATATATTACTTGTAATCATTTATCTTCTTTAATTTTTGAATAAAAGTTATAAAGCATATTTTATAAAAAAGAAACATTTACTGAGTTTTGTGAAAAAATTGTGATTTTCTTTTAATTTGAAAAAAATCTCAAAATACTTAGGCATTTTTTCAAAAAATTTACAATTTTCTTTATAAATTGAATAAAATTTGAAAATTATGAAATTTGAATAATAAAATTCTTAAGATCAGTATGTAGGTAAATTAACACTTGGATCAATTAGAACGTAGAGTAGTTGGATTATAAAACACTAGGTTTATTGCCCGTGTGTTACACACGGGTTAAATAATAATATTTATAAAGAATTTAATCAATTTATAACCATTATGTTTAAGTATTTGTAAACTTTTAATGTTTTTGTATTTGGTTCCATCAACTTATGCATGATGAGAAATTTCCCTCTCAAAATTCGTATTATACATTAAATATTTCCCCCCCAAAAATTGCCCCCTAAAACCTTGAATTATTATATAGATACCTTCTAACAAAAAAGGGTTTTAGAGGATACGTGTCATTCATTGGAGAAGGTGTTGGAACATTTTTCCCGCTCAAACTAAAAATATTTTATTATAAGCTATTTATGGAAAGAAATCAATAACATTAAATCGCTCATAATTTTTTATTCCAAAGTTTCTATATATCCGATTTGCATTACTAAAATCACTGTGAAAACAGAAAACAAACAAGATAAACAAATAAGTTATTGCAATTTACGACCTTGACCCATGCATGCCTACCTGTATGCTCGACCCGGTATATACGAGTGCTACCGTGAATTTTGCCGGATATCTATCATTTGGATTATTTGTATGTCTGTTTTTCTTAATCTTTTTTTATATTAATTGGTAGGATTTATAAGACATCCAATTTAAAGCGTAAATATCTAATTTGGTACTAATAATGTACTTGTAGTTTAAGGGTGTGTTTGTTTTTTAAGAAAAGCTCTTCTTGACCTCTTTTGTCTGCGCCGTGCAGACCACGCGCAGACGTTTTGGTCTGCAGTGTGTTTGTTTTTCAGAAGACATTTCATTTAAAAAGGTCTGCGCGTCCTCTTCTTGAGGCAGACATTGACTAACCTCTTCTCCATCTCTTCTTCAACATCTGTCTAAACATCTTTCATCTCAACATTGCAAACAAGGTGAAACCCTAGCAGCCCCTTCACGCACTCACAGCCTCCTCCTCACCGGTCGTCGTCGCCGTCGAACGTCTCTTCCCCTCTACGCCGACGCTCCTCTCCTCCCCACCAGTCGCACGTAACTCCTCCTCTCTACCAGCTAATACGACCGCGGCGAAAGGGTTTGAAATCTTGTATGGATTCGAAACTCGCGGGTGAAGCGATTAGAGCCGTTTAATTTGGTTAAAAGTGATCGAAACGTGTCATTTGTGTTCACCGGAAAATTGCCGGAGCTTGTCGGTGTTGGCTGAAAAGAAGACCAGAAAATGGGGAGAGAGGTTGGCAAGGGTGGGTTTTAAAACAAAATTACATATTAGGTCCCTGCTATTTGATGGTATTATTAATTTGGTTTGGAACTTTAAAGATTAGTTTTAAAACTTGTCATTTTCAACCTAAAAGATAAAAAAAACAAACAGTCTTCTTCTTGCATACTGCAGATGTTTAGTCCACCTCTTCTTCTGCAGATGTCAGCAGATGTGGTCCGCAGACTGCAGACATTTTCCTGCAGAAAAAACAAACATCACCTAAATATATTTGTTCAGTGCTCAAATTAGTGTTTGAATGCAGTTTGTGTTCTATTTTCAAATATATTTTTTTATGTAATGTGTAGTTTATTTTCAAATGTTACTTTTTCGTAAAGTTTATAATTGTGTTTTTTTTATGTTTCGAACCGTGTAACACACAGGGTTTAATCTAGTTTGTAATAATAATAATAATACTTGGTTTGAGGATTGTTTAATTGTGGATGGTGTGATTTGGGTTGTCGTTTTGAAGACAACCTTAGTGTTCAAGAATAAAGTTTCTAATTATACCCTTTGGTTTGTTTATATTATATACTAGTTTAGTGCCCGCGCTACGCTCGGGAACACAATTCAAGTGATGCTTTTATGTTTGTTCATGAATGTTCTATTTAGTTTTGAGACAAAACCGTGGTAAAACGGAACACATGATATATTTTTAAAAATTAGATTTTTAGTATAGCAATATTATACTCAAATTAAAGAGAATAAAGTGCTTAGGTTTATGGTGTAGTTTATTTTTTTTTTAAAATCATATAAAAATGTTATGTATATTTATAAAACACTGAGGTCTTTAATTGTATGTTATTATTAACTTTATACATTACTTTCATTTTTAAACTCTATCAAATATAAACCGACTCACATACACCTCTTGTAGTAAAGGGTTAAAAATATAAATACTCTTAAATTTTTCAGAATTCTCCAAAAATATTAGGGGACCAAAAATGTAATTAGTTTTATTATAATAAATTTTATATACATATTTTAAATAAAAAATAATTATTGTGAGATAATCACTCAAATAATGCCACATAAGCTAAAAGCTATGAAAATATGTCACATATGATTTTTTTGTTTTGCTATATTATATAAGGAAGGATTGTCATTTTAAATAATATAAAACTTTGTTTTGTTATATGATCTACTAAATACAAAATTTTGTTTTTCAGTTAGAACGAATATGCAAAAATAGAATTCGTAGGATTTTTTTATATTAAATTTTATATTAGAATTAAAAGTATATTGAATATAAAATATTGTTTTTCAATTAGTACGAAAATACAGGAACGTAACTTGTAGGATTTATTTTATTTTATATGTCATATTAAAAATCAAAAGCAATGTTTACCTATTATCTAGGTTATTTGTTTAGGATTAAAACATCTTTTAAAGTTAAGTAACTTAATTAAAACAAAACAAAGTTTGAGTTATCTAATTGGAACAAAATAGAAAGTTGGTTATGTTTCTATAACATTTTCCCTTATTAATATGAATAAATATGTCGGGTTTCATTATGTTTTTATTTAAAGTGATCGAATAAATGTGAGTTAAAATCTAAGTATAATATATAATCCTAAGAATTAGGTTCAAATACAAAGTCTAAATTTCCTAGAAAGTCTAAGAAGGAATTTGAACCATTAGATCTAATATTAAATGAAGATCAATGGCTTATAAACACAATGTGGCATAATGGTAAATAGTTAGAACTTTAAATGGTAGGCCAAGGGTATATTAGTCTTGTCTCATTTTCAAATTCCACCCTCTTTTTTAAACGTCCATAACTTTTACATACGACAATATTTTTTAATAAAAATTACACCAAAAAAACGAGTGTTTTTTTATCTTCAAAACGCATAAAATATTGATATATAAAAAACGAACTTTTTTTTTGAAGTTTCAGCTCATTGTGTTATATTCGTTAGGTCATTGTGTTATGTTTTTCAGCTCATTGTGTTATATTAGTCAAGACATTGTGTTATATTTTTCAGATTGTGTTATATCCGTCAGGTCATTGTGTTATATTCGTCAGGTCATTGTGTTATATTTTCATCAGGTCGTTGTGTTATATTTTCATCAGGTCGTTGTGTTAAATTTTCATCAGGTCGTTGTGTTATATTTTCATCAGGTCGTTGTGTTATATTTTCATCAGGTCGTTGTGTTATATTTTCATCAGGTCGTTGTGTTAAATTTTCATCAGGTCGTTGTGTTATATTTTCATCAGATCGTTGTGTTATATTTTGTCAGGTCGTTGTGTTATATTTTGATCAGGTCGTTGTGTTATATTTTCATCAGGTAATTGTGTTATACTTTCATCAGGTCGTTGTGTTATATTTTCATCAGGTCGTTGTGTTATATTTTCATCAGGTCGTTGTGTTAAATTTTCATCAGGTCGTTGTGTTAAATTTTCATCAGGTCGTTGTGTTATATTTTCATCAGGTCGTTGTGTTATATTTTCGTCAGGTCGTTGTGTTATATTTCATCAGGTTATTGTGTTATATTTTCATCAGGTAATTGTGTTATATTTTCATCAGGTCATTGTGTTATTTCAGATCATTGTGTTATTTCATTAGGTTATTGTGTTATAACACAATAACATGAATAAATAACACAATGACTTGACAAATAACACAATGAGCTGAAAAACGTGAATTTTTTTTTTGTTTTTTTATATATGAGTATTGTATGCGTTTTAAAGATAAGAAAATGCTCGTTTTTATGGTGCAATTTTTTTAAAAAAATAATATCGTATGTAAAAGTTATGGATGTTTAAAAAAATAGGGTGAAACTTAAAATATAGAGACATTACCATCTTTACCCTTCCTTCTAATTTTAAGGGAGTGCCACATGTCATCATCTCATGGCTTCTTAGACTTTCTAGGAAAATTGGACTTTGTAGTATAACTCCACTTGATTATATCTCTAAAATATATATATAGTGTATTTTATAAAAGAAATTTTATAAAGTTTGTTAAATAAAAATACTATTGATGTCTCAAAATAACCATTTAAAGTCAAGAACGAAGTAAATATATTAAAACATCAACTTTATAAGCGTTACGAATTAAGTCGGTTAGTTATAATAAGTTTTTATTTAACTTTGGGTCAAAAGTGACAAGTTTTGAAACTTATATTAAAGTTATAAACTTAAAATAAATAACAACTCAAAATTCAGTGGTCCAATGTATAACTTTTAATTAAATCACCAAAAACCAATTCATCCATGGACCAAATGCTCGTATTTCCGATTACAATTTCCGGCAAGCTTCGTCGGAAACCGGGAAGCTCTGGCAAAGTCCGAATACCTGTTTTCAATTGTTTTCAACCCAATTTAATCACTATAAAACGTTTCTAAGCATGTTTTGAACCCGTAACGCTTGTCTAAACATCAAATAATCAACCAATTAGTTGTCTTTAATCGATTCAAAAACCGAACCTTAAACCTAATCATCAACTCGTCAATTTAACGCTCAATTCATTAATTTCCTTGAACCAAAGCGTCGTTTGTATCCTTCAAACACATTCCACTGTTTCAATTGCATCTAATTCTTGGTTTGATTATCAAACAAATTCATTTTTTTCATCTCGCAAAATCCATAACTGTTCATCATCAAATCACGTTAATTTTATTCAATTGGTCATCGGGATATACTTGTGGTATCATAAAAAAAATCTATAAGATTAATTTAACTACATCAACCTTAATCATCCCATTTGTTTCGTATTCAGCCATTCGTCCTCTTCTTCATCATTTTTCGAATTTCGCAACAACCAAGTAAGTATTACACATAAATCTGCTCGATATCATGTGTAGATCAAAAGCCCTATCTTTGATTGAGCATTATCTATCAGTTTCTAGATCAATCGTGTGAATTTGTTTTCTAGGGTTTATGAGAAATTGGGGTATTCATTTGGAATAAGATAAAAACATTTAAACCCAACTTTAAAAAAAATTGAAACCTAGCGCGGCTGGTTAAGTGTTATGTCTTTGAACGCGGAGGTCACAGGTTCGAAACCTGTGACCAATTTTTTTTTTACTAAAAGATTACCTAAAAAGATTCGAATACGTACCTTCAAATGCTAATTATTAAGATTGTTGTTTTTATCATTATTATTATCATATTTTAACGTTATGTCTAATTAATTAATATATTACTAATTATTTATCGAAAAACCCAAGATCCCAATTTGAAACTAAAGGATTTCAAATTACCTTATATTCATATTTTTACTATTCTAGTATTCTATACCATATGTTTTACTATGTTAGGATTGTCATTTACTTAGGTAATCATAGTATTTGGGCGTTCCATGATTTATATCTAGTTGGTTTACTATTTATTTCGTGCTCGTAATTCAAGGTGAGTAAATTTACTCTCCTTTTTACTTTTACGTTTTGGGCTGAAATATATGATCTATTACTATACAATGTTTTCCATTTTCTATTTTGTTTTCCAAAAGTGATCATAAAATGTGTTAGTCTTGTTCCTGACAAGATGCAAACTTATGTGGTAGTTTAAAGTAGTATTGTTACATTGTAATCCCATCGGCACAATGTTAGCGCTAATATTTGACAAACCCACCTACATGTACAACAACGATAGGTGATTTAACCCGGTCATACAATTACAATTACAATGTTTTAAGTTTCTATTCGATGTTACAAGTTGCTATACAATGATACAAGTTTCTATTGCTATGCCATGTCCCTAAGTTGCTAAATAATTATTGATAACTTAAATATCGAGACGGTTACGTGACGGTTGCTTGAAAAGTTATCTTTAATTAATACATGAGTTGGTTCCTCATGATAAATGACTACAAGTTATATTACAATGATGATTTATAATGTGTGTGCAGTGGGTCATGGTTGAGAATGATATGAAATAGCTATACATGTAAGCTTGCGCAACATATTTATGATGATCTGGATTTCTATATTATTATGTATCAATTTGTGATTACTCACTAGCTTTTATAGCTAACTTTATTTTCATATATTTTAGGTGGTATTGATGTTATTTTTACTACTTTTACCAAGACATAGGATTGCCTTGGACCTAGAATAATATTAAGAAAATTGCATTTACTGTTTCGGTTTTATTACTTTTGTCGTTTCTAGTTAAGACTCATGTTTCTAAACTTATGTTATGACAACTATTAGAATTTAATAAATAAATAAATACCATGTGCTTTGTTTACTATTTATATCCAATTTTTATGACAGCCCGGTATTTCCTCCGTCGGGTTGGGTGTCACAGAATCATCATAGAAAATAGTAAATTTAGGATGAAGGAGTGGATAAATACCTGGTTCATGCTACAGATGCTCACACTGAAACTCATCTTCTTTATCCACCCTCCTCATGCTATCCCTTAGAGCCCTATTAGTATCATCCAGCATCAACTAGTTTCTCTGCAAGAGGATATCATGTGCTGCTAACGTTCTCTGAGTGGTTGCTTCCTTAGCAACTATCTAGGTCAATAACTCCTCTATCCTACTCAAAGCACCATCACTACTCCTAACAGAGTTGCTATCAGAGAATTGACCATAATGATATGACTGTAGATAATACTATAGATAATATGGGTCATATGGATACTCATGTGAATAGTATGAATGCGCATACCCAAAAGAGTTAGCAAAACAAGGTAGTGCAGAGGACCTCGTATACTGTGGACATAAAATAGTAAAATGAAATCCTCCACAAATTTCACGCATATTTAATACCAAGAAAGACTCGATGGGGACAAAAACAGAGAAAACAAATACTAATCCTAAGACTCAAACAGAAAATAAAACAAAATAAAATGACAAAACAACT
This sequence comes from Tagetes erecta, assembly GCA_030867185.1. Lineage (NCBI taxonomy): Eukaryota > Viridiplantae > Streptophyta > Magnoliopsida > Asterales > Asteraceae > Tagetes > Tagetes erecta. The sequence goes on from CM061490.1 coordinate 18,049,033, forward strand.
AATTAGACTCCTATGATCCAAACAAACTAACAAGAAAAAAAAAGCACGTGTATAGCAGTTAAGTTCTCAAAAAGTTAATTTAACGCAATTACCAAGAGTCCCCAGCAGCGGGCCAAATACTTGATGTGCAAAAATTAGTTACATTTTAATTAACTAAAAATAACTTAATAATAAACCTAGACTCTTAAAACTTAACTAAAACCAGCAAGTATACCGGTCGAATCTAGTAAAGCTAAGTAAGTCCAGAAATCGAACCCACCAGACCTTTTTAATTACGTTAAACTAGCAAACAAGACTTAAATTCAAGACGTGACTAATTGAAATAATATTATGTAGTAAAATGGGGGTTTTAATAGGAAATGGAAATTTAAACTTAATTATGAAAATAAAGTGAAATAAACGAAATCAATTGAAAGAGAACGTTTATCGAATGATTACGAATAAGACCACCTAGGTTAGAATTCCCGAGAATTCAGGTATTACTTAAATGGGACTTGTACAGATTATGGAACTGGGATCTTATGATTGACACTTATTAGAGGCTTAACTAGGACCTCGACCATTTTCGAGAAGAAACCTATCAAACCTTAGCAAGTACTTTAACATAACCAGTTAACAATATAGACTCCTTCATAGTTACCTAGCCACTTATTGTGACACCCCGCCCGGCGGCGGAAACACCGGGTTGCCAAGGGAATTGATATCAATAGTACAAAGCATATGGCACACTAAAAGACATATTTTAATAGTATTAAAGCATAAGTGTCATGACATAAAGCAAATAAATAGTCTTAAGTGCGATAACAAAAGCTGACAATCAAAATGTTTATTGCTCATTTATTCTTAGTTCAAAAGCATCCTAAGTGTCTCGTAAAACATAAATGCTTCAAACGCCACCTGAAATATGAGTAAAATAATTTAGCTAAAGAATTAGCTAGTGGAGTAAAAACACAGTTAATAGTACGTAATATGAAATCCGAGATCATTTTAAATATGTTTCGCAAGCTTATGTGTATAGTAATTTCATCATATTACTCAACCATGACCATAGAAACGTACATAGAATCCAACAACCATGAACCCCGTAGGGTAAACTTTAGAAACAAGTCATGAGAACCACTCATGTTACAAATAATGATAAATGTCGTTTAACCCTCTCGATGTACAAGTTATCAATAGTTGTTTAAGCATCTAAGGGACATAGCAACAAGCATCAAATTTTAGCAACTAGTAACCAACGTATAGAATCAAACATATAGAATCGCCGGGTTAAAATCACCTATCGTGCCATAAAGTGTAGGTGGGCTTGTCAGGCCATTAGCGCTAATATCATACCGGTGGAAATTACAAAACAATAGAACTACTATTGACTATCACATAATTTTGCATTAAGCGGCCAAACAAGATTAACACATTTAATGATCTCATTTGAAATAGAAACAAAAGAAAAGAAATCCGTAGTATAATATTGGAACATATATTTCAGCCCCAAAATCATAAACAATAAAAAGAGGAGTGAATTTACTCACCTTGAAATGCAAATATAATCGTAACGTTAGACAGCAGCTAAAGAGAACCGAGGGTTGCCCAAATATTAGTATCACCTAATTAATTGGGAAAAACCCTAGTTTAGAAACGAAACAATAGCAACTAAAATCAAAATCCGAAATCTAGGGTTTCGGATTTGGGACTTAGGGTTTTATATTACAACTTAGGAATTAGGGTTTTACAATAATAAGTTTGGGAGTTTATACGAAACATTACTTTCATTTCGTGTTGTATATTGTCACACCCTCAATTTCCACTAACGGAGTTCTATAGTCTAGGGCGTGACATGCCAGGATCTCATTGCCATTAGTTACATTGAACGACCTCTATATGAATTTAAAAACTAACATTTATAAAAAACCAAGTTTAAAAATAGGTTTCAGTGCGGAAGCATAAATAAAAATTCCAACAACTCAATGCGTAAACCACGCGTCCAAAAACCAAGTTTAATAAAGATAAACTAAAACAAAAGAAGTTTTGAATGCAACTAAGACTCAACCAACATGCTCCTAATCCGTGCACAGTACCTGAGAAAGACACGCTAAATTAAGTCAACACTAGGTTGGTGAGCTCACAGGTTTAAATAACAGTTCATAAATAAATGTTCCAGATAATGTAAATCACAAATATATCAGTAGGTAGCTAACCCAAGTTTTCATGTTACTCAAACGTTTCGAATCCGAGCTGACTGTTTATGTTGTGCCTTGTTACCATTGTTAACATTCAATGGCCCATGAGATTAGGACAATTCACACCTGCCCGGCTCCCAGCCGAGGGTGGGGTTTGTCAAACCCAGTAGTACTACCCGAATTTCCTCGCTATACCTCGTATATTAACGGTTCGAGAGAATGAAAGGACTTTCGTATGTTAAGTTTAACGTTTAGTAGCCATGATGATATATAAGTAAATACAAAATCAAAAGTGTTTCGTTGCGTGCTTTCTCCCCCAACAGGAAAATAGTAAAAGGGGCCGTGAAACTCACCTTAGATTGTGCAGCTACAATAATTAGCAAAAATAGAAGTTCCAAAGTCGACCAACGACCTGTTTATGTTCTGCTAGTTAGAGACTAATTACTCAAACAAAGTTTATGTTCGGTTTGACGTTCTCAGTTTGGTTTCATACCCATTATTCTAAATATAATTTTGACATGTTTTGACACGTGACTAATACTGTATATATTTGATATATACATATACTACTACGTACACGTATATTTCCTATAATACTACACATGCATAACCACACACAATTATCATTTTCAAATCAACCTCACAAAAATCACCATTCATATATTTTATCATCTTAACAAACCAAATCAATAACGCATTATCAAGCTCATCATTACCATGTTTCACTAGAATCTTATTAACTTCATCACCCATACAACTATATGTATACATATAAGTATGTTATGTCAATTAAGTATATATTAATTTTACCACACATACTATAGTGCAATTTAGTTCTAAATATATGTATATATACGATTTATCCATACATACATACATACATCAACCACATATAGCTAATTAAACATGCATACACTCACTGTTAATTTTTATACCCACCCACATGCACCATCTGTTTCGCAACGCAACATATATAACATATATAATCACATAACTAAACACATACATATATTAACCTACATCACGTTTTGCACATATATGTTTATTCCATAAGGTTTTACATTCAATAAAATAATATAGGAAACATACAACTGATGAACATCTATAATCCTCTTGGCATCTACTGTACATCAAAACACTCATATATAAGCCAACATATATATATATAGCCCAATACATACCACTGTTGTAATATATTAAACTCTTAACACACATACAAATAGATATATACATAACGTAGTTATATATATATATATATATACACACATTCACAGTTTTAATTCTTAATTAACCCGAACCGTAATCCCGTAAAGAAACCGAAACGAACCGAACGACCAAACGAGTTACAAAACAATGCTCACCGGATTAGTATACGATGGTGGTGCTCGTACATGTTGTTAGAGCGGGCGGTGGTGGTTACTGCGACGTCTAGTAGTGGCGGTAGATGCCGTGAAAGGTTGCGTTGCACGGTGACGGCAGCAAAAGAACTGTTGGTGATGGTTGCGTTCGACGGGGAAGGAGACGGTGATAGCGGCGGTGTGCGCGGCAGGTGTCGATCAATAGAGGTGGCTGGAGTTGTGAACGACGGTGGTCTGAAGATGACTAGGGTTTTCGTGTGGCGCGTTTGATGAAGGAGAACGACCGGATTATGGATGGGTTGGTCTTATACAATAATTTAGTTTTTGACATTTTGCATAATGGTCCCTATACTTTGAACATAATCTAACTTGTTCCCAAAGTTATTCAAATACACTTTTATTTAACTACAATTCAAACCCGTAATTTGTACGATGTATAAAATATACGAACTCATCTCGTCAATTCTTTACCAACGCTTTCGAGTCGTGTGAGCTAGTAATTTCCCGAAATTCTAATGTTTAAACGTCACTCGTTGTGATTCGATAATTGCTCGAGTTACAATTTTTGTACTAATTATTTATTTAGTTAAACTAATACTTTTAATTAGTTAATTTGTGGAAATGTACTAGATAGGATTTCCAAGTTGAAAAGGGACTAACAGAACTTTGTAAAGTTGGTTTAACGACGTTAACCCAAAATTGCTAGGTGTCACATATATCTTTCGTAAGTATTTCTTTTTGTATTTTACTTTAAATACTTGTACAAATTCAAAATACTTATAAACATGTAACATTATTATTTGTATATAGAAATTATAAGTTTTTAAATCCTTAAAATGTATTTAATATAAAAGATGTTACTTAGGTTATTTAGAAAATATAATTTAATGTTTAAAATGTATACAAATGTAAAAAATCAAGAAAAACAGACCATGAAACTCGAACCCATGGCCACGTCGTTCACAATAGCAACACAAACCACCAAACCAGATGCATGCATGTTTTGTTAATAATGTCAATTTTAAATAGTTTTAACCCTTTATAATTAGCAACACCCATTTCCATTACAAGCCCTAGAACAAGAATCTCCAAATTGAATCCGAAATTGATAATCAAATCCCAAACCAAGTTAGGGCTTTGATCCCCATAGAATCACGAGTATTTCGACATATTACACTTACTTGTTAATGATGATTTGATACATATTAGAATAGGAATAGAACTCGACTAATTTGATCAATTTTTGTGAATCTGGAATTGAAATAAGATGAAATTGATGGATTAGGAAGTTATAGATGATCAAGAGGATTCAAACGAATATAAATACTACCAGTGATGGTGCTTGGAAGGTGGAAAACGATGAAGTCGCCGAAAAATAATTGGGTCGATCGATTGTTAGTTTTGCAGAGAAAAACGAAGGTGTTTACATGATTGAAAAGTGTTAGTCGAGTGAAAAGAGTGTTATGGAAAGATTATATCGGCAATTGCGGGTCTAATTACCGAAGGTGATTTTGAATTGTCGACCGAATACAATTCAATTCGATCGCTAAAACTGTTGTTCACGCGTTATTAACATAAAAGGGTGGTTCGAATCTTGTCAACAATAGATTAGGAAGCTTTCGGTTGAATGAAATTGGTAAAAAAAAATGTGTAATTGAGGTCGCTGGAGGTGGCACCGGAAACACAGGGGGTCGAGTTGGGTCTTGGGTTGGGTTTTATAATTTTACACAATCAGCCCCTGCAGTTTGAGTTGTTATAAGTAAGTGGGGTTTAAACTTTATTATATGTTTCATTTTTTTACAGTTTTGGCCCAAAGTTAGTTTTATATATAACATTAACTAACTAACTTAACCGAGTTGAGACGTAACATTTATAGAATTGACGTTTTTATATCTTTAGCTCGTTTATGATGTTGGAAGATTATATTTAGACTTAGAAGCGATATTGTTTGACGATTTCAATAATTTTCTTTTATAAAACACAATTTATATATTTTTTTTAGATTTATGTAACATAAATAGTGATTATTTAGTACACTTAGGTATTATGCAACATAAGACAATCGATTAATTAGGACGGGAAATAACATAAAATCCGATACATTTATTCATAATAATAATAACGAACGTTACATCTTTTTGAAATTAAATGCGAATGAAACAAAAGATAAACAACTTCGGGTTCGAGTCGGGCATTTGGGTTCGGATTTGGGGCAGATGTCAAACTTATGATAAAGTATCAAACTTGACACCCGACTTCACAGTTTGGACATCAGCGGTAACTCAAGCAATTCAACTGACCTCGATAAACAGACTTTGATGAAATAATCCTAAACAAACTCCTCACGAAGAACTAAATTTAGTCAATTTTACCTAGAAAGATTTACCATTTATCCTATCACCTCATGGTTACTAGATAAGCCACACATTTCGATTCATTTGACTTAAAACAATTGTTTCTATGGTCTTATTGTAAATCAACCATAAAAGATAAACACAATTAAGTATTTATATTAAACAAACCCTACCATATGAAAGACATTGAAACAAAAGCAAATCATCAAACAATATAAAGATGCGAACATACGATCAATTAAAATGCTCAAACCAATACTAATAAAAAAACTCCAAATAAACAACAACTCGAATTCAAAAGTTCATCATTTAACCTAGGCAGTCTAATAGGCTTAGCCTAGCATCATACTGTTGAAAAGTCAGCAAATAAATGCGTTCATAATAAACATTGAAAAGCAACAAATAAAAGATGAAAAGATCCGGATGATAGAACCCGCCAAATCTTCAATCTTGTTGATTACAATGCTTCACGAACACAACCCTTGCTCTTGAACAGTGTAAAAACTCCGTCTTTAGCTCCGAAATTCGTCTCTTTTTTCTCTTGGTTCGTAACTCCCTAGGGTTTGTGTTATGAGATCTCTAAATAGTGAAAACAATCAAAGCCCGTCGAAACTTTCTATTTTTTTGTCCACGTCGCGTAGCGAGACGTACATGGGAGTGGGTTGGAGGTCGCGTAGTGCAGCATCCCCTAGCAACTGATGAAACCAACAAGCACGCCGCCTAGCGCGATGTGCCCTCTCCACCTGGTCGCGTGGCGCGCCTAGGTTTATTCCTCAGATTGTTTTGTCTCACTTCAGTTCAGGTGCATTTCGATCCTTGTGTGACACCCCACGCAGATGTCACACCTTGGTCGTGGATAATTTAGATTCATTTCTCGCTCTATTCATCAGTTATTACTCCCGAGACTTACAAAACATCATTCAAATTAATAGTATACAAATTCTAACTAAAACTAAACAAAAAGCAATTAAAACACGAACAAACTCTACCCGGGAAACATATATATTTTACTATATATTATTAATCTTAATTTTATATGGATAACTTGAAAATTATATCGTCAAAGGGAAATGTATGCGCGCAGTTCATATATAGATAACTTCATATTGTCATTAGGTAGCTACTACCAAGTTTTGGTTTTGAGAAAATCATTAAAGAAATAGTTTTTTTATCTAAATTCTTTTTTTTAATAAATAGCAGGTGGGTGGTAATCATGTTAGTGTTATTTTTTATTTTTTTTCTTAGATAAACTTAGAAGATAAAGATGTTATTGTGAATTTAGAAGATGAAGATGTTACTATAAATCTAGAAGATGGTGATGTTTGTATGAATGATCCTTTTCTGAATATTCTTTGTTTTGACAAGGATGATGATGAAGTTGAGCGAAAATCTATTGAAGATTATTTGAAAGTGGAAAAGATAATGAGAAAGATGTTGATGATGATAAATATTACGAGGATGAAAGTGTTGTGTATCCTTCTTATGATCCTAGTATAGATTGGAAATTGGTGAAGCCCATAGTGACAATAAAATTGAGAGTCTGGCATAACTGAAAGACATGTTGATTGACTACGGTGTTGCAAATGGTTACCAATTAGTGTTCACGGTAAATGACAACAATATGCCTTCGGTAAGGTGTGGTACGGAAGAAGTTAGTATTGATGGAACGAGAAAAAATTTATGTGGAAGTGTCCGTTCAGGCTTTGGGCCTCTAGGGTTACTGATGATAATTCTTTTCAAATAAAGACACTCAATGATAAAAATACATGCTCACGACAATTTTTTTGGGTTCTCTTGTGACATATGCTTAGATTGCAAAAAGATTTTTCAAGCAAATAGTTTGCAATCCTAAAATTACTTTAAGGCAAATACAACATGATATGATAACAAAATATCAATGTAGTGTGACTATTGGTCAATGTGCGAGAGCTAAAGAAGGTATTGTATGACTTTGAAAGTGGGTTGAAAGACCATTATGCTAAGCTTTCAGATTATAAAGCTGAGATATTGGAAACAAACCCCAGGAGCACAGGTAGACCAACTGAAAAGCGAATGCCATGTAGACCAACAGTAAAGAGAAAAAGAGACCCTTCAGAGAAAGAGAAGAAGAACAAGAATGTTACAATTGGAAGAAAAATGACTTGTTAGAATTGTTAAGAAAGTTAACATAATAAAAGATCTTGCAACAAAGAGAAAAAAAGACCCACAACCAAAAGAGGCGAAACAAAAAAGGTAGAAAAAAGAAAGATGATTTAAGAAGTGTGACCTGCGAGAATGTAGACTAGGTGATTTTATCCCATTTTGGCACATGTTGGTGTATTTTGACCCGTTCAGATGGATTTCAGATTATTTTGGCACGTTTGGGCGTATTTTGGTGTATTATGACAATCACTTTAGTGTTTTAAATGAAGCTTAGACCCTTTTTGGCGTATTTTTAACCATGTAGGATTTTTATGTTAATTTTTTTAAGTGAATTTGGGACTCGTTTGGATGTTATAGTTGAATATTAAACGTCTTTGACCATTTTGTGTTTTTTGCCATCAAATAAATATTTTTATAATTTTTAATAAAAATTGCTATTTTTTCCACTTTTAAAAATATTATGCAATTTATTAGTTTTTATAAAACATTTTTTACAATTTTTAAGAAAAAGTTAAAAATAGAGTAAATTGCCAAAAAGGTCTCTGGGTTTGTACAGTTTAGACCACTTTGGTCTTTATTTTTTATTTGTTGCCATTTTGGTGTTTGCTATTGTAAAAAAATGCCACTTTGGTCCTTCCGTCAATATTTTTCGTTACTTTAGTGCTAAATAACTATAATGCCCCCATTTAATTATTTATAAAAAAAATTATGTTAAAGTCACTCAATTCATCCCATCACCACCAAAATATAGTCATTTCTTCTTCTTCTTCCCCCTTTCATTTCTTCTTCTTCTTTAATAATCATAACTCCATTTTCTTCTTATTTTCATTTCTTCTTCTTCTTTAACAATAAACATCACAAGTAACAATCATAAGACCATCACCATATCATCATCATCATCGTTGGCCGTCATCCACCCACTCCCACAATCACAATCATTGTCTTCATCCGATCACCACCACATCTTCTTCTCTTAAGGCTCGCTGGAACCACCACTCTCACAAACCACTACACCACCGTGACACACCCACTATCGTGTCTATGATCTTCCCTAGCCGCCGGATCTAAATCGATGATTGTGGGTTGTTCAATCCATAGTTAGGGGATACAGTGGTGGTTGGGGGTAGGGACGGTGGTGCTTCTGCCATTGTAACAACTGCAGCAACTGCTGCAACACCCGATGGTTAGGGGATATAGTGAGGTTTCTCGTGTTGTTTAGAGATCTAGAAGGTGAAATCCTGAAAATGGATGGTGCAAAAGGTTGTTATGGTGGTGGTTTTCATCAGAAAAGGGTGGTCGAAGGTGGGTGGCTAAAGATGGAGAATGGTGGGTATTGTGGTGCAGGCAACAGGTCTTGAAGATGAATAAGTGAGATTTAATTAGAGTGGTGGGTTATATTAAATAATAATAATAATAATAATAATAATAATAATAATAATATTGATAATAATAATAATAATAATAATAATAATAATAATAATAATAATAATAATAATAATATTGCCATTTTAGTCCTTAAAGTAGTGAAAAGACCAAACTACCCTAGGAGGTAAGAGAATTTTTTAACGGACGTTGGACGGAAGGATCAAAATGACAGTTTCTTTACAAAACCAAACACCAAAATGGCAAGAAAAAAAATATAAAGACCAAAGTGGTCGAAACGGTACAAACCCAGAGACTTTTTTGACAATTACTCTTAAAAATAAAACTTATGGTTACAAGTCATATACGTCAAATACATAAATTAAAACATAAACTAAACTTTAATTATCTAGTTAGAATAAAACAAACCTTAAATAACTTAATTAAATTAAAATTAAAACTTAATTAAAAAAAATTAAAACTTAATTATGTTTTTATAAATTTATCTTTAATTTAAAAAAAAAGTGTAATTTTAAAATATGAGAGAGTTATATAACAAAATAAAAAAAGTTTGACTGCAATCATTTGTCATTGCATGCTTTAGATGACTTCTATTACAAAATTTAGTTTTTAAATTTTGAAGTCCGGAAATACATTATTTAAGTTATCTTTCTTCCTACTCTCAATTTGAATCTAGATAACATCATCTTCTTAGTTCTTCTTTTTTAAACCCTGATAATCGGTTCACCCGTCCGGTTAAACTAAAAACGGTTCAGACACCTCGAACTCCGGTTCGGTCGGACCGGCCGGTCAACTTGTCGTCTAGTAGAAACCCGAAATCTTTTATATTCTTTTATTACTACGAATTGTCCTCAGTCTGTCAAAAATGGTAACGGTGAGAGACAATAATTGCTTCAATCTTCCACTAATTGAAACAAAACCAATCAAGGGACGATTAGCTTACAAATTATATGCTTCTTCAGTCTTTGTTGGCATCTGTCTCATATGGGCTTACAGATTTTCCCATTTTCCAGCAACCATCGGCAGATGTGCGTGGCTCATTATCTCCTTATCCGACCTTTGGTTCGGTCTCTATTGGCTTCTCTCTCAATCTCTCCGTTTTAACCCAATTTCCCGCTCCACTTTCAATCAAAGGCTCACTTTTTTTCCGGCCGTTGACATTTTTGTGTGCACGGCGGATACAAAAAGGGAGCCACCGATCATTGTGATCAACTCTGTGTTATCAGTTTTAGCTTATGATTATCCACCTGAGAAGCTAACTGTTTATCTCTCTGATGATGCTGGATCGGAGGTGTTGTTTTATGCTTTGTTACAAGCTTCTGAGTTTGCTAAACATTGGTTGCCGTTTTGCAAGAAATATCATGTCAAAACGACGTCCCCCGGCGCTTATTTTTCGAAGCGTGGAGAATCAAATGAGTTGTTTGATGATTGGTTGTTGATAAAGGTTTGGTTCATGTTTCTTGTTTGATTGTTTCACCTGGTTTGTTGTTGTACATAAGTTATTTTTAGATAAGTTATTTTTAGGTAAGTTGGTTTTAAACGGTATTAACTTCTACATTTTGAGTTTTTACCTATCTAACTATCGAGTTGGTTGGTAGAGTTGGTTGGTAACGGTCTTAACTTTTATCATTTTGGCAACCAACGGTGCATCATTAATTTTTTTTAAGCCTTTAATTTTTTTTCGAATTCAAGACCGATATTTTAAGGGTTTTGATCGGAAGGAGCATACGAGTCGATTGACGTAAAATTTATCTCGAAATGACGCTTCAAACGACAAAATTTTTACATCCGATCAAAGCGCTCTTAGGTTTAAACACTCGATTGAAGCATTGTTTCGTCTTTCAGAGCGTCGTTACGAGGTAACTGTTACATCAATCGAATCGTATTCTCATTCTGATCAAAGGCCCTAAACATTTATCAGAATTCGAAAAAGTTTAACGGAGTTAAAAAAATAACGAAGACCCGTTTGTTGACAAAGTGATAACAGTTGAGACCGTTACCAGCCAGTTGAGATCGATAGAAATCAAAAGGTAAAAGTTGAAACTGTTTAAAACCAATACGCTGCTATTTAAGCTGAATCTTTTTTAAGTTGCAGAAACTGTATAATCAAATGCAACATCGGATTGAAACAGCAACTAGTTTAGGCGGTGTCTCCGAAGAAACAAGGAAGCTGCACAATGGGTTTAGTGAGTGGAATTTTAATACAACTTCATCTGATCACCAGCCTATTGTTCAAGTATGTGAATTAGTGTCAACACCATTGATCAATGATATTCTAAAGGGGTCGTGTTCGCAGCCTTATGGTCCAATGCGACACGAACTCAAACATGACCTGACTAGGAAAATTATGTTAGACATACAAACCCGGACACGACACAAGTTTTCTCAGGTCAACCAGTTTAAAACCAAAAAATATTTTTTTTATTACCTTCACGTTTTAATAATTAATATTATATTAAAAATACAAGAAAAATATGAATACGAGGCTGTAACGCATATAACCTTATACACTAAACCTCAAAAACTATGTAGTTTTATATAAGAAAACTAAAACTATTCTCTTATTTTCTTGCCTCGTTCTTTTTATTCAGTTTTTAATTTCTCTTATCCATGTTTAAGAAAATATCATTTACACATATTTTCATGAATTCTTTTGTTGTTTGTGTGAATACTAACATTTCTTTTTTTCTTATTTTGTTCATCGAATTCAAGATCTTTCACACATATTCATAAATTGTTATATAAGTCAGTAAATAAACTTTAAGATTAGAACAATAGTAAGATGTGAGCATCTTGTGCAATTGTGTATGAAAGATTGAAAAAAATAAAAATATTTAACTCGTTAGTTACTTTTGAGATTTGGATTCATAGAGAAGAAAAGAGGTGAAATAGTTAGTGCATTGCATAATATATTAGATGAATATTAGTGGAAGGTTTTTGCTCGAATCACAACACCACAAAAAGAAAAGAATGGTTTTGGTTTTCTTTTGTAGGGATTTTTTTTATTCAAAATCAAGTGGTTTTAACTTTTTAAGGGTTTGCGTATAAGGTTACAAGCGTAACAGCTTTGTATTTACTTTCTCATTGTATATAAATGTATATAAGACTAGTCTACTTATAAATTTTTCTATATATTTTAATATTTAAGTTCTAGTTTCTAACATAAACCCCCAATCAGTTTTATTATAACACAAAACATATAAAAGAAAATAAAGGGTAAATTCCAAAAATATGTTTTTTTTACCAAATGATACAAAATATTCATGTTGACTTTTTTCCCCAAAAATGGACAGTTTGGTCAAAATGGGTTAAACGGTCACCCGCATTGACACGAAGATGACATGTTAGCTAAACGGTTTTTCGTGTCGTGGTAGAAGTTCACACCTTTATTTAATCCAACACAGATATTGATTGATGGAATGTGCTCCAAATCACTAGATGTTGAAGGGTGCATATTGCCAAAGCTAGTATACGTAGCGCGAGAGAAGAGAACGCATTATAGTCACAACTTCAAGGCAGGAGCTTTGAATGCACTGGTATTCATCTATCCGTCCATATTTACATTATACATACATATATACATCCTTATGTTGTTAGCAAAATATGTTTTGAAATGTCTGTGATGAGTCAAGTGATTGATATGATCAGATAAGGGTCTCGTCGGTGATTAGCAATGGTCCAATTATTCTCACTGTAGATTGTGATGTGTACTCTAACAACTCAAAGTCGGTGAGAGATGCTATGTGTTGTTTCATGGATGAAGAAAATGGAAAGAAGATTGGTTATGTGCAATTTCCTCAAAGTTCATATAACATCACCACACATGATCTATATGCAAGCTGCTTTAGAGTACCTAATGAGGTCTGCAAACTCAAACTCTAAGTTTATCACATGACATGTGCATGTGCATGTATACTATTTGGATCACTAGTTGTTCAATAGAAATGTTTTTTTTTGAGATGTGGGTCTCAATGGGAGCAGTCTGTCTGGAGAGAGAAAGATTTTCCTTCACCCCACTCCTCCTAGACCCTACCAATAGCTTTATCATGAGTGAGATATATTGGGTACGTTAATTTGTTTGCTTGTTACATGTACATATGTTTGTCTTTCACTAGTTGGAAATGGGAGGCATGGATGCTAATGGAGGACCTTGCTATATTGGGAGCGGATGCTTTTTCAGACGAAACGCTCTTTGTGGGGCTAAATACACCGAGATCTTCGAAGCAGAATGGAATACAGAACACACTACAAATGAAAAAGAAAGCACGAGTGTCTTACAAGAGAGATGCAAACCGCATGCAAGTTGTACCTATGAAAAGGACACCCAATGGGGAAAGGAGGTCGGTCTGCCAGTCTGTTTCCGCTAGGTGAGTATGCAATCTTGAAATAGTTTCTACACAAAAAATCTGACTTGTTGTTTGTAGGTGAGGATGTGGTTGTTGTAGCACATCTTTTATGTGTCACATCAGCCACATCCGCTACCCGAAGTAGCGAATCACCCATAAACAAAAGCGTGTTAGATATCTGTCAAGATGGCATACCCACTTAGCTTTTTTTTTATAAAATCTTAATATAATTACTTTCTTTTTTCCGTTTTTATACATCAAACCTTACAATATACTTCTATGTTATTGATATTCAGATAGGTCTAATGTACGGGTTTCCAACAGAAGACATTGTTACAGGTTTAGCAATACAATCCCGAGGCTGGAAATCTGCATACCTTAATCCTAAAAATAAGGGATTTATAGGTATCGCGCCCACAACACTTTTAGATGTATTGGTGCAACATAAAAGATGGTCTGAAGGCCACTTAAGTATACTAATCTCAAAGTGTTGTCCTTTTTTATATGGGTACAAAACAATCCCCTTCACACTTCAGATGTCATACACACTCTACTTACTATGGGCTCCAAACTGTCTGCCCACACTCGCTTACGTGATCATCCCACAACTTTGTCTCCTAAAGGACATACCCTTATTTCCAAGGGTATCAAGCATTTGGATAGTGCCATTTTTGTATGTTATCATATCTCAGTATGTATATAGCTTAGGTGAGTTTGTATCATGTGGAGGAAGTGTGAAGGGATGGTGGAATGAGCAACGAATGTGGCTTTTTAAACGAGCAACATCCTACTTGATCGCGTTTTTAGACGCGCTTCTAAGTCAATTTGGGTTCTCTGAGCTGGGATTCACTGTCACCCCGAAAGTGGTTGATGAGGGTGTGTTGCAGAGGTATAAGAAAGATGTTATGGAGTTTGGTAGTGATTCGGGAATGTTTACAGGTTTGGTGTTTATTGCCATGATCAATGTTTTCGGTTTGTTTTGGGGTTTGAAAAGAGTGGTCATGGATCGGGTGTTGGATCAGTTGGTGTTACAGATTGGATTATGTGTCGTTGTCGTGTCGATTAGCTTGCCGGTTTATGAAGGAATGTTTGTTCGGAAAGACCAAGGCAAAATGCCACTTTCTGTCACCTGCAAATCAGTTATCTTGGCTTTCATGACTTGTGTTTTAGTCTTGTGTTCTTAGAGTTGATGTTTTCATCTTTATTTGTATCATAAATGCTAAATATTCTTGATTTTTAAGTTTTACATAACTTTCTTGTGGTCTACAATAAAATGTCTAAAATATGACATTACAGAAATGAAAATTTCTTACAATCTTGTTCGTTTGGTTATTTATAAACTATTTACTATTTTTTTCAACTTACACATATTTCTGTTAAACAGTTCATCGTTTTGTGTTGAACATTTAGTGTATCTCATCTAGAGAAAGTTTAAAATACAGATGGATGTTTATGTGCAAAGTGGAAAAATGAGATGAAATTTTCATGCAAACCTAATATATAATTCTCACACAAGTTTAAATTAAATACGCATGTTTTATTACAAACTTTTGTGATAAAGTATTCAACTTTGTGATTTCAAAATTATTACGCATGCAGGATTCAAATGGGTAATTTCATTCTCATACAAGTGACTTAAGGAGATATGGAGTTCTCACACAAGTTATTTTAGAAAAAGATGAAACTCTCAAGCAAAAGGCAATGGATGGATTTCTAACGCAAAGAAACTTGGCCGTTAGGTTTAATAATTAGTGATTAGAATTACTTCACACACTTTATACGCAAACTTCAGTTTCTATAATAACCGGCCTCAATGCATCCAAAGGTTAAATAGATATAAAATTGGACCTAGAAATGGTAATATCAGATCCACCGAGAAAAACTCCGAAAGTCATTTTTAATTTGAAAACGAGTTTTGGATATCCGAAGAGAATGCAAATTTTTTATTTTCTTATAACTTTTGTAAATAATTTAAATTTGAAGTCTATCAAACATTAAATTATATTTTTATTAGTTGATTAGGTTAGCTATCATTAAAATTAACATGATATAGTAAAAAATGATTATAAGAGCATCTACGATGAGTATGTGTTTTAGGCCATGCCGAGTACTATAACCCCCTTTAACTTCACATAGGTGTCAGGTCCAGGACCGGCCCATAGGGTGTGCCGGGTAGTCGACCGCACAGGGCACTCGTTTGACGGGGGCACAAAAAAAAATTTATAATCGTTTGACCGCACAGGCTTATTTTTTTTTATAAATAAGCCTGTTAAGTGTTAAAGCCCACTGCTGCACAAGTGACAAGCCCACTGCATAAAGCCTATTGCTGTTAAAGCCCATTCCCCAGTTAAAGCCCCACTGCATATTTTTTTTTTTACGTTTTCAGCAGCAGGCAAGCAGCAGCTCGGCAGCTGCATCCAGACGACCAGACTCCAGACGACCAGACTCCAGACGAGCCAGCGACGACTGAGGACCTGCTACGAGCCAGCGACGATTTTGGTTGGTTAGCGACGATTAGAGGCTAGAGAGGTAATTACTAATTAGTTAGTTTGTTAATTTAACTTGTTTTGGAATCTAGATTTCTAGGGTTTATAAAAATATAATTGGTTAATCGACTAAAAGTATTTGTAGTCTTGTACTCTTGTAGAGAACTAGAGTCATGCCTCCTAAACAAGCATCCGGTTGCAAAAAACGTAAAAGGGGAGACCAAATTAAGAAGCTCATTAAGTCTCAAGCGGGTGCTATGCATAAGTTTGTGAAACGTTTGGATGCTAAACCGCATGTTGAAGAGCAAGAACATGGTATTGAAGTTGATGTTGAAGAGGAAGTTGATGTTGAAGAGGAAGATGATGTTGAAGAGCAAGTTGATGTTGAAAAGGAAGATGATGTTGAAGAGGAAGATGATGTTCTTGATTTTAATGAAGATGATGTTGAAGAACAAGAACTTATTAATATATTTAATCCTAGAAGGTGGGATGGATTACATAGTGATGAAATTAAGCGTTTGGTAGAGCAAGGGCCTAAAAGAGATCCTAAAATTGAGAGTGGTCCCATTAATTTTAAAGGTAGAAAATTTTCCAACACTATATATACAAGAACACTATCAAATTTGGAGAAGTGTGATAGGGATTGGCTAGTGTATTCAAAAGAGTTAGACAAAATCTTTTGTTTTTGTTGTAAAATATTTAGAAAAGGGGTTCCGAAGGGTTTTTTGGATGGTGAAGGTTATGATGATTGGAGTCATGCTACTAATAGAGTCAAAAAACATGAAGTTTCTATGGATCATTTGATAAATATGAATAAGTGGCATGATATGCGTAAAAGATTGAAGTTGAACGCCACAATTGATAAGGTTCCATATGAGCAATTAAAAAAAGAAAGAGATTACTGGAAAGAAGTCCTTATCAGAATCGTTGCACTAGTGAAGTTTCTTGCTAAATATGGTTTAGCATTTTGAGGATCTAATGAAAAGTTGTATCAAAAAGGTATAATATATTATTGTTTATTGTTAACTTCTTTATTGTTTATTGTTTTAACTTCTTTATTGTTTTATTTTTTTTTGTATTTAAAAGGAAATGGAAATTTCTTGGGTCTTGTTGAAATGTTGGAAGAGTTTGACCCGGTTATCAAAGAGCATGTTCGAAGGATCACAAGTGATGAGCTTCATGTGCTATCTTGGACACAAGATCCAAAATGAGTTGATACTTTTGCTAGCTCAAGAAATAAAAAAAGATATTATCAAGAGTATAAAGGAAGCAAAGTACTACTCAATCATCCTTGATTGTACATCAGATGCAAGTCATCAAGAA
Source organism: Tagetes erecta (assembly GCA_030867185.1). NCBI lineage: Eukaryota > Viridiplantae > Streptophyta > Magnoliopsida > Asterales > Asteraceae > Tagetes > Tagetes erecta. Next base: position 18,066,602 of record CM061490.1, read on the forward strand.
CAAATGACTATAATAGTAAGGTATTTAAAGATCTCATCTACTTCTATTATTGTCGAGGAGTCATTTTTAGGCTTTTTGACTTTTAATGATACCACGGGGGAAGGTCTATTTGAAATTACACTAGAGGAATTAGAATCTCTTGGCCTTGAAATTGATGACATGCGTGGTCAAGGTTATGATAATGGGGCAAATATGAAAGGCCCGAACAAAGGAGTGCAAAGTAGATTTTTAGCTATAAATCCTAGAGCATTTTACACTCCTTGTGGTTGCCATTCTTTGAATCTTACACTATGTGATATGGCTAACTGTAGGTATAAATGAAAGAAATTTTTTGGTCTCATCCAACGTATCTATACCATCTTTGCAAATTCTATTAACCGGTAGGAAATTTTGAAAGATAATGTTAAAACTTGGAGTCTTAAATCATTGTCTCAAACTCGTTGGGAAAGTCGTGTTGAAAGTGTTAAGGCTATCAAAATGCAACTAAGTGATGTTAGAGAAGCTTTACTTCAAGTTGGAGAGCAAGATAAAGATGCTGCAATTTCAAGTGAAGCAAATTCATTAGCAGAAAAAGATCTTAGTGAATTTGAGTTTTTGGTAACAATTGTCATTTGGTATAATGTGTTGAACCATATGAATATAGTGAGCAAAAAGTTACAATCAAAGGATATGCATTTGGAGACGGCTATTAAAGAAATAAACACATTGATTACTTACTTCAAGGATTATAGAGAAAACGGTTATTCAAAGGCGATTGAAGAAGCTACGGAGATTGCTAATGAAATGGGTATTGATCCGATATTTACTCAAAAGCGTGTGATTATAAGGAAAAAAAGATGTGATGAGAGTTCAAGTACACAAGAAGCTTCATTTACACCCGAGGAGGATTTTAGAGTTAGATACTTTTTATTTATTGTTGATCAAGCTATTACTTCTCTTGACACAAGATTTCAACAATTCAAAGAGTTTGAGAAATTGTTTGGGTTTTTGTTTCCTCGTGTCTTAAGAGGGATTGAAGATAAAGATCTTCAGTTGTCTTGCAAAGTTCTTGAAAATGCACTCAAGTTTGAAGATAAGTCGGATATTGATGCCGATGAACTTTATATGGAGTTGAAGTTATTTAACACATCAAACACCGGACAACTTTTGAACCCTATTGATGTTTTGAAACATTTGAAAGAAGCTGAGTATTTCCCAAATGCAAGCATTGCATATAGAATATTATTGACTGTTCCAGTGACAGTGGCATCTGCAGAAAGGAGTTTTTCAAAGTTGAAGCTTTTGAAATCTTACTTACGATCCACAATGTCCCAACAAAGACTAAGTGGATTGGCGATGATAGCTATCGAGAACGAGATATTGGACCATATAAATTGTGAAGATGTGATAAACCAATTTGCTATGAAGAATGCGCGGAGAGCTTCAAGAGTTATTGGTTAGGTAATTTACTAATTCAAATACTTTGATTTTCTTATGTTTAATTATCAAATGTTTGTTTTTTGGTTAAAAATTTAGTTTATATAATTTAGTGTGTTGATGCTTCGGGTTGGGGGCTTTTTTTCTCGTCTCGCACAGGGCACCCGATTCCTCTGGATCGGCCCTGGTCAGGTCAGCTCCACATCACAAACTTTTTCCCTTATAACTTAACTTCCGGTGTGTCACATAACCAAATTCCACTAACGGAGTTTTACCATTAAGGGCTTGTGACAATTCAGTCATTAGTTACACCAAATGATGATAAATGATTTTTGAAAAGTAACATATCTCATTAATTAACAAAATCGACCAATAGTTCTTACATTGAATGCGGAAGCATAAATAATAAATGGGAATCTTTTTTGTAAAAGTGTTTATAATATTTGAATGTATAAATGTAAATACAATAAATAAAGTTGATTTTTCAAATTAATGCGACCCACGAACGAATGCTCTATCCGTGAGTGTTATCTTGACAATCTGAGATAAACATGCTAAAGTGTATCAACATAAAGGGGGTGAGTTAACAGGTTTATAAAACTTGAAAGTAAGATCTTAAAGTTAATTTAGTAATTCCCTTAGTATATCAAGTAGTTAGCTAGACTACTATACATGCTACACTAGTGTACGAAGTGTTTACGACCGAAGCTAACACTAATGTTAAAAATGAACGCCTCTAGCCAATGTCTCTCAGACACGGTAAATAATAGGACAATTAAACACACGTTCGACCCCAAGTCATGCTGGCGCGACCAGCTCGGATGGGGTTTGTCAGACCCAGTAGTACTACTCAAAAATTCCTCGCTATGCAATATAATTAACAGTTCAAACGTAAGGCAAATGTACTGACACTAGATACGCATGTAATCATACTATATCAAGTTTGTAAAAGAAGTAATTATAGCATGTTATCTCCTCCAAAAAAAGAGTAAGTAAAAGTGAAGGGGCCATGAAACTCACCTTATAATAGCAAACAAACATACATAGGTTCATCTTGAAAAGATCATACGGTCACAAAATGCACAGACGTTCACCAATAAAATCTCTATCGGTACACATACAAATGGTCTAAAATGTTAACATCATATTATTATACACATGCGGTTGAATTCTCTGTAGGCGATGACTAATTATTATAATTACAATCTTGGTTTGGTCTATGTTCAAGTATTTGTGTTTGTTAAGTCCATACATAATACAATTACTTATTCTTGTAAAGTAGGTTTGTTAGATGATATTCAGGAAATAAGTGTTGGAAATTTTTGTATAACACAAAAACATTTTGTGAAAAATACAAAATAATAAATAAATTGGTGTTATAACTTTGAAGTTATTATGAGTTTCAACTAGTTAATTGTGTTGAATATATGTTCAACTCATAATTAATTAAGTTGAATAAGTGTTTTATGTCATGTTTATGGACAATGAATGAGGTGTTTCAACTCATTCTTGTCCTATAAATACCAAGGTGAACCTTGGTTGAAAACACACCAAATACAACACCAAAGAACTCCAACTATGAAAAGTTCTCTCATTCTTTCTCTTCTAATTTTTCTAACATGTAGTTGATCTTCTTCATCTCTTTTCTTTAAGTATAATTTGGGTTGTGAGTCAATCCCGGCAGTACATACTGTTTCGGCTGTTGTACCCTGGGAAACAAACGAGTTCTCTTGGGAGACTCGGAATTTGTTTTAAGGGACCCGTGTTGAACACGAATCCTCAGCCACAATTATGCTTCTACTTCTACTCATTTCTTGTGTATTATTTTATTTTGGTTGTAATCGTATTGTAATGTATTTGTTTTCTTTATTTTCTTTGTATTGTAAATGAATATATTGAAGAATTTTGTGTTTTTGTACGAACGGTTCCTACAATCTTAAAACAAATTCTTTAAATCACCGTTCATATTTAAAAAAATATATATATAGTCATTGTTCGTATCTCAAAGTTGGACTTAGAGAACTTACATTTGACTTTTTTTTTTCTAGAACCGAATTTTATTTACAAAGAAAATGGTTCATTTTTTTACCATTCGTTGGTTTTGATTTAGTGTAATTTTTGCTTATGTTTAAAAGCTTTTGTAGTTTTTCATAAAACTTGTATCAATTACTTTGGGAAGTTTAAATTCTTATGAGTTTCTTTTGCATTCAAAAGTGGGTTTATTTTCATTACAACCATTTTGTTGAATGGTTCAATGTGTTAAAGCAAAAAGGTTGAAAATCCAATTTTGTTTTAAATCAAAGTTTTCGAAACCTTATGTGGTTTCAAGATTAAAACTTTGAATTAACCGTTTGTCGGTTTCAAGATTACTTTTCATATGCGTCTTAAGAATGGTTATGCTTGTGTACGCATCTTATGAAAACCGGTATTTCTTATTTGCGAGTAAGAAATCTTTCTTATGTGAAACTTGTGTTTTAACATGTGTGTTAAAACCTAATGTTATTCTAATTAAGTATTAGAAGAGATTCTTTATAATATAATCAATTTTGTATTGATTTAATATTAATCTTTTAAATTTAAAACCGTTTTTTTTTAACAAATGATGAAATCATTATTCACTCGAAAACGTTGACAAACATGATCATTAATTATGCGTGCTTTACAAATGACCATTATATAAAACTTTTCGTTTCGAAACATTTTGCAAACGTTTTGTTGGAACCTTTCATTACATGAAACCATTTGCTTAGAACGTTTGATGTATACTTTTTGTTGACAAATGTACGTGTTAAAACCCGTTTACTTATCTAGCATATGTGTTAGATATGACCTAAATTTTATGGTCTAAAAGCGTCTTATGTAGTCGTTTATTCTTAACATTTGTGTTAATGATAAATTTAAATAAGAGTGTTTTATGTAAACATCTTATCTCTAACGTGTGCGTTAGAAGTATTTTATTCAATAAAACTATTTACAATTTTGGGTATTGATTTCCGTAATCAAAACATAAAATTAAAATAGTTTATTTTGAAACTGCTAAGTGAATGTTTTGGCAAAACCAAGATTTGGTTTAGAATGAAATAAACCAAAAGTTTACATAAAGTGTTAACATAGTTTGTTACTCTTGTGAAAGTAACATGTCATAAAGCAATAATAGATTCAAGTTGACTATGTAATGGAAAGATAAATCTTTGTTGCTATGAACATATATAATTGTTCAAATACTAATACATGTGAACAATTTACCATATAAACAACATGATGTTTTATATCAATTTTGTGATTGTTTAAAGTGGGAGTACCACTATGGGAGATCAATTTGTGATCCTTCAAAGTCCATATGAGTCAATGATGAAACCTTTTGAGAAAAAAAAATTTATGATCCTAGATTGAATGACGGTCTATGTACGTTTATGTAACATACATATTAGACATTCCTAAATATTGAGATTTTGGGATGTTGAACAACTCTCATTGTTTGTTTAAACTATGAGATGAATGTTTTGAACGAATATTGGGATATTCCTTAAAAACTGTGAAGAATCAGAATGATGCATCTTCTGTTCACATGCTAGAGTATTGTAGTCTAAAGCATGCTAGACTAGTACTTGTTAATTATGGTGCTCTGATGAGACTATTAATGTGAAACATTCAACTCATATACAATATAAAAGTAAAGTTGTGTATAAGACAATTTGAATGACGGTTGTCATTCAATCTAAGAAAAGTCATATAACTTATGGAGAACTCAAGTTTCTAGATTTAACCTAGATAATAACTTAAAAGTATTTAAGTTTGAGATGGTTGATAACAACTTATGACAAGGCATGCGTTGCTTTAGTCGGCAAACAAGCATTGACGACATCTTTGATACAAGACCTTGATCTTGTTCAAATCATGGATGTCTAATCGTATATTTAAACATTTTCTATCTAAATGCAAGAAATGTGAGGGAAAGCCATTTGAGAAATTTGTATTTGAGAAGTTTTCTCAAACCCGTATCAAAAGAGAACCTTTTGTTGAGCCAAATATAATGCAACTATGTGACCGAATCTACAAGCTAGACTCGAAGGTCAATTGGTTAGATTTAACATCTAATTACTAATGGCATGGATATGCTAGGCTTGAAATGCATTTTAAAGACAAAAATGTACCTCAGTTCGAGTTGAAACTCGAGGTTATAGTCTTAAAAAATGACAAAAGGCAAGATTAACTTGTGAGTTAATAACACATCATAACAACTCATCTCAACTGCAATTATCAATATTGACTCGACGGAGTCATAGATAATGGTTTTGGATCCAACAACATGAGAGATGGAGTTGTGGAATGAGACTAAAGCCCATGAAAGATGGTATATGAAGGAAAAACCTAACTTAGTTGACTGGAGATCCCAAGATCTAAGTTCAATAGGACAACCTACTCATATATCTAAGGGTGGTCACTATGGGGGCATATTTAATATATATCAGTCGATATATAAGCTAATATGTATAAATGTTTGTACATGTCCTCTTAAATTATAAAGGGAGCTTAAATACTTCCTAGTCCATTCCTATAACAACAGTGACACGTTGTGAGGCTAAGCATACCATATGGTTAATGATTTGCGTAATCATAGTAACCTTAATGCTTTTAATGATTTTTTAGATAAATCACCTATGTGAAAGAGAAGTGGGGTCGCTTCGAATGAAATTGTGGGGCGCGGAATTCCTAGAGCTTTCGCAGAACCAGGCTAGTGTTCCATGACCATAACGGACACGACAATGAGGGTTTGATCGAACCAGGGAGAGTGTTGTGTGAAGTGTATTGTCGTCTCCATAAATGGTGGTTGGTTCAAGGACATCACGTCTACCGAACCACTAGGAGACTAAGTATGCATCACAACGGAAGGTTCAAAGGTAACATCTACCTATCCGGCAGTACTCAACCGCTGAATTATATCTAAGAAACTTGTATGTAACGATCAATCTGGATTGTTGGAATAATATGTGAAAATGAGTTTTCATATGAAAAATGAGGTTTTCATTTGAGAAAATGAGATTTTGTCTTTTTCCCATGTGGGGGATTGTTGGAAATTTTTGTATAACACAAAAACATTTTGTGAAAAATACAAAATAATAAATAAATTGGTGTTATAACTTTGAAGTTATTATGAGTTTCAACTAGTTAATTGTGTTGAATATATGTTCAACTCATAATTAATTAAGTTGAATAAGTGTTTTATGTCATGTTTATGGACAATGAATGAGGTGTTTCAACTCATTCTTGTCCTATAAATACCAAGGTGAACCTTGGTTGAAAACACACCAAATACAACACCAAAGAACTCCAACTATGAAAAGTTCTCTCATTCTTTCTCTTCTAATTTTTCTAACATGTAGTTGATCTTCTTCATCTCTTTTCTTTAAGTATAATTTGGGTTGTGAGTCAATCCCGGCAGTACATACTGTTTCGGCTGTTGTACCCTGGGAAACAAACGAGTTCTCTTGGGAGACTCGGAATTTGTTTTAAGGGACCCGTGTTGAACACGAATCCTCAGCCACAATTATGCTTCTACTTCTACTCATTTCTTGTGTATTATTTTATTTTGGTTGTAATCGTATTGTAATGTATTTGTTTTCTTTATTTTCTTTGTATTGTAAATGAATATATTGAAGAATTTTGTGTTTTTGTACGAACGGTTCCTACAATAAGGATGTTTATTTGTTCTCAAAATATTGGATAATCTTTGTAAACTAGATTTAATACTAGGCCGCGTGTTGGTTCTTGCTTATTTGACTTTGTTATATGTGTTGAAAAAAAAGTCTCGTACGGCACGACGAAAAAACGTAATGTGTCACATGTTAAAAAACGACGAAATATCAAAAGTTAGAAGTCAACACGATAACAGTATTAAAGTCGTACTATATGTCAAAGTAGAGTAAGAGAGCAAAGTCGAAAAAACTTATCAAGGGCTAAAATGACAATCAGTAAAAGTCGTACTATGTGTCAAAGTGGAGTAAGAGATCAAAGTCAAAAAACTCATCAGGAGCTCAAATGGCAATTAGTAAAAGTCGGGGACTAAAACCGTCAATGCGCTAAAAGTCAGGGATAAATCCATTATTACGTTAAAGTAAGAAAATGTTAAAACGCGATGTAACGGGACAGGATAGACCGGTGCAAAGCAGAGACCTTCCCCAATAGTAGTTATATAAATTTGTTTATATATATTATTCGCTATATATACATGTACGTCTATATATAAGATATTCGCATAGCTGTTTACTAGTAGAAATGATGATAATAAATTTGTGTTGCATATTAATTGTGTTTTACTCTTATCATTCTTGTTTGTGACGTGTTCTTTAATAATCAAACAAGTCACTAAGTCACTATTGTAGTTTAGTTACTCGTTTTTACCTTGTAGTATATTTTTTTTATTACCAGTTCTGTTTAGAGCTCAACACACTCGATTCAATAATTATAAATTACATAGTTTATAATCGCTAGCTTATACCTTCTGTTAGATTCCCGTCCTCAAGTTTACTCGGGTTTTTACTCATTTCATTTCTACATGTTGACCAAGTTGAATAGCATTCACTTTCATCGACCAAAGCCCCAAACACACCTTTGTTCGCAACCAAATACTAACGTTAACTATTCACCATCCGAGAAAATAATCAACACACTGGTTCTTGGGTCTTAACTATTAACCACTACCACATCACCAAAACCACCACCATCAAGAGTAACCCATAACCACCACAAAACTACAATTGCTATCACCATAACAACACCTACAACAACAACCTGACATGAATAACCATGAATTCACAACCAATTCTTGTACACACCAATATAATCACCAACCACCAATGTCTTTACTAGCAACCACTGTTGCGACCGCCCATTCACCATCATCAACCACCTTCATTGTTGTTATTATTGTCAAATATTGCCATCAACCACCATATATATATGTAGGGTTTTTCAAATGTCAATAACTTTCTTATAAGTTATGTATATTAAAATGAATATCGCGTATAACACACCGCGTCTCGTATTGTAAGGTTTTTCAAATGGGCTTTAAAATGAATACCGCATATAACACACCGCATCTCGTATCGTTCTAGTCATGAATCTCCTTCAAGGCTTACTTTTCTTTCCCGATATTCGAAATCGTTTCCAAATATCATTTCCTTAGTTATAAATTTAATTATCTAAACGTGTTTGATCAAATACGTGTTTCTTAAGTGTGTCTGCGCGTTTCCTTTGAAATAACGTTTCAACTCTCGACATCATTATTATAATCAATATAATAATCAAATATATTACATATAAAAATATCAAGCTCAAGTTATCATTTTAGAAGTCAGTTCGTGTCAGTATGGTTCGGTATACGCGTTTCGTAGTTAAATACGTCCGTTTATTATATAGGATTAACTATTTGTCTTCTTATAAGTCTATAAACACATATTTTATATTAATATATAGGATGAACACTCGTTATAACGTATCAGGTCTTTATCATGATGGGCTTTTATTGGCCTTTAAGTCCATCCACTTGAAATCAAATAGATTTGAATCTTTAAATCGGATTGTGTAACAATTAACACATTTAATTAGCTTAGTTAAATGAAACACAAGATCGAATTTAAAAATCTAACAAAGTTTAATAAATGGTGTTAACCTGAAAACGTCGGGTGTCACATGGTGAAAATAGTTTAACCCCCTTAATGTCCGATAAGGTTCAAGAGAGAACTTAATTTAATTTGAGAACTTGAAAACTACCACGAAGGGATTGAATTTTAAAGAGTAATGGTAAAATTTGAATTTTAAATATATAAATCTTTAAATATTTTTATCTTTTGCATGCATTAATACTTTAAAAAAATTTGCAAATCAGATCAAGAATTTCTTTATATTACATTTGATTAAACATAACGTTGTAAAAAAATAATTTTTTATATATTTTTTTAAATTTTCATACTGCATATATGTAGGATTACGATATTGTATTTTATTTTTATTTTTCTTTAAACGTCCATAACTTTCTTATACGTTATGTATATTAAAAAATAAAATAAAACACATTTGGATTTTTCATACGTCATGATATTTGATGCAGTTTTAAAAGCGGTCAAATGTCTCAAAAGTCTAATAATGATTTAAAGTCTACATATGACCTTATATGTCTAGAGTGGAGTTATACTACAAAGTCCAACTTTCCTAGAAAGTCTAAGAAGCCATGAGATGATAACATGTGGTACTCCCTTAAAATTAGAAGGAATGGTAAAGATGGTAATGTCTCTTTATTTTAAGTTTCACCTCATTTTTTTAAACGTCCATAACTTTTACATACGATACTATTTTAAAAAAAAATACATCATAAAAACGAGCATTTTCTTATCTTTAAAACGCGTATAATATTCATATATAAAAAACAAAAAAAATCACGTTTTTTAGCTCATTGTGTTATTTGTCAAGTCATTGTGTTATTTCTTCAGGTCATTGTGTTATTTCTTCAGGTGATTGTGTTATAACACAATAACCTAATGAAATAACACAATGATCTGAAAATAACACAATGACATGACAAATAACACAACAAGTTGAAACATGAATATAACACAATGATCTGATGAAAATATAACACAATGACCTGATGAAAATATAACACAATGACCTGATGAAAATATAACACAATGACCTGATGAAAATATAACACAATGACCTGATGAAAATATAACACAATGACCTGATGAAAATATAACACAATGCCCTGATTAAAATATAACACAATGACCTGATTAAAATATAACACAATGACCTGATGGAAATATAACAAATGACCTGATGAAAATATAACAAATGACCTGATGAAAATATAACATAATGACTTGATGAAAATATAACACAATGACCTGATTAAAATATAACACAATGACCTGATGAAAATATAACACAATGACCTGACGAATATAACACAATGACCAGATAAATTTAACACAACATATGCATATAACACAATGGTCCGACGAATATAACACAATGACCTGACGAATATAACACAATGACCTGACGGATATAACACAATGACCTGAGGAATATAACACAATTGCAGACGAATATAACACAATGACCTGACGAATATAACACAATGAAAAATATAACACAATGTCTTGACTAATATAACACAATGAGCTGAAAAATATAACACAATGACCTAATGAATATAACACAATGAGCTGAAACTTCAGAAAAAAAAATTATTTTTTATTTCAATATTATATGCGTTTTGAAGATAAAAACGCTCGTTTTTTTGGTGTAATTTTTATTAAAAAGTATTGTCGTATGTAAAAGTTATGGACGTTTAAAAAAGAGGGTTAAATTTGAAAATGAGACAAGACTAATATACCATTGGCCTACCATTTAAAGTTCTAACTATTTACCATTATGCCATCTTGTGTTTATGAGCCATTGATCTTCATTTAATATTAGATCTAATGGTCTAAATTCCTTCTTAGACTTTCTAGAAAATTTAGACTTTCTAGTTGAACCTAATTCTATATGTCTAATAACAAAGTTCTTTATATTTCATATTCAACAAAAACTTATTACAAATTAAAACAAAACCAATATTTACATCAGATCTAAACTTAATGATAATAACTAATAAACAAACGATAAATACCTTAACGAATTAAAATAAACATGAAATTCAAAGTAGAAGATAACATTCCGTCAATACTGCATATATGCAGTAGTATGATACTGCATATCATACTACTACATATATGTAGCATACGATACTGCATGTATGCAGTACTATAAAATTTTAAAAATAACGTATCGCAATACTAAGGATGAGTTATCCTACAATAGATTTTAATCTAAAAAGACTAATGTAAGTAAAAAGACATAACGACACGTTAAAAAAATATAAATCACAATCTAAATCGAATTTCAAAAAAATGTCTCGTAGACGTTGTTCCTCTTGTCGCCCTCCTTAAAAACATTGAACAAATTAAAAAAAATCAATGTTTTATTGTGTTTTTTTTACTATTATTGTATCTTTTATAAATTTATGACACAAAATTTTTTTTATTTTTTTTATTTTTATTTTCGTGTGTTTTTACCTATGTTAATATTTGGTTGAAAAAGTAAAAAAAAGTTACATAAAAAGTATCGGTTCGGTTATGCTATTCTCACTTGTATAACTATCAGTTCGGTTTTACTCGTTTCGACTCCTTAAAATCTGAAGTTTTACGCTTAAAGGAAGAAATGTTCTTGAGTTCAGTTAATTCGATAATTCGGTTTTCTGCTCACCCATGATCTATTGAGTTTTTGACTTCCAAGAGAAAAAGGGAATTCATAATAAGTGTTTACGTTTTCGTGATCTCTCAATATGTCATTTTTCTCTCTTTACCTGTCATTTCTCTATTTCAATCCCTACAAAAAACAATGTAAATTATTGTTAAAAAATCCCTACAAATCCAACAATTTCTTTTTTCACTCTACTAAAATAAGAGGGTGTCTAGTCAGACACCCTGACAAGACTATCCGGACACCCAATCATTTTGTCAATACGACTCGTATTGACAATACGAGTCGTATTGCTGTACGGTCAGTGATACGACTCGTATCAAACTAATAACGACTCGTATACACACATAAAACGACTCGTATAATCAATGAATACGAGTCGTATATTGGGTGTTCGGATAGCCTCGACAATTTCTGTCAAGATTCCTGACATACAGTGAAACGACTCGTATTAGGCTAACAACGAGTCGTATTGGTCACTTAATACGACTCGTATCCGATGATACGAGTCGTATTACCTGTCAGGAATCTGGACAGATATCACATGTCTGCTTCGAAATGCGTGCCAATTTCATATAAATACCAATGATTGTTTCTTCCGATTTCAATCCACATTATTTCTAAATCCCCCTAAAAAATGTCTAATAGGCGTTCTACCACATCTTTATTCAACATTCCTTCCCCCGTTAACAATCATAATTTTCGTAATCACAACTGGTCTCGCAACGTTTTGCACTTTTACTATAACGGAGACCAACCGGAATGTAAGAATGGTTACATCGTTGACGAGCAGGTTCTTGACCGGAGCTGGTGGGGAACCCTTTTAGGTTTTGAAAGAAACGGGTTTATTTCTTCATACGTATGTTTTATGGCACCCTTTATTTTTAGTTAAATTTTAATATCTCGCTAATTTAATTTTCTTATTTTTTCAGCATAATTTCGTTTGGGTTACTAGACTTATGGTTTGGCGCAAACAAGAAATTGAGAGAGCCGGTGAAAACCTATTACGTTGGACGTGCCTACCTTCTGAGTTTTATGATATGTTAATCAATCAGGACGAAGACACTTTGCAATACGGTGACGGGACACAAACACTATATCCTCCGTTTTGGGAGGTTGATACGGTAATAACTAATAACTAATACCAAATAAAATTAAAATTTTTGTAGGTGTATTAGACGAATTACATAAAATAATATAATTAAAATTTTTGTAGGTGTATTTACCGATAAACCATGACGATGTAAGATGGTATATTTTTGAAATTAACTTAAGGACAATGGAAATTCGTTGTTTTTTTTCATACGACTGTCTTCCAACTAGCTGTAGTGGTTTATCATGTATTCACGTTGGACTTCACCAAATCCATATTCAATTTGAAGATTTTTTCATATGGTTTTTAAGAAAAATAAACTACTGGCAACACACAGGTCAATATTTAGGTGAAGTTACTGAAATACCTGTGACCAGCTGTGTTGTTTGGCCACCTAATGCTGGTCATATAGGTTCAGATGGTGGGATAGTAATCTGCATGTTATTGTGTAGGCTTGTACAAGATCGGGGGCTGGACTGGCGAGAAGTGAATTTACAAGATGCCTGCCTCAGATTCAGACGATTCATGGCGGATGAAATATACGCCGCCAGAACAGCCTAACAAACCTTTACAAACTAACATAACTTTTATATTTATTACTTCGCATGGTATACCGCAATATCATAGCTCCGGTGTCATCCGTCTCCTAATACATGGATGACTGATGAAACCGGGGTTATGATTCGGATTGCGGTATCCCATGTGAAGTAATAAATATAAAAGTTATGTTAGTTTGTAATGGTTTTGCATGATTTTTATAATTATATCACCGGTGTTACAAATAATAGATGTCTTCTCTTTTTCAATATAAACCATAAATAGTGAAAAATAATATAATTTTGGAGTATGTTACAAATTATTTGACCTAGTGAAATGTCTCCGGTTTCCATACTCGTTTAAGATAAAACTGAGTATTGAAACCGGAGACATTTTCGTAGGTCTAATAATTTGTAATTAACTGCAAAATTATATTTTTAATCACGTTTTATGGTTTATAATATAAAAACAGAGACATCTGTTATTTGTAACACCGGTGTTAAAGTAAAAAATATTCATGCATATAATAAACCGGAGACATTTCACCAGATCAAAAGATTTATTTCTTTAACATAGTTAACCCCACCACTACAGAACTAGCAATGCTATCTGAACTAATGTGTTTAACACACGGTTCATGTCTAGCAGTACGGGTTAGCTCGGTTTGGTAAAGATCGAAAGATGTACACTGAAAGATGTAGTTGAAAGATGGAGAACCACCTCCACCTCCGCCTCCTTTCACTGCTACTTACGATGACTTAAACCAAACAAGCAGGTATTATTATACCGGAGAGATTTCACTAGGTCAATCTCCAAGTTTCAAAACGAAAGATGATATATCGAACCCCAAATATCGTCAAAAATATTTTTTCGTACGTGCTCTGGTTCGACAATTATCTGCTGCTTCATTCGTTCTAGCTCTCGGTTTACGTCAATTGTTGTGGTTTCCTCATTATACGTAGGTGATATATCAAGCTTTTTCCAAAACGGATCAATGGACTCAAGTGGGATGACAATTCCTACGTATAAAAATTAAAAAAAGTTTATAAACATAAAAATGACATCACTATCTAAATAACTAATTTAAAATTTTAAATAAAAATACCTGCTTGTTTACATTTATTCAACCGACACGCGCACGGCAATCCACAACCAGTGTAAAGGCGACAACTACATGTCGCACTGTTTTCTTTCATACTTTTAATTTTTTCGATTTCATCAACCAAAAAATCAAGAGCTTTATGAGATACCTTACCTCTTAACTCATCAAACAAAGTTAAATTATGGTTGCTCATTCTCTTGATCAAGCTTTTTTCAAATCTTTCTTTTATCGCAATGTACTGTTGGTCAACAATTTTGTCAACATGCTTCACGAGTCTGTCCAAGGTACTATTTGTACCATGAAGATACTTTTTAAACAAAGCATGTTGCCCTTCAACCCGGTTGTTTGTGTGTTGGTTGAAGTGTATTTGCCGGTTGGTCCACGCGGAGACAAATTTTTGTCTATACTCATTTAGCCAAGTATCGTTCAAATAATTAAGAGTTCCTGTAATTATTATTACCGCTAAAAGTTAAATATTTATAATTTATTAAATAAAAATATATATATAAATAAATAAATTGTAGTTGAAACCTTACTTGGCTGATCAAACATAAGAGTTGCAGACCAACTTGTTGTATGCATTACTATACAAGTCAAATGT
Source organism: Tagetes erecta (assembly GCA_030867185.1). Lineage (NCBI taxonomy): Eukaryota > Viridiplantae > Streptophyta > Magnoliopsida > Asterales > Asteraceae > Tagetes > Tagetes erecta. The sequence continues at coordinate 18,081,659 of CM061490.1, forward strand.
TGAGGAGTTAATTAATTTATACCAAAAACGCTCAAATTATGTCCAACTTTTTGGATCAAAACTTTGTTTGCAGTGTTTGGCAATATTTTCTTGTATGTGCCACCTGCATATTAGTTTTGTAGCGTCTGGAAATACCGTATCACATGCATTCATTAAAGCCTTATCACAGTCAGTAACTATCACTCTTGGCTTCATGCATGTTGTTAGCGTACTGTCAAATTTTTTTAAAACCCAAAAAAAATTATCTTCTTTTTCTTCACTAATAAAGGCAAATGCTATACAAAAAGTTTTGTCAGTGGATATGTCAAACCTACTATCTGAACAAAAGGTAGTTTGTAAATATTAGTTTTGTATGTGGCGTCTATAAATATAACATGTGGAAATGCACGCCAAATTTCCAGTGAAGTTTTATGAATAAAAAAAATTTCTTCAACTCTGTTAGTATGTGCGTTGGAACGACTAAAATTCACATACTGTTTTAACCGAAGCAAGGAGAAAAGAATCTGCATTGGAGTTTCACCAACATTAGATTCCTCCTTAATCTTTTGAATGACATTATTTATAGTTTTAGATGTTGCCACACACTTCGGGTTCATCTGCCGAATGGCTTGTAATATGTCACGTGTCTCCATATTTTGACTGTACAATTCTCCCACCATTTTATATTCTGCGGGGGTCAGTCGTTTAGCATACGCATGACCCTCTAAATGTTGAGCAGGATCATGGTTGTGCGAATCATCAACGACAATTAAAAACCAGCCACCAACACTTCTTTCATATTTACCTATTAACTGGAATTGACAGTTTGTTTTTTTGGAGCCACTTTTTCTTTTGTCTACCCCTCTGGTTTATAGTTACCCCCACGATCACATTTAAGGTGAACTTTTACCGTCTCACCCGATGCATTTTTTTAGAACGTTGGGTGACTATAACGAAACCATTGTCTCTCATGATATCTTGAGCCCATTTCACCAGTTCTTCACGTGAAGTGAAAACCTTAAAAAATAAATTTTATTTTAAATATTAACTTTATGTTGTGCTACAAAACGTTGATCATTACTAAATATTTACCTGATTAGCTTCAAACAAACTACCGCCGACATTGTCACCTGCGCCACCATTGTCACCTACGCCAACATTGTCATCGCCATAAAATAGGCCACTGTTGGAATCACCACCATAATAATTACCGCTATATTGCTCGTTGTTGTTATCCGGGTATTCAAAATAATTATCACCCTCGAATTGACCATCGAAAATATAGTTACTATCCCAGAAAGACATTTTAAGAAAAAGACTTAGAAAAAATAAGTGTAATGTAACGATTGATATTGAATTGAATGAATCGATCGATCGTTTATGCGTTTATACTGAAATTTTAACGGAATATTACATCGTGTCAAATAACTATATTGGTTCGTACATTTGACAGTCTATAATTGGAAAACTTTAATACGACTCATATTGAAGTGATACGAGTCATATAAATAGAAAGATACGACTCGTATTACAGTTAAAACGAGTCGTTTTAGTAATCAATACGACTCGTATTGACTTTGATATGAGTCGTATTACTGCACCTTCTGACACCAAAAACATGCAGAATTTGTCGTCTGACACGTCCAGCAATACGACTCGTATTAGGTCATACGAGTCGTATTTAGGGTGTCTGGCTAGGCAATCAGGTGTCCGGATAGGAGCACCCCTAAAATAATTTGCTCAACTTTTTTTTAGCGGTTTACAACGAAAGTTTTTTTTGCAACTACTACACAATACTTTTTTTTAGAGTTGTAATAACAAAAATAAGTAAATAACAAGTGCTAAATATTAAAATGATACGAACACATGGCAACAGAACCATCCACGTTTGTGCATGAGCATGCATAGAAGGGTTGTGCCTCCTGCATGTAAACCTGTACATATCAGGTACCCAATGCATAATAGAAAATAACACAATAATCTAACCATGGTTAAGATCTTATGGTTTTGGTCTAATTTATCTTTGATAATATACCACCATAATGTATACATAACAAAGCAAGTTAATCTACAAAGCAATATAAGTTACATTACTCCGCTACAAGTCAACTATGTGCTACTGCACTAGCTGTAAACTTAAACTAAAAGTTACAATGAACAGAAAGAATACTACAATACTACGTCGGCCCCAGAACACATTTTCGACATGTAATCACTGTCTAGCCATTTATTGGTGTAACAATTGGTTGTAAATAGTCTGTCATCTTCTGCATGTCTTTAGACTAGACCTAACTGAACAAAATACACACGCGATCACAAGTTACTTCCTTTTAACAGATTTCCCAACTCGAGACTTCCATACACCCTGCATCAAAACAGATTAACGTGTTCAATAACAATGGAGCCTTTAGGGGATTTGGAACAATATGAGACTATGCAGTTAATCTCACGATATCTTGGTAATCGGACCTGAAGCAAAATATTGGTAAAACTATCAGGACAGATTTTAACAGCCGATACCTTGGTTCCAAAATATCAGTCATCTCGCATAGTTTCTTGGTTTTGACATATTGGCCTATTTTTTTAATATTTTTTACGCTTAATTAGATCATTTTCTATTTTCTAATATAAAATGCTTATGATTAGTGTTTTACATTATGTTTATAATATACATATATATAAATTTATGCATGATACTTTACCTACCAATATCCCACCGAGATAACCGATATCTCAAATATCAGTCCTTGACCTATAACTGATATTTTACCGCATTAATTGCATAGATGAGAGAGGTGAAGTATACTACATGTGTCTCTGCATGGGCGTGTGCGTAAGTGTGAGTGTAAGGAAATGCCTCAAAAGTGTAAAAAATACACGGTGTCTTAAATTTTTAGGGATAATGATTTTGTTTTTGTTTTCTTTTTTGAACATGGTGTCTTTTAATTTTTAGATCCAACACCATGTTAAAAGAATAGGAAAAAAAAACCTCTATGTAGTTCTTATACTTTAAAGGCAAAATCTCCTTTTTAATTGGGTTATCTGAGAACTCTTTTACATATGTGTAAACATGTGTAAAAAGAGTTTTAACAGTTCTCGCATAAGATAAATGATAACTTTTAATTTTATGCGGACTATGAGAACTCTTTGACACATGTGTAAAAAAAGATTTCTCACGGCTCTCACAAATATAGTTCTCATTTGATCCCCCCTCCATGTGTGTGTGTGTAGAGAGAGAGAGAGAGAGAGATGATTACAAGAGGCTCATCATCAGGGAACTCTGAGTCGTCAAATGCATCAGAAGTTGACCCCTTTTCTTTTCGAGCATCAGGTGTTTGTTTATCTGTTGATTCACTTTTTCCATTCCGTTCTGATTCGGATTCATCGCTTTCATCTTCATCCTTAGTAGAGATTTCCATTTCAACAGGTGATTGTTTCTCCTTTTTCTTAAATTTCTTGTTTTCATCAGATCCAGATCCATCGCTAGCAATGGTGTCATCATCTTCAGTTTCTTTCTTTACAGAATCAGCTTCAGTTTCCTGAGTGGACACAGTGTCACTTGAGCTACTCTCTGCATCATTTATTTGTTTCTGCCCTGGACTTGATTTTTTCACCTTGTCTGAATCCTCCTCGCCTTCTGAGCTCTCTTCATGTCTATTACTCAATGATTTCTCTGCAATAGTATATAAAGAACCCACAAAAACATTCACTTTGAAACTTGTTTTCAAATAATAGAACTAAGAAACTGATTTAAAAATAAGGTTTCCTGAACAGGGGTCTCTCTGGGAGTGGGAGTGGGAGTGGGACTTTTGCTGGGCATGTTTGTAATTAAAAACTACATATATAAATATACGCGTTTGAAGAATGTTGTTAGACCTTTTTCTGTGTCCAAACTATCATCCTTAGAGACTGTGGTGCGTTTGGCCTCGGCTTCAGGCTCAGCTTCAGATTCGGCCTCAGGCATGGACGTATCAACATCCTTGCTTCCATCAATTTCAAAATATTCAGCTCTTTGGGACACTCCCTTTTTTCCTTGCTTCAAATTTTTTCTTGGTGTTCTTTTTCCTCTTATTGCAGATGATGGTGATCTACCACCATGACAAGACTTCAGTAAAGAACCTTTAGAACAATTAATTAAAAGGAAATATTCAACTCACATGTCACTTAATTCCTTAGTTTTCTTGGAGCTACCTGATGACTTGATTTTCTTCTTAGATGATCTGCCAAAAAAGACAAGATTAAAGAATGCAATGCTGTAAACAGATAAACTATAAATAACTGGTTATTGACTTATTCTACTTACACTCCTTTAGAGGGTGGACTGTTTGAAAAATGCTTCAGCTGCAAGGGCAAACTGAACAGCTTAGAAATCAATGGGAATAAGATTATTAGTAAGCAAAAATAAAAGATCAGACCTGTTTACGCTTGTGCTCATTCTCAACAAATTCCCACCTCTCCTTGTCTAGTTGTAGCACTTCAACATCTCCGTCATCATATGATACCTTCAGTGCGACATGATTAGTGGTAATGAAAAGAAATGTAGATAAATTACCATTTTGAGCATAATGAAGCTCACCACATGTTTTTTCTTTTCAGGATCATAAGACTTCACAACACCTTTATAAAACCTGCCGGTTATACATCAACAAAATTTCTTGTGATGCTTAAGCATTTTTATAATTTTAACTCCACTGTATACTGAACTGTGTATAATCCATAACTAATTATTTTAAATAAATAACTTACGCCTTGTCCATCGGCCACCAAACTCTTATGTGTCTGCCAACCAAGTCTGTGGTGTGACTTCCAGCTTCATTCGAAGTGCACTAAAAGGAAAGAAAATATGGTATCATAATATGGCTTCTGAACATATATTTTTTTCTTTTCTGGATGCACGAAATAAAATACTAAAAAGTGAGTCAAACCTTTGCTAATCCTGCAACCCGTCTTCTTTTCCGCTTCTTGACAGGCGGCGACTTTTGATTATTATTAGTCTCCACCGGCTTTTTTGGCTTTGCATAAGAGAAAAACAGACATGATTCTCAAAAAAATAAGCGCCTGAATATTAAAACTAAAAATACATGTCAATGTTTTAAAGCAAAGAATACCTCCAAATCAAGGTCATCGGTATCACTAGAGTCTTTTTTACGTACGGAAGCTTTATCATTACTTGCTCTGGAAGTAACCTTATCACTGTGTGGATCGTCTTCCATTTTGTTAATATCAAAAGCTGGCCCACTTTTGAAGCCACTGCTTAGGAAAGTTGACCTCTTTTGACTTTTGGCAGAGGATGATCTTCGGCGCTTGGGTACAGAGACATTGGTCAGATCACTAGAGATACCTTTCCTCTTCAGCTTCGCTTCACTTGTTATTTTACCATGCCCATTGCTTGAATCAAATTTATTTGGCACGTCCCCAGTATCCGAATTTATTTCTTTCAACATTCCTAAAATATCAATAGTACTTTCAGTTTCTACAACAGCAGGTGTAGAGCCATTATTCACTGCCTTTTTTGCCTTTGATCCTTTAGCCTTTAGACGTTTTAACATTTTTCCTAAAGGCACGTCGTTTCCATCTGTTTCACTATCCTTTAGAACATCATCCTCATTGGTATTTGATGGAACCTGGGAACAATTTAAGTGAAATGCACGAAGTTCATCATATAGCTCCTTTGTTCGATTATTCATCTGTAATTTGGTAACTTAAACTGAAAGAGAGACAACTATAAGAACATACATCGCTATTAGCTTCTAAGATAAGGGACTCAAAGTATCCAAGAGCATTCTCTTCAGCCAACCATGTATGACCTTCAGCAACCTATAACAATCAAGATGAAATCAAGTTAAAGAAAAAAAACTTAATTATGAAATTAAGGTACGCAAGAGCATTTGATTAGAGACTGTTAAATACAGTTATAGTTTTTTATTATTTTTAGGGGTTATTTGTATTTAGCCCACGGACCGAAGTTAGGTTTCTCTAGGGTTTAGAGTTTCTTTCTTGTATATATTAAGGGATCTCCCTTCATTGTTATTGATTCAGTTCAAGTATCATTCTATTCCTTTTGCTGGAACCAATAGAGAATGTCCCCAAAATATAATCAGGAATTTGCTGTTACAAAGTGACAAAAAAAGGATTACCTCTGTGTCAACCTCTAGTTTCTTTGTGTCTTCTTCAGTCTCTTCTATCTTCTCATCTTCTTTAATCTCTTGTTTCTTTTCATTTTCTATCTTATCATCTTCTTTGATTTCTTCTTTCTTTTCATCTTCTTTGATCTTGTAACGTTTGTACAAGACTTGAGGAATGGAAACGGGTACAACCGACTCATGAACATCTTCTTTGTTCCTTGCTAACCGCTTGGTGATTGCCAAGCATAGATCACAAATTGCATACGAATTCTGAACATGAAATTCAGGTTAGGAATCTAAGATGACAAACAGCTCAGATTTATCCCACATAATTCTAGGTTATCATTGTACCTTTGTCATATTTGTATCGACAGCATCTTTGAACCTCTTGATACTTCGCACAACAGAACTTATCAAAATAATCTCTTCCCTTCTTAGACTAACTCCCGGCTTCCCATCTTCATCTCCATGTGCCATCTTGGAAAACAATATGTACAATTTCCTGCACAAACAGAAAAGAAACTTCTATAAAATCATCAATATCAGAATTCAAGTTTTGTTCTCATTCTGAAACCAAAATTACCGGTATATCGGTTCATATGCTTTGATATCCTTGCATTCATCAATATTTGGACATGAAGGATGATGGGCAAGTGCATGGACCAAGTAGGGAAGAATGTACGCTGGGTCACAAATCTGAATGATGTCATTCAGATTCTGATTTTCCTGCCAAAATTTAAATTTAGAAAAGATTAGAGATGGTCAGTTATTAAGCAAACTTTTGACGCAATCTAGAGGTTAAAATGGATTCACTGAGAGAAACACCAAATACCTCTTCCAGAATAGTGTTTTTGGGTCCAAAATTTAATAAGAAGGCACAAACATATTTGGAGTCCAAACTCTTATCTTTTATATACTGGTGCACTTTGTTGAGAAATAGTTTCCTAACCTCGGGGAACCCAACCTGCTTGCATCATAAATTATATTTAACCAAAACCAATTCACAAAGTTATTTCCAGATGAGATAAGAGTTGACAACCACATCCACATACAATTAATCTAGAAAAAATATGGTAATTCATATACTTTCTTCTGTAGATGAAAGTGATAAGTTTACCTCTGATGTTCTTAAAGTAAGTTGAAATATATCAATTGGAATTTTCTTATCCCAGTGCTTTGATAGACGGATAATGGCCTTAGCTGAAGCTAGCTTTAAATGGGCCTTATCAACAGAACTGGCACAAAGACAATTACATTAAGGAAATCTGTAGAGAAAAAAGTGCAGGCTTGCACAGCCATGAAACCCACATTCAAGTAACCAAAGGTACCTTGATTCAACATCTTTTGAGATTTCCCCAAAAGTAAGTAAATTCTGGAGATTTTTTAATAGTTCATCAATACCGGCACGAAGATGTGCATCTTTTACTGGCAGGTAGCTCTTCACCAGAGTTTTAATGCCAAATATCTACACAATATTTGTAAGATTCATTAAAAACAAAAATATATACTTTACTCTAAGTAAACTAGTAAAGTAAGTAACCTTTAATGAACAGAGTTCGCTTCTGTCATCCCACGATTCTTTGGCTTTATCTCCTGTTTTCTGAAGCATAATGAAGCAAATAGTTACATTATCAAGATCAAATCATCCAAATGACAGTATATGATAGCAAGTGGATTTGAGTATATCATACCTGACTGCAACTCAAGATAGATTCTCTTATAAAGCCAACAACTTTACTCTCTTGTGTTTCAAAAACCGGCATGGCCATCTGTGCTATACACCCCAAAGACTGCAATACAGAGGGCAGATTTGTCCTTTTCTCTAGCATGTCCACTAATCGCTGCACGGGTCAATTGAGGAAGAAATGAGGATAATCAACTAGTATTTATGTGTTTATCCGACTTTAAGTATTGGTGGCAATTTTAACCGACTTTAGTACTCACTTATGGATGGATCAATTTGGTCTATGTGTTTATCTCTAGTGGGTGAAACTGGGCAGATCAGAAAATTTATTTAAAAAGGAAAAAGAATCAAAAGTCATCACCAATCATTTATGCAAAAAAAAAAGACAAAAAGTTACAAATGTCATAATAACTTATTTTTTACCATGCTGAATACATTAAAAAATTGGACAAAAAGCGTTTCAACTCAAGTCAACCCGACCCTGCCCATTTCAACGCATGCCAAAGTAACCTTTACCTTATATAGAACAGAGAGTGATTTGAGCCCTTGATCCTTTGTAATGGCTGCCAAGGCATGTACAGCATACTTGGCCTGCTTCCTACTACCTTCCAAGCATATTCTTTCAAGTACAAGGTCTAATGAACTGCATAGAAATATTACGGAGTACATTGAAAACAAAATTCCAAACAAAATTCTTACAAAATTAATAATATCCAAATTCCAAACCTAGATGATTCTCCCAATTGTTCATGAATTGTTTCACCAGCTTTTGCTAGAACATGCAAAGCACCTTCCTTGATAACCTCATCATCATCCTCAAGAAGATGGACCAAATCTTCTTCCATTCCACTTAACAACAAAGGACAGAAGCATCCAATGATCTGCATAACTTATCCTATTTATTTGGAGACGGTTTTACAAGCAATAAAAGGGATAACTATACATGTAACAAATGAACATTACCACAAATATATTAATGCACGACTGAGTATATATTTTGTTTCCATCACATTTCTGTAGGTCTGTCTCTAGAACAAGATCTTTAACAAACTCCTTATCAAAGATCATGAAAGAGCATTTTATAGAGAGGGTGCTTAAAAGTTCATAAAGTGGATGCTTCTCATCAACAATCTTAAGCAATTCATCCTGCCAAAAGAAATATAGTTATAAACTACTTATAATTGACAAATTACTTACATATTTTAAAAAATTCCTTACCCGGAGAGTTCTACTTTGAAGAGAACTAGTGGTGGAATCAAGTAGTGTTGTCAATATCTTCCAAATGTTATTTGCATCTTTTGATTGATCAAGGAGCTGAAAATCTGCTTCTGCTTTGATGGGATTAACAAAACAGTAAGATGTAGCTCGAAAACACAGTGTGGCTTTCTTCTGTATCTCTGGAGCATCGTTCTCCTATAAATGAAAAAGAAAGTCTTTTAGCAGTTATTATTTTGTAGTTTTCTGGTCTTAGTTACTACTTTATGAATAGCAAACCTTATATGTTTGCCTGAGTGAAAGATACTTGTGCAACTCTAGTTGTAACCTGCAATCCAAAGGGAAATCATCTGAAATATGAGCTAAACAAACAAAAGAAAGCATTTAGAGCTACGAATGCAATGCACAGATATGGTATTCACGAACCTTTGCTTTTGCTCCAGTATTTTCTCTAAAGCCGTTACTTCAACTGCATCAAAATTAGAAAAAAGTTTGACCCACTTTTTAACCTTATCTTTGACAGAAAATTCAGCTGGGAAGAGGGATGTGCATAGAACTTGCTCAACTGTATCTGATCTGGAAATGGTAAATTTCAATCACATCAGTTCAGAAAGTGTAATAATGGCCTAAAAACTGTGAAGGTATTCCAATAGCAGTTACTTCCTATAAATTAACATTCAATTAATTACACAGCATAGTCATTTAAATGGAGTTCCTCCCTGTTACAAAGATTATGCTCTCAAATTATGCTAAGAGATTGATAACATACTGGAAATCATTATCATTAAAACATTTCAATATTCTTCCAGGGATCCAATCATAGTCTTCGTTCAAATTCGAACCACCAATTTGCTTCAAGCACCAAATACGGTAAATATCAGATAGCCTCTCCAACGTGTACTTTTTCACAAGAATCTGTATCAAACAATGTATCAGTTAGGGCATGTCATGTGAATGTGTTTAAAAGCAGATATAAGGTACAAACACAAGCATATAAAAACAAAAATATTGTACATAAACACATGCTTTATGGTATTTCATGTGTATGTGTTTAAAAACAGATATAAGATACAAACACAAACCTACATATTCACATCTATGCAGTCACTCGCGGTGCTATAGCGGTTTGCGGTCCCTTGGGAAAATAGCGGTGCTATTTACCGCTATTTCAGCGCTACTTTGACTCTCTTATAGCGGTGCTATAGCAGCTTAATTTATGGGCCATTTTTTTAAACCAAACCCGACCCAATAAAACTTCTAGCCCAATAGATAACTGATCGATATGTTTTTTTACCTAAAACCCTACAACCATCAATCATTCTTCACTTCCACTTCTTCTCGGATGAAGATTTCATGACTTATGATTAGATCATGTTTGATGTTTCTAACTTTCTACTATAAAGCGTTGCCACTTTTGTATTGTTACTTTTGTTTTTATTGTTAATATTAACAACTAGGTTTTAGTAATTTATGGCTATATACATATATAATACAAATTTATGCATTATATTAAAACTACCACTATCCCATCGCTATCCCACCACGATAGGCGATATCTCAAATAGCGGTCCTTGGCCGTTAACCGCTATATTTCCGCATCAACTGCATAGATTTACATGCACAGCTGTATTTATTAGTATTTTATCTTTCTTAGGAACATTTTATTTTTATGCGCTCACACTATTATGCTAAACATATACTTGGTGATGAAATAGAGAAGAGAAAGATGATTTTACAGATTTGTCCTCAAGACGGCCAGCAACAAGCTTTATGGTATCAGATGGAATGGAAGATAACTCGTGAGAAGCTACATCTGAAATTACTGCAACCACTTGTTTTCGTATACTTTCATCATCATCCAACAGCCGGTCACATAGGGCACCTAGCATGTAGCAGCAAATTAAAATTACATAACATGCAAGAAACTAAATGAAACAGAGTAAAACAAACTTACCAAGTAACTTAGGAGCTTCTTCTCTGAATGGATTGGACAACAGACACAGTTTGACACTTTCAAGGACAGACATCCGAACATCAACAATATTGTCAGATGATCTCTTTAGAAACTCCAAAAAGATTGAATGAAATGTCTTAGGGATGGTAGATCCCTGGTGTGCAAAAAGATCTCCTACTAGTCTCACTGCCTTTAAGCGAAGCTCTACTTTATCTGTCTATAAATTCGAAAACTTTAACTAAGCAAACTAATTTTGAAGATTTTGTTTAACATGATGCCAAATGTTAGATTAGGAGTGTTAGTATATGTGTTCTAGAACAAATTACTGTGACTTCAAATCAAAACTTGGACAAAGAGAATATGCTTCTCGTTACTTATGGGTCAAATAGCTGGTTTTGGATGATCAGTTTTATACCAATTATAACAAAACTGATAATCTTAGGAAAAGATAATATGACCTACTTACTCCTTATCCAGCCTAATCTGACTCTCTTTTAACTGCTATTTCACAAAGCGTCTCCTTTTTTAAAAAAGAAAATTTTGCTCGTTTTATTGATTAATTTCTTAAAAGATCCAGACCTTCCAAACATCTTATCATTACAACTTCAATCAGCTGAACCACATTTTCTACAGTCCGCTTTACAACTGATCATCTTATTCTGATTATTTAAAATTGTAAAATCATTTCCAAAACGAGCATCTAAACACATTCTTAAGCAAAGGTAAGATATGCTAATGGTTACCAATAGTTCTTTTGTTAGGTTTGGCACAATTTTCTTTAAAGTCTGAGGAGCACAGCGATATATATCATAGATAACTTCATGGTAATCAATATCCTGATTGGAAGGTCCTGACATCGATGATAAAATAAACTGCTTAATCCCAGGTTCAAGTTTTCCAGCACATTGCCCTATAACCTTCATACCAAGCCTCCTTGCTGCTGCACTTATATCCTAAGAAATGAAGTTGACAAGAATTCCAATCATCAGCATGACTGATGGTAATAATATAAACGAACATATATTTTATTATAAAAGAAAGATCTTATCTCTAACTTACTTTCTTATCACGGCCTAAAACAGATAAAAGAATGAGTAAAAGGTCCTCTCCAATGTCCTCACTTTCTTCCAAAAGAACCGTCATTATTGTCTCCATCGCCACAGTAACAATTTCAGGATGCTCATCACTTTAGGCAAAGAAAGGAAAACAAATCAGGCTATTATTCTACTTACCATTCAAATTTAAGCTAAAGTTGAAGAACTGAACCTGGCAGCATTGAAAAACGTTTTAAACATTTCATTCACTAAATCATCACATTCGAGATCCAACATCACAACAAATGATCTGTACTTTGCTACAGTGTCTAATATATTTACTATCCTCCCAAAAGATGGGTCTTTAGTATCTTGTAACCCTTTGAAGGTGCTTACAAACAAATGGAAGATGTCCTGAAGCAAGTGAAAAAAAAAATCTTTAGTATCGAAAATATATAAAGACCATAATCGTGCAAATGCGAGCCTATTATTATAAAAAATCTAGTCATATAAAGGAAAAAAGAAATACCTTTAAAACATCATCATCATATGGTGCTTCAGGGGCAGTAATTCTGGTTATCTCACAAGTGCATGTTGCAACAAGAAGCTTAACTTGTTCGTCTTCATGCTTTAAATATTCTGTCTTGACTATAACATTCATAAGAGTCTGCATAGACTCCAACAGCTCCTTTGTTGGTGATTGATCCATTTTGGAGAGATATGCTGCAGCTTCCTGCCATTATAGCACATCAAATTATGTTTATGAAACCGGTCAAGAATCACATGATTTTAATTATATGAACAAATAAGTCACCAAAACATTAAAGTTTAATATAGCTTAGCTATCAAAACAGGAACATATACCTAGGTGACTGTTTAAAACACCGAATGATAAAGTTTACCAAACTCGATTATTTTTCAAATTGAACCCTAATTTTAACCTAATTATGTCTAGCAAGCCTGTTTTTCGTTACAAGACAATGTTTTTGTCAATTATTAAGAAGTTGGAATCCAAAGGTGTTCCAACAAAGTTGTGAATCCAGTAGGTTAGCAAGGATGGGATTCAAACTTATTTAGATTCAAACCGATTAGACAAGCCCATTCAAAGTACAAACTTCTTCCCAATTAAGGTTCACAAACATGAACCCTAAAAGCTCCAAAACCATAGACATGTTCATTTTCAATCAGAAAACAAGAGCTTTGAAGTTCAATTAGCAAGTACAAATGATAAAGCAGTTACTTTTCAAACTAATACCTAACTAGCCGGTTAAACCCTAACTTAAGGCTATATTTATACAAAATTTTCATCGAATTTCCCCAAAACTGCATTGTTAATATTCAGCTAGCGAGTAATTAAGCAGACAAAACACACATATATCATCAATTCAAAACCACAAAATTCAAATTCCTCAACAAAAAAAAACACAGCCAATTCACAAAACGTTCAATACAGACCGAATTTCACAAGAATTGACAGGACTTAAAACCGCACAAAAATGAATATTCGTCGAACACGTATGGAAAATTGTTAAAAAGATAGGGTGCAATGAGGAAGAGGATACCGTTAGGAGGTTAATAAGAGCATCTTTACTTGCAGGCGCGTTTTCAAGGCTGGATCCAAGTTGTTCGAGCTGATTTTGCAGGTTTTCAGCCATGGTTTGTTGTTCAGAGCTGTGCGTAAGTTTGTATTCAAATCGCCATCTGAAAGCCGGAGCTGGAAGAAAAGGGGGAACGAAGAAACGAAATGAAACGAGCCTCTGAAGTCTGTCTGTGTGTGTGTATATATATATATATAAATAAATATATGCGTGAAATATTTAAGGCGAGTTTATGGGTGACTTGAGACCGATCTCAAAATGACTTTAGTTAGACATTGAGTTTACCACATGCAATTGCATCTCCTCTTTACTTTCAAATTCTCCTTTACTGACCTTCTTGATTTTAGTATTTTTGAAAATTTATCATTTAGCCTATGGCGTAAGGCTGGAAAACTGTTATAAAAATGCTTAAATAGATGTCAGTTGTCGTGATGTTATTTTTTTATATTTGTTGAAGTATGTAACTGAAAGTATCGTTATTAAACAGAATTTTGATTATAGAAAGAAAATGATCTGAGGCATTTATGAGAGGACCAACTTTTGGAGTTACGAGATGTTTTGGATGAAAGTGCTCAAAATGGTGAAGCGATGGAACTAGATCCAAGATTGAATGACATTCCTGAAACAAGCGTATATGATGAGTAAATATTTGTTGGTTAGTGGTTTTGTCTTAAGCATTTAAACGATATAACTAAATCGCGTTATATTTGAAAAGTCGTTAAAATGGAGGCAAATAACTCTACGACATCCAAAAGCGCGCTAAATATTTGAAAACTTGGAAAGTTGAGGTAAATAACGCTTTAACAACCAAAATCGTGAAATATTTCAAAAAGGGGAAATCGTAACCTATAATTAACCATCACGGTAATTAAAATACTTCAATAGTCATATATACACTTGCACAATGTTACTATCTCACGGCTATCATAATGTAAGGCGCAAAACACTACACAAAAATAGGACTCTGACTATATAAAGGCAGTGATCAAAAGAAATCTCTTACTAATACTAATGTTGGTGGCCACAAAATGCCACCAACATTTTATTGTAACTATATAATTATTATTAGGGGTGTTAAAAAATATCCGCATCCGAAAACCCAATCCGAAAATCCGATATTCCGAACCCGAAATACACGAAATTCGGATACCCTAAAATTCGGATATCCGAACTTCGGATACCGAAATTTCGGATTCGGATAGTAATTTTGAACTAATTCGGATTATCCGAAAACCAAATTTTTTATTTTTAGATTATGTATTTAATATTTATAAAACTATGTTTGTAAACTCTAAAGTTAACATGTATTTAGTATTCCAATTACATTCACGCCCTCCACCCTACGGCCTCAGACTGGTGCACGCTCCGATGACCCACTGTCGCACGCTCCGACAAGTCGACAACCCACCGGTGCACGCCTCCGATCACGTTTTTACCTTGTAAACGCATTTGTACTTTTTTATACTATTCTTTATAGTCTTTTTTTATATTATTTTCTAGAATAACCAATACATAATTTATATTTGATTTCATTATTTGTTTTTCAAAAGTGTGAGAAATTCCAAAAAAAACTTCATAATCATGTATTCATGTTTACGAAAATTCCAATAATTGATTTTTAGTTAGTTTTTTTGGTTGTCGACTTATAAGTCGTGGTCATGAGACAAGTAGCGGACTTGTCATATGTGTAGAGTGGAGGATTATTTGAATGTCTTGAAACGTTAGGAGTTGATGTTTGATTAAAACAACTTGTTATTTAAATATTTGTACTTTGACTTTATTGTCTTAAGACTTTTTTGGTTAGTTGTTTAACATTAAGGCTAATTTTGGATTGAATGAAATGCAAAAAAAAAAATCAAAATTTTCGGATAGCTGGATACTATCTGAATCCGTATCCGAACTTTCGGGTATCCGAAATCCGGATATCCGAAATTTCATATTCGGATACGGATAGTGAAAATCACTATCCAAAATTTTTGGATATCCGAAAATTCGGGTATCCGAAATCCGGATACCCGACTTTGAACACCCGTAATTATTATCATATATTGAAAAACCAAAATTGTCAATAGTTAAGTTCTTGCTTTCTCACACTGACTACCTTGGTTTTAGTAATTTGCTACTTTGCCTCATCAAGCACCCTCGACTCTTTTAAGGGTTTTTCATCTGATTTTTGTTTGCTTGCGTTGGCATAAGCCTAAAGAGAGAGAGAGAAGTGTTTGTCGGCTTCCTGACATTTCTGGTTGCATTCGTCGTATTGGGCGGTCGACCTATATCTTAGTCGCCTTCGTCGCCTCTTTGTATTACTCTAGTCGTGAGCGACGGTTGGTTGCTTACTGGTGGTGGTTACTGGTGATCGAGTAATTTTGTGCTTGTATGTAAAAATATACATAAGATAATATATATACATAAAGTGTCAATCCTCGAGGCACGCGTCATTAGTTAGGTGCTTGCATGTGAGTTTTTTTTTCAACGTGATTTGATGGGTTACACATCGAAAACCTTATCACCGCGGCATGTGCCTATTATTGTTGATCTGTTTTACGATTCCCATGGTAGATGATGAATACCATCCGAGAATGATTTATGCTACTTTAACTCGGTTCCCTCGCGCAATGCGCAAGGTGATAAAAACCTAGTTAATTATTCTTAAGTCAAACAATTACTTTTCCAGCTCAGTTTGTAATAAGTAGCCAAAAGAGATTGCTTTGTTGATGAGGCCGTGGGCGAACCCACGAGCATCATCTTTTTATTTTATTTTATTTTGTTTCTTTGCTTTTAGTTGTATTACTTCATTTATTTAGCAATTTAGTGTTTTACTTTAATTTATATTTAGGCTAGCATGGATGACAAAGATGCTTAAGTTTTATTGTGAAGTCATAGATTTGATCCGCCAAAGTCCTTAAGACCCTCAGTTGTTTTAACAAATACATGAAGCGGAAAATAGGAACCATAAAATTTCTTGCTATATAAAGCGTACATCAACGTCTGAAAACCATTTAATACTACATTTCAAGTGTTTTGCTTTCATTTTTATTATGTACATTAAATCACAAAGTTTAAAGACTACATGACCATCTCCCCGTACAATCCATGTCCTAACTCGGTCTTCAAATATTCTTTGTTTCGTAAGACAAAGACCCTAACTACTACGACCACCACATAACCATATCATTAGTTAAGTAAGTGACTTCATGCAATACTTGAACAATAAAGAAATAATATAGGAAGAAAACTCCAAGATCGTGTTAACTTGTCTTTGTAAGTCCAGGACCATTCTGGTTACTAACCTGAACATGAGCTCTTGATTCTAACTTTTAACTCTCATGCAGTAATCCTTAATATACATGCACTTTCTTTGCACGACCATCGCATAAAGATATTATTAATGACATTTTAATACATGCATGCATATCATTCCCATGATTGTATTATCATGACCCAATCATTACATACTCAATCATTTCATGCATACGTCTTTATAACTGACTAATATCCTTGCTCATATCATACTTGTAAGTGTGTTTCCATATATATAAAAAATGAAAATATGTGCAGAACATGGCCATGTACCAAGTAACATGACGATGCTACCCTAATATTTCTTATCTGCTAGATGGCCATGATACTACCAGACATGGCCATGTCAGAGGCAAAACTTCAAGAAACTTCACTTAATTCTTGTGTTTTTCACCAATATCATCTAGTGACAATCCGAAAGTATAAAAACCCAAATAAGTCACAATTAAGTTACCATCTGAATATTACGCATTATTAATACGTATACTTATTTACATATCATCTATACACTATTATAGGTTTATCCATATCCTTCCTACTTCTAATCCTGGCATATTAGTATTTCCTTCTACACTTTCCTACAATTTTATCCATTCGATACAAATTTCACATACTGTAGATACATAAGGATCGCCTAATGCCTCACCATGAATAACTCAAGGTTACACCTTGGTTTCCACCATTACATTAGCTAGTTCTCATTCTACATTTATACATAAACCTGACATTAACAAACCAAGAGTTTAGTTCATAAGTCACTTACCTCAAGTTCTCCATGTCCTTACTTGTTTACTTGCCTCATCTTAACCTCGTAGCCCTTTCAAGCTTAATTCTATGTTGACTTGACTCATATCCTTTCATGCCATCTAATTCACAACATTATTATAATACATGTCCCTTCATAACAATTCTTATTTCCAACTTCTATGTGAGGTTGACTTTCATTGTTTGATCACTAACATGCATAAGACATGAACTTACAATCACTTGTTTATAATTCAATACATTCAACTTGCCATCACATATAACATGTTTCACATGATATATTTACTTACTATCATTATAGGAAATCTAGCCATGTTATTCCCTCATCCGTTCATGTATACAAACTTTCAGCTTAGGAACATATGTCGGTATTAACACTAGACTATTAATTACACCATATGCATTACATTCACATGTTGTAGGGCACATACAACCTTATGATCACTTAGGTACATGCATTCACACGTTTAATCCCACACATCATAGTGCAACATTCGAGATTCAATAGAAATGATTATTCACATTCCAACTCGTTTGTGTAAATACTTTTACAACCCATTTGCAAGTATTTTAGATACTTAAAACACATGATCAATATAGGTGCATATAATCGAAAATGACCAAGCTTTGATGTTTAAATCAAATATGTTCAAACATGTATTTCTATTTGTGTATAGAAGGCTTACTTTTGTGAAACACTTTTCTACATGGCTGCAATAATAAACAATTTTGACTAGCTTACAATTTTATTTAGCCTCTCTTGTTGATAGAGTACAAATTATACATATATCCCGTGTTGAGTTTAATCACATTTTGTGTCGTTTCGTTAACGTTTTTATATCATTTTTGGCACAACTGATGTTTTTGTGTTTCGTAGGTCCCATGTTGATAAAGAAACGGATAGATCGTGAAAAATCGAATCCGTAGGCGAAAACGGGGCGCGAAACGGAGGTACGAGCGGACCGGAACGCGAAAACGAAGAAACGAACGAAACCGAAGCAATCGCGCACCCGTGAACCATCACCACGCCACGCGACCAGGGGGCCAGGGCTGGCCGCGTGACGCGGCGTGCCTCCTTGGTCTTCTGGTCATCGCGCTGCGCGGCCACAACACTCTTCGTCACCGCGTGACGCGGTGACGACGTTTTAACAGTTTGTTTTGACGATTTTTGGCCCGGTTCGCTATATAAACAACTATTCTCTAACCCTAGCCTCTCATGCAACTTTGGAGACGATTTTGGGGACGAAAAAGGGCTGGAAAAAGGTTGTTTGAAGATAAAGAACACGAAATCAAGAGGACGGAATCGCGTGGGTTCAAGGATTGCTTCTTGCATCTTCCGGGTTTATCTAATCCTTTAATTCTCGTTCTTTCTACCATGTTTTGCAACTCTAACTTTGTCGTTATTTTTGTTATAAACATGCTAGGCTAAACTCTTAAAGCCACCTAGACATATGATGAACCGTTGTTGATGTTTGCGTTTGTTATGGATTACGTTTTGTTTATGGATTTTATGTTCTAAGTAAAAGTTTGGATTTTTATGAGTTTGATGCATTATGTGTGTTGGAATTGGGTTGCCTAATATTATTATTCCATTGAATCCTTGTTGATTGTCTATGTCATAGAATAGGATTCGATTCAATTCATCGACTGTGTGTTATGAACGTGTTATGGTTAATTGCATGCTAAAACCATAAGAATGATAATGTCGGTCAACCTTGTGAAAACGTGCTAGCTCGTCTAAGTAACCGTGAGGGGATTAGATTAATCAATGAGTCTTGTTTGATTGATTGCTAGGATTAGATATTCGTGAGAAGTCTAACTAGGTATAAATTAACAAACCTGCTTATTGAGTCAAACGAGTATTTCTAAACCGATTTTGGAATTTATGCTGTGAGGTTAGGTTCCGGTTAAAGTCACTTAGTCATAATTCAATTGAACAACTGTGAAGGCGTTTAATTATAAAAACTGGTGTTCGTATTAACTTGCTAGAAACCCGTAGGTGTCTTCTTGAAAAGGGTCGAGGGTCCTAATAGTGGTGACTGTAAGTGAATATTTTAAGATCCAGTTCCATAGCAAACATTTCCATTTCAAACAAAGATTTAAAATAACGGGGATTCAAGTCTAGGTGGTTTACTTCATATAACTGATTTTCAGTCTCGTCTTTCGTGCTTGTTTCTATTCTTAGTAACTTTCTATTTTTAGTCAATTTCATTTTTTAGCAAAACCCCCCTTCTTAAATAATCTTTTAATTTAAAGTTCGTGTCTAGTCAGTCGAGTCTCTTTTAGTTAATTTAGCGTAGTATATAGAGTCTGTGGGTCGACACCCGGACTTACGTACGCTATATTACATCCGATCGGTCCACTGCCGGTTGTGTGTGATTTAGTTTGTTTGTCTTGGTTTTTATAAATTTAAAACTAGGTGTTTTTATTAGTTATTTTATATATAGTATTACACGCATCAAGTTTTTGGCGCCGTTGCCGGGGACTCTTGGTAATTGCGTTATTTAACTTTTTGAGTCTTAATTGCTATACACGTGCGTTATTTGTTTTGTTTGAGTCGTAGGGGTCTACGTCTGAGTCTTTATTTTTTGTTTTCGTTGTTATTTTGTCGTGTTTACTTCTTTTCTTTTCGTTGTTTTTATTTCATTCTGAGTTGTTTCGTTGGTTTCGTGCAGGTTTATGCCACACTTGAGATCGCACGGACCAGTGAAGCATACGTTCGACGAGGGTGATACGGAGCTAGAGACTGTTGCTGACTCGTCTGCGGAGGTCAAGGTAAGTAATTTAAAGTTCGATTTTACCCCGCATCCCACACCACACAACACACCACCTAGCAGTCCTAGGATTTCGATGGCAGCGAACCGTACTGTCCATCAACAGGCGTTCGACGGTTTCACCGGGAACCGTTCGTCTATCGCAACGCCTGCGATCACGAATCCAAATTCGTGGCAGATTCCATCATACATCATGACCGCCATTGCTAACGATAAATTCCATGGGCGGGATGATGAAGATGCACCTGCTCACTTGTCGCGCCTCGCGCGCATTGTGAGCACCTTTAAACTCCAAGGTGCATCCGATGACGCAATCTATCTGCATCTGTTTCCATTCTCACTTGCGGACCGAGCGATCATTTGGCTCGATTCGCAAGCAGAGGGGACGTTCACGACGTGGGAAGCACTTCGCTCAGCCTTTCTGAAGAAGTACTTTCCACCTGCTAAGGCCTCCCGCCTTCGTGACCAGATCCACTCGTTTAGAATGGAAGCAGATGAGCCCTACTATCTTGCTTGGGAGCGTTTCCAAAATTTGTTATCTCGCTGCTCCCAACATGGGCTTACTCCTTGGGCCTTGGTTGAGAAATTTTATAATGGGCTTACATATGAAACCAGGGCCCGATTTGATACATCTGCGGGGGGTCATTTTATAATGTAGACCAATGCAATGAACTGTTTGAGAGTTTTGCCCAGGCTGAACACGAACAACGGTCCACTCACAGGAATTCCACTCCTGTCACTGGCACACCTTCTACTTCCACTAGAGGGTTGCACCATGTTAGCATGGAAACGAGTGTGGCCGCTGCTTTAGAAAACCTAACCCGTGAGATGAGGGATCTAAAAGCTAAAGTGGATAAGTGTGAGAGGTGTCGTGGAGGGCACAACACTCTAGATTGTCCGTTGTTGTCTAGGGAGGAGCAGGTTGAGTTCGTAGCTAATCAGAATAGGTTCCCAAATTCTAATAGTGGAAATTCTAACTGGAACAGGAACTCGAATTTTAATAACTCAACTTGGCGTTCCTCAGGTGCCCCACCTGGTTATCAATCTAACTATAACAATAATAATAATCAGGGGGCGGGTAGTTCGTATGGTGGTGTTAGTGGTGATCAGGCTAGTGGGCAAGGTTCTGGTGATAGCATACTTAGGATAGAACAGATGCTAATGCAGTTAGTAACTAAGGATAAGGCCACACAGGAAACCTTAGCTACACATGAGCTCATGTTGAAAAAGCAGGAACTTGCCCTGCAAAATCAGCATTCCATCATTTTGGATATCCAGAGGATCGTAGGTGATTTAGTGAAACAGTCTCCTAACCAAAGGCCCCAAGGCCAGTTCTCGGGTTCAACCCAAACGAACCCTTCTGCTCAGTTGAATGCAATCTCTACTCGTAGTGGTAGGGTATTAGAGCCGGTTAGGAAGAAGGTTACGTTTAGTGAGCCGGTGGTGAGTGAGAAGGTAGTCGAGGAGAGTGAAGATGAGTTAGTTGATGAGGAGATAGTGCTAGAGGGTCCGGGTAGTGTAGAAGCTGAGTTTAGTAATCCAAAACCCGTGAGTGACCCTGAGTTAGGTTTAAGTGTGGGGAGGAAGCCGGTGGATGTTAGGCCCTCCCCTCTGATTGATCATGCTCGTGTTCCATATCCCGCTCGTCTTAAGCAGCAGAAATACACGCGGGAGTATGGATACTTCTTAGATATGTTCAAGCAGATTAAGATCAATCTGCCGTTCATAGAGGTTCTCCAGCAGATGCCTAAGTATGCTAAGTTCTTGAAGGACATCCTCAAGAACAAATGCAAGCTGGGAGACCTCTCGTCCGTTCCTTTAAGTGGTGAGTGCTCGGCGGTTGTCACAAATACACTACCGGAAAAGCTTTCTGATCCAGGAGTCTTTACGATTCCTTGCTTATTCGGTAGTAATCTAGAAGCCCGAGCTTTAGCTGATCTAGGTGCTAGCATTAATCTGATGCCCTATTCGTTGTACGAGAAGCTAGGTCTAGGTGAGTTAACTCCCACGAATATGTCATTGTCCTTAGCCGACAAGTCAATTAAGTATCCACGGGGGATTGTGGAAAATCTGTTAGTTAAAGTGGATAAGTTTGTTTTCCCCGTGGATTTTGTCGTGCTAGATATGGAGGCTGATGCGAAAGTCCCCATTATCCTTGGTCGTCCTTTCCTTCGCACTGCCCACGCGAATATAGATGTCTTTAAGGGACAGATTAGTTTGCAGGTAGGAGAGGAGATAGCTGTGTTTAAGATTCCGGATCCGATAGAAAAGGTTAAGCGTTGGGATAGTCGGGTTCAGGTGATAAACGCCGAGGATAGGTGGGTGGAGGGTTATGAGAGTGGCAACGTGTTTTTCACGAAGGAATGGGCTGAAGTGAAACAGTTGCTAAGAGCTAAGTGTGGGGATCCTAGTAGGTTTGAGGATCCCCCAGATGATGCAGGCTGATCTTGGTTATGAAGGTGGGTTTGTAGAGTTTGTATACTTAATCGTTATCGAGTCAGTTTTTCTTTTTTCATTTCATTTTATTTATTTTTATTTTATTTTATTTTTGTCGATTCAGTGTTACGCTCGGGTATTTTGTGTTTGTTTTTGCAGGTTTAAATCATTCTCACCCGTACTCAATCTCCATTCGGGTGAGTTTGTATTTGTGAAGACGAAGATGGATCTCGGGAGTGTCGGTGAAGCTCGATCGCGACCGAAATGCTATACGATCGAAGCTGCAATTGGAATGAAGACTTGGAGCTTACGCGTTTCACAAAACCAGCTAAGTCTTTTCCAATTCACCCTTCTATCTTTTATTTTTGCATTTTTTGTTTTTATTTTTATTTTTTAGATGTTTTCTATCTCTACATTGAGGACAATGTAGAACTTAAGTGTGGGGATGAGAAATGGTCATTTCTGAGTCTTAGTTGTTTGGTTTGAGTCTTATAGAGTCATAAAAAAATCCAAAAAATTGAAAAAATTTGAAAAATGTCTTTGTTTAAGTTGTGCACTTTAAATAGAAAGTGATAGTAAACTGGTTTTGGCTTTCAAATGAGTTGTGGTTTTTAAAACAAAGATGAATTTGGATAAACTTTTGGTAACCCAATTAGCTGAGATGGTTTCCCTAAGTGTACTAATAGAAAGTTAATTTGTCGTGAATCTCGTGGGTCATCATCTTAGGAGGAATAGGAAGGCCTTAACTAAATTAAATTAGGCACCATTGTAGGCTTTAGAACTTAAATAGGTTAAGGGGTAGTGCCATTTTAGGATTTATAACACACTTCTTGTGAAAGAAGTGGCGCATCCGCAAATAAAAAAGTCCACCGGGTATAGTACTGAAAAGCGCTCAAAGTAGCTGCTAAATAAAAGAGCTCAAAGAAGCCAATTCAAAAAAAAAGAAAAAAAATGAAAAATATAAGGCAAGTGATCCAAGACCTCATGTGCTCTACCTCCGGGATAGCGACTTGGATACGACACCCCTGGGTGAGGTGATCTTGTTTTATAAAAAAAAAAATAATAAAAAAAAATAAACAGTCTATACCCACAAAATTCATCCATCAAAATCCACCCTAATATGGCACTAGTTCTTATCGTAGTTAAGTTCTTTAGGTTATTTTGGTAGGAAAACCTTTTTGGTTTATCCGGTGCCTCGTTAAGCAACAATAATCAGGCTGACTTATCTTTCCTCTGTGTGAGACCTTGTAGATAAATGATTTAATTAAATTGAAATTAAACATAAAGGGAAACTTAATTAGCTAGTGTTAGGGTGTTTAATTAAACACACCGTTGTTTATCTGGATTCGGTTCTTGTTTGAGAAACTGTAATGATGTTGAAGCTTTAATTAGTTATGATTCTATGTGCATGCTTTTTCAGGGACGAAAAAGGTTAAGTGTGGGGATGTTTGATAGAGTACAAATTATACATATATCCCGTGTTGAGTTTAATCACATTTTGTGTCGTTTCGTTAACGTTTTTATATCATTTTTGGCACAACTGATGTTTTTGTGTTTCGTAGGTCCCATGTTGATAAAGAAACGGATAGATCGTGAAAAATCGAATCCGTAGGCGAAAACGGGGCGCGAAACGGAGGTACGAGCGGACCGGAACGCGAAAACGAAGAAACGAACGAAACCGAAGCAATCGCGCACCCGTGAACCATCACCACGCCACGCGACCAGGGGGCCAGGGCTGGCCGCGTGACGCGGCGTGCCTCCTTGGTCTTCTGGTCATCGCGCTGCGCGGCCACAACACTCTTCGTCACCGCGTGACGCGGTGACGACGTTTTAACAGTTTGTTTTGACGATTTTTGGCCCGGTTCGCTATATAAACAACTATTCTCTAACCCTAGCCTCTCATGCAACTTTGGAGACGATTTTGGGGACGAAAAAGGGCTGGAAAAAGGTTGTTTGAAGATAAAGAACACGAAATCAAGAGGACGGAATCGCGTGGGTTCAAGGATTGCTTCTTGCATCTTCCGGGTTTATCTAATCCTTTAATTCTCGTTCTTTCTACCATGTTTTGCAACTCTAATTTTGTCGTTATTTTTGTTATAAACATGCTAGGCTAAACTCTTAAAGCCACCTAGACATATGATGAACCGTTGTTGATGTTTGCGTTTGTTATGGATTACGTTTTGTTTATGGATTTTATGTTCTAAGTAAAAGTTTGGATTTTTATGAGTTTGATGCATTATGTGTGTTGGAATTGGGTTGCCTAATATTATTATTCCATTGAATCCTTGTTGATTGTCTATGTCATAGAATAGGATTCGATTCAATTCATCGACTGTGTGTTATGAACGTGTTATGGTTAATTGCATGCTAAAACCATAGGAATGATAATGTCGGTCAACCTTGTGAAAACGTGCTAGCTCGTCTAAGTAACCGTGAGGGGATTAGATTAATCAATGAGTCTTGTTTGATTGATTGCTAGGATTAGATATTCGTGAGAAGTCTAACTAGGTATAAATTAACAAACCTGCTTATTGAGTCAAACGAGTATTTCTAAACCGATTTTGGAATTTATGCTGTGAGGTTAGGTTCCGGTTAAAGTCACTTAGTCATAATTCAATTGAACAACTGTGAAGGCGTTTAATTATAAAAACTGGTGTTCGTATTAACTTGCTAGAAACCCGTAGGTGTCTTCTTGAAAAGGGTCGAGGGTCCTAATAGTGGTGACTGTAAGTGAATATTTTAAGATCCAGTTCCATAGCAAACATTTCCATTTTAAACAAAGATTTAAAATAACGGGGATTCAAGTCTAGGTGGTTTACTTCATATAACTGATTTTCAGTCTCGTCTTTCGTGCTTGTTTCTATTCTTAGTAACTTTCTATTTTTAGTCAATTTCATTTTTTAGCAAAACCCCCCTTCTTAAATAATCTTTTAATTTAAAGTTCGTGTCTAGTCAGTCGAGTCTCTTTTAGTTAATTTAGCGTAGTATATAGAGTCTGTGGGTCGACACCCGGACTTACGTACGCTATATTACATCCGATCGGTCCACTGCCGGTTGTGTGTGATTTAGTTTGTTTGTCTTGGTTTTTATAAATTTAAAACTAGGTGTTTTTATTAGTTATTTTATATATAGTATTACACGCATCACTTGTTCAAATATGACTTGTGGTAGAGTTAGAGATTGCTTCATCCATATATAACACATCTTCACCGAATGTTTCTATGATTTTATATGAGTTTTACAAAAACATGACATACGTTAATTTAAGTCCAATCAGCATGCTACATAGGTTCCGACTAGCAACTTTAATATACTAGTTTGACCAACTTCTAATCTAAAGAGTTAAATACACAAATGGTACCTAAGGTTTAGCATAATTCCCAAGTGTGTGTACTAGCTATCTTTTTTCCCAACCTAGATACCCGAAGTTTTGTTTTTACACGATGTTGGATACTAATGCTAACTTCTGTTAGTTTTTAAGTTAGACTCAAGGGCATTTGGGTCTTTTTGTATCCAAGGGAAAAACTTTATAACTTTATAAAGATTAGGACTAATTATGTAATTTATATAAATTTTTTAGAAGACAATTTTATATATCTCATCATCAGTTCACCATCACTAAACCTACCACCACCCCCTTCATTAAACCACCATTGTCTCCTACTATAAACCAGCCACCACCATCGCAGCGCCACCACTGCCACTGGTCAACACACCATTGGCATCATCACACCTCAAAAGTTCCTCAAATTATCAACAAAATTCACCAATTTCCACCTATCACCCACCACCCGTTTCCATCTTTTCGAACATGTTCTTGTTTTCAAAAAGTAAAGCTAAAACAAGCAACTAAAGATGCTGAAAAAAAAATATCAAAGCCAAAAAACCAAGATCGGAGACGAAGAGGTGAAGCAATTTTGTTGCATCCAAGAAACCTAAGTCAAACGGGGATTAAAAAGGTCGTTCGGTTGACGACGATTTTACAGTTTCAAGGTTTTGGGAAGAAGTTGATGGTAATGGTGATGGTGATGGTGGTGGCTGACGGTGAAGACCAAATAGGTGTTCTGATTAATCGATGATGAAGCTTGACGTGTAGAGGCAAAGGGGTGGAAGGGAGGTAATTATGGTACTTGTGGATTTTATCTGATGGAAATGGAAATGGTGGATGAGAACAATTGAAGTGGAAGAGGGGTGGATAGAGGTTTGGATTTTAATTTAGCAACTTTAAAAATTGTTTAAATGGTCCCTGTTTTTTAATACTTTTTTACTCTTTTACTACTTCAAGGGTATTTTAGTCATTTGACTTGATTTAAAAAAAATTAACAGAAGTTAGCATTAGTACCCAACCTCGTGAAAAAAATGAAATATCAGGTATCCAAATAAGGAAAAAAGATAGCTAGTACCTAAACCCGAGAATTTCGTTAAACCATAGGTACCATTTGTGTAATTATCTAAGCACAATGTACATGTGATTCATGTGTAACTTTACTAGCTCACAACATCGAGTATAAGATCAAGTATCAGTCATTCAAAAATCATTAAACATAGAAACTATATCAAAATCTTGTAATTTATTCATCAACTTAACCAAATATGATCATGGGTTACACCCATTATCCCCTAATCCAAGACTATCATTCTACATGCTAATTTCGTGAAATTAACATACAATCATCAACTATAAGCACAATTCCTACTAAAAATCACATAGGATGCTAAGATTCATCCCTAAACACCTACTAATTTCATTCATACACTGTGAGTCCATTCAAGTAGATTAATTATACTTCATCCTTTCAAGATAAGCAAATTTTTGCTCTAAGTCCGATGGAATATCATCCGTAATATCCATGACTTTCTCAACTTCAATAGACTTAATCACTTTATCCATATCAGTAGTTTTAATCTTCTTAGGCTCATCCTCCAGTACATCATTGTACCAATCATCATCCATAATCAATGCATCTATCATTTCTCCTTCTTGAGATGCAGGATGAACAAGATTTACTACATCAATTTTTGACTTCTTTGAATTTTCAGATTTTTCCTGAAGAGGAATAATCTCAGCAACTTTCCTGTTGCCAACAACCTTTTCAGCAACATATGAATCGTCAGTCTTTTCTTCTACAATGATAGCCCTTGATCTAGTGACAATTTGAGTTTCTGATTTAGATATCTGTTTGAACTTCTGGTACAAATTCTTTGTCACTTGAAGATACAAAAGATTTTGACTCTTGTTGCTTCACAAGATCAATATCAGCTTGAAGGTTTACATTTTCAGCCTTCACTAGTTCATATTCTTCTGACATTTTCTCATATTCCTCACTAAGCCTATTTAATACTTTGGTATTCTTGATATGGTTTTGTTTGAACTTATCAAGCTCTGCATCCTTTTCAGCCAGTTTCCTTTCTAGAATCTCATTCTTCATTTTTAAGTTATTGACCATTAAAAGATAATGAGCAATTTCTTCATCTTTTGATGTAAACTCTACATCAGCAGCCACATCTTCTTTTGATGTTTCTTCTTCAATTGTTATAACATCAATAGTCTTTGTAATCTCAAGGGAAGACTCCATGACTACATTTTCTTCAACATCTAATCTGACGGCATCAGTACCAGCAGATTGTATTTCCTCTGTATCTTGAGATGGTACAACTACAGTGTCTCCAGATATGATAACTTCAGTAGTATATGTATGAACTGATTATGTTTCATCCAACTCAACAACTTCTTTGTTTTCTGATTCTTTTGGAGAATTAAATACAGGGGATTGAATTCTTTCATGTGATAATTCAGCTTCATCATCAGTCTATGGCACTGATTCTGCTAAACTTTGTAATGCCTGATTAGCAATATCAAGAACATTCACTTCTAGTTCTTGATTAAGTTAAATGACAGTTTGAGTAGCTTCAATCACTCCATTTTCAAACACACTTGTATGGAAAAATAATGAATCATCATGTTCAACATCAACATCCTCTTGAATATCATCATTATCATGACCAACATTCACTTTTACTTCTTTAGAATCATCATAACCTTCTCTTTTATCCACATTTTCATCTTTATACACATCATCATCTTGTTCTGATTCACTTTCAAGTTGTAGTTGAATAAGATCTTCAGAATCAAGTGGTTCTTCATCAGTAAGATGGTAGTGTACAGCATTCACATCTACCTCATCATTACTCAAATCAACAATTTATCTGAATAAAGGGACATTTCTTGATTGAGTGATCTAGACAGTCTCTGATAGAATTCTTTTGTCATATCTTCCAAAACAATCCTCTCAGCCTCCAAACCATAAACAACTATGTCTGGGTATTCTTCATTTATTATCAATTGTAGAAATCTAGGGTATATGAGAAATTTGTTCTTAGTCTCTTTAGTTAGATTGAAGACAAATCCCTTCATAATCCATTGTGCCATGTTGAATGGTTGGTTCCTGACCAATGCAACAATTGGTGAAGCTAACTCATAAGAAAATGAGATGAAAGCAACACTCCTCTTCGACATGCAGTGACGAAACATATAAAATAATAAGTTCCAATGATCACACAGTCTTGCACGGAAGAACTGTTGCCTTGGGATTTCATTTAGATGACCCATTGATGTAAAAACTTCTTTACATACATTCAAAGGTAAAATATTAGAATCATTTGGATCATTTACACCTAGCTTCAAAGCATTTTGAATTGAGCTCTCAGATACTTCAATCATCCTTTCCTTGGATATAAATCCTCTGAGCACTTTCTTTCCATCATCACAAGTCTCTACCTGGTAGTTCTCTAGAACCTTTGAATAAGATTTTTATATATGGTTGGTTTTGAGCATATTGCATATACATACTTTGTTCTCAACAAAAAGCGAATCATGTTTTCATAACCAGCGGCCTCTAAGCAATCTTCATTAAAATATGCAGCCACATTGTGCTTTGGTTCAAGCTCCATATCAGCCATACCTGAAAAACCAGAAAAAGTGCATAAGTATATGTCAGATAATGAGAAAAAAAAATGAAAGTAAGATTTTGATCGGTTTAGAGAATTAAAGTGATGGACAGGTTTATTTGAAAAGTTGATTAAGTTTTTAATGGATGATTTTAACATATAGAAGATTGATTTTAACAGATTTATCGTTCGATTAGGTTTTAATCGCCAAACGATTTATCAATTGAAGTCGGATCTGGTTTTTGGACTTGATTTTACCTTAGAATCGTTCGAAATTTGTTCCAAAATCAATCTAAGTTAAAGTGGTGTAAAATGTGTTCAGGGTAGAAACGGCAATGGAAAGTGTATCAGGTGAAAAATGATGAAATGTTGATAAGGATTAGGGTTGATATCAAAACAGATAAGTAATTGTCCGTATGGGCACTGTTTGTCCGTATGGGAAACTTCAAGTTGTCCGTATAGGAAAACTTCAAGTTTCAACCTATGGCACTTCACTTTCCACCTACTTCTGTAACTTGGGTTCTCTAACTCTATCGTTCCAATAGAAATACTTTGCTCACCAAATAAGGTTTCAACTTACTCACAAAACATTTCAAACATCCCCTCACTAAACTCCTTCCCACCTTTTAATTTTTGGTAATGAAACATTTTAGTTTTCTCTTTATTGCTTAGTGACCTAGCATAAGCGGCTTCCCTAAGCTTTTCTAACTTATGGATTTGAAATAAACGTTTCTGAGCCACTTGGGTAAGATCTAAATTAATTGTTTTCAAAGCCCAAAATGCACGGTGTTCTAATTCTAACGGAAGATGACAAGCTTTACCATAGATAATCATGAAATGAGTGGTTCCTAAGGGTATCTTGTAGGCAGTTCTAAACGCCCACAATGCATCATCAAGCTTATCAGACCAATTCTTTCTACTTTTCCCAACAGTCATTTCGAGGATCTTTTTATTCTTTGGTTAGCATTTTCATCTTTTGACTCTTCGGTTAGCATTTTCAAATTGACCTTTTGTTTGGGGATGATAGGCGGTAGAAACACGATGAGTGACCCCGTAGCGTGCTAATACCTTTCTATGATGGCATTGCAAAAACGAGTGCCACAGTCACTAATTAAAGCTCTTAGAGTACCAAAACGAGTGAAAAAGAAACTTCACAAGTACTCGGGCGTCATTTGTGGGTAAAGCTTGAGCTTCAACTCACTTAGAAAGGTAGTCTATCGCCAGGAGTATGTACCTATTTCCATTGGGAAGTGGGAACGGTCCCATGAAGTCAATGCCCCAAACATTAAATATTTCAAGAATTTGGATTGGGTTTGGGGCATTTAATTCTTTGAAGAGATGTTTCCTTTGAGTTGACATGATTCATATTTTCTAACAAACTCTAACGCATCCTTCACGACTGATGGCAAATAAAAACCAAGTCAAAAACCTTTTGGACTGTGGCGTGAGATCCATGGTGCCCCCCGGTAAACCTTCTTGAACATGCCTAATGATTTCTAAACCATCCTCTCTAGTCACACACCTCCTAAGGATCCTATCTCCTCCTATCCTAAAGAGATACAAGTCATCCCAAACAAAACGATTCACATCTCTACAGAATTTCCTCTTTTGGTGAGTAGTCATTCCTTTCAAAATGACTCCATTAGCAAGGTAGTTTGCTATATCAGTAAACCACAACATACCTTACTCCTCAACATTCATGAAATTATGAGAATAAAGTAAATTGAACAAAAGTCTGTTGGAAATGATTCTATCAGATGATGACGGGTAAAACCACCTAGGCTAGAATCACTGAAAGTTCAATTATTAGTTAAATGGAATTTGTAAAAGTTATGGAACTAGGTGTGACACCCCACTCGATGGCGGAAACACCGGGTTGTCATAGAAATTGGATATCAATAGTAAACAAAGCACATGATATTTATTTATTAAAGTCTAATAATGATATCATAAGTTTTGGAACATGAGTCTTAAATACGAATGACAAAAGTAATAAACCAAACAGTAGATGAAATAGTCTTTATTATTTTAACTAGGTCCAAGGCAATCCTATGTCTTGGTAAAAACAGCAAAATAACTTCAAGCACCACCTGAAATGTGTGAAAATAAAGTTAGCTAATGAAAGCTAGTGAGTACACCACAATTGATAAATAATAATATAGAAAATCCGAGATCATCATAAATATGTTGCATAATCTTACATGTATAGCAATTTCATATTATTCTCAACCTTGACCCATAGAACACACATTGAAAACCATTATTGTAATAAATCTTGTGGCCATTTATCATGAGGAACCACTCATGTATCAACTAAAGATAACGTTTCAAGCAATCGCCACTTAACCGTCTCGATGTATCAGCTATCAATAATTATTTAGCAACTTAGGGGCATGGCATAGCAACATAGTATAGCAACTTGTAACATTGAAATTGAAATTGAATGTCCGGGTTTAAATCACCTATCGATTTTGTTCAGGCAGGTAGTTTGTCAAACCATTAGCGCTAACACTGTACCGATGGGATTACAAAGTAATAAAACTACTTTAAACTATCACATAAAACTGCATCATGCTGCAGCAAGACTAACACATTTTATGATCTCTTTTGAAACAAAGTAGAATAGAAAAAGGTAGTGCATTATAGAACACATATTTCGGCCCCAAAACGTAAAAGTAAAAAAGGGGAGTGAGTTTACTCACCTTGAAACTCGAGCTCGAAATAAATAGAAAACCGACTAGATATTTACCGAAGATTGTCCAATTACTAGAAGCACCTAAGTAAACAACAATCCTAACTTAGTAAAACATATTGTGTAGAAAACTAGATTGGAAACCATAGGAATCTATAGAAATTTGGAATTCTAGGGTTTTGATTGGGATTTGGGGGTTTTCGGTAACCGATTAGAAATATATTAATTGATTTAGACATAGCTTCGGCAATAATAGTAATGAAAATAGCAATAGTTTTTTATTATCATAGTATTATCTTGAAAATGATACGTAACTCAAATAATATATTTTTCCAATTAATTATTTGACGTCGAGAAATATATTATATACACTAAAAATACTATAAAATGTTTAACAACATTTGTAAGGTATTTAAAAATATTTGTGAAAATTAGATTTATATAACTTGATTTTTACAAAATCATGTTTTAATATATTTGAGTTAAGTGCAATTTGCACCCTGGAGGTTTACACCAAAAGTAGTTTGCAACCCCGCCTAAAAATTTAGACCATTCGCAATTAGGGGTGTAAACGAGACGAGCCGAGCCCGAGCTCGTCTAGGCTCGAGCTCGGCTCGTTTCAGCTTAACCAGACTCGAGCTCGATCTCGGCTCATTTCAAACTTTAATTTCAAAGCTCGAGCTC
Source organism: Tagetes erecta (assembly GCA_030867185.1). Classification (NCBI taxonomy): domain Eukaryota; kingdom Viridiplantae; phylum Streptophyta; class Magnoliopsida; order Asterales; family Asteraceae; genus Tagetes; species Tagetes erecta. The sequence goes on from CM061490.1 coordinate 18,114,847, forward strand.
GTCACAAACTTCTCTAGCTCGGCTCGGGCTCGGCTCGACTGTTTTTTTATTATTTTATTTTTAATTATTTTATTTTTAGTTATTTATATTTAATTTTATATAAATTTTTTATTATTTATATTTAAGTTTAAATAAACTTTTAATATACGTATTTTATATATAACAAAATAAATATTATATATTTTTAATCTTAATTTATATGTATTTTAACTAATAATAATAATACATATTTATAAAATAATAAAAAACATATAAAAGAAAAGCTCAATAAGGCTCACGAGCCGGCTCGAGCTCGATATGTAAATCTCAAGCTCGGGCTCAATTTAATGAGCTTTTTTTAGGCACGGGCTTAAGCTCGAGCTCAAAAAAGCTCGGCTCTTTCGAGCTTTTTGTCAATCCGATCTTGAAAGGTCGGCTCGTTTACACCCCTATTTGCAACCCTATGCTTTTTTAAAATGGGTCATTTGCATTCATTCATTAATTTGTCTATAAGTTGACTAATATATCAAAGGGTAAAAAAGACTTTTACAATTTAAAGCTTTAACTAGATTAATGGCCGGGGCCGCGCGTTGTCGCGACCGGGTCAAGTTGTCATGACGTGTCGTCGTGACATGTCGGTTGAGTGGTCAAGTTAGACATTTAAAGCATTGAATGTGATGTGGGTGAATTTGTGTCATGTTAAGTTCAAAACTAATGTAATTTGTAGTAGATGTATCATGTATGTGGGCATTTGTTGGAGCTGAAATTAAGACTGAAGCTTACCAAATTGAAGATCCAATAGTATTGACAAATCAGTGCTTAACGCGATGCAACACGTTGATAATAATAGACTATGGGGGAGTATTGTTGGACCTGAAGTTTAGTCTAATATTATCAACACAGTCAAAGACAACAAAAGTCAACATCAACGGTCAAAGTCAACGCAAAAGTCAACACGACGCGTTTGGGACGAAGATTAGAGACAAGACGTTGAAGGCGACAGAGTTTTATTGTTAACAAATATATTTTGTGTCACCAAAATATATTTAATCGTTTTCGTCTTTTTATTATTTTATGTAATATATATTTTGTCTTAATGACAAAATATATACTAGACTTAAACATTAGGGGTTTATTTGTATTATTTCTTATTTTTCATATTTTTGTCTAAGTCTAGGGTCCTAATTGTCATTGGTCCAAAGTGTCATTAGACTATAAATAGTAAATGGCAATTAGGGTTAGATAGGCTTGCATGAGCCTAGAATTGGGGTCTTATCACTTTTGTAATATCTGATGCATATCTAAGAGGATCGAATGGGGTTTTATTGAAAAATAAATAAATAAATTAATTAATAAAAAAAGTTTAAAAAAAACAAGGGGGAGCCTAACTTTTTTACTTATATTTTTGACAAAGTCTTCACATCCTTTGGTGGTCGTTCTTGAGTCTTTTAAAAATTTTAATTTTACGCTATAATATAGAAATTTTTGTGGAGTAATATCTCAAATGAAAATGAACTGAATATCATTAGTCCAAAATTCTTTTTTGTGTATATATTTTGTGTCTTTTGCAGGTTTCAGGTTTGTATGGAAAACATCTGAAGGAGGATATTGATTTGTGTGATGATGTGTCAATAGGCTCAGCTCGAATACAATTAGACAACAATTCTATGATCAAACTAAAATTCTAAAGAGCTCGGTGATAAAGAGCACTTTTATAGACATTTGGCTTGCACAAAGTAATAAGTTTTGACAAAAAAAGGGACTGGGAGCATTTGATTCGTGCTTGATATTTCCCAAATCCAAACCCTGGAGCCTGAGCCCTGAATGACGCTTCTAGTTAGCTCTTCAGAATTTTACTTCGTGCTTATCTTCTCTGCTATGCGGAAGCATTGACCTTTAGTGATGATCTTCTCTGTTATATGTAAATATAGACTTGAAGCTCTCATCAGCATGCTCAGATGATCATCTCCTTTGTTATATGTAAATATAGATCTGGAACGCTCATCATCTGCAACCCACATGTAAAGCTAAGCTCACAATGTTTCTACATCAAGATCGTTGTTTGACGCTTCATACATAATAATATGCTCACAATGTTTCTACATCAAGATCGTTGTTGATGCTCAAAACCCAACTCCAGCTTACTCCCAAAATACATTCACCTTGATCATTAATTGATCTTGGTCTATGTCCATTAAATAATTCAAGTTGCCCGAGTTTCTTCAATCGAACCTAAAACATGATAAGATCATCACAAGTTGTTTGTTGAAAGGAACAAGGCATGGGTTTAAATGGACAAACATATTGACAATCTCACCAAGTCTATGTTTCTCTACATGGTCGCTCGAAACGCATTATCTGATTTCCTTCATGAAAATTTCATTTATTATCCTTATTTTATGTTTGGGTTCTTGAGTCTTGTTGGCTGGTAGTTACTGTTTTAAATATTGGGCCGTGTTGGATTCGGTTCGTTTTATGATCGTCAAGTGTTAAATTTAAAATTTTATGGGTGTTTTCGTTAAAGTCGTCATTAAATTTTGAAAGGTGACGTCTTTGGCTGGGTATTATTATTTTTATTTTTTTGGCCTAAATTTTGTCAATTGAGAGGAAAATAGTTTTGGCATTGGTCAGGTATTATTATTGTTACTCTTTGGGTCAAAGTTTTGTCAGTTAAGACCAAAATATTTTATCTATTCTTTTGGGCCTAAATTTGGTTGAATAGTCAAAAATATTTTTTTTGTAGTGCCATGGTAAATTTTGAACTTTTCTTTGGGCCGGGTTTTGACAAGTGTGGTGAGACAAAAATATATATATATATATATATTATTTTTCTAGGGGGATTATTATTCAACAAATTTTGGTAAAAATCATTTTTGTTTTTTTGAAGATCAAGGGTCAAAATGACAAATCTATCTAATAATTCTAAGTTTTAGGGTGCTACTTTTGGGGGGATTTTTTTTTATATTGGGAAATTTGGGTGGGAAATTGAATGGAATTTTAATCATGCATGCATAAGTTGATAGAGTAAAATTTTTTAAATATAAAATATTTACAAATTGTTAAACATAATGATTATAATTTTTTACAAATATTATTATTTAACCCGTGTGTAACACACGGGTATTAAACCTAGTTTTGAAGAATACAAGTCTGTACAGCTTATATTTGACTCATTTGCTGTCATGAAGAAAGAAAAGTTGTCGGATATCATTGATATATTTCTATCCGTTGCAAGTAATCTAAAGAAGCATGATCCTGAACTCACAAATCATGAACAAATTCAAAGGCTTCTTGAATCTCTTCCACCAGAATGGAGTCTTCATGTTAAAAATCTTAAGAAAGAGAGAAGGTTTTCAGATTACAAGCTGTTGTATGTGATCGACAAATTAAAATCTTTTGAGTTGGATGTCAAAAGAAAGGAGTTTTATCAAGGAGTGACTCAACCACAAACCAACACAATAAATACTGACCTCATCTCATCGGTTACAAGCATACTTGATTACAAAACTGAATTGACTGAAAGACTGAAGTCAATGAGATCTGATTCGAAATCGACTGCAGAGATAAGGGAGAATGTCATAGAAAGTTGTGTTTCTTCGATAGCAGATAGTGAGAGTAAATCTGATTATTAGTCAATCGTTGATGATAAAGATGAGAAAAATGATGAAGGAAAGAAGGAAGCTGGGGATGAAAAGATGCTGAAGGCTAAGGAAGATGAACGGAAAAAAATACAAGGGTTTGCAACTGTGAGAAAGCAACACGATAAATACTGACCTCATCTCATCGGTTACAAGCATACTTGATTACAAAACTGAATTGACTGAAAGACTGAAGTCAATGAGATCTGATTCGAAATCGACTGCAGAGATAAGAGAGAATGTCATAGAAAGTTGTGTTGCTTCGATAGCTGATAGTGAGAGTAAATCTGATTATGAGTCAATCGTTGATGATAAAGATGAGAAAAATGATGAAGGATAGAAGGAAGCTGGGGATGAAGAGATGCTGAAGGCTAAGGAAAAGGAACGGAAAAAAATACAAGGGTCTGCAACTGTGAGAAAGCCTTGGCAGCTGAAAGAATCGTCATGGATCTTCCTTATGAGACGCTTCAAGATATGTGCTCTTCTGCATGCAAAATTCGTTTTTTTGGTGTGTACAAAGCTAATAGACTCTTGTTAACAAATCAAGCTGAATTAACCACCATAAATACAGAACTTAAAAAGAATGAAGTTTCTTTTTCGATTAAACTCAATGAAGCTTTGGTTGAAGTTTATCTTTTGAAAAGAAATCTTTATGAAAGAAACTTTGAAATAAATCTTTTAAATGAAAGACTCATATTAGCACAGTTTGAATCCACAAAAGTTCAAACAAAACTTGATAAGTGGACTGTCGCTAGTATGAAAATGAATGAGCTTGCTTCAAAACAAAGGGGGCCAGGGTAAAAGATGCGGTTGGGTATGACACAGATGTCACACCCCCAAAATCCACTAACGGAGTTTTACCGTTAAGTGTGTGACAAACCAGGATCTCAGTCATTAGTTACACCAAACGACACTATATGAATTTAAAACATACGTGTCTCATTAAATGAGAAAATTTTATTACAGAGTTAATGTTTAAAAGTTTGCGGAAGCGTAATCGAAATGTAATGTCAAAATATTAAATGTAAACTAAATGCGCAGAACACGCGCCCAACACGAGATACACAGTCTAAATAGTCATTAAACTCAAAACATGATTTTTAATGCAAGAAAGTGTTTAAATAAAAAGCCGTGACTCCATGCCATGTCCTAGGTGCGTGGTACCCCAATGACCTGTAAAAGTGAAAGGCTAACAAGTGTCAACACGACGGTTGGTGAGTTCACATAGTAAGTATAGAATCCAGTAAGTTCAGTTGCAAGCAGAAATATAAATTAAGTATGTCATTGTAGGTAGCTAGTCTACAGCACATGTCCTAGAGGCGTATGTATCTGACCGAAGCTGACGTATGTACACATTAAGTGCATTTTGCCCGTTCGTACATCCCAGCAGGATGCACTGTAAGTATGTTAGGTCATTCAACACCCGTTTGACAGGTCCTTCTGTCGTGCTAGCGCGACTAGCCCGGGTGGGGTTTGTCAAACCCAATAGTACTACTCAAAATTTCCCCGCTATTTCACAAATACTAACGGTCAACTAGGTATCCATGGGGTCTTTCATGAACAAAATAAAAGTTGCTCTATCCAGACATGCGACATACAAAATTTGTAAATCCGTAAAAGTAATTGTCCGTGTTCAGCCCACAAAAGGGTAGAATAGTAAAAGTACAGTTCAGTGAACTCACCTTCGGGTGCACAGCTACACGCATCAGCAAGGTAAAAGCAAACACAGCATTCCTACTACATGATAAGTCCATAAGTGTGTGTTTGTGCAGGTATGTAAAACCCTATGCATCCAAACAGTTCAATTGTTTACTTGCGATTAGTTTGACTTTTGACCAACTTTGACCAAAGTTGACTTTTGTTGACCCAACAACCCGTGGGTGAGTTTTTAATTGTATTCATGTTTGTTTATGTTCATTTAGACAATGAGAGCAATCGAATTCTAGCACATAGTACATATGTTAAAGAATCAAACTTTGTTTTTAGTAAAGTTACTATTTCTAGGAAGTCACATCCGAGACTACATTTTAAGCGAATCCAACTCTACTATAGGTAACCATATAAACATCACATAACTCACATATAGTGTCTATCATGCTCCTTATGAAAGTTCTCAACACTTGTTTCAATAATGCTACTAACTTTAACAAGATTAACTGATCACATTCAAAATATCAAGTTATCCACCTATGACTATGCATATTTGAAACATTCATATTACTTACTTATGAACCTAATAGCATGAAAGCATCATCACCAAGTCATCATATGTCTAATTGACAAGTTACACACAAAACACAAGTGAAACACATTGCAAGTCCATTATTCAGATTTTTCAGCTTTGTTGACCCTTTTTATTTTGTACAGAAACCAACATAAACTAACATGTACAAGTCCCAAATTTTAACTATAGATTAAATATTGTCTTAAGTTCATTTCTTATTTTATATACTTTACTTAAAACCTAAATCAACTATTTATTAAAAATACCTCTTTACATCAAGGTCAGAAAAGACACCTGTTTGCACACTATAAAGTTTTATAAAATTTGAACGACCATACAGGGGAATAAAAATACAAATTTTACCAATATAGAAAGCTAAGACAATAAGCTTTAATTTGGTGTAAGAATCATCCAAGAATACGTTTTAATTATAAAGTTATGACCTTTTGAAGTTGACTCATTTTCTGTCCAGATTTTCAGATTTGACATCTGTTTTTGTAAAATCAAAAAGACTGACTTAATCTTCTCTAAAAATTAATTGGTTTAGTTTTCTGAAAACTAGACTCTTTAAACTACAATCTAGGCTCAAGAATGACCCCTTTTGGTTCGGTTTTCAACAAGTTATAGTCCATGTAAGCTCAGGTTACGAATCTGTCCAACATCTATCATTACCGGTTTTGTCAAAAACATGATTAAAGCAATATGATTAGTATCCAAATTTCATTCTAATCATCATACAAGTTCATATCTAACTATATTTAATCATGATTATGTATAAAGTTCCATGTTCTCATGCCTTCATAATCACCCTAGTTTCACAAAAACACAACCATAGATTCTATTGATTACCAATTTATCAAAACATCAAATAACCTATAATCAATACCCAATTTCACATATAGATTATCAATTGAAGAACTTGGATGAACTAGGGTTTTGAAAGATGAAATTTTTGTAACATATATGATAGTTTTAAGATCAAAACTTACTTGTATAGCGTTTACTACTTCAATCAACACCCGAAATCACCAAATATTGAACCAAGCTAGCCAAAAATCAATGTGTGTGTGTGTATAGAACTTGCGGCAGCAGTAAAATGGGAAGAGACCAGCCAAAAACGTTTTTTTTCATGTAATTAGGTTTAGGGTTTTGGTCATTTTTGTTAATTATTGTTAAATGTTGAGTTGGGTTGGGCCTTGGGCCATTCATGGGTCTCATGGATGATCCACGGGCTTCGTTTTTGCTTTGGTTTGTAATCACAGTGACAACTTTACCAAACTTAAATTTTTTGTTTCGTAAAACTTTACCGAAACTCGTAATTGGTTAAAACCGATAAAATACGCGGTTACACGAAAATTCAACAATCAAGCACACATATCAATTAAAATGTATTATTATGGTATTTGTATTCATTTAAGATCACCAACGCTCGGGTATTAACTCATGTGGTCGTTTCGTGTGAATATTTATATAACAGTTTGCACATTTAATTCATCAAATTAAATGAAAGGTGTAATTGCGTTAACATGTCTAACAGAGTTTAACTAATGAAGTTAACCAGAATTTTGTCGGGTGTCACATCATCCCCTTGTTGAAGGAATTTTCGTCCCGAAAATTGGATACGGTCGTTAAAATAGGTTTCGAGTTGTCACCCAATGTTCCCAAAAACCTTTCAGTCACATAACATATAAGTTCACTAAATTTATATTTATTTAGTTGTTCGGAATTATTATTTTAGTAACCCGCCAACATCCGTGTATTAACTCATGTGATCTGGTAATTCCTTGGGTTGTCGTTACATGTAACTGTTTGTGTAATATGTACAATATGTAGCACGTTTAACTCAACTAATTAAATGTGGAGTATAATTTCATTAATAGAAGTAACGAGATTTTGTTAACGGGGTTAATATGAAATTCTCGGGTGTTACATCATCCCCTTGTTGAAAGAATTTTCGTCCCGAAAATTTAACCAATAGTATTAGTATTTGATGTTGTCACTTGAAATAATTACAGATGTTTGTGCATTATTTGATTTTTCACACTACTACGTAACTCTGGTCCATGCTTCTAAGTTCCAGCCACTTCGACAATAGTGCTCTTACAATGTTTGAGTATTCTGGATTCTTTGCCTATTATTTCAACTGATTCTCCGTGAAACGTTGTTGTTCATCGATTGTGACGACGAGTGTTCCATTCAAATAACGTATAAATTGAAGACTTCAGAAACGTTGTGTACCATGTTTATCTTTTAAAACTAATCCAGTCAATGATCTAGAAGGTCAATACCCTAGGGTTTGAAATGGTCTAATGTATTATGGTTTTGATGGAATTCCAGAGTTTTTAGATGAGATTTACAAATAGCGATTTCTACACTGTATATTTCGGGGATTTAGGTTAATGAGTTCCACGTTGTTATTAGCTACCCGAGGACGAAGTATTGACTGAAGAGTTCATTTATTGTTATAGATTGTTAGACTCAAGTAACTTGTACACAAGTTACACCGTGTGTAGGTACTTGCCTTCACTAAAGAAGCGTTTTCAAAACGCGGTCTCAAGGATGTCATGGACCTTCTAAAATTAGATGAGGAATGAATTTTGATACTATCTATATGTTCGGACGCAGGTGAATTAAGCAAGAATGATCAAGGAACTTAATAAGTATTCATAATTCGTTGTGTCGATAGAAAAGTGGTTGGATGATGTAAGGTAAAATTTTATTAATGTTTGCTTACTGAAGTAGTATTAAAATGAAAGTGTCTATGTTACATGAGGTGTTCCTAATCCCTTGGAGTACAATCGATTTTCTCTTTGATGGAATCTGAGTGTTACGGTTAGAAGTGTGCCCGGGGGCATATGATACGCCAAGCATTTTCTCACTGAGAAGATTTTCACGAATGTTATCTTAGACTTCGCCATACATTTGTTTTCATCGTTGTCACAATTACAACACCTCAATATTTCATTCCACTTCCCGCGTATGATAACAGTTTCAGGCTGGTCATCTCATTACCAAGTTCTTAATTTGTTGTTTCGTGTTTTAACCTAGATAGTTTTATGGTTGTGTTACTGTTATCAAACCCCTGTTGTTACGTGATTTCCGTTGTATCTTTTGATTTTAATTCCTACAATATTAGCCGTAAACAGGTGTTCTTATGGGTACATATTTTAATTGAACGTCAGGGTAATGTTTACAAGGGTGTGATGGAGTATACGATTAACAAACCGTTTTCCCCTAGTGGCAGGTTCCATGGGATTCGCAAGTCGACATTAGGTGAAGATTTGATTCACTTTTCGGGTATTCTTTATGGAGATATAGTTTTAGTCCAGTTCATTATTTGTGGTTTTGGCTCTTTAGCATACTAGGTAAGGGTTCTAGGTGCAAATATTAATATTCCAACCGTGATTTTTATGACCGGTTTCATCATACGGTAGTGTTTAGATTCACCATTTGAGGAAATAGAAGACAATGAGGTATAACAGTCCGATTTAAAGTCTAGGGTTCTAAGTTCATTAACGGATTAGAAAGGATCTCATGTGATATCATTACATGTGTCGGGTGGCTTCAGTATCATCATAGCTTAAATGGTTTCCTCTACTAGGACCTTCACAGGTTAGAGTAGCTAGGTTAAGGTTTCTTACATGGCGGCTAACACTTTTTATTAAGGAAGCTAATTAAGTTTATTACAGAAATTGCTGAATAATAGAGCTTCTACGAAGGGACGTCAGGCGTCCAAAGTGCCAACGGATAATCAGCGTATCAATATTATATTTCTTGACAATTACAAAGGTGTACCGGGAATGAAACAAAATAAAAAGTGATTACCCTGGACCGTAATGAGTAAATCTCCCCCAGAACATCAACTGATAGTGTTGGTTTATTGTTGATGGTGGTAATCATCACCAGAATTCTTAGAGTCGTGAAATGTATTCCAAATCAGAATCTATATGCGTATGTCAGTTATGAAATGTTTGGTTTTTGTTGTGTTGTTGTGAATAAAGGGTATATGAAAGTTATAATTTATCCGAGTACATAGCAGGTTACCCTATAAGTGATAGATCAAACAACTTTATAAGAAATTTCGTGTTTATCTATGAAAGTTCCCCAGGTTAATTATCGGCTTGGTTTCAGGTCCACATCCAACGTACCGTTAGTGTTTATATATAGGGTGTACCGCAGCTAACCCACCACACCACCAGCACCTTGAAGGCGTACTTGTCACCTACTAACATTCATGTCTTCTTTACTAAGTCATTCAAAGGGTTGAGGAAAATGAATATATATTAAAGGAAATGGTAACGTTGTAATATACATACTGTAACATCGGTTATCTATTGGAATTTTATGTGATTCTAATGTGAATAATCACAAATCGAGACTTTTACAATGCTTAACTTGGTTCAGTTACGTGAATAATCGAGTAGAGGAGTTTGAATATATATTAAGATAGATAAAATGTAGATAAGGTTTTAAAAGTAGATGTTCTTAAGAAAAAAAAAATAATTAGTCCCAAAACGTGTTTTACAACAGTGGAGATGTAGATTGGGTGTGAGAATTAACATTTACGAGAGTGTTGGATTAAGATGAGCCATCCAACTAGATCGAAACGTATACATACCACACGTGTGGTTCGTTGGTGCATCGTTAATAGTAGGAACATCATGAGCCATAATTATTTTTGGGTAACATGTTATCAGAAACAACTTGAAGTTCTGTTTATCTTGAAGAATTGTGAAAAGAAATTGAGAATAAGTTATGATTAGGTGACGTACTTCTAGGATGAGTCTGGTATGATACGAGATACTTACATGGATGTTTAAGCGATATAGACTTATTCACAAGAGTGATTTTGAATGTGCAATATTACACGGTTGGTTTATCGTATCAACAAGAGTTTCGCTATTATATATATATTATATATATATATTTTTTATAAGTTTTTAGCTTTATTAAACTCCTCCATGGAGCCCTAAAAATTATAGGGTTTGTTTAACATTCATTTGCAGAACCAATGATGTTAAGATGTTACCGATTTGTTGGCAAGAGGTCATAGTACGTCGACCATAAATTAAAGCATCTCATTATGTATCACAAGGTTGTGACTTCCGTAGGATAAATGTTTCAACAGGTGGATTCAGATTGGTTATATGTGGAATGAGTCGTATCATTAGGGGACAAATATAGTAGTAGCCAAACATTATCAGGTTTTCAGCAGAGATCTTTGTTCTTATTTGTCTGTCACCAAGGAAAGATTTCAATTATCTTTAATTTAGGTATATAAGGTAAAATGTATGTAGTTTAAAGATAAACTTATCATAAGCCATCAAAGGTTGTATTGTAATTGTATACCATCCGTATATGGATTTTATGGGTTCAGTCAAGCATAGTCTTGATATCGGTGCGTTATTTAGAGATGGATGTTTGTTTCAGATGAATTTGTATTGATTGGTTCATCACTGTCACACCCTCAGAATCCACTAACGGAGTTTTACCGTTAAGTGTGTGACAAACCAGGATCTCAGTCATTAGTTACACCAAACGACACTATATGAATTTAAAACATACATGTCTCATTAAATGAGAAATTTATTACAGAGTTGACGTTTGAAAGTTTGCGGAAGCGTAATTCGAAATGTAATGTCAAAATATTTAAATGGAAACTAAATGCGCAAAACACGCGCCCAACAGGAGAAACACAGTTTAAATAGTTGTTAAACTCAAAACATGGTTTTTAATGCAAGAAAATGTTTAAATGAAAAGCTGGGACTCCATGCCATGTCCTAAGTGCGTTGTACATCAATGACCTGAAAAAGTGAAAGGCTAAGAAGTGTCAACACGACGGTTGGTGAGTTCACATAGTAGGTTTGAAATCAAGTAAGTTCAGTTGCAAGCAGAAATATAAATTAAGTATGTCATTGTAGGTAGCTAGTCTACAGCACATGTCCTAGAGGCGTATGTATCTGACCAAAGCTGACGTATGTACACATTAAGTGCAGTTTGCCCGTTCGTACATCCCAGCAGGATGCACTGTAAGTATGTTAGGTCATTCAACACCCGTTCGACAGGTCCTTCTGTCGGGCTAGCGCGACTAGCCCGGGTGGGGTTTGTCAAACCCAGTAGTACTACTCAAAATTTCCCCGCTATTTCACAAATACTAACGGTCAACTAGGTATTCATGGGGTCTTTCATGAACAAAATAAAAGTTGCTCTATCCAGACATGCGACATACAAAATTTGTAAATCCGTAAAAGTAATTGTCCGTGTTCAGCCCATAAAAGGGTAGAATAGTAAAAGTGCGGTTTAGTGAACTCACCTTAGATATCCAACTATTACACGTATGCACATAACGTTGAAATGCTCACGTAAGCTAGCACCGATGCACAAACACTCAATCGTCAACAAAGTCCCTATTGTACACATAATATATAATATCTAATATTAGCATGATGTTTATTATACACATGCGGTTGAGCTCGTTGTACTAGTTAAAGTGTAGTGATTTATTATTGTAGCTAGTTGGCCCATGATCTTGTTTCAATAACAATGTTTTGCTTTATTTCAACACGCTAGATAATCTTTATTAATAGGTCCACATCTTTTGTTCATAGTATAATAATATATAACGATACGAAAGGTACGCACACAACGGTTTAACTATTAGTGTAGTAGTTGTCATTTGGTCTTGTGTTTTAAAAGAATGTTCCACGAACCGTTATGTTCGTGTCATATTTATCAAGTTCACAAAACAAGTTACTAATATTTATTTGTCGTTTGGTTTACCATTTGTATACTTGATATTACTTTAATTACAAGCTCAACTCATGGCATTTTATATTGCAATTAATTAATCTCTTAACTTGGGTTATACCTTAATATTCGGTTTCCATTCACGTTCTCTAATCAACTCAAGTATAACTTGATCCCGTTGTTGACCATGCTTGACCAATCAACATCCGAAGCCTCTACACTCCACAAATCATCATCACCAAATACCATTTCATATCATAACCCGTAGCGTACGATCATCCGTTGCTTCTGCTTAGGCCATACACCAGCTAGAACAACCACCAACACTGATATTAACCACCCTTTAACACCACAACCATTGCAACTCGTCATCGGATGTCGGAAAACAAAGAAAAAGACATGTAAACCTAGCAGCCGCAACCTTTAACTAACCATAACTTCTTCATCGCTGCGAGTTAGAAGGAACCGTTACCACCGTTGGAACCGTCTCGTCGAGACGAAGATTTTGATATATAATACGCCTCGTGGGGACGTCGGATTTGGCCAGAAAATGGCCGGAAAACATGTACTGCGGCTGAAACAAAAACCCTCGCCGCTGCAGCATCTTCTTCGTCCTATAACTCCTTCGTCTTTGAGAATCAGAGTGCAAGCTTACTACCAATAGAACCGGGATGAAGAGAGGAAGAAAATGACATATAGAACTCGTCATATGGTGGCCGGAGTTGGCCGGAAATTGGCTGAAAAGGAGGGTGGCGGCTGAATTAGAGAAAGAGGAGGGGGGTTTAGGGTTTGACAAAAAAAAAATATGGAGGAGGAGGTAAACAATATTTATAGTTAGGGTTTGTAAATTAGGTCTTTTTAGAGCTATCGCGTCTCAAAACGTGTATCGGCTTGGGTTTAAAGTCTATATTAATATTTCACTCACGATTTTCCGAATCGTTCCCAGATATTATTTTATTTATCACAAGTTCAATTGTCTAAGCATATTGAGAGAATATGCATTTCGCAGTTAAACACGTTCATTTGTTACGTGATTACTTATTTGACTTCTCATAAGTTATAAGATGTATTTTAAATTAGTATATCAATTTATCACTCGTTATAATGTATTGGGCCATTAATGGGTCTCGTTTATCTTAACGGGCTTTGTTTAATATATTGGGCCATTATTGGGTCTTTAAGCCCATTTAGTAGAAATACATGTTTGAGATTCATATAAATTAATATAGTTTTGTTAACAGAATTAACTTAAAATTGTCGGATGTCACATCATTCCCTTGTTGAAAGAAATTTTCGTCCCGAAAATTGGATACAGCTGGTACAAGGGTCTAAAATGAAAAGATAATTTTTCCAGGTTGCGACATCATCCCCTTGTTGAAAGAAATTTCGTCCCGAAATTTAACCAATAGCGTTAGTGTTAGACGTTATCATTTGAAATAGTTCAGAATGTTTAAGTTGCATGAAGCGTTTTTTCACACTCCTACGCAAACTCTAGTCCGATTTTTTTCACACTCCTACGCAAATAGTTCAGTTGTTGAAAGAAAGTTCGATTTTTCACACTCCTACGCAAACTCTAGTCCATGCTTTAAGTTCTTGCAACTTTGATTATAGTGATCTTATTGTGTTTTAGTGTTTTGCATTCCTTGTCTACAATTTCAACCGATTTTTCCATGAAGCGTTTTTGTTCATCGATTTGAACCTCCTTAAGTAGGACGACGAGTGTTCCATCAGGTAAGAGATTGATTAGTTTGAAGATGTCGGAAACGTTGTGTACCATGTTTATCTCTTAAAACTGATCCAGTCAATGATCTAGAAGGCCAGTGCCCTAGGATTTCAAGTTGTCTAATGTAACATGGTTTTGATGGAATTCTAAAGTTTTTGGTTGGAATTTATAAATAGCGATTTCTATACTGTGTGTTCGGGGATTTGGATTAATGAGTTTCGCATTGTTATTTAGCTACCCGAAGACTAAGTTCTAACTAAAGAGTTCATTTATTGGTATAGATCGTTAAACCAAGACAACTTATGTACAAGGTAAAAAGGAAATAAACTATCCACCGTGTATAGGTACTTTGCTTTATTGAAAAGAGTGTTATGGAAACACGAACATCAGGGACGTCATAGAAATCGTATGAATAGTTGAGGAAGGATGGACAATAACACTAATATGTCTTGAAAGTATATGTTTCAGGCAAAAAAAATGATAAAAAAATTGAATAGGTATTTCTTTCTTTGATAGTTACTGGATTTTCTGTGTTAAGGAGAACAAGTAATTATACGACATAGGGTAATAGGTTGTTAAATTTTACGTACTGAAGTAGTATTAAAATAGAAGTGTTTGTGTTATATGAGGTGTTCCTAATCCTTTGGAGTACAATCGATTTTCTCTTTGATGGAATCTGAGTGTTACGGTTAGAAGTGTGCCTAGGGGGTTTATGATACGCCAAGCATTTTCTCATAGAAAGTTTTCAGGTATTTTATCTTTCTAATTGAATAGCAGATTCTAACAATATCCCGTTAAATATGGGTTTTAGTTTACGCATGGATTAGATAAGAGTTCAACTAATAAGATGTTAGCAAAGATTTTGACATCAAGCCCCACTGAATGATAGTGTTTGAGTTCATCATCAGGGTGTTTAAGGGATGGTGGGAAATAATAGTCTGGTTTGCTAACGGGTCAGGTAAGGATGTCGAGTTATTTCATTGCTTGGGTTGTATAGCGTAACTAATTTCTTTAAACATGCAGTTCCCTCTATTAGGATTTTCGTGGTTTGGAACGATTAGGTGATAATTGCTTACATTGCGCCTCAACTAGTTCGATCAAGAAGTAAATTACATACATGGTAGAATCTCTTGCGTAAGCTGGAGCTTCTAAAGAAAGATATTGCCCGATTGGAGTGTTAAATGACAATGAGGACATCAGTTATAATGTTTCTTAACAGATACAAATGTGTATTAGGGTAAATGAAATAAGAAGTCATTAGTCTGAACAGTAATGGGTAAGGTATTAGTTGTTTGTTGTGAATCGTTCTAAATATCATGTGAATCTTTAGCCATGGAACATATTCGGTATTCATATTTATATATGGGGGATAAGTCATTAACATTGATGTCAATGTATAGCAGTGTAATCTTATTAATTTGTCAAAATAATTCATGAGTCTTGTGATGGTGTCATTATGGATCGACTTCAATTGCAGTATGTGTACGATGAATTAGGTGTGAGGAAGTTTGTATATATTTGAGTTTGTATTGTTTCTCATCTGTAGGTATTGTAAGTTTTTATCATCCATGGATGGGTTTTAATGAATATAATCGATGATAAACTTGATATAAGTGTGTTACTGAAGAATAAACTTTCGTTCCAAATAGACTTTTTTTCAGGTGGATTTGCGTTGAGTTATTCTACACTTTTGTGCTTCTGGGTTTAACCCACATGAAGGGTGTTACCAGGAATGAAACATAATAGAAAGTGGTTATCCTGGACCATAATAAGTAAAGCTTTTTCAAAACATCAGTTGGTATTAGCGGTTCATTGTTGACGTTGGTATTTATCACGTGAACCCTTGGAGTCGTGAAAAGTATTCAAAATCATAGTTTATATATATGAGTCATTTACGTTACATTTGGTTTTTGTTATTACTGGGAATGAGGGATACAAGGAGGTTTAAAGTGTTTATGCATATAGTAGTTTACCTTATGAATGTTGGGCTAACTAGAGTTCCTAAGAGTCAGATGTTTCGTAATAGTATGAGAGTGATATTTAAGAATTTCTCGGGTTAACTGCTGCTTTGGTTCCAGATCCACGTCCAACGTACTGTTAGTGTTTATATATAGGGTGTACCGCAGCTAACCCACCACACCACCAGCACCTTGAAGGCGTACCTATCGCATACTAACATTCTTGTCTACTTTACTAAGTCATTCAAAGGAGTTAGGGAAAAGGGATATGTGTTAAGTGAAATGATAACGTTATAATATATATTGTAACATTGGTTATGTATTAGAATTTTATGTGGATCGAATCTGAATGATCACTGACTTGAGACTTTAGGGACGCTTCACTTGGATTCTTCTCTACTAAGCAGGTAAAGAAGTTCGATTGTATATTAAGACGTACAGAGTGTAGATAATGTTTTTAAATTAAATATATGTTCTTTAAAGATAAAAATAATAATAATAATAATAACAATAATAACAATAATAAATAATTGAAATTAAATCCAAAACGTGTTTTACCCTAATGGAGGTGCGGATTGGGTGTGAGAATTTTTACAAGAGTGTTGGATCAAGGCGAGTCATCCAACTAGATCAAAACGTATACATGCCACACGTGTGGTTCGTCGGGGCATCGTTAGTAGTAGAAACAAAATAAGTCAGAACTGTTTACCTTGAAGAATTGAGAAAATATGTTTGAGAATAGAGTACGATTAGGTGAAGTACTTCTAGAACAAGCTTGGAATGTTACAGGGTTTTTACATGAATGTTTAAGCAATATGGATTTATTCACAAGAGTGATTTTGACTGCAATATTACACGGTTGGTTTATCGTATCAACAAGAGTTTCGTTATTATATATGTATATATATATACTTATGAGTTGTTAGCTATATTAGACTCCTCCACGGAGCCCTAAAAATTATAGGGTTTGTTTAACATTCATTTGCAGAACCAAGGATGTTAAGATCTTACTAATTTGTTGGCAAGACGTCATAGTACACCGACCATAAATTAAAGCATCTCATTATGTATCACAAGGTTGTGACTTCAGTAAGATAAATGTTTCAACTGGTGGATTCAGATTGATTATATGTGGAACGAGTCGTATCATTAGGGGACAAATATAGTAGTAGCAACCATTATCAGGTTTTTCAGCAGAGATCTTTGTTCTTATTTGTCTGTCACCAAGGAAAGATTTCACTTATCTTTAATTTAGGTGTATAACGTAAAATGTATGTAGTTTATAAATAAACTTATCATATGCCATCAAAGATTGTATTGTAATTGTATACCATCCGTATATGGATTTTATAGGTTCAGTCAAGCATAGACTTGATATCGGTGCGGTATTTAGAGATGGATGTTTGTTTCAGATGAATTTGTATTGATTGGTTCATCCTTTTTGTGTTTCTTTTTGGGTATCACCCACATGGCAGATTTTGCCAGGATCATCGTGTACCTGTAAATTCACCATTACGTTGCGCACCCGTAATCGTCAATTTACCTTACACAATCACCCCAGTTTGTCTCCCATCGGGTACATTAATCTTACATTTTATTATGTTCCTTGATTTGCATGCATCTGTATGGTACTGTTATCCCATGTCAAGTATTGAATGTGTATAAGTGTTTGATAATCTTATAAGTAGGAGACAACTATACTAGATGTATAGGACACTAACAGACTATCAGTGTGATGTATCAATGGGTCGCATGTATCAGGTATGGTGTAAGTTCATACTAAGTGTAAGACTTCTAGTCTAAACACAATCTGAGTGTACGATGTGTATAAGTAGTGGTAATATCAAATCAAGCAGATAACATGTAGTGGATCACACCATAAGTGATTTGTTACAACCATTAATATGTCTCATATTGAGTAACATGTTATAGCACACGAATGTGGCGTATAATTGGTGATGTGTAATAGCACGTAGTAGGTCACATATGTATTAAGTCAAGACCTTACTAGGAATGAGTTCTGGACAAAAATCCATTACTGTTGTTCATGTACCCCTATCTTAGGCACCGGCCTCTGCCGGTTGGTTGCCATAATGAGGTAGGTAATTCAAAAGTTTGTGTTGTTTAGGCTCAGTACGGCACCAGTTTGTTGTCACAATGTTACAGGCTTCATATTATAATAAAACGTAAACATATCTCAACTAAAGTCCCAAAAAAAAATTTGACCCTAAAACAGATTAACTTTTGAACAAATCATGGTCAAACATGTCTCATGAATACTTCAATGAACAATTCAGAAACTAGCAAATACACACTTAGTTCAAGCTTCACTAACAGAGCAAATTCCTAAAAAAAAAATATTTTCCCTAATGTGTCACATAATACCTGTTGGTCACTTCATGTAATGCTAGTGTAAGCGTGTGTATGTGTAAATCACATGTATATGAGTAACAAATAAATTCACACAGGTGCAACTAATGCAGTGTACAGTTATAGTCTAGAATGCAATGCAATGCAATCCTAGTTCGCTATAACCAATGGCTCTGATACCAATCTGTCACACCCTCAGAATCCACTAACGGAGTTTTACCGTTAAGTGTGTGACAAACCAGGATCTCAGTCATTAGTTACACCAAACGACACTATATGAATTTAAAACATACATGTCTCATTAAATGAGAAATTTATTACAGAGTTGACGTTTGAAAGTTTGCGGAAGCGTAATTCGAAATGTAATGTCAAAATATTTAAATGGAAACTAAATGCGCAAATGTTGGTCCATAATGATCGTGATTTCAGTGCTTTGTTGACTTGTTTAACCCAAATATGTCAAATACTTGAAGAACAAAGTGTAAAAAGTCCAAACAACCCAATAACAAGATCCAACACACAATCGAGGTATATAAGCTACAAAGATGAAAGATATATGCTCCTAGCACCTCAATAGAACGATTACACAACACAAATCAGTGAGAAATAGCTTGAGTAAAAGATGTGCAAAAGTTCTATAAATGTGAAGATAAGGTTACAATATATAGTAGTGTTAGGTTCGCTGATAGATTCGCTCTAGCGAATCTATCCAGCGAACCAACACAGGTTCGCTGGGCACATAGGTTCGCCCAGTCGACACCTAAATACAAAAGACATGATAACCTGCGGGCGAATCTATAGATTCGCCCGTAGGTTCGCTAGCACTAATACAAATACAAGTTAAACAATTACATACAAAAGTAACACCGACAAGCCGGTGAGTCCAACCTATACATAGTGACTATCAATACTCCCCCTAGGTTGGACCTCACCTGGGGAAGTCTTCTGATTAGCTCCGTCTTTATGGCTTCAAAGATGTTCAATAAACGCTCCTGCCCTTTCTTTGATCCCGGCCATTGGGTTTGTAAAGTCTTCAGTTCCGGCCTCATCTTCACTCAAATTTAGCATTGAATCTACGAACTCAGTATCTGCGACCTCTGTATCAGGCTCAAGATGAACTGTCGTTTCCGCCTGTTTCTTTGCAGTTGGCTCCTCGCTTACAACTTCCAAGTCTATAACTTCAACTGGTTTCTCAAACCTTTGTTCGATAGTTTGATCGAGTTGTCTTGTCAGGTCATCCATCTCCATTTTCAGATCATCCGACCTCCTCAACCTCTCATTCACAGCCTTCAGCTCTGCACGAATCCCCCGGGCTTTGTTTGCGACCTTCACAAACAGGTTCGCTTCAGCAGCAGTGTCATCTCCAGCCCCGTGCTTTATCCTATGCTCGCACAACACCTTTAAATCTTCATCACAGAAGGAGAAGACCTCCATAGGATCAAACAAACGTATTTCAGGACGGTCTTCCCCTTGAAGTCTGATGACGGCTTCCCCAGTGCTATTGTCATAAAACCATTTCATGAAATTCTGCAGTCTCGGTGGCTGAGTGTCTGGGACCCTGACCCTTGTCATCACTTTCGGTGCAGCAATCTTCAAAACAATTTTGCCCTTCCACGACACCCAATGTTTATCCTTCTTCTGTCTCATCCTCTTCGGCTTTTGGTACCCGAATTGAACAAAATCAGTCTTGGCAGCCTCCTGAATAGCAGCTTCGAACGCACAAGCCCTGCCACTATCTTCTTTCCCAAGTAATGGTAGATCAGCCAACCTCCGCAAATCCCATCGAGGCAGAGTGGTAAAATGCTTCCGGTTCTTGATATATGAAATGTCACCGCCTCTCCTTTTAATCATGTAAGCATCTACCAGACAGTTATATTTCCATGCTATCACCTGCCTTTCCAGTTGAGAGGTGTTCGGCATATCGATATTCTGAAAAAGTGGTACTTCATGAACAGCCTCTTCTTCTTTTCTAAACCATTCAGACTTGTCCAAATCAACATGTTCAAACTGGTAACTCATCCCTTTTTCCTCCACTTTATATGTTTCAGGCTCGTCATCCATATCTTCTTCACTATCAGCATCAACATCAGTTTCAGGTTCGTCTACCAAGGTATAATCTACACCAGATCCACCCACCACTTCTTCTCCCTCGAACACATCTAAATCAATTCCCATCTCTTCATCAAACTCTTCCTCCACGGCTTTTCCCTTTCCTTTATTACCAAAATCAACATCCATTAACGGATAATTTGCAATATCCGTTAAGGAGTTCAGTTCCGCCTCTGTCATTGCCGGTTCAGTTCCAGCATTCTCCTTCAAACTATTCAACTCTTTGAAGATTCTAACCAACAGACATTGCTGGTCCTTCATCATCCGACCCATCTCATATATCACCGTCGATTTCTCTGCATCCTGCTTTTCAAGTTCTTCATGTTTACCTTTTAGCTCAACCAATTCTGCTTCCAGTCTCTCAACAACACCCTTTAATTCATCAGTTGATCCACCCGATGTACCCCCGGTATCATGCCTAGCTTTCTTTGATGCTTCCGCGTGTGTATCAGCCTTCCTTTTCGTCCTCAGTTCCCTTCCAGCATCAATCTCGTCCTGAATTTCATCAACCTCCCTATCAAATGAATAATCTTTCTCTTTGGCATAGGCTTTCCTCTTCTTTATCCTTTTCTCAATCACCTCTATATTCTCTCCGCCTCTTTTCCTTTCCGACTCAATCAACCTCTGAATATAGACCCATCTTTCAGCCGTATACATGTTCTCCCACAAATACGTAGTCCTTCCCACACAATCCGGCCTCACTGATTTACAATCTTTGAAGATTCTTGAATGCATATCCCAGATTTTTAATTCTGCACCCTCCACCGGCAGATTTGGTAGTTTATCATTCAGTACCATCTGAATGAATCTGGGATACATTAACCATTTGGCCCCTTTGCTGGCATGGATGTTCTCGAGCATGTAGTTGAAAATCAACTTAGCAAGATTTGCTTTTTGCCCTCTGCAAAACAACATCATGGCTCGAGCCCAGTCCAAGTTCAGCCCGTCCGTACCCCCTTTCCGGTGATCCAGGCACATAATAAACACATGTGCTATATACCTCCACTCCTGGATCAGGTACGACTTTACGAACTCCATTTTCTTTTCTCCGGGCATCGGACCCTCATACCCAGCGTTCCGGAATGCCCCATACACTTCTTCCGCTGTCATACTCACCTCTTCACCCACATCCTCTTCTAATCTCAAGATCCTAGCCAGATCGGCTTCAGTAAACGCCAAGTCGTGGCCACAGACCTTAGCACAGATGCGTGACGGCAGCACCGACACGTTTATGACAACAGTTCGCCAAAAATCACGAACATGCGACTCATATATAGTAGGAGAGTGAGAGATGGCATAGTGTATATGTGACGACTTCAGCCACCTGATTGAATCTCTATAGCTGCTGGCCTTTTCGAAGTTTTCGTCAAGTAAAGCACACATGTTGTGCTTTTTCTCGAAGAATAATGTCGACATAGTGCCTGAAAAATAAACGGAGATTGATCAGAAATGAAGATTTGAAAAACAGAAAATAGATTCGCTGGATAATAGGTTCGCTTGTATAGCGAACCTTAGATTTTAGCACCAGAACCTATAGATTCGCTGACATGAAAAATCAGTCATTGTGGTCGAGCGAATGTATAGGTTCGCTAGAAACAGTCGAGCGAATCTATGTGGTTGCGCGGGCAGCATAACGACATAGGTTCGCTCGAGGTCTTGAACTTTCGTTCAGATTCGCCAGACGAACACTTAGGTTCGCTGGAAACCCTAGTTTTTCAAAAACGGCCAGAATCTCAGTCAATCAACCATTATCAAGCAAATAAAGCAACAACAGGTCAAACTAAACAATAAACGAGGCTATTATGAAGAAAGTCCCTAACATTTAACACCAAAACAGTCTTTGATTTTCACGCAATCACAGATTTGACAGATTGACGGGTTTGTAGTGCGATTAAGAGTTTAAAAAGTAGATTAGGATGTAGACGATGACATACCAGACACTTAAATGATGTTTAATGTGTGAAAAAGCCGTGAAATAGTGAGAATCGAACGTTAGTGAAGATTTTGAAAAACGTCTGCTACAGTACAGTAGGTCAGCGAAAAAGTGAGAGAATTTCGCTGTCACTGTATATATATACATCCATAGGTTCGCTGGCAGACAGACCAGCGAATCTTAGGTTCGCCGGAAGACCAAAAGTCAAGGCCTCCGACTGGTTCGCTAGCAGGTTCGCTGACACATAAACAAGGATGTTTCATGTCAGCGAATCAAAGACATTCCTGGCGAACCTTAGGGTCCAAGCGAAACTGTAGGTTCGCTATAGATTCGCTAGACAAACAACAAAAAAATATTTTTTTGGATTTTCTTAAAAATTTTAAAGACTTTGTAAATCCGTGAAAACGTCCCACGATATCAACGCTCCAAAAATAAACATAAACACATATAATCCTATAATCCTAAAATTTTAAAAAATAAAATGAAGTAAAATGAAATAAAATAAAATAAAATTAGAATAACAGGAGACGGTTTTAAACGCTAGAAAGGATATATATTCTTCATGATGTTTTGAGTAGAATCCGGAGAATCATCGATTGGCGGGATTGCAGATATGTTTGTCCATTTAAACCCATGCCTTAGTCCTTTCAACAAGAGATCAGCAGCTTCTTTTATCATGTTTTCGGTTTGATTGAAGAAACTCAGACAGCATGGTCCCCACAGACATCTAGGTTAAAAGAACAAGTTCTGTCATCAGGGTATATCTGAGCAATACTATTGACTTTGCTTGAATTTCAATGATCAACTTTTGAATGTTGACCGATGCATTAGCTTCTTTTGACACTTGTGCAATTTTTGCATCTTTTCTTTGTGAGTGGAGCTTGTCAGCAATTGATTCTTTTGAATACAATGCGACTTATTATTTGGAAAACTCAAATAGTCTAGAGCTCCAGGTCTATACCGACGTATAACAGAGGAGATAAACATTTGAGCATGCTCGGTGAATCTTCAGGTCAATACTTCCGTATAGCAGAGAAGATCCACCAACTCCAGGTCAATACTTCCGTATAGCAGAGGAGTTAAGCACTTGACTCAAAACGTTCTGAGGAGTTAACGAGTAACTCACTCAGAGGCTTTTCCGAAGAGCATCACTAGCAGCTTTTTATTTTATTTGTTTTGCATACTAGAAACTCGATTCGGGGATAGGGCGAGGGTGATTTGGGATGTTTGGGGAAATCAAGACAAAGATTTGACGCTCTCAACCCATTTTTGACAGAACCATTATCTTTGTGCAATCCAATCACGTCAAGGAGATAATCCTTGTTGTCGAGATCTTGAGCGTTATGTTTGGCTGCACAATCACTGTTTACTTCGTTTTCGGGCTGAGCCTATCTGACATATCCCAAACGCAATGCTTCTGACCTCCTTCAACGACTCTTCAACATCAATCAAAATGGAGATCCTGAAATAGCAAAATTTGAAAAACTATAAATAGTTAATCTTTTATATCTCCCCCAAAATTTCTATATAGTAGCCGTCTAGTAAGAAATTTTTGTTTTTCAGATTTTCTTAATATATATATATATATATATATATATATATATATATATATATATATATATATATATATATATATATATATATATATATATATATATACAAAAGTAAAAAGATATACAAAAGTAAAAAGAAAATTAAAAGAAGATAAAAATAAAATAAAGTAACGGAGCAATGAATCGAGTGACCCACGGATTCTTCAAAGAAGAATAAGAAAAGATTATTTACATATGTACAAAAGGATTCTCACAGAAAAAGGTTTTCAAAAAGATATAAGTCCTAGCATGGAGATCAGTTCATAAAAACGTGGTTTGTCAAAAGTTTTTGTGAAAAGATCAGCTTTTTGCTTTCTAGTTTCAATAGGAATAATATCAATAAACCCCTTTTCCTGTGCATCCCTGATTGCATGAATTCTTGTTTCAATGTGCTTGGTTCGAGTGTGATGAATAGGATTCTTGGCAATTCCAACAGCAGCTTCATTATCACAGAATAGTGGCGTATGAAGAAAGTTGATGCCATAATCCATCATCTGATGTTGAATCCACAGCACTTGGCAACAGCAACTTGACGCAGCTATGTATTCTGCTTCTCCTGTGGACAGGGAGACGGTTGTTTGCTTCTTGCTTTGCCATGAAACAAGACATTCTCCAAGGTATTGACATCCACCAGTGACTGATTTCCTGTTAATCCTGCAACCAGCATGATCACTATCAGAAAAAGCATGTAAATCAAAGTTCCCACCTTTTGGGTACCAAAGTCCCAAACGAGAGGAACCCTTAAGGTAGCGAAAAATGCGTTTAACAGCTTTTTCATGTGACTCTTTTGGATTGGCTTGGAAACGAGCACAGTAACACACGGCAAATGTAATATCTGGACGGCTTGCAGTCAGATACATGAGAGATCCGATCATCGAGCGATACCGATGAGCGTCCACAGGATTCCCATTATCATCGGAAGTAAGGCATGTTTGAGCAGTAAAAGGAATCAATTCAGGAGAGGAGTCATCCATGCCAAACTTCGTGAGGATTTCTTTGATATATTTCTCTTGGTGGATTAGAATTCCATCAGGCTTTTGCTCCACTTGCAGCCCCAAGAAGAAACACATCTCCCCCATTATGGTCATCTCAAAGCGTTCCATCATCACCTTCTCAAATTCTCTACACAACCCTTCATTAGTCGAACCAAAAATGATATCATCAACATACACTTGAACGATCAGCAGCTCGCCATCCACCTCCTTCTTGAATAATGTCATATCTATACTCCCACGAGAGAAACCCTTACTGAGGAGATACTGTGTCAGAGTTTCATACCAGATCCTTGGAGCTTGATGCAACCCATACAACGATTTGTCAAGCTTGTAAACCTTTGACGGAAAATCAGGATCCTCGAAGCCTGGTGGTTGACATACGTAGATCTCCTCATCGATGTCTCCGTATAGAAATGCACATTTCACATCCATCTGATAAACCTTAAAGTTTTTGTTGGCGGCATGAGCAAGAAAGATTCTGATGGCTTCCAGGCGAGCGACTGGAGCAAAAACTTCGGTATAGTCAATTCCCTCCTCTTGAGCAAATCCTTGAACAACCAGTCTCGCTTTATTTCTAATTACAACACCACGATCGTCTGGCTTGTTCCGAAAAACCCATTTAGTGCCGATTGGACACTTGTTAGGAGGAAGATCAACCAGTTCCCAAACTTTGAGCTTCCTGAATTGCTGCAGTTCCATTTGCATGGCATCCACCCAACTCGGATCTTCAAGTGCCTGTTTATAATTCTTTGGAACAACTTGGGACAGAAAGGCAGCATAAAGACATTCATTAATCAAACCGCTCTGACTCCGGGTTCGCACACCATCGGTAATAGATCCAATGATATAATCGTGAGGATGGTTTTTCAGGGTTTTGAAGTCAGTGTTGAGTAGTAAAGGATTTTGATCGGTTGAGTGTGTTTGATTTGATGGTTGTGGAGGTGTAGATGATGGGATGGTAGTGGATGTGGATGGAATATCTGATGGAGAAGATTGAACAGTTTGAGGTGGTGGAATATTTGGTGGAGGTGATGGGATGTCAAATGTAGTGGGAGGTAGTTGTGTGGCGGATGTGGAAGGTTGTGATTGTGATGGTGTAGGTGTATGATTGAAAATAGAAACCGATGTGTGTGGAATGATGTCATCATCATCAGAGTCAGGAAGATTAAATGATTTGAAAATGGTGGTGGCATCATAAAACCAGGCCGGTTCATTACCAATACTTGTAGTGTTTGATTCTTGCCAATCAACATAGTAGGACTCTTGCACGATCCGCGTTCGCTTGTTGTAAACGCGATAAGCCTTTTGCGTGTTAGAGTATCCCACAAAGAAGCATTCATCAGAGACAGCCCCAAACTTCGTCTTCTGATCTTGAGTATTCAGAAGAGTGCAAGAACATCCAAAGGGGCGTAGAAAATCAATCAGCGGCTTAATCCCTCGAAACAGTTGGTATGACGTCTTCATCTTTTCTTTGACAATCAGTACCCTGTTAAGAACATAAGCTGCACAATTAACTGCTTCAGCCCAGAAAATAATTGGAAGTTTTGACTCGATCAGCATAGTTCTAGCGGCCTCCACAAGTGTTCGATTCTTTCTTTCAGCAACACCATTTTGTTGTGGTGTTCGGGCAGCGCTAAACTGTCTGAGAATACCCCGTTGTTTACAGAAGGAGTTGAAGATGTGGTTTCTGAATTCAGTTCCGTTATCGCTTCTGATGGCTTGAACCTTCTTCTTTCCAAGAACCTCGATTAGAGGTATCAGCTTCATCAATTCCTCGGCAGTCTC
Source organism: Tagetes erecta (assembly GCA_030867185.1). Taxonomy (NCBI): domain Eukaryota; kingdom Viridiplantae; phylum Streptophyta; class Magnoliopsida; order Asterales; family Asteraceae; genus Tagetes; species Tagetes erecta. The sequence continues at coordinate 18,141,900 of CM061490.1, forward strand.
ACTCTTGTTTGCCATGAATCTCACCCAGGTGTACCTAGAGTAATCATCTGTGACAACCAAGCAATAAGACTTTTTAGCAATAGATTTGACACTTATTGGACCGAATAAATCAGTATGTAACAATTCGAGGGGTTCTGAGATGGTGTTTGTAATTTTAAGTTTGTGAGGCTTTTTGTGCTGTTTTCCTTTAGCACAAGCCATACATTTCTCAACCACTGAAAATTCTTTGAGTGGTAAACCCCTAACCAAATTGTTCTTAACCAATTTATTCAGAATTTTAAAATTGATGTGTCCTAAACGTTTATGCCACAAAAATGATTCAAAAGATGAAGCCTTAGACAGGAGACAGGTCACGGTGGAATTTGATTCCTGTGATCCCATATTCAACATATAGGTGTCATTTCGTCTCGGAGCTCGCATGATCACCATATCTTCTGAAGTAGTAAATTCTGGCTTCAAGAACAGGCATTCATTTGGAAGAAACATCACAGGAATATTCTTATCACAGATTTGTGATACACTCAGAAGATTGAATGCCAGTTCAGGAACATAGTTGACGTCTTCCAGAGTAAGTGAGCCATTTGAGACTTCTCCTTGACCAATCATCTTCCCACCTTTCTTGTCTCCCGCAAAAGCGACATAACCGCCATTTATGATCCTATAGTTAGTAAGAAGATCCTTCAATCCTGTCATATGTCTGGAACATCCGCTGTCAATATGCCAATGACTATTTACAACGGCATTTGAATGCTCCTGACATTTATTAAGAGAAATGAAAAGTTAGACCTTTAAAATTGGCACCCAAGCTTTTGTGTACTTGGGTGGAGAAGCAGATGATGAAGAATTACAAAAGAAATTATTTACAAAAGTGTTTAATCTTTTTCCGAAAGATTTTTGCTTTGAGCTATTTTGGATTAACTTAGGGCATTGCTTGACAGTGTGACCAGTGTTTCCACATTTAAAACAGTGAGACTTCAAGCCAGTTTTAGGAACTCTGTTAACAGGAATTTTGTCCATTTCAATTTCCTCATCACATTCAGACAGTTGTGAGTTGCAGTCACTGTAAGTGTCATAGAGTTCTTTTAACTTACCTGTTGTGACTTTAACTGTATCAGATTCTGGTTTTGGTTTAAGAATGTATGAAAAAGATGATTCCTTTTCTTTTGGCTTTGAAATTCTCACAGGTGTGAAAGATGGAATTTGGTGAGTGAAGAACTTTTGAAAACAGTTTGTTTTAGTTTGACTTTCAGAGACATGACCTGAAAGTTTGTCTTTATCATTCACACACACATTTTCATTCAAATCATCATTCAACACATTAGGGTTTGAAGTAGAGCACCCTAAATTACTATTAAACATGAAATTGTCTGAATATGTCACATTACTACAAACAGGATTAACTAAACAAATGTCTTCAAAAGACTTCTTGGAATCAGAACTACTGCAATCACTACTGACAGAACAACCGAGCCCAACACTCCCACCATATGCGTACTCCTCTCTAACTTCCTTAAGATTTACTTCACTTAAACCTGCAATGGAACTGTCAGTATCGTTCTGCATTATCTCTTGAATTAACTCATTTGAGGGATGAGGAATAGGTGTAGGAGAATAACAGAAAGTACTGGGTGGAGGATATGCATATGATTCTTTGTTACTAAAACCCAAACCTGTCTTAACTCTGGCCCCCCTTTGTTTTTGGCAGAGTTCCTCCCTTTTCATACCAGATATAGTCCACTGCTGCAATTTGTTTTTAAGTTTTCTTGCTTCAAATTCAGCAAGTGTAACTTGCTCAGTCAAGTAGTTAATTTCACAGTTCTTTTCTAAAAGAGTTCTTTTTAAGTGTTCATTTTCTTTTAAAGCCTCTCTTAACTTGACAAAATATTTTGATTCATTTAATTTAAGCTCTTTGTTGGTCCTTTTTAATTCATTTTCATTTGACATTAACAATTTGTTAGCTTTGTATATGCCAATTAAACGAATTTTGCAAGCAGATGAACACATATCTTCAATAACATCGTAAGGAAGACCAATTACCAATTTTTCGGCGGCCAGTGCACGATCACATTGACAGTAAGGAGTGCTTCTTTTGAATTCATCAACAGCTTCTAGCCTTGCCTTCTCAATCACTTCTTCCAGGCTAACCTTTGACTCTTCCTCATGCTTAACTTCATTAACAGCTGCTTCACAAACCAACCCAGAATGATTCAGATGCCCTTGAGCAATAACATCTGATTGAACTTTGTCAACATTCTCCATCTTCTCTTCCTCATCTTTTCCATAAAATTCTTTGAACGGATCAAAGAGATTTATATCATTGTCATCAAACTCAGTAATTTCAGCAATAAGGGCATGGTTAATCTCCTCCTTGGTTTCTTCAATATCTGCACTCCAATCAAAGTTGGTGAGCAGTGCAGTTTCATTCTTTGACTTTGCTTCCTCAACCTTTTCTTGAATTGGAGCAGATCTTGGATTTGCAGAGTTAACTGGCTCAGTAACGATTGGTAATGGGCATTCTCTCTTGAAGTGGCCCAGTTGTTTGCAGTTATAGCATCTTAACTTTCCCTTGTCATACCCCAGCTTACTATTCTGTCCCTGATTTCCGAAGTTTCTTCTGCCAGTTCTTTCCATGAATCGTCTGGCACGAAGAGTGAGCATAGCCATCTGCCATTGAATATCTGTTTCCTCCAGATCATCAGGGTCCACCTGATACATGTCTTCTACAGTCATACCTTTCCCTTTTAACTCACCTGCAACAAGAGCTTCATAACTGTGGACAAACATCCCAAACAAAGCCATAGTATCTGACGGAATCTGAGTGGTGACAGACGCATTCGAACTTGAACCAACATTTGTAGGTACACCAGCAGATTTAGCAGATACATGACTTGATGGTCCTCTAGATGCAGCACTGTACATATATGAGTTTGCAGCGGATGAGATAAGTGCAGCATTTTGAGAGGGAATGTTTGGAACCATCATTGACTGATTATATTCTCTTCTCTTCACATCAAGGTCGAAAGACTTCAGCTTGTTGATGACGTCCATCAGTTTGTAGTCAGGAAAGTTTCTCTCTTGTTTCAACAGCTTGATTTGAAGACTCCATTGCGGAGGAAGAGAATCTAACAATTTAGCAACTTGTTCATGATTGCCCAGCTTATCATCATATTTCTTCAAATTACTTGACACAGATAGAAATCGGTTTGTAATGTCAGTCAAGTTCTCTTGTGAGTACCCCACAAAAGAGTTGAATTCCTTTTCGGCTTGAGCTTTTCTATCAAGTTTCAGATCCTCATTGCCATCATAAAATTCACACAAAGCATCATACAGACTTTTTGCTGTTGTGTGTTCGGCAAACCTGTTAAAGATATCCTGATGTAAGCAGAGTATTAATGCCCCGAGTGCCTTCTTGTCTCGATCTAGTAATCTGATGTCTGCTTCAGTGAAAGTACTTGGATTTGTGTTTGTTGAAGTAACAGTTCCTTCAACAGTTGTAGGCACATGCGGACCATTTACTATAGATTCCCATTGATTGTAATCTGTGTAATAGAAGAAAGCTTTCAAACACCTTTTCCAGTCTTCAAAGTTTTCACCACTAACAAGCCTCGGTGGCCTGTTAGGTTGAACGCTGTCCAGATCATTCATATTAAGTGTTGATGAAGTCATAACTTTGAACAGATAATAGTTTCGCTGAAGAACACAACAGATTCGCTGGCTAAATTCGCTGGAAGAACACAACAGATTCGCTGTCTAGATTCGCTGGAGACAGATTCGCTAGGCAGTAAAAACAGTTTCGCTGACGAGCAAGTACAGATTCGCTGGCCTGATTTTGGCAGCAGTTTCGCTTGCACAGTCAGTCAAACAGGTGAACTTTCGTTCGATGAAATCTCAGATTCGCTGGCCACAACACAAACCAATCAGGACAAAATTTGAATTAGATTCGCTGGAGGAACAATTAGTTTCGCTGGTTGAACAAATAGGTTCGCTGGTAGCTCAACCACCCTGAAACAGTACGGAAACAGTTCGAAAACCCTCAAAACTTTACCATTTGCAAACAGGTTTGTTTTAAAAGCTTTCTATGTCCAAATACCACAAACCTTGAGCAAAATACAACTCCAAAACACTAAAAACAAGCTTGAAACAGAATCAAAAATGTTTTGACCCAAAAACTTCAAAAATCAACACAAAAATCACTTGAATCAAACAATCAAGAGCACTAAGGCTCTGATACCATATTGTTGGTCCATAATGATCGTGATTTCAGTGCTTTGTTGACTTGTTTAACCCAAATATGTCAAATACTTGAAGAACAAAGTGTAAAAAGTCCAAACAACCCAATAACAAGATCCAACACACAATCGAGGTATATAAGCTACAAAGATGAAAGATATATGCTCCTAGCACCTCAATAGAACGATTACACAACACAAATCAGTGAGAAATAGCTTGAGTAAAAGATGTGCAAAAGTTCTATAAATGTGAAGATAAGGTTACAATATATAGTAGTGTTAGGTTCGCTGATAGATTCGCTCTAGCGAATCTATCCAGCGAACCAACACAGGTTCGCTGGGCACATAGGTTCGCCCAGTCGACACCTAAATACAAAAGACATGATAACCTGCGGGCGAATCTATAGATTCGCCCGTAGGTTCGCTAGCACTAATACAAATACAAGTTAAACAATTACATACAAAAGTAACACCGACAAGCCGGTGAGTCCAACCTATACATAGTGACTATCAGCAAAACACGCGCCCAACAGGAGAAACACAGTTTAAATAGTTGTTAAACTCAAAACATGGTTTTTAATGCAAGAAAATGTTTAAATGAAAAGCTGGGACTCCATGCCATGTCCTAAGTGCGTTGTACATCAATGACCTGAAAAAGTGAAAGGCTAAGAAGTGTCAACACGACGGTTGGTGAGTTCACATAGTAGGTTTGAAATCAAGTAAGTTCAGTTGCAAGCAGAAATATAAATTAAGTATGTCATTGTAGGTAGCTAGTCTACAGCACATGTCCTAGAGGCGTATGTATCTGACCGAAGCTGACGTATGTACACATTAAGTGCATTTTGCCCGTTCGTACATCCCAGCAGGATGCACTGTAAGTATGTTAGGTCATTCAACACCCGTTTGACAGGTCCTTCTGTCGTGCTAGCGCGACTAGCCCGGGTGGGGTTTGTCAAACCCAGTAGTACTACTCAAAATTTCCCCGCTATTTCACAAATACTAACGGTCAACTAGGTATTCATGGGGTCTTTCATGAACAAAATAAAAGTTGCTCTATCCAGACATGCGACATACAAAATTTGTAAATCCGTAAAAGTAATCGTCCGTGTTCAGCCCATAAAAGGGTAGAATAGTAAAAGTGCGGTTTAGTGAACTCACCTTAGATATCCAACTATTACACGTATGCACATAACGTTGAAATGCTCACGTAAGCTAGCACCGATGCACAAACACTCAATCGTCAACAAAGTCCCTATTGTACACATAATATATAATATCTAATATTAGCATGATGTTTATTATACACATGCGGTTGAGCTCGTTGTACTAGTTAAAGTGTAGTGATTTATTATTGTAGCTAGTTGGCCCATGATCTTGTTTCAATAACAATGTTTTGCTTTATTTCAACACGCTAGATAATCTTTATTAATAGGTCCACATCTTTTGTTCATAGTATAATAATATATAACGATACGAAAGGTACGCACACAACGGTTTAACTATTAGTGTAGTAGTTGTCATTTGGTCTTGTGTTTTAAAAGAATGTTCCACGAACCGTTATGTTCGTGTCATATTTATCAAGTTCACAAAACAAGTTACTAATATTTATTTGTCGTTTGGTTTACCATTTGTATACTTGATATTACTTTAATTACAAGCTCAACTCATGGCATTTTATATTGCAATTAATTAATCTCTTAACTTGGGTTATACCTTAATATTCGGTTTCCATTCACGTTCTCTAATCAACTCAAGTATAACTTGATCCCGTTGTTGACCATGCTTGACCAACCAACATCCGAAGCCTCTACACTCCACAAATCATCATCACCAAATACCATTTCATATCATAACCCGTAGCGTACGATCATCCGTTGCTTCTGCTTAGGCCATACACCAGCTAGAACAACCACCAACACTGATATTAACCACCCTTTAACACCACAACCATTGCAACTCGTCATCGGATGTCGGAAAACAAAGAAAAAGACATGTAAACCTAGCAGCCGCAACCTTTAACTAACCATAACTTCTTCATCGCTGCGAGTTAGAAGGAACCGTTACCACCGTTGGAACCGTCTCGTCGAGACGAAGATTTTGATATATAATACGCCTCGTGGGGACGTCGGATTTGGCCAGAAAATGGCCGGAAAACATGTACTGCGGCTGAAACAAAAACCCTCGCCGCTGCAGCATCTTCTTCGTCCTATAACTCCTTCGTCTTTGAGAATCAGAGTGCAAGCTTACTACCAATAGAACCGGGATGAAGAGAGGAAGAAAATGACATATAGAACTCGTCATATGGTGGCCGGAGTTGGCCGGAAATTGGCTGAAAAGGAGGGTGGCGGCTGAATTAGAGAAAGAGGAGGGGGGTTTAGGGTTTGACAAAAAAAAATATGGAGGAGGAGGTAAACAATATTTATAGTTAGGGTTTGTAAATTAGGTCTTTTTAGAGCTATCGCGTCTCAAAACGTGTATCGGCTTGGGTTTAAAGTCTATATTAATATTTCACTCACGATTTTCCGAATCGTTCCCAGATATTATTTTATTTATCACAAGTTCAATTGTCTAAGCATATTGAGAGAATATGCATTTCGCAGTTAAACACGTTCATTTGTTACGTGATTACTTATTTGACTTCTCATAAGTTATAAGATGTATTTTAAATTAGTATATCAATTTATCACTCGTTATAATGTATTGGGCCATTAATGGGTCTCGTTTATCTTAACGGGCTTTGTTTAATATATTGGGCCATTATTGGGTCTTTAAGCCCATTTAGTAGAAATACATGTTTGAGATTCATATAAATTAATATAGTTTTGTTAACAGAATTAACTTAAAATTGTCGGATGTCACAATCACCTTTGTGTTTCTTTTTGGGTATCACCCATATGAAAGATTTTGCCAGGATCATCATGTACCTGTAAATTCACCATTACGTTGCGCACCCGTAATCGTCAATTTACCTTACACAATCACCCAAGTTCGTCTCCCACCGGGTACATTAATCTTACGTTTGGTTATGTTCTTGGATTTACATCCATCCGTATGATAATGCTATCCCATGTCAGATATTGAATGTGTATAAGTGTATGACAATCCTATAAGTAGGAGACGACTATACTAGATGTATAGGACACTAACAGACTATCAGTGTGATGTACCAATGGGTCGCATGTACCAGGTATGATGTAAGTTCATACTAAGTGTAAGACTACTGGTCTAAGCACAACCTGAGTGTACAATATGTATAAGCAGTGGTAATATCAAATCAAGTAGATAGCACGTTGTGGATCACATAATAAGTGACATGTTACAACTAATAATGTCTCATATTGAGTAACATGCTGTAGCACACGAACGTGTCGTATAATAAGTAATTTGTAATAGCACGTAGGAGGTCACATAAGTAATAAGTCATGACCTCACTAGGAATGAGTTTCTGGACAAAAATCCATTACTGTTGTTCATGTACCTCTATACCTTAGGCATCGGTCTCTGCCGGTTGGTTACCATAATGAGGTAGGTAATTCAAAACTGAATTGTCTAGGCTTCATACGAAACCAGTTTGTTGCCATAGTCATGTAAGTTTCAAGTTATAATGAAATGTAATCGTTTCTCAACTAAGGCCCCAAAAAAAAAAATTTGGCCTAAAAAGCAGGATACTTTTGAACAAGGTCATTGTCAAATATTTCTCATGCAGACTTCAGTGAACAATTCAAAACTAGCAGATACATACCTAGTTTAAGCTTCACTAGCAGAGCAAGTCACTAAAAAAAAACTTTTGCTCTAAAGTGTTACATAATACAAACAAGTCATTTCATGTAATGCTAGTGTAGGCGTGTGCATGTGTATATCACATGTATGTGGGTCATAAATAAATTTTCACAAGTCCAACTAATGTCATTTCGGAAATCACGCGTGTACAAGTCACTAACCAATACTAAGTTCATAAATAATTCACTCGGTGCAACTAATGTAGTGTACAGTTATAGTCTAGAATGCAATGCAATGCAAACCTAGTTCGCTATAACCAATGGCTCTGATACCAATCTGTCACACCCCCAAAATCCACTAACGGAGTTTTACCGTTAAGTGTGTGACAAACCAGGATCTCAGTCATTAGTTACAGCAAACGACACTATATGAATTTAAAACATACGTGTCTCATTAAATGAGAAAATTTTATTACAGAGTTAATGTTTAAAAGTTTGCGGAAGCGTAATCGAAATGTAATGTCAAAATATTAAATGTAAACTAAATGCGCAGAACACGCGCCCAACACGAGATACACAGTCTAAATAGTCATTAAACTCAAAACATGATTTTTAATGCAAGAAAGTGTTTAAATAAAAAGCCGTGACTCCATGCCATGTCCTAGGTGCGTGGTACCCCAATGACCTGTAAAAGTGAAAGGCTAACAAGTGTCAACACGACGGTTGGTGAGTTCACATAGTAAGTATAGAATCCAGTAAGTTCAGTTGCAAGCAGAAATATAAATTAAGTATGTCATTGTAGGTAGCTAGTCTACAGCACATGTCCTAGAGGCGTATGTATCTGACCGAAGCTGACGTATGTACACATTAAGTGCATTTTGCCCGTTCGTACATCCCAGCAGGATGCACTGTAAGTATGTTAGGTCATTCAACACCCGTTTGACAGGTCCTTCTGTCGTGCTAGCGCGACTAGCCCGGGTGGGGTTTGTCAAACCCAGTAGTACTACTCAAAATTTCCCCGCTATTTCACAAATACTAACGGTCAACTAGGTATCCATGGGGTCTTTCATGAACAAAATAAAAGTTGCTCTATCTAGACATGCGACATACAAAATTTGTAAATCCGTAAAAGTAATCGTCCGTGTTCAGCCCACAAAAGGGTAGAATAGTAAAAGTACAGTTCAGTGAACTCACCTTCGGGTGCACAGCTACACGCATCAGCAAGGTAAAAGCAAACACAGCATTCCTACTACATGATAAGTCCATAAGTGTGTGTTTGTGCAGGTATGTAAAACCCTATGCATCCAAACAGTTCAATTGTTTACTTGCGATTAGTTTGACTTTTGACCAACTTTGACCAAAGTTGACTTTTGTTGACCCAACAACCCGTGGGTGAGTTTTTAATTGTATTCATGTTTGTTTATGTTCATTTAGACAATGAGAGCAATCGAATTCTAGCACATAGTACATATGTTAAAGAATCAAACTTTGTTTTTAGTAAAGTTACTATTTCTAGGAAGTCACATCCGAGACTACATTTTAAGCGAATCCAACTCTACTATAGGTAACCATATAAACATCACATAACTCACATATAGTGTCTATCATGCTCCTTATGAAAGTTCTCAACACTTGTTTCAATAATGCTACTAACTTTAACAAGATTAACTGATCACATTCAAAATATCAAGTTATCCACCTATGACTATGCATATTTGAAACATTCATATTACTTACTTATGAACCTAATAGCATGAAAGCATCATCACCAAGTCATCATATGTCTAATTGACAAGTTACACACAAAACACAAGTGAAACACATTGCAAGTCCATTATTCAGATTTTTCAGCTTTGTTGACCCTTTTTATTTTGTACAGAAACCAACATAAACTAACATGTACAAGTCCCAAATTTTAACTATAGATTAAATATTGTCTTAAGTTCATTTCTTATTTTATATACTTTACTTAAAACCTAAATCAACTATTTATTAAAAATACCTCTTTACATCAAGGTCAGAAAAGACACCTGTTTGCACACTATAAAGTTTTATAAAATTTGAACGACCATACAGGGGAATAAAAATACAAATTTTACCAATATAGAAAGCTAAGACAATAAGCTTTAATTTGGTGTAAGAATCATCCAAGAATACGTTTTAATTATAAAGTTATGACCTTTTGAAGTTGACTCATTTTCTGTCCAGATTTTCAGATTTGACATCTGTTTTTGTAAAATCAAAAAGACTGACTTAATCTTCTCTAAAAATTAATTGGTTTAGTTTTCTGGAAACTAGACTCTTTAAACTACAATCTAGGCTCAAGAATGACCCCTTTTGGTTCGGTTTTCAACAAGTTATAGTCCATGTAAGCTCAGGTTACGAATCTGTCCAACATCTATCATTACCGGTTTTGTCAAAAACATGATTAAAGCAATATGATTAGTATCCAAATTTCATTCTAATCATCATACAAGTTCATATCTAACTATATTTAATCATGATTATGTATAAAGTTCCATGTTCTCATGCCTTCATAATCACCCTAGTTTCACAAAAACACAACCATAGATTCTATTGATTACCAATTTATCAAAACATCAAATAACCTATAATCAATACCCAATTTCACATATAGATTATCAATTGAAGAACTTGGATGAACTAGGGTTTTGAAAGATGAAATTTTTGTAACATATATGATAGTTTTAAGATCAAAACTTACTTGTATAGCGTTTACTACTTCAATCAACACCCGAAATCACCAAATATTGAACCAAGCTAGCCAAAAATCAATGTGTGTGTGTGTATAGAACTTGCGGCAGCAGTAAAATGGGAAGAGACCAGCCAAAAACGTTTTTTTTCATGTAATTAGGTTTAGGGTTTTGGTCATTTTGTTAATTATTGTTAAATGTTGAGTTGGGTTGGGCCTTGGGCCATTCATGGGTCTCATGGATGATCCACGGGCTTCGTTTTTGCTTTGGTTTGTAATCACAGTGACAACTTTACCAAACTTAAATTTTTTGTTTCGTAAAACTTTACCGAAACTCGTAATTGGTTAAAACCGATAAAATACGCGGTTACACGAAAATTCAACAATCAAGCACACATATCAATTAAAATGTATTATTATGGTATTTGTATTCATTTAAGATCACCAACGCTCGGGTATTAACTCATGTGGTCGTTTCGTGTGAATATTTATATAACAGTTTGCACATTTAATTCATCAAATTAAATGAAAGGTGTAATTGCGTTAACATGTCTAACAGAGTTTAACTAATGAAGTTAACCAGAATTTTGTCGGGTGTCACATCATCCCCTTGTTGAAGGAATTTTCGTCCCGAAAATTGGATACGGTCGTTAAAATAGGTTTCGAGTTGTCACCCAATGTTCCCAAAAACCTTTCAGTCACATAACATATAAGTTCACTAAATTTATATTTATTTAGTTGTTCGGAATTATTATTTTAGTAACCCGCCAACATCCGTGTATTAACTCATGTGATCTGGTAATTCCTTGGGTTGTCGTTACATGTAACTGTTTGTGTAATATGTACAATATGTAGCACGTTTAACTCAACTAATTAAATGTGGAGTATAATTTCATTAATAGAAGTAACAAATATATTAGGGTTAGAAGTAACAAATGTGGAGTATAACTCAACTAATTAAAGTCAACAAAAGTCAACATCAACGGGCAAAGTCAACGCAAAAGTCAACACGACGCGTTCGGGACGAAGATTAGAGATAAGACGTTGAAGGCGACAGAGTTTTATTGTTAACAAATATATTTTGTGTCACCAAAATATATTTAATCGTTTTCGTCATTTTAGTATTTTATATAATATATATTTTGTCTTAATGACAAAATATATATTAGACTTAAACATTAGGGGTTTATTTGTATTATTTCTTATTTGTCATGTTTTTGTCTAAGTCTAGGGTCCTAATTGTCATTAGTCCAAAGTGTCATTAGGCTATAAATAGTAAATGACAATTAGGGTTAGATAGGCTTGCATGAGCCTAGAATTGGGGTCTTATCACTTTTGTAATATCTGATGCAATTCTAATAGATCAAAGTGAGGTTTTTCATTATGTCAGGTGTGTTTTGAAAACTTTTGCTGATACATTATAGTTAATGAAGTAGCAACATGGATAGAAGCCAAGTAAAAGTTGGTAGAAACCTAAAACAATCAAAATACACCAGAAGAACAAAGACCAAAAGCAAATAAGAATATTTGACAAAAGCAAAAGCCACCAAATAAGAGAAACTAACCAAAACAGCCACACGAAGAGTAATTATTTATCATACCCAAATGCTAAACAAATAACTAAAAACATAACCATCTACAGGTAACAAAACAATCACTAAGATGAGAAACACATGTAAGAAAAGTTTATAGTAAATCCATAACCAATTATGTAGGCTGAGAAAATAGTTATATATGATCCATGAACATAAAAGATTACCCGAGTTATTATCAATTACTGTTAAATAAATTCTACAAAAAGAAAAATAGTTAGACTTGGATGATTTTGATTTCCAACATCATCTCTGCATAACTTATTAATATGCTTCCCACACAGGTCACTATTTACCATAAATCCACAAGAACTAACCAAAAGTTACAGCTTGTTAAGTTTTCATAAATGTAGTTGAAAACTTGAAATATACCAAACGTTACGATACAATCAGTGTTTTTAAACCGGCCGGTCCAACCGGTCGGACCGCGGTCGAACCGTATTTTTTGAGAATCACGGTTCGATAGGTCACGGTCTGATAGGTGTTTGTGAACCACTCGAACCGTTATAGAACCGCTCGAACCGGACCGTTTTGAACCGCTATCAAACCGTTTTTTATTGGATTTTATGTTTATCTATAATTTTTTGTGTTTTAGGTGATGAAACTTAATATGTTAATGTTCTGAGTGATGAGGATTTTGAATTAGTTTTACTTAATGATGAAGAATTGGATACGTGACGTGACATTTGAACTTAGAACTTATGATGATGATGATTTGGTTTTATTTTGGTGTTAAAATTTGTTTAAAGGGTTATTGGATTTTAATAATCCAAACTTTAATGAATTGGTCAATATTAATCCCAACTTTAAAAATTTCCTGTGACAGTCCCAACTTGTAAATTATTTTCCTCCATCGAACCTTTTATAAGTGTGACACAAAAATGGTCGGGTAAAGTTTTAATGAGAAACAAAAATGGTCTGGTAGGTTTTTTGAGTATCTATTATAAAAGGCTCGATGGAGGAAAAAAAATTACAAGTTGGGACTATCAGAGGGAATTTTTAAAGTTGGGATTAATATCGGCCAATTCATTAAAGTTCGGATTATTAAAATCCAATAACCTTTGTTTAAATTATAACTTTTTTGTGATTCTTGGTGTTAAAATATATTTGAATTATGACTTTTGTGTAACTTAAGATTATTGAACTTAAGTTGTATTTAAATTAGAGTTCTTATGGTATTATATATTTTGATAAATGTATATCTCGTCAAACTCCGGTCCAACCACGGTTCGACCCCGGTCCGACCGGTCCGACCAATACAATTAAAATAACGGTTCGGTGTCCGGTCCGGTTTTCAAAACATTGGATACAATTCCACACAGATGCATTTGTTGACGCCACTCCAATGCTTGTTCATAACATCCTTTCTTCACAAACCCATCAATCAACACAATACAAACCAACATCCCGTCCATGCATTTCATCAAACATATGGAGTGCATTATGAATCTCCCCAGTTCTCATCAACCCAGCAACCATTGATTTTTAAACCTGATTTTACAAAACCAGAAGTAAGCAAGATCTACACGTTCACATTTACAATTCGTGTCAATAATATATGTCCTCACCTTCACATTCTTCACATAAAACTGAGTTTACAAACCGATCGAACTGCTCGTCGTCACAACCACAGTCTCTATTCAACAAAATCTATCGCCATAGAAACAATATCAGAGTTTAGATTCATCAGAAACATCAAGATCCATCACAATCAACATGCAACAACTTCAGTAGATCCAACAACAATGGTAGAAAATAGAAATCACGACAAAAAAATGGTTGCCAAACAACCACAAATATCAAGCTGTACTCTGTCTTATATCAACCAAACAACCACAAACATCAACCAGAAAATGGTATTAAGGATTAATATCACCAACCGTAGAGCTTCATATTCACAACTGGTTCTGCAGTTGGTAATGATTGCCGCTCAAAATATTGGGGTTATGATGGGTTTTACAAGAATTAATTTACCGTTCATCATAAATATGTGGTTTTTTGTAATATGTGGTTTTTTGTAATATGTGGTTTTTTGTCTGTTATCATTAACATCACCGGTTATAATTCTTCAAGTTATGCTCAAGTAATATCTTCATATTTGAAATCATTCGCTGCCATTGATGGAGATAGAAACAGAGGTTACGAGGTTTGCAGATAATTCATAATTCATCATTAAGGTATTGTTGGGATCTAAAGGAGCCACAACTCCTCAAAATTTCAAATTAATATTGTATCTAATTGTTTTACTAGTTAGCTTACTTTACGTATTCTGTTTTAAATTAAGAACTTACGTATTGTATTTATATCCATTGAACGAATGCATGAGAAATAATTAATTGCATGCGAGAGCATAATTTTTACAACAAGGTTGATGGTGTTATGTATATATCGTCTTCTGTGAATCATCATCTGTAAAATGGTGGTGGCCTGCTCCTTGAGAAAATGATAGCATAGTAATTCGAAGTTGTAAAAAGTCTTTTTTACCCATTAAATAATAGTCAACTCACGGTCAACTTAATAAAAGGGTGCAAATGACCCATTTTAGAAAACATTGGGTTACAAATGCTCTAAATTTTCAGGTAGTGTTGCAAACTGCTTTTGGGTGTAAACAACCGGGATGCAAATTGCACTTAACTCTTTTATATATTTGATAAGTTTTTTGACATTTTACGATATATATGATATAAAGATTGGTATTTACATTAGGGTAATTAGTTAATATAGGTAAAATTATACATTAATAATTTAGTAATGTCATGAATAGTTAAGTTTTGTGCTTTAGATTTTTAGTATAACTTTTTGGTTTTTTTATATTTGCCCCTCTAAATTGTTGGAAAGTTGAGGTAGTTGTGTCTATTTTTAGTGGGTATTTTCTCTTTTTTTAACACCGATTCACTTCGCCAATCATGTTTAGTAACTTGATGTATAGTAAACTTTTTATTTTTTGATTTTTGACACAAGTTTTTGTTAGTTTTCGTCTCCAGCCTATTAGCACATCTGTCAATTATATGGAATATCAGTTTAAAAATCCGGAATCCATTGCAACCACAACATGATCATGCTATGGTCGCTAATTCTAAATCACTTATAAATGTTGCCGCTTTCTTTTTTGATTTGTTTACGTTTTTTGTTGTTGCTGGGGCTATTAAGTGTGATATCGAGTTGTGACACGATGTAGTCGCTAATTCTGAGCCTCTTATGATTATTTTTCTTTATGCATTTGTAAAATCGCCCATAAAACGCTCGCGCAACACGCAAGCAAGCGCATATAACTAGTTGTAATAACATAAGTAATTAGAAAAGCATGGACTTCCCTGGTTTTGAACCCACGGTAAGCACTAACCACTAGACCATATGATTTTTTTAGTTATTAAAATTAGAGTTTAATTATTTTATCTTAAAACAGACAAATACCCCCAAATCATATATAAAACTTAGACACAAATTCATACAATTGTTCAAAATTTCGATAGATAAAAGCCAATTAACCTTAGGGCTTTTGATTATTGCTTAAAAATTGTATTTTACTATAAATAACTTACTTGATTGATGAAGAATTGGATTGTAGAAGAATGAAGAACAAAAGCGTTGACTTCAAAATCGAGTTAATAGTTAGAAGTTGCTAAAGTTCAATTCCACTTCCAGAATCACTCTTGATGATGAGAGAAATGATAGCCCTATGGTAATTGCGGATTATAACAAGGTTTTGATGCCCAATTTATTAGTTATAGGTCTGAGAACAAGAGGAATGAAACACAGGTTTTTGATGTTGCTTTGATAAAATTGAGATCACAGAGAGAGAATGCGAGTACAGGAGTGTGAATTGGACGATTGAATTGTCTCAATTGTTTTGGAGAAACTGTTGAACGGCTTCAATCTTGAAAACTAGTAAAGAGAAGTGATATGATGATTAATTGGGTGTTTTAAATGAAATTAAACTACATAGACCACTTCTAATCATCGAAAGGATCGATTTCGTTAATTCAATTTATTATTTTTAAGCGCTTTGAGTCGATTGAGATTTAATGGGTTTATGATCGAGTTTTGAAATTGGATTGAACACTAGTTCTGTTGATTAATCCATGATTTAAGATTGGTAATTAGTTCGAATGGTGTATAGTAAGATTTTACATGATTTATTTTGGTTAAACAATGACTAAAAATTGTTTTAAACACTCGCCGAAAATGTTTATGTTGCTGGAAACGGCATCGGCGACCATTAGCCGGAAAAACGGGTTGATTCGGGTATTAAAATGAAATTAAAGTTGACCATGGGTTTGAAACTCGACTAGAAGTATTTTATATGGGTTCGATTGGACTAAAAATGGTTAACAATACGTTTTGAGACCTCGCCAAAGATCGCGAATTCCGGCCAAAGTGGCCAGAAACAAACTCTCCGGTTTCACGGGGTTTGGGCAGCTGGTTTGTGTTTATATTAAATTTACAGTTTTGGTCCCTCTAATTTTAGTTGCTCATTAATTGATTACAAATAGTTTTAATTCAAGTTTAAAACTTGACAATTTTCACCCAAAGTTAATTCATACTTTATTCTATCTAACCAACCTAGCCAAGTTAACTCGTAACGTTTATAAATTGATGTTTTTATATATTTACTTCGTTTTTGATGTTAAATGGTTATTTGTAGACTTAATAGTATTAGATTTGATTATTTTTATAAAATCTCTTTTATGAACTACAATTTATATATTCTTGGAATTTATCATTATAAATAGTAATTAACGGAGTATACTTTAGATATTAATTTGCAGTAAATTCGATCGTTTCACTAAAGGCGGGAAAACATGGAATTCAAAACATTCATTTATATTATTAACGAAGCATTACAATTCGACGTATTTAAACACGGAATGAATGAGCACAGATGGATTTGAGATCGAGTCGGGTATTCGGGTTCGGGGCAGATGTCACACTAGGATCTTATGATAATAATTTTCTAGATACTCATCTAGGACCCTCGAATCTTTTTTAGAAGAAACCTATAAATTCCTAACAAGTTCTGATTAGTTGGGCTCCTTCACAGTCACCTAACCGGTTATGATAAAGTACCTAACTTGACACCGTACTTCACAGTTTGGACATCAACGATAGTTTAAGTAATTCAACTGATTTAATAAACAGACTTGACCAACTAACTCTAAATGGACTCCTCACGAATAACTAAGTTTAGCTAATTTATCAAGCAAGACTTACCAATTATCCTATCACCTCACGGTTAATAGAAAAACCATAAACTTATATTCGTTTGGTTCAAAACGTTTGTTTCTATGATCTTATTGAAAATCAATTATAAAAGGCAAACACAATAAAGCAATTGACTTAAGTAAACCCTATCTATGAAAGATATTCACCAAGGGTTTAATGAGATAAATGTAAATAACCAAACCAATTCAAGCATACGAAATTGAAGTCAATTGAAAGAACTTAAACATTTATTTTAACAAAAGCCATAACTCAAACAAAATTCCAAATAACAATTAAACCAAACTTAACGATTCGTCATTCAACCTAGGTGATTCAATAATCTTAGCCTAACATAGAGCAAATAAACGATAAACAATAAAAATTGTTCATAGTTGAAAGTAAACAAAACAAAGATGAAAAGATCTGAATGATAGAACCCGCAAAATATTCAATTCTGCTAATTACTTCACTTCAAAAACACAATCCCTTGCTCTCGAGCACTGCAAATAACTCGTCTTTAGCTCTGAAAATCTTTCGTTTCTACTTCTCTTTCATAACTAACTCTAAGGTTAAAGTTTGATAACACTTATATGCAAAAACCTTTCAGCCATTTGAAACTTTTTGTGAAAGCATCCACGTCGCGTAGCGTGATGTGGTGGTGGGGTTGTGGTCGCGTGACATGGTGCCACAAAAGACCAAAGGAAACCAAGAGGCACGCAGCGTAGCATGGCATAGTACCATCTCCTGGTCGTGCGGCCATGCCATGTTGATTCTTCAGATCGTTTTGTCTCGCTTCCATTCAAATAAGTTCTTGTTCTCAGTTGTGGCTTGTTTAGCTTCATTTCTTGCTATTTGCATCAAATATTAATCTCAAGGCATGTGAAACTTCATTCCATCAATAGGAACCAAATTCTAATTAGAAACGCATAGAAAGTAAGTAAAACATGCACAAACTCTACATGGGAAATATGCATAATTTAACATATATCAAGGCACTGCCCATGTTAAATGAGGATGTCAGATTCGTACAGACAAAAGATTATGGAGTAGAGTCTTAAGAAAAACTCTCCCCTATGTTTGATACACACGCCCCTATGTGTGACCATGTAGACTTTATGTAAATAGCAATCTTGGGTCATTTCTAGAGCCTCCGCCAATGTTTTTCAATGTTGTTTTCTGCATTTTTAGCTTATAAGATAGAATGTTAGATCATTCCATGAACCTTGAACCAATTCAACAACTATCAAACCTTTTAATCATTCTTGATACATTTATACAAGTTTGATCTTTGTTGTCTCCTTTGCCATGCTTATTTGAGGTTCTTTGATCCACTTAGATGAGATTACTTGTTTATTTTATATTGTACTGTAATGAATGTTTTAATTCTACTTTGATTGTGTGTATATGTTTCAAGTCTTGTTTTTAATATTGAAGTAAGTCTTCTAGAGTTAGTCACCTACTTCCAACACTCTGTGTGTTGGTGATTCTCGTATTCGTGTTATCTATGTCTATGTAGATTAATGGTAATTCACTAAAAGGTGGTTAGTGAGTCGAAAGTAAGAAACTAACTCTTATAAACTCTTTGCTTGGTATTTCAGATTTGAATGACACATTTCTGAAGTACTAAAACTTGTGTTGTTTCAAATTATTTACTTATGATGGTGGATGAAAATGATAATTAATAAAGTATATCTAATAACTTCCTTATTAATGCTTAAATTTAGTTATTCCGATTCGTCCGTGGATATTCCTATAACAAGTGTGCGTTGTATTATCCCTAAAAAGAGTCGCAACAACTTCACTTAGGCACCCATGTACCATGTTATGACGAAAAAAGTGGTTCAAAGTATGATTTTACATTAAAAGTATAAGACAAACATTTTCAAGGAACCAATCTTAAGTAGGTAGCTACTTGTGATTTGATTTAACTAATTGTTACTTTGTTTTAAACATTTCATCTTTAAACTGTGTTAATTATCTAAAATTTTGCTTTTCTACACAAAACATATTTTAAAGATCGAACTAGTCGAATGATTAAGATTCATTATTGGGCGCGTTGTGTCCTTGGACGAACAAGAAATTTTATAAATCAAAATACGATGAAGATTTGAAAAGTATTTAAAAATCTTTAATTAGAAAATTATCTACCTCCATCTAGTTTTTTACAATCTTTTCTTTCCATAAGGAGAGTTTGATCATTTTAGACATCATGTTCAACTTCTTCAGCATATGAATCTGCATCAAATAAGACTTCATTTGTGCTAGTTTCAGGATGATTTGAAGCATCATTAGTGATGTCTTGAAACGGATCTAATTGAGCTCTTGTGTAACACCTGACAAGTTCAGGCTAACTCAATTAGCACAACTCTTTTACTTATGTTTATTTTAATCATTTGTTATATTTAATTAGATTTATCAAATGTATTAACTATTATTCAAACAGTTTTAGAGATTCAAATACAATAAATTTCAAGTAAGTCGGCTTAATGACCCATTAACGGCCCAACATGATAAACGAGGTTCATTAAAGGCCCAATATGATATAACAGGTGCTCACCCAATATATCGATATAAAACATGTCTTATAAATTTATAAGAAATCAAAGTAATTGATTCTATAATAAACAAACGTAAACGCGTACGAAAGGCGGACACTAAGTCACACCAGCATTAATCGAAACTAAAATGATAATCTTGGTGTTATAAGACCATAAATTTACTATATTTTGTTACTATACATTAGAGAAAACGTTAGATATGCGATGGAAACATGTGTATATCGGGTATGTTATTAAAATTTAGTTTTTAATAGTTATAATAATATTCGTAAACTATTTGGAATATCGTGAAAGCAATGTAAGCCTTAACGAAGATTCGGCATGAGCAACGACACGAGACGCAGTGTGTTATACGCGGTATTAACTTAAAAAAACTCACTTGAAAATCCCATACTATATAGCATCTCATTCTCCAAGTTCCTTCTCATTTTTACAAAACCCAAACCCTAGAACTTTTCCCACAACTTCCAGCCGCCACCTTTCCGGTCATTTTCCAACCAAATCTGACGTTCCCACGAGGCGTACTACTCGCTTCAATGAGTTGGTTCCAATGATAGTAACGGGTTCTTCTAACTCGCAGCGACGAAGATGTTATGGGCAGTTAAAGACTTGTGGCGGCTAGGGTTTTTTATGTGTTCTTTGTATCCGACTTCTCTGGCAGTTCCCATGGCACATATTATATTTCAAATTCTTCGCCTTGATGAGATGCTTCTAATGGTGATAATGGCATTCTCTAATCGCATCTTTTTGAATGTTATGGTCTGTTAAATATTGTAGCAGGTAATGACGGGTTGAAGTGTTTAGTGGTGGCTGATGGTGGTGTATTACAACAGCAAGGAACGGCAGTGGAGGAGGTCTTTGTGATGTCCAGTGACAACAGGTCTATGGTGGTTGTGGTGATGTTGGTTGGTGATGACGGTAGTTGATGGTGGCAAGGGGTGCTGGAAGATGATAGGTGGCTGTAATGTTAAAACGTGGTGGTTCGTGATAATGGTGATATGGTGGTAGTTGGTGGCTCGTGGTGGTTCTAGTTTATAGATGAATTGTTGGAAGAAACTGTAAGGCCATGTTCACAAGAGATCTCACAGTTAATCATACACAACATAAAATAGAATTTACAATATTCATTAACATAAAACATTGCTGCGGGAATAGTCTTAAAACATAAATACGTAATCACAGACCATAAATATTTAACATATGAAATGTTTTGCCTTAGAAAGGTCCCTTTAAGGGATTTATATGAAATGCTTTGCCTTAGACATGATGTTCGTGATACAGGTGTTCCCCCTTCCAGATAGCACACATTTCCCACGTTTCAAACTTACTTAAGACAATGACGAGATTCCACAAAGAGAAAAGATCCTAATCTTGCAGACGAGTCTCTTGTAGAAAGAAATAAGTTTTGAAGAGTTTTTCTAAGAACAAACTATTTGCATTGAGGACTCTTGGATTATAGTCTAGGTCGGTGTGTTTCTAATACCATATCCTAGTTCCCTATAACCATGGCTCAGATACCAAATTGTGACACCCCACTCGATGGCGGAAACACCGGGTTGTCATATAAATGGATATCGTTAGTAAACAAAGTACATGGTACCCTTTTTAGTATTGTCTAATAATGATAAACATAAATTTTAGAACATACGTCTTAAATGGAAATGACAAAAGTAACAACCAAAATAGTAATTGCGAAGAGTCTTTATTATTAATTCTAAGTCCAAGGCATCCTTATGTCTTGAATAAATAGCAATAATATCAATCTCATGCACTATCTGAAATATGTGAAAAATAAAGTTAGCTACAAAAGCTAGTGAGTAAACACAATTGATAAATAATAGTATAAAAAATCTGTGATCATCATAAATATGTTGCGCAATATTACATGTATAGCCATTTCATAATATTACCCTACCATGACCCCTAGAATAGAATAAAACACAACCACTTAGAAACCCACAATATATCTTTTAACCATTTAACATGAGTAACCACCAGGGAACCAATTTAAAAATAACGTTTAAAATCACCTATCGATGTTGTGCATGGGTTTGTTAAACCAGTAATGAATTACCTAGCACTAACATTGTACCAGTGAGATTAACAAGTAATAAAACTACTTTAAACTAACACATAAGGTTGCATCAAGCCGCGAACTATATTAACACATTTGTATGATCTCTTTGGAAAAATAGAAAAAATGGAAAACGTAATATGGTATAAACACGTATTTCAGCTCCACAACGTAAAAGTAAAAAGGGGGAGTGAGTTTACTCACCTCAATATATGAGCGCAAAATATTATCAAATGACTTAGATTGAACCGACGATTTCCCAAATAGTAGAATCACCTAAGTAAATGACAATCATAACTTAGTAAAATATTAGTATAGAAAAATAGAATAGGAACAATAGGAATCTAAGGTAATTTGAAATTATAGAGTTTCAAATTGAGATTTGGAGGTTTTTAGGTAAATGATTAAAATTATAAAAAATTTACTTAATCATAACGTCAGAATATGATAATAATAGAAATGACAACGTTTTTTTATAAATGATAGCAATTAAAAAATATATTTTTTAACGGAAACTATTTAGCGTCACAAAATATATTATATATCTAGAAATACTTTAAAGCCTTTTCCATATTTTTAAAGTATAAAAAGTCCATATAAAAGCTATATGTTTATAAACTATGATTTATAAAACTTGTATGTATATTTTAGAAGTATTAAAATACATTTTATAGTATTTTTAAATTTTTTTAGAAATATTTTTAAAATTTATATTTATCAAACTAAATTTATATAAAATCATGGATTTGATATATTTTATAAGATTTTAGCATTTTATAATATATATTGTAGTATTGGTATTAGATTTCAAATAAATAGTAAAAATGGCTAGTAATGTAGTTAAAACAACAAAAATAAAACATAACAGCCCTTGGTTCGAACCTGGGACCCCAAAGTCACAACCAACAACTTTAACCAGATGTGTTATATGCTCATTTGTTATCTAATTTCATTTTTAAAGGTTTTAAACTTGTTTCAGACAACACCCGCAATTTCCTATAAACGCTATAATACAAAATCCATGAATTTGAACACGAATTCGATAGAGGTACGACAATTAAACTTAAGGCTTTTGATTAGGACATGGTAATGAGCATTTTAAAATAAAGAACTTAATTGATTTCACACGAAGTAGATCAGATTTGATGAAGGTCAAAGAAGTGACGGGTTGAGAATGAAACTTGTACTTAGAGGCTGTTAAAATTCGATTGCTCTTGTAGAAACACTCCTTATGATGGACAGATGAAAGCCATAAAGCAATTTTGAATTATATCAATGATTTGATGATGGCACAAATTCAAGAAACTTGGAGATTACTTACTGAATTGCGGAGATTGAAGCTTGAAATTGAGATAAGAGAGTGAAAGGGAGTTCTAGGGAATGAATTGGTCGATTGAATTGGATTAGTTTAATCAGAAAGGATAGAACGGTTTCAAGCTTGAAAACGAGTAAAGAGAATTGATTTGATGATGAATTGGGTGTTTTAATTGATATTAAACTACATAAATAGCTTCGAATCATCGAAAGGATCGTTGTGGTCAGTTCTATTTACTGATTTCAAGTGTTTTGAATCGATTGAAGTTTTGGGTTTTATGATTACGGTTTTAGAAACCAATTAAAACACTACATCTGTTGGTTAATTGATGGTTTAAGGTTGGTAATGGGTTCGAATTATGGCTAGGGACATTTTATATGGATTCGATTTGGTTTAAAATGGATAAAAACAGGTTTTGGGACTCGTCAAATTTGCTCGCCGGCGGCAGCCGGAGATTTCCCTGGAAAAGCGGGGTTTCATAAGGGGGAGGGGAATGAGTCTGTTATTTACAGTTCTACCCCATGTTGTTTCATTTGTTAACGTTTTTAAGTTATAGCTTTAATTTAAGTTTCAAACTTGTCACTTTTGACCCAAAGTTAATTTATACTTTTATTTAACCAACTAATTTAACCACATTAACTTGTAACGTATATGTAATTGACGGTTTTATACCATTACTTCTTTTTGATGTTAAATAGTTATTTTTAGACTTATAATTAACTTGGGTAATATTTTTAAAATCTCGTTTATAAATTACGATTTATATATTTTTGAGATTTATTTATTATAAATAGTAATTAAATAGTAAACTTTAGATAATAATTCGGTCGTTTTATTAAAGACGATATACCATAGAATTCGACATATTCATTTATATTAATAATAAAACGTTAGAATTTCAAGTTGTCTACTGTATCCTGGTTTTGATGGAATTCCAAAGTTTTTAGATGGGATTTTTAAGTAGCGATTTCTATACTGTATGTTTCGGGGATTTAGATTAATGACCCGAGAACCGAAGAGTTCATCTATTGATATAGATCGTTAAACTAAGACCACTTGTGTACGAGTTAAAGAGGAAATAAACCATCCACCATGTGTAGGTTCTTTACTTGATTAAAGTAACGTTGTCAAAACGCGGTCTCAAGGATGTCATGGACATTCTAAAAAAAATAGATGAGGAATGAATTTTTATAATATCGATATGTTCGGACGTACGTGAATTAAGCAAGAATGATCAAGGAATTTAATAAGTATTCATGATTCGTTGTGGTCGATAGAAAAAGTGGTTGGATGACGTAGGGTAAAATGTTGTTAATGTTTGCTTACTGAAGTAGTATTAAAATGAAAGTGTCTATGTTACATGAGGTGTTCATAATCCTTTGGAGTACAATCGATTTTCTCTTTGATGGAATCTGAGTGTTACAGTTAGAAGTGTGCCGGGGGGGTTATATGATACGCCAAGCATTTTCTCACAGAGAAGGTTTTCAAGAATGTTATCTTAGACTTCACCATACATTTGTTTCCATAGTTGTTACAACTACGATATCCCAGTATTTCATTCCACTTCCTGTGCATGATCACAGTTTCATGCTGATCATCTCATTAAAAAGTTCTTAATTTGTTGTTTAGTGTTTTAACCTAGATAGTTTTATGGTTGTGTTACTGTGTTATCCAGCTCTTGTTACGTGAAATCTGTTGTCTCTTCTGATTTTAATTCCTACAACATTAGCCGAAAACAGGTGTTCTTATGGACACATATTTTAATTAAACTCCAGGTTAGGTTTACAAAGGTGTGAGGGAGTATACGATAAACAAACCATTTTCTCATAGAGGCAGGTTCCATGAGATTCGTAAGCCGACATTAGGTGGAGATTTGATTCAGATATTCTTTATGGAGATATAGTTTTAGTCCAGTTCATTATTTGTGGTTTTAGCTCCCTAGCATACTAGGTAAGGGTTCCAGTTTCAAATAGTAATATTCTAGCTGTGATTTTTTTTATAACAGGATTCATCATACGTTAGTGTTTAGATTCACCATTTAAGAATATAGAAGACTATGAGGTATAACAGTCCGATTTAAAGTCTAGGGTTCCAAGTTCATTAACGGATTAGAAAGGATCTCATGTTATATCATTACATGAGTCGGGTGGCTTCAGTATCATCATAGCTTATATGGTTTCCTTTACTAGGACCTTCACAAGTTAGAATAGCTAGGTTAAAGTTTCTTACATGGCGGCTAAAGCAATTTTTATTAAGGAAGCTAATTAATTTTAATATGGAAATTGCTGGATAATAGAGCTTCTACGAAGGGACGTCAGATGTCCAAAGTGCCAAAGGAAAATCAGAGTATCAATATTATGTTTCTTGGCAATTACAAAGGTGTACCGGGAATGGAACAAAATAGAAAGTTGTTACCCTGGACTGTAATGAGTAAAGCTCCCTCAGAACATCAACTGGTAGTGTTGGTTTATTGTTGACGGTGGTAATCATCACCAGAATTCTTAGAGTCGTGAAATGTATTCAAAATCAGAATTTATATGCGTGAGTCAGTTATGAAACGTTTGGTTTTTTTTTGTTATTGTGAATAAAGGATATATGAAAGTTATAATTTATCTGAGTACATAGTAGGTTACCCTATAAGTGACAGATCAAATAGCTTTATAAGAAACTGTGTGTTTATATATTAGAGTTTCCCAGGTTAATTATTGGTTTGGTTTCAGGTCCACATCCAACGTATCGTTAGCGTTTATATATATTAGAGTTCCCCAGGTTAATTATTGGTTTGGTTTCAGGTCCACATCCAACGTATCGTTAGCGTTTATATATGGGGCGTACCGCAGCTAACCCACCACACCACAAGCACCTTGAAGGCGTACCAATCACCTACTAACATTCTTGCCTACTTTACTAAGTCATTCAAAGGGTTGGGGTAAAGGAATATATGTTAAGTGAGATGGTAACGTTATAATGTATACTGTAACATCGGTTATGTATTAGAATTTTATATAGTTCGAATCTGAATGATCGCTGACCTGAGACTTTGAGACCGCTTAACATTTTTTTTTTGTTACACGAATAATCAAGTAGATGAGTTTGAGTATATATTAAGAGGGACAGAATGTATTTAATGTTTTAAAATTAAACGTTCTTGAGAAAATAAAATTGACCCAAAACGTGTTTTACAACAGTGGAGATGTAGATTGGGTGTGAGAATTAACATTTACAAGAGTGTTGGATCAAGACGAGTCATCCAACTAGATCGAAACGTATACATACCACACGTGTGGTTCGTTGGTGCATCGCTAATAGTAGGAACATCATGAGCCAGAATTATTTTTGGGTAACGTATCATCAGAAACAACTTGAAGTTCTATTTATCTTGACGAATTGAGAATAGGTTATGATTAGGTGAAGTACTTCTAGGACGAGCCTGGTAGGTTCCGAGGTATTTACATGAATGTTTAAGTGATACAAATTTACTTCACAAAATGTGATTTTGAATGGGAAATATTACGCAGTTGGTTCGTCATATCAACAGGAGGTTATTTTCAAATAGGTTGTTAGCTTTATAAGGCTCCTCCATGGAATCCTAACGATTATAGAGTTTGTTTGACAATCATTTGCAGAAACAACGATGTTAAGATATTACTGGTGTGCTAAAAGGTTATAGACCACAGACTGGAATTTATAATTGTGTGAGTTAAGTAAGGTAAATGTTTTAACTGGAGGATTCAGATTGTTTATATGCAGAATGAATCATCATCATTAGGGGTCAAATATAGTAGTAGTTAAACATTATCAAGTTTTTCAACATAGATCTCTGCTCTTATTTGTGTGTCGTCAAGGAAAGATTTCAGTTATTTGTTATTAAGTTGTATAACGTAAACTGTATGCAGTTTAAAGATAAATTCCTGATATGTCATCAAAGGTTGTATTGTAATTGGCTACCATCCATAGATGGTTTTTATGTGTTCAGTCAAGGATAGACTTGATATCGGTGCGTTATTTAAATATAAATGTTTCTTTCAGATGATTTTGTATTGATTGGTTCTTCACTTTTGTGTTTCTTTTTCTGTATCACCACTTGGTAGATTTTTCCAGGATCATCATGTACCTGTAAATTCACCATTACGTTGCGCACCCGTAATCGTCAATTTACCTTACACAATCACCCCAGTTTTTCCCCCATCGGGTATATTGATCTTACGTTTTATTATGTTCTTTGATTTACATTCATCCGTATTGTATTGCTATCGCATGTCAAATATTGAATGTGTATAAGTGTATGATAAACTTATAAGTAGGAGACACAATACTACATGTGTAGGACACTAACAGACTATTAGTGTGATGTATCAATGGGTCGCATGTATCGGGTAGGGTGTAAGTTCATAATAAGTGTAAGACTACTAGTCTAAACATAATGTGACCGTACAATGAGCATAAGCAACAATAACATCACATCAAGTAGATAGCACGTAGTGGATCACACAATAAGCGACATGTTACAACAAATAATAAGTCTCGTATTAGGTAACATGTTATAGCACTCGAATGTGTCAAATAATAAGTGATGTGTAATAGCACAGAGTAGGTCGTATAACTATCAAGTCAAGACCTCTCTATGTATGAGTTTCTGGACAAAATATCCATTACTGTTGTTTATGTACCTCTATACTTTAGGCATCGGTCTCTGCCGGTTGGTTGCCAAAATGAGGTAGATAACCCAAAAGTGTGTTGTTTAGGCTCCGTATAACATCAATTTGTTGCCATAATGTTGCAAGTTTCAAGTTATAGTGAAATGTAAACCTATCCCAACTAAAGCCCAAAAGAAGAAAAAAAATTGGCCTAAAATGCGGGATAACTTTTGAATAAAGTCATGGTCAACATGTCTCATGCATACCTCAATGAGCAATTCAGAAGATAGCAAATACACACCTAGTTGAAGCTTCACTAGCAGAGCAAGTCACTAAAGAAAATTATTACCCTAATGTGTCACATAATACAAACTGGTCACTTCATGTAATGCTAGTGTAGGCGTGTGTAAGTGTAAATCACATGTATGTGGGTCATAAATAAATTCACACAAGTGCAACTAATGCAGTGTACAATTATAGTCTAGAATGCAATGCAATGCAAGCCTAGTTCGCTATAACCAATGGCTCTGATACCAATCTGTCACACCCCCAAAATCCACTAACGGAGTTTTACCGTTATGTGTGTGACAAACCAGGATCTCAGTCATTAGTTACACCAAACGACACTATATGAATTTAAAACATACGTGTCTCATTAAATGAGAAAATTTAGTACAGAGTTAACGTTTAAAAGTTTGCGGAAGCGTAATCGAAATGTAATGTCGAAAAATTAAATGTAAACTAAATGCGCAGAACACGCGCCCAATACGAGATACACAGTCTAAATAGTCATTAAACTCAAAACATGATTTTTAATGCAAGAAATTGTTTAAATGAAAAGCCGTTACTCCATGCCATGTCCTAAGTGCGTGGTACCCCAAAGACCTGTCAAAGTGAAAGGCTAACAAGTGTCAACACGACGGTTGGTGAGTTCACATAGTAAGCATAAAATCCAGTAAGTTCAGTCGCAAGCAGAAATATAAATTAAATATGTCATTGTAGGTAGCTAGTCTACAGCACATGTCCTTAGAGGCGCAT
This sequence comes from Tagetes erecta, assembly GCA_030867185.1. Taxonomy (NCBI): domain Eukaryota; kingdom Viridiplantae; phylum Streptophyta; class Magnoliopsida; order Asterales; family Asteraceae; genus Tagetes; species Tagetes erecta. The sequence continues at coordinate 18,170,977 of CM061490.1, forward strand.
GTATCTGACCGAAGCTGACGTATGTACACATTAAGTGCATTTTGCCCGTTCGTACATCCCAGCAGGATGCACTGTAAGTATGTTAGGTCATTCAACACCCGTTCGACAGGTCCTTCTGTCGTGCTAGCGCGACTAGCCCGGGTGGGGTTTGTCAAACCCAGTAGTACTACTCAAAATTTCCCCGCTATTTCACAAATACTAACGGTCAACTAGGTATCCATGAGGTCTTTCATGAACAAAATAAAAGTTGCTCTAATCCAGACATGCGACATACAGAATTTGTAAATCCATAAAAGTAATCGTTCGCATTCTCAGCCCATAAAAGGGTGAAACAGTAAAAATACTGTTCAGTGAACTCACCTTTGTAGCGCACGTCAAATAAGCAGCAAAAATGCCAACAAGAATCTAGATCATACTACAACCTGTTTTAAATAATTACTTCTAATTATTAACTAAGAACATGAAATCAATATATATAATATGAAATTTGCTATGGTTTCGCGTGTTCGGTTTGGCTTCATATGATAATAATGATACACCACATGATATTTAATGTATGCCACACATTATAACCCTATACATTTGCAACACAATTCAAACGTTCTATCATTAAATCACCCCGACTCACATCATCATACGCATACCATACATAGAATTAAACTCTCAACTATCACTAAGAAAAAATACTAGTATTCAAATATAACATGCCTTTACACATACTTCACGATACATATTCGCGATCATAGTTTCATCATCATCAAGATCAACTCAACTCATATTAGTTCAAGTCCAACACATACACCTCGCCTATTTTCCATGTTGCACTTTATATATACACACGTATACATCCACCTACCATATGCATACCATTCGCTACACATACATGCTGCAATTTAATTGTACACGTATATGTACAGCGCTTCTCTACGATCAGCCTCTAAATATACACATTCTACAATACATACACATACGCCCGCCAAAACACGTATTTATATTTTAAACTGCTAATTAGGTACGAACATAAACACTATTCAATATTAATTGCTGCATACTTTCACAACGCGTACACATATAGTTCTTATACATGCTGCTATACAGTCATTGTTGTCGATTCTACTTAATATACCTACGTTCGGTCATTGTTGCTGCTTATATATATATATACAAATAACACACATACATACATTTACTCGCACATCCATTTAATCATACATACAATGCCTACGCATGCTCTTTGTTGATTTAACATACAATAGCCATGCACATCATATATGCTGCTACTACTTTACAGACTATATATATACAAGTTGATGGACATACATAAATATATACTACATATCATTATCAATACAAATGCACAAATCATGATCAATATAAATACACTTATCCTGCTCAATACAAATACACATATAGTCACACATGTTGCTGCTTCTATTTCATCATTATGCTGCTATTGTTTCAACATATACATATATATATATATACTTATTGATCACATTTACATAGTGCGACATATACATACACACAATCGTATATACATACTATTCACAACTAGGCTGCTGTTTCATTGCGGTGCATACATTCATATGACTCTTTAGATCTACATACATATTCACAGACACACATACACCGAACCGAGATCAATCGTATCCCGAAACAGGACCGCGACGACTCAAACACGAAACCGTATCGGGGTAAATAGCGAAAGTTCACGTACCGGTTTCCAAGAGGGTGAACAAAAGTGACTTTAGACAACTACTGATGATGTGCAATGGTCCGGTGATGCCGGAAAACTGATCGGAGACGGTTGTTCTCGAGGAACGAGGTTGAACAGTTGCGGTTATTCGCGTTCCCTGTTGCTACGATCGTGTGCGACGGTGGTGTGATCCGATGACAGGGGTGGCGACTATCGGAGCATAGAGTTGATCGGAGGTAGGTTGGTGATCGGCTAGGGTTTGCCGTGTGTGTGTGTGTGTGTGTTTGTGTCGAGATAGAAGACGGGTATGAGATGGGGGTTGGGTCAAAAGTTTTAATTTTACATAATGAACCTTCTAGTTTTATACATTATTTACTTTAGTTCAAAAGTTAATAAACCAACTTTTGTTAATCACTAAAACAAACCTTGAATTTTATAAACTTAACGGAATAAATATAAATTAGTTAACGGCGTCAACTTGGAATTACGGGTTGTCACATAATCATTTGTCCCTTCATCTACAGCTTAATCTGTGTGATTACGTGGCTGTAGTTTATCAAGGTTTGATTATGCGTTTTTCTTGTATGTTACACATTTGCATTATGGGTTTTGACATAACATGAGAATTGAACACTTTTAATCATTTTGACTCTTTTGATCATTTAAATCATTATCTATATGTATTTAAATCTGTGTTTACTCACCAGCTAAGTCGTTAGCTGAACAAATACTTTTCACATGATTTCAGGTTATGCAGTTTATGTGATTGCTACAAGATGTGAACACTTAGGATATGTTTGGACCTAGAATAGTAATGAAATATTTATTATGTTGTATCGTATTTATTTGGATCATTGTATGCATTTATTTGTTTTAATGAAGTTGGGATTTAAAGATTTTTAAACTATTTTAGTACCATGAGCTATGAGCAATCGATTCACTATTGTCCGCCCCAAGGTTTCTGCCAACGATCGGGGTGTGACATGTTGCACTAAGGATTCTGGAGTGTTGAAATCAAGTGCTTTTGGCATATAGGGACTGATCTCCTCCATATTCTTCTTCTCCTTCTTGATATCTTCAATTTCCCAAAGGATCCTTTGATTTATCATGTTTTGCTGCTCCATATAGGCTTTCATCTGCAAACACAACATAGAAACATCATTTTTAGAAGTTACCGTAGATGTCGCAGCATAAGATTTTGATCCCTGGAAGATAGTAGTTGGCTTCTTATTAGTAACATCCTTGATCTTCACCGGTCACAAAGATGAACTCGACATTGGCACAGAAGATGGTGATGAAGGCATGCTTGATGAAACAACTTTTGATTGAGAAGCCATTGGAATACATAAAATGAATAAAGATGAATCGAATGGAAGATTAAGATGAATGAAATGAAGAGAATGATGATTAAAACAACACTTGCCCTACGGTGGGCACCAAATTGTTTTGGTCGAAAATCGAATAAACCGAATTAGTTAATGTGAGGTTGTGCGTTTTCATGATGATAATGATCAATAGATGAAATAATGAAAAGAACACAAGGATTTATACAAGGAAAAGCTCTTGATCAAGATTTGATCGCCGGCATAAAAACCTCGAGTGATGACAATCGCCTATCACCAATATATAAATGACGAAAATGAAGTACAACTTGAGAAATATGGCCGCTAGTACAATTGTGTGTGTGAAATATCTTATGTTTAGCATGTTTTCACATGTTAGCTATGAAACATGGAAGATTAGAATGGAGTGTTTTACGACAAATCAATAAAGAAAGCTTTAAGTCTCTATTAAAAAGGGCCTCCACATAGCTTTAACTCTCTATTGAAAAGGGTCTTCACATTGCAACACTTGGTTTTGCCATGTTGAGAAATATCTTATGAACAAAGTGTTAGATCTTTGATTCATAAAAAAAAACAATATGCATGGTTTGTTGACGAGAATCAAGCAAACCAAGAGCCAAAGCTCCGATATCACTTGTTGGATCCTTACAAATAAGTTATGCTGAATCACAACTTAACAAATGCGGAATACTTTAGAACTGTTTAGATCAAACACAAACAATACTATAAATAGAACGAACCAGTAAATAGCACAAGTTATAACATTCAAAAGTATCTTCAATATATTTTAAATAGCACAAGTTTACAATATTTCAGGTAACCTTAAAACTATACACAAGTGGGGTTTATATACTACTCTAAACATATCCTAGTAACCTATTCTAGATAAAAGATCAACGGAAAACTCGATTACACATCATGGCATATATTATCATTGGTTAGATCATAAGGGAAAACAAATTGTTAAAGTTGTGAACAGCACTACTATTAAACAGTGATGACTTTGTCGGGGCCTGTTGAAAGGATTGCATTTCAACACTTGCAGTCCTTTCACACTTGAAGTAGCATTTTAGCATTAGACTATTTTCAACATGAGCCATGTCAATTTTTAAGTAACTTCATCCTTTATCATCCAAGAAACATGTTAGAGTTAAATGCATAGAAACAACTTTTTTTTATAAAACACATGGTTTTATAAAATATTAACACTCTTATTATGAATAAAGAAAGTTTACATAAAACGTTTTTACATCGATAAATAATTACTAACCATCATGCTAGATAATAAATTAGGTTCAAACGCGAATGTTAGAAACTAAACATTTTCCAAAACGTTAGTAAACGTTTTGTCATACGATTAATTTATAAATTAACCCAACTCTAACACTTTTGTTAGAAAATAAACGTTTAACAATAGTTTTTAATCCAAACCAACTTAATCAAGTCGTTCAATTTGTACAACGATAGTTAGGATTTAAGATTTTTTTTAAAATCTGTTTTAAGTTTATAGAAAATAGGTATACGTTCTTTACCCAAAAAAAACATGTATACGTTTTATTAAAATAATTAATAAAATAATATGACGATATTCTCGTTATACAAAGGAACCTCACCAATACAATACTGATTAAAATAGAATACAAAGTAAATACAAAATATGATTATATATAAAATTAAAGCAATTCAAACCGTATTCTTTGATGAAATTTAAGAAAGCCCCGGCCCCTTCACACGAATCTTTGATCTGTTGCATATATTCAATATGCTTCCTTAAAGTAGATTGCATGTCTCTTCTCAGATGAACGCACTAGTATCCAATGATACACCAACATGAAGAGTATGTGTATTGCCGAAGATGACCACACACTCAAGCTATATAAGATGTTGTGCTGGTTATATATGTATAACTAGGTTTAATATATATTCGTATATTACACACGGGTTATTTAACATTATTTAAAAAAAGTTATAACCATTATACTTAAAGGTTTGTAAATATTTTTTTGATAAATACCAATAATTATAAAGTTTGGACTTAATTAACTATCTCATTTAATTTTTTCCCTCTCAAACTTCCTTTTATAAAAGAAATAATTTTTCCTTCAAGAAATGAACCAAAAAATATTGATTTACTAGGTTTAACACCCGTATGTTACACACGGGTTAAATAATAATATTTATAAAAAAAATTATAACCATTATGTTTAAAAAATTATAAAAATTTAATACTAAAGAAATTGGCTCCATCAACTTATATATGCATGGTTGAAAAAATGCACTAAATTTTCCTCTTAAATTTCCTATTATAAAACAAAAAAAATTCCTCCTAAAAAATAGTCTCCCCTAAAATCTTAAAATATTATATAGATTAGATAGATAGAGAATAAAAACTAGATGATGAAGAAATTAAGGAAAACTAATCTTTTTTATTCTTGAGTTTAAGTGTAAGATTGCTAGTTGTAAACAAGGAAATATATGCCTTCTATATATACAAAGATTTGGTAAAAAAAATCTTCCATATATAATTAATATTTACACACAATTAAATGTATTAAATCAAGGATTAATCTTATTGACTATTCGTTTACCAACCTATAAAAATGAGAAACTTAAGTGTTTGTAGACTCATGAACAACACTGGATTCCCAAGCCCGTATATACTTTACCATTTTATTTTCTTTAGTTCATCATCTCAACTTTGAACATCAATATCTTATTCATCTAAGTTAAGTATAAAACTTTTTTTCACGAAATTTCCAACAATCAGAATCAAACCGATCACTATAGTTCAATTTAGATTTGAATTTTTACTTTAAACAATTTAATTTTGGTTATTGATGATAAAAAACTGGTACTAACACTTTGATTACGGTTTGCCCTAAAAACCATGAAAACCAAACCTAAAATACCCATAATTTTAAATATTATATTAAGTAATGCTATATACCGGTTTACATATTTCATCTTTTGTTATAGAGCTTTTGAGTCAACCAATATTTCTTCATTTAGTGAAATTTGTTTACAAGCTTATAAACTTAAAATTGCGTACGCATTAACAAGGTCTAAGATTTTTTATAATCCACGTACATTTCTTTATCATTTTCTCCATAGATAGACCTTTGCTTATATTTAAACACCAAATGATTTTACAATAAGGTAGCAGGTAGACGGGCAACAAGTTGCGCCGTCACCCCCTTTTGAATAGCAAAATCTAGCCTACTGAAGACAAAACATTGGCCCTTAGGGGTCGAAACATTACTATGAATGACCCGTTGAACCCTATTCAAGAAGTTTACTGCCTCAGTGGCTAGGAAACCAAACGTATCGAAGGCTAACGGAATAAAAACATGTTGATTTTCCAAACATGTTTTCTCATGTTTAGCAATCTTATAATTAATTCATAACCATTCACTATGCAAAGTTGACATGTAATTTTTGTTTATCAAGCGCTTTCAAGTATCTTTTGTTCAAAGCTATGGCCTAAGGGTGTTTATTGGTTTATTTTGTTTTAAAACTTTAGAGGTTATCCGAAAATCAAACGGACCCGACTTAGAATCCGATGAAACTCGTTATTACTCGATTAATCTAGGTTCGGTTACTCTAGTAAAATCTAAACAAGATTTTGTAAAATTGTTAACCATATAAAACCCGAATTTGTGATTCAAATGTGAATACTTGTTTATAGTAATTCGTGGATCAATTGCATATATATAGATACCTTTGCAAACTTCCCTTTTAATACATATATATAAACTAAAAAGTTTAATTGCATATATAACCAATTTGGTTATATGATTATAACTAACGAAAAGCGAAAAAAAATTGTCAATTAAAAAGGCAGCACCCTGACAGACTGTTTGGTAACTTCTGAATAGGTAAGTGTTGAACCAATAAAATGTTTGAATTACTAAATGCTGAAACAGTAACATGTCTGAACCATTAAGAGCTAGTATATTAGTTTACCATTCAAAGTCAAATGTCTAACCAATTCTGGTAATAACTCTAAATTATTCAGACTCAATATAATACTTAACAATTTAAAAACAAATGACTGAAACATTCAAACAACCGCTTGTAAAACAAATAGTTAGAATCGTTAATATATCTAAACTATTAAATGACTGAAATAAGAATAATCACCTATTAAATTAGGGACACTGGGCCCCTTTTACTTGACACATACTCGAAGCGTCACGCCGAGGCCTCGGCGTGACACATTAAAGATAAAGCGTGTCACCAGGGCCTCAACGTCACGTTCCAAGTACGAGGTCTGCAAAAACAAGTACGATGTAGACGTAAAAGTCTCACGGGTCTGAAACTAACATGTCACGCAGTGACCTTAGCGTGACACATAGATCACACGTGACCTTTTAAGTGACATAAAGGCTTGATTGACGTCAAAGCAGAAGGAAGAATCTGGTTCGGTTGTACATAAGTGTCACACATACACCTATGCGTCATGCTTTCGTTTTTCCGTAAGTGTCACGCAGAGGTCTATGCATGACACTTCGAACTAGTTCTTCTCCTTTATAACACAAGTCCCCCATTTTCTAAGTTCACACAAGCTTTCAACCTCCCAACCAAATCTTTGCCACCGCTAAACACCATCTTAATTCAAACACAATGTCGAATTCCAGAGATTATAATCAAAAGTCGAACATTCCGGATTTGAATGAGTTGTCAACCTCCGAAGATTTTAACCAGGTTTAACAAATGTTTAGTTCATTTAGCTTGAATATATAATTATTCCAGGTTAGTCAATTCCAAAGATTATAACAAATGTTTATTGTTATAGTCATTTAAATGCTTTTAATTTTTGGATTTTTTTTCTTGTTGTGGTGTTTTCAAGAGTATTACGTATACGGGAGTCATCCTACATGGGTAGAGGGGGAAACCAACTCAATGAATTCATTTAACCAGGTTTAACAAATGTTTATTTTAGTAAGATTAAATATTATTATAGTTCATTTGATATATAATTATAGTAGGTTAGTCATATCTAGATATTATACCAAATTTTAATTATTATAGTCATTTATCTTGTTTTTAATTTTGGGTTCTTTTATGTTATTAGTATATATTTTTCTTGTTGTGGTGTTTTCAGGAGTATTACGTACACGGGTCTTCTCAGCAGCAACCATTACCGAGTTACTGTGAACGGGCGTACATGTCATTATTTGGATCGACGGATCACGGGCAAGGGTATCCCCCGTACCAGCCACAACAAGAACCGAATTATACAAATATCCTGTACCAGTTTTACGGATATCCCTCGTACCAGTCACAACAAGAACCGGATTATGCATATCCAAACACAAACAGAAGTTACACATGTGTCGAATACTTTCAATGGGAATGACAGAGATGAAGATGACAGTGACGGTTTTGTTGGTGGTAAAGGAAATGATGAAGAGAATGAAACCGCCTTCGGTTAGTTTTCTAACTCTTAGTTTAGATTTATACCATATTATAACAGATTATTTTTAGATTCATAGATATGGATTTGGCCTTAGATTAAGCAAAGTGTTGATTTAGTTTTCAAAATTTTACATTATTGGTACCTGAGGTTGATTTAGTTTTGAAAATTCTACGTCACTGATATGATCATCAGATAGCATATAACAACTCGTGATTCACCGTAAAAACCCTAATCAACTTCAAATCTCTTTGCAAAGCGTTCACTTTCGACGAAGATCCTAGTGAAGCTAATTAAAATCGTTTTTTTGTTACTACACTAGTGCTCATTTTGTTTATAACCTTAGTAGAAACATAAAATGGTAGATGCTAGGGTTTTTACTGGAGAAGATAAGGCCTTGCAAGCAGGCATCGTTACCAAAATCCGAGTAGAGAATTTCATGTGTCATAGTCATATGGAGATTAATTTAGGAGATTGAGTTAATTTCATCACACGACAAAACGGAAGTAAGTAGAGTTTTGTTTTTCTTATAGTTTGTATGTTCTAATTTTAAAAATTTTACGCTTTCTTTTGATATTTTTTTTGTATTTTTTTAAATTCCATAACTTTATTTGGTATTTATTATCGTCACTTATTTACTTTTGATAATACTAGTGATTAAATTGATGATGACGCATTGGGTAAATACGTTAAAGCTATGTATGATTAGTATGTAAACAAGTTGTTGTACTATGTTGATGTATACAATAGTTCTAAATACACGTTTATAGGTACGGATATTAAGGTTTTTTGGTATTAATATGTTTATATGGTGATATGTTGGTGTTTACATGCGTGTTTTGTATTTGGGTATTTGTCAACACACATTGTGACGATTAAATGATTTATTTCACAAACACAATGTGTCACACTTCGACCAAAGTGTGACACATAGAAAGGGCAAGGCGTCGCGCTAAGGCCGAAGTGTGACACGTAGCCTTTACAAAGTGTGACACTTTGCTGACAATGTGTCATCACTGGGACAAGGTGTCACGCAATAGGCTCTACATGACACCTTGCCTAGAAACATAATAAAAAGCTTTAGGTTCCGTTTGTATTCAGCAAACCACTCCTATCCCAACTGGTTAAGACGCGTTAGATTATAGGAGTGGTGTGGGCTCGAAACCCACTAACAGTCGGTTCCGAAGGCTATTTTTTTAAGAGTAAATTACATTTTTCGGCCTTTATAATAGGCCATATTGTGGGTTTTGGTTACACTGAACGACTTTTGGTTAAATTAAAGGATCGGTTTTAGGCCTTTAACTTAACGATCGTTAAGTTTTTCATTTAGTTTCCCTCATGAATGCACATGAGGGTATTATGGTCATTTAACTAACACCAAACAAATACTTTAGTTAATATTTAAAAGCATTTAAAAACTACTATCTCTTTTTCAAGTACCTATCATCAGGATTTATGTTTAACATCGTACGTTTTTTCATACATCACCTTTTTACCAAGTTAACCAACTTGACGGATGGAGATGTAAGATAGCAATATTTAGACGATAGGGTCATAATTTATAGAGATTCAGTTGGTCGAAAAAGTGATGTATGAAAAAAAAAGTACAATGTTAAAATGAATCCCGGTGGTATGAACTTCAAAAAGTGATAATAGTTATTAAACGTAAATATTAAACAAAAGTATTAAAATATACGTTATGTGGCTCGAAAATTAAAAAATTTAATCAAGGTGCCACGCATTGCCCTAAGTGTCACGAAATGACCCCCACAACCCTAAAACCATCCTGCACATAAACATCTGACCTAAGTGTCACGTTGAGGCCTTAGTGTGACACTTAGATCAGGTGTCATGCTTTATTGTCAGTCTGGGACTAAGGTGTAACGCTTTGTCAATCACTTATCTTAAGTGTCACGCTTTGGGCAAAACGTGATACCTTGCTTCTGGTTTTTTGAACACCTTATTTAAGTGTCACGCTTAGACCAGTGTCTCTCGAAAACCCTTTATTAAATTAACTTGTTGTGGGTTTGTAATTTGTTTGGCTATCTATCCTATCCTAAATTCCGGGTCCAATTTTAATGAAAATAATAAAACCAAACCCCCATGTTCACTCTAAGCAGTAGCCTGATAACTAGAGGGCTCGTTCACAGGCAAAACCAGCAACTCATTTTCGCAAATATGGACGCCATCGCCGCCGTTGCCGACGACACTGGCGAGCACCTATCAAAAAACGCAAAGAAGAAGCTATTGAAGCAGCAACGATTCGAAGCGAAGAAAGCGGAGAAGAAAGCCGCGATGAAAGAGGAGAAGAAACGACAGGGTGAGATGAAACGGAAAGAATGGGAAGAAAAGCTTTCGAAATTATCAGAAGAAGAGAAATTGAAGATGATTGAGACGAGAAAAGGGATGAGGAAGGAGAGGATGGATCAGAGGACTGAGGAGAGGGAGAATAAAGCTCTTAGGTTATCTGAGGCTAAGAAACATGGCCAGAACATTGTTATTGATCTTCAATTCTCTCATCTCATGGCTGCTAATGAGATTCATAGCCTCGTTAATCAGGTCATTGTTTCTTCAAATTGCATTTGTATTTCTATTGAGCTATTTTGTTGATTAGGGCTTTTTATCAATTAGTTTAGGGTTTAAGAAGTTCATTTCATGTAAACCTGTGAAGGTAAACTTTTATTAATATTGAACTGGGTACTAGTTCTAAGAGTTAAGCCACAATTTGTCAACTTATGAATGGATACGTGCTGAACCAATAAATAGTCCTGAACCAGTAAGGGGTTTGAACTAATAAGGGCTGTTAAATTGCTTAACTATTTAAAGGCAAGTATTTGACCAATTCAGATAAGGGCTTTAACCATTCAGACTCAGTATAATGTTTAACCATTGAGAGGCCAATGTCTGAACCATTCGGGCATTTGCTCACGAAACAACAGTCTGAATCTATAAGTGTTGAATCATTCAGACATCTAAACCATTTAGAAGTTGAAACATACAACCCCTAAATCTTTGTGGCCTTTCAAATTTTGCTATACTAATACAATGTTTTTACTTTGGTCAACTCTATTGTGTCCTGAACATTAGTATAAGTATCTCTATCATTAGTATAAGTACCTCTATCTGATCCTTCAATGCAAAACCACTTTTAAGCAGTAAAAAAAAGAGTTGCTTATATGGTATTGTATCGAACGGCTACAGATGTGTATGAAGATATAGGTGTGTGTCTCATAAAAAGGGGTAAAATTGACAAGTGTGAGAAGGAATCAAATCATTGATCAAGACAAATCAATGGTTAAGATGAGGGGCAAACAAGGCATGGTCATTGTTGTTTACCTAGCTTTAACATTTTCTAAATGTAAATAACTTTTATACACTTCATTATATTTTACAAAAAGTCATACGTTGTGATAGGGACCCTTTGAGCGGGTTAGACTTCAGGAAGCATATAGAAGAGAAGAGACATTAAAAATACTACTTTCATTCACACTTTTTTAATCTGCTTAATTCAAAGATAACAACCTTTTTAAATAGGCTTACAAGAAACATGAGATGCAGTATAGAAATTAAAGGATCATGGGGCTAAACATGGAGACTTAAAAAACTACATTTTATCCTAATAATATGCATAATACGTGGGACAAATAAACATGCAATGACTTGGAAACATGGAGTAATTTTGTCCGTGGTCGTATCACATTGCATATTTTGTTCTCGTCAATTCTAGTACAATAATGATATATTGCATGAAACATGATTTTTTAAAGAGTTGATGAACCGGTGCACAAAGGTGCATCTAACTTAACTGCCCACTTAGATTAGATCATGGACTCATGGTGCGACTCTAACCATACAGCAGTATTTCTAAGTTACACGCGCACATATAAAATTTTCCTTTATCAAATTTGGGTATTATAATCTTGTCAAAGTTTTATTTTATTTCTTTTCATGTGCAATTGAACCTCATCACTTCATTGAGTTTAAAGAAACTAGTTATCCCTGATATCAACTAGACAAAAACCTTATTAGTTATTTTTATACACGGTAGAGAGCAAAAGAAGCATAAGAAAACATAACTTTGTACCAGTAATGAGTGTCCATGCATTGAAATTGCTATTTTATTTATGCTATTAGTAGCCGTCGTCTTTTCTTAAAAATTTATTGTGAATATAGATAATGTATTGCTATGCTGTGAATGGAAGAAGCGTGGTCCCTTGTCATCTCTGGTTGACGGGCTATGAGGGAGAAATTGAAAGCCAATTACAAAAGATGCCCGGGTTTGACAAATGGATAATAGACAAGGATACACGTCCTTATATCAATACTTTTGAAACTCAAAAGGAGCATTTGGTCTACTTGACAGCTGACTCGGAAAACATGCTATCTGAACTGGATCCAAAAAAGGTTTATATCATTGGCGGACTGGTGGATAGAAACAGGTGGAAAGGGATAACCATGAAGAAAGCTGTAGAACAAGGAATTCAAACCGCAAAACTCCCAATTGGCAACTACCTCAAAATGTCTAGTTCTCAGGTACAACTCATGTTAACATCCTCTGCTCAAGCCCAGGGTGTAAAAAAGCCTAGCTTGAGCTCACTTATGCTTGATTCCGGCTTGTTTTGAACTCTACTTCGAAAGCTTGGCTTAACTAGTTTTTTTATTTATTAACTTGTTAATTTTTTTTATATATAAATCTACTACATATATATATATATATATATATATATATATATATATATATATATATATATATATATATATATTTAAACAATATTCCCTAAAATCACTCCATCGTCTCTTAATCTAATCTGCTATAATCGATTTTGCCAATTTTTCTTCAAACATCTGTTAGTACATGTAAGAGTATGATAGAAATATTTGTTGAATTCGTATTATAATTTATTTATCAAATATGAGTGTAGTTTTGGTGTTATACCTAACAATAAACAATTGCTTCTACATAGCACTAGAGTGAAATGATTTACTAGCAATAACTTAGTAGTTTAAATTGACGATGAAAATGGAAGGTATATACATGAGAAGATGTATTCTTTCGTCAAATGTTTGTAACTTAAACGAATTAAATCAAGGGAATTTAAAAGTATATTAAACAAAACTACGTGGTTTTGGTGTTAAATCAATCAAAACGACGTATTTTAATTGAATTTCGCATGTAAGCTTGGATGTGTTACAGACTCATATTCACTTTCCCCATATATATATATATATATAGCTTTCGAAGTAGAGTTCAAAACAAGCCGGAATCAAGCATAAGTGAGCTCTATATGTATGCATATATATTTTTAGTGTTTTTATATATAATTTTTATATATAACATAATACACATTGCTTTGTTGTTTTTGACATAGTTTATATATTTACTATGTAATGTATTACTATACTAATATATTAAATAAAATTATGAACGTAGTAGACTCAGTTTAGTCTATCGAGCCAAGTCAAGCTTGATATGTGAAGGATGGATGAGCTTGAGCTCCTTTATGAAATGACCTGTAATTTAGGCTTGAGCTTATTTAGACTTGTCTTTATTTTAGTGAGTGGATCTTGATTTGCTACAAGCTGCTTGGCTTATATACACTCATACGATTTGACTTAATAATGAGAATGTTTGTGTCTCAAAATGTAGGTTCTTACAGTGAACCAAGTGATAGAAATACTTCTCAAGTTCTTGGAAACGAAAGACTGGAAGGCGTCATTTTTCCACGTGATTCCTCAAAGAAAAAGATATGAAACCGAAGAACAAGTATCGCAGGAAGAAGCTCAAGCAGACGAGACATCTGATCAAGGGTTAAAAAGGCAATGTATTGGAACATAGGTCTAACCTACCTTTGATTGTAACTTTGCTTTTTCTTTTTTATAAAAAAATTGCATGTCCAAACATATTTTAGTTTGATTTTGAGTTCAACCTTAAAACTTGATTCTTGAACCTCTTCTTTATTAGAGATATTTACCATAAATATGGAGTAAGATGGTAATATATTTTTTTAACAGCTAACACACATAAACACAATCATATTTTTAAAAAGAGTAAATTACCAAAATAGTATATGGGTTTGTACCGATTTGACCACTTTGGTCCTTATGTTATTTTTTTGCCATTTTGATGTTTGGTTTTGTAAAAACTTCCATTTTGGTCCTTCCGTGGCGGAAAACCCATCTCCCACCACCGGAAACGTTTTGTAACGAGATTAATAGTGCGGTGATGGTTAAAGGCAGTGTGATGATGGTGAATAATAGACCTGCACAAAAAAAACCGGTTCCATACCCGACCCGGCGGGTTGGACCCGGAACCGGTTCGTACCCGGTGGACCTTATACCCGGTTTTGTACCCACCGGTTCCTATTTTAAAAATTGTATCCGGACCCGACTCGGACCTGGTTCCTACCCGTCTGTACCCGGACCCGATTGGAACCGGGTAGGAACCGGTTCCTACCGTTTTTTTTTGGGGTTCGAATCTAGCCGTTGGAGGCATTTTTTGACCGTTTTTTTCACCATTTATTCACCATAATACCCCTCAATAGCTACTATAAATATATGTTTGATGTTTGGGTTGATTACAACACTCGAAAACGCAAAAAACGCAAGCAAAAAACGCAAAAAAACTCTCTCTTTTCATCTCTTTCATTTTCGTTAATCTCGAAATGACATCACAATCCGCAAACGGTTCTTCTCAAGCCCCCAATGTTGTTCAAGTTCTTCAACATAACTGAAGCCAAAGAGTGTGGCAACATTGGGATTTAGTTGAAATGAGTGACGGGTCACACAAAGCTCGTTGCAAGTATTGTGGAACTTTTTTGGGGGCGGCTTCAAACTCGACTTTGGACAAGCATATTACAAAGAAGTTTTGTCCGGTGTTGAAAAATGCCCCCGAGTCTGATCAAGCCGATATGGGGTGTGGTGGCGAAATATTTCATTATAGCGTCGATATAGTCCAAGATCGTATGGCAAAGTTCGTGATTCAAAATTGTTTGCCATTCAACCACTTCGACAACCCACAATTGACGGCTTTGATTCGGGAAACACTTCAACCTCGTTACACCCATGTAAGTCGTATGACCCTTAGACGATATTGTTTGAAATTGTGGGGAGTTTGTAAAAAATATTTAATTGTGTTTTTCCAAAACTTACAAACCGGTGTTAATTTAACTAGCGACGTTTGGTCGGCTCCACACGGTTGCATTGAGTCTTATCTTTGTGTAACCGCTCATTGGGTGGATCCCGATTCGTGGCAAATGATGAAACGTACCATTGCTTTTGATCTTTTTCCGATTCCACATAGCGGAGATGATTTGTTGAGCTTATAGATAACGTAATACAAACTTATGGTTTACAAAACAAAATATTTTCAATAGCTTTTGACAACGCTTCAAATAATACTAATGCGGTTGATAAACTTATGGTAAAATATAAACCGATTTGCAACGGTGATTTTTTTCATAGTCGATGTGTCGCACATATTATTAATTTGGTAATGAAAGACGGGCTAGGGTCCGAATTATGTTCCCAATATATATATAAATTTAAATGTATGCTTTATTCGATTTTCAAAGCTAAAAGGCAAATTTGTCAACATTATAAACAATTTTGTAGAGATACGGATTCGATATATTTAGGTGTGAATTGGGATACACCTCACCGTTGGAACTCGACATGCGACATGTTAGAGAGTGCCTTGAAACAACGGGATGGCTTGAAAGTTTTTAATAGTAGTCTTGTGTCGGCCGGGTTAGCCGACGTGTTTTCGGATAAGTGTTGGAAATTTATACCAAAATTTGTTGATTTTCTTGGCGTTTTTAAAAATTCAACTAAAAACTTATCGGGGGTTTATTACCCGACTAGTAGTTTGGTGCTTTACGAATTATATTTAATGGCTCTTAATATTAAAACTTTTGAAAATAATTTTTTTATAAAGAAATGATACCGGCGATGAAAGAAAAAGTTAAAAAATATTTTTTAGAGCTCCATTCGGTTTTTACTTGTGCCGCCGCTTTAAACCCGTTTTATAATATTACGGGAGTCGAATGTTTAATTTAAGAAATTTTTGACAATTTGGATATCCATATGGATAACCCAAATCACGCATCGGAAGCAAAAGCAAAATTTAATCACGATTTCATAGACTTTTTGATGTTTATCACTTAAGATACGGGCCAACAACGGTTACACCATTTTCACAATCGGAGGCTAGCTCAAGTAAGCCGATGAAGGACCCGAAGAAAAGCTTTTTGAATGTCGTTCGGGAATCCGTGGCAAAAAAACAAAAGGGTGCCGCTCCGAGTAGCGAGCTCGGTAGATATAGTGGAACGGATTATACTTCCACTATGTCGGCCGATGACATTGAGAGTTTTGATATATTGGCTTGGTGGAAAGGAAGGGAAATGGAATTTTCGGTTCTTTCCGCCATGGCCCGTGATTTACTAAGCTCCCAAGGTTCTACGATAGCTTCGGAATCGGCTTTTTCTACTTGTGGCAGGGTAATATCTTTACGGAGGACCCGACTCTCTCCGGAGGCTGTGGAGATGTGCATTTGTCTCAAAGATCACTTGGACGTGATTGATCGCAAACAACACCTAACGAGCTTAGAAGACGACATCGAACCGGAGTCAAAAATACATGATGAAAAGGTTGAGGAGGGACTATCAACCGGAATATCCGATGAAGAACTCAAAGAAGACGAAAAAAGAAGAGGAAAAAAATGAAGAAACTTAGATTTCAAAAAAATATATATTGACTTTGTTTAAAAATAGTAGTTTTTTGCATCGTAACGTTAATATCTTGTATTTGGTTAACTCTTTTCAGTTGAAATAAATCGTATTTATTTAGTAACTTTATATTGTACACAAAACAAAAAAAAAAGTAAAAAGAAGAAAAAAAATAAAATAACACTGCATACCCGGTTTGGACCCGACCCGGGTAGGAACCGAACCCGACCCTACCCGGTTCCACAGGGTAGGGTTTTACCCCCACCCTACCCGTACCCGGTTCCATGGTGTACCCGAACCCGATCGGGTTTTGGCCTCCCGTACCCGGTTTGTACCCGGTTCCGGGTCCAAAAAAAAACCCGGTTTGTGCACGTCTAGTGAATAACAATCAAAGCGGTGGTGGTGAGTGTGTGAAAAGATGTGATGTTAGGGCAAAATTAGAGGTTTTTATCAGTGATGGGTGCTTGAAGGTGGGTGGCCGGAGGTGAAGTCGTGCATTTGAGACGGTGGTGGTTGTCATTGGAGAAATGGTGATGGGTGGTGTGGTATCCTGTCGATTTTGAAGAATGAAAAGAAGAAAAGAGTTGAAGTTGGTTGTTGAATTGTTGATGGAGAAAAAAAGAAAAAAGTTGTTACAGAAGAGGAAGTTTTTGGAGGATAAGATTATATTAAATTATTAAAATCATTATTTTTAATAATAATAATAATAATAAAATTGTTATTTTGGTCCTAGAGAAGTAAAAAGGCCAAAATACCTCTGAAGTTAATAGACTTTTAACATTTTTTACCGAAGGATCAAAATGGCAGTGTTTTACAAAACTAAACACCAAAATGGCAAAAAAAAATAACATAAGGACCAAAGTGGTTGAATCAGTATAAACCCAGAGACTATACTTTTTGTCCATTTCTGGACTTCAACTCTCAATTAGTTTGGGATTAATGAATGCGGTTTAACTAGATAGTATAAATTTTCTATAAAGTCTAAAAAAGAATTATGACCATTAGATCTAATATTAAATGAAAGTTAATGACCAATAAGCATAAGGTGACATTATGTTATATTTTTCAAGTCATTGTGTTATATTCATCAGGTCATTGTGTTATATTCGTTAGGTCATTGTGTTATATTTATCAGGTCATTGTGTTATATTCCTCAGGTCATTGTGTTATATTCCTCAGGTCATTGTGTTATATCCCTCAGGTCATTGTGTTATATCCTTCAGGTCATTGTGTTATATCCGTCAGGTCATTGTGTTATATCCGTCAGGTCATTGTGTTATATTCGTCAGGTCATTGTGTTATATTTTTCAGGTCATTTTGTTATATTCGTCAGGTTATTTTGTTATATTCGTCAGGTCATTGTGTTATATTCGTCAGATCATTGTGTTAAATAACTCAGGTATTGTGTTATATCCGTCAGGTCATTGTGTTTTATTCGTCAGGTCATTGTGTTATATGGATATGGTCATTGTGTTAAATTTATCTGGTCATTGCGTTATATTCTTCAGGTCATTGTGTTATATTTTCATCAGATCATTGTGTTATATCCATGTTTCAACTCTTTGTGTTATTTGTCAGGTCATTGTGTTATTTCATTAGGTTATTGTGTTATAACACAATGACCTGACAAATAACACAATGACTTGACAAATAACACAATGAGCTGAAAAACGTGATTGTTTTTGTTTTTTATATATGAATATTATACGCGTTTTAAAGATAAGAAAATGCTCGTTTTTATGTAGCAATTTTTTTAAAAATAATATCATATGTAAAAGTTATGAACGCCTAAAAATTGGAATGAAACTTAAAATATAGAGACATTACCAATTTACACCCCCTTTTATTTTTAAGAAAGTGTCACATGTTATCATCTCATGGCTTCTTAGACTTTTTAAGAAAATTAGACTTTCTAGTATAACTCCACTTGGGGATAAATACACTGGTAAGCCACAAGTCGTTGAATGGTTATATATTGTAGTATTTTTTTTTCGGCAGAGATATTATTAAAAAAGAATGTAGCAAACAACTAGCCAAATGCTAGACAACAAAAGAAAAACAAATTACAAATCATTGACTATATTAAAGGACTAGGTTTAATACTTGTGTGCTATATATGTGTTAAATAAGAATATTTAAAAAACTATAACAATTATATTTAAGAATTTTAAATATTTAATATTTAAGAATTTATAAATATTTTTATAGAAATATCGTTAATCATAGTTTTGACTCTACAACTTTTTTACTCAATTTTTTCTCTCTCAATCTTCCATTTATAGAAGAAATGATTATTTCTCATCTAAAAAATTCCCAAAAAACTCTTAATTTATTAGATAGATTACCACTTCATCCAACCAAGCCTATGTAATTTGGTCTGATTCGTCACCCATTGAAAACTAAGAATCTAGATGTCTTCTAAAATTTTCATCCGCAAGGAAAAAGTACCCCATTCTTTTCTCACTATCCAGATGCACCAAATGGTAGCTTTGAAAATGGATTCCACACCTTTTAACGATTCGAACCATTTTCCAAACAATAAGTATTCATATCCATGATGTTGCTAATGGGTTGAGAAGGAGCAATAGAGAGCCTAGTTCATCTCCCCAGCTGGGCCCTCATCTACCGTGCAACACAATGGTATGCAAAAATATGTTCAACATCTTCCACAAACCATAGGGCACACTAAATCGCTGATTTGAAGGCCACTATGCACGTACAAGAGATTGAGGGGTCGGAAGTGTGACACCCCGCCCGGCGGTGGAAACACCGGGCTGTCAAGAGAATTGGATATCAATAGTACCCAAAGCACATGTAACTATTTATTAAGTCAAATAATGATTAATACATTTGGAACATAAGTCTTAAATAGAAACGACAAAATTTATAAAGCAGAAACAATAATTGCAATTGTATTTATTATTTAACTAGGTCCAAGGCAATCCTAGGTCCAAGGCAATCCTAAGTCGAATCGTGTTCTCTTCTTGGATTCCTATAATCCTATCCATGCAAACTAGTAGTTTTCAAAATGGCATTGTTGAATTTTTTTTATTTGAAGAGTTCTTTTGAAATTTGAACTTAAATCTTGAAGATCATGCTTCAATGCATACCTGGTTATTTCAACTTCAATCCTTTTTTAACTGAGTTTACTCTCTAATAAGATTTTGATCATAATATATCCATATCTTTCTAATGCACTACTTTTTTTTTTTGTTTTGTTTGTGCTATTTCTTATAGAGGTGCTTAATTATATATATATATATATGGTCTGATCGCATTGGTTTTGAAAAGAAATTATGAATGATATAGTTTTAAAAATCGGAGCAAAAACTATTAGATACTATAAACATCATTTGTTATGTTTTAATTTATCATAAATAATAAACAGTTTCATGATATTGTATATGACTATATATGTACATAATTGCATAAAATGATAAAATAGTATAAATCTGAAACAAGCACACACCTACTTTTATCAAAATTCAAAATGATTTTGATTTCATTGTGGCACACAGAATACAAGTACTTGATGAGCATGTCAACTGTTTTTACATTTCTTACCAAAGTATGACCCAATGTAATTTGTTGCTGCATGACCAAGAAAACAAATTAACAAAAAAAAAAGAAGAAAAAAAACAAACCAAGTAACATCATAATATCCTTCATCCCAGGGTCTCCCACAACAGTCACTCTTTACACTGAGCGTATGGCTCAAACCCAGCCGGTCCAGACGGACCTGTTGCAGTAGATGGGTCCTTGAAGAAACCAGCAATGCTAGCAGGACCAAAGAAGCCATTATGATGATGACCCATATGAAAACCAGGCACAAAAGGACCCATACCATATGGACCAGGATCAGCAGCAGCAGCAGCAGCTGCTGCAGCCCTCTTGACCAGAGGCTCACCCCTAATTGACCCGCGTTCACCACCATCAAACTCCCTATATCGGTGAAGATACACAGTCAACGGTTCAATATAATCATCAAACCCTAATTTGCTCATAGCCCACAACACATCTTCAGCTGTGATGGTCTTCCTTTGCTCACGCTGACAACGATCATTTGCTTCACCTGTCACAAAACTAATGTACTCAGATACACATTCTTGGATTGTTTCTTTTGCATCGTCTGATATCTTCGCATGCGGTGGCAGAATCTTTCTCATGATCCTGATCACATTTGCTATCGGCATGAACCGATCTTGTTCTCTAACAATGCACTCATTGTCATCTGTAGACGTCGTGTTGTTGCTACTTTCTGGTAGCTTCTGCTTCATATCCTGCTGTTGCACCCCTGATCAAACTTTACAAGTTACACATGAACTAGTTGCTACTTTGTGATATTGAATTATAAATTTGTATAATATTAAAAAAAAAAAAAGTGTAGTTTGCAGTGATGACAGATTTGTGGGGACAAAATGGGAGAGTGATATTTTTGCATGCATGCCACTTGTTCTACAAATTTGTCTTGCTTCCACCCAAGTTCAAACACACTGACATAAACACATCTCACTGAGACTTAACAACCAAAACCAGATCAAACAAGCCTCCACTGATGCATACGCATACATTTACTCTTATTTAAGGAAATCAACTCAAAATCTTTAAACGTGTTGGAATTAATCAATAACAGCTAGTTTGAGTCTACGTGCCATAAAACCTAAGATTTTGTGAGCATCTTTATAGACTATAAAGTAGTTATGCACCCATAAATTATGAATATATATCTTTAAAACTTCACAAGACCTACCATTAAATATATATATATTTATATAATACATATACATACATATACCACTTTTATTTACAGAACTACAGAATCAATAACTTACATACATGTAATTAAATCTGGTGATATTAAATTGTCTTTACATATGATATGTGTAAATGAGACAAAAAAATATTTTCTTTAAAAACACAACCACTTTTTATTCACTACTAAAAAATGAACCTATTGCAACCTTTTTATATCTTTTTTGCAACTTTTTTATAAAACAGTTGCATTAGAAGAAGTTGCATTAGATCTAATGTAACTTTTTTGTTGGCTATTGCAACTCTTTTTTAAAAAGTTGCATTGAAAAAAAGATTGCATTTGAAAAAAAGTTGCATATATTATGTAAAAAACAGTTGCATTATGTAATAAAAAAGTTGCATTAGATCTAATGCAACTTCACCTAATAAAACCTTTTTTTAACAAAAAAAGTTGCAATAGGCTTATTTTTTTTTGTAGTGATTATGTCAAACATACACACATTTATGTAAATCATTGATACTTTGGTTTGTATATTTACAGTTACACTACACACAAATAAGAAGATTAATATAAAATCAGTCAGTAGCTAGATATGAAAAATAAGAAGAGATATGCATGCATGCAATGCAGTTAAAAGATTTCTTAAAAATGGATAAAGAAGCTTAGATGAATAGGGAAGCCAATGCAAAAGAAACATAATAATAATAATATGTATGTATGAAGATGTGTATATATATAATGGTTGGATTGAAGAAATGAAAGTACCAGATGTAGGGTGGATGGGGAGCCTGTGGTAGCCATGAAAACCTCCTCCACGTTCCATGTCAATATATTTGTGTGATTTGAAAAATGAAATTAGGGGTTAGATATGATGCATGGGTTGATAAAAATAACAAGTTGGGAAGATGGTGGGGGACACGTGGCATGGGGGCGCGGTGAACAAGAACCGTGTATTCGCCGGAGCTGCCAAAGCATTCATTAACTGTTGTTGGTTAAGGTGCATTTGACCACCACCCTCTTTGCCTAATGCATGCCCTCTAATTCTATTTAATTACCTTTTGGATTTATATGTCTTTTCAAATTTCCTTTTTTTCTATCCAATCAGATACGTAGATGGATCCTTAATTACTACTTCCTATCTACTTTAATTTAACCTTTATTTATTTACTTTTTATTATAAAATGATGAATAATATATGTAACTCTTATCAGTTTACTCATGCCAAATATATTATCATATTTAGTTAGGACCTTGGATGTCACAATATATAATTAACGTCTAATGTTTTAAAGACCACATATGAAAAATACATATAAAACGTATATTTTTTTATGTTTATACCAAAGAAAATCACTTAACTCGTTTTTTTACGTGTGTTTATAATACAAGCCAGTATCAGTGAAACCAATATTAAATATCTAATACTTACTGGTGCAACCATTATGTAGACGATTTTTTTTATATGGGATTGTATGTGGACGATATTGGTGACATCAGGGGCGGCTCAACCATATTGAAGGCCTAAGGCAAATAAAAATTTTGTGGCCTTTTCTTAAATTTTGGTCTTTGGGTTAACGTGACATAAAATCCTAACTCATCAGTTTTTGACCTCCTTATATGGTGAGATCGCCTCGATAACCTTCTACTGATAGAATGGTTGCTAGTGTCTTATCTTATCCCATTATCTTTTAATTACGCCGACTCACGGCACCTAATTGATATGGTAGAGATTTTGGTTCTTAATCTGGAGGTCATATATGGGCTCAATCATTGATAATTGTGTATATTAGTTTGGTGTAATATATGAGTAGGGTAAAATTTTAATTGTTGTTAGAATAATTGTCAATATTTTGTACAATCAGAATGTAACTTTATAAAGTGCGTAAGTTGACATATTGATATATAACCATTAATTTGGATTGGGTATATTGGTAAACCAGTGGCGAGAGCTAAAGACCTTATTTGAAGACCACGATGAAAAAGATTTAAAATGGGTTAGTGTGAGGTTACTGGTATTAATTAAAAACACATTTTTGAAATATATTTTCACAAGTGTGTGTATTTTAAGCAATTTCAAGTAATTTAATATTATATCTGAATTGTGTTATATCAAATTGGGTTGAGGGTTGCACGTAAATGATGAAAATATGTTAAGTGGTTATTATGCTACTTCTTTTGTTTTATTTTAAGTGTCATTAGACCCATAACGTAAAGTTAATAAAAAAGTGGATTATTAGGTTAAAAACAATAATGTCATTAAAGACTTTTGTATCTTTTGTGTTAAATAATTAGGGGTAAAATTATAAATTATACTTTTACTTTAGGAATGAACATTTAAATTTAGACGATCTAAAAAGGAAATATGAACATTTAAAATAGGACGAAGAGAGTATAATAATAGGAAGAAGAAAAAAAATCCAAAATACAATCAGCAAACACATCAACGTTAATATTAAATTAGAATTGTGTTATATCAACCTGGGTTGAGGTTTGCACGTAAATTGTAAATATATGTTGAGGATTTTTTTAATGTTTTTAGAAGCGAACCGGACATTGATTCATCGGTCAGACTGGTCAAATCAGATTCAACAACTAGCATCATAATTAATTTAAAATACATATATGCACATAAGATAACATATTAGTGTAAATTCACTACTAACTAGTAGTTAAAAGTATATGTAAATCTAAAAATATTGACCAACAGATTGGACAGTAGCATTTGTGTGTATATATATATATATATATATATATATATATATATATATATATAGGATGAAGATCATTACAGAACCACTTCTTATTACAAGAATAAAAAAACAGCTAGTTTACACTGATTTACATAAATGTAAATCTAGTTTTTTGATATTTAGGTTGTTTTACATATATATACTTATGTCTGATTTACACATATGTAAAGAAGGCTTAATATTGTCAGGCTTAATTTACATATATGTAAAGATAACTTTATAGAAACATAACAAAGCTTCAATTTTGTTCCAATTAAGTCACTCAAACTTTGTTTTGTTTCAATTAGGTAACTTATCTTTAAGTTTTGTTCCAATTAAGTCATTCAGACTTTATTTTGTTTCAATTATGTAACTTATCTTTAAAATTTGTTTCAATTAAATCACTTAAACTTTGTTTTGTTTTAACTAGATAACTTAAATTTACTATAATGTTTCAGTCCTATATATCTATGTGAGTATTATTTTTTTAAAAGTGTGAAACATTTTTAATTAATAAAAATTTTAAAAATTCTAAATAAGTTTAGAAAACCGCAAAAAAAGAGTTTTTTAATTATAATTTTTGTTAAAAATCATTTGTTACATATATACAAGTTAATATTTTGTGATTAAAACATATTTTTTAAGTCAAGTTACCTAATTGAAACAAAACTTAAAAATAAGTTATCTGAAACAAAACAAAGTTTAAGTAACTTAATTAGAACACAACTTAAAGATAAGTTACATAATTGAAACAAAACAAAGTTTGAGTGACTTAATTAATTGGAACAAAATCGAAAGTTGGTTATGTTTCTGTGACATTTTCCTATATGTAAATCAATGGTTCTGTATTTAAGGTGGTTATGTAAGGATCCTAACCCTATATATATATATATATAAGGTAGGGTTCAAGAGAGAACTCATTTTAAGTTGAGAACTAGAGAACTACTAAAAACAAGGGATAGAATTTTAAAGAGGACGGGTAAAATTGGAACTTTAAATATAAAAATCTTTAAATATTTCTATCTTTTGCATACGTTAATACTACTTTAAAAAAGTTGCACCATTAGATCAATAATTTCCTTATCTTTCATTTAAGTATAAATAACGTTATAAAAAATATTTTTTTTTCTAGTTTTTTTAATTTTTATACTGCATATATGTAGTATTGCGATATTGTATTTGATTATATTTTTCTTTAAACGTTAATAACTTTTTCATACGTTATTTATATTAAAAAATTTAAAAATCACGTTTTGGTTTTTTTTATACTACATATATGTAGTATCATTGTGCTTGATGCATTTTTTGAAGCGGCCAAATGACTCAAGAGACTAATAATTATTTAAAGTGTACATACGATCTCAAATTACCAATAACAAAGTTCAAAATATCTATATTAAAAAAACTTATTACAAATGAAAAGAAAAACCAATACTTATACTATGTGTAAACATAAAGATAATAATAAACTAATAAACAAACGATAAATACCATAACAAAATAAAATAAACCTGATATTCAAACTATAAGATAACAATGCATCAATACTGCATATACTGCACATATATAATAGTATGATACTACATATATGTAGTATACGATACTGCATATATGCAATACTATAAAATTTAAAAGGGAATAGTGAATACGGTGATGTTATACATCTAAGTTACATGTAAAACCATTAAAATTACATAGCTTTGATAAAATAACTTAAATTATTTTTATTAGAAAACTTACCTCACTGGTCTTTATTTAATTTTAATGGACGACTCAGTCCTCTTCTCTTAGATCATAATTCTTCTCTTTCTCATTTACTCAATAATCGTCATTCATTTTAGTAAAAAATTACACGCCCTTTAAAAATCGATCTTACGTCAATTTGCCTTCTCAATTCCAACTAACATATTAATATAACATGAATCGTATAGATGGTATTGTGATACGCTCCTGCTGCACATATTCATATCACATCACATAATGTGAACCAAGTAATTGCTAGCAATGCCAATATGATCATATGAGAAAAATCAAAATTTAGAATTAAGGCATGACGGTGTTGTTTTTTTGTGATGGTATCATCGAAATCATTATCAGGGAACTTTTGTTATTTTATCAAAATACGTAGTTTTGATGTTTTGTCATGTAATTTAAGTGCACAACAACACCATATTCACTTTCCACAACTTAAAACATACTAATTTAAAAACATATAATATCGTATACTACATATATGCATTAGTGAAATTAAAAAAAATGAGAAAAATTTATTTTTTAATAACGTTATTTATACTCAAATGAAAGATACTTAAATTATTGATCTAATGGTGCGAAATTTTTTTTAAAAACTTAACGTATGCAAAAGATAGAAATGTTTAAAGATTTATATATTTGCCTTCTCAATTCCAACTAACATATTAATATAACATGACTCGTATAGATGGTATTGTGATACGCTCCTGCTGCACATATTAATATCACATCACATAATGTGAACCAAGTAATTGCTAGCAATGCCAATATGATCATATGAGAAAAATCAAAATTTAGAATTAAGGCATGACGGTGTTGTTTTTTTGTGATGGTATCATCGAAATCATTATGAGGGAACTTTTGTTATTTTATCAAAATACGTAGTTTTGATGTTTTGTCATGTAATTTAAGTGCACAACAACACCATATTCACTTTCCACAACTTAAAACATACTAATTTAAAAACATATAATATCGTATACTACATATATGCATTAGTGAAATTAAAAAAAACGAGAAAAATTTATTTTTTAATAACGTTATTTATACTCAAATGAAAGATACTTAAATTATTGATCTAATGGTGCGAATTTTTTTTTAAAAACTTAACGTATGCAAAAGATAGAAATGCTTAAAGATTTATATATTTGCCTTCTCAATTCCAACTAACATATTAATATAACATGACTCGTATAGATGGTATTGTGATACGCTCCTGCTGCACATATTAATATCACATCACATAATGTGAACCAAGTAATTGCTAGCAATGCCAATATGATCATATGAGAAAAATCAAAATTTAGAATTAAGGCATGACGGTGTTGTTTTTTTGTGATGGTATCATCGAAATCATTATCAGGGAACTTTTGTTATTTTATCAAAATACGTAGTTTTGATGTTTTGTCTTGTAATTTAAGTGCACAATAACACCATATTCACTTTCCACAACTTAAAAGCATACTAATTTAAAAACATATAATATCGTATACTACATATATGCATTAGTGAAATTAAAAAAAACGAGAAAATTTTATTTTTTAATAACGTTATTTATACTCAAATGAAAGATACTTAAATTATTGATCTAATGGTGCAAAAATTTTTTTAGAAACTTAACGTATGCAAAAGATAGAAATGTTTAAAGATTTATATATTTAAACTTCCAATTTTAGCCATCCTTTTTAAAATTCTATTCCTTGTCTTTTTGGTAGTTCTCTAGTTCTCAACTTAATATGGAGTTCTCTATTGATCATCCCCTATATATATATATATAGTGAGGATCATTACAGAATCACTTCTTATTTACAGAACTACAGAACCACTGATTTACATATATGTAAATTAAGTCTGGTGATATTTAGGTTGTTTTACATATATGTATATTTGCTACAACAAAAAATGGTTGTGTTTCTATATTCAAATACTTATGTCTAATTTACATATATGTAAAGACAGCTTAATATCACCAGACTTAATTTACATGTATTTAAATCAGTGGTTCTGTAAGGATCCTGACCCTATATATATATATATATAGAGAGAGAGAGAGACTCAAATGAGAACACCTCTTAACTGAGTACAAAAAGTTCAACTTTAACAAATCATAAAGGGAGTTAAACTGTTGAATTTTTTGTAATATATGTTGGTCCAGGAATGATCGTGGATCCAGTGCTATAATGACTTGTTTAAACAACAATCACTCTTGACCCATACAAACAAGATCTAAAATAAACCCTAACAACAACCAACAAGATAAATCATAACCAGGAGGTATAAAATGCTACAGAGATGGATAACATATGCTCCTAGCACCTCCTGGACACACACAAACACACGGACTTTGGATAAGATTTTGCAAGAAAGTTCCACCAAAGTCCCATTTCTTGTAGATAAGGTTACAATATATAGTGATGTTAGGTTCGCTGATAGATTCGCTCTAGCGAATCTATCCAGCGAACCAACACAGGTTCGCTGGGCACATAGGTTCGCCCAGTCGAAACCTCATAATCAAAAGCTAACTAGAGCTACGGGCGAATCTATAGATTCGCCCGTAGGTTCGCTAGTACAAAAACAATAAAATACATGTAAAATATAACACCGACATGCCGGTGAGTCCAACCTACACATATGACTATCAATACTCCCCCTAGGTTGGACCTCACCTGGGGAAGTCTTCTGTTTAAGCTCCTTCTTCTTGGGCTTTAAAATGTTCAATGAAAGCTCCTGCCCTACTTCAAACTCGGCCAACGTATTTGTCACGTCTTCAGATCCGGCCTCTACGTCTTCACAAGACTCATCATCGGCGACATCAGTATCAGGCATATAAATAACATTCGTTTCCTCCTGAATATTTTCTGTATGCTTCTCGCCTCCCACATTCCATTCACTTTTGGCCCAAAAATAGAACTTATAAAGATCCGGCCATGTTGTTAGGTTCGCTGGTAGATTCGCTGGTCAGCTATAGATTCGCCCGTATTTCGCTAATAGGTTCGCTCAGCAGCAGCCACAGATTCGCTCGGCAGCAATAGATTCGCTTGCACAATGAGCCAATCAGGTGAACTTTCGTTCAAAATCTTTGTAGATTCGCTGACAGCCGTTTGAAATTTCCGAATCACAAATTTGAATTAGGTTCGCTGGATGATCAGACAGTTTCGCTGGTTGAACTGACAGATTCGCTGGTAGCTCAACCACCCTGCAACAGTACGGAAACAGCTCGAAAACCTTCAAAACTCAACCAAATTAAGATCCGTTTGTTTCAATAGCTTCCTATAACCAAAAACGGCAAACCCCAAGCAAATACCAGCTCAAAAACACAACAATCAGCCCCGAAATGAGTCAAGAGTGTTTCGACCCAAAAACCCCCAAAATTAACACAAAATTCACTAGAATCAACAAATCAAGAGCACTAAGGCTCTGATACCATATTGTTGGTCCAGGAATGATCGTGGATCCAGTGCTATAATGACTTGTTTAAACAACAATCACTCTTGACCCATACAAACAAGATCTAAAATAAACCCTAACAACAACCAACAAGATAAATCATAACCAGGAGGTATAAAATGCTACAGAGATGGATAACATATGCTCCTAGCACCTCCTGGACACACACAAACACACGGACTTTGGATAAGATTTTGCAAGAAAGTTCCACCAAAGTCCCATTTCTTGTAGATAAGGTTACAATATATAGTGATGTTAGGTTCGCTGATAGATTCGCTCTAGCGAATCTATCCAGCGAACCAACACAGGTTCGCTGGGCACATAGGTTCGCCCAGTCGAAACCTCATAATCAAAAGCTAACTAGAGCTACGGGCGAATCTATAGATTCGCCCGTAGGTTCGCTAGTACAAAAACAATAAAATACATGTAAAATATAACACCGACATGCCGGTGAGTCCAACCTACACATATGACTATCAATATAAATTGACCAAAATGCTTATAATTCAACTAATTTTAACATCCATTTAAAAAAAATATTATTCGTGAAGTCGTTTGTTATAATGCATATATGCATCCACAATGTGCGTTTGTGTACAAGTAATGTGGGTGCATATATACATTTTAACAAACGACTTCACAAATCATATATTTTTTAAATAGATGTTAAAATTAGTTGAATTATAAGCATTTTGGTCAATTTATATTATAATAAATACAACAGTTAAAGCGGTTCATAAGTTGTTCTCAAGTTAAATGTGTTCTCAATAGAAGGTGACCTTATATATATACTACATTATAAAGCATCTTGGATGAGCAATTAGGTCATTTCACTTTTTCCTTAATGTTGAAAAGTGTACATCCATCTTAAGCACAATGTACAACACAACACAATCCTACACTACACAATGTTAATTTTAATTTATACACATTTTAAAAGTTCAAGGACCAAACTTGTAACTTCCATCCTACACAATGTTAACCTCCACCGTCGACCTGCAACCAGATCTGAATCCTCTGCAACCTGCAGCAACATAGCTCACAACCATCAAAGAGGAAACGATTCCACGTTGCTTTTGCTCCTGCTTAATGAACCGCTTCACACATTCAACAATATAGGCGCCAGATTTAAAATTCCAAACAAAAATGCTCTTGCTATATATCGGTATCTAATTGTTTTTTCTCCATATCTCGCATTGCTTTTCCTCCACATCTCAGGTAATAATAGTTTCGTTTTTTTACAGTTTTGGGTTTATGGTAGTATAGATTTCAATTTTGACGTTTTGGGTTTATGGTTCTATGTTTTGCAGGTTGTTTTTGTTTATCAATTTTTCATCTGATATATGTTGTTTTGTGTTGCGTTGTAGGAATGTATTGTGTTGTGTAGTATAGATGAATGTGTGTATGAATGTTGTCTGTTATGTGAATGTTTTCTTTAGAAACTAAATGTGGTGTTGTGTTGGGTGTTGGGATTATGAAACTGAATGTGGTGTTGTTTTGTGTGGTGTTAGGTGGGGTGTGTATGTGTGGGGGGAAGTTGTGTGTTGAATTGTGTTGAAACAACAACAGTAATGTGTATGTTGTATGAATGTAGTATAAATGTGTTAATTTTGCTGCTGCTGTGTATATTTAAAGAATTCATCTGCTGATGTATGTTTACATGTGTTCAAAATGTTGTTGTATGAATGTGTTTTGTTGTGTTGTTGTATAAGTCATAATGTGTTATGTGTGTGTATGTATGTGTTGTGAATGTGTTATATATGTTGTATGAATGTGTATGTGTGTGGGTGGTGGTTAATATTTGGAGGTGTTGTGAATTTTTAAAGATTTAGAAAAAAAATTTAAAAAGTTGTTGCTGCTGCACATGGTGTGTATGAATGTGTGTGTTACATGACTGTGCAGCAGCTACTTTTGGGTCAAAGTGTGTGTTGTGTGTTTTGATTTAACAAAAAATACTAAATATAAATGTGTGTAGTGATTTTTGAAACAAAAAGTGTATGTGTTCTTGTGTTGTATAAGACCACACCCACGTGCAAAAATTGTAGCTATAATCACGTGAGAATCACATGTATAGCACCGACTTTACAAAAGTGTAATAAGGGTTAATAAATAATTTATTACATGTCTCGACCTATAAAAATTGGACATATAACTTTTTACAGACATTGGATTTTTTAGGATATAGTAATGTTATCGGTAAAAGCTAGACACTCAAACTAGTAATTATTTATATGAAAAAATAGGGGACATAGTGAAAATAGACAATAAAATTAACTTTTTAACATCTTAGATTGAAAAAATACCTGTTTAATTATATATTTTAAAAATATAAATACCTTATACATCGTTATATACCCACGACCACGTGGTCGTGGTTCAAGTCCCACCAATGACGCAAATGAAGAAACGTAGATCTGAATCTATGGATGTAGATCAGTGTTTTAACATAAAGAAGAAAGACAACCCATCTCTGTTCCACTATGGAGTCGATTAGTCATCTTTAATCGTCAAGCTCTTTGCAAACACACAAAAGATAACGTTAAAGGACCCAATGAGCCAAAGTCTGAGAATACTCAGACGCTCAAGTCAGGATCTTATCTAAATGTGTTTATTTAATATGTGTGAACTATAGATAGAATTGAATCTACTAAATGTGAAAAATGCTTCTTCTATTTATAGAAGAAGATGGAAACCCTAATGGGCTTTCTACGTGGGTTTGTTAGTAATGGATCTTTGGGTTGTTTTCATATCCTTACATTAACACTCAACACCCTTAATCTAGTAAAACAATAAATAAAAAAATTAATTATGATACTCTAAAGTCTAATCTAGGAAAGCTATTAGGCAGGTCATGAAATAATTAAATATAATAAATAATCTAGGAAAAAAAATAACAGAGTAAAATACGTTTTTTGGCTTTTATACGAGAGCAAATGACGGATTGTGGTTGTTTGTTTAAGTTTTTATACTGAATGACTTTTGGTTAAATTAAGGTTTTATTAACAAGCTTTAAACTTAATGGTAATTAAGTTCTCCCGTTAAGTTTCCCTCATATTTATTACACATAAGGGTATTTTAGTCGTTTTACCTTAAAGGATAAAATTATTAGTATGGTTTATTATTTGGGCGACCATTTATGTATTTTATTCAAACTAGTTATTATATTTAAGGTAAAATGATAAAAATGCCCTTATATGCAATATGAGGGAACTTAATTAGATTACCTAACTATCGTTAAGTTTAAGGCAAAAAAATAACACTTTTGTTTTAACCAAAGATCATTTATTATAAAATTTAAACAAAGACCACCATTCATAATATACTCTATTTTAAAGGCCAAAAAATTGTAAATTAGTCAGCAAAATATTAGGCAAATTAAATATACAGGCCTAGGACTAAAAGGTGTAATTTTTTGTCATATGTACTGGATGAAGTTATTTTAAATATATGTAATCATAGTTTCTATTTCTTCTTTTATGTAAAATTCTAGGTCGTCTTCTTCCTCTCTGACTTTTATACTTTTACTTGGATTCATATTGATCTCATCTTTTGATTTTATGTTAATCTTATGTTAAGCTTGAAAGTATTTTTATGGTTGCTATGGTAAATAGATCTGTGATTAGTATTGAACTTGGACTATTATCACAACAAATGACCAGCACTAGCGAATAGAACAATTAGGCCCACATAATACTGCTTCATAATTATTCTTTTTTCTATGAGCCCATAAATAAAAATTAGATTTATGTGTTAGCTAGCGCGTTGCGCGAGCCTTTTTTCCTTTTTATTATCTGTTTTGTCTCTGTCTTGTCTTTTCGGTTCAAGTTTCTTGATACTTATCGGCTCAGATTACAAATTCAGATCATCATTGTGGTATAATTTGCAAGTAGGGAATCCTTACTTACCATCCATGTGAACACTACTTAGAATCCGTTTTTCACAATATCATCATAGCCGTGTCTATTTTTGGCTCATCGAACCAGAGAACCCATACTCAAAGTCACAAAACCAAAGTATCTATCATCGCATAATCATTTATATTTACCAACACAGTTTCTATCCGCTTTTAAGTAAACAATGTCACTCTAACACAAAATCCAATACCAAAAACAATAGTCTTGAAATTGAGTGAAAAAACATTAGGCTCAGCACGACTGCAGTAAATGTCATGTCATGGAAAAAGTCACACCCCATTATCATCATAGCCTTAAAACCAAGGCCTGAAATAGTTTCTATCTTGGATGGATGATTGTCATATATGAAAAAAAACATATCATATAGTTTACTCCTCCACAATAATTTAGAAGATATTAAGCATCACACTTGATCTTTAAAAGATCATCATCAGCAAACCATAAACCCAAATTAAATAGATGGTTTTTGAAAACCACCAAAAACTGAAAATCCATAACCACAAAGTACACAAACAAATCAGATCTGTGAAGAAGTGAGAGAAACCCCATTTATACACAACCCTTCAAGCATGGAAACCCCAAATATAATCGGCCGAAAAATCAACCACAATCCAAAGGAAACCATTGCCCGCTTCAAAAGTCGGAAACATCGGTGATCACACTCATCCACAAATCCAAGCACCGGCAACCATCTCCGGCTTAAAAAACCGGAAAACCACATGCAAAAGCATGTGCGATGGCCACACTGGTGGCGAATAATGGTTAAAGCCATGGCAACCGTTAACATCGACGGACACATAGATCCATCCTTAAAAACACCAAGAATAACCACCATCATCAGTGGACAACAGATCCACCCCCATCACTACAACCGGCCAAACAATAGGCCACATATCCAAGCATCGATAACCATCGCCGGCTTAAAAACCGGAAACAACCACATGCAAAAGCATGTGCGATGGCCACACGGGTGCTCAGATGACCACCATCATCACTATCAATGGCAGTGGATAACCACCATTGTCACCGGAGACAACATGGAGAAAGAAAGTGATGAAAACCGGAGAGGAAGTAAGTGAAGAAGTCAGAAAAAAACAATTTATACACAAACCCTTCAATCGTGAAATCCCGAAAATACCCATGTTACTATTCAATCCCATGGGATTTCAATTAAAAGGATAATATGATATTCTGAACTAGAATCAAAGGATCTCAAAGAGGAAACAAGGGGAATAATTTGATTCATCTTTTATGGTTCAAATGAGTTCAGATCAAATTCTACATATTTCCATTTTGAATGGTCGATCATTCACCAAATTTATTGTGTTTGTGTACAAGTAATGTGGGTGCATATATGCATTTTAACAAACGACTTCATAAATCATATAGTTTTTAAATAGATGTTAAAATTAGTTGAATTATAAGTATTTTGGTTCAAATGCGCTATTTACACCGGGGGAAAAAAACAAAAAAACCACTCTATCCGCCGCGTATAGAACTAAACGCCGCGGATAGGGTGGGTTTGTCGTATTATGTTTGTACCTTATCCGCCGCGTATAGTGCTATATGCCACATTTTTTGAGGACATGTCCTTGGTATAGGCTATCCCGAAGATATTTCGTCGGTATAATAAATTGTCGGGATAGCCTAGTCGTTATAGGTATATGGGTCGTCAGGACATATAGTCGGGATAGTTTCACCTCTACCAACGACTTGTCCCTAATTTAACTATATTGATAGACAAATGAAATGAATAGTATTATGGCAATTTTGTAATAAGTTAGGTTTTAAGGGTTGTTTTTTGTGAGTGGGGATATAAATATGTTTTCTTGACTTCTTCTCTCTATTCTCTCCCTGTTGTATCATCGTTTTCTTTTGGTGGTTTTGTGATGGTTGTTGTCTGTTGGTAGCTTTTGATTTCTTTGTTTGTTGCTTGATACGACTATCGATTCTTGGATCTATGTGGTCTTGAGTTCACCTGCGACCCATGGTTACCGTGTCAGTTTATTCCGGCTGACTTTTTGCCGGATGGTTTCTTTCATTTCTCACCCGATGATGGTTGCCGATCTTCAGATCTGTGCGACCTAGGGTTGCTGTCACACCCCCAAAATCCACTAACGGAGTTTTACCGTTAAATGTGTGACAAACCAGGATCTCAGTCATCAGTTACACCAAACGACACTATATGAATTTAAAACATACGTGTCTCATTAAATGAGAAATTTATTACAGAGTTAACATTTAAAAGTTTGCGGAAGCGTAAACGAAATGTAATGCCAAAATATTAAATGGAAACTAAATGCGTAGTACACGCGTCCAATACAAGATACAAAGTTTAAATAGACATTAAACTCAAAACATGGTTTGTAATGCATGAAAATGTTTAAATGAAAAGCCGTGACTGCATGCCATGTCCTAAGTGCGTGGTACCTCAGTGACCTGTAAAAGTGAAAGTCTAACAAGTGTCAACACGACGGTTGGTGAGTTCACATAGTAAGTATGAAATCAAGTAAGTTCAGTTGCAAGCAGAAATATAAATTAAGTATGTCATTGTAGGTAGCTAATCTACAGCACATGTCCTTAGAGGCGTAATGTATCTGACCGAAGCTGACGTATGTACACATTAAGTGCAGTTTGCCTGTTCGTACATCCCAGCAGGATGCACTGTAAGTATGTTAGGTCATTCAACACCCGTTCGACAGGTCCTTCTGTCGTGCTAGCGCGACTAGCCCGGGTGGGGTTTGTCAAACCCAGTAGTACTACTCAAAATTTCCCCGCTATTTCACAAATACTAACGGTCAACTAGGTATCCATGAGGACTTTCATGAACAAAATAAAAGTTGCTCTAATCCAGACATGCGACATACAGAATTTGTAAATCCGTAAAAGTATTTGTCCGAGTTCAGCCCATGAAAGGGTATCATAGTAAAAGTCCGAGTTCAACCCATAAAAGGGTATCATAGTAAAAGTCCGAGTTCAACCCATAAAAGGGTATAATAGTAAAAGTGCGGTTTAGTGAACTCACCTTAGGTTGCACAGCAAAATAGTTAACAGCACACACAGTATAAAATACGGCAACCTAAATAACAATAGGTCGATTAATGTGCGTTCATGTAGGGTCATAGTACCCTATGCATCCAAATGGTCAATAGTTATGTGAGTGTGGTTTAGTTTCACTTTTTGACCACGTTTGACTTTCTGTCCAAGTTTGACCAAGTTTGACTTTCAGTTGACTTTTGGTCCAAGTTTGACTTTCAGTTGACTTTTGGTCCAAGTTTGACTTTCAGTTGACCCACGACCCGTTGGTGATTTGTTAAGTGTAAACACGTTACATTTGGTGTATTTGACTAAATCATATTCGCATACCACATCACACTTCACATATTCAACAAATAGAAGTTTCAATTTCACAGAAGTTTCCATTATAAGAAAGTCGAACCTTTAAAGCATGCGTGCATAATTCAACATCCTAAGCATGTCAACTATTATACAAACACCATAGCACGTTATACAACTCATCAACACTTATCATTACTTTGTAGTTCTTAATATACAACACATTGGCAAGCATGGTCACTTCGAGACATAATATAGTATTTACATGCTTTGTGCCATTAGCAAAATAGAAATTTTCATCATGGCATCTTAACTAGTAGCACACACCATTTAGACTTCAATAAAACAATCTTAAGCAATCGTTCTACTAACCAATTAGCATCTACCAAAGTCCTCTCGTGACCAAGACATGTTTTCTAAGTACCACATGCTTACAAACACTCAAATGCAAGTCCAAACCATGTTTACATATCCGAAATTACTAAGCATGCTTCCTAGTCAATTTTCATGTCAAAAAGTTTCTACATTTAGTAAGTGTTCCTAACCGAGTCGAATTCACACGTTCAATTGCTCAAAATTCATCTAACATACCTTCTAAACATATTAGCAAGTCCATAATGATCATTATATGTCCATAACATGCGATTTCACACGACCTCTAACACAAAAGTTACTATTTTTAGTAATCTAGCATAACAATCATGCAATTTCACAAAACAAGTATCCAATCTTCATCCGAATCATCATCTAAATACAATTTCAATCCTATTTTCCCAA
This sequence comes from Tagetes erecta, assembly GCA_030867185.1. Classification (NCBI taxonomy): domain Eukaryota; kingdom Viridiplantae; phylum Streptophyta; class Magnoliopsida; order Asterales; family Asteraceae; genus Tagetes; species Tagetes erecta. Next base: position 18,208,863 of record CM061490.1, read on the forward strand.
TGTCAATCATGCAACATCAAATTTCAATGATTCCATATCAAACCCTAATTCCAATAGCACACTTTTTGCACCACTTTCATCATCTAATCATCAAAATAACCATTAACATATCAACACTAAACCATTTCCACAACACAACGTCAATTTGGCCAATTTGGATGAACTAGGGTTTTCAAAACATATAATTTTCGCAACATATATCAAAAATTAAGATAAACACTTACTAGTATTGCTTTTAACACTTCGATTAACAACCGAAATCACCAAAAATTGAACCAATTAGCAACAAAATGATCTTGTATGTGGGTTGTTGAGTGCGACGGCAATGAGAGGCCAAGAAGGCTATGGCCGTGATTTTTTTTATAAAAATTTAGGTTTAGGGTTTAGTTATTTTGTTAAATAATTAGTTTAGATTAAGATGGTGGGCTTTGGGCCATCTATGGGTCACATGGATGATCCATGGACCACGTTTTTGTTTCGGTTTGCAACCACCATGAAAAACTTTATAAAACCTAAACTTTTGTTTCATCGAGTTTACCAAATTTCGTAACTGGTTAAAACCGATAAAATACGCGGTTACACGAACATTTAACAGTTAAGCACACATAACAGTTAAAATGTATTATTATGGTATTTGTATTCATTTAAGATCACCAACGCCCGGGTATTAACTCGTGTGGTCGTTTCGTGTGAATATGTATATAACAGTTTGCACATTTAATTCATCAAATTAAATGAAAAGTATAATTGCGTTAACGTGACTAACAGAGTTTAACTAACGAAGTTAACTTGAATTTGTCGGGTGTCACAGTTGCAGTGATTTGCAGATCGATTGATCTATGGTCCAGTGGTGGTATTGGTGTTTTCTTTTGCTTTTTACCCGCTGATGGTTGCCGATCTTTAGATCTGTGCGACCTAGGGTTGCGATGGCTTGTAGATCGATTGATCTATGCGACGGTTTGCATGTCGCCGTTTTAGGCTTTTGGGCATGCGATGGATTTCATCGATGGTTGTGGATGATTGTTACATCTGTTTTTGATGTTACGATTTCACTTTTTTGTGTGGTTGTAAACTGGGTGGTTGTTGTCATGGTGGTAACGATTGGGTGAAATCATGGATTTACGTTATCGTTTTTACTGTTGTGGTTGATGTGTTGATGGTTTCAAAGTTGCTTGATACTTGATTGTTGGTGTTGATCTATAATGGGATTAACATTTGGTACATAGTTTTATAAATACCAAATCTGCTGAACTATGGTTTTTTACATTGTTGTTGTTGGTGTGTTTGTGATGGTGTGTGTTGGTTGTTGTTGTCGTTGATCAACTGACGCATCATTTGTCATCTTTTGGGCTGTGATGAGTAAAATGGGATTACGTTAAGTCAACGGTGATGTGCGTTGGCGTGGCATGTTTTGTGAATGGTCGTTGTAAACGTGCAACCCGGCTGCAGCCACGCTATCGTCATGATATAATCGTTGATACATAAATTCTCTGAGCCGTTGCTATTTTTGTTGTTTTGGTTTATGTTGTTGGATTTAATGTTAGACTTTTTGTTGGATTTTTTGTGTGATTTGATTTCAGTTTTGTATGGTAGAAGAGAAACGACCGATGGTTTTGTGTAAAGCATTTGATGGTTTTGGATCGCCAATGGTTTTAACAAAACTATAAAGTCTTAATCACATATAATGAAGCATATAGTTGTCTATGAAGTCGTATCATCATTTGTTTTGTTTTCTAAATTTGAATTGTTATATGTAATTTCGAACTAAATACGTATCCCGTAATTTGCTTTGTCGACAAATGGTATGAAATTATAAAAAAAACTCACGCAACGCGCGAGTAATGAATATACCTAGTATATATTAATTAAAAAAAGAAAAAGAACTCTAAATTAGACAGTGTCCCAACGATATGTCTTGGTATAGACCTTTTTATGTGTAGGAGTAACCTCTTTATATGTTTTTTGCTTGATTTTATTTTAATATACTTCGCATTTTATTGTAAAATGTAAAAAAAAACGAAAAAAATACCTACATATGTATATGATCCGTTTTAAATTAATAAATTGAGTGAACAACTATGTTTCTTTCCATATGTGTAGGACAGATTTTGATAAGTTCGACCTATATGTGTAGGACAATATTTTTTTTATGCCATTTTCTATCTAAAGATAAACATTCATCAAATGGTTTATCTCCTTTACAAGTTCGTCATGATTGTTTTGGAGAAATGTTTGAATTAATAAATACGTATGAGTAGATGCAAATGAAAATGATTAATAATAGGTGTAGGTTCAAATGAGCGCATGTAGGTGAAAATGAGTATGGGTTTCCAGCCCCAAAGACGATTTTGGACGATTTTGGAGAAATTCTTCTCTATTTCATCACCGTCTAATCATCCAAGATGCAATCCAACATCAATTTTGAAGATCAATCCAAAGTCATGAGCGGCTAAACCACCCGTGATCATCTCCGGGTGGATGGTTAGTGTTAGTTAATGTGTAATTAGAGTTTTAATGTGCTAGACACAAGTTTAATGTTTGAATGTTCTTTGGGTATTTGATTTGTCTATGAATTTAGTACTTAAATGCGTTTGAATGTTTGGATAACTTGTGAGTTTGTGATCAATACGTTAATTAATGGTTATAACATTTTATTTGAGAAACTTGTATGTCATTCACTAGCCAAGCTAACTAGTAATCAACATTAGAGTCGTTTTCCTACATGGCTATAACTTGTACTTCTGAACGAAAGCCAAATTAACAATAATAACGCAAAATCAGTGGGTTTATCCCCATTCACAGCCACATACAACTTGAATTCGAAATCTATTAATTACCTAGTTTCAATCAGATATATATACACCCACACGAATACACGATCACCCGACCTCACTTTAGCAATCTCCATTATTAACCTCACTTTTAACACGCACTGCAACATCAATTGATCTATGGTTCTTCATCATCTGCTCGTTAGTCTTCGGCAACCTTCTGGGTTAATTCAGTTTGAAAATTGTTGGGGCTTTTACTCAATGAACGACATTAAGTGATCCTAAATCTTCGTTTTCATCATCATCATCATCAATTCATCATCATCATCATCATCATCATCATCATCATCATCATCATCATCATCATCGTTAGCTGAACAAATACTATTTTTCACATGTTTTCAGGAAATGAAGTTAAGTTGGATATATTATTCAAGTTGCCTCACATCTAGGATTTTCTTGGACCTAGATAATCAAGATTATTTAAACTTGTTTAGTTGTTTGATTCTTTGTTTGTACTTACTTGAATAATGAAAATTGGAAATTATGTTATTTAAATCATTTAGTATCATGAGCTATGAACAATCTATTTACTTACGTCCGCCTCGAGGTTTCCGCTATCGGTCGGGGTGTGACAGATTGGTATCAGAGCTAGGTTATAGGGAATTAGGTTATTAGAAATGGAATGATGTAGTCTATAACTAAGCACCCAAAAAGAGTCTTCTCATGTCAATACTTCATGTTATTTGATTACATGTCTACTTGTTTACACACATGTTATATTTATTTTGCCTATTGTTTACCTCTTAGTACACTAATACAACTCCCGTTGTCAATCACATAACTTCAAAACTTTATGTGTATGCCTACTCCAAAACGATTTCCTATTCGATTCTTAAATTTAAATAAATACTTTAATTCCTGATTTTAAAATTTATTCCTCAAATTACAAATTCAATAATTTGATTTACGATTTTTAAAATCTCGTCAAAGTCTAAGCTCTGTGACCGAACACTTGCAATACCGGAAGGGTGGGTGCCTGTACCTTGTGTGTTCTGTCTAGGAAAATGTATTCATATAAATCCAAATCATCTGATGGATCTGTTACCTTACCTGGGAACCCTCGGGGTGAGTGTCCGCTTATAAGTAGCCACGTCTTCATTAAGGTTATAGAACTTACTACTTTGATAAGTCAACGTACTCATGCTGTTTCCGAACTAAACGTTTACACTCGGAATATCTCAACATGATTTCATTATCTCGTATTCTCAAATGTTTCTTATTTGATTATAAACTTATTTTTCAATTACAAATATTTTGTATAAGCTCACTATCAAATTTCAATATTTGTCCTTTATGCATAAGCCTATAATCAATGTTTCCTATATAATTCATTTAATCACAACCATATCATCAAATTCATATATAACCTATTTAATCTTAACATTATCATCAAATACTCAGATAATCCATAAGCATATCATATAATTCTCATATAGACCATTGAATCGCAAACTTATCACTAAATTCACATATAACTCATTTATCTCATCATAAACCTATTTTCCTTATTTCTTATACATCTCGTTTCCCTTCAATCATCCAATTACTCATACTATTTATATCATGCATTTGTCTAAATTTGACTCTCTATATGATTACCTCTTTAGTATGCAAGCTTGTTTGTTCATATAATCTAACTTCATGTAAAACCAACTGCCCATAAACTTAATCTTTTAGGAACTTGGTAAACTATGCATGATCATTGTAAACCTGACCCCTACCATCTTAGTTAATAAGCATGATTAACTACAAAAAAAATATTACACATGAACCTAATTCTCAAGCATGAAATGAGAACCTATGCGCACCATTATCTGTGAATTTGAAGTTTTTGTCTCTTAGACCCGTGCTTGACAAAATAAACTATGTGGACCATGCAAAGACTAATGTAATTACGGGTGCACACGGAATTACAAAAGTCAGTGCATGAAAGTTGTCACACCCCCAAAATCCACTAACGGAGTTTTACCGTTAAGTGTGTGACAAACCAGGATCTCAGTCATTAGTTACACCAAACGACACTATGTGAATTTAAAATATACGTGTCTCATTAAATGAGAAAATTTAATGCAGAGTTAACGTTTAAAAGTTTGCGGAAGCATAATCGAAATGTAATGTCAATAATATTAAATGGAACTAAATGCGCAAACACGCGCCCAACATAAGAAACATAGTTTAAATATTTGTTAAAACCAAACATAGTTTTTAAATGCAAGAAAGTGTTTAAATGCAAAGTTGTGACTCCATGCCATGTCCTAAGTGCGTTGAACCTCAATGACCTGTAAAAGTGAAAGGCTAACAAGTGTCAACACGACGGTTGGTGAGTTCACAAAGTAAGTATGAAATCAAGTAGTTCAGTTGCAAGCAGAAATATAAATTAAGTATGTCATTGTAGGTAGCTAGTCTACATCACATGTCCATAGAGGCGTATGTATCTGACCGAAGCTGACGTATGTACACATTAAGTGCATTTTGCCCGTTCGTACATCCCAGCAGGATGCACTGTAAGTATGTTAGGTCATTCAACACCCGTTCGACAGGTCCTTCTGCCGTGCTAGCGCGACTAGCCCGGGTGGGGTTTGTCAAACCCAATAGTACTACTCAAAATTTCCCCGCTATTTCACAAATACTAACGGTCAACTAGGTATCCATGAGGTCTTTCATGAACAAAATAAAAGTTGCTCTAATCCAGACATGCGACATACAGAATTTGTAAATCCGTAAAAGTATTCGTCGGAGTTCCAGCCCAAAAAGGGTAGAATAGTAAAAGTACGGTTCAGTGAACTCACCTTTGAAGCGCCCAGCAAATAAACGTCAAAGATGCAACAAGAATCTAGATCGTTCTACGACCTGCTTAATAATTATTTATTAATTATTAACTAAGAACCTGTAAGTAATATATATATATATATATGATATTCGTTAGGGTTTCGCATATTCGGTTCGACTTCATGTATAACCGTCCTCACATCATTTAGCAAATACCACATATCATTTACGTTCACCGTCCCTAATTTCACTATTGTTAAAGCATGCTTTCACGTACCCATTTCATACAGTTTCATAGTTTCCTGATGATCATATGTACACACCTTGCAGCATATAACTAGTATCATTACATCCCAATACATACAAACTTATATAAGCATTTCTCATACTCGCACAAGTACACAATTAAACATACTTATACATATACTCCTTTGTTACATACATGCACAGCCACAATAACATCATCATTTTATATACATTCCTCATGACCCATCACATACGCATTCACAAACACACACACACACACACACATATATATATATATACAAATGTTGTCACTCTATTGTGGTATTTATACCTGTATACAACACCATTTGTGCATTTCATGCATCCTATCACTAGTTTGACCCGACTCACATTATCAGTGCATTATATAACAACATCGTCATTAATCGCATATTATCTATATACCCACATTTGCACCTTCGGCTATTTTCCTACACATCTTATATCAACATTGTCCCGTACATTCACACATACAATTCATTACATGTGTCATACCCTTGCTTCTGATTTTCACAATATACATACATTGCCGTTCCAGTCATATCATCATATACATGCAGTTAAAGTATTAAATTTTATCATCACACATTTCATATACATACATCAATTACATTTATATATATAAAGTCTATTTCATGAACAGCCATACACACATTCAATCGCATACGCAAACATCACTCGCATCACTTACACGCATACGTTACAGTACATCGATCTGTTTCTGTTAACCCTACGCATGCTGTTACCAAAGAATATTTAACATATGGATACCCGCATACCGTTACAAGATACATACACGTTGAAATGTAAGGTACCCGTATACATACATGTACTGTCATATTTTTACCCAATTCTAACACCGAATACATATATTTTCATATATTTTGCCGCTGTTTCGCTGCTATACGTACCTACGAACACAAATTCCTTATGCATACATTCTACATACATATGCACCATGTAAGCTATATACACACACATTATATAATACGGCTGCTACTGTGTTTAATTTATACATACATACATTTTGAATTGCATACATGATACATACATCACAAACAAACATACAATCATGCTGCTGTTTTTCTACATATATATATATATACATACTGTTCACACGCATACATACACCACAATTATCACCGTACGCTCGCTAGATCGAACCGAGAACGAAACCGAAACGACCCGAAACCAAACCGTAGCGAATCTCATCAAACCGAAACTACACGTTGAAGATATATATATATATATACATTTATATATACGCATGTACCGGAGGTTGCAGGTGAAGATGACAACGGTTGTTGCCGGAGTTGCAGGTTTGCCGGAGAACTAGATCAGGCGGCTGCTACGCTTCTGTTTTCCAAACACCGGCGAAGAAAAGAACTGAAGGGGGGGCTGCTACGGTTGTGTGTGTGTTGTGTTTATTGTCGCCGGCAGAAGAAGAAAGACGAAGATGAAGATGGGGACGGGTGGGTGTTTAGGGTAGGGTTGGGTTAATTAATTACCATCTTACACTTTGCACCCTCCCACTTTAAAGGTTTATTTATTTACGTTTTAAAGTTAACAAATAAGTTTTCTTAATTACCAATCATACCCTATACTTTATAAAAACTTAACGAGATAATTAAAGAATAGTTGATGGTGTTAGCCTGAAATTACGGGTTGTCACATCATCCCCTTGTTCAAAGAATTTTCGTCCCGAAAATTGGATATGGTCGTTAAAATAGGTTTCGAGTTGTCACATCCAAAAACATCTCAATCACATAACATATAAGTTCACTAAATGTATATTTATTTAGTTGTTCGGAATTATTTTATTAATTCGCCAATATTCGTGTATTAATTCAGGTGATCTGGTAAATCCTTGAATTGTCGTTATATATAACTGTTTGTCTAACAAGTAGCACGTTTAATTTTACTAATTAAGGTGGAGTATAATCTCATTAACAGAAGTAACGAGATTTAGTTAATGGGGTTAATCTGGAATTCTCGGGTGTCACATCATCCCCTTGTTGAAAGAATTTTCGTCCCGAAAATTTAACCAATAGTATTGGCGTATTGTGTTGATGTTTTGGAATAGTCAAGGATGTTCACATATTATTTGATCTTATGCGTTCTTATGTGAACTTCGGTTCACTCTTTGATTTTTAATGAACATTAATAATAAGAATCTTACTATATTCGAGTGTTTTGGATTCTCGGCTCACGAATTTCACTAGTTCCTTAAATAAAAATATCCTTCGTCACTTTAAAGATGTTAAGCGGCATAAAGAGCTTCTCTCCGGGAGGTACTGCATTTGGTTCGAGACACGAGAAATATTTGACCAATCCTTTGCAGGCGTTCAAATGGTTCAATTTATAGAAAGGGGGGGGGGGGGGAAGTCGGTGAACTTTGATGTGTGGGGAAATCCCCATTTATAACGGACGTCATATGTTTAGAATGTTTCAAGATATTCATATCAATGAGCTTGAAGTTTTTATTCGAACATCTAAGGATTGCGTTTTACCTAGGGAATCATATATTCTTGTAGATCTTTAAATTGACTCAACTTTGTATAGGCACTGTACGTTATTAAAAGAAGTGTTGTCAACACGTGAATGCCATGGATGTCATAGAAATTGTAAGAATAGATGGAGAATGATGAATAATGATACTACTTATGTGTTCGGAAGTATTTAAGCAAAAATTTTCAGGAAATTTTATAAGTATTTCTATCTTTGATGATTATGAGATTTTGTTGTGGTCAAGAAGACAAGTGGTTGCATGACATAATAAGATATGTTATTAAATTTTACGTATTTAAGTACTGTTGAAAACAAAGAGTCGGTATTATATGATTTGCTCCCAATTCTTTGGAGTACAGAAATTTTTCTTATGGATGAAATCTGAGTGTTATTGTTGTGTGTATGCTGGAGGGGGGGGGGGGGAAGTTATATGATATGCCAAGCGTTTTCTCATAGAGGAAATTTTCATAAATCTTGTGTTTCTATTCCAATTGAAGGCCATTTAATCTTGTATGTCCTTTAGGGTGACGTAACATTATTTGTTCTAAGATATAGGTTTTAGTCTACAAACAGAGTTGATAAGTTTTCAAAACAATGAAATGCTAGCAAGGATTTTGATACCGAGATTCATTGGGTGGCAGTGTTTGAATTCGTCATTAGTGTGTTGAGTAGATGATGTGAGATAATAGTTTAGTTGAGACTTTGAGTTTAACGGATCCGATAGAGATATCAAGTTATTTTATTACTTTGGTCGTGTAGCTTCACTAGTTTCCTTAAGCACGCGGTTCCTTCTGTTAGTATATTTTCATAGTTTAGAACGATTAGGTGACAATTGCTTACATTGCGTCTCATATAGTTTGATCAAGAAGTAACTTACATACATGGTGGAATCTCTTGCGTAAGCTGGAGCTTCTAAAGAAAGATATTGCCCGATTGGAGTGTCAACTGACAATGAGGGCATCAATTATAATGTTTCTTAGCATACACAAATGTGTATTAGGGTAAATGAAATAAGAAGTCATTAGTCTGAACAGTAATGGGTATGGTATTAGTTGTTTGTTGTGAATCGTTCTAATTATCATGTGAATCTTTAGCCAGGGAACATATTCGGTATTCGTATTTATATATGGGGAATAAGTCATTAACATTGATGTAAATGTTTAGCGGTGTAATCTTATTAATTTGTCAAAATAATTCATGAATCTTGTGATCGTGTCATTATGGATCGACCTCAATAGCAGTATGTGTACGGTGAGTTAGGTGTGAGGAAGTTTGTATATATTTGAGTTTGTATTGTTTCTCATCTGTAGTAGTATTGTAAGTTTTTATCATCCATAGATGGGTTTTAATGAATATAATCGATGATAAACTTGATATAACTGCATTACTGAAGAATAAACTTTCGTTCCAAATAGACCTTTGTTCAGATGGATTTGTGTTGAGTTATGCTACACTTTTGTGCTTCTGGGTATAACCCACATGAAAGGGGTTACCAGGAATGAAACGTAATAGAAGGTGGTTATCCTGGACCGTAATGGGCAAAGCTTTCTCAAAACATCAACTGATAGTGTCAGTTCGTTATTGACGGTGGTAATCATCACGGGAACTCTTAGAGCCGTGAAATGTATTCAAAATCATAGTTTATATATATGACTCAGTTTCAAAACATTTGGTTTTTGTTATTACTGTGAATAAAGGATGTATGAAAATTATTACTATCTGCGTACATAGCAGGTTACCATATGAAGGATAAGTTGAATAGCATTATTAGGAATTATGTGTTTTTTTTGTTTAAAAAAAAGATATGGAAATGATATATTAGAGTTTCACGGGTTAATTACTGTTTTGGCTTCAGGTCCACATCCAGCGTACTGTTAGTGTTTATATATAGGATGTACCACAGCTAACCCACCACACCACCTGCACCTTGAAGGCGTACCTGTCACGTACTAACATTCTTGCCTACTTTACTAAGTCATTAAAAGGGTTGGGAAAAAGGAATATATGTTAGGTGAAATGGCAACGTTATTATATATAGTGTAACATCGGTTATGCATAAGAATTTTATGTGGTTTGAATGTGAATAATCACAGATCGAGACTATGAAAGTGCTTAACTTGGTTCTGTTACGCGAATAATCAAGTAGAGGAGTTTGAATATATATTAAGATGGACAAAATGTAGGTAATGTTTTAAAATTAAATATTCTTAAGAAAGAAAAAAAAAATTTAGACCCAAAACGTGGTTTTACGACAGTGGAGATGTAGATTGGGTGTGAAAATTAACATTTACTAGAGTGTTGGATCAAGACGGGTCCTTCAACTAGATTGAAGCGTATACATACCACATGTTTGGTTCTTTGGTGCATGGTTAGGAGTAGAAACATCATGAGTCAGGACTATTTTTGGGTAACTTATTAGTAGAAACAACTTGAAGTTCTATTTATCTTGAAGAATTGAGAAACGAAATTGAGAGTACGGTACAATTAGGTGAAGTACTTCTAGAACGAACTTGGTATGTTACGAGTTTTTTTTTTTACATGAATGTTTAAGCGATAGGGATTTATACACGAGTGTCCTTGAATGGGAAATATTACGTGGTTGGTTTATCATACCAACAAGAATTTTATTATTATATATATATTTTTTTATTTTATAAGTTGTTAGCTTTATTAGACTCCTCCATGGAATCCTAAAAACTATAGGGTTGTTTAACATTCATTTGAAGAACCAATAATGTTAAGATGTCACCAACTGTTGGCAAGAGATCATAGTACACCGACCATAAATTAAAGCATCCCACTACGTATCATAAGTTTGTGACTTTAGTGAGGTAAATGTTTCAACTGGTGGGTTCAGATTGTTTATATGCAGAATAAGTCATCATCTTTAAGGGTCAATATAGTGGTATTAACCATTATCAAGTTTCTCAACATAGATCTTGGTTCTTATATGTGTGTCACCAAGGAAAGATTTCAATTATCTTTGATTTAGGTGTATAAGGTAAAGTGTATGTAGTTTAAAGATGAACTTATCACATGCCCTCAAATATTGTATTGTAATTGTATATCATCCGTACATGGATTTTACGGGTTCAGTCAAGCATAGACTTGATATCGGTGCGTTATTTAGAGATGGATGTTTGTTTCAGATGAATTTGTATTGATTGGTTCATCACTGTTGTTTGTCTTTTTGGGTATCACCGACATGGCAGATTTTGCCAGGATCATCGTGTACCTGTAAATTCACCATTACGTTGCGCACCCGTAATCGTCAATTTACCTTACACAATCACCCAAGTTTGTCCCCCACCGGGTACATTAATCTTACTTTTAGTTATGTTCTTGGATTTACATTCATCCGTGTGGCATTATTATCCCATATCAAGTATTGAAGGGGTATAAGTGTATGATAAACCTATAAGTAGGAGATAACTACACTAGATGTATAGGACACTAACAGACTATCAGTGTGCTATATCAATGGTTCGCGTGTATCAGGTATTATGTAAGTTCATAATAAGTGTAAGACTACTAGTCTAAACACAATCTGAGTGTATAATGTGCATAAGTAGTGGTAATATCAAATCAAGTAGATAGCACGTTGTGGATCACGCAATAAGTGACATGTTACAACTAACAATATGTCTCGTATTAGGGGACATGTTATAGCATACGAATGTGTCATATAATAAGTGACGTGTAATAGCACATAGTAGGTCGCATAACTAACAAGTCAAGACCTCTGTATGAATGAGTTGCTGGATAAAATCTATTACTGTTGTTCATGTACCTCTGTACCTTAAGCATCGGTCACTGCCGGTTGGTTGCTATAATGAGGTAGGTAAAATTCAAAAGTGAATTGTTTAGGCTTCATACGAAACCAGTTTGTTGCCATAATGTTGTGTAACGCCCGCCTTTCGGCAGACACTACAGTTGGCACTCATAAGCATAAAGACAACCATAATTTAAATAAAATCATAAATGCAGCGGAAAAATTGTTTAAAAACATCATTACATCGTCATAATTGTCTTAATTGTTTCATTCAAGCATTACAAAACGTGAATTTGTTCTTAAATGTATCTTCTTCAATGCCAGTCTTCAGTAAACCCCTAGCTCTTGCCAAGCTACTCCCTAAATCAAGAAACCTGCACATCAATCTAACATGCATACAAAAGTCAGCTACGCTGAGTGAGTTCTAGTTTTATAACATCATTAGAAACTTCACATATCATTCATGTAATACACGTAATTTACATCATCATACCGTACGTCATATTCGTATAGCACACAACATAATATCCTTGTCTGTTAGTAAGTCATCATCATGTTCACTTTGGTCACAAAAGACCCATTCTGTAGTCTTGACTGGTTTTATAAGATCCCCAGTAGGATGCTTGACTGGTTTTATAAGATCCCCAGTAGGATGCTTGACTGGTTTTATAAGATCCCCAGTAGGATGCTTGACTGGTTTTATAAGATCCCCAGTAGGATGCTTGACTTCCGTTAGGGCATACGTTCGATTATGTATTTCTATATATATATATATATACATATACAAGTATTCAATCACTTGTTCATGCATCATCATCATACATCACATAATAAAGTCCAACAGTCCAGGAAACATCTCGGTATGCATGTTAGCCTCAAAAGTGTTTTAAAATGGAATGAAAGTGAGGTCTAGAAACTCACCTGATTCTTAAATAATCTTGCTCGTTCGGTCACGGTTAAGGTAGTGGTTTTGGCGTGCGATCTGCATTTAAGTTTTTATGAAAAATCGTTATTTCTTTCTTAGTGTCGCTGGTAGTGTCGCAAGTAGTGTCGCACGTAGTGTCGCATAGACGAACCACAGTGTCGCATGCCACATGAGCAGCACCTTCACTTGCAGTGTCGCAAGGCTCTTGCCCAACTTTCGTTGGGACTTACACTACTGTCGCAAGCACACCCGACACTAGCCCAGGAGACAAGTTTTTCCCTTAGTGTCGCAAGATGAACACTAGTGTCGCAGGATGAACACTAGTGTCGCAGAACGCTGTATCAGCTCGTTTTTCAACCCAAAATCCTTGTTTTTCAACCAAATCGCAAACTTTTTACGTCCAAAACCTTGGATTATCATTTATATGACTAGATCTAAGCATTTTCCATGTTTTTATCCATAAAAATGCAACCTTTATTGATTTCTTTGAAACTTTTAAAAAAACTTAAAAACTCCATAAAAGACCAGATTCGTTTGGTGTTATGAAAACATGTTTTAGGGGATGATTCTTACCTTGATTACCAGTAGTTTAACACCTTTTTCCTTCAGATTAACACTTAGATTACCAAAAATCTAGGTTTTTCTTCTTCTTTGCCTTCTCTTTCAAAAACAAGGGTTTTGTGTGTGTGTTGTTGTTGTGATGGTGAAGAATGTGAATGGGGGCTGGAAAATGTTGTTTAAGTAGTAGGGTTTCCATAATGGGGTAGGGTTTTAGGTGGGCTTGGGCTTTACTTAGGTAATTAGGCTATTTTAGGCAAGTATCTTAACTAAACCACTTACCATTTTGGGCCTAATTCATTCTTTCACCCTTAATGGCCCATTATTACATCATTAACATAACGTATGTCGTAGGCTTCACGCACCATTTTAATCACAGTTACTTAAATGCACATCCAGATAAGCATAAGCACGTAATTAAGTCTTTTCATAAAAATCGGGGTGTTACATGTTGTAAGTTTCAATTTATAGTGAAAGGTAACCTTATCCTAACTAAAGCCCAAAAATAAATTTCCAAATATGTCACATAATACAGGTTGGTCACCTCATATAATGCTAGTGTAAGCGTGTGTATGTGTAAGTCTCATGTATATGGGTCACAAATAAATTTGAACAAGTGTAACTAATGCAGTGTACAGTTATAGTCTAGAATGCAATGCAATGCAAACCTAGTTCGCTATAACCAATGTCTCTGATACCAATCTGTCACACCCCCAAAATCCACTAACGGAGTTTTACCGTTAAGTGTGTGACAAACCAGGATCTCAGTCATTAGTTACACCAAACGACATTATGTGAATTTAAAATATACGTGTCTCATTAAATGAGAAAATTTAATGCAGAGTTAACGTTTAAAAGTTTGCGGAAGCGTAATCGAAATGTAATGTCAATAATATTAAATGGAACTAAATGCGCAAACACGCGCCCAACATAAGAAACATAGTTTAAATATTTGTTAAAACCAAACATAGTTTTTAAATGCAAGAAAGTGTTTAAATGCAAAGTTGTGACTCCATGCCATGTCCTAAGTGCGTTGAACCTCAATGACCTGTAAAAGTGAAAGGCTAACAAGTGTCAACACGACGGTTGGTGAGTTCACAAAGTAAGTATGAAATCAAGTAGTTCAGTTGCAAGCAGAAATATAAATTAAGTATGTCATTGTAGGTAGCTAGTCTACATCACATGTCCTTAGAGGCGTATGTATCTGACCGAAGCTGACGTATGTACACATTAAGTGCATTTTGCCCGTTCGTACATCCCAGCAGGATGCACTGTAAGTATGTTAGGTCATTCAACACCCGTTCGACAGGTCCTTCTGCCGTGCTAGCGCGACTAGCCCGGGTGGGGTTTGTCAAACCCAGTAGTACTACTCAAAATTTCCCCGCTATTTCACAAATACTAACGGTCAACTAGGTATCCATGAGGTCTTTCATGAACAAAATAAAAGTTGCTCTAATCCAGACATGCGACATACAGAATTTGTAAATCCGTAAAAGTATTCGTCCGAGTTCCAGCCCAAAAAGGGTAGAATAGTAAAAGTACGGTTCAGTGAACTCACCTTTGAAGCGCCCAGCAAATAAACGTCAAAGATGCAACAAGAATCTAGATCGTTCTACGACCTGCTTAATAATTATTTATTAATTATTAACTAAGAACCTGTAAGTAATATATATATATATATATATATATATATATATATATATATATATATATATATATATATATATATATATATATGATATTCGTTAGGGTTTCGCATATTCGGTTCGACTTCATGTATAACCGTCCTCACATCATTTAGCAAATACCACATATCATTTACGTTCACCGTCCCTAATTTCACTATTGTTAAAGCATGCTTTCACGTACCCATTTCATACAGTTTCATAGTTTCCTAATGATCATATGTACACACCTTGCAGCATATAACTAGTATCATTACATCCCAATACATACAAACTTATATAAGCATTTCTCATACTCGCACAAGTACACAATTAAACATACTTATACATATACTCCTTTGTTACATACATGCACACCCACAATAACATCATCATTTTATATACATTCCTCATGACCCATCACATACGCATTCACAAACACACACACACACACATATATATATAGATACAAATGTTGTCACTCTATTGTGGTATTTATACCTGTATACAACACCATTTGTGCATTTCATGCATCCTATCACTAGTTTGACCCGACTCACATTATCAGTGCATTATATAACAACATCGTCATTAATCGCATATTATCTATATACCCACATTTGCACCTTCGGCTATTTACCTACACATCTTATATCAACATTGTCCCGTACGTTCACACATACAATTCATTACATGTGTCATACCCTTGCTTCTGATTTTCACAATATACATACATTGCCGTTCCAGTCATATCATCATATACATGCAGTTAAAGTATTAAATTTTATCATCACACATTTCATATACATACATCAATTTCATTTATATATATAAAGTCTATTTCATGAACAGCCATACACACATTCAATCGCATACGCAAACATCACTCGCATCACTTACACGCATACGTTACAGTACATCGATCTGTTTCTGTTAACCCTACGCATGCTGTTACCAAAGAATATTTAACATATGGATACCCGCATACCGTTACAAGATACATACACGCTGAAATGTAAGGTACCCGTATACATACATGTACTGTCATATTTTTACCCAATTCTAACACCGAACACATATATTTTCATATATTTTGCCGCTGTTTCGCTGCTGTACGTACCTACGAACACAAATTCCTTATGCATACATTCTACATACATATGCACCATGTAAGCTATATACACACACATTATATAATACGGCTGCTACTGTGTTTAATTTATACATACATACATTTTGAATTGCATACATGATACATACATCACAAACAAACATACAATCATGCTGCTGTTTTTCTACATATATATATATACATACTGTTCACACGCATACATACACCACAATTATCACCGTACGCTCGCTAGATCGAACCGAGAACGAAACCGAAACGACCCGAAACCAAACCGTAGCGAATCTCATCAAACCGAAACTACACGTTGAAGATATATATATATACATTTATATATACGCATGTACCGGAGGTTGCAGGTGAAGATGACAACGGTTGTTGCCGGAGTTGCAGGTTTGCCGGAGAACTAGATCAGGCGGCTGCTACGCTTCTGTTTTCCAAACACCGGCGAAGAAAAGAACTGAAGGGGGGGCTGCTACGGTTGTGTGTGTGTTGTGTTTATTGTCGCCGGCAGAAGAAGAAAGACGAAGATGAAGATGGGGACGGGTGGGTGTTTAGGGTAGGGTTGGGTTAATTAATTACCATCTTACACTTTGCACCCTCCCACTTTAAAGGTTTATTTATTTACGTTTTAAAGTTAACAAATAAGTTTTCTTAATTACCAATCATACCCTATACTTTATAAAAACTTAACGAGATAATTAAAGAATAGTTGACGGTGTTAGCCTGAAATTACGGGTTGTCACAAAAGTCATAGTAAGTTTTGTTGTGCGTTTTGGGGAACACGGAAAATGTGGTGTGATAAGGACATGGTGGATACGCCGCTGGTACGTCCTATATATAAGTGTACATGTCACATTGTCAAATGAAGTGTTGCCTATGTTCAGTGAAGTTTTTGTGACTTCTGGACCTTGACCTATTGCAATTTAATGTTAACAATGTTTTCTTTTGCATCTTTTATTGATCATTATTCATTATCGACATCTAGCGCTCACGTTGGTGATTCAACTTCTCAGGGTTGACGTATTCTTGTTCAACTCGAGGGAGCTAGATAACGTTAGTACATTTATGATGGAAAGCACATCATCATGGACAACACTTGGAGTTGTGCCACAATTACTCATTTATTAATCATGTGTACTCATTTACTCACTTGTTTTATTAACCATATACATTCACTCGATCCATTCTTTCATCTTATTAATCGCGTTAATTCGTTTATTAAACCACTTGTTTTTCACTTTATGTATCGTGTTTACTCACTTTATTCATTAAGTTTTAATTCCGTTCCATTATGATCTTGAGTAGCAGTCCATCACTAGTCGAACCTTTATTCAATTTGTGCTGACCCGAACACCATATAACTCTAACGATACGATTTTAGACAAGATGAAGAAATTTTTCCCTATCAAATTTCCTTACTAAATCCTAAGGCATTATGTGGGTCGGGATCCTATTTTCAGATACGATCCTGATACACCCATGCATGCTTGTAGAACGAAATATTTTAGTTGATCCATTAGAAGTTTTTATCAAAATTAACGTTAATAAAATTTCGGTACGAAATTTCTTAAAGGAGGGGTGACTGTAACATTTGTCCCGAACCAAACCCAACTTAAATCCGTTCATTACCCATATAATCATTTCATGTAAAATTTAAATCATTTAATTAAATTTGTTTAATCACTAACTAGTAAGCCTATGATTTATAAAAATAATAGTTTTTAAGATATGTGATTTAAAATAAAGGGGCATTTACATATATCCCCCTCATAAGATCATTTATTACGTATTTACCCAATCCTTAAATTCAATTACATATTTCCCCTTCCTAAACCACATATATTACATATTTACCCAATTTCTTTAAAATAGCCTTTTGATTTACTATTTTACCCTTAATGATCTTCATAAATATATTTTTATATTTTCTTATGGTTTGTGTAAAAGAAGGGGTAAATGAGTAATTTATTATGTCAAAGGGGATATATGTAATTAAACTTTAGGCTTGGGTAAATATGTAATTGATGGGCTTAGGAAGGGGAAATATGTAAAAAAACCTAAAATAAAAACTATTCATCAAGATGATTATATAAAATCAAATTTTATATGATTTATAGTTTTTATAAAATTATATAGTTAATTGGTTAGTTAAGTTATATTTTATTAACAAAACAAACTTTAAAGGCGGCTTATGTAAATTATGTAATTTGAATTAAATACTTTGAAATAAAAATAATAATACTTACAAACTATAAGGGTCCAATATGTAAAATTCTAATTAATATAACTTCAACCAACCCCCACCCTTAATCCCGCTTTTCCGGCGATGATCCGGCAACCAAAAACAACCCATTTAACTCCATTTTGACTCAATTAATCGGTTCCAATCCCATTACCAACAGGTTTTGATGAGGTGCGGTACTCTCATGATGGAAAGAGGAAAAGCATGAAGGATAAAAAGGAACGGTACCTTTGAGGATCGGTATGTATATGAAGTTAAGAAAGGGATGAAGAGAGAAAGTACCGAACAACATGGAGAAACCTATAAATAGATAGCGAAACTTAGTTGTAGAGGGTTAGATAATTTTTCACCTTACAAAACACACACAACTTGTAATCGTTCTATACCATTGTTTTACTATATTCTGATCAATTCATTGAGCAATTGTAACGTTTCTATGTAATGAAATGATATTTGTTCTAACAATGGCGCCATCCGTGATGTAGATTATCATGATTCTGATTCATAAAAAGATTTAGGACAGAATTGTGCGAGTCGTAAGCTATAACGGTGCAATTGAATTAGAATATGGATGGTAAAGAGATGAGTTCAAAAGGTTTTGGTGAGACGTCAAAAACACTCAAGGATTCACATGAAAAAGATAAAATAGAAGAGGTAGATTTAGTTCGTAAATCCAGTAAGGACACAGCTGCGGAATTTGATGCAGATTTTTTGGAAAGAAATAAGACGCTGTTGAGAACTTTGAAGTTACAACAAGAACATGAAGATAGTTTAAAAGAGTTGAGGACTCAGTTGTTCGGAACACCTGAGCCATTAGCAAACAAAAATAGTGGATTGGATCCGGTATTGTTACAAACTGCGTATGGAAAGTCAATGATGTACGAGGTGTTGCAGGAAGGGCAGGGTTCGAAGCGGAAAGTGAGGGATTGGCAAGATGAAGTCGGTGAAAAAGATATCGAAACAGGTATGAATGATTTGACGAAACCATATCGACCATCGTCACTTTTGGGGGTATCAAAGTTCTCGAGAAGGATTGTTGAAGCAGAAGTTCCAGGGAAATTGAAAATGCCACCAGGCATAAGGAAGTACAGTGGCATGGACGATCCGGATCAGCATTTATTTGAGTTTTTCGGGGCAGCTCAGATACAGGGATGGACAATGCCAGTATGGTGCAAAATGTTCGTTCAAACATTGGCTGATGCTGCAAGAGTATGGTTCGATAATTTACCACCTGGTAGTATTGACAGCTTTGAGGATTTACAGCGGCTATTTACCAAGCAATTTAGTCAGCAGAGAAAGACTGTGAAGGCAATAACAGAAATTCATAATATCAAGCGGTTCGATACGGAGAATTTGGAGCAGTTTCTGGTTCGTTTTAATAAAGAAAGCATGCAAATTCAGGGAGCGTCAGATCAATTGAGAATATCGGGATTTTGCCATGGGGTCCGGAACACACAGTTAGTTGAAAAGTTACATGAAGATTTACCTCAGTCTATGGAAGTCCTGATGGATAGAGCCAGAGCGTTTGTGAAAGGGAAGGCGGCTTGTAGTAATATGGTTGGATCGGCTTACAGAGGAAATGGCTTCAGAGGAACGGATGGGCAAAGTTTTGCAGGAAGAAGACAGGTGTGGAGCGGTGGTCAAAGAACACAACAATATGCCCGACCTATTGGACCTAATACGATACGAGGCGTAGGACAACATCCTCGTTTTATTCAATACACGGAGCTGGTTAAAACTCCGAGGCAGATCTTGGCAACAGAAGGTGTTATTTTTCCAATTCCAACAAAACAGAAGCCAACAACTAATAAGAATACTCAAAAATATTGTGAATACCATCGAGATAAAGGGCATGATACTGATGAGTGTTGGGTATTGAAGCAAGAAATTGAAAAGGCAGTGAAGACGGGTAGGTTGGCACATTTGGTAAAGGTGATCAAGGATGGGAAAGGGGGACAGGTGGTACATAAGGTAATTGGCATGGTACAAAACACCGGAGGTGATATTAAGAAAGGAAGAAAAAGAATAGGTTCAAGTACGGACAGATGGATGTATCAAGAAATATCATTTCCTGCGATAGGACCAGATGAAGTGCATGAAGAACCAGTCATAGTATCTGCGGTAATGGCAGGTCATCAGGTCCGACGTATCTATGTGGACAATGGAAGCGCTTTGGAGATTATGTATTTTCAATGTTTTCGACAATTAGATGAAGAGGTTCAGAAATTGTTATTACCGGTCAATGCACCGTTGCAGAGTTTTTCAGGGGAAATGGTACGACCGGTAGGACAACTCACGTTGATGGTTACTATTGGATTAGGACAATTGATGCGAACATTACCGATGACCTTTTTGGTTGTAAAAGCTTTCTCAGTACACAATGTAATTTTGGGAAGGTCAGACATCAGGGCATTGGGAGCAGTGGTATCTACCATACACGGAGCAATGAAGTTCCCAACCCCGGAAGGATTAGTCACAATGATGACAGAATCAAGAATACAAGTTGCTGAGATTCGGCACTCTGATGGAGGAAAGGTAGGGTCATATAATGAAGAGCAAAAGAGGGAAGCAACGGAGCAATGGGTGATAAATGATGGTTATCCTGATCAAAAGATTGAAATTGGGGCAGAATTGTCGGAAGAAGTAAAACTGGTTTTGTGGGAACTATTAGTTAATTCTTTGGATGTTTTCGCGTGGCAACCAGCGGATATGACAGGGGTGCCAAGGAAGTATGCAGAGCACAAATTGAAGGTGTATGATTCAAGAAAACCGGTGCAGCAAAAGAAGAGGGGCATGGGTGCTGAGAGAAGTAAAGCAATAATGGTAGAGGTCCGGAAGTTAGTCGAAGCAAATATTTTACGACCAGTTCAATATCAGACGTGGGTAGCGAATCCTGTTATGGTGAAGAAAGGAGATGGTTCTTGGCGAATGTGCATCGACTTTAAAGATTTGAATAATGCATGTCCAAAGGATTGTTATCCATTGCCGGATATTGATGAAAGAGTAGATGCAGTGGCGGGGTTTAGGTTCAAGTGTTTTCTCGATGCTTACAAGGGATATCATCAAATTCAGATGAGTAAGGAAGATGAAGATAAAACGGCGTTCATTACAAAGGAGGGTCTTTTTTGTTACACTAAAATGCCTTTCGGATTGAAAAATGCCGGAGCAACATATCAAAAGCTGATGGATGAAACTTTCCTTCCTCAGTATGGAAGGAATTTGGAGGCATATGTAGATGATATTGTGATAAAGAGTGAATCTGAGCAGCAGATGATTAAAGATATTAAAGAAACTTTTGGAAGGCTTCGAGAGATTAATATGCGTCTTAATCCAAAGAAATGTTCTTTTGGAATGCGCTCAGGCAAATTCTTGGGGGTGATGGTAGATTCTGATGGTATAGGAGTGAATCCAACGAAGGTAGAGGCTGTTTTAAAGATGACCGCTCCAAGTTCAATAAAAGATGTGATGATTCTCAATGGAAGATTAGTGGCAATGCAACGTTTTTTATCCAAGGCAGCGGAAAAATCCCTTCCGTTCATGAAGGTGTTAAAGCAGAGTCTGGGAAAGAATGATTTTAGGTGGACAGTAGAAGCGGATGAAGCATTTGAAGATTTGAAGAAGCATTTATGTGCCTTACCAAAGTTGGCAGCTCCTAGGGAGGGGGAGCGGCTGTATTTGTATTTAGCTGTGGCGAAATCCGCAGTAAGTTCAGTTTTGATGGTGGACAGGTCAGGGATACAAATTCCAATATATTATGTGAGCCGGGTTTTGAAAGATTATGAGGAACGATATTCGGTGTTGGAGAAGTTAGCTTTATCCTTAGTACATGTTTCTAGAAGGTTACGAAGATATTTTCAGGCACATACGATAACAGTTTTAACAAATCAGCCGGTGCAGCAAGTTTTAAGGAAGCCAGAGGTGTCAGGGCGGTTGGTTAAATGGGCCATTGAGTTGGGGCCTTTTGAAATAGAGTTTAAACCAAGAGTATCTTTCAAAGGGCAAGTATTAGCTGATTTCATAGCTGAAGTTCCTGAAGGTGAAAAAGAGGTTGCTTGTGAAAACGTGGCTAGTGAATTGAAAGAATGGATGTTACACACTGACGGAGCTTCTAATGAGGAAGGGTGTGGGGCAGGTCTGATACTAGAAAGCCCCGAAGGTGATGAATTGACATATGCATTAAAGTTGGATTTTCCTAGTTCTAATAATGAGGCTGAGTATGAAGCTTTTCTTGCTGGGTTGCGGCTAGCTCATAAGGTGGGAGCAAAACGAATTAAAGCATACGTGGATTCTCTGCTAATTGCTAATCAAGTGTCTGGGGAATATGAGGCTAAAGACGAAAGTATGGCAAAATATTTGGACAGAGCCAAGACTTTATTGCAAGCCTTCGATGCATATGAGGTGATTCATATTCCTAGAAGTAAAAATAAAAAGGCCGATGCATTGAGTAAGTTAGCTTCGGTAGTATTTGAACATTTGGCAAAAGACGTACGTGTGGAGGTATTGAGAAGGCCATCAGTACAGATGACAGATGTTTGTGTGGTGGATGTAGCTGTAGATAATTGGATGGTTCCAATAGTAAATTTTCTTTTGTACGATAAGTTACCAGAGGAGAAAGCTGAAGAAAGAAAGATGCAGGTAAAAGCACTACAGTATCAGATGGTAGATGGAAAGTTGTACAGACGCACCTTTTTAGGCCCGTTGTTACGATGTTTAACTCCAGATGAAGCAAGTTATGTGATTCGAGAAATACATTGGGGTATATGTGGTATACATGCGGGCCCGAAGATGGTGGTAGCTAAGGTGGTTAATGCGGGATATTTTTGGCCTGGAATGCATAAAAGCGCCGTAGCAGAACTTCAATCATGTATAGATTGTCAGAAGCATGCTCCGGTCAGTTTGCGTCCGAAGAATGACATGATTCCAGTAACAGCTGCGTGGCCATTTCAGAAATGGGGGATCGATATTGTTGGACCGTTACCAGTTTCTTCAGGACGAGTAAAATTCATATTGGTAGCTGTGGATTATTTCACGAAATGGGTCGAAGCTAAACCTTTAGCTAAAATAACAGGGCAGCAAGTGAAGACGTTTGTATGGGAACATATCGTGTGTAGATTTGGTCTTCCCTTATACATTGTTAGTGACAACGGAAGGCAGTTTGCTGAAAATCCTTTCAAAAAGTGGTGTGAAGAATTGCATATTAAACAAGTTTTTGCCTCTGTGGCACATCCTCAAGCAAATGGACAAGTGGAGAGAATCAATAGAAGCATTATGGAAGGAATAAAGGTATGAAAAGTGTATATATATATGTAGTAAAAAAAAAAAAAAATAATAATAATAATAATAAAGGGGGGAAGCTAAGGAAAAATGACGATGGATATTTGATTTGTAGTTTATTATTATTATATTATTAAAAGAAAAAGTGTTTCATGATAAAGGTTCGATTAAGCGCAAGTGGTTCTTGCTGGGCTGATGAATTGTCACATGTTTTGTGGGCACACCGAACAATGCCAAAAACTAGTACTGGAGAAACACCGTTCAGCCTAACATACGGTACAGAAGCGGTCATCCCTGTAGAGATTGGTATGCCGACGCAAAGAATGCTTAGTGAGAAGGACAATGATCGGATTTTAAAGGAAAATTTGGACTTGTTAGAGGAGCGGCGTGAAATTGCAGCTATTCGAGAGGCAAAGTATAAGAAACAGGTTGAGAAATATTATAACAAGAGGGTGAAAGAAAAAACTTTTAAAGAAGGTGATTATGTTCTTCGATACAATGAAGTCAGTAGGATTCAATCCTTGGGCAAATTAGGGCCACGGTGGGAAGGTCCATACATCATTTAGAGGATAGCCGGCAAAGGAGCTTATGAGCTGCAGACGGTGGGAGGACTACCAGTTGCTCGGACTTGGAACGGTGTTCATTTGAGGAAATGTTATTTGTAAAAAGGAGGACATGTAAGATGATATTGTGAAAATGTACTGTTATGAAAAGAAGGATGAAATAAAAAGTGGAATAAAACTTCAAAATAATATGGTGTGATATCGCAATGCATTTAAATATACCCATTAGGTGGTCTATGTAGAAGTCAATCTACATATGATCTTTCAAAAGCCTACAAGGTAAAAGATGCGGATAAGAATATACAAGTGGACGCACTTGAAATAAAAAAAAAAAAAAAAAAAACAATCATCATAGCATAATTGTGGGATGATCCAAAAGAAACATGGTTGTAGCAAGTTGATAATTGTTCAAACAACAGAATGTGAAACATGGGTGATAAGTAAACAAATACAAGTAACATGTAGCAAACAGATACAATCATGATAAATGAGACAAAATAGAAGAAGCATCGGACATGATAAGTCCTAATCGTTCCTGGAGCTCTGGCAAAGATATTTGTGGATTGGCTTGAAGATCGGTCACAAGTTGGAACTTCACATCACCACATTCTTTTATAGCTTCCATCGCTATGCTTTGGATGTTTTCGACAACCGAAGGTCGAACCTCCTCTATAGATTTTCCTCGGCTTCCATAAGCATAACCAGCTTTTACCCCGTCCCTGTAGCCAAGTTGACGCATGCTGTTATTAACCGCTGCTATCTTCGTCACCATTTCGGGACTCTTTGCTATTTTCTTGGATAAAATCTCTAGACCTTCGGTAAATAGCCAATCTTTCATTGCTCGAGAATTTTGGCTATCTTGTTGCAATTTCGAAAATTGATCCTTTAAGGAGGCACTACTTTGGATCAAGTCAGATTCAATTTTTTCTTTTTCCATAAGAGCTGAAGAGTTTAAATAAAAATAGGGATAATATAGAAGGAAGTTAGACTGATGAAATATAAATAATGTATATATATATATAAAAAAAAAAAAAAAAAAAGAGGGGGGTAGAGAAGAAGACCTTTCTTGGTTAAGTCATGAGCTTGCTCAACAGCATTCAACTTTATCGTCAGCTCATTCATCTGTTCTACATGGTTTTTCTTCATCAACTCTTGATCGGCAGTGTTTTTCTTCAGTCGCTCTTCAAGGTGGTTTTTCTCTTGCAGAAGGTTACCAGACCTTGTAATTTCTTGGGCAGAGACTTTGAGAGCTAGATTCAGATCTTGTTGAACTTTGGTAAGTTGAGCTTCAGTCTTGTTAAGAGCTTCAGTTTTTTCGGCTAAATTTTGCTCCATTTGATGGATGGAGGACAAGGATGACTGAAGGTTAGTCACTTCTCCAGAAAGATCAACAATTTTTATTTCTGCCTCTACCCATCTCCGGTGCATTTCAGAAAACCATCCTATGGCTTGAGCTTGGTTCAGATGAGCTCCATTTGAAAACTCCATGGGGGACAGATTACGGAGAATATGGAGGTCTTTTGGAGTGGTGGCATTATGAAGGAATTGGCGAGCTACGTCTACATCTAAAACAGAGTCTTTGTTTGAAATGTTCCAATTTGGTATGAAGGGTTGATCGGGGTTGCAGGAAGAAGAAGGAGGGAAATTGTGACCGATGAAGGGGGACATATTCACTTCATGGGAAACCCATGCGGAATGGTCGAAGCTCTTTTTAGGAGAGGGAGCAGGAATGGTGGTTGGAGGGCTGTTGATTTTTTCAGGAGAAGGATCTTTTCGGGGAGGGGTCAAAAAAGAGGATGGTAGATCCGGGTTTGAGCGGATAGGGGGAGAAGGTGTGTGTTCAGGTGACCTTCTAGGAGAAGGGTGAGAGGATGAAGTGCCAACTGATGGTTTTACAGGGGTTTTGTTCAGAAAAGTAACCGGGTCATGTGATTCAGGGGTTTTTTGAAGACGGATTTGTTGGGCAAGAGATTCCCGATTGATGTCTTCTCCTTGAAGGTGGATGGATAGGTTTTCAAGACTGCTAGAGTGGGATGGTTGAGAGTTGGTCGGAGCTTGTTTAGTAGCCTCGGGATTTTTCTTCATTTTCTTTTTTGTCCCGGCAGCGGTGGTTTTCTTTCGTTTAAGAGGGGCGTCAAGATCGACAACTGGAATGGTAGATTGGGTAGCTTCAGATGAGTTGATGGTATCGGTGTTTTCAGGGAAATTCCCTGGGGCAGGGGGGCGGATAACTTGAAAAGCGGAACTGTTCCGATCCAAAAAGGTCGGATCAGTAGGTTCCATATCCAAACCCTCAAAAGTGAGGTCTTCAAAACTGTCCAATTGAAGAACGTCTGACAAATCGATTTCTGTTCCAAAGAAAAAAAAAAAAAAAAAAACATATGTTTATAAACAAAAAGGAAATATAAATATCATAAAAATAAAAATGGTTCTCACCTTTTCCAGCAAGAGACATGGTTGGCCATTTTAAGGAGTAAGGCCACTTCCGGCTGATCCATCCAATAACTAGTAAATGTTCCGGATATTTTCGCACAGGGTGAGCAATACTGCCCAAGTTGAGGAAAAGGGTTTGATTGACCAAATGAGGAGATGGTTCGGTATCTTTTAAAGGAAGGGCATTGTTCGGTCTCCATGACATTTCCGAAGGGACGCATCGGTCGTCGACATAGAAAAAGTTATCTTTCCAATTTTTCAATCCCGATAAAGCACTGGTAAAACAGGATAAGGCAACCGATCGGCGGCGTTCAAATGTGTACCAATCTCCAGCTTTAGTAATATGAAAAAATTTCCTAAAGACTGTAAGATTTGGTACTTCCCCTATCGCTCTACAGGAAATCTCAAAGTGTATTATTTTCGCTATTCCTAAGGGGGCACACTGAGAGATATGGATACCGTAGTATAGTAAGGTTTTTATTAAGAATCTGGTAAAAGGAACCCTACAATTGGCAGTTTTAAAAAAGTGAGTGTACAAGGCTATCTTACCAGAGGGAAGGGGATAAACAGAGGTTTGAGCCGGAGGGAGTGTTGGATGAAGATCAGCCGGAATGTCATACTTTTTTACTAATTTTTGTAATTGATTATCCGATAATTTAGAGTAGCATAAATGCATATTATTTTTAACTTTATCAGACATCTTTAATAAGATAAATACGACGAATGAAGAAAATATAAATATGATGACAGTAAAATAAGAACAGACGGGGTATAAACAAATCAAATACCTTCGTAAAGGGGCATAATGAGGAGTATGATCTTTACACGAGGAGTCGGTTGGGTGATAATTACAGGATTCAAAAAGAAGATAAAAAGGAACGTTATGGAGTAAGGAGCACTTGGGATTTTAGTTAAAAGAGATAAGGCGAGGAGGAAAGAGAAAAGGCGTGAAGAGAAAGAAAGCGTTTGAAAGAAAAGTGATTTGTAAAGCAATAAAGAAGACTTATATATATATGTATATATTAGATCTCACAGAAGATGAAACGGTGCGGTATCAACAAAGAAGGAAGATAATAATAAAGTCTATATGTATTTTTTATGATATCAATACAAATAGACTGGGGGGTCTTGATGAGGTGCGGTACTCTCATGATGGAAAGAGGAAAAGCATGAAGGATAAAAAGGAACGGTACCTTTGAGGATCGGTATGTATATGAAGTTAAGAAAGGGATGAAGAGAGAAAGTACCGAACAACATGGAGAAACCTATAAATAGATAGCGAAACTTAGTTGTAGAGGGTTAGATAATTTTTCACCTTACAAAACACACACAACTTGTAATCGTTCTATACCATTGTTTTACTATATTCTGATCAATTCATTGAGCAATTGTAACGTTTCTATGTAATGAAATGATATTTGTTCTAACAGGTTTCGAACTCAATCCAGCAATAAACATTGTGATTAACGAGTCTTTATCATCAATCCAATCACTTCCTTTATCTTTGGTATTTTTTTAGATTGAGATCAACGAAAGTATTGTTCAGATTGTGTAATCTCGTTTGATGTTTAAAACGTATTGTTCGCATTATCATTATTGTGTAAAATTCGGCAAAAACAATATTTAAAACAAATTTTAAAAAATGAACTCTATAGCGACGAAAGGTCGTTGCTAGGTTACATCCAACTTTGACCCATCTAAACCCTATAGCGACGAGAGTTCGTCTATATAGGTTATAGTCAACTTTGACAAGTTAACCCCTATAGCGACGAAAGATCAACGAAAGCCATCGGTCGGGGTGTGACAGGTATCACTGTTAGGCCTGGTTCGGTCGAAAATTTGCGAGTCAACATTGGGGCCGTTTTGCGAAAGTGTGCGAGGCGGCTTTAGGCCCGTTTGGACCATAGCGGTGCAATTTGTTGTGGGGTCGTTCCTGTTGCAAGTGTGAAGAATGTTGTCGAGCCCATTCTGATCGAAAGAGTGCTAAATGACGCATGACACATTCGGGCCGAGTGGTTCAAGTCACTATTGCTCCAATTCGGCCAAAAGCGTAGCGGATGACGTTGGCCCGCTGTAGTCGAAAGTTTGCTGGACAAGACACAACCCATTTGGGTAGAGAGGTTTGGATCATGGTCGGACCAGTTTCGATCGAAATATGCAAAACCATGTCGAGGTCGTTCGGGTTGGAGTGAAGCAGGTCGTCGTCGGGTTCGTTTCGGTGGAAAATGTGTGGGACGACACGGAGGCCGTTTGGGTTAAAGCAGTGCGGGATGGCATCAGGCATGTTCGAGTCGGAGTGGCGTTGGTCGAAAGCGTGCAGGACGACTACGAGCTCGTTTGGGTCGAAGCGGTACTAGTTACGATTGGGCCCGTTCAGGATGTAAGTGTGAAGAACGACGCTAGGCTTGTTTCGGTCAATGTGGTTCTCGTCGTCATCGAGCCTGTTCAGGTCGTAGCGGCATGGGGAATCGTTTGACCTATTCCGGTCAGTGGATTGAAGATTTCAATGACTTTGGTTGAATTCCTTCACAATTTTGAAAGAATTTGAATTCATACAAAGTAAAGGAATTTGAACGAATTCCAATTTCAATTCTTTTATTAACCAAACACATCACTAATAGAATTCAAATTCTAGTTAATTTCATTTCATTCCTATAATACAAATACAAGATAGTAATAGTTTAGATATAACACAAGATTTTGAAAACTAACACACCCAAAATGCCATTTTATCAATTTTATCAAAGGTAAGGTGATAACATTTTGAAAAATAATTTCACTTGAGTGCGTATATTTTAAACAAGATTAATGGCTTTTATGCATTATAATTAGCTTTCGTGCAAGCGGAGACTTAAATCCAGAGAGCATTTTAGAGCAGGATGCACTCCCGTAGGGTGTAAACGAGCCGAGCTACTTACAAGCTATTCGAGATCGGATCTATAAAAAGCTCGAACGAGCCGAGCTTTTTCGAGCTCGAGCTCGAGCCCGAGCCTAAGAAAAAAGCTCATTAAGTTATCGAGTCCGGCTCGAGCTTTACACATCGAGCTCGAGCCGGTTCCTGAGCCTTATCGAGCTTTTCATTTATATATTTTTTTATTTATTTTATAAATATATATTATTATTATTAGTTAAAATATATATAAATTATGATTAAAAATATATAATATGTATTTTGTTATATATAAACTACGTATAATTAAAAGTTTATGTAAAATTAAATATAAATATATATAAAATTAAATATAAATGATTAACAATGAAATAATAAAACATCAGTCGAGCTCGAGCCGAGCTCGAGCTTGAGAAGTTTATGACGAGCTCAAGCTCGAGCTTTGAAATTAAATCTTGAAACGAGCCGAGCTCGAGCTTGGTTAAACTTAAACGAGCCGAACTCGAGCCTAGACGAGCTCGGGCTCGGCTCGTTTACACCCCTACACTCCCGTTACCCATAATGCGAGAATACTTTAGCTTTTTTAATATATAAATTTTTTATGATATTGGATATTAATAATTCAAACTTTTATATTTTATATATTGGTCGATATTAATCTCAATTTAAAAATTCTTTGCGGCAATCCCAACTTGTAACTTACTTTCGTATAATGATCCATCTTTAAAGTTAACTTAACGCCGTTATTTTTTTCGACTTTTTTACTGATGTTAAGGGCTATTGATCGGTAGGACGATACGAGCCTTTTCAATTTTGGTGGGGTATAAATAAGATAAAGTAATTGATCTTGACAATGTCAATGAGAAACATACGATCAAAGTAAGTTAGAGATGTGAGTCGGTAAGAAACCTGCAAATTTATCATTGCATACAAGTTAAAGTCCAACACTACAAAATGCAAACTTACCATTGCATTATGGCTTAATCATTTCATTGCATAAAAGTTAAAGTCTAACACTACATAGTATCTATTAAAACTGTATTATTACCTGCCATCAAACTTATATCAAAACAACATTTCTTCTACTTGTATGACAACCCATAACATCTCATACAACAAAAATAAGTCCATTAAGGCTACAACTAAACAAAATTGATAAAATCATAACCCCAAAGGCATCTTTGACTATTTGAATTCTAGTCCAACCCCTTATTGCTTTGATCCTCATCATGAGAATTTGCGGAAATGATGCCGGTTTTATGCAACATTTCCAACTCACTGAAATACGCGCATGATTTACTCTCCTTCCCCTTCTCCATTGTTCTTCTATAATACTTGTTAATGTTTTCCCATTTCTCTTTGCACTTTTTTGGTGTCCTATTATATCCCATACCAGATAAACTAGCAGCAACGTCATCCCAAATAGAGCCTTTAGATCCCTTCCCACTAAACTTGTGATTCAAAGCAGCTCTAACTGTTATAAGTGCTTGCACTTCGGATTTTGGCCATCTTTTGGTGTTTGGGTCACAATCATATTCTATAATGTTATTCATTTCTATATCATCATTACCTGCTGCATCAGATTTTAAAGCTTCCTGATTTTCTTGATCATCACCTTGTTTTTCAAGAAAATTGGGGATTTGGATCTCTTGGCCCAGTGAGTTTTGAATGAAGGAAATGAGGGCTAAACTTTGTGATACTTGTTGTTTTCTAGCTTGTTCATCCCTCTTTGCTCTTTCAATCTCTTGTTTTTTCCATGCTTGTTCCCGCATGATGCTTTCTTTTTCATTCTTTTCTAACATCTCAGTCAACTGTTTATACATCTCTTCCTGCTTTTTAGTTACCGTTTTCATCATGCTTTCGATATACAACTCTAGCTTCTTTCTTGATTTTCTCTTCCTCTTTTTCTTGTTTATCGGTTCCTTGATTGGCTCTTGCAATTTGCTGGTTTCATCAGATGAAGAGGAGCTGAAAAAAAAAGAGTAATGCAACTGACTTTAGTCCAACCAACTATCTATTTTACAAACTATACAATTAATCTCGGTGAGATCTCGGTAATCAGTGCTCCAACAATATCTCGCTAAAAATATCGGTAAAAATCTTGGTACCGACTACCGAGAATATCCGACGATATTACCACTATATCACCGATACTTTGATTTCAAAATATCAGTAATATCGATGAGATCTCGGTTTTGACTTGTGAGACCAACTTCTTTGTTTTTAAACCATGGGTTGTTTGTCAAGTGGCCCAATCTCTTTTCACAAGACAACATGTGACTACTGTATATATAACATATTTCCCTAGAAAACCTAATTACAAGTCTATAACTAGATAGTTTGGTTGATGTAGACTCGGAGGAAGATTTAGTTGCTTGCGATTAGATCATGTTTTTATTTTCTAGTATAAAACGTTGACATTTTTGTTTTGAGTTGTGATTTAAATCATGTTTTTTGATTATTAAGTATTATTTATACATGATGTTTTAGCTAATGATATATCACCGACATCCCACCGAGATAACTGATATCTCAAACATCATTCCGTCACCGATAACCGATACTTTTCCGCATTAACCACATAGTTTACAAATACAATTCAAATCTAGGATCCCAATTCTTTATATGAATAAAAACCAATCCTATAACAAGTTATTCTTTCCCCAATATGCATTTTCAACAACAATAGCTTTAACATAACAGCTTATGTTATCAAAAAAGCCAAAGAAAATCTTGCCAACAATTGACATCAAAATGTCGTCACTTATATTCTAAGACATACAAGTCTTCAATCCCTTACAAGTGCCACAATCTTACTTCAACAATACTTGATGAATATCACTAATGGTGAAAAGGGGAAACTTTATAACTAAAAATAACATAAAAACTCATTTCATATTACAAACAAATTAACAATTTCAAACGACCTAAAGTAAGTTACCTTAATGCGGCGTCAGGCAAACCTAAAATAGATGGATTTGGGGGAACAAAGCCGGCAGCATCGGTATCAGTTTCAGTTTCAGTATTGTACAAGGGAACTTCCGGCTGCCAGATCAACGTGGTTTTGGCATCGATGTCAGGTGAAGTGCGTACGTTGCATCTAATCGGACGAAGCTTTTGTGGAGGATGAAAATGGTTTTTATGGTGATCGGAGAAGGTATCGGTGGTAGGTAAAGTAAACGGAGACAAGTGTGTGTCGGAGTAAAGAACGACGTCGCTTGGAAGCCCATGGTCGCCGCTGGTAAACACTTCCATTTCCATGGGTGAAAAGGTAAAGCGGCTGCGAACTAGATTTTGTTTTGTGTGGTTAAAATTCATGGTTGAATTTTCTCTGTAAATCACAACATTGGCCCCTAAACTTTTCTTTGTATATATTACTAGAACCTCATCTATTCTATTGCTACAACAATGCTCTTTTGTTTTGGCATCTCTATTTTCATGACATATTCTCCTTCTTATTGAAAAACCAACAGAATTGAACAGTAAAACAGTATCAGGGTTATTTTGGTAATATCACTTATTAATCTTGTCGCTACTTGGGTCTGCCTCAAAACAGAGAGAGAAGCAACAACCTAGGTCAAAATTATAGTGGTGGAGAAAGTTTAGGTAGAGACGATTATGGCTGTGGAACAGTGACGGTTATCGTGCACTGGCGGTGGTTGTTATGGCCGTGAGAACATTAATGGTGTGATGGAAACCAAAATTACTTGCAGCAGTACAGTAATCAGCATCAAGCACAATATTAGGAACAATATGCAGGTATGTATCCCTCCATTGAATGCCAAGAAAAGATCTTGGGTTGTCGGTAGAGCTAACTGGCGAGCAACAATGATTGGGGATCAATAACCTGGTCGCGGTTACCAGCGAACTAGGGTTAACTTAAGTAGCCTTGGTGGGTGTTGGAGGTACGATAATGTTGCATGTAGGTGGAAATCAGTTTGAAAGCTCCATTTCAAAACGAGAATTTACCTACAAAAGGCTTTAACCGGTTGTATTGTG
This sequence comes from Tagetes erecta, assembly GCA_030867185.1. Classification (NCBI taxonomy): domain Eukaryota; kingdom Viridiplantae; phylum Streptophyta; class Magnoliopsida; order Asterales; family Asteraceae; genus Tagetes; species Tagetes erecta. The sequence goes on from CM061490.1 coordinate 18,242,711, forward strand.
ATTCGATGTTTGAAATTGAGGGTTTTGAATTTGAAATGGTGTTTGGGTTTTTTATTTGGGGGTGACTTTGATTGGTGCCCAGTGGCTTTGGATTGCCGTTTGGTTGTTTATTAAAGTTATTTTAGATAGTTGTTTACCAGACAATTTGTACTAATGTATTTGTTTTTTCTTTGTTACCATTGCAGGTTATTGTATCAATTTTTAAAGGATTTAAGATCACTTTGTGGTGGAGGGTTTTTTTTCATGTGTAACTGTGTATGGTAAGACTTTGATTGCTTATACATAAGTATCCATTTGCAACTTGCTAATCAGGCTGTATACTATGTAAGTGAATGTATTAATTTCATATGATGTGTAGTGTAGCATTTATATATGAAAAACCATCTTTAGATATTATTATTTATGACCAAAACATAACACTAACACATTATATGCAAAAAGTGAAACAAACACATCAATGAAGAGAAAAAAAAACATATTAGGATGGCATGAACTCAGCAACTGATGACATTGGTAAGACTTTTTTTGCGTATTAATGTAAAATTGTAAAATTAGAAAAACTAGACATTGGAAGTGCAGAATGTCAAGAATGAACCATTAAAGAACACATCTTTTGAAGCGGTTTTACAAGCGCAAGGAATCAAGTTTGTAGTGCAACGTCAAATGTGCAAGATTATATAAGCATGATAAAAGTTTATGTAGTGTTGTATGTCAAAAACTATAGAACTCTGTCTATAGTATTTATGCCAAGCGTTGTGCAGTACTATAAATCAGAACTTATGCAAACTCGATTAATCGATTTGATAATATACCGGCAAAACACAACGCCCGCGCAACGCGCGGGCGACCCGCATCTATCTAGTTGTTTTTTATGATCGTGTTAGATAACACACATAAGCCTATGGCTATATTCGAGTATAATGTATAGTGTAAGGTTCTCTTTGTAGTTTGTTTATTTATACCATATTTGTAACCAATGTTGTCAGGCTCGGATCGGTTCGGCCGGTCGAATCGGTCGGACCGGGATTCAGAGGGTGGACCGGGCCGAACCGTATAGGTTCGTTTTTAGTATAAAGGCTCGGCCGGTTCGAACCGGTCAACCGGTTGAACCGGGATTCGGCCAGTTCGGACCGGTTCGGATCGGTTCGGAAAATTAATTTTTTTTAAAAAAATTGACTTTATCTGGTTAAATTTGTGATATTTTTTATTTAAATTAAGTTTGGTTAAGGTTTAACCTTTAAACTTTAGATAATATTGTCTCTGTGTTGAAGTTTAGAACTTTAAAAGTTGTTTCTCAGTATCTGACTTATATTTTAAGTTATATTAATATTTTAGAAAAAACATATATAATTATTTATTATTTATATGGTTCAAAACCGATTCAACCGGTTCGACCGGTCCGACCGGTTCAACCAGTGAACCAGTAAGGCGACCGATTCACTGTCCGATCCGATCCTGAAAACATTGTTTGTAACAGTATATTTACTAGTGATAATACAGTTAGCTTTTATTGAGAGAATTCTACAAACCCAAACATGATATCGAGCCTTTGATTCTTTTTATCAACTCTTTTTTATCTTTTATGTTCCTCTTACGGTGCGTTCTGCACTAGTTCTGGTCGAGTATTGCATCTCATACTGTTGGATCTTACTAAACAAATAATGTAATCTTTTAATCAACTATTTTTTTATCTTTTATGTTCCTCTTCCGGTGCGTTCTGCACTAGTTCTGGTCGAGTATCGCATCTCACATTGTTGGATCTTACTAAACAAATAATGTAATAGCAACTTAATAAATACAGAATCTTTGTTAACGGTTAAGATCAAACACACAATACTTTGAATAAAACACTAAGAACATGGTGTAAAGCTTTCAAAGTATCTTCGGATTACACAAAAAGATAGAACATAAAAACAAAAGAGTTGTACGTATCTTCAGAATGACCTGAAGTGTCGAGACATCACTACTTCTCATCATTGATAGCTTTGTCTTAAGCAACAAATAAGTTGACTGCTGAAAGGAGTTATAATGCAGCAGATACATCACATACAACAAATACTTAACTTATAATTGGTTTCAGCATGAGTTTTCTCTAAGTGTTTCGAGTAGCTTCATCCTTTAACATCCTAGCAAATCCCCCTAGGATAATGCTATCAAAACTTCATTTACCCAATTGTTCTTCTCACATGAATGGTGGGTTTAATCATATGAATAGTCATTTAGGAACTTCTATCTTTGAAGGATTGTGAAGAGGTAGGTCTACAAGATCCATGAGATTTTGAGGTCATAGGCCAAATAGGCTTTTACATGAAATCTTTATCACTAGCCCCTAAATAGGTTAGCATAAATATTCTTCTTTCATCATCATATCTCCAAAACCTAATTAGATCATGAATATCCAAAGCTCTACATACAATACCTCTCATTTTCTAGAAGGTTGCCACGGATTTGTATTTTAAATTTGAACTTGTAGATTACTTCAACATGTGCCTTTGCAATAAGTCAGATTGACTTAATTGCATTTCTTCCATCTCAGACACATACCTTTCCTCACATCCATCATTTCTTGTGATTTTAATGGAATCAATTTTATAATCAACAGTCTAGTTTACTACATTGCTAATTTGACCATCAGAAGTATCATTGTTTTGGTCGAAAATTGATAAACCAAGTTTGTTAAGTGAGGTTGTATGTTTTAATGAATAATATGCAAAAATTAACAGTGAATACAAAGATTTATACGAGGAAAATCCCTTGATCAAGAAGAGATCGCCGGCATAAAACCTCGGGTGACGACAATCGTCTATCACCACTATATTAATGATAAAAAACGAATTACAACTCTAGAACTATGGCCGCTTGGTACAAAATGTGTGTGTGAGTAGAAGTATTTTGTCTAGATGCAGAAGAGAGTTGTGAAATTCACGTGTACTGTGAGCTAAGTCATAGCCTCTTAATATAGTCAAAAATAATAACCAACTAACTCCTAAATCCAAGCAAGAATTCGCTGAGCTTAGTTGACCATGAATTCAGTTGATTTCGTAACTTCCTTGACCGAGTTTTGAGGTAGAATAAGTCAATTAACCGTTACCTGCATTGACTTATAAAAAATAAACATGCAGAGAACAACTGTTAGTAAGACTAGCATTAAGGATCCTCAATCCTCTAAATGCCAAGGATAATATATCCATGAGACCATGATAGCTAAAATTTAATCCCCAACAATTGCCCCAATATGACGCCTGTAGATGGAATTCAGCTGTCATATTGCACTCGATTTCAAATTTTCTCATTTATCATCTTGTTAGAGCGATTTGACAGATGCTATAACCGTTCATTTTCCCCGCTTATTATATACCCTTCATACGATCCAGAAGTTAGATACGCTTCAAACCATCGGCGATTCAGGTACAATTCTATCCTTCACTTCGATTTTTTCATCCATTATCCTTCGAATCATGGGTAAGAACACAAAACTCCTTCTCCTACCCCAATTGAGGTAGATGATAATCTACATTCTCAAAACCTTTTGAAGGAATCTGTTAAAGAAATCTGCAAGTTTACCGACCCTGAAGTTCAAACCCTAGTTCCATGCTTCCCTCCTGGAACTATTTTTCGCTCTTTTGATCATTCGGTAACGAGTGATTCGGTATCGAAAGAATGGGTCTGTTTCCCCGCGTTGCCTTTTCATTTAGGTTACACATATCATTTTCCCTGAAATGACTCAAGATTTCTTTGCTCTGTCTGGAATGTGCTACATTCAAGCCATGCCCATGATCTGTCGAACATTGTTCACAATATAAAACATTATAGTGACAGAGAATCTGGCTTTTAGTGTTGTAGAGTTGTCGTATCTTTATTCTCTGGTTACTCATGGTTCTAGTCGATTTGTCTTTAAGTCTAAACCTCATCAAGAGATTCCGATCTTGAAAACCACTCAGAATGATCCTAATTAGAGGAAACCGTTCTTTTTTGTAAAAAGAAACTCAATCCCTGAGGGCGAGACTCTGCCCATCAAGTGGGTCTTGAAGGGTAGGATATATGATCCTTACGGTTCTTTGAATTCTGATCTAATATTTGTTGTTAACTTATTAACTTTTGTGTTGTAGTGACTAATTTCGCACGGCTTGCGGATCTTCCAGATGCAGAAAGGAGAGCGACGGTTTTCTTAGATCTTGATTCCAGCACTCTCACTTTCAAGACCAAAATTTCAAAATCTATTGCAAAAGCCTCCTTCACTTCATCCTTCACGATATCAAGTAAGTGGCTAATAGATAAGGATAATACTTTTTGTAATGTAAATGGTTATCTATTTGATGCTTTGAAAGGCACTCTAAAATCCAAGGCTCCTATGTTCATTCTTGATGATGTTGATGATTTGTTGACCTCTAAGTCTGCCAAAAAAGAAATAAAACCACTGTTGGCCTTGCTACAAAGCTGATCAACACTCGTTCCAAATCCATTGCCTATAAGAGAAAGAAGACTAGCGATCCAAGGGATGACTTTGCTAACATGCAGAAGGGTCTCATCAAGTATATTTCTGATGTAAGTTTTTGACTACATGCATATTATTTTGAAATTGTGTTAACTTTGGATAAATGGGAAAGAAGACCAGCGATCCAAAGTTTTTGACTAACTTTGGTAAATGCTTACCTTTGTTTTGTTTATAGAGTGTTGCTCTGATGAAAACTTCTCACGAGAAAAGTGTTAAAGACTTAGAGGCCAATCTTACTAAGATTAGATCTATTGCAGCTGCAAGGGACATGGTCATAGCTTGGCTGGAAAAGGACAATAAAGCCTTGATAAAGGATCTGCAAAAGGAGAAGGCTAAAGTGCTTAAAGAAGTTCATGCTACTGTGGATAAGGCTAAGGAATGGGCTATGAAGCGGGTTATCCAAGCAAGGATAAAGATGGCAAAGCAAGTCGCAGCAGCTAGTCTCGACATGCCTGCATGGAATCTGGCTAAATGGGAGCAAACCTTGGCTAACTTGGGTGGCGATGAAACTCCAAAGGAGGCTGCAGTAGATCAAGGTCAAGTGAACATAGGCAAGGAGGTGGAAGAGGGTGCATGTGATGATGGGGTAGTTGGCAATGAAGACATGATGAATGTTTGAGCCCACTTTTTAGGTGAAACTTTTGTTAATTTCGATATGGTTGTAAGTTCTGAACAATTGGTATTAGGATTAAGGATCTATGATCCTGAAGATAATATGGAGGGTATCAAAGGTGGATTGATCCTCAACTTTTGGGGATGAAGCCTTTGGTATTCTCCTCTTTATTTTCCTACATGATAGATCTTAACAAACATATGACTTAACCCGGGTGGATGGTCCACGGTTTTGCTAGTGAAACCCGGGTTGTATTTTAGTGGTAATAGTATTTAAATCTAATATTTTGGTTATATGTCACATAACATTTATGTTTGTCACGTTGTTTGTAGAAAATCACAAATTAGGTTGTTCAATATCCTTCTGAAAATAAGATTTTGAATAAGTAAATAAATAGAATAGAAGTCATACCAGATAATCCTAGTTAGGATTACACCTTTTAGGATACTTGCATGAATTATGTTATTCATAAGTTTAGGATCCAAGATCCTTATAAATAGTTGGATCCTCGGGTATTGATATAATCCCACGAATATATCCTGTAATTTAGATAGATAAACTGGCGACAAGGCCCAACAGATAACTGGCGACAAGGCCCAATAGATAACTGGCGACAAGGCCCTTTAGATAAATGGGGATCTATGCCCATCCCGGGGTCTACCCAAACGTAAGTGACACTAAAAAATGCCAAAAACGGAAGTAAGGTACGTCTACCATAAACTTTAGGATCCAACATATGACCAACAACAATGAAATTGTCAGCCACATATAGTGTACTGGTCCCATTGCCTTGAATCATACGTGGATAACGTGCGCTACATGCGATCTTAGAAAAGGTGAAAACCTTTTAAACCTTAGAAGGTATTGGATACCTTAAACTTACGAGGGAGGCGGCCAACCTCTATAATTTCCACATAAGCAACTTGGCTTTCTGCAAAACTTTGGAAGTTAATGAAATTGGATGTTAAATGCATTAATATCCTTGCTTATGAAAAAGGCTTAATAAGGTAAAAATGATTGAAAGGATAAGATGATACCGAACTTAGGATCCTTAATCCTTGAAGGATCCTGGATCCTTATTACATGAAGTACTTTTTCATATGTATTGCATTCCAGGCTCTTGGTAGTGGAACTCCTTCCATCATTAGCAATCTATATGTCGCCTTTCCATCTTCAACTTCAATAAGATATGGACCTTCCCATTTTGGTGCCAATTTACCATCGGCTGGATTGTTGTATTCTGAAAAGCCTTCATTAGTACCATATCGCCTTCTTGGAATCTTCTTACTCTTATATTTTTATAATATGCTCCGGCTACCCTTTGTTGATAAGCATCCATTCTGATTTTTGCCAAGTCTCTAAGTTCATCAACAGTTTCTAGATCCTGATTTAGCTCACTAAACATGTGAATTTTCACAACTCTCTTGTATCTTTTGACTTAATAATTCTGCTCACACAGACATTTTGTACTAGGCAGCCATAGTTCTTGAGTTGTAATCATCTTTTATTGTTAATATAGTGGTGATAGACGATTTTCATCACGCGAGGTTTTTATGCTGACGATCTCCTCTTGATCAAGGGCTTTTCCTTGTATAAATCATCGTGGTCATCATCTATTTCTGCATATTATTAATTAAACCGCACAACCTCACTTAACTAATTTGGTTTATTCATTTTTCAACTAAAACAATAAGTATGGATGTAAGAAGTACACGGTGTTAATTAATTAGTTGGGATACACATTTTGTATCACTAAAAAATGCTTATATACGTAGTACATGAACGAATATTGGTAAAGATGGGTTGTAGCTAGTTACGGAAAATCTACGCAAGAATGTTGATAGTTTGAGCGTTTTGAAAAGTCAAACGAGATAATTTGGTAAGTATAAGGAAAATTTTAATAAATTGCATGAAGTATATATTGTATGAAATGAGCATAACTATTTGGGAATTGTCACCGTGGCAAGAAACTTTAATTAAATGAAAAATGTATTGAATAAAATTACCTGTTTGGCATGTTAGTAATCAATTTTGTGAGACTTAAGATAGCTAGCTAGCTAAGACCCGAATGAACGACTTAATAATTAACAAAGAAAGAATAGTATAAATGTGTACTTTGGTCTATGATTAGTAGGAATGAAATTGATTGATGACAAAGAATCAAAATTTAGTAAGTGTGGCAATTTGACTTTGAAAAGTCAAACTGCAGAAAAATATCAACATAACGAATGAAATGTAAGAATTCTATGTAAGAAATGAAATGCGTACTATGATTTCGCATGTAAATAGGAAACTATGAAGGCATTTTAAATAGCTAGAAATTGTATGTGAAAGAAACTTGAATGTACTCTTGAAAGTAAACTGTTATGGAATATGAAGTATATGCTAAACCGATGGTTTTGTAGATACAATTGGTTGAATCCACGATGTGAAAAACCAATAGAATTGGTGAAAGGATGATCATTAGTTGGAACTAGTCACATGGACGATTGAAACTATGTCAGGTATGGCATGGACTCGAAGTGAAGCAGGCCGATCAAGCGCATGGATGATTGGTTAACATCATGAAAGCAAGGTTAGTATAATTGCTTAGTATTTGATTGTTAAATAGGAATTGGTAGATGGATTAGTACCCTTTATACGAATGAAAGTTGGCTTATGTATGACATAATATAGCATGTTGACTTTTAAAATCATCTGGAGGATACTTTTCAGCTTAAAACCTTTGTCATAGAAAGTAATCTTAATCGCTTAATAGAAATATCGAGATATGAAATAGTAGATGCTTGAGAAATTGAGGAATTGTATTGGTATGTATATATTGCAAGTAAAGAGTGAAATGAACTAATTAACAAGTGATTGGTATTAATACAATGCCTTGAAAGTTTATTCTAAGTGGGTGCACATAAGGGATGAAAATGTTAGTGACTATAAATGGATATTTTACTTTCAAGCTAAATTGAATGTATAGGAGTAAGTAAGTGACTTTGCTATGATAACAATATCCATAAATGAATGTTTTGTGATATGCAGATGATCATAGTCTAATAGAAATGTGCTAAGAAAGTAATTAGAAATACTGTTTGGTAATAAGCATCTTAAATGTCTCGAAAGCATAAACATCTTAAAAACCACCTGAAATATGAGTAAAATAAGTTAGCTAAAGAATTAGCTAGTGAGTAAAAACACAGTTAATAGTACATACTAAGAAATCCGAGATCATTATAAATATGTTTCGCAAGCTTATGTGTATAGCAATTTCACTATATTACTCAACCATGACCAAAGAAACGTACATAGAATCCAACAATCAAGAACCACGTAGGGTAAACTTTAGCAACAAGTCATGAGAGCCACTCATGTTACAAATATTGATAACTATCGTTTAACCATCATTTAACCGTCTCGCTATACAAGTTATCAATAAATGTTTAAGCATCTAAGGAACATAGCAACGTAGCAACAAGCATCACATTTAGTAACTAGTAACCAACATATAGAATCAACCAAAGAATCGCCGGGTTAAAATCACCTATCGATGTTGTAAAATGTATGTGGGCTTGTCAGGCCATTAGCGCTAATATCGTACCGATGGAAATTACAAAATAATACAACTACTATTGACTACCACATAAGATTGCATCATGCTGCAGACAGAACTAACACATTTAATGATCTCATTTGAAATAGAATAAAAAAGAAGAAAAAACCGTAGTATAGTATGGGAACACATATTTCAGCCCCAAAAACATAAATAGTAAAAAGGGGAGTGCGTTTACTCACCTTGAAATGCTAAAAATATCGAATCACTATAAACGAAGCTAAAGAGAACCGAGGGTTGCCCAAATATTAGTACCACCTAATTAATTGGGAAAAACCCTAGTTTAGAAACGAAACAATAGTAACAAGAATAAAAAATACGAGATCTAGGGCTTCGGATTCGGGATTTAGAGTTTTACATCATAAATTGGGAATTAGGGCTTTAAAGTACAAATTGAGTTAGGGTTTTAAAGTACAAATTGAGAATTAGGGTTTTAAAATACAAATTGGAAATTAGGGTTTTAAAGTACAAATTGGGAATTTAGGTACGAAATGTAATTGTATTTTTATGTATTTTATAAGAATCCATTTTTTTAGTTTTATATTTAAAATATATTTGTATAAATACTTATAACCATGAAACATAACTTATATATTAATTTTCGAAAGTATTGAACAATACACAGGGGTAGTGTTGTAATTCCAATTGTTATTT